>OY997264.1:293864747-295114747 GCA_963921465.1 Triticum timopheevii | reverse complement strand
TGCCTGGTCAATTAAATAACCAGTGGCAAGCCAATGAGTACTTTGAATGTACTCGCAAGCAACCCATGTTTTGGTTCAAGATACAACAATGCATGATATAGGTAAAATTTTGCAGAAAGCTAGTTTTGAGTGCAATGACATGTTCAACAACTTGTAAGACATGCATCAAGAGTATTCAGGTAACCATGAGGACAGGTTACAGATATCAACATAAATAGAGTGGGCACCAACCCATCTCAATCACATCAAGTCCTTTGACTTGACCCAAGTAGTTATCCAAACACACACACTGGTTTGTAAACTCTAGACATAGTTTAAGCAGCACCGCCCAACTGTCCTTGACCGTGGACACGGCTATTCGAATAGTTTTACACTCTGAAGAGGTTGCACACTTTACCCACAAGATCCGAGGAACTTCCGTGTCATCCACGACCCGCGATACCTCAAGTACCCGGGGTAAGCACCCGATCACTACCTTTCCCTAGACGACACTAACAAGGAGTCCACTCGTTATTCCATATCCTCACGATGTACATCATGCGAGACTCACTCGAGATTGTAACATCCGAGAGGGGACACAACGGTGTATCCGGTGCCCTGTGAAGACAGTCATGGCCGCCCTACCTGGCATGACCCCGTCCCGGGGAGAGCACGAACTCTCCCCCGTCACTAGTAATGTGGGCTCAAAGCTAGTATCGACCTAGGTAATCAATAATGCCCTTTCCCATATAAGGGTAGAGTGGTTGCGCATGTAAGGCTGGGACAGTCATCAAATCTTAAATCTAATCCGTTTTCGAAAACAACACACACACTTGCCTCGGTATACCACTTCGTCATCAAGTGGTTACCCATCTCATCATCTCCCTCGAGCATAAGTGGCACCCGACGGGGTTTTCGAAAAAGTGTTTTGAAATTACTTTGTCTCTATCACCATGCATATTCCCGTCCCTTTTTGCGTAGCACTACTTTAGCATCCTATCTACTCCCACCGGCATAACCCTCATAAGAAGGTAGGGTCATGCACGATGCAAGTATCAACGAGGAAGTAATGGTGGCAAACCACCTCATGTGGTTATCACAATATCATGCCTCCGATGCAAGCAATAAAAGTGCTATATGACATGCATAAAACGGGTTTCATAGACATGGTCAAAGGGCTGCTTGCCTTGGTCTTCAAAGTCTTCAAGTCCTTCTCCTTGTTATCCAACTACTTCGTCATATACGGGATCTATTCATCGCAAAAGAAATGACGGGAAAATAAGGTAATAGTAAAACAGAGAAATCAAAGTGCTCAAAAAAAATGTCAACTTTTTTTTGATAAATACTAGGGGGAAATCTAAGAATGGGAAAATTCCTAGTTTTGGATTTGGAGTAGCAGAATAGGAGAAATGGATTTACAAAGGTATATTTAAATGCTTAAAATCACATTTAAATATTTAGGGTGAAGAAAAGGTTGTGGGATTTGAATGAAAGTTGCACCATTAAATAGGTGGGATTTTTACAAGAATTTAGAAACTGGAATTATTTCATTTGGATTAATATTTAGTCCAGAGGAATTTTTGCAAGTCTGACAGAAAAGAAAAAGGGGAAGGGGCACTGTGCCTGCTGGGCCAGAACAGCCGCAGGGCAGCGGGCCAGCCAGAGAGGCGGCCCAGCGAACTGGTGCATGCGTGCGCGCTAGTTTTAAACCTGACAGGCGGGGCCCAGGCGTCAGCGAGAGAGAGAGAGGGGCGATGGAGTGGAGAGGCTGACAGGCGGGGCCCGCCTGTCATCCCTAACCTTGCGACAGAGGGCCGGCGAGCTCACCGGCGACGTTTCCGGGCACGGCAGGGTGAGCTGATGGCACCGTCGGACTCCTCGTCGTGTCGCTGTTCGGGTGGTGTCGGAGTTGGCCGGAGGGGAGCAGTGGTTCGCCGGCGATGAGGTTCACGGCGGAGGGCATAGGGCGTGGATGGCTTCTGCTGTTTCCGACTGGAAAACAAGCGGGAAAGAGGGGGGGAATGGATCCGTGAGCTATGGGCGTTCCAGAGAAGCAATAAAGAGGGCCGGGGGTGGCCTGTACCGTGAGATCGACAGCGACCCGAGGCGGCAGAGCTCGAGCTCGATCTCGAGCTCGGGCGGCTCTGGAGAGGAACTGGGGTGCAGGGGGAGGGTTGGGTGGTGCAGAGAGCAAGTGGTGAGGAGAGGAGGGCTCGGGGAGGCCTTTAAATAGGCGAACGGCGAGGTCCTGTAGACCCGTGCGCCGGCGAGCTCACGCTCGTCGCTGCAGGGCTCGGGGGATGCAAGCGTGGTGTCTGGGGTGTTCCTGGACGTCGACTACGTCGGGTGAGATAGAGAGAGAGAGTGGGGGAGGTCAGAGGCGCGCGCATGTGAGCCGCGCCATTGGCGTGCTCGGGCGTTCGGTGTTTGCTAGCGCGGAGGCATGGGGAGGAGGAGAGAGGTGGGGGCCGACCGCGTAGCGTGTTGCGGACGCCGAGGCGCATCGGCATGCGCGCGGGGGTGGCCCGAGGTGGTCGGAGGCGGTTGGCAGGGGGCGGCTACAGTACGGGAGCGCACTGTAGCGCGCTCCAGAGCATGCAAATGGCATGCCATGGCATTTTATATGCCTTGTGGGCGCGACCACTAATGTCTGGTAGCTCTCGGAGAGAGTAAAGAAGAGGGGAGGGGCATTGGATGCCCTGGTGAGTCAGTAGGAGAGGAGTAGGGTTGAGAGAGAGGGAAAGGGGCTGTCCAGAGGGGTAAATGAGGATGTTTCACCCTTCAATAATTGAGTTGAGACCAGGAAGGAGTTACTGGAGGTGCAAGGAGACTCTGAGGGGCTGTTGTAAAAAGTTGAGGCCATGGAGAAGAGTGGAAGTGGTCAAAACAGGGGTTTTAGTAAAATGGAAGAAGGTGTTTGTTGCTGGTTTGGGCAAGAAGTTGAACTCCTCTTGTCATAAGGCTTGACAGGGTCAAATGGCATGAGAAAATAAGGGTTTTCACCAATATTGAGTTCATTTGGGCAAAGTTGCCAATGCAACTTTTGTAAACCCTAGAAATTAGCAGAAATGAACTTGTGTAGATTTAGTTGAGCAAATCACTTCTCCTTGATGCACCACTTGGTGCAGTGGCCTCATTTGGTCATGTGAATATGCTCACCAAAGTTGGGGTCAAGGAGAGAAAGTTGGTAGTACAAAGTTGTTCAAATCAGATTCTGGTCAGAGAGGGTTTTGGGGCACTTTGATCAATATAACATTTTCTCCAACTTGTGCCATTTGGTCTAGATAAATGATTAGACCATTTGAGCATGTTCACAAGATTTGAGAGCATTTGGATATGTTTGGCAATGTAAAGTTGCTCAAACTTCAGAATGGACAGAAATGGTTTTGAGGGGATTTTATGGGGTTATACTATTCTCCATGACATGATACTTACCAAGATCATCCAAAATGTCATATGTGACATGCTAGAATTTTCTTGGAATTTTTGGAGAACATTGCCTTTGTAAATATTTCAAAAGCTTGAAATATCCAGAAAGGGTTTTTGAGGGGTTTGACCAATATTTTGAACATGACCATGTGTTGAAACTCTTATATATGGAAAATATATGTCCGCTGAGTTTCCCTAATTTTTGTCAAATATTTTGAAACAATAAAATAATTTTTTCCCTATTAAAGACCATTTCTGGCCTTAAGAAAAAGCTTTTAAATAAAATAGGAAAATAACTTTTAAAATTATATTTTTGTGGTTTATGGGAGTCCTATATCTAATAGGTCTCAAATATATTGTTTGAAATATTTTTCATACCCCAAATCAAGTACTTGCAGTGCAAACCTCAATTTAGGGTTTTTTGGAAAACTAAATTTTGAAAATACCATTTGGCCAAATTATTTTTGTAATAAAATACTATGTTGCACTATACACATGGCATGGTCATTGGGCAGATGTTTGGGGCAAGGAGATGAAGTATATAGGGTGGAGTTGTTGACTTTGAAGAGCACTTGAAAAGAATCACAGAGAGAAAACCAACTCCAAATAAAAGCCAAATAATGCAAAAGTTTTTGTTGGTCCAAAATTTTCATGATTTAATAATGCAAATGAAATGTTACAAAATGCAGGGTGTGACAGACCTACCCCCCTTACAAGAATCGCGTCCCCGAGATTCCTAAACTAGGCTTTAAAGAGATACGGAAACTCGGATCTAAGGTAGTCTTCACGTTCCCAGGTGGCTTCTGCTTCAGTGTGGTTGCTCCACTGGACCTTGAAGTACTTGATGGTGAGGCTTTGAGCATGTCGCTCAGCCTCATCCAGAATGCAGATGGGCCTCTCACGGTAAGTCAAATCAGGCTGAAGGTCAATGGCTTGGTGATTGACGTCCTTGTAAAGATCAGGCTTGTTTGGAACTTGGAGACACTTCCGGAGTTGTGACACATGGAACACGTTGTGCACATCGGATAGTTCAGGTGGCAATTCCAACTGGTAAGCCACTTCTCCTCGTCGTTCAGTGATCTTGAAGGGGCCGATGTGTCTTGGGGCGAGCTTTCCTTTGACATGGAAGCGCTGGGTTCCCTTGAGAGGTGTGACCAGGAGATAGACATGGTCTCCAACTCGGAAGTTTACGTCTCTACGACGTGAGTCAGCGTAACTCTTCTGCCTCGACTTGGCAGTCTTCAAACGTTCTCTGACAAGCTGGACTTGCCCTTCTGCTTCACGGAGGATATCGGGCCCAAAGACAAGTCCTTCTCCGGTCTCTAACCAATTGAGGGGTGTGCGGCACTTCCGTCCGTATAACACCTCAAATGGTGCCATCTGAAGGCTTGACTGATAACTGTTGTTGTAAGAGAACTCGGCGAAAGGGAGGCAATCTTCCCACCTAGCTCCATATGCTAAGACACAGGCTCGGAGCATGTCTTCGAGTATCCGATTCACTTGTTCTGTCTGACCTCCTGTCTGTGGGTGGAAAGCAGTGCTGAAGGACAACTTGGTCCCCATGGCCTCTTGGAACTTCTTCTAGAACCTTGAGGTAAACTGGGTTCCTCGATCTGACACAATCTCCTTGGGAACACCATGAAGGCTTATGATCCTGTTGATGTATAGAGTTGCTAGCTGGTTGCCATCATGGGTAGTCTTAACAGGAATGAAATGGGCTACTTTGGTCAAATGATCGACTATGACCCAGATGGAGTCATGTCCCTTGTTTGACCTAGGTAGTCCAGTGATGAAATCCATTCCGACTTTATCCCGTTTCCACTCGGGAACCTTGAGTGGTTGGAGCAATCCAGCAGGTCGCTGATATTCAGCCTTGACTCTTTGGCATACATCACACTTTGCAACATACGTCGCAATCTCCCTTTTCATCCCGTGCCACCAAAATCTTTCCTTCAGGTCTTGATACATCTTGTTTCCTCCAGGATGGATGGAATATGGGGTGTCATGAGCTTCTTGCAAGATCAGATTCTTGAGCTCAACCTGCAAATGTGATTCCCAAACCACACAATTCCTTTCTCATCCTCTCAGAATCCTGGGGCCTTGCCTGCCTTGATCTTCCTCTTGATGCCTTCAATACTTTTGTGTCCCTTCTGAGCTTCCTTAATATCATCTATCAAGGTAGGCCTAACTTCGAGGTTGGCCAAGAATACTGGTGCAACCAGTTCCAACCCGAAGCTTTCAAGTTCTTCATACAAGGTGGGTAGCTTGTCCTTAAGCATAGCATTCAAGGAACAAGCCTTTCTGCTTAATGCATCTGCTACCACATTAGCCTTTCCAGGGTGGTATTGAACACTAAGGTCATAATCCTTGATCAACTCTAGCCATCTTGTTTGCCTCATATTCAATTCCTTTTGAGTGAAAATATACTTCATACTTTTGTGATCCGTGTATATCTCACACCGCTTCCCTAGGAGATAATGTCGCCATGTCTTCAGGGCATGAACCACTGCTGCTAACTCAAGATCAGGAGTAGCATAGTTCTCTTCATGAGGCTGTAGTTGCCTTGAAAGGTAAGCTACGACTCTGCCTTCTTGCCTTAGAACACTTCCCAGTCCGGTTCTTGACGCATCACAATATATCACAAACTCCTTGTGTATATCTGGTGTGGCTAGAACTGGGGCGGTGGTCAGTCTCTTCTTCAGCTCCTGGAAGCTTTCTTCGCACTTCGGTGTCCATTCAAACTTCTTGTCCTTCTTCAAGAGCTGAGTCATGGGTCGGGCAATGCTTGAGAATCCTTCAACGAACTTGCGGTAATACCCTGCGAGTCCGAGGAAGCTTCTGACTTCCTTCACATTACCTGGGAATTGCCATTCAGTCACGGCTTCAATCTTAGCGGGATCGACCGACAATCCTTCTTCGGTCAAAACATGACCCAAGAATCCAACTTCATGCAGCCAAATTTGCACTTGCTGAATTTGGCATACAGTTAGTGCTCTCGAAGCTTGTCTAGGAACATCCTCAGGTGTTGCTCGTGCTCTTCTTCCATCTTTGAGAAGATAAGAACGTCATTGATGAAGACAACGACAAACTTGTCCAAATATTCCATGAAGACCTTATTCATGAGATACATGAAGTAAGCTGGGGCATTGATCAATCCAAAGGACATGAACGTGCACTCATATAGGCCATATCTGGTTACAAATGCCGTCTTCGGAATATCTTGGGGTCAGATTTTCAGCTGGTAGTACCCAGATCTGAGTTCGATCTTGGAGAACACCTTGGCCCCATTGAGTTGATCAAACAGATCTTCAATCATGGGAAGTGGATACTTGTTCTTGATTGTAACTTCATTGAGGGAGCGGTAGTCAATGCACAAGCGGATGGTACCATCCTTCTTTGCCACAAACAGAACAGGTGATCCCCAAGGGGAGGCACTAGGGCGGATAAATCCCTTCCTCAATTGCTCTTCCAGTTGCTTCTTCAATTCTGCTAGCTCCTCCGATCCCATTCTATAAGGCTTCTTATAGATGGGTCCCGCTCCAAGTATGAGCTCGATGATGAACTCAATGTCTCGTTCAGGAGGCATTCCTGGTAGCTCATCAGGAAAGACATCGGGGTATTCAAATACTATCGGCACTTGCTCCAATTCAACTTCAGTCAGACAGTTGACTTGGTGGGCTTGAGCAGAGGAGGGGTTGGAGGCAAATTTAACTTCGACTCCTTGGTCATTGGTCACAGTGATAGTCCGGTTGGCACAATCTAACAAGCCTTGGTGCTTGATGAGCCAATCCATTCCTAAGATCACATCTAAGCCTTGCGATCTTAAGATGATAAGGTCTGCTAGGAAGTCTACCCCATTAATGACATTCCCGACTCCTTTACATCCTATCTTGGCTCTCATCTCTGCTCCGGGGGTTTGTACCACCATAGGGTTATTCAGGGGTGTAGGGGTCATGCCACTTTTTAATGCAAACTTTTGGGTGATAAATGAATGCGTGGCTCCAGAATCAAACAAGACAGTTGCAGGTGCTGAATTGACAAGGAACATACCCAGCACGACGTCCGGGTCTTCCTGGGCTTCTTCTGTAGTGACATGATTCACATGACCCTTGCCGTTGTTGGGCAGGTTGCGGGGAGCTTGGTTCCTTGGTGGCATTCCACGGCCTTGTCCTGGGTTCTGCGCATTGGGGCGCGGGGCGTCGGGCTTCTTGTTGGGGCAGTTCTTGGAGTAGTGTCCTGGCTGACCACATCCAAAGCAAGTGACTTGGTTGGGGTTGCTGCTCTTGCCAGCATTGTTATTGGGGTTGTTGTAAGCTGGCCTGGGGTTGGCATACTGCTGAGGTGGATAGTTGGTGCGGGGTGCAGGAGCTCTTGGCTGCTGATAGGTTGGCTTGACCGGGGCTGGCTGCCACGGGCGAGGCCTCTGGTTGCTGGAGCTACCCTTGCTGATCATCTTGCGCTTACGAGTATCATCCAAAGCACGCCGCTTGTCCTCAAGCATGAGTGCCTTGTTCACCAGATCAGGAAAGGTCGGGCAGTCACACACAACAAGCGAGTACTGCAGAGTCTGGTTAAGGCCTTCCATGAAGCGCTCCTTTTTGGCAGCATCAGTGCTGACATCCTCAGGAGCATACCTTGAGAGAACACTGAACTTCTGCATGTACTCCTTGACAGTGCTACTTCCTTGCTTCAGGGCTCGGAACTCACGCTTCTTGATGGCCATGATTCCGGAAGGAATGTGGTCCTTGCGGAATTCTACCTTGAAGTCATTCAAATTGATGTTTTGCTCAGCATGCATGGCCTTGGATCCATCCCACCAAGCTCTGGCAGTTCCCCTGAGACAGTGGGCAGCATACGCCACCTTCTCACAGTCCTCAGCGCATCCGCCTAGTGCCAGCAGATACTCAATGGTGCGGACCCAGTCGTCTGCATCTAGGGGTTCAGCAGTCTCGATGAAGGTGGGTGGTGCATGCTTCTTGAACTCCACCAACGTGGAACGTCCATTTTCGTGTCCCACCGGCTGGCGATTGACAGCTTGAGCAATCATCTGGAGGGCTGCAGTGTTAGCTTGGCGTTCCTCCCGGAAGTCTTGGAGAAGCTGAGCCATGTCCATGCTTGGAGGAGGTGGTGGGGGTGGAGTCTGTCCTCGGGCTTGGTCCTGGCTGACTCGTGCTTCAGCAGAACCTCCGGCTTCTTGCTGCTGGGTAGAGGTACCAGTACGTGTTACAACAGGCATCCTGTTGGACTGGTCAAGGTCTCATGATTGGGAAAGATGGGAAAAGCAATATAGATGGGACGCCTAGTAAGGGGGTTGGTATGGCACTAATTGTTTTCATGCAAGGGCCAAAAGGGCCAAACACATTCATTAAAGTCCAAATGGGTGATGTAGTCGCTTACAAGTTCCTGAAGGAAAGCACGACGTCCATCAAACACATCAAAAGCAAACACAACACTACATGGTTTCATATGAACCATTACAAGGACTCGACTTCGCATAGGGGTACACGACCTATCCTACCGTAGGGTTACTAACGGGCATATCCAAGTTGTGAATGATGCCTAAGTGGTGGAATGCTCGGTCGTGTAGTCCGGCTCTTCTGGGTCTTCCTCCTCCTCATCAACATCCTGACTTTCCTCTTCACTTGAAGGGGTGGGGGAGTGGAGGAGTTCAACACGGCGTTGCTTTGCTGGTGGTGCGAAGAGCTTGCAGTATTCCTTTGCGCTCATGCGGTGTTGCTGTGGTGGTTCTCCATCCTTTGGGGGTCTTCCGCCTCTGTATGCGATTGCGGGCTGTCCAGGGGGAGCACCTTCTTTCTTGATCCTATCCGTCTTCACTTGGTCTTGGAGAAGAAGTGACTTGGTCTCATGAAGTTCCTTTCGGAGCTCCATTAATTACGAGGCCAAGTGTTGTGCCAAACTATCGGTACAAAGACTGAAGTAGGTCTGGAATCGGACTGGAAGTCCTTCTTCTAATGGTGGAGCTGGTGCACTGCTCTCATCCTCACCTTCCTTCCGATAAGGCAAGAAGCGGGTTGCCAACTCGTCTGCTATCTCTGGAAGAAGGTCTCGGAGGCTGGTGAGTGCCTTGAGGGTTGTCGTCTCGATGGCAAGAACCAGAGTTGCCATTTGGGGTCCCTCGAAAAACCAGCTTGTTGGAGAGTCATTGGCCTTCATGATCACTTCCACATGATACTCTGTCTCGGTGTCATTGATCCAATGCTCATGGTAGGTGAAAATGGGGGCTCGGTGAAACTGGCACTTCTTGAGGCTATCCTCGAGAAGCACGGGAAATCCGGTGGTCAGGAAGTCTTCAGGTACGGCAGCCATCTACAAAGGTTTAATCGGAGAGGTCAATAAGGGGAATATATCTTTGGGTTGGGTATGCTTCAGAAAAGAAGAGAAGTTTAGATGGTCTCAAGCTAACTAACGTCCATGCTAACTAAGGCTTCCTATAGTCAGGATGGCTCTGATACCAGCTCTATGGGGACCCCGACTCATAAGTCGAGATCACCGAATGCATGTGTACAGTGATCCTAGAGATAAATGCTCACTAAACACACAGAAGCTGAATAACAAGAGTCTTACATCCATACATACCATCTTACACAAATTATGACCATTATGGTCAAGTCTTACATTGAGAAAGCCTTAAGGGCTGAACATCAAATGAAACACAAGCAGCGGAAATCTTCGTCGATAAGTAGAACCCATGCCATCTGCCTTAACCCTACAGGCATTCTGACTGGGAAACGTCCTAGTTCGCATGTTCGTCTCCAAAGAACTCTTCTTCGAACTCCGGTTCTTCCATTCCTGGTCAATTAAATAACCAGTGGCAAGCCAATGATTACTTGGAATGTACTCGCAAGCAACCCATGTTTTGGTTCAAGATACAACAATGCATGATATAGGTAAATTTTTGCAGCAAGCTAGTTTTGAGTGCAGTGACATGTTCAACAACTTGTAAGACATGCATCAAGAGAATTCAAGTAACCATGAGGACAGGTTACAGATATCAACATAAATAGAGTGGGCACCAACCCATGTCATTCACGTCAAGTCCTTTGACTTGATCCAAGTAGTTATCCAAACACACACACTAGTTTGTAAACTCTGGACATAGTTTAAGCAGCACCGCCCAACTGTCCTTGACCGTGGACACGGCTATTCGAATAGTTTTACACTCTGCAGAGGTTGCACACTTTACCCACAAGATCCGGGGAACTTCCATGTCATCCACGACCAGCGATACCTCAAGTACCCAGGGTAAGCACCCGATCACTAACTTTCCCTAGACGACACTAACAAGGAGTCCACTCGTTGTTCCGTATCCTCACGATGTACATCATGCGAGACTCACTCGAGATCGTAACATCCGAGAGGGGACACAATGGTGTATCCAGTGCCCTGTGAAAACAGTCATGGCCGCCCTACCTGGCAAGACCCCGTCCCGAGAGAGAGCACCAACTCTCCCCCGTCACTAGTAATGCAGGCTCAAAGCTAGTGTCGACCTAGGTAATCAATAATGCCCTTTCCCATATAAGGGTAGAGTGGTTGCGCATGTAAGGTTGGGACAGTCATCAAATCTTAAATCTAATCCGTTTTCGAAAACAACACACATACTTGCCTCGGTATACCACTTCGTCATCAAGTGGTTACCCATCTCATCATCTCCCTTGGGCATAAATGGCACCCGACGGGGTTTTCGAAAAAGTCTTTTGAAAATACTTTGTCTCCATCACCATGCATATTCCCGTCCCTTTTTGCGTAGCACTACTTTAGCATCCTATCTACTCCCACCGGCATAACCCTCATAAGAAGGTAGGGTCATGCACAATGCAAGTATCAATGAGGAAGTAACGGTGGGAAACCACCTCATGTGGTTATCACAGTATCATGTCTCTGATGCAAGCAATAAAAGTGCTATATGACATGCATAAAAAGGGTTTCATAGACATGGTCAAAGGGCTGCTTGCCTTGGTCTTCAAAGTCTTCAAGTCCTTCTCCTTCTTATCCAACTAATTGTCAAACACGGGATCTATTCGTCGCAAAAGAAATGACGGGAAAATAAGGTAATAGTAAAACAGAGAAATCAATGTGCTCAAAAAAAATGTCAACTTATTTTTGATAAATACTAGGGGGAAATCTAAGAATGGGAAAATTTCTAGTTTTGGATTTGGAGTATAAGAATAGGAGAAATGGATTTACAAAGGTATATCTGAATGCTTAAAATCACATTTAAATATTTATAGCGAAGAAAAGGTTGTGGGATTTGAATGAAAGTTGCACCATTAAATAGGTGGGATTTTTACAAGAATGTAGGAACTGGAATTATTTCATTTGGATTAATATTTAGTCCAGAGGAATTTTTGCAAGTCTGACAGAAAAGAAAAAGGGGAAGGGGCACTATGCCTGCTGGGCCAGAACAGCCGCAGGGCAGCGGCCCAGCCAGAGAGGTGGCCCAGCGCACTAGTGCATGCGCGCGCCATTTTTTAACCTGATGGGCGGGGCCCAGGAGTCAGCGAGAGAGAGAGAGGGGCGATGGAGGGGAGAGGCTGACAGGCGGGGCCCGCCTGTCATCCCTAACCCTGCAATAGAGGGCCGGCGAGCTCACCGGCGACGTTTCCGGGCACGACGGGGTGAGCTAATGGCACCGTCGGACTACTCGTCGTGTCGCCGTTCGGGTGGTGCCGGAGTTGGCCGTTGGGGACCAGTGGTTCGCCGGCGACGATGTTCGTGGCGGAGGGGCGTCGGGCGTGGATGGCTTCCGCTGTTTCCGACTGCAAAACGAGCGGGAAAGAAGGGGGAATGGATCGGTGAGCTATGGGCGTTCCAGAGAAGCAATAAAGAGGGCTGGGGGTGGCCTGTACCGTAAGATCGACGGCGACCCGAGGCGGTGGAGCTCGAGCTCGATCTCGAGCTCGGGCGGCTCTGGAGAGGAACTGGGGGTGCAGGGGGAGGGTTTGGCGGTGGAGAGAGCGAGTGGTGAGGAGAGGAGGGCTCGGGGAGGCCTTTAAATAGGCGAACGGCGAGGTCCCGTAGACCCGTGCACCGGCGAGCTCACACTCTTCGCTGCAGGGCTCGGGGGAAGCAGGCATGGTGTCTGGGGTGTTCATGGACGTTTACTACATCGGGTAAGATAGAGAGAGGGAGTGGGGAGAGGTCATAGGCGCGCGCGTATGAGCCACGCCATTGGCGCGCTCGGGCGGCCGGTGTTTGCTAGCGCGGAGGCGCGGGGAGGAGGAGAGAGGAGGGGGCCGACCGTGTAGCATGTTGCGGACACCGAGGCGCATCGGCAGGCGCGCGGGGGAGGCCCGAGGTGGTCGGAGGCGGTTGGCAGGGGGCGGCTACTGTACGGGAGCGCACTGTAGCGTGCTCTAGAGCGTACAAATGGCATGCCATGGCATTTTATATGCCTTGTGGGTGCGGCCACTAATGTCTGGTAGCTCTCGGAGAGAGTAAAGAAGAGGGGAGGGGCATTGGATGCCCTGGTGAGCCAGTAGGAGAGGAGTGGGGTTGAGAGAGAGAGGGAAAGGGGCTGTCCAGAGGGGTAAATGAGGATGTTTCACCCTTCAATCATTGAGTTGAGATTAGGGAGGAGTTACTGGAGGTGCAAGGGGACTCTGAGGGGCTGTGGTAAAAAGTTGAGGCCATGGAGAAGAGTGGAAGTGGTCAAAACAGGGGTTTTAGTAAAATGGCAGAAGTTGTTTGTTGCTGGTTTGGGCAAGAAGATGAACTCCTCTTGTCATAAGGCTTGACAAGGTCAAATGGCATGAGAAAATAAGGGGTTTCACCAATATTGAGTTCATTTGGGCAGAGTTGCCAATGCAACTTTTGTAAACCCTAGAAATCGGCAGAAATGGACTTGTGTAGATTTAGTTGAGCAAATCACTTCTCCTTGATGAACCACTTGGTGCAGTGTCCTCATTTGGTCATGTGAATATGCTCACCAAAGTTGGGGTCAAGGAGAGAAAGTTGGTAGTACAAAGTTGTTCAAATTAGATTCTGGTTAGAGAGGGTTTTGGGGCACTTTGATCAATATAACATTTTCTCCAACTTGTGCCATTTGGTCTAGATGAATAATTAGACCATTTGAGCATGTTCACAAGATTTGAGAGCATTTGGATATGTTTGGCAATGTAAAGTTGCTCAAACTTCAGAATGGACAGAAATGGTTTTGAGGGGATTTCATGGGGTTATACTATTCTCCATGACATGATACTTACCAAGATCATCCAAAATGTCATATGTGACATGCTAGAATTTTCTTCGAATTTTTGGAGAATATTGCCTTTGTAAATATTTCAAAAGCTTGAAATATCCAGAAAGGGTTTTTGAGGGGTTTGACCAATATTTTGAACATGACCATGTGTTGAAACTCTTATATATGGAAAATATATGTCCACTGAGTTTCCCTAATTTTTGTCAAATATTTTTGAAACAATAAAATATTTTTTCCCTATTAAAGACCATTTCTTGTCTTAAGAAAAAGATTTTAAATAAAATAGGGAAATAACTTTTAAAATTATATTTTTGTGGTTTATGGGAGTCCTATATCTAATAGGTCTCAAATATACTGTTTGAAATATTTTTCATACCCCAAATCAAGTACTTGCAGTGCAAACCTCAATTTAGGGGTTTTTGGAAAACTAATTTTTGAAAATACTATTTGGCCAAATTATTTTTGTAAGAAAATACTATATTGCACTATACACATGGCATGATCATTGGGCAGAAGTTTGGGGCAAGGAGATGAAGTATATAGGGTGGAGTTGTTGACTTTGAAGAGCACTTGAAAAGAATCACAGAGAGAAAACCAACTCCAAATAAAAGCCAAATAATGCAAAAGTTTTTGTTGGTCCAAATTTTCATGCTTTAATAATGCAAATGAAATGTTACAAAATGCAGGGTGTGACACCGCGATCCGTAGATCGATCTTGACTGTCCTGCTTTGTTTTCCAATTCATCTCGCAGGTCCTGCGTGTAGCCCCGGGCCTTCGTGTTTTTATTTTTTTGGCGATGGGGTGCGGGCTGGTGTTCGGGCTGATACGCCGTTTTGTCTCGGCCACGAGGTGGCCAGTCAGGTGCATCCTGCGCTGGTAGTATAGGCTCTAGTGCCTCATCCTCGAATTGAGGTAACAACCTGCGCCTCGGGTAACTTTTGGTTGGGCACTCGAGTCTGTATTCCTCTGCTGCCAGGACCTCAGTCCATCTGTCACTAAGCAGATCTTGATCAAGTTGAAGATGCTGCTATTTTTTCTTCAGGCTCTTTGCAGTGGCTATAAGCCGGTGCTTAAAGCGCTCCTACTCGACAGGATCCTCAGGCACAATAAATTCTTTGTCGTCGAGGCTCATCTCATCTTCGGAGAGGGGCATGTAATTGTCATCCTCCGAGTCTTCGTTCATTGCCTATTCGTCGGGCTAACTTGCCCGTCCTCCCGTACGGCCCGCACAAAGCTTGGCTGGTCGGGATTGTTTTCGTCCTCGGCATCATCCGGGTTGCTATTGTCTCTTGTGCCGGTATCTCTATTTTTGCTATGGCAGGGTTTAGAGCGGCGCTGCTGACATCGGCGCTTAGATTGCTTCTCGAGAGGGTCACCCTCCATTGCATCCTTTTGATCCTTGCCATCGTTTTCTTTGGGTGTGTCCACCATATATGTCATATGATGAGGTCGCTGTCCAGCGCCCTGTGGGCGGTGGTTCTTGTTCTTCTTCGGCATCGCCGTCCATACCGTCGATGTCTTCGGAGTCGAAATCAAGCATGTCGGTTAAGTCATCGACAGTGGCTATTAAGTGGGTGGTGGATGGGTAACGAATTCCTTCGTCGTCCGCTTCCCACTCAAGCCGGACATAGGTCGGCCAAGCGTCTCCTGACAGGGAGAGAGATTTTAATGAGTTTAGCACATCGCCCAAGGGCGAGTGCCGAAAGATATCCACGAAGCTAAACTCCATGATCGGTGCCCAGTTAGATCCAACGGGCACGGATGCACGCGGTTTGAAAAATTGAGTGGGCCTAGTCTGAATTATTCTACTTATGATAAAGAATTATATGCTCTTGTTCGGACTTTAGAAACATGACAACATTATTTATGGCCCAAGGAATTTGTTATACATTCTGATCATGACTCTTTGAAACATATTAAAAGTCAAGCTAAACTGAATCGTAGACAGGCTAAATGGGTTGAATTCATTGAGACTTTCCCTTATGTCATTAAACACAAGAAGGGTAAAGAAAATGTTATTGCTGATGCATTGTCTCGTCGCTATACTATGCTTTCACAACTTGACTTCAAAATATTTGGTTTGGAGACCATCAAAGATCAATATGTGCATGATGCTGATTTTAAAGATGTATTGCAGAATTGTAAAGAAGGAACAACTTGGAACAAGTTCGTCGTTAATGATGGATTTGTGTTCCGTGCTAACAAGCTATGCATTCCAGCTAGCTCCATTCATCTTTTGTTGTTGCAGGAGGCGCATGGAGGAGGACTAATGGGACACTTTGGCGTGAAGAAGACGGAGGACGTACTTGCTACACATTTCTTTTGGCCAAAGATGAGACGGGATGTTGAGCGCTTTGTTGCTCGCTGCACTACATGTCAAAAAGCTAAGTCACGACTCAATCCTCATGGTTTATATATGCCTTTGCCTGTACCTAGTGTTCCTTGGGAGGATATATCTATGGACTTTGTTTTAGGTTTACCTCAAACAAAGAAGGGGAGGGATAGCATATTTGTTGTCGTGGATAGATTCTCGAAAATGGCATACTTTATACCATGTCATAAAAGCGATGATGATGTTAATGTTGCTGATTTGTTCTTTCATGAAATTATTCGCTTGCATGGTGTGCCAAATACTATTGTTTCAGATCGTGATACTAAATTTCTTAGCCACTTTTGGAGATGTTTATGGGCTAAGTTGGGGACTAAACTGCTTTTTAGTACTACTTGTCACCCCCAAACTGATGGAAAAACTGAAGTAGTCAATAGAACATTGTCTACTATGCTTAGGGATGTTTTGAAGAATAATAAGAAAATGTGGGAAGAATGCTTGCCTCATATTGAATTTGCTTATAATCGTTCATTGCATTCTACTACTAAGATGTGCCCTTTTGAAATTGTGTATGGTTTCCTACCTCGTGCACCTATTGATTTGTTGCCTCTTCCATCTTCGGAGAAGGTTAATTTTGATGCTAAACAATGTGCTGAATTGATTTTAAAAATGCATGAGTTAACTAAGGAAAACATTGAGCATATGAATGCTAAATATAAACTTGCTAGAATAAGGGTAGAAAACATGTTGTGTTTGCACCTAGAGATCTTGTTTGGTTACATTTGCGTAAGGATAGATTTCCTGATTTGCACAAATCAAAGCTAATGCCACGTGCTTACGGACCTTTTAAGGTGTTAGAGAAAATAAATGATAACGCATATAAACTTGAGCTGCCTGCAGATTTTGGGGTTAGTCCCAGTTTTAACATTGCAGATTTGAAGCTTTATTTGGGTGAGGAAGATGAGCTTCCGTCGAGGACGACTTCATTTCAAGAAGGGGAGGATGATGAGGACATCAATACCATTGTTACACCCACAACCCCTACTGCTACATATACTGGACCAATTACTAGAGCACGCGCCCGCCAATTAAATTATCAGGTACTTTCGTTTCTTGGTAATGATTCTAATGTTCATGAGAATATGATGCTGCCTAAATTGGATACATTTGTTTTGCTTACAAATGAAGGGCCTAGCTTGGAGAAGGATGGACACTGGAGCATGAACAAGCATGGAGGTGATGGCATGCACAAGGGGAACAAGAACGGAGTTACGAGTGATGATTTCAGGACTTTGAAGCCACCATAATGGGTGCATGATGCCTTGGACGAAATATACAAGATGCCGCTTCATAAATTTCGTCCCGAGGCTATTCTAGGTGCTGCGTCACCTTATTATTGGGCCAGGCCCATGTAATTTCGAAATACATAAGTATAGGCTATTTTTAGAGTCCGTATATGTGGGGAAACAAGAGATAGGGTTGATTTTGGGACCCTCCACCAAGGGCCACGAAATTCCCCCCTCTTCCTCCTTATATACAGCCCTTAGGGCACCGTTTAGACTTTGGGTTTTGTTTAGATTAAAGTTTCGCCATAGCTGCAACTTCGCGTACTTCGTTTGTGTTCAACGACCAGACAAAGGCGTCATAGAACCCCACCTTGGTCAATAAAGCTTTCATCTTATATTCGCAATATCCAGATTGCAATCTCAGTTTCTTGCTTGTTCTTCGTTTGCTCGCAGGAAACAGACCCTCGTGGTCAGGTTGATCATGCTCCGGCATGGTCAATAACCTCTCGGAGTTCGTTTAGCGATTTCTAAGGCGCGACGTCCTCGCACGTTCGTAGTCGGATCGTCAAAGTCGACTTCCAGCAAAGCGATATCCATCATCTCATCGAAAGACGGGACACCTTTGCCTCTATCACCAGCTCAGCTGCTCCAACAATGGGAGGGTTCACCACAGCAGGGATCCGCTCCCCAAACTGTCTTTTGTCGCCTCAGATCTTCTTTCCCGCCGCCGGTGGCCACGACAACTGCATTACCATCATCAACTGAGCAGATGACCTTGAGGACTACACGGGTCCGCAACAGAGGTCACACTCTTCTGTGTCTGCTTACGTTATGCATCGCTTAATATGATGACATGCTACTTTATCATCGTGTTCACCTATTAGACTCCGAGTCAGGTCCAAACTAATGCTGAAACTTGAGTCTGTCCCCAGGTCCTATATAGTGGCCTTGGTCCTCTTCCCCCAAATCGTAGGAGGGAAGGCATCCAACAACAACCAATTTGAAAGGGGACAAGTAGAACATCTTATCCTAACAAGGGTGATCTTCGCCTGCAAAACTTCTGGTCGTGACGCAGCGGTGGGCTCGACAATGACATCTGTCCTTCCATGCTCGCGGTCTTGGTCTTGTTACACTGGAATGGAAACCTTTGGCAGATTCCTCGGGAACCCACGTTTGTCCTTGCTTCCTTATTACCGAAAGGTAAACTGCCTCCTCTGCGCCTGCTGGCGCCTACCTGGACTTGGTCGTCATGGCTTGCATCATCGCAGCCTCATGAGGCTGGTACCTATATAGAAATCTCCGCTCCTTAGGAGGCAGCCAGGGGAGGTCGCTCCCTCCAAAGGTCTTGGTGTCGTCCATCTCACGGGGCCAGGGGGGCCTCGCGAGGGTCTTGTCTGGGCGGTCTTGTAGATGGGCCGTACCAGGCCGTGGAGGGAGCCATGCATTGGGCCGCAGGCACGCAAGTCTGGGTACCCTGGTTCCCAGAATGCCGACAGTGATGCAGTGCGTCCCCAGCCCACCCAGGACGAAAAGCCCATTTTCTGTCATGATTTTTTGTCATAGAAGTAGGAACCCATCACATATATGATGATACATGGTTTTGTCACAATTATCGTCATAAATGTGTCATAAGCATGACAGGAAAAAATTCTTTCGGGCCAAAATGTCATTGATGTTTCTTTTTTTGAATTGTTGTGATCATAATTGTCCAAGTAAATCCAATTTACTGAAGGGAGAAGTAAATTTTGCTTCTCTATCAACTTTATCAACCAAGTTCATCTACCATCTTGAAAGTCTTGTATTCCACCAAAGGGTCTCAAGACATCAGTGATAGCCTCGTCAAATCATTAGCGTACTAAACTTGTGTCCTCAAAACGATCTATCACATCGCTAGTTCAAGTGCTTGCTTCAGAATATAATGTGTCTGTTCACAATGGTCACTTATACCCAAAATGAGCCTAATATTTAAGAAAAGGTTTTCGAAGCTCAACTAGTTTTCTTGCAATCCCACCGGTTAAGAACATGGTTATGGGTTCCAGCTAGGGTAATTTGTGTGGTCTAGTGTCGGCTAGGGAAGGGTTGCCAATCTTGAGGGGAGGCATAATTCTACGAGGTTGATTGATAGGTTGTCGCAAAAGTCTTCAGTGCCAGTTCTTGTTCGAGGTGGAATCCTTGGAGCATTTTTCCTTTCTAGTCTTCATTTGATGAGATAGGTGAGAGGGGAAAAGTATAGTGCAAGAGTAATCAAACAAGTGCCTTGAAGGCCACACACATGCATTAAAATAAGGTAGGTGATATAGTCGCATACTTGTTGCCTATGGCCAAATGGCGACTTATATCAAAACACAAACAAATAAAAAAAACAAGTAGCACACAATGATGGTTCTATCTGAACCATCACACGGACTCGACTTCTCATAGGGGATACACGACTCATCCTACCCTACGGGTTCTCGGACTCGGTAGTCGTGCTTGCTTCGTTTGTTGGAGAGAAGGACTTTCAATCGTCCGGGTCTTCCTCAGGTGTCGCTATGTCTCTTGTAGTTATTCGACGAAATGATCTGGGTTGGGCATGAAGAATCTTTGACAACTTCTCACGTGATAAGCTGACGGAGCGAAGGTGGTTCCTCGTGGCTGCAATCGTTCGGGTCTTCTGTTATCTCTGTAATCATGACAATGCCTTCTTGTCTTCTAAGGCATCAAGGCTTCCAGGTAGGCGATCCTTTATGCAATTGCATTAACAAGGCATGGTAGAGGTCCAACCGGTCGGTCACGTTGAGGGCAACATCTTCACCAAGAGCGGGGGATGAACAGAACCGTTTTCCTGCTCACTATAGTGAGGCGGACCAAGTGGCGAGGTTCTCATCCACTGGTGGTTGCCGATACAAGAACGGTACGGACATGGTTGCTCTATTACTGATGTGTATCATGATCTTCCATATCTTACACCCAGATCATCGTAGGCCAATTTTGCATGATCCTCGGGAAGTGTCAAGGGTGTCACCATTTTTTGGGTCTTGACATCCTCATTCCTTGAGAAGGTATCTTCTGTTGGTATCGTCTTGTCGTGGTGTTGCCAAACTGGTATCCAGAAGATGTGCACGAATTTCTAGCAAGGCATCTTCCTTCTAGGTAATCCACGAGGATTACAAGGAATCCAGTAGTCACGGGCATAAGGGTACTAGCGACCGTTTGCAAAAATTTTGAAGGGGAAGAGATCAATAAGGAAAATATATCTTAGTTTTTGAAAAACTCAAAAGGGAAGAGAAGTATAGATAGTTTTTAAAAATTATTGATAGTTTGGGAAATAGTTTTACACTAACTAACGGCCATGCTAACTAAGGGTTCTACATTCAGGATGGATGTGATACCAGTTGTGTGGGGACCCCGACTCATTAGTCGCAGTCACTGAATGCACGTGTAAAGTGATCCCAGAGATCAATGCTCACTGAACATACAAAAGGTGAATAACAAGAGTCTTACATCCATACAGACCATCTTACACAAATAGGACCATTATGGTCAAGTCTTGAATATAACATCGCAACAAAAATCATCGTTGATAACTTGGACCCACACCATCTGCCTTAAACCTACATGCATTTTAACTGGGAGAGCGTCCTAGATCGCATGTTCATCACCAAATAACTCTTCATCATAACCCTGCTCTTTCATGACTGACCAAGTAAATAGCCAGGGACAAGCCGATGAGTACTTTTCAATGTAGTTGCAGGCAACCCAAGAGTGACAGCAGAATAATTATGCAAGGTTCTACTACCAAATTGGCATTTTGCGGAAAGCTAGTTTTTATTATGCAAGTATGATCAACATTTATTAAGGTCATGAATGTGTCTGCAACAAGTATCAGGAGGTTACAGACACCAACATCGAGAAGGAGTTCACACAACTCAGTCTCAGGCATATCATGTCTTTCCATGATTCTCATCAAAAATGTACTTAATCGTGTGTGTAAAGGATTTTCAAACATAGTTTAAGTTGCACCACCCAGCTGTCCTTGACCGTGGACATAGCTATTCAAATAGTTTGATACTCTACAGAGGTTGAACACTTTACCCACAAGATCCAAGGAACTTCCATGTCATCCACGGCCCGCAGTACCTCAAGTACTCTGGGTAAGCACCCGATCACTAACTTTCCCTAGATGACACTAACATAGATTCCACGCATTGGTACACAACCCATGCGTATAATCATAAAGATCTTGGAACTCTGCCCTTTTTATCGTCACATCTACACGAAGGGACCAACGGCGTGTCCGGTGCCCTTTAAACAGTCCTGGCTGCCTATCCAAGCACGACCCCGTCACGGGAGAGTACTCACGTCACCCCCATTACTTGTAATGTGGGCACCATGCTAGTACCATACTAGGTAATCAATAACGCCCCCTCCCATAAGGGGTAATGTGGTTGTACATGTTTGGTTGGGACGGTTGACACACCTTAAATCTAATCCATCTTTTATACACACGCAACTCTTGCTTTAGTACACCACTTGTTCATCAAGCGGCGACCTAGTTTCAACATCTCCCATGAGCATTAGGGGCACCTGACGGGGTTTTCGAAAGATTCTAACCAAGAGATGATCTTGGCATAGATGCAACATCCTTCCTCAACATCAAGTATTCATAGTACCTCTAAGATCAGGTAGAGCTACGAACATGCAAGTATCAACGGGGATGCATCAATACAACCGTCATAACAAGTTCATCATCATCATCATCATGCATTTAAAAAGTTATTGACCAATAAAATTGGGGTGTCATGGTAAAAGGGTTGCATGTCTGTCTCAGCAAAGTCTTCATCTATTCTGGTCCATCTCCAAGCACTCCATCTATTTCGTCAACTAATGTCTAAAGCAATTACAATAAGCAACACAAAAAGGCAAAATAGAGGTGCTCTAAAAACAGGAATTGGACTTTTCTAGGGCATTTCTGGTTATGTTAAAAATTACCAGGGTGGTTTGATTGCAATTGGAGCAATTGATACTTTTGAAAATACCAATGTGATGGAATCAAGGGATTACTGGATTTGCAGGAAGCCAACAGAAGCATACTTTTGAAAAATGAGCAAGGGAACCCATTTAACAAAGCATGATTATAGAAACATCTAGGAGTTTGTTTCACTGGATTTGGAGTTTTAATGATTTTTCTAGGGATTTGCAAAGTTGACCCTACATGATAAAATGTCTCAATAATATAAGAAGTAGAGAAAGCATAAGGAGAAATGTTCCTAACTTAAGTTATGAACTTAGAAGTATCTAGGAGTTTGAATCAATGCATTTGGATCAAATATGAGCCCTCTGCGATTTTCCAAAGTGCATCACAGAAATAGGACAGTGGGGTTTTATTGAATATGTTTAAAGAAAAGTTTTCTGGAAAAATGTGCAAACAGCACCATGTGATAGAGCATGAATTTGGGAACAACTAGTAATTTGGATCATCAAATTTGGACTTTATTTGAATTCTGTGGAGATTTTTCAAGATTATAGAAAAATAAAAAGAAAGGAGTTTTACCTAAACAGGCCAGATTTGGGGTGGTAGCAGCGTGAACTTGGCGAGAGATAGTGGCAGTGCAACTATGCCGGCCCAGCGGCTCAGCCGCGTGCACAAATTAGGGGTGACGCTGAAGACGTACCTTCTGAGTACACCTCCCCTCAAGTGCTACGACTTCTGCTGACCCCGCCTCCACTTAAACCGACAGGCAGGCCAGCTCGGCTGCCGCTGCCGCTTAGAGTTGGGGCCCAAGGGCAGGTGCTTCTTCATCCCCCCAGTAGACAGAGGAGGCAGAGGCCCCATCGACAGGAGATTGTCGGCACCCCGTCCACCATTCTTGGTGCCGGAGACATGGGCGGTTTCACCGAGCCACGCCGCATCTAGTTGTGGTTGAAGGATCTGCCAGTGAGCTCGACAGTAGGCTCTCCATTGTACGGGGCGGAAGGGGTGGAGGGGAGGTTGAAATCGTCGGTCCGATTGTGGAGAGGAAGAACTGGAGGGCGGCAAGGCTTCCTGGTGGTCGTGGGGGTCCTCGAGAGTGGTTATCCAGAGTGGGGAGGTAGAGGAGGCTTGAGTTGGTTCGGGGGCACAGCGGCGGCACCCCGGCCATGGAGGGGGCAGGAGAGTACCAGGGGAAGAGGGATCTTGTCTAGGAGGTTCACGGGGGCTAGTGGTATCCAGCAGAGGTGAGAGAGAGCTCGGGGTGGCTCTATATGGCAGGGTGGTGGTTTACTGTGGACAGCATCCACAGACACACTCGTTGAGCTCCACAGAGAGAGAAGGAGGGGAAGGGAGGAGGGGCCCAACAGAGGGGCATGTCCTGGACGTCGATGCCACCTCCGGAGACATCATCCCGACGCCCAAGGTTGTGGCATACCCACAGAATGGCTGAGCTACAGCGTGAGAGAGCACTGTAGCATGCTCCGGGGTGCAAGCTAGACATGCCATGGCATTCTTTAAGTGCCATGGGCGTGTCCACTAGTGTCTGTGGGTTTTGGGGGTGAGTAAACAAAGGGCTTGTGGCATTGGATCCTCTAGGAGGTCTCTGGAAGAGAGGAGGGGTTGAGAGAGAGAATGGGGTAGACCAGAGAGAGAAAGTGGCTATTTCACCCCCCAATAATTGAGCTATGTCCAAGAAAAAAACTTACTGCAGGTAGAAGGTGATCAGTGTCAGTTATGGTAAAGGGTTGGACTCAAGGAGAATAGTGTAAGTAGTCAAAAAAGTGATTTTGAATAAAATGGCAAAAGGTGTTTGATAGTGATTTGGGCAACTGAATGGATTCTCCTTGAGATGGGATTTCACAGTATCAAATGGCATATAGAAATGAGGTTGTTCACAAAGTTTGGGCCCATTTGAAGAAAGTTGACAATGCAACTTCAGGAAACACTAGAAATCAATAGAAATGGGTTTCCCAAGATTTAGTCATGCAAATCTATTCGCCTTGATGGACCCCTTTGTGTAGTGTCATCATTTAGGGGTTATAGAATGTCCACAAAAATGGAGATTAAAAGGAAACAGCTGGTAATGTAGAGTTTCTCAAATTTGGATCTGGACAGGAATAGTTTTGGGACACTTTTCTAAACCAAAAATAATTTGATTGGAATGAAACTTTGCATGATCATCACTTTAGGCAGATGTCACTTGATAAAAGTTTCCTGGATTTATTTGAAAATATTTCTCATAGAAACATTTCAAATGCTTGAAATATGCAGAAATGGTTTTCGAGGGTTTTGTCCAATATTTTGGCCATGACCATGTGTTTGTCAGCGTCCTGGACTTGGGGGTGTCGGTGTCAAAACCGGCGGATCTCGGGTAGGGGGTCCCGAACTGTGCGTCTAGGCGGATGGTAACAGGAGACAAGGGACACGATGTTTTTACCCAGGTTCGAGCCCTCTCGGTGGAGGTAAAACCCTACTCCTCCTTGATTAATATTGATGATATGGGTTGTACAAGAGTAGATCTACCACGAGATCAGAGAGGCTAAACCCTAGAAGCTAGCCTATGGTATGATTGTTGTTCGTCCTACGGACTAAAACCATCTGATTTATATAGACACCGGAGAGGGTTAGGGTTACACAGAGTCGGTTACAATGGTAGGAGATCTACATATCCGTATCGCCAAGCTTGCCTTCCACACCAAGGAAAGTTCCATCCGGACACGGGACGAAGTCTTCAATATTGTATCTTCATAGTCTTGGAGTACGGCCAAAGATGATAGTTCGGCTATCCGGACACCCCCTAGTCCGGGACTCCCTCAGTAGCCCCCGAACCAGGCTCCAATGATGATGAATCCGGCGTGTTGATTGTCTTCGGCATTGCAAAGCGGGTTCTTCTCCAAATCCTGTGTTGAATAGTGTCCGGCTTTTTGTAAATACCACGCTCCTCGGCTTCCACGCCCAATAATGGCCATCTTCCACATGTTGAATGAATGTGAAAGGCTAGGGTATTTTTTCATTTACACCCCTAGCTGCGCAAACGAGCCGCCTATAAAGGGGACGGGGATCTAGATTCGAATCACACCATCCTCCCTTCCGCGAGCATTCATCGGAGCGCTTCTGACAAAAATCCATTCCATCATGGATAATCGACGTGACTCCTCCTCTCGTGCTCCCAGTCCTCAACCTGGAGATTGCAACAGATGCTCGGTCCCGCACAACGAGCTAGTGACGCTCCAAACCAAGGGATTTCTTCCCCCAGCCTTCATGGTTCCGGTTCGAGCCGGACTCGCCACCTACAAGGGTGGAAAACAGGCGGAGAGCATTCCCAACCCCTCCAAAGGAGATCGGGTATGCTTCGTCTCTTATCTGATAAGAGGACTCGGATTTCCAATACATCCATTTCTCCGGGGGCTCCTGGAGTTCTATGGCCTCCAGCTGCACCACCTTACACTTGCCTCCATTCTGCACATCGCGGGCTTCGTGGCCCTTTCAGAGCTGTTCTTGGGCATCGAGGCTCATTTCGCGCTGTGGAAGAGATTATTCTGCCTCGTACCCTGTTCTCATGAGGGTTCAATATATCAAGTGGGCGGAGCCGAAGTATGGCGCATCGCCGGGACCGGATATCTATCCGGAACCCCGAAGAAGGCGTCCGAAGACTGGCCTTTGGAATGGTTTTATATAGAAGACGCCCTGCTACCGGATCCAGTTTGGATCGGCCTCCCGGAGTTCAGTAATGCTCCTATGAAGAAACGCCTAAGTTGGCGCCCGCGGAGCCCTCAACGGGAGAATGACAGGGACATCCTGTACCTGATGGGCCGAATAAGATTGTTGGCTCATTCCAGATTGACCATGATTGGGGTCATGGCCACATGCATTATGCGGGGGGTGCAGCCGCTCCAGTATAGGGGCCACCCCATGTGGGATTTCAACGGTGAGGATGATGCCACCCGCCATGGCCGTAAAGGGCAGGGATCGGTTGCCGATCTGGTGAAGATCTTGTCCGGCCTGTACAAAGGGGAAAAGGAGGATTTTCTCCGCGTCAGTCCACTGAACGGGTTTTCTATGAACAATCCTCGAGGCTGGGTAAGCGGACATTTATTTTTGTCTATCCAATCCTCATTCCCATGGTTAAGTATCTCATTTTGTGACTTCGACGCAGGAACTGCGCCGGGCTGTAGAGGATATACACAGCCCGCCTCCACAACCCAAGGATCCGGAACGGTCCCTCGATCCGGCCTCCGAGGAGGATCCGGACATAAAGGTGGAGCTGATCGATGGGGTGTTCCACCAACTTAGCATCGACAATGCTTTGGTCGCCATTACGGCCGACTACCCCAGAATATTTCCAGCTTCCCAGGTAACTGCGACCGAAGTCCTGATACCATTGCCCATCCGTGCTTATTTCTGAGCACCGCATACCAATGGTGTTTTGCAGGAGGTGCCTTTGAGGCGGGAAGCCGAGCCCGCGGCGGCTGTCCTACAAGGGGCAGCTCGGCCCAGCAGGCGGAAAAGAAGTGCGGTGCGGATCAAGACGTCGCCGCAACGGTATGGCGCGCCACCGTGTTTCAAGGAAAGATTCCTGTAAGGCATACTAACGCTCGTGATTTTTTCAGGAGAAAGAGCGCTCGCCGGACTGTGCCTGGAGAGGTTGCCAATCAAGCCTTCGTCAGCCAGGCTCCAACGCCATGTCTAGAGGGGGAGGCGAACACAAGGCGCGCGTCGGATGCTCCTCCAACAGAGGATGCCGACAGGTTGTCCGCCACCAGATCTGAGGTGGAGAGTGCCATGAATCACAGGCGCCGCCGGACAATCCTTCGTGACGCATGTTTCTCCCAAGAGGCATTGAATGCCTTTAATTCGGGAGATGCGCACCTCCATGCTGCTCAAGATGGTCTAGCCAGAGCCATGGAGCAGTATGTGAAAGACATATGGGTGAGGAATTTTGACAATTATATATGCCAGTAGCCCCCGAGACTTAAAATAGTTAGAATAACTGATTTAAGAGTCATTTGTTATGCAGGATCTTACAGAAAAGAATACCCACCTGTCCCAGGAGCTTCAAGAGTGCAAGGCCCAACTTGAGGTCGCACTAGCCGCCACAGGGGGAGCCATAGAGACCCCCTCCAGTAATATATACTTCGAAAGATAAGTAGTTTGTGAAGTGCGGCGTGTGTATAAATCTGACAATAATATTGCAGATGGCGCCGGACTAGATCCGGACAGACAACAGCTACTACGCCAGCTAAAGGCCGGTGAGAAGGTGTTTACAATTGTATGGCAAGAGAAAAATAACCTCCAAGATGGCAACACCCAGCTGGGCGAGGAACTAAAAGATGTTCGGGCCCAGCTGTCTGACTCCGTGAAGGAGAATCAGCGGCTTCGTTGCGGCATTTATAGTAAGTGCTTGAGCGAACTTTTGAAAAGAAGTGTTCGGCGAGGAAGTCGATTAACAGAAATATGTCTGTAGGTATTCTCACAGGTCGTCCTATAGAGGAAATGCCCAGTTCAACCGGTGACCTACTTCCCGAGTTGCTGCAACTGCACAAACGAGTTCGGCAGGTGATGAGCGGCGTCGCCCAGGCCTTGTGGCCATCCATCTCCCTACCCGAAGGTCTTGGAGAGCTTGCAGAGAAGCTTCAGGGAGCACAGCGGCGCTTCCGGCTATGGAAGATATCGGCCTGCCGTCAAGGCGCCAGGGAGGCCTGGGCCATGGTGAAGACGCGGTACACGAAGGCTGACCCAAACCACATGGCCGAGGTTGGACCTATGGGGCCCGATGGGAAGGAGATCCTTGTGAGCTTAGTGTACGGCCAAGTAGAGTTGGCCGCAAAGTATTCCCAGCGGGACTGTAAACTAGACAGCCTATTAGATGGTATTGAGGAGGAATACAATCAGTCACTTTGACTGTGTAATTTAAAATGACATGTAAAATGCCTTCTAGACGGATTGTAGATCGTCTGTCGTTGCGGACCTTTTCGCTTCAACCTCGGGACCCGACAGTCCAGAGTGTGTCCGAATGCCCTCGCGGTTATGTAAGAACCGGGGCATGCGTGGAGACCAGGCGTAGGGGTCATAAGTGCTTTATCAGACAAGTGCCCAACTAGTTATGTTATATTACATGGTTAGTAAGAAATATTTTCCAGGGAGAATAGTTCCGTTAGGGGTTCCTTTCCCTGGGAGGCATGCCCTAAAGTGCATGTCCGGACTGCGAAAAAAGCAGAAAAACATCTGGGGGCAGATAAATGAATAAGTAAGAATTCGTCTTTTAGTTCACCGACCGAATATTCCCTTAAGAACGCTAGCTTTCGGCTTCACCCAGTCTGAGGTACACGTCCGGCTGACCCGACGGTAACAATCGTAGAGGTGCTCCCTTTACCACCTAGCCGAACAATCGGGAACGTAGGGGTAAGCACAGGAGCCAGGCAACCCAGCTTGGCCAAAACTTAAGTCATATCGATGCATATAATGGTGAATAAAAGGTACATGCGGAAGCGTGACACATGTGTTGGGTATAAAGCCCGTATTAATAAGCTTCTGTTAAAGAAGTCCCCAGGTATAATGAGTGCGGATAACGCGTCAAGTGTGTGCGAACAATGTGCAAACGAGCCTTCAACGGCTTCAGAAAAAGGAGGGAGAAGGGGAGAAATAAAAGACAGCTAAAGTATAAAATATAGACGGAGGAAGGAGACGAACTCAGAGTCCGGCGCTAGGCGTAGAATCTTCGGAGACGGGCTGCATTCCATGGGTTTGGCTCGAGTCGGTTATCCGACGCGTTTGGCAGATGGTATGCTCCGCCGGTCAGGACTTGGTCGATGATGAAGGGACCTTCCCATTTGGGCTTGAGTTTGTCCTTTTTCTTGTCTGGCAGGCGTAGAACTAGTTCGCCAACATTGTAAGTTTTGGCCCGTACTTCTCTGCTTTGATATCTTCGAGCCTGCTGTTGATAGAATGCGGAACGAGCTTTTGCCACGTCGCGCTCCTCCTCTATGGCATCCAATCTTTCTTCGTACATGCACACGCGAGGTGAGTCATGAATTATGTCGCAAGGCAAAACTGCCTCTGCGCCGTATACCATAAAAAATGGTGTGAATCCGGTCATGGGATTTGGCGTGGTCCGCAGCCCCCAGAGTACGGAGTCGAGCTCCTCTACCCAGTGCGTGTTAGATTCCTTAAGGGACCGCACTAGTCTGGGTTTGATGCCACTCATGATTAGACCATTTGCTCGCTCGACTTGTCCGTTAGTTTGAGGGTGATAGACTGAAGCGTAGTCGAGTGTCGTGGGAAACAAGCACCTATGGGGCAGGGCCCCTTTTCGGTCCGGCAGGGAGCGGAGGGCGCACAAAGAGCAGATTGAGGCGAGGCACGCGAGGGATTTTACCCAGCTTCGGAGCTCTCCGGAGAGATAAAACTCCTACTGCTGCTTTGTGTTCGTATTGTGTTCTTGCTCGAGAGCGTGAGCGTTTCGTAGTTTCGAATGAGTCGAACCCCCTCTACGTTGCGCATGGGCCTCCTTTTATAGGCTAAAGGGGTCACCGACAGGTGGCAACGCAGAGAGGGGTACAAATGTAAAAAGAGGGGTTGGTACAACTGCCTCCACAGTGTACTCTACCTAACTCTGACGGAAGGGGACAAGGGCATTTAATGTCCATTCGGTCGCCCCAACCAGTGCGGAAAACGACCGTTTGGGGCGCCACCGCTTGCCACGATGGCCTTCTCGTCATCTCCACTTGCCACCTCGCACCGCTTGGCTGCATAGCCGCCCGCCACGTGCGCCAGGAATGATCTTGTGACGACACGTCGTCGGATGCGCTGGAGCGTGGGCGCAGAGTTGTGGCTTCGCCGTGGCAAGTGCCTTGCCGCGGTCGTTGGCTTGTCGCACCCGAAAGCTTGTCGCTCGCTGGGTCTTGCCGGGACGCGCGGCGCGTCGCGGCAAGTTTCTTGAAATGCCTTGGTTGGCCTTCCCGGCAAGCTCCCCTTGTCGGGGCCTTGCCCTTCCCGGCAAGCTGCTCTTGCCGGAGTCTTGTCTTCTCAGTCGAATCACTTTGTTCTTGAATGGCATCAATATGAGCTACGGAGGATCTTGGCGGACGCCCGGCAAGCCTTTCTATTGGGTGCTGCAACTGCCCGTGCACAAGTTCGGGATACTAAGGTACCCCTACTTTAATACACCGACAGGAGCCCCCGGGCCTGGGCCACACACGGTGCCGAGCGCTGTTGGGCCAGGCCCAAAACAGGGCACGGGCACGCGCGGCCTGGGTCCATACCAAATCTAACTCCGTATCCACTGCGCCCTCCCGTAACGGCACGCGTCAAACGCGGCGTCGTTTGAGAGATCGTGGGCAATTCTTTAATCAAGAAAGGCGTAACGTTCGCCTCCCCTCTTTATAAGCAGGGGAAATAGGGGCCGTTTGTCGGTGTACTAAAGTAGGGGTACCTTAGTACCCCGAACTTGTGCACGGGCAGTCGCAGCGTCCCGCGGCAAGGCTTGCCGAGTGGCCGCCAAGACCCTCCGCGGCTACTTTGAAGACCATTCAAGAATAAAGTACTCAAACCAAGGCCCCGGCAAGAGGAGCTTGCCAGGAAGGCCAACCAAGGCCCCGGCAAGAGAAGCTGGCCGGGAAGAAGACATGACCCCGGCAAGAGGAGCTTGCCGGGAAGGCCACTCAAGGCATTCCAAGAAAACTTGCCGCGACGCACCGCGCGCCCCGGCAAGGCCCGGTGAGCGACAAGCTCCCGAACATGACAAGACGACGACCACGGCAAGGAGCTTGCCGCGGGAAACCCCCACTTCGCGCCCGCGCTCCAGCAAACCTGCCAACGTGTCGCTCTGGGACCCTCCCAAGCACACGTGGCAGGAGGCTGTTCAGCTAGGGGTGCGAGGTGGCAAGCAGGCGCTAGCAAGATGGCCATCGTGGCGATCGGTGGCGCCCCTAACGGTCATTTCATACACTGTTTGGGCGACCAGACGGGCATTAAATGCCCTTGTGCCCAGCCGTCATCGTTAGGTAGGGGGCACTGTTGGTAGCGGTTGTACCAACCTGCGTTTTTATTCTTTTACCCCTCTTTCTACGCTGCCACCTGTCGGTGACCCCTTTAGCCTATAAAAAGGAGGCCCATGCGCACGTAGAAGGGGTTCGGGGGGTCGGTTCGGGTCAGTTCGGGTTCGACTCATTCGAAACTAGAGGACACCCACTCTCTCAAGCAAGAACAAAATAGAAACACAAAGCAGCAGTAGGAGTTTTATCTCTCCGGAGAGCTCCGAAGCTGGGTAAAATCCCTCGCATGCTTCACCTCGATCTGCTCTTCATGCGCCCTCCGCCCCCTTGCCGGACCGAAAAGGGGCCCTGCCCCATAGGTGCTCGTTCCCCGCGACACCGTTCCCCCACCTTAGCCACTTGCGGTTCCTTCCTCAGAAAGCTCCGCCGCTCCCCTCCGCTTCTCAAGCCGAAAGAGAGCAGCGTTCCGCCGCCCGTCGCCGCCGCCCTCCTCCACCGCTTCCGCCATGGCCCCGAAGACCGGAAAGAGTGCGAAGTCGGCCGAGGCGCTGCAGCTTGAGGCGCTGCGCAAGGAGCGATCACGTCCCCCCCCCCCCCCCCGTGCTCACCCCGAAGGCGCTGCGGGAGGAGTTCTATCTCTTCTAGTCGACGGAGACGCGGGCGCATCCGCGCACGCAGACACTCTCCGCCGAAGCTTCTACTTCGAAGCGGTGCCCAAAAGGGTACTACTTCTTTCCTTTGTTCTTCTACTGTGGGCTTTGCCCACCCTTTTCCGATTTTTTCTGCGACATCATGAACACATACGGGCTCCATCTCCTTGACTTCACCCCCAACGCCGTTCTGACAATGGCGGTTTTCGCGCATCTTTGCGAGAACTTCGTCGGAATCCACCCCAACGTTGCCCTTTTCCGCCACTATTTCATGCCCCGGGTCGAGAAAGGAGAGCCCTTGTCTGGCGGGGTCTCCTGGATCTCGAGGGCCGGCAAGAAAGAGGTGTATCTGGAGGGGGAGCTCCGCAGCAAACGGGACGAGTGGAGGGCCGAATGGTGTTGGATTGTTGACGTAGATCCGCAGCCATTCACCAATTTGCACCGAACCCGAGTAGTGCGCGGTGGCGACTGTAGCGCCCTGGCGGCGGATGACGCCAAGCTGAAGATCGCCACCACCAGGATCCTGCGGATCAGGCTTGTCGGGCTCACCGTAGGGGCTGTTGGCGCGGACTTTCTTCGCCGCCGCATCGCCCCTCTGCAGGAGAGGGGGAGGCCCGCCTGGCTGTTCGGGGGCCCGGCGGATATCATGAGGCTGCGCCCAGGCCTCAATTTTAACTTTACTATCTTGGAGTTGGACGGGATGCTCAAGGAGTTGTTCAAGCACGACTCCAACCATCCCGAGTGGTTCAGGCTGCCGCAGGGCGTCGTGCTGTTGTGCAATAATTCCCAGCTCGACCGCATCCGCGAAATGATGTCGGAGTGCGACTCGCATGGAATTATCCCAACGTGGCAGGAGCCTGCCGACGACGTCGTGCGGCAATTCTTCGACGGCTTGGTGGAGGTAGCAGTCCGTGCCGACGAGTAGAGGCTCCTCACCCGCGACACCACCGACGACGAGATGCGGTACATCGCCACCAGGGCTGAAGAGGCGGCGGCAGCCGCCGCCGCGGGCGAGTTCGGGTTTACTTTGGAGGAGGCAGAGGCAGCCGAGGCGGCAAGCCTTACCGACCGAGAGGACTTTGGCTGGGAGGTCCTTGGCGAGGGGGAGCCCAAAGCCGAGGCGAGCGAGCCTGCCGGGGGCGCAAGTGGCCAACCATCTTCGAGTAGTTTGCCGCAGACGGGGCCCTCAGCGCAGCCCCCAGCTCAACCAAGGAGGCGCCTCCGCAGGACCGGAGACACAGCAGGGTGGCAGGCGGGCCAACAGCCATTGCACCGCGGGACACGCTCCACCACGCCAAGCACCGCTGACATGGGAGCGTCTCATGCCGCGCCGGCAACGGGAGAGGGGTCTTCTCGGGCCGCCACTTTCGATCCTGCTACAGCTCCCGCCAAGCGCCCAAGGGAGCCTACTCCTCCGCCTCGTCACGTAGAAAGGATACCTGACTTCGACCTTTCCGCGCTCAGTTCCGACGAGGAGGAAGAAGAGGAGGAGGAGTAAGACTTTCTTCCTGTTGTATTTATACTTCTTCGTTTCTTGCTGTTTCTTGTCTTGCATCTGATCTGCTTCCCTCTGAACTTTGTTCCTTTTCAGGACTCTGGCCGAGAGAGCGGCGAAGAGGGCCAAGGTCCCCGTGGTGGTCATCGAGGATGATCCTGCTGCGACAACAGAGGATGCATCCGAGACCACCTTGACGGACCCGACAACCTCTCCCCGAAGCAGCCCCCAGCGTAAGTACTTGTTCACTTCCTGTTGTGGGGCGCGCATGGGTGCTCTTTCTTTGTTGACATCTTGACTGTTGACTTGCTTGTGTAGGAGCAGAGCAGGCCCATCAGGAGCAACCAGAAGCCGCTCCAGAGGTGCTATCTGCTTTAACTATGCCGCCAAGGGGCGATTCTCCGACAAGGGAGCGCTCTCCCGCAAGGGAGAGGTCCCCGGCAAGGGATGGAACTAGCGAGCCTTCGGTGGTGGAGCCCATGGTCACAGAGCCTACCACAGGTAACCCTCCTTGTCGGAAATTTTCCCTTGGGTTCTTCTTCTTCTGGTCTTCTTACTGGATATTTGCTTGACTTTTCCTTCCTCTTCCTTTCTTCAGATCCCCCTGCCACAGATCCGATGGAGACTGAGGCCACCGGCGAGGAGGACGCACGCGGCAATACTGAAGATGTCGCCGCCACCGAGGAAGAGGCCGACGCTGACGATCCCACCGGCGAAGAGGCCGCCAAGGCTGCAGGCGCAGGAGCTGGCGAGGGGTCCGGCGATCGTACTGACGACCCCGAGGGCGCAGGAGCGCAAGGCGCTGCACCGACCGCTGATCCCTCCGCCGCTGATCAGCACCGGGCTCCGAAGAGCCCCAGCCCGGCGCCTACTTGAAGGCCGGCGAGGGTGTCTTTATCAAGCTTCCCTGGGCGTCGAGCTCCAGGGTGCCGGTTGAAGGAGAGGCTTTCAACAGAGAAGTACTCGCCTCCGCTGGGCTGACGGTGGTTGAGGCGCCAAGCAGCAGTAGCGGCGAGTCTGAAGAGGAGCAGCTGCTCCGAAAGTTGGTGTCGCTCTACCGCGCCCGGCAAGCGAAGCTGGAGTCCCGGGAAGCGCTTGTCGCACGGGGGGGAATTGACATAGAGAAGCATGCGGAGGAACTCCAGAGCCGCAACCAAGAGGCCCTCCGGTCCATCGCGGAGGAGAGGGCGCAGCTTGTCGAGGCGTGGAAGGCTTTCCTCCTCGAGAAGGCAGAAGCTGAGGAGCAACAGAGGCTTGCCGCTGAAGAGCTGTCCACCCGGGAAGGTGAATTGACACAGCGGAAAGTCAATCTGGACAGCCACGAGGAGGAGCTCGCCGCACGCGAGCAATCACTTGGCGGGGCGCTCAAGGAAGCGAAGGACGCTGCCGCAGCTTCCGAGGCCGCCAAGAAGGAACTGGAGGTGAAGATGACGCAGCTGGAGGCTGATCTGAAAGGGAAGGATGAGGAGCTTGCCGCGCTCCAGCGTGAACGCGAGAAGGATGCCCTCGCTCATGGTGATCTGCAAGTCCAACTCACCGACAAGGGCAAGGAACTGAACGCCGCCAAGGACTCAAATGCTGATCTGGAGCTGAAGCTGGCCACGCGGACGGAGACGCTGATCGGCGCCAAGAAGCGAGAGGAGGATTTGAAGAAAGAGATCAAGGCCAACGAGGAGCTGCTAACAAGGGCTGCCGAGACTCAAAACACCTTCAGGGCTACGGTGGAGCTCTGGACGGAGGGCCTCGTCAACATCGCTGCAGTCATCGACGAGGAGCTGGCGCAACTGGACTTGGCGGGCTTCGGGTACTCCTCCAACGAGAACCTCCAGCCCAGTGCCAAGCTTACTCTGTTCTTCAAAGGCGTGGCGACGGCTCTCCAGCAACTCCGGGAAAGTATCCCAAGGCAGCTGGCTGACGAGTCGCGCGAAATCTGCGCCAGAGTCTTGGAGAAGGTGTTGGTGAAGGTGCTCTTCCGCAATCCGACCCTCAACCTCACCAACGTCCTCAAAAAGCTTCCGGCAGGCGCTGATCTTGCAGAACTCAAAGCCCTTGTCGCACCCATCGTGGACAAGGTGAATGAAGTCAGGAGGATCATAGGCGAGCGCGTGGATTAGGCTGCTGTTACTTTCCTTTCCTTGCCGCTGCCATTTATGTTATGAAAACAATTTAGTCAGTGCCACGACAAGTTTCCTTTGTAATATAACTTTATCTTGGGCATTATTTGCTATGTTATTTCCTGTACTTGATTCCTTCTTTTGTATGTTTTTACCCTATGCTTTTAGGGAACTTGCCTACGCAGGCACCCTTGCCGTGAGCGTTGAGTGCGGAACGTCAACAGCCTGCTGGCAGTGCTGTTCCGGCAAGAAACCTTGCCGCAAGTAGTTGCAGCACACTTAAGTTGTTGAGCGGACTCGAAACAAAGTAAGGGCTCAACTACATACGAGTCGGTTCCTTCGCGCACAGGTTTTCCATACAAAGTATGGTCGTTCAAGGAAGATAACTTAAAAACTTAAAAACTGATCATGCTCAAACTTTGGTGACTTAGCTTTTTCTGTTGTTTGTGTCCCGGCAAGGCTATACTTCTTTGAACGACACCTGGTCCACACCATTATCTTCTTATCTTCTCCTCCCCCCCGGTGAACTTGTGGGCGAAGGAACCTTCTCTTTGAGAAAAAGAAAGAAGAGAAAACAACGATACGGAGCCTTAAGGCTCGTTATTGCTTACCGGGGGCAAGTGCTGCACAAGATGTCAGGCAATAAATGCAAAAAAAAGAAAAATGCATAACATTTGACAAGATGTGCGAAGCACGTGAGCTTTATTTATGCACGGGATCCACGCCCGGCTTTGTACAAAGGGTTACATGCAACAGCGGCAAGGCTTGTACAAAAGGTAGTTGCCGGAGGAGGTTCCGGCAACTGCGCCTTATGGGTAAAACTTACGAAGATGCTCAATGTTCCAGTAGTTGCTCATCGGAAAGCCATCTTCAGTCTCAAGGCGGACAGTGCCAGGCCTAGTGACTCACTTCACCCGATAAGGGCCTTCCCATTTCGGCGTCAACTTGTTGGAATTCTTGGCGGATTGAACGCGCCGAAGAACAAGGTCGCCTTCCTCGAGACTTCTGGCATTGACTTTGCGGCTATGATAGCGGCGCAAAGCTTGCTGATATCGAGCAGCTCGTACAGCAGCCTGAAGACGATCCTCCTCAAGGAGCAGCGCGTCATCTTGTCGCAGCTGCTCTTGCTCAAGCTCATCATAAGCGAGCACCCAAGGCGATCCGTACACGAGTTCCGTGGGGAGAACTGGCTCTGCTCCGTAGACAAGAGCAAAAGGTGTCTGGCCAGTGGCTTGATTTGGCGTCGTCCTGGTCGACCAAAGAACCACCGGCAGCTCCTCGATCCAATTTCTTCCGCACTTGCGCAGCCTGTCGAAAGTTCTGGTCTTGAGCCCGTGCAGCACTTCAGCATTTGCCCTCTCCGCTTGACCGTTGCTTCTCGGGTGAGGAACAGAAGCGAAGCAGATCTTGGTGCCAAGATCTTGGACGTACTGCATGAAGGTGCGGCTCGTGAATTGTGTGCCATTGTCGGTGATGATCCTGTTAGGGACTCCGGAACGGCAGACAATCGACCTGAAGAACTTGACTGCTGACTGTGCTGTCACCTTCCTCACTGCTTCCACTTCCGGCCACTTTGTGAACTTGTCGATTGCAACGTACAAGTATTCAAAGTCCCCGACAGCTCGGGGAAAGGGGCCGAGGATGTCGAGCCCCCGGACCGAAAATGGCCAGGACAAAGGGATTGTCTGGAGAGCTTGAGCTGGTTGATGTATCTGCTTGGAGTGGAACTGGCATGCTTCACACTTGGTTACTTGTGCAGTTGCATCCTGGAGGGCTGTTGGCCAAAAGAAACCTTGTCGGAAAGCTTTGCCGGCAAGTGCTCTTGCGCCAATGTGATGGCCACATATGCCTCCATGTATCTCCGCCAACAGCTTCTGTCCTTCTTCCCGGGGAATACACTTCAATTTCACTCCGTTGAATCTTCTTCTGTACAGTATATCATCGACAAACTGGTACATACTTGATTGCCGGGCTACTCTCTCTGATTCTTCCTGCTCTTCGGTATGTTCTCCTGTTTGAAGGAAACGGACGATATGTTGTGCCCATGCCGGAGCTTGTGGCTCGACGACAAGGACTAAAGGCTCAAATGCTGCTGCGGGAACATCTGCTCCCACGGCAAGAATCTGCGATTCAACCGGAGCTTGATGTTCCCCGGCAAGCTCGCCGGAGCAAAACTTGTTGGGAGCGTCTGCTTCAACGAAACAAACCCTAGGGCTTGTCGGAGCAGACTTCTCCTCAGCATTCTTTGTGTTGATCTTGGGGACCTTCTTGACGGCGGCTTCGGGGAGCTCAGCCGGAAAGTAGTCACCAGAAATCAACTTCCTCTTCTTGCTCTGTCCAGTTGATGGTGTTACAGATGGTTGAGTCAGCTTGAGCACAAAGATCCCTGGTTCCACAGGCAACTTGAGTGCGGCGCATTTTGACAGGCCATCTGCAATCTCGTTCTGAGCTCTTAGAACATGTTCCATCTGCAGGCCATCAAAATGCTCTTCCAATTTCCTCACTTCATCAATGTAGGCCTCCATCAACGGACTCTGATAATCTTTGTTCACTTGGCGGACGACAAGCTGTGAGTCACCCCTGACAATGAGCTTCTTGATTCCAAGGTCTGCCGCGATCCTAAGTCCGGCAAGCAAGCCTTCATACTCGGCAGTATTGTTTGTCACTTGCTCCTTGGGAAAGTGCATCTGGACCACGTACTTGAGGTGCTCTCCGGTGGGTGCGACAAGTAACACGCCCGCACCGGCACCTTGCAGCGAAAAGGCACCATCAAAGTACATGATCCATTCATTGGTTGCTTCCTTGACGGGGATGCTCGTCTCTGGTGTTTCTTCATCAGGTGTTGGCATCCATTCTGCTATGAATTCTGCCAATGCTCGGCTCTAAATAGTTGAAGTACTTTCAAACTTGAGGCCAAAGCTTGACAATTCCAGTGCCCACTCGACAATCCTGCCTGTTGCTTCTGGATTCTGCAATATCCTCTTCAACGGAAAGCGAGTGACAACTGTGATCTCGTTTGCTTGAAAGTAATGGCGCAGCTTCCTCGAGGCCATGAGAAGGCCGAAAAGCAACTTCTGCACTCCAGAGTACCTTGACCTAGCCCCTTGGAGAAGGGAACTGACAAAATAAACTGGGCACTGCACCATCTTCTTTTGTCTCTCTTCCTGCGGCTGCACAGATCCATCCTTGTCGGGACCAGAGCTTGTCGGGGAAGCCCCCTGCTTGTCGCTGGATGCGCTTGCCGCGGCCGCTGGCTCATCATCTGCCTCCCTCTCCGCTACTAACACAGCACTAACCACTTGATTAATTGCTGCTAGATACAGCAGCAACTTCTCTTGTGACTTAGGTGCGACAAGTATTGGAGTGGAGGACAGGTATCTCTTCAAGTCTTGTAGCGCAGCCTCCGCTTCCGGAGTCCATTTCATTGGACCTGTCTTTTTCAAAATTTTGAAAAATGGCAGGGCGCACTCAGCAGACTTAGGGATGAACCTGCTGAGAGCAGCAACGCAGCCGGCAAGCCTTCGTACATCCTTGACACGCTTCGATGCTTCGATCTGCTCAATGGCCTTGATCTTGTCGGGATTGGCTTCAATCCCCCTCTGGGATACAAAGAACCCGAGAAGCTTGCCGGAAGGAACTCCAAACACGCACTTCTCGGGGTTCAACTTGAGATTGATCTTGCAAAGATTTGCAAAGGTCTCGTCTAAATCTTGGATCAAAGTTTCTTTGTCCTTGCTCTTGACCACTATGTCATCCATGTAAGCTTCTACATTTTTGTGCAACTGTGGCTCAAAAGCATGGCTGACTACTCTTGCAAATGTTGAACCAGCATTCTTTAGTCCGAAAGGCATCCGTACAAAGCAGTACGTGCCACATGGAGTAATGAATGCGGTTTTCTCTTCATCCTCTTCTGCCATGAAGATCTGATGATATCCTGAGTATGCATCAAGAAATGAAAGCAAATCACATCCTGCCGTGGAGTCAACAATCTGGTCAATGCGCGGCAAGGGAAATGGATCTTTGGGACAAGCTCTATTAACATCAGTGAAGTCAATACAAAGCCTCCACTTCCCGTTTGCCATGCGCACGACTACAGGATTGGCCAACCACGTAGGATGGAGCACTCCTCGGACAAGGCCTGTTGCTTCCAACTTCTTGATCTCTTCTGCGATGAATTCTTGTCACTCCACTGCTTGTTTCCTGACTCTCTGCTTGACGGGCCGCGCGTGGGGACAGACGGCAAGGTGGTGCTCAATTACTTTCCTGGGAACACTAGGGATATCAGATGGTTGCCATGCAAAAACATCGACATTCGCCCGCAGGAAAGCAACGAGCGCGCTTTCCTATTTAGGGTCAAGCGTGGCACTGATGGTGAAGGTACCACCAGTGCCGTCCTCCTTGGCGGCCACTTTCTTGGTCTCTGGTGAAGCTGTCTTTGCCTTCTTGAACTTGCCGGTGGAGCTCGATGGTGCGTCCTCGACGGTAGCGCAGCACTCCGAAGAGGTGCGCTTGCCGGAGTGGGAATCAGAGCTACTCTTGCTGGACTTGGTCTTCTTCTTCCCCCCGGGAGCTTCAGCGGCAAGTGTTTGGTGATCTGCTGCGGCTGCTGCTTCCCGGTAGATCTTGTCGGTACAGATAAGGGCATCTTTCTTGTCGCCAGGGACAGAAATGACACTTATCGGACCGGGCATCTTGAGCACGTTGTAAGCATAATGAGAGGCTGCCATGAACTTGGCGAGCACTAGACGACCAAGTATCCCATTGTAGGGCAATGGGAAATCGGCAACGTCAAAGGTGACCTTCTCTGTCCTGAAGTTCAGCTCGCTGCCGAATGTCACTGGCAGTGTGATCTTCCCCTTCGGCTTGCTTCTTCCCGGGTTAATTCCTTGAAAGGTACCAGTCTCTTCGAGCTCGCTGTCGGGGATCTGGAGCTTCTTGAGCACCGTGGAGGAGATCAGATTCAAGCCGGCCCCGCCGTCAACCAGCATCTTTGTGACCTTGAGGTTACGGATAGTTGGCGAAACCAACATCGGCAAGCACCCGACCGCAGTTATGCGATCAGGGTGATCCTCAACATCAAAGATGATGGGCGTGCTGGACCACTTCAGGGGCTTGCACGACTCAACCGATGGTTCTGCCGCATTAACTTCTCACACCCATTGTTTGAGCTGGCGTTGCGAAGTATGCAAAGAGGCACCGCCGTCGACGCACAAAACCTCTATCGCTTTCTGAAACTCCTGCTCGTCGGCCTCATCCTCATCCATCTCTTCATATTCATCTTCGTCTTCATCCTTGTCGCGGCCGCAGGGAGGCCTGTCTCCTTCCCGCTGCTTAGCCTTGCCGCGGCGCCCTCCCCGGGCGGGACGCTTCTTGCCGGATCCTCCGCCACCTTCTTGGGCCTTCTCCTTGTCGCGCCGCTCGTATTCAGCTTTCTGCAGCTCAACAAGCTGCTCAACTTTCTTGCAGGCCTAGAGATCATGGCCCTTGGTGCGGTGGATCTTGCAGTACTGCTTGCCGGAGCCGTCCTGCTTGTCGGCGGCCACCACAACCTCGCCGGAGTCACCAGCTTTGGGCTTCTCGGCGCCACCTCTGTTGCCGGACTGCTCGACAACTAGCACATCCTTGGCTTTCCTCTTTCTGTTATTCCGCCTCCGGTTCTTCTTTGCCGGGGCGGCGTCCTCACTGTCAGATCCTTCTGCTCCTGCATTCTCTCCGGGGAGTTTCCTCCCCTCCTCAGCACGTGCGCATTTGTCGTCCAGAGCATAGAGCTCGCTGACATGTCTGATTTTGCACATCGCCATCTCCTCCCTCATCCTGCGATTACGCACGTTCTGATGGAACGCGCTGATAACCGCGGCGGGGTGGACGTCTGGGATGTTGCGTTGCACCTGGCTGAATCTTTGAATGAACTTGCGTAGGGGTTCTCCTTCCTTCTGGGCGAGCAGATGAAGATCGCTTTCCTGGCCATGGGGCTTGTGGCCGCCTGTGAAGGCGCCGACAAACTGATGGCACAGATCTGCCCATGAGGAGATGGAGTTGTCCGGCAAGTGCATGAGCCAAGATCCGACGTTGGGTTTGAGCACCAACGGGAAGTAGTTGGCGAGGATCTTCTCGTCGCGTCCCCCGTCAGCCTGCACCGCGATGGTGTAGATGCTGAGGAACTCCGACGGATGTATCCTGCCGTCGTACTTCTCGGGTACGTCTGGCTTGAAGTTCTTGGTACTAGGCCACTGGACCTGCCGCAGCTCACGAGTGAACGTAGGGCAACCTACCGCATACGGCAAGTCGCCTGGTTCCCCTGGCGCATGCATATCAACAGTGGGCCCAGCGCGCTGGTCTGACTGACGCCGCGCTTCTCTTCGACGCTCGATGCGAGTACGAGCGTCCTCTTGTCGTCGTTCTTGGAGAACTTGGCGCTGATCGCGACGAACTCGTGGGTCCGACGACGCGGTGGAGTCGGTGTTGAGGTTAGCCCGATGAGTCGGCGATCTCGGCCAACCTACCGCATACGGCAAGTCGCCTGGTTCCCCTGGCGCATGCATATCAACAGTGGGCCCAGCGCGCTGGTCTCACTGACGCCGCGCTTCTCTTCGACGCTCGATGCGAGTACGAGCGTCCTCTTGTCGTCGTTCTTGGAGAACTTGGCGCTGATCGCGACGAACTCGTGGGTCCGACGACGCGGTGGAGTCGGTGTCGAGGTTAGCCCGATGAGTCGGCGATCTCGGCCTTCGGGGCGGGGAGTGCACGGTGGTGGCACCCCCACCGGTCTTGTCGCCACCGGCTTGCACCTGGGCGTCTTGCCGGGGCTTCGACGTGCTCGGTTGCCGGGGCTTGTCACCGTTGGCGAAGCCAATGAGGCTCCGGATGGTGATCCTCCAGTCGTCGATCTTGTCCGGCGCTGGAGGGTAGTCTAGTAGCAGTTGGGCTCGGGCCAACGCTTCTTCTGGGGTTTTCGGCAGTGGGGGCGAACGACGCGAGGAGCGGGATATGCTCAAACTTGTAACAGTGTTAGAAGGAGCAACATCTCGTCCAGGCGACCGTGCCACGCTCGCGCCAACATGTTGGCGTGCATGTTGACCTGGAGCGTCCCGCGATCCGCTAGCTTGTCCTTGTTCTAACGCGAGAACGGTGCTAGGAGCACCGTGGCGTTGTCGATCCCGCGCCTCCTGAGAGGGGCGCGGTGCATGCACGGACACCGAAGTTTGCGGGGCCTTGTCCTTGGATCTGGTGACAACGTGAGTTCCTCCGTCGGCGCCCGTTCCTCCGCCGGCGTCTACTCCACCGCCCGTTTGCTCCGGCGGCGATGGAATCGACGCAGACGGGCCATCCACCTCCGAAGCCTTCTTCTTCGGTGGCATGTCGATGAAGATGATGATGTAGCGCGCGCGAACACCGGATCAGGTTCGTACAACCTCGACGCCCCCTACCTGGCGCGCCAAAGATGTCGTGGGAAATGAGCACCTATGGGGCAGGGCCCCTTTTCGGTCCGGCAGGGAGCGGAGGGCGCACGAAGAGCAGATCGAGGCGAGGCACGCGAGTGATTTTACCCAGCTTCGGAGCTCTCCGGAGAGATAAAACTCCTACTGCAGCTTTGTGTTCATATTGTGTTCTTGCTCGAGAGCGTGAGCGTTCCGTAGTTTCGAATGAGTCGAACCCCCTCTACGTTGCGCATGGGCCTCCTTTTATAGGCTAAAGGGGTCACCGACAGGTGGCAACGCAGAGAGGGGTACAAATGTAAAAAGAAGGGTTGGTACAACTGCCTCCACAGTGTACTCTAACTAACTCTGACGGCAGGGGACAAGGGCATTTAATGCCCGTCCGGTCTCCCCAAACAGTGCAGAAAACGACCGTTTGGGGCGCCACCGCTTGCCACGATGGCCTTCTCCTCATCTCCACTTGCCACCTCGCACCGCTTGGCTGCACAGCCGCCCGCCACCTGCTTCAGGAACGATCTTGGGACGACACGTCGTCGGATGCGCTGGAGCGTGGGCGCAGAGTGGTGGCTTCGCCGCGGCAAGTGCCTTGCCGCGGTCGTTGGCTTGTCGCACCCGAAAGCTTGTCGCTCGCTGGGTCTTGCCGGGACGCGCGGCGCGTCGCGGCAAGTTTCTTGAAATGCCTTGGTTGGCCTTCCGGCAATCTCCTCTTTTCGGGGCCTTGCCCTTCCCGGCAAGCTGCTCTTGCCGGAGTCTTGTCTTCTCAGTCGAAACACTTTGTTCTTGAATGGCATCAGTATGAGCTACGGAGGATCTTGGCGGACGCCCGGCAAGCCTTGCCGCTGGGTGCTGCAACTGCCCGTGCACAAGTTCAGGATACTAAGGTACCCCTACTTTAGTACACCGACATCTAGCTTGATGCCCATGTTTTTGCACCGGAGTTTAACCTCCTCGGCCGTGAAGTTCATGCCGTTATCACTGATGATGCTATGGGGGATGCCGTAACGGTGTACTACCCCTGATATGAAGTCTATCACGGGTCCCGATTCGTCGATCTTAACTGGCTTGGCCTCTATCCATTTGGTGAATTTATCCACCATGACCAATAGGTATTTTTGCTTGTGGGTTCCTCCTTTAAGGGGTCCAACCATGTCAAGCCCCTAGACCGCGAACGGCTAGGTGATGGGTATAGTTTTGAGGGCAGTGGGTGGCATGTGTCTTTGATTAGCAGAGAGCTGGCAACCGACACATTGTTGGACTAAGTCCTGTGCATCTGCCCAGGCCGTCGTCCAATAAAATCCTGTATGGAAGGCCTTGCCTACAAGGGCCCGGGCTGCGGCGTGGTGCCCACCGAGTCCGGCATGGATTTCAGCAGGAAGATTTTGCCCTTCCTCTTCGGAGATACACCTTGGAAGGACTCCGGTTGTGCTTTTCTTATAAAGCTCTCCCTCATGGACCTTATAGGCTTTAGATCGCCGTGCTATGTAGCGGGCCTCGTTTCGGTCCTCGGGAAGTTCCTGCCTAGTTAAGTAGGCTAGGAATGGCTCGGTCCACGGGGCAACAACTACCATTATTTCGTGGGTTGAAGGTGTTATTTCGTTGGCAGAACCACCGATTGTGTCAGAATGTTCGGTGTTGGGCGGTGCGGTTGGGTCCGGATTGTTGTTTCCGGACTCCCCTTCCCATAGTACGGATGGCTTGAAAAGCCGCTCCAGGAAGATGTTGGGAGGGACGGCATCGCGCATTGCGCCGATGCGTGCCAATACATCCGCCGCCTGGTTATTATCCCTGGATATATGGTGAAATTCGAGCCCTTCAAACCGAGCTGACATTTTTAAGATGGCTTTGCAGTAAGCTACCATTTTCGGATCCTTGGCGTCAAAGTCTCCATTTATTTGGGATATTGCGAGGTTTGAATCCCTGCGGACCTCTAGGCGCTGAATGCCCATGGAGACTGCCATCCGGAGACCATGTAGAAGGGCCTTGTATTTGGCTGCTTTGTTGGAGTCCGTGTACATTATCTAGAGTACGTATTGGACTGTGTCTCCGGTTGGGGACATCACGACGATGCCAGCCCCCAGGCCGGCCAACATTTTGGAGTTGTCGAAGTGCATGATCCAATTGGAATATGCGCCGTACTCTTTAGGGAGTTCGGCTTCACTCCATTCGGTGATGAAGTCATCCAAAACTTGCGACTTGATAGCTCGCCGTGGCTTATATGTTATGTCGAATGGGAGGAGCTCAATGGCCCATTTTGCAATCCGGCCAGTCGCTTCACGGTTGTTTATAATGTCATTAAGGGGTACTTCGGAGGCTATTGTTATCGAACACTCTTGAAAGTAATGTCGCAGCTTCCGGGATGCCATGAACACCGCGTATGCTATCTTTTGATAATGTGGATACCGGGACTTGCATGGAGTTAGGACAGTGGACACGTAGTAAACTAGTTTTTGAAGGGGGAACTTGTGTCCGTCCGTTTCTCGTTCGACGACGAGCACCGCGCTTACAACTTGATGTGTTGCCGCGATATATAATAACATTGGTTCGCCCAAGTTGGGCGCGGCTAGGACCGGATTTGTTGCTAATATGGCTTTGATTTCTTCGAGTCCGGCCGTGGAGGCATCCGTTTACTCGAAGTGTTCGGTGCGCCGGAGGAGGCGCTAAAGGGGTAATGCCTTTTCTCCTAAGCGGGAGATAAAGCGGCTTAGAGCCGCCACGTATCCAGTCAATTTTTGTATTTTCTTGAGGCCTTTTGGGATATCCAATTGTGACAGAGCTCGGATCTTGGCTGGGTTTGCTTCAATTCCTCTACCGGATACAATGAAGCCCAAAATCTTTCCGGCTGGTACCCCGAAAATGCATTTTTCCGGGTTGAGCTTAATGTCATATGCTCGGAGATTGTCGAATGTGAGCCTCAAGTCGTCTACTAGAGTTTCGACATGCTTGGATTTGACGACCACATCGTCTATGTATGCCTCCACTGTTTTGCCGATCTGGTTTGCCAGACATGTCTGAATCATGCGTTGATATGTTGCGCCAGCGTTTTTGAGCCCGAAGGGCATTATGTTAAAGCAGAATGGTCCGTATGGAGTGATGAATGCCGTTGCGGCTTGGTCTGGCTCCGCCATCTTGATTTGGTGGTAAATGGAGTATGCATTGAGGAAGCACAATGAATCGTGCCCTGCGGTAGTGTCGATGATTTGATCGACTTGGGGGAGGGGGAATGGATCCTTTGGGCAAGCCTTGTTAAGGTCCTTGAAGTCGAAACATAGGCGCCAAGATTTATCCTTCTTTGGTACCATCACCAGGTTTGCTAGCCAGTCCGGATGTTGTATATCTCTGATGAATCCGGCTTCCAATAATTTGGCTAGCTCCTCTCCCATTGCCTGTCTCTTTGGTTCAGAAAATCGCCGAAGAGCCTGTTTGACTGGCTTGAATCCTTTTAGGATATTTAGGCTGTGCTCGGCCAGCCGGCGTGGGATTCCTGGCATGTCTGAAGGCTGCCAGGCAAAAATGTCCCAGTTTTCCTGTAGGAATTCTCTTAGTGCGGCGTCTACCTCAGGGTTTAACTGTGCCCCATTGGAGGCCATCTTTGTAGGGTCCGTTGGATGGACTTGGAATTTGACTATTTCGTCTGCTGGCTTAAAAGAGGTGGACTTGGATCTCTTATCAAGTATCACATCGTCCCTGTTCACCGTGGAGCGCAACGCGGTGAGTTCCTCGGCCGCTAGGGCTTCAGATAGTGCCTCTAGGGCTAGTGCAGCTATCTTATTTTTGGCGCGGAGCGCTATGTCCAGATCACTAGCGAGAGTGATGATTCCATTGGGCCCGGGCATTTTGAGCTTCATGTACCCGTAATGGGATATAGCTTGAAAAATAGTGAATGCCTCTCGCCCTAATAAAGCGTGATATCCGCTGCTGAACGGGGCCACTTGGAACGTGACCTCCTCGGACTTGTAATTGTCCGGCGAGCCGAACACCACATCCAGTGTGATTTTTCCTGTCCAGCATGCTTCCCGACTAGGGATTATTCCTCTGAAGGTTGTGCTACTTCGCTCAATGCGGCTCTAGTCTATTTCCATTTTTCGAAGGGTTTTCTCGTAGATGAGGTTTAGTCCGCTGCCGCCGTCCATGAGTACCTTAGTAAGGTGAAAGCCGTTCACTATTGGACTGAGGACCAATGCAGCTGGTGCACGGGCTGTTCAGAATTTAGGTTCGTCACTGGCATTAAAGGTAATAGCCGTGTCACTCCATGGGTTTATTGTTGCTACTTGGTAGACTTCCGCAAGGCTGCGGAGTGTTTGTTTCCGCATATTATTTGATGCGAAAGTCTCGAAGACTGTTAATACCGTACTGGTGTTGCTGGGCTGCTTCTCTGGAGCTAGAAGCTCTTCGCCGCTTTTGGCCACCTGCCGCAGTATCTAAAATTCTCGAAGGCTATGAGTTGGAGTGGCGCCCTCTGTACTATGAATTTTGCAGGGTCCATTGAGCCATCCCTCCAGTACGGTTCCGTTCCCTTTAGGGGTTTTTTTCTTTTTGGTATTTAACCCGGGTGCGTGGCGATGATGCACCCTTTTATTTCGGACTAGGGTTGTATTCGGAGCCGGATTATCCCAAAATTTGGTCTCGGTTTTCCAGGCGCTCTCCATCGCACAGTACTTTCGTACTATGGACGCCAAGTAGGCAAAGCGTGTAATTTCACGGTGACTTATGGCGTTTATGATTTCCTTGTCCGTGCAATTATTGCAAAAAATTGAAATTGCGTCTTCCTCACGGCAGTCCTTTATCCTGTCCATAACCAGGAGGAATCTGGCCCAGTAATGGTGTACTGTTTCAGCGGGCTCTTGCCGGATTCGGGATAGATCGCTTATGTTTGGGTGGGGGGGGGGGTGGAATTAAATTCGGAACCCCGTCCAATCTAAGACTCAAGGGCCGAAAAGTTTCCGAAGTTGGAAGCTTCGGTTTTTGGATATTGTCCAATGAATCCAACCCACTGCCTAACTTTAGGTTTAGCACTTGATCGACGTCTGTCCCTCCGCGGGAATCCGCCATGGAGGGGTCGGGAATCCAGCCATAACTAGTCCTTAATGTAGAAGAAGAGTCGCCGTACTGTTCCTCCACCACAGCGACGTGGTGGGTAGGCTGGGGAGAGTTGATCTCTCTTAGATCGGTTTTAGGCCCGATCTGATCGTAGTCTGTAGCGACTCCCAGGGCGGCGATGCGATCCAAGAGCTCATTTAAGGAGGAGAGCTCCATCAGATCTAGTTGCTCGGCGAGTTCCGGGTTGACGTGAAGATCGCTTTGGATGACCCGAGAAGTCATCATCGTCGCGGCGGCCGAACAGGCAGTCATAAGGAAACTGCCTAGCCATAGAGTTTGGCCGATGGCCAAAGCTCCTTTAGCAACGGTGCCGTCTTTAAAGACAGGACGAGGCATCCTTCCTAATGGCGACGGCACAGAGGAACTCTCAATGAAAGCACCAATGTCGGTGTCAAAACCGGCGGATCTTGGGTAGGGGGTCCTGAACTGTGTGTCTAGGCGGATGGTAACAGGAGACTGTTGGGGAACGTAGTAATTTCAAAAAATTTCCTATGCACACGTAAGATCATGGTGATGGCATAGCAACGAGAGGGGAGAGTGTTCGTCCACGTACCCTCGTAGACCGTAAGCGGAAGCGTTAGCACAACGCGGTTGATGTAGTCGTACGTCTTCACGATCCGACCGATCCAAGCACCGAAAGTATGGATCCTCCAAGTTCAGCACACGTTCAGCTCGATGACGATCTCCGGCCTCCAATCCAGCCAAGCTCCGGAGATGAGTTCCGTCAGCACGACGGCATGGTGACGATGATGATGTTCTACCGGCGCAGAGCTTCGCCTAAACTCCGCGACGATATGACCGAGGTGGAATATGGTGGAAGGGGGCACCGCACACGGCTAAGGAACGATCCGTAGATCAACTTGTGTGTCTGTGGGGTGCCCCTGCCCCCGTATATAAAGGAGGGAGGGGGGAGGCCGGCCGGCCCCTTTGGGCGCGCCAAGGGAGGAGGAATCCTCCTCCTAGTAGGAGTAGGACTCCTCCTTTCCTACTCCTACTAGGAGGGGGAAGGAAAGAGGGGCGCCGCCCCCCCTTCCTAGTCCAATTCGGACCAGAGGGAGAGGTGGCGCGCGACCCACCCTGGCCGCCCCTCTCTCTTCCCACTGAGGCCCATGTGTCGGTGTACTAAAGTAGGGGGGTACCTTAGTACCCCGAACTTGTGCACGGGCAGTCGCGGCAACCCACGGCAAGGCTTGCCGGGCGTCCGCCAAGGTCCTCCACGGCTGCGCTGATGCCGTTCAGGGACAGAGTACTCAAGCTAAAGCCCCCGGCAAGAGGAGCTTGCCGGGAAGGTCAACCAAGGCCCGGCGAGGAGAGCTCGCCGGGAAGGAAACAAAAGCCCCGACAAGAGGAGCTTGCCGGGAAGGCCGACCGAGACACCTCCAGGGGACTTGCCGCAGCGCCCCGCGCGCCCCGGCAAGGCCCGAGGGCCGGCAAGCTTGCCGGCACGACAAGAGGAGGACTGCAGCAAGGCGCTTGCCGCACCAAGATTGCCAACCCAACTCCAGCACATCCAGCGACGTGTCATCACAAGACCGTCCCAAAGGCACGTGGCGAGGCACTACACAGCCATGCGGAGCAAGGTGGCAAGTGGAGCTGATAGAGGCGCCATCGTGGCAACCGGTGGCTCACTTGACGATCGCCTCCTCGCACTGTTGGGGTGACCGGACGGGCATTAAATGCCCTTGTCCCCTGCCGTCAGTTAGGTAGGGGCACTGTTGGTCACTGTTACACCAACCTGCGTTTTTACCTTTCTACCCCCTCTTCTTACGCTGCCACCTGTTGGTGCCCCCTTTAGACTATAAAAGGGAGGCCCATGCGCACATAGAAGAGGTTCGGTTCATCTGAAGAACACAATGTTAGGGTTTGAGAGACACACCACCCTGCGCTCGCATTCGAGCAAGATCAAATAACAACACAAGGCAGCAGTAGGAGTTTTATCTCTCCGGAGAGCTCCGAAGCTGGGTAAAAAGATCGCCCGCCGTCTCTCTCACTCCACCGCGCGCCCGGGACCTCGATCCGCTCTGCGCGCGGCCTCCGCACCCCCTCTCCGAACCAGGAAAGGGGCCTCCCGTGCCCCATAGGTGCCCGGCGGCCACGGAAGTAGACCGTGCTCCCCGCCGCGACATCTTTGGCGCGCCAGGTAGGGGTCGAACCTACGACCTTCCGCTTAGGAGAATCCCCGAGGAGCAACAAGCAGCGGAAAGAGTAGCCCGACAATCAAGTATGTACCAGTTTGTCGATGACATACTGTACAGAAGAAGATTCAACAGAGCGAAATTGAAGTGCATTTCCCGGGAAGATGGACGAAAGCTGTTGGCAGAGATACATGGAGGCATATGTGGTCATCACATTGGCGCAAGAGCACTCGCTGGCAAGGCTTTCCGGCAAGGTTTCTTCTGGCCGACAGCCCTCCAGGATGCAACTGCACAAGTAACCAAGTGTGAAGCGTGCCAGTTCCATTCCAAGCAGATTCATCAACCAGCTCAAGCTCTCCAGACAATCCCTTTGTCCTGGCCATTTTCGGTCTGGGGGCTCGATATCCTCGGCCCCTTCCCCCGAGCCGTCGGGGGCTTTGAGTACTTGTACGTTGCAATCGACAAGTTCACAAAGTGGCCTGAGGTGGAACCAGTGAGAAAGGTGACAGCACAGTCAGCAGTCAGGTTCTTCAGGTCGATTGTTTGCCGTTTCGGAATCCCTAACAGGATCATCACCGATAATGGCACACAATTCACGAGCCGCACCTTCATGCAGTACATCCAAGATCTTGGCACCAAGATCTGCTTCGCTTCTGTTGCTCACCCGAGAAGCAACGGTCAAGCGGAGAGGGCGAACGCTGAAGTGCTACGCGGGCTAAAGACCAGAACTTTCGACAGGCTACACAAGTGCGGAAGAAATTGGATTGAGCAGCTGCCACTGGTTCTTTGGTCGATCAGAATGACGCCAAATCGAGCCACTGGCCAGACACCCTTTGCTCTTGTCTACGGAGCAGAGGCAGTTCTCCCCACGGAACTCGTATACGGGTCGCCTCGGGTGCTCGCTTATGATGAGCTTGAGCAAGAGCAGCTGCGTCAAGATGACGCGCTGCTCCTCGAGGAGGATCGTCTTCAGGCTGCTGTGCGAGCTGCTCGCTACCAGCAAGCTTTGCGCCGCTACCACAGCCGCAAAGTTAATGCCAGAAGCTTCGAGGAAGGCGACCTTGTTCTTCGGCGCGTTCAATCCGCCAAGAATTCCAACAAGTTGATGGCGAAGTGGGAAGGCCCTTATCGGGTGAAACGAGTCACTAGGCCCGGCGCTGTCTGCCTTGAGACCGAAGATGGCATTCCGGTGAGCAACTCCTGGAACATAGAGCATCTCCGCAAGTTTTACCCATAAGGCGCGGTTGTCGGGCCCCATTCCGGCAACCACCTTTTGTACAAGCCTTGCCGCTGTTGCATGTAACACTTTGTACAAAGCTGGGTACAGCCCCCCGTGCGTAAATAAAGTTTACATGCCTCGCACATTTTGTCAAATTTAATGCACCTCTCTTTTTTTGCATGTATGCCTGACACTTTGTGCAGCACTCACCCCCGGTAAGCAATAGCGAACCTTAAGGTTCCATATCATTATCTTCTGATTCTTCCGTCTCAAAAAGAAGATCCCTCCGCCCACAAGTTCACCAGGGGGGAGAGAAGATAAAGATGTGGACTGGGCGTCGTTCAAAGGAATCTAGCCTTGCCGGGACACAGACGACAAAAAAAGCTAAGTTGCCAAAGTTTGAGCATAGTCAGTTTTAAATTTTTAAGTTATGTTCCTTGAACGCCCGTGCCTTGTATGGAGAACCTGTGCGCGGAGGAATCGACTCGTGGCTAAGTTGCGCCCTTGGTTTGTTTCGAGCCTGCTCAACAATACAAGCGAGCCGCAACTAGCCCCGACAAGGTTTCTTGCCGGGGGCAGCACCGCCAGCAGGCTGCTGATGTTCCGCACTCAGCAAGTGTGCTTGCGCCGGCAAGTCCCCTCAAAGCGTAGGGTAAAAAAACATACAAGGAACGCAGCAAAGTAAAGGGAATAGCATAGCGAGCAGTACCCAGAATAGAGTTATATTACAAGAATGACTTATTGTGACGCTGACTAAGTTGTCCTCGTGACCAAAATAACAGCGGCAAGAAAACATAAGAAGAAGGGGGGCCTAATCCGCGCGCCCGCCATCGACCCTCCTGACCTCGTTCACCTTGTCCACGATGGGTGCGACGATGGCCTTGAGTTCTTCAAGATCGGCGCCCTCCGGCAGCTTCTTGGTGACGCGGGAGAGGTCAATACCCGGGTTGCGGAAGAGGACCTTCACCAATACCTTCTCCAAGACCCCGGCGCAGATCGCGCGCGACTCGTTGGCCAGCTGCTTCGGGATCATTTCCCGGAGCTGCCGAAGAGCCGTCACCACATCCTTGAAGAAGAGCGTGAGCTTGGCGCTAGGCTGGAGGTTCTCCTCGGAGGGGTACCCGAAGCCCGTCAAGTTCAACTCCGCCAACTCCTCGTCGATGAGCGCGGCGATGCTGACGAGGCCTTCCGTCCAGAGCTCCACCATGGCCTTGAAAGTGTTTTGGGTCTCGGCAGCCCTCACCAGCAGCTCCTCGTTGCCCTTGAGGTCTTTCCTCAGGGTATCTTCTCGCTTCTTGGCGGCGTCCAGCGTCTCCGTCAAAGCAGCCAATTTCAGCTCCAGATTGGCGCTCGAATCCTTAGCGGCGTTCAGCTCCTTGATCTTCTCGGAGAGCTGGACCTGCAGGTCGCCATGAGCGCGCGCATCCTTCTCGCGGTCGCGCTGGAGTGCGGCAAGCTCTTCGTTCTTCCTTGTCACATCCGCCTCCAGCTGCGCCACCTTCTCCTCCAACTCCTTCTTGGCGGCTTCGGCGGCCGCGGCGGCGTCTTTCGCCTCCCTGAGTGCCCCGCCAAGTGATTGTTCCCGGGCGGCGAGCTCTTCATCATGGCTGTCCAAGTACGCCTTCCTCTGTATCAGCTCGCCGTCCCGCTTGGACAGCTCCTCGGCGGTGAGCCTCTACTGCTCCTCGGCTTCAGCCTTCTCCAGGATGAACGCCTTCTTCGCTTCGTCAAGCTGCGCCCTCTCCTCGGCGATGGACTGGAGGGCCTCCTGGTTGCGGCTCTTGAGTTCTTGTGCATGTTTTTCTATGTCAACTCCCGCCTGCGTGACAAGCGCTTCCCGGGACTCAAGCTTTGCTTGCAGGACACGGTAGAGTGACACCAGCTTTCGGAGCAGCTGCTCCTCCTCGGACTCGCCGCTGCTGCTACTTGGCCTGTCGACCACCGCCAGCCCGGCGGAGGCAAGAACCTCCCCGTCAAACTCCTCTCCTTCGACCGCCCCCCTGGAATTCGATGCCCAGGGGAGCTTGATGTATATACCTTCGCCGGCCTTCAAGTAGGCGCCGGGCTGGGGCTCTTCGGAGCCTGGCGCTGCGTCCGCGGCGAAGGGATCAGCGTTCGGGGTAGCGCCCTGCGCTCCTGCGGCCCCCGGGTCGTCGGTACGATCGCCGGATCCCCCGCCAGTTCCGGCGCCAGCAGCCTTGGCGGCCTCTTCGTCGGCAGGGCCACCAGCGCCGGCTACCTCTTCAGTAGCGGCAGCCTCACCGGTGTCGCCGCGCGAGTCCTCCTCGCCGGTGGCCTCGGTCTCCATTGGCTCCACGGAGGGAGGATCTGAGGGCAGGAAGAGGGGGGAGGAGAAGTCAAGCAAGTATCAAAAAAAAAGAGAAAACCAGAAGAAGAAGAACCCAAGGGGAAATTTCCGACAAGGAAGGTTACCTGCGCTGAGCTCTGTGATCATGGGCTCCACCACCGGGGGCTCACTGATCCCACCTCTTACCGGAGACCCCATCCTTGCTGGAGATGGCTCCCATATCGGGGAATCAGCCCTTGGTGGCGTAGTCGAGACCGACGATACCTCAGGGTCGGCCTCCGACTGCTCCTGCTGGGCCTGATCTTCTTCTGTATAAAAAAAAGGGAGGGAGCCAATAATCAAGATATTGGCAAAAGAAGCAGCAACCATGCACGCCCCACGACAGGAAGTGGATCAAGGCACTTACGCTGGGGGCTGTGCTGGGAGCTGCTACGAGGGGAAGGGGCCGGATCCGTCAAGGTCGTCTCCGACGTATCTTCCGCTGCCACAGCAGGATCGTCCTCAACTACGGGGACCTTGGCCCTCTTCGCCGCCCTCTCCGCCAAAGTCCTGAGACCAAACAGGAGTTCAAAAGCAAAAAACAGATTAGATGCAAGACAAACAGTGACAAGGATCGAGCGAAAGGCGAGTGCAATACGGAGGAAGCCTTACTCCTCTTCGTCCTCCTCCTCCTCGTCGTCATCAGAGCTCAGCGCGGAAAGGTCGAACTCCGGTGCCCTCCCCGCGCGGCGTGGCGGAGGAGTAGGCTCCCTCTGGCGCTTGCCAAGAGCTGCGGCAGGGTCAGGCGTGGCGGCCCGGGAAGACCCCGCCTCAGTTTCCGGCACGGCTTGGGACCCTCCCGCCGCGATGAAGTTTGTCGCGGCCGAGCGCGACCCGCGGCGCCGCGGCTGCTGCAGCTGCTGGTCGACCGGCGCCTCTGCCGGCTCTCCAACTCGACGGAGACACCTTCTCGGTCGGAACTGGGGCTGCGCGGATGGCTCCATCGGCGGCAAGTTGCTCGAATACGGCCGACCACTCGCGCCCTCGGCGGGCTGGCTCGCTTCGGCCGCGGCCTCCCCTTCGTCATCTCCATCTCCGGCAAGATCTTTCCAGGCAGCAAGACTTGCCGCCTCGGTTGCTTCCGCCTCCGCCAACGTGAAGCCAAACTCGCCCGCGGCAGTGGCTGCCGCCACCTCCTCGGCCCTGCTGGCGATGTACGCCAGCTCATCGGCAGTGGTGGAGCGGGTGAGGAGCTTCTGCTCGTCGGAATTGACTGCAGTCTCCGACAAGTCATCGAAGAATTGCTGCACAACCTCGGCGGCGGGCTCTATCCAGTTAGCACTTACCCCGTGCGAATCGCACTCTGGCATCATTGCGCAGATGCGATCGCGCTGGGAGTTGTTGCATAAGGGGATGACGCCCGCCGGCAGCCGGAACCACTCTGGATGATTGGCGTCGTGCTTGAACGTCTCCCTCAGCATCGCGTCAAGCTCCAGAACCGTGAAGTTGAAGTTGAGGCCCGGGCGCAGCCTGATGAAATCCGCCGGGCCGCCGAACAGCCAGGCGGGCCTCCCCCTTGCCTGCAAAGGGGCGATACGACGGCGGAGGAAATCTGTGCCGACCGCCCCTGTTGTGAGCCCGGCGTGCCGGAGCCGGAGGATTCGGGTGCTGGCGATCGTCAATTTGGCATCATCCGACGACAGAGCGCTCCAGTCGGTGCCGTGCACCACCCGAGTCTTGCGCAGCTCGGTGAACGACGGCGGATCGGCATCACAGATCCAACACCACTCCGCCCTCCACTCGTTCCACTTGCTGCGAAGCTCGCCCGTCAAGTACGCCTCCTTCATGCCCATCCGGGAGGTCCAGGCGATCCCGCCAGCTAGTGGCTCCCCTTTCTCAGCCCGAGGGGAAAAATAATGGCGAAAAAGAGCAACATTGGGGAGGATACCAACGAAGTTTTCACAAAGATGCGCGAAAACCGCCATCGTCAGGACGGCATTGGGGGTGAAATCAAGCAGATGGAACCCATAGGTATTCATGATGTCGCAAAAGAAATCGGAAAAAGGCGGGCAGAGACCGCAATAGAAGAACACAGGGAAGAAGTAGTACCCTTTGGGACACTTCTTCGATTTGGAGGCCTCCGCGGAAAGCACCGGCGTGCGCGGATGCGCCCGCGTTTCCGTCGACCAAAAGAGGTAGAACCCCGACCGCAACGCCTCCGGGGTGAGCTCAGGGGAGAAGAGCACCTGCTTCTTACGCAGCGCCTCGAGCTCCAGTGCCTCGGACAACTTCGCGGCCTTCGCAGCCTTCGTAGCCCTCCCGACCTTCGGAGCCATGGCGGGGGCGGCGGGGGAAGGCGAAAGCAACGGCGACGGGCGGCGGCGACGGGCGGCGGGACACTGTTTCGTCCTCGATTCAGGAGTCAGAGGAGGGCGTCGGGGCTTTCGGAGGAAGGAACCGCAAGTGGCGAAAGTGGGGGGAGCGACTCCGTTCCCTCCGCTTATAAATAGGGGATGCGAACGTTGCGCATTCCCTAGAATTAGGTATTAACCACGTCGCCCACGGTGCCGCGTTTGACGCGTGCCGTTGCGGGAGGACGCGGTGGAAGCAGAGTCCGATTTTGTGTGGACCCAGGCCACGCGTGCCCGTGCACTATTTTGGGCCTGGCCCAACAACGCTCGGCACCGTGTATGGCCCAGGCCCGGGGGCTACTGTCGGTGTACTAAAGTAGGGGGGTACCTTAGTACCCCGAACTTGTGCACGGGCAGTCGCGGCAACCCACGGCAGGGCTTGCCGGGCGTCCGCCAAGGTCCTCCACGGCTGCGCTGATGCCGTTCATAGACAGAGTACTCAAGCTAAAGCCCCCGGCAAGAGGAGCTTGCCGGGAAGGTCAACCAAGGCCCGGCGAGGAGAGCTCGCCGGGAAGGAAACAAAAGCCCCGGCAAGAGGAGCTTGCCGGGAAGGCCGACCGAGACACCTCCAGGGGACTTGCCACGGCGCCCCGCCCGCCCCGGCAAGGCCCGAGGGCCGGCAAGCTTGCCGGCACGACAAGAGGAGGACTGCGGCAAGGCGCTTGCCGCAGCAAGATTGCCAACCCAACTCCAGCACATCCAGCGACATGTCATCACAAGACCGTCCCAAAGGCACGTGGCGAGGCACTACACAGCCATGCGGAGCAAGGTGGCAAGCGGAGCTGATAGAGGCGCCATCGTGGCAACCGGTGGCTCACTTGACAATCGCCTCCTCGCACTGTTGGGGCGACCGGACGGGCATTAAATGCCCTTGTCCCCTGCCGTCAGTTAGGTAGGGGCACTGTTGGTCACTGTTACACCAACCTGCGTTTTTACCTTTCTACCCCCTCTTCTTACGCTGCCACCTGTTGGTGCCCCCTTTAGACTATAAAAGGGAGGCCCATGCACACGTAGAAGAGGTTCGGTTCATCTGAAGAACACAAGGTTAGGGTTCGAGAGACACACCACCGTGCGCTCGCATTCGAGCAAGATCAAATAACAACACAAGGCAGCATTAGGAGTTTTATCTCTCCGGAGAGCTCCGAAGCTGGGTAAAAAGATCGCCCGCCGTCTCTCTCACTCCACCGCGCGCCCGGGACCTCGATCCGCTCTGCGCGTGGCCTCCGCACCCCCTCTCCGAACCAGGAAAGGGGCCTCCCGTGCCCCATAGGTGCCCGGCGGCCACGGAAGTAGACCGTGCTCCCCGCCGCGACACCATGTGGCCAATTAACTCTCCCCGGGGGTTCCGGTAACCCCCCCGGCACTCCGGTTTTCTCCGAAATCACCCGGAACCTTTCCGGTGTCCGAATATAGTCGTCCAATATATCAATCTTTATGTCTCGACCATTTCGAGACTCCTCGTCATGACCGTGATCACATCCGGGACTCTGAACAAACTTCAGTACATCAAAACTTATAAACTCATAATAAAACTGTCATCGAAACGTTAAGCGTGCGGACCCTACGGGTTCGAGAACTATGTAGACATGACCTAGAACCATTCTCGGTCAATAACCAATAGCGGGACCTGGATGCCCATATTGGTTCCTACATATTCTATGAAGATCTTTATCGGTCAAACCGCATAACAACATACTTTGTTCCCTTTTGTCATCGGTATGTTCCTTGCCCGAGATTTGATCGTCGGTATCCAATACCTAGTTCAATCTTGTTACCGGCAAGTCTCTTTACTCGTTCCATAATACATCATCTCATAACTAACTCATTAGTTACATGCTTGCAAGGCTTAGGTGATGAGTATTACCGAGAGGGCCCAGAGATACCTCTCCGACAATCGAAGTGACAAAACCTAATCTCGAATTATGCCAACCCAACATGTACCTTCGGAAACACCAGTAGAGCACCTTTGTAATCACACAGTTACGTTGTGACGTTTGGTAGCACACAAAGTGTTCTTCCGGTATACGGGAGTTGCACAATCTCATAGTTGCAGGAACTTTGTATAAGTCATGAAGAAAGCAATAGCAGTATACTAAATGATCAAGTGCTAGGCTAATGGAATGGGTCATGTCAATCACATCATTCTCCTAATGATGTGATCCCACTAATCAAATGACAACACATGTCTATGGTTTGGAAACATAACCATCTTTGATTAATGAGCTAGTCAAGTAGAGGCATACTAGTGACTATAGTTTTGTCTATTTATTCACACATGTATCATGTTTCCGGTTAATACAATTCTAGCATGAATAATAAACATTTATCATGATATCAGGAAATAAATAATAACTTTATTATTGCCTCTAGGGCATATTTCCTTCAGTCTCCCACTTGCACTAGAGTCAATAATCTATATTACATAGTAATGATTCTAACACCCATGGAGTCTTGGTGCTGATCATGTTTTGCTCGTGAGAGAGGCTTAGTCAATGGGTCTGCACATTCAGATCCGTATGTATCTTGCAAATCTCTATGTCTCCCACTTGGACTTGGTCCTGAATGGAATTGAAGCGTCTCTTGATGTGCTTGGTCCTCTTGTGAAATCTGGATTCCTTTGCCAAGGCAATTGCACCAGTATTGTCACAGAAGATCTTCATTGGTCCCGATGCACTAGGTATGACACCTAGATCGGAAATGAACTCCTTCATCCAGACTCCTTCATTCGCTGCTTCAGAAGCAGCAATGTACTCCGCTTCACATGTAGATCCCGCCACGACGCTTTGTTTAGAACTGCACCAACTTACAGCTCCACCGTTTAATAAAAACACGTATCCATTTTGCGATTTAGAATCATCCGGATCAGTGTCAAAGCTTGCATCGACGTAACCATTTACGACTAGCTCTTTGTCAACTCCATATACGAGAAACATATCCTTAGTCCTTTTCAGGTATTTCAGGATGTTCTTGACCGCTGTCCAGTGATCCACTCCTGGATTACTTTGGTACCTTCCTGCCAAGCTTATTGCTAAGCATACATTAGGTCAGGTACACAGCATTGCATACATGATAGAGCCTATGGCTGAAGCATAGGGAACATTTTTCATTTTCTCTCTATCTTCTGTTGTGGTCGGGCATTGAGTTTGACTCAACTTCACACCTTGTAGCACAGGCAAGAATCCTTTCTTTGCCTGATCCATTTTGAACTTTTTCAAAATTTTGTCAAGGTATGTGCTTTGTGAAAGTCCTATTAAGCGTCTTGATCTATCTCGATAGATCTTGGTGCCCAATATGTAAGAAGCTTCACCGAGGTCTTTCATTGAAAAACTTTTATTCAAGTATCCCTTTATGCTATCCAGAAATTCTATATCATTTCCAATTAATAATATGTCATCGACATATAAAACTAGAAATGCTACAGAGCTCCCACTCACTTTCTTGTAAATACAGGCTTCTGCAAAAGTCTGTATAAAACCATATGCTTTGATCACACTATCAAAGCGTTTATTCCAACTCCGAGATGCTTGCACCAGTCCATAAATGGAATGCTGGAGCTTGCATACTTTGTTAGTACCTTTTGGATCAACAAAACCTTTTGGCTGCATCATATACAACTCTTCTTCTAGAAATCCATTCAAGAATGCAGTCTTGACATCCATTTGCCAAATTTCATAATTATGAAATGCAGCAATAGCTAACATGATTCAGACAGACTTAAGCATCGCTACGGGTGAGAAAGTCTCATCGTAGTCAACCCCTTGAACTTGTCGAAAACCTTTCGCAACAAGTCGAGCTTTATAGACAGTTACATTAACATCAGCGTCAGTCTTCTTCTTAAAGATCCATTTATTCTCAATGGCATGCCGATCATCGGGCAAGTCAACCAAAGTCCATACTTTGTTTTCATACATGGATCCCATCTCAGATTTCATGGCCTCTAGCCATTTTGCGGAATCTGGGCTCATCATCGCTTCCTCATAGTTCGTAGGTTCATCATGGTCAAGTAACATGACTTCCAGAATGGGATTACCGTACCACTCTGGTGCGGATCTTACTCTGGTAGACCTACGAGGTTCAGCAGAAACTTGATCTGAAGTTTCATGATCAATATCATTAGCTTCCTCACTAATTGGTGTAGTCGTCACAGGAACCGGTTCTCGTGATGAACTACTTTCCAATAAGGGAGTAGATACAGTTATCTCATCAAGTTCTACTTTCCTCCCACTCACTTCTTTCGAGAGAAACTCCTTCTATAGAAAGGATCCATTCTTAGCAACGAATGTTTTGCCTTCGGATCTGTGATAGAAGGTGTATCCAACGGTCTCTTTTGGATATCCTATGAAGACACATTTCTCCGATTTGAGTTCGAGCTTATCTGGTTGAAGTTTCTTCACATAAGCATCGCAGCCCCAAACTTTAAGAAACGACAACTTTGGTTTCTTGCCAAACCACAGTTCATAAGGCGTCGTCTCAACGGATTTTGATGGTGCCCTATTTAACGTGAATGCGGCCGTCTCTAAAGCATAACCCCAAAACGATAGCGGTAAATCGGTAAGGGACATCATAGATCGCACCATATCAAGTAAAGTACGATTACGACGTTCCGACACACCATTTCGTTGTGGTGTTCCGGGTGGCATGAGTTGCGAAACCATTCCGCATTGTTTCAAATGTAAACCAAACTCGTAACTCAAATATTCTCCTCCACGATCAGATCGTAGAAACTTTATTTTCTTGTTACGATGATTTTCCACTTCACTCTGAAATTCTTTGAACTTTTCAAATGTTTAAGACTTGTGCTTCATTAAGTAGATATACCCGTATCTGCTCAAATCATCTGTGAAGGTGAGAAAATAACGATATCCGCCACGAGCCTCAACATTCATCGGACCACATACATCTGTATGTATGATTTCCAACAAATCTGTTGCTCTCTCCATAGTTCCGGAGAACGGTGTTTTAGTCATCTTGCCCATGAGGCACGGTTCGCAAGTACCAAGTGATTCATAATCAAGTGATTCCAGAAGTCCATCAGTATGGAGTTTCTTCATGCGTTTTACACCGATATGACCTAAACGGCAGTGCCACAAATAAGTTGCACTATCATTATCAACTCTGCATCTTTTGGCTTCAACATTATGAATATGTGTATCACTACTATCGAGATTCAATAAAAATAGACCACTCTTCAAGGGTGGATGACCATAAAAGATATTACTCATATAAATAGAACAACCATTATTCTCTGATTTAAATGAATAACCATCTCGCATTAAACAAGATCCAGATATCATGTTCATGCTCAATGCTGGCACCAAATAACAATTATTCAGGTCTAAAACTAATCCCGAAGGTAGATGTAGAGGTAGCGTGCCGACCGCGATCACATCGACTTTGGAACCGTTTCCCACGTGCATCGTCACCTCGTCCTTGGCCTGTGCTCGCTTATTCCGTAGTCCCTGTTTTGAGTTGCAAATATTAGCAACAGAACCAGTATCAAATACCCAGGTGCTACTACGAGCTCTAGTTAGGTACACATCAATAACATGTATATCACATATACCTTTGTTCACTTTGCCATCCTTCTTATCCGCCAAATACTTGGGGCAGTTCCGCTTCCAGTGACCAGTCTGCTTGCAGTAGAAGCACTCAGTTTCAGGCTTAGGTCCAGACTTGGGTTTCTTCTCTTGAGCAACAACTTGCTTGCCGTTCTTTTTGAAGTTCCCGTTCTTCTTCCCTTTGCCCTTTTTCTTGAAACTAGTGGTCTTGTTGACCATCAACACTTGATGCTCCTTCTTGATTTCTACCTCCGCGGCTTTAAGCATTGCGAAGAGCTCGGGAATAGTCTTGTTCATCCCTTGCATATTATAGTTCATCACAAAGCTCTTGTAGCTTGGTGGTAGTGATTGGAGAATTCTGTCAATGACACTATCATCAGGAAGATTAACTCCCAGTTGAATCAAGTGATTATTATACCCAGACATTCTGAGTATGTGTTCACTGACAGAACTATTCTTCTCCATCTTGCAGCTATAGAACTTATTGGAGACTTCATATCTCTCAATCCGGGCATTTGCTTGAAATATTAACTTCAACTCCTGGAACATCTCATATGCTCCATGATGTTCAAAACGTCGTTGAAGACCCGGTTCTAAGTCGTAAAGCATGGCACACTGAACTATAGAGTAGTCATCAGCTTTGCTCTGCCAGACATTCTTAACGTCGTCAGTTGCATCAGCAGCAGGCCTGGCACCCAGCGGTGCTTCCAGGACGTAACTCTTCTGTGCAGCAATGAGGATAATCCTCAGGTTACGGACCCAGTCTGTGTAATTGCTACCATCATCTTTCAACTTTGCTTTCTCAAGGAACGCATTAAAATTCAACGAAACAACATCACGAGCCATCTATCTACAAACAAACATAGACAAGCAAGATACTATCAGGTACTAAGTTCATGATAAATTTAAGTTCAATTAATCATGTTACTTAAGAATTCCCACTTAGACAGACATCTCTCTTGTCATCTAAGTGATCACGTGATCCAAATCAACTAAACCATAACCGATCATCACGTGAGATGGAGTAGTTTTCAATGGTGAACATCACTATGTTGATCATATCTACTATATGATTCACGCTCGACCTTTCGGTCTCCGTGTTCCGAGGCCATATTTGCATATGCTAGGCTCGTCAAGTTTAACCTGAGTATTCTGCGTGTGCAAAACTGGCTTGCACCCGTTGTAGATGGACATAGAGCTTATCACACCCGATCATCACGTGGTGTCTCGGCACGACGAACTTTGGCAACGGTGCATACTCAGGGAGAACACTTCTTGATAATTTTAGTGAGAGATCATCTTAAAATGCTACAGTCAATCAAAGCAAGATAAGATGCATAAAGGATAAACATCACATGCAATCAATATAAGTGATATGATATGGCCATCATCATCTTGTGCTTGTGATCTCCATCTCCGAAGCACCGTCGTGATCACCATCGTCACCGGCGCGACACCTTGATCTCCATCGTAGCATCGTTGTCATTTATGCCATCTATTGCTTCTACGACTATCGCTACTGCTTAGTGATAAAGTAAAGCAATTACAGGGCGTTTGCATTTCATACAATAAAGCGACAACAATATGGCTCCTGCCAGTTGCCGATAACTTCGGTTACAAAACATGATCATCTCATACAATAAAATATAGCATCACGTCTTGACCATATCACATCACAACATGCCCTGAAAAACAAGTTAGACTTCCTCTACTTTGTTGTTGCAAATTTTACGTGGTTGCTACGGGCTTAGCAAGAATCGTTCTTACCTACGCATCAAAACCACAACGATAGTTTGTCAAATAGACTCCGTTTTAACCTTCGCAAGGACCGGGCGTAGCCACACTCGGTTCAACTAAAGTTGGAGAAACTGACACCCGCCGGCCACCTATGTGCAAAGCACGTCGGTAGAACTAGTCTCACGTAAACATACGCGTAATGTCGGTCCGGGCCGCTTCATCCAACAATACCGCCGAACCAAAGTATGACATGCTGGTAGGTAGTATGACTTACATCGTCCACAACTCACTTGTGTTCTACTCGTGCATATAACATCAATGCATAAAACCTAGGCTCTGATACCACTGTTGGGGAACGTAGTAATTTCAAAAAAATTCCTACGCACACGTAAGATCATGGTGATGGCATAGCAACGAGAGGGGAGAGTGTTCGTCCACGTACCCTTGTAGACCGTAAGCGGAAGCGTTAGCACAACGCGGTTGATGTAGTCGTACGTCTTCACGATCCGACCGATCCAAGCACCGAACGTACGGAGCCTCCAAGTTCAGCACACGTTCAGCTCGATGACGATCTCCGGCCTCCGATCCAGCCGAGCTCCGGAGATGAGTTCCGTTAGCACGACGGCGTGTTGACGATGATGATGTTCTACCGGCACAGGGCTTCGCCTAAACTCCGCGACGATATGACCGAGGTGGAATATGGTGGAAGGGGGCACCGCACACGGCTAAGGAATGATCCGTAGATCAACTTGTGTGTCTATGGGGTGCCCCCTGCCCCCGTATATAAAGGAGGGAGGGGGAGGCCGGCCGGCTCCTTTGGGCGCGCCAAGGGAGGAGGAATCCTCCTCCTAGTAGGAGTAGGACTCCTCCTTTCCTACTCCTACTAGGAGGGGGAAGGAAAGGGGGGCGCCGACCCCCTTCCTAGTCCAATTCGGACCAGAGGGAGAGGGGGCGCGGCCCACCCTGGCCGCCCCTCTCTCTTCCCACCGAGGCCCATGTGGCCCATTAACTCTCCAGAGGGGTTCCGGTAACCCCCCCCCGGCACTCCGGTTTTCTCCGAAATCACCCGGAACCTTTCCGGTGTCCGAATATAGTCGTCCAATATATCAATCTTTATGTCTCGACCATTTCGAGACTCCTCGTCATGTCCGTGATCACATCCGGGACTCCGAACAAACTTCGGTACATCAAAACTTATAAACTCATAATAAAACTGTCATCGAAACGTTAAGTGTGCGGACCCTACGGGTTCGAGAACTATGTAGACATGACCTAGAACCATTCTCGGTCAATAACCAATAGCGGGACCTGGATGCCCATATTAGTTCCTACATATTCTACGAAGATCTTTATCGGTCAAACCGCATAACAACATACTTTGTTCCCTTTTGTCATCGGTATGTTACTTGCCCGAGATTTGATCGTCGGTATCCAATACCTAGTTCAATCTCGTTACCGGCAAGTCTCTTTTCTCGTTTCGTAATACATCATCTCATAACTAACTCATTAGTTACATGCTTGCAAGGCTTAGGTGATGAGTATTACCGAGAGGGCCCAGAGATACCTCTCCGACAATCGAAGTGACAAAACCTAATCTCCAATTATGCCAACCCAACATGTACCTTCGGAAACACCTGTAGAGCACCTTTATAATCACCCAGTTACGTTGTGACGTTTGGTAGCACACAAAGTGTTCTTCCGGTATACGGGAGTTGCACAATCTCATAGTTGCAGGAACTTTGTATAAGTCATGAAGAAAGCAATAGCAGTATACTAAACGATCAAGTGCTAGGCTAACGGAATGGGTCATGTCAATCACATCATTCTCCTAATGATGTGATCCCACTAATCAAATGACAACACATGTCTATGGTTAGGAAACATAACCATCTTTGATTAATGAGCTAGTCAAGTAGAGGCATACTAGTGACTATAGTTTTGTCTATGTATTCACACATGTATCATGTTTCCGGTTTATACAATTCTAGCATGAATAATAAACATTTATCATGATATGAGTAAATAAATAATAACTTTATTATTGCCTCTAGGGCATATTTCCTTCAGAGACAAGGGACACAATGTTTTTACCCAGGTTCAGGCCCTCTCCGTGGAGGTAAAACCCTTCTCCTGCTTGATTAATATTGATGATATGGGTAGTACAAGAGTAGATCTACCACGAGATCAGAGAGGCTAAACCCTAGAAGCTAGCCTATGGTATGATTGTTGTTCGTCCTACGGACTAAAACTCTCCGGTTTATATAGACACCGGAGAGGGTTAGGGTTACACAGAGTCGGTTACAATGGTAGGAGATCTACATATCTGTATCGCCAAGCTTGCCTTCCACGCCAAGGAAAGTTCCATCCGGACACGGGACGGATTCTTTAATCTTGTATCTTCATAGTCTTGGAGTCCGGCCAAAGATGATAGTTCGGCTATCCGGACACCCCCTAGTCCGGGACTCCCTCAGGGGGTATGTAGTCCTGCCTACCAGCGGCCCACCGCGTGACTCCATCGACGGCCTAGTACGGTGTCGTGGTGGCTGGGAGCACGACCACCTATGGGGCAGGAGGGACCCTTCTTGTCCGGCAGGGGAGCGGAGTGCGCACGCAGAGCGGATCGAGGCGAGAGAGCGCGCGGGGGACGGATTTTTACCCAGCTTCGGAGCTCTCCGGAGAGATAAAACTCCTACTGCTGCTTTGTGTTTGTATACTGTTCTTGCTCGAGAGAGCGGGACTGGCGTCGAATCGCCAAGCTGTGGAACCAAAATTCCGAACTTCGGAACCCCCTCTACGTGCGCATGGGCCTCCTTTTTATAGGCTAAAGGGGTCACCAACAGGTGGCAGCGTAGAAACGCGGGTTGGTGCAACTACTACCAACAGTGTCCCCTACCAAACTCTGACGGCAGGGGACAGGGGCATTTAATGCCCGTCCGGTCGCCCCAACAGTGCAAGGAAACAACCGCTAGAGGCGCCACCGATCGCCACGATGGCCTCCTTGTCAGCTCCTCTTGCCACCTCGCACCGCATGGCTGCACAGCGCCTTGCCACATGCTCCTGGGATAGTCCTGGGGTGACACGTCGTTGGATGCGCTGGAGCTCGGGTGCATAGTGGCAGCCTTGCCGCGGCAAGCGCCTTGCCGCGGCCCTTATCTTGTCGCACCAGCAAGCTTGCCGCTCGCCGGGCCTTGCCGGGATGAGTGGGGCATCGCGACAAGTTTACTTGGAATGCCTTGAGTGGCCTTCCCGGCAAGATTCTCTTGCCGGGGTCTTGTCTTCTTCCCGGCAAGCTCCTCTTGCCGGGGCCTTGGTTGGCCTTCCCGGCAAGCTCCTCTTGCCGGGGCCTTGGTTGGCCTTCCCGGCAAGCTCCTCTTGTCGGGGTCTTGGTTGGCTTTCCCGGCAAGCTCCTCTTGCCGGGGCTTTTAGCTTGAGTACTTTGTTCTTGAGTGGCATCAAAGTAGCCGTGGAGGATCTTGGCGGACACCCGGCAAGCCCTGCCGCGGGTCGCTGCAACTGCCCGTGCACAAGTTCGGGGTACTAAGGTACCCCCTACTTTAGTACACCGACAGGAGCCCCCGGGCCTGGGCCATACACGGTGCCGAGCGCTGTTGGGCCAGGCCCAAAACAGGGCACGGGCACGCGCGGCCTGGATCCACACTGAATCTGACTCCGCATCCACCGCGCTCCCTTGCAACGGCACGCGTCAATCGCGGCATAGTGGGAGACGTGGGTGGCGTGCGCGATTTTCGAGGCGTCCGCTCCCCCACCCCGGCCGTGACCGCGGGGAGAGGCGAGGTCACCTCATCTATCAACTTGGCTCTACATCCCCGCCACGCGGCTCCCATGCACTCGGGGTCGCGGACGGTGGAAGTGGGAAACCGAGCCGTCACGGGCGGAGGCAGCGGGTCGGCTCCGATTCCCTGCTCCTCCTGTGCCCTGATTCACCGAGCGAGACGGCCGAGCCCCCACCTCGCTCCTTTAAGAAGGGCGAGAGGGGAGCGCAGAAACCCGCACTTTCTCATCTCCTCCTTTCTTCAGCTTCTGTTCCCCTTTCTCCCATCCGCCATGGAGAAAGGGAACCCCGGTTCTTCGTCGGTGGCGGCGAGGGTCGCCGCCAGACTGCGCATCCCTCCCTATTCCACGCCCGTGGTGGCAGAGCCAGCCACAAGGGGAAGAGGGAGGGGCGCGGTCGTGGACGAGGCCGAGGACGAGGTCGAGGCACTCGGGGAAGAGGCGGCCGGGGCGACGCAGCTTCTCCGCCTCCGCCGGCGGTTCCTCCCCCCGCGGCAGTCCATACGGGGGACGACCCTTGCGAGTTCTTCATCAAGCTGCGCCGGGCGCCTCGTCGTCACCTCCGGCTTCCAGCTCTGTTTGCGAACGCGATGGAGCCGGAACCGCCCGAGACGTTGAGATTGCACATGAGGGGCTGTGGGATCAGTGGCATGCGAGTCCACGTTGTATCCCCAGCCCCTAATGTGATGTATCTTGATCGAGGGTGGAAGACGTTCGCCCGTATCCACAGCTTGACGGCGGGGTTTACCCTCCATTTTACGTTAATGGAGGGCGACCTCCTCTCCGTCAAGGTCTTCGGGGACTCCGGCATCCGGGCGCGGTGCTGCGTGGACAGCTCCTCCGATAGCGAAGACTCCCCCTCGAGCGAGAGTGACGAGGAGGAGAGCGACAGCGACGACGAGGGTAGCGGGCGGCGGGGTGGCGAGTCCGACTAGGTGTCGGGCGCCGCTCCGCGCGTCACCAGCGGCCCCATCATCTGCGTCGCCGGCACCTTGAACTCCCCGGGGTCGTCTCCTTGGGCGGCTGGCGTAGGGAGGCTGCGGAAGAGGAAGAGGGCTGGTGGCAAGGCCGTCAAGTCGGAGTACGAGGGTGTGGTGCCCTCGACAGCATGCTGACGTCTTGCCGCCCCGTCTTCGAGCTTTGCTTCCGGCGCCGCCATCACCATCCAGCCTTCGGACGGCCCCGGGGATGTTCTCTTGGTGTCTTCTGGCGCCTGTAGCTCGCCTAGGCGCCCCTTTTGCCCTTCTCGCCTCCTTGACCTACCTCCTGAAGAGAGGGACAGGAAAAGGATTACGGGCATCTTATCTTTTTAATTTGTAAGCCTTCGGGCCTTAGCTGCATTTAAAACTTGTAATCCTCTCTTTCATGTTTTTCATCCTCTATGGACTGTACCCGAGTGGGATGTTTTTTAATGAAAAAGGGGGAGCTTGCTATGCCGTATCCTTTACTCGACTCTATGCCTTGTATGTTCTTACCCTACGCTTTTAGGGAACTTGCCGGCACGGGCACGCTTGCCGCGAGTGCTGAGTGCGGAACATCAGCGGCTTGCTGGCGGTGCCGGAGCACGCTTGCCGCGGGCGCTGAGTGCGGGACATCAGCAGCCTGCTGGCGGTGCCGGTTCCGGCAAGAAACCTTGCTGCGACTAGTTGCAGCGCACTTAAGTTGTCGAGCAGGCTCGAAAACAACGTAAGGGCGCTTAGCGGCTCACTTAAGTTCCTGAGCGGACTCGAAGCAAAGTAAGGGCTTAGCAGCTCACTTAAGTTGTTGAGCCGACTCGAAACGAAGGGCGCAACTAGCTACGAGGAGGTTCCTCCGCGCACGGTTTTCCATACAAGGCATAGTCGTTCAAGGACGCGGCTTCACGCTCCCCAGTCCATAAGAGGATGCATGATGAGGGATGATAAACTTATCTGATATCGCAGCCCCCGGCAACCCTGGCTTGCCGCAGATGAATCTTGGTATTCGCGGCCCCCGGCAACATTGGCTTGCCGGGGTCCAGGTGCCGGCGCGCCCTTCTTCTTCTTCCTAGTCGCTGTCACTTTAGTCATGAGAACATCTTAGCCAGTGCCGCGATAAGTTACTTTTGTAATATAACTTTATTCCGGGCAATGCTTGCTATGCTATCTCCTTTACTTGGTCCTTTCTTTGTATGTTCTTACCATACGCTTTTTAGTGAACTTGCCGGCACGGGCACGCTTGCCACGAGTGCTGAGTGCGGGACATCAGCAGCTTGCTGGCGGTGCCGGTTCCGGCAAGAAACCTTGCCGCAACTAGTTGCAGCGCACTTAAGTTGTTGAGCGGGCTCGAAAACAACGTAAGGGCGCTTAGCGGCTCACTTAAGTTGCTGAGCGGACTCGAAGCAAAGTAAGGGCGCTTAGCAGCTCACTTAAGTTGTTGAGCCGACTCGAAACGAAGTAAGGGCGCAACTAGCTACGAGGAGGTTCCTCCGTGCACAGGTTCTCCATACAAAGCAGAATCGTTCAAGGAAGATAGCTTAAAATTTTAAGAAAATGATCGTGCTCAAACTTTGGCAACTTCTCTTTTCTGTCGTCTGTGCGCCGGCAAGGTTGTACTCCTTTGAATGACGCTCGGTCCACACCTTCATCCTCTCCTCCCCCCCCCCCCCCCCGCGAACTTGTGGGCGAAGGGACCTCCCTTTTGAGAAAAAGAAAGGAGAGAAAATAATGGTATGGGGCCAATAAGGCTCGTTATTTCTTACCAGGGTAAGTGCTGCACAAAGTGTCAGGTAAAACATGCAAGAAAGAAAGAATGCATGAAATTTGACAAGATGTGCGGAGCACATGAACTTTATTTGTGCACGGGATCTGCGCCCGGCTTTGTACAAAGGGTTACATGCAGCGGCGGCAAGGCTTGTACAAAACTTGGTGGCCGGAACGGATTCCGGCAACCGCGCCTTATGGGTAAAACTTGCGAAGATGCTCTCTGTTCCAGGAATTGCTACCCGTAAAGCCGTCTTCGGTCTCAAGGCAGACAGCGCTGAGCCTAGTGACTCGTTTCACCCGATAAGGGCCTTCCCACTTCGGCGTCAACTTGCTGGAATTCTTGGCGGATTGAACACGCCGAAGAACAAGGTCGCCTTCCTCGAAGCTTCTGGCTTTAACTTTGCGGCTATGATAGCGATGCAAAGCTTGCTAGTAGCGAGCAGCTCGCACAGCAGCCTGAAGACGATCTTCCTTGAGGAGCAGCGCGTCATCTTGCCGCAGCTGCTCTTGCTCAAGCTCATCATAAGCAAGCACTCGAGGTGATCCGTATACGAGTTCCGTGGGGAGAACTGCTTCTGCTCCATAGACAAGAGCAAAAGGTGTCTGGCCAGTGGCTCGATTTGGCGTCGTTCTGATCGACCAAAGAACCACCGACAGCTCCTCGATCCAGTTTCTTCCGCACTTGTGCAGCCTGTCGAAAGTTCTGGTCTTGAGCCCGCGCAGCACTTCAGCGTTCGTCCTCTCCGCTTGACCGTTGCTTCTTGGATGAGCAACAGAAGCGAAGCAGATCTTGGTGCCAAGATCTTGGACGTACTGCATGAAGGTGCGGCTCATGAATTGCATGCCCTTGTCGGTGATGATCCTGTTAGGGATTCCGAAACGGCAAACAATTGACCTGAAGAACTTGACTGCTGACTGTGCTGTCACCTTCCTCACTGCCTCCACTTCTGGCCACTTTGTGAACTTGTCAATTGCAACGTACAAGTACTCAAAGCCCCCGACAGCTCGGGGGAAGGGGCCGAGTATATCAAGCCCCCAGACTGAAAATGGCCAGGATAAAGGGATTGTTTGGAGAGCTTGAGCTGGCTGATGAATCTGTTTGGAGTGGAACTGGCATGCTTCACACTTGGTTACTTGTGTAGTTGCATCCTGGAGGGCTGTTGGCTAGAAGAAACCTTGCTGGAAGGCTTTGCCGGCAAGTGCTCTTGCGCCAATGTGGTGACCATATATGCCTCCATGTATCTCCGCCAACAGCTCCTGTCCATCTTCCCGGGAAATGCACTTCAATTTCACTCCGTTGAATCTTTTTCTGTACAGTATGTCATCGACAAACTGGTACATACTTGATTGCCGGGCTACTTTCTCCGCTTCTTCTTGTTCCTCGGGAAGTTCTCCTGTCTGAAGAAAATGGACGATCTGCTGTGCCCATGCCGGAGCTTGTGGCTCGACGACAAGGACTAAAGGCGCGAATGCTGCTGCGGGAACATCCGCTTCTACGACAAGAATCTGGGATCCTGCCGGAGCGTGATGCTCCCCGGCAAGCGTGTCGGGACACAGCTTGTCGGGAGCGCCTGCTTCAACGAAACAAGCCCTGGGGCTTGTCGGAGCAGTCCGCTCCTCAGCACTCTCTGTGTCGATCCCGGGGACCTTCTTGGCGGTGGCTCCGGGGAGCTCTGCCGGAAAGTAGTCGCCGGCAACCAACTTTCTCTTCTTGTTCTGTCCAGTTGATGGTGTCACAGATGGCTGAGTCAGCTTGAGCACAAAAATCCCTAGTTCCATAGGCAACTTGAGTGCGGCGCACTTTGACAGTCCATTTGCAATGTCATTCTGAGCTCTCGGAACATGCTCCATTTGCAGGCCGTCAAAATGCTCTTCTAGCTTCCTCACTTCATCGATATAGGCTTCCATCAACGGACTCTGATAATCTTTGTTAACTTGGCGGACGACAAGCTGTGAGTCACCCCTGACAATGAGCTTCTTGATCCCAAGTTCTGTCGCGATCATGAGTCCGGCAAGCAAGCATTCATACTCTGCAGTATTATTTGTTGCTTGCTCCTTGGGAAAGTGCATCTGGACCACGTACTTGAGGTGCTCTCCGGTGGGTGCGATAAGTAGTACGCCCGCGCCGGCGCCTTGCAGCGAGAAGGCACCATCGAAGTACATGATCCATTCCATGCTTGCTTCCTTGATGGGGATGCTCCTCTCCGGAGTTTCTTCATCAGGTGTCGGCGTCCATTCCGCTATGAATTCTGCCAAGGTTCGGCTCTGAATAGTTGAAGTACTTTCAAACTTAAGGCCGAAGCTTGACAACTCCAGGGCCCACTCGACAATCCTGCCTGTTGCTTCCGGATTTTGCAATATCCTTCTTAACGGAAAGCGAGTGACCACTGTGATCTCATGCGCTTGAAAGTAATGGCGCAGCTTCCTCGAGGCCATTAGGAGGCCGAAAAGCAGCTTCTGCACACCAGAGTACCTTGATCTAGCCCCCTGCAGAAGGGAACTGACAAAGTAAACTGGGCGCTGCACCATCTTCTTCTGTTTCTCTTCCCGTGGCTGCGCAGATCCATTCTTGCCGGAACCAGAACTTGCCGGATTAGGGCTTGTCGGGCCGGAGCTTGTCGGAGAAGCCCCCTGGTTGTCGCTGGGCTCGCTTGCCACGGTCGCTGGCTCATCGTCTGCCTCCCTCTCCGCTACTAACGCAACACTAACCACTTGATTGGTTGCCGCCAGATATAGCAGCAACTTCTCTTGTGGCTTAGGTGCGACAAGTGTTGGAGTAGAGGATAGGTACCTCTTCAGGTCCTGCAGCGCAGCCTCCGCTTCCGGAGTCCATTTCATTGGACCTGCCTTTTTCAAAATTTTGAAAAAGGGCAGGGTGCGCTCAGCAGACTTAGAGATGAACCTACTGAGAGCAGTAACACAGCCAGCAAGCCTTCGCACATCTTTAACGCGCTTTGGTGCTTGTGCTCAATGGCCTTGATCTTGTCGGGATTAGCTTCAATCCCCCTCTGGGACACAAAGAATCCGAGAAGCTTGCCGGAAGGAACTCCAAACACACACTTCTCGGGATTCAACTTGAGGTTGATCCTGCGCAGATTTGCAAAAGTCTCGTCCAAGTCTTGGATCAAAGTCTCTTTGTCCTTGCTCTTGACCACTATGTCATCCATGTAAGCTTCTACATTCCTGTGCAACTGTGGCCCAAAAGCATGACTGACTACTCTTGCAAATGTTGAACCAGCATCCTTTAGCCCGAAGGGCATTCGTACATCTCGCCCAGGCGACCGCACTGCGCTCGCGCCAGCGTGCTGACGCGCATGTTGGCCTTGAGCGTCCCGCGACCCACCAGCTCGGCCTTGTTCCAACGCGAGTACGGTGCTAGGAGCATCGTGGCGTTGTCGATCCTGCACCTCCTGGGAGGGGTGCGGTGGATGTGCAGAAGCTGAACCTTGCGGGGCCTTGTCCTTGGACCGGGTGACGACGCGCGTCCGCCCACCGGCGCCCGCTCCTCCGCCGGCGTCCACCCCACCGCCCGTTTGCTCCGGTGGCGGTAGGGAAGTCGCAGACGGAGCGGCAACCTCCGAAGTCTTCTTCTTTGGTGGCATGTTGATGAAGATGTGGATGTAGCACGCGCAGACGCCGGATCAGATACGCACGACTTCGACGCCCCCCTACCTGGCGCGCCAGAGATGTCGTGGTGGCTGGGAGCACGAGCACCTATGGGGCAGGAGCGCCCCTTCTTGTCCGGCAGGGGAGCGGAGGGCGCACGCCGAGCGGATCGAGGCGAGAGAGTGCGCGGGGGACGGATTTTTACCCAGCTTCGGAGCTCTCCGGAGAGATAAAACTCCTACTGCTGCTTTGTGTTTGTATTCTGTTCTTGCTCGAGAGAGCGGGAGTGGCGTCGAATCGCCAAGCTGTGGAACCAAAATTCTGAACTTCCGAACCCCATCTACGTGTGAATGGGCCTCCTTTTTATAGGCTAAAGGGGTCACCGACAGGTGGCAGCGTAGAAAGAGGGGTAGAAAGGTAAAAACGCGGGTTGGTGCAACTACTACCAACAGTGTCCCCTACCTAACTCTGACGGCAGGGGACAGGGGCGTTTAATGCCCGTCTGGTCGCCCCAACAGTGCAAGGAAATGACCGCTAGAGGCGCCACCGATCACCACGATGGCCTCCTTGTCAGCTCCTCTTGCCACCTCGCACCGCATGGCTGCACAGCGCCTTGCCACGTGCTCCTGGGATAGTCCTGGGGTGACACGTCATTGGATGCGCTGGAGCTCGGGTGCATAGTGGTAGCCTTGCCGCGGCAAGCGCCTTGCCGCGGCCCTTATCTTGTCGCACCAGCAAGCTTGCCGCTTGCCGGGCCTGGCCGGGATGCGTGGGGCGTCGCGACAAGTTTACTTAGAATGCCTTGAGTGGCCTTCCCGGCAAGATTCTCTTGCCGGGGTCTTGTCTTCTTCCCGGCAAGCTCCTCTTGCCGGGGCCTTGGTTGGCCTTCCCGGCAAGCTCCTCTTGCCAGGGCCTTGGTTGGCCTTCCCGGCAAGCTCCTCTTGCCGGGGTCTTGGTTGGCTTTCCCGGCAAGCTCCTCTTGCCGGGGCTTTTAGCTTGAGTACTTTGTTCTTGAGTGGCATCAAAGTAGCCGTGGAGGATCTTGGCAGACACCCGGCAAGCCCTACCGCGGGTCGCTGCAACTGCCCGTGCACAAGTTCGGGGTACTAAGGTACCCCCTACTTTAGTACACCGACGTACGGCCGAACTTCAACACCAACACAACAAGATCATCGCGAGGGGCCAAGCCTCATGAGGCGTACGATGCTAAGACCCCCGAAGGAGTTTGCCTCCTCAAGAGGGCTCCTGAGGGGCGGAGAGTTCTATGCAGCTACCTCATGAGGCTCAGCTGACATGAGCCATGATGAGCAAGGCCAGGAGGGCACCAGGTGGGCGCATAGTGCAAGTTTCCTCTTTAGTGCAAGGGAGACAAGCCACAGGCGTGGAGTTCCGAGGAATCGGCCAAAGGTTTCCATTCTGGTGCAACAAGACCAAGACCGCTAGGACGGCAGGACGGATGTCATCACCGAGCCCACAGCAGCGTCACGACCAGAGGCTTTTCACAGGCGAAGACTACTTTTGTCAGGATAGACTGTATTACTTGTCCCCTTTCAAATCATGCCCTTGTGGAATCCCTTCCCGCTCGTATTTGGGAAGAGGACCAAGGCCACTATATATAGGACTTGGCTACCAACATAGGGGGGAGATCCATGCTGACCCGAGCATGGCACCAGCCCAAGAACACCTCACCTCCTGAGGCTTGTTCATCCTTTGTACTAGTTCATCCATAGCCCCACGAGGCAATCCACCACACCACACTGGATTAGGGTATTACACCACAACGGTGGCCCGAACCAGTATAAATCTCTGTGTATTTCTGTCTCCTCGAGCTCTACGCGCTAGGCTAGGGAGGATCGCGAGTAGGCAGGCTAGGCAGGTTGAGATCTCCGCACGCACCCCAGAGTACAAACTTCTCAAGGGTTTCCGGATCCCTAAATCCGACATTTGGCACGCCAGGTAGGGGTGCGTAGGATCCCCTCTTCCGTCGTTCGATCCGCCAGTGCTCCGACACATCCATGGCTGACGTGTGCAGGGCTCGTGCTGAGCGTCGGGCTGCAGTCGCCGCCCGCGTCTCTCAAATGTCTCCGGCTGGTGAAGGTTGTGCCCGCCGTGCTCCTTCTCTGGTGGCCAACGCCGCCACGGGCCCTGCCAGCCACGAGCAACAAGCTTCATCGCTGCACCCGTCGGTGAGCCGCGATTACCGAACCGCTACTCCGTCCCTGACCCCAGCAGCTTCGTCATCCCACGCGCGCCGCGGCCAGGTGGACGCACAGGCCACTCTGCTCATGGCGTGCGAGCTGCTTTGCTATCATCCGGTGGGTGATCTCTACAAGGAGTGGCTCGAGCGGATCGTCGAGCTCATCAGGGTCGCGCACGGGGGCTCCGACGGGCCGGCTCACGAGCCTGCCTCAGCAACCACTTGCAGCGGGCGACGTCATGCACGGGGCTCCTCCTCCACCTCCAGCCCGAGGCGCCATCATCGAGCCAGGGCCTATGGCTCCACAGCGCGACCCGCAACGCCCGTCGCCGGCTCGGGATGACGTGAGCTGCCAGGTGGTGCAGCATCCCCATGGAGAAGCGCGCGTGCTTCCAGCACCCCAGCACCAGGCTCGCCAGCCTCCATAGGAGGTGGCGGCGCGCGCGTGCACCAGGACTACATTCCACCCCCTCGACGACCTCCGGTGGCCACGGCAGGGTGCCGTGCATTCAATGCAGAGCTCTGCAACGTCGTTTGGTCGAGAAAATTCAAGCTTGACCTGCCTCCATGCTAGGACGGCACCACAGACCCTGCCGAGTTCCTACAGCTCTACGAACTGAGCATCGAGGCGGCCAACGGTGATGAGAAGATCATGGCAAACTGGTTCCTGATGGCCATCAAGGATGGCGTGCGTTCTTGGCTCCACTGAGGGGTCAGTTTCTTCTTGGGAGGACATGCGCAGCCGCTTCATCGCCAACTTCCAGGGCACTCGCAACCGTCCGCCGGCCACGGGCGACCTGCGCCGCGTCAAGCAACAGCCTGGAGAGACCCTACACAAGTATATCCAGCTCTTCAACAACGTCCGCCTCAAGATTCCCAAGGTGTTTGACGAAGCAATCATCTCCGCGTTCACAGATGGCGTCCGCGATGTCAAGATGAAGGAGGAGCTAGCCATCCACGAGGACCTCTATACCACTCTGGAGATGTTCAGGATGGCGAACAAGTGTGTGAAAGCTGAGGAGGGACGCATCTCCCTCCTCGAGCTCAAGATTTGATGCTAACCTAGAAGACAAGAAGACCAAGGCTAAGGACACAAAGCGCAAGGGGCCAGCAGTGCTGGCGATAGAGGGAGAGACAAAGCGCGGCTGCGACCACCCCAAGTCGTCCAAGGGCAAGCAGTCGTTCCGCGCCTTCCACAATGTCTACAGCCACAACACCAATGACTGCTAGGAGCTCAGGCCCTCCGCGACGGGCGCCTCGATCAACGCCCCAAGCACAATGATCGAGGCTACAGTCGCCGAGGCGGCCGAGAAGGAGGACGCCGGGATGGACTCGATCACCGTCAGGAGTGGCGCGACCAGCCTCGTGAGGACCGCTAGCAGGACCAGTCTCGCGAGGGCAACTGGAGGGAGCAGCCTCATGATGACCGCCCTCAGGGCAACGCAGTTTTGCCTCCTCGGCCTCCACCGCCAAGAAGGAACGAAGATGACCACCAGGACGAGGGGGTTGGGGGCTTCCTGGAGCCTCGGTCCATTTCCTGCATCTTGGGCGGCTCGCAGGCCCCGGCTTCCCACCGCGTCTTCAAGTAGTTCGCACACGAGGTGAAAGCAGCGCTCCCCAAGCTTGAAGCAACTCGCCCTCTCAAGTGTTCCAAGTGCGCCATCACCTTTGACTCCTTAGACCAGCTCAAGTGCGCGGCCACCTCTGGCACGCTCCCCATGCTCTGCTCCCCCGTTATCAGCAATGTGACCATCATTAAGACCCTCATCGATGGTGGAGCAGGGCTCAATGTTCTCTCCGTTTAGACATTTGACAGACTCCAGGTGCCATACTACCAGCTGCACCCCACCAAGCCTTTCTCAGGAGTGACCGACGGATCAACACACCCAATCGGGCATGTTCGCCTCCCCATCACCTTTGGCGAGCGCAACAACTACCGCACCGAGCTCATCGATTTCTACGTCGCCGACATTCGTCTTCCCTACAACGCCATCCTAGGGTACCTAGCACTGGCCAAGTTCATGGCGGCCACGCACCACAGCTACAACGTCCTCAAGATGCCAGGAAGCGGCGGCATCATCATGGTTTCCTGCCAAGAGAAGGATGCGATGTGCTCCCTCGAGCGCACTTTCCAGGCTGCAACAGTTGAGAACCCAGAAGACGAAGACTGCACCCTCCCTCCTGAGTTCGCCCCCATGATGAAGAAGCTACAGCTGAGCCAGGAGTCCCATGAGGGAGCATCACTCGAGGACGCGGTGCTGAGTCTCGCGTCTCCGGACGCGGCGCCTTCACCAATCGCATAGGGAGGCGCGCCCGGCGCTCCTCTCAGGCTGGGCTCGGGGGCTCTCCTTTGGAGGTCCTCAGATCTAGCCAATGTCATGAGAGTGGCGCTTGGGCACCATGTGGAGGCGCTCTTCAGAGCACACTTCCCAGGAGAAAGCGGCAGGCATGAGGCACCAGGCGTCAAGGGGTTCATCAGCAAATCAATAAAGGAGATTGAGGAAGGAAGGGTTCTGCAAGGCAATCGTCGGCTGCTGCGAGGCGGAGCTCACTGCCCTAGTGAGGCTAAAGAGTTCCGTGTCTGCATCGACATCCTCGGGCTCAACAGGGCCGCGTCTCGGCAGCTCATGTGGCTGTCTCGTGTTGTACGATGCGAGGGTCCGCCTGACAGCTACGTCCGCATGCCTTTTGGCCGGGCGGGCGGGGCTGAGGTGTTTCAGCGCTGCGTGAGGGACGCTCAAGTGGCCTGCGAAGCCAAGCACCAGGCGCTCCTGGTGGAGATGGAGGAGCACCCTCAGGAGCCTTCCAGTCCCTCCGAGCCTCCCGAGGCTCGGCACCGGAGCATCTCGTGAGGAACGGCTTCTGCAGCGCGCGTTTTTTGCTACTTCAACAACTCTTCAGCAACGGTACCAGGTGACATCTCCCTAGTTCGTTCAATTTGTGGGCGCCCCTCGGGCTGCACTATCCCCAGGCCGTGTGGGTCCATCCGTACGGAATGTATCCCCTTTTGCATTTTATCAGAGCAATTTACAATCCTTTGCAAACTACTTTTGAATTATTGACTGCCTGACTGGCGCTTCGTCGCTAGGAACGTCTCGCGCCCTCGCAAGCCCTCCCACGACCGCCTCATGATTAAGGACTGGCACGACGTCTGTGCTTGGGTCCATCCCTACAGCGTCGCTAAAACAAAGTAGCTGAGCTCTGGCTCACGGGCCAGCCCCGTGTACGTCACCTCCCGTGGCTCTTGGTGCCTTGTTCTCACATGAGCTAATCGTGAGTGGATGAGTGAGGGCGCGCTACCTGGTGCCGTCGTAGCTACGGGAACCGCGCGCTGGTTGTTTTTCTTCAGGATCTTTGCATGACAAGACCGGGCACGGCGTCTGTGCTTGGGTCTGTCCCTGTAGCTTCGATAAATCCAGCGGCTGAGCTCTGTCTGACGGACCGGTCCCGTTCACGTCACCTCCTGGGGTCGTTGGTGTCTGGCCTTCTCATGCAATAACCTCAGGAAACTCATTCGACGCAGGCTGCCTAACCATCTCGCAGGACCAATCCAAGCATCCCTAATCAGGACCAGGCGCAACCCGCCTTGAGGTAGGGCCTCGTGAGTCCCGCGCTAGCTCATGGGTGCCCATATACACGTCCTCCAGCCCTATCGTGCAAGCCACGTATCAGGGCGAAGCTGTACATGCCTTGGGGGCTCTATTTAGAAGGAGCCCCCTCCCACGCACCAGTGGAAGCACCATGCTCTGCGCTGGCCGTCGACACTGCCGAGAAGCGGCTATGCCCATGCAAGAGTGGAAGCACTATGCTCCCCTCTGGTGATAAACAATAGGGGGTGGCCTCACGGCCGCATTAACCTCAGGGAGCCTCTGAGCTAAGTGACTAGCCTCACCGCACTGCTCTCCCTCAAGAAGGTAGCATGAGGGGGTTGGGCACGGGGGCTATGCTCAGGTCACACCTGGTATACCCCACCTCGCTAGCCCTCACGGGCCTGGTCTTCGCGCACCCTTCCCAAGCAAGAGCTCGGCGACGAGAAGGTAGGAGGGTTTGTTTTTATGTCAAGGGGGACTCCCGCGCATCGCGTCACAGGAGCATAACTGGTCACGTAGCCCCTCACCTCTTGGGTTCGTCCTGGTGATCCGGATGACTCAACGACGGCTGAGGCATGCGCAGGGCCGGGCCCTGCCGATGCAAAACGCCAAGACACGGCTGTCACCCTTCTTTTTCAAGCCGTTCGTACGTCAAGGGGGACTCTTGAGCATTTTGTCTCAAGAGCCTAACTGGTCGCGTAGCCCCTCACCTCTTAGGCTCGTCCTGGTGATCCGAATGACTCAATGACGGCTGAGGCATGCACGGGGCCGGGACCTGCCGATGCAGAACACCGAGGCTTGCCCCTGCAACTTTTACTAAGCTGTTCGCACGTCAAGGAGGACTCCTCAGCATCACGACTCAGGAGCCTAACTGGTCACGTAGCCCCTCACCTCTTGGGCTTGTCCTGGTGATCCGGATGACCCAACGACGGCTGAGGTACGCGTGGGGCCGGGCTTTGCTGACGCAGAACAACAAAGCAAACAAAAAAGCTGAAGGAGCATAATCTAGTTATTACAAGACATATTGTTCCAAGCAAATAGTTTTAAACGCCTCCCCGAGGCATGTCGCATGGTGCAGGATAAATAGGAAAAAGCAGAATCTCCGGGCCACCTCCTCAGAACTGGGCATCACCGCTGCCCTCCAGCAGAGCTTCATCACTGAGCGCGTCACCCGTTCCACTGACTTTAGTCGGAGGATCAACCACCAGGTACTTGCTCAGCATGGCGTCCATGGAGCTCTTCACGGCGGCACCAACACCATCCCGGGAGTCGGTGTCCACCGGAGTGAGGAAGGAGGAGAGGTTGAAGCTGGCATCCTGGAGGTAAAGATGGCTGAAGACGCACATGAGAGCCGAGGAAGAAAGTGAGCGTGCCTCGCTTTCCACCAAGGATGTGAACCCGTCGACAGCATCTTCGAGCACTGCCACGACTGCAGGAAGCAGAGCAGCCGGGCTCTTCCTCGAGGTTGTCACCATCGCCTTTCCCGAGGGATCATCTCCAAAGAGCGCCTTCTGGGCCTTGTGGAAGCATGCCTCGAGAGAGGAGAGGGTTTCGCGCTCCATGGCGGCCACCTTCTTGGCCTCGGTCAGGGTCGCTTGGGCTGCCTCCGCCTCCTCCCTCAGCTTCGTCAGGCGGTTGCGCTCTCCAGCCTGCTCTAAGGTCGTCTTCTTCACCTCGGCGTCCCGGTAGGCGACGGTAGCTTCCTGGGCCTTCAGCTTCTCTTCACACTCCCAGAGCTGGCTGGGCAGGGTAGCTTGCTGGCCCTGGAGAGTCTTCAGATCAGCCTTCGCCACACGACACCGGTTCTCAGCTTCTGTGGCCTCCTTCCGCGCCAGGTCGTGCACTGTGGTGGCCACCCCAAGCGCCTTTTGGGCCTCCTCCAAAAAGCCCCAGGCCGCGCAGACGGACATGCCAGCCTTGAGCCAACCAGAGATCAGCGCCAGGCGTCCTTGCGCCGAACGACAATCCGGGCCCTGAAGCTCGCCCTAGAGGTCGTCCAACGCCGCCCTTACCTCTTCCAGGACACCAGAGGGAGAAGGAACACCACGACTCGGCCACGCGCTTGGCAAGGGAGGAGACGCCCTCAGCGCTAAGGTAGAAGAAACCTCAGCCTCATGAAGGACCAGGGGCTCCGAAGGCTGGTTGTCCTCAGCAGCCGCGGCAAGGCTGGGTGCCAGAGGAGTCAGGCCTACCGAAGGCACCGGCACCTCCTAAGGACGGGCATTCACGTCCTCCGGAGATAGCGACACATCTGGGGCTGCGGGGGACGCGACATTCTTCTTCACCAGGGCTGCGGAGGCCGCTCCATCGTTTGCAGCCACGGCGACCTCCGTGCCCTCCTTCTGCATCTTCGGCGGCTGCTGCCTAACGACAGGAGAATACGCTCAGCACCACTTCAAGAACCAACGAGCAAAGTTAAGGGAGAAACTTACTGGTCGACGAAGGCGTACAGCCTCTTCATGCTCAGCAGCGGGCACTGGGGCGGAGCAGCTGGCACCGAGCTCATGGGAGCAGGAGAACTCACAGTTGGTGCCGCCTGAGACAGCATCAATGAAGGTGGGCTGCTGCCCGGAGAAATCACCGCGGTCCTGCTTTTCTTCACAACCGCTCGCTTGTGCTGCTTCAAGGAGGCCACCCCATACCTCGTGGTGACCCCTGGAGGGCGTGACACCTCCACCACCGGGGGCTCGTCATCATCATCGTCATCCAAAAGATCATGTAGGAGCTCCCTTTGCTCCGGGGCAGAGGATTCGTCCACAACGTCATCCTCGGTGGCCTCGGAGGATTGGCCGTCAGAGGAGAGAAGCACCAATGTAGTAGGCAGCAAGGAAGACCCCAGCCGCACAACCCTGAGCTCGTCGAAGACACGCATGGCCGAGACGTCCTCCTCGGCGTCGTCACGGCAGTACAATGGAAGCCAGCCCTCTGGAGGATCGCTCGGGTCCTTTCCCGTCAATTAGAGCAACCCCTTGTTCAGCTCCTCCTCAGGAAGGGGATCTCGATGCAGGCGGATCTTGTCGTCATCACCACCAAGCTTCCAAAAGGGACGGGGGCGGTCTTGAAATGGCGCGATGTGCTACTTCAGGAACTCCCTGAATATCATGGCCCCCGTCAGCTTCACGTTCTTCAGCTTCTGATGCATCGAACGGCGCCAGGGAAGGGTCGGTGATCTTCTCAGATTTCCACCACTTATCGGAGACGGGGAATGCGGTTGGTAGCTTCAGCGAGTTCTGGGTGCTCTTGGCATCCATCAACACCCACCTCTTCACGGCATCCTCCACCTTCTTCCCGGCGCGGGAGATTGTGTTACCACCCCGCGCCGTGACAAAACTGATGCACCCGACCGGTTTGTCGCTGGTCTTGCAAAGACAGAAGAAATGGCAGAATAGGGCAACGGAGGGCAATACCCCCATGAACGCCTCACAATAGAAGGCGAAGAGGGACAGAAGGAGGATGGAGTTGGCATGGATGTGGAGCGCTTGGAGACCATAGTGGTGAAGGATGGCGAAGAAGAAGGGGGAGAACGGAGGTACCAGCCGGGAGAAGACGTTGTGCATGAAGAAGGGGAAGAAATTAATGCCAGCAGGCTCCGGGGTAGCGGTGGCGACCCAGAGCACAGTCTTCTTCCACTCATTGTCGCCGCTCGCCGTTAGGAGGAGCGTTGTCTGGAGAATCTCCCCGGTCATGCAGGGAATCAGCAGCCCTGGCTCATACCAGGCGGAGCCGGTAGCCGAGGAAGAAGCCGAGGTCTTCTCTGCAGCCATCAGGTAGGAGATTTGGTGGAAAATTGGCAGATCTGGCGATTCCTTCTGTTGTTGGGAGAAGGGGATCTGGAGCAAGACGAAGAAGAAGCAATGAAAGCCTGGCGGCAGGCGGCACCCCTTTTTGTCAGACAGGAGCAGTTGCCAAAGCAGCATGGGGAAACGTAGTCGCCCACGTCCAATCAATCGCCACGCGTCATCAAGGTCGCAGGTGGTTGGGGCCCGCGGTGCTCTGCACTTGCCCTTTGGCTTCGCCTAGAAGCCAAGTCCGAGCGTGCCTTGGGTTGGGGGATACAGTCGGCGTCCTGGACTTGGGCATATCTAGTCCTGCCTGCCTGCGACCCACCGCGTGACTCCATCGATGGCCTGGTATGGCCTAGCTTCAACACCAACACAGCAAGATCCTCGCGAGGGGCCAAGCCTCGCGAGGCGGACGATGCCACCCAAAGGAGTTGGCCTCCTCAGGAGGGCTCCTGAGGGGCGGAGAGTTCTGTGCAGCTACCTCATGAGGCTCAGCTGATGTGAGCCATGACGACCAAGGCTAGGCGGGCGCTAGGCGGGCGCAGAGCGCAGGTTTCCTCTTCGATGCAAGGGAGGCAAGCCACAGGCGCGGAGTCCCGTGGAATCAGCCAAAGGTTCCCATTCTGGTGCAACAAGACCAAGTCTGCCAGGATGGCAGGACGGAGGTCATCACCGAGTCCATCATAGTGTCACGACCAGAGGCTTTTCGCAGGCGAAGACTACTTTTGTCAGGACACTGTACTACTTGTCCCCTATCAAATTCTATTGTTGTGGAATCCCTTCCAGCTCGTATTTGGGAAGAGGACCAAGGCCACTATATATAGGACTGAGCTACCACTAGAGGGGGGAGATCCATTCTGACCCGAGCACCGCACCAGCTCAAGAACACCTCACCTCCTGAGGCTTGTTCATCCTTTGTACTAGTTCATCCATAGCCCCACGAGGCAATCCAGCACACCACACTGGATTAGGGTATTACACCACAACGGTGGCCCGAACCATTATAAATCTCCGTGTCTTTGTGTCTCTTCGAGCTCTACGCGCTAGGCTAGGGAGGATCACGAGTAGGCAAGCTAGGCAGGTTGAGTTCTCCGCACGCACCCCAGAGTTCGAACCTCTCAAGGGTTGGCGGATCCCTAAATCCGACAGTGTTGAAACTCATATATATGGATAATATATGTCCAATGAGCTTCCCTAAGTTTTCTCAAATATTTTTGAAACAATAAGATAATGTTAACCTATTAAAGAACATTTCTGGCCTGAGGAAAAACCCTTTTGATAATATAGAATTTAACTTCTAAAATAATATTTTTGTGTTTTTAGGGAGTCCTATATCTAATAGGGTTTAAATATAACTTTTGAAAGATTTTTCACATCACAAATTAAGTACTTGCAGTTCAAGCCGTAACTCAAGTTTTTTTGGAAAACCTAATTTAGAAAATACTTTTTGGCAAAACTATTTTTGCAAGAAAATACTATTCTGTCCCATACACATGGCATGATCATTGGGAAAAGTTTTGGATCAAGAAGAAGGAGTATAAGAGTTGGAGGATTCATTTGATTTTTAGAGCACTTGCAAACAACAAACGAAAATCCAAATCAAAGTAGAGACGAAATCAACACAAAAGTTTTTGCAGGACCCAATTTTTATGCTTAATTAATCCTAAATGTTGTGTCATGGAAATCATGGTGTGACATATTAACAAACTTCTTCCGAATGGCATGAAGCCGGATAAGCTTCATATAACACTAGGTTACCTCAATGGGGATATGCATGTACCCAACAATTAGAATTTCATAGTTCTTTTTGGCAATAGGAATTGGGAATTCAAAACCTCCAATAGCAATAGTTAAAATTTTCTAATAGAATTGATACTATTCACTTGATGTTGTTACTTCAGAAAGTGTGTCATATGCTCATTACCATTAACATTAAAAGTGACTTTGCCTTTGTTGCAATCAATAATAGCCCTTGCATTGTTCAAAAAGGGTCTACCAAGGATGATCGACATATTGTCTTCCTCGGCTATATCAAGAATAACAAAGTCCTTTAAGATAGTAATATTTGCAACTACGACAGGCACGTCCTCACAAATACCGATGGGTATAGCAGTTGATTTATCAGCCATTTGCAAAAACATTTCAGTTGGTGTGAGCTTATTCAAATCAAGCCTACAATATAAAGAGAAGGGCATAACACTAACACTGGCTCCTAAATCACACAAAGCAGTTTTAACATATTTTCTTTTAATGGAGCATGGTATAGTTGGTACTCCTCGGTCTCCTAGTTTCTTTGGTATTCCTCCCTTAAATATATAATTAGCAAGCATGGTGGAAATTTCAGCTTCTGATATCTTTTTTTATTTCTAAAAATATTTTTCATATACTTAGCATAAGGAGACATTTTCAGAATATCAGTCAAACACAAGCGCAAAAAGACAGGTCTAAGCATTTCAACAAAGCAATCAAATTCTTTCATCCTTATTCTGTGAAGCTTTAGGAGGAAAAGGCATGGGTTTCTAAACCCATGGTTCTCTTTCTTTACCATGTTTCCTAGCAACGAAGTCTCTCTTATCGTACCTTCTATTCTTAGGTTGTGGGTTATCAAGATCAACAACAGGTTCTATCTCCACATCATTATCATTACTAGGTTGAGCATCAATGTGAAGAACATCATTATCATTATTACTAGGTTTAAGTTCATCACCAGCCTGTGTTTCATCATCAGAAGTATAAACGTCATTTGGATTCTCATGTGTATCTAAAGTAGGTTCACTAGAGGCATGGAAAGGCCTATCATCTTTCTTTTTATTTTTATATGGTCTGGGTGCATCAATATTAATTCTTTGAGAGTCTTGTTCAATTCTTTTAGGATGGCCTTCAGGATACAAAGGTTCTTGAGTCATTTTACCACCCCTAGTCATAACTCTAACATCATGATCATTCATCTTATAGTTCGTCTCTTTAAGCAAATCGTTTTGTGCCTTGAGAACTTGTTCATGTTGAGTTTTATCATGGATACATGTTTACGAACAACATTGAGATCACTAACAGTTCTGAGCATATAGTCACTCAAGCATTCATTCATATAAGCATTTCGTTTCAATTGTCCACTAACATATGTATTGAAGTTTTTTTTGTTTAACAATGAGGTTATTAAATTCATCCAAGCATTGACTAGCAGATTTAATATAAGGAATATCACCTTCATCAAATCTATAGAGAGAATTTACCTCTACTACCTGTGTCGGGGTATTAAGACCATGTATTTCTTCAGTAGGTGGTAAATTCTTAACATTTTCAACTTTAATATCTTTTTCTTCCATAGATTACTTTGCCTCTTGCATATCTTCAGGACTGAGAAATAGAATACCTCTCTTCTTTGGAGTTGGTTTGGGCGGTGGCTCAGGAAGAGTCCAATCATTATCGTTACTTGATATATTATTCAATAGTTCTCCACCTTGTTCAACAGTTCATTCCCTGAAAACAAAACGAACACAACTATCTAGGTGGTCCCTAGAAGCATCAGTTAGTCCATTATAAAAAGATATCAGGCAAAGCATTAAGTAATTCGAGAAGCCTCCCCCAAGCTCATGGGAGCCACTGGACTTTGGCTTGATCCCGAAGATCTTCCGCCATAGGCCGAAGTGTGGCTCATAGCATAGGAAGGCCTCACAAACCGTGATGAAAGAGGCGAGATGGAGGATGGAGTTCGGGGACAGATGATGAAAATCAAGCCCGTAATAGAACATTACCCCACACACAAAAGGGTGCAGCGGGAACCCCAGCCCTTGGACAAGGTGGGGGACAAAACTACTCTCTCCCCTGCCTTGGGAGCTAGCACTGCTACCTCTTGAGCTTGCATTGATTTTTCCCTTAAAGTGGAGAGGGTGATGCAGCAAAGTAGAGATAAGTATTTCCCTCAGTTAAGAACCAAGGTATCAATCCGGTAGGAGGAACACACAAGTCCACAATAGATGCGCATGCACAAACTAAGAAACACTTGCACACAACGCAAAAAAAGGGTTGTCAATCCATTCACGGTCACTAGCAAGTGTGAGATCTGATAGAGATAGGTATAAAAGATAAGTAAAAGTGTAAAAGAAAGTAAAGATAAATAAATTGACAGCAAGGTATTTTTGGGTTTTTGGTTTTATAAATCTGAAAATAATATGATAAAAATCTGGGGGCCATAGGTTTCACTAGAGGCTTCTCTCTTGAAGAAAGCATACGGTGGATAAACAAATTACTGTTGAGAAATTGATAGAAAAGCGCATAGTTAGGACGATATCTAAGGCAATGATCATGAATATAGGCATCACGTATGTGACAAGTAGACTGACTCCTGCCTGTATCTACTACTATTAGTCCACACATCGACCGCTATCCAGCATGCATCTAGTGTATTAAGTTAACAAGAATGGAGTAACGCCTTAAGCAAGATGACATGATGTAGAGGGATAGATCCACGCAATATGGTAAAACCCCCATCTTTTTATCCTTAATGGCAACAATACAAATACGTGCCTCACTACCCCTACTATCTGGATGAGGACACCACAAGATTGAGCCCATCACAAAGCACCTCTCCCATTACAAGAATGATAGATCAAGTAGGCCAAACCAAATCAATATACTGGAGATAAATACAAAGCTATCATAATCATGCATAAAAGAGTTCAGAGAAGACTCAAATAATATTCATAGATAATCTGATCACAAACCCACAATTCATCGGATGTCAACAAACACAACACAAAAGAAGATTACATTGAATAGATCTCCAAGAACATCGAGGAGAACATTGTATTGAAGATCAAAGAGAGAGAATAAACCCTCTAACTACTAGCGATGGGCCTATAGGTTTGTGGTAAACTACTAACACATCATCGGAAGGGTAGCAAGGTTGGTGTAGATGCCCTCCGTGATCGAATCCCACTACGGCAGAGTGCCAAAAAAGGCCACAAGATGGGATCTCATGAGAACACAAGCCTGCGGCGGCGGAAAATAATTTTTGGTGTACCCTCTGGTATATGGGGCATATTTTGGTATTTATAGAGCTGGAATTAAAGTTAGGGGAGTCCCAAGGGGCCCACAAGCACGGCGGGTGCCCCCCTAGGGCGTTCCTCTAGGGCTTGTGGCCCTCTCTTAGCTCATCTTGCCTCCTCCCAAAGTTGCGTGGTTGTTTTTGGTCCAAGAAAATCCTCTAAAATTTTCGTTCCATTTAGACTCCGTTTGGTATTGATTTTCTATAGAAGACAAAAACAAGGAAAAAATAGCAACTGACACTGGGCACTAGGTTAATAGGTTAGTCCCAAAAAATGATATAAAATAGCATATTAATGCATATAAAACATCCAAGATGGATAGTATAATAGCATGGAACAATAAAAAAATTATAGATACTGGGAGACGTATCAAGCATCTCCGAGCTTAATTCCTCTCGTCCTTGAGTAGGTAAATTACAAAAACAGAATTTGTTGTGGAATGCTACCTAACATGTTTATCGAGTAATCTTTCTTATTGTGGCATGAATATTCAGATCCATAAGATTCAAAACAAAAGTTTAATATTGACATAAAAACAATAATACTTCAAGCATACCGATAAGGCAATCATGGCTTTTTGAAATATCATGGCTAAAGAAAGTTATCCCTACAAAATCATATAGTCTTGTCATGCTCTATATTCATCACACAAAGTATTTATCATGCACAACCCCGATGACAAGCCAAGCAATTGTTTCATACTTATAACATTTTAAAGCCTTTTCAAATCTCACACAATACATGAGCGTGAGCCATCACTACAAAAAAATACACTTCCGTGATGATATGTTTTTGTCACAGTAGGTCACTTTTTGGTCATCCATGTACATCCATGAAGATTTTATGAAAGAATCAAGATAGTAATACCCGTGCTGTCGTAGAAGTGTTCCATGACATAACCAAAATTATCATCATGGAAGTGTCCACTTCCATGACGATAAATCGTGCGTCATATAAGTGCTTTCGTTAAAGTGTGATCGTCATGTGGCATCCATCATAACGGGTCGTCGTTAAGCTATCGGGTCTGGTTTTTGATCCGATAACCCGTTAACAGCCCAAACCAATGGCGATTTTCCAAATGTAAAATTCTCATTGGCCGAAGGAAACATGTGTCAGCTCGTCATTGGATCAGATAGGTGCTTATGATATGTCTACACGTGCAAACGCCCAACACTGGCCCATTTAGCTTACAAAGGCTAGCCCGTTTGACTTGGTCAAAAGTTAGCAGGCCGGCCCATGAAAATCCCATTAACGGTCTATTCGCACATAGCCCATTTTATGGCCCGGTAACTCACGTCCCGTTAGGGCCTTCCGGAAATCGGCCCAATAGCGTCATGTGGGCTGTCGAATATAACACCAGCCTGTTTCACTTTCAGCCCATGTATGGCCCACGACATCTTTCGGCCCATATGAGGCCTTCCGTATCTTTAGGCTCTCCAGTGGCCCACGGTGACTCTGGCCCGTTATGAATAGTAAATTTGTTTGTACCTATTAACGACCCATGATTTCCATGGGCCGCTTCCGGCCTGTGTTAGCATTCGGCCTACTAACAGCCCATAAGTTCTTGGGCTCCTTTCCAGCCCTCGATTACTCCAGCCCGTTAGTGGTATGTTCCCCTAATGGGCCAAATTCGGCCTGTGGTTATAATAGGCATGTTTGTGGCATGTTAACCCGTTGTGCCGTTTCCAGTCCGTCCTATATTCTGGCCCATTAACGACCCGTTATGCCTGTGACAGAATTAAGCATTTGCTGGCTTCCCGCCTGTTAACGGCCAGTTACCGTGCTGGCCCGATACCAATTAATCACGTTTATAGCCCATGTGGACCCATTTATTTGACGGCTCGAGGCCCACTGATTCTACGGCTCGTTGGAGGCCCACTTATCCAACGGCCCGCTGGAGGCCCATTGATACAATGGCCCATAGGAGGCCCATGGTGTCATGGGAAACGAACACCTATGGGGCAGGGCCCCTTCGGTCCGGCGGGGAATAGAGGGCGCACGAAGAGCGGATCGAGGCGGAGCACGCGAGCGATTTTACCCAGCTTCGGAGCTCTCCGGAGAGATAATACTCCTACTGCTTCTTTGTGGTTGTATTATGTTCTTGCTCGAGAGCCTGGGAGTGTTCTGGTTTCGAATGAGTCGAACCCCCCCTACGTTGCGCATGGGCCTCCTTTTATAGGCTCAAGGGGTCACCGGCAGGTGGCAACGCATGCAGGGGTAAAAGTGTAAAAGGTGTGGTTGGTACAACTGCTTCTATAGTGGATCCTACCTAACTCTGATGGCAGGGGACAAAGGCATTAAATGCCCGTCCACATCGCCCAAACAGTGCAGAAAAGCGACCGTTAGGGGCGTCACCGTTCGCCACGATGGCCATCTCGTCATCTCCACTCGCCACCTCGCACCGCTTGGCTGCACAGCTTCTCACCACGTGCGCCTGGAACGGTCCTGTGGCGACACGTCGACGGATGCGCTGGAGCGTGGGCACAGGGTGGTGGCTTCGCCGCGGCAAGCGCCTTGCCGCGGTCGTTGTCTTGCCGCGCCCGGAAGCTTGTCGCTCGCCGGGTCTTGCCGGGACGCGCGGCGCGTCGCGACAAGTTTCTTGAAATGCCTTGGTTGGCCTTCCCGGCAAGCTCCTCTTGCCGGGGCCGTGTCCTTCCCGGCAAGCTCCTATTGCCGGGGCCTTGTCTTCTCAGTTAAAACACTTTGTTCTTGAATGGCTCCAATAGGAACTACGGAGGATCTTGGCGGGCACCCAGCAAGCCTTGCCGCGGGGCGCTACGACTGCCCGTGCACAAGTTCGGGATACTAAGGTACCCCTACTTTAGTACACCGACAGGAGCCCCCGGGCCTGGGCCACACACGGTGCCGAGCGCTGTTGGGCCAGGCCCAAAATAGGGCACGGGCACGCGCAGCCTGGGTCCACACCGTATCTAACTCCGTATCCACCGCGCCCTCCCGTAACGGCACGCGTCGAACGCGGCGTCGTGGGAGAGATTGTGGGTGATTCTTTATTCGGAAAAAGTGTAACGTTCGCCTCCTCCTCTTTATAAGCAGGGGAAACAGGGGCAGTTCCCCCACCTTTGCCACTTGCGGTTCCAATCTCAGAAATCTCCGCCGCTCCCCTCTGCTTCTCAAAACCGAAAGAGAGCAGCGCTCCGCCCCCCGTCATCGCCGCCGCCACCAACGCCCTCGATCTCCCCCACCGCCTCCGCCATGGCTCCGAAGACTGGGAAGGGTACAAAGTCGGCCGAGCCGCTGCGGCTTGAGGCGCTGCGAAAGGAGCAGGCACTTTTCCCCCCCGAGCTCTCTGCGAAGGAGCTGAGGGAGTGGTTCTATCTCTTCTGGTCGACGGAGACGCGAGCTCATCCGCGCACGCAGGTACTTTCCGCCGCCGCTTCCACTTCAAAACGGGCTCCAAAAGGATACCCCTTCTTCGCGCTGTTCTTCTATTGCGGGCTCTGCCCGCCCTTCTCGATTTCTTCTGTGATATCATGAACACCTACAGGTTTCACCTCCTTGATTTCACCCCCAACGCCGTTCTGACCATGGCGGTTTTCGCACATCTCTGCGAGAAGTTTGTTGGAATCCAACCAATCGTAGCCCTTTTCCACCACTACTTCATGGCCCGGGTCGAGAGAGGAGAGCCCCTACCTGGCGCGCCAAAGATGTCGTGGGAAACGAACACCTATGGGGCAGGGCCCCTTTCAGTCCAGCGGGGAGCGGAGGGCGCACGAAGAGTGGATCGAGGCGGAGCACGCGAGCGATTTTACCCAGCTTCGGAGCTCTCCGGAGAGATAATACTCCTACTGCTGCTTTGTGGATGTATTATGTTCTTGCTCGAGAGCCTGGGAGTGTTCTGGTTTTGAATGAGTCGAACCCCCCCTACGTTGCGCATGGGCCTCCTTTTATAGGCTCAAGGGGTCACCGACAGGTGGCAACGCATGCAGGGGTAAGAGTGTAAAAGGTGTGGTTGGTACAACTGCTTCTACAGTGGATCCTACCTAACTCTGATGGCAGGGGACAAAGGCATTAAATGCCCATCCACGTCGCCCAAACAGTGCAGAAAAGCGACCGTTAGGGGCGCCACCGTTCGCCACGATGGCCATCTCGTCATCTCCACTCGCCACCTCGCACCGCTTGGCTGCACAGCTTCTCGCCACGTGCGCCTGGAACGGTCCTGTGGTGACACGTCGACGGATGCGCTGGAGCGTGGGCACAGGGTGGTGGCTTCACCGCGGCAAGCGCCTTGGCACGGTCGTTGTCTTGCCGTGCCCGGAAGCTTGTCGCTCGCCGGGTCTTGCCGGGACGCGCGGCGCGTCGCGGCAAGTTTCTTGAAATGCCTTGGTTGGCCTTCCCGGCAAGCTCCTATTGCCGGGGCCGTGTCCCTGCCGGCAAGCTCCTCTTGCCGGGGCCTTGTCTTCTCAGTTAAAACACTTTGTTCTTGAATGGCTCCAATAGGAACTACGGAGTATCTTGGCGGGCACCCGGCAAGCCTTGCCGCGGGGCGCTGCAACTGCCCGTGCACAAGTTCGGGATACTAAGGTACCCCTACTTTAGTACGCCGACACATGGATCCTACAGCCTGTAGCAGGCTCAGGGTTACCACGGTCCGTATATGGCCCATGGTTGTTGCGGCCACTAACAAACCAGGGAAAAAGAAGACTTGGAAATAAATAAGCCCGAAACTAACGCTGGGCTATTAAGGCGATTGCACAGATAACATCCCCTAGGCATCAAAGTTTGCCACCAGTGAAAAATATAGGGAACACACTACACTATACAAAAATGGCTTGGTGTTTTCTTCAGCCGGTGGCTGCACGTTAAGAACAAATTTTGTATCGCAACAAAACAAGTTACAACCATAAAAAAAAGGAAGGTTGGCATGAAAGTTAACAGTCTGGAAGATAAATGCACCACCAGAAGTTCAGAAGCTCAGTTCATTTGACCTGACAGATACGTTTTCATGTTGTACTGTCTGATCGAGCACCATTACCTTCACCTTCATTTCTCCTATGCTCCTGAACAACATAAGAAATGTCTGATAGTCTGGTTTCAAAACCATGCATATCTTGACGACATCAAACAATGGTTGTCCTTGTTTCACAAATGGTCTCTGTTAGGGAATGGACTTGTCTCTGGAGCGTAGATATACCATTGCTTTGAGCTTGCATATCTTTATCACGAGGCAGTTTGGACGAGATTGCCTTAACAACCAACCCAGAATTACATAGGAACGTTCTTTTGGCACCGTTAGTGGATAGGTACTGACCCACTGCAGCAATAGGTGACATTGTGGTTATAGTTTCCTCGTCACCTTCAGAAGGTGGTGGTTCCACCATTTTTTCCATAGCTTGCTAAAAAGTTGAGTTTTTACATTAGTACTACCAGAACAGAAGATATTAAGGAGGCAGCAAAAACGAACAAAATAGCTTTGGTCTATATACAAAACTTAATTTGGTGAACATGTGTAAAATATTAGTTGTATTTTACTGCAAAGTACATAATAAAACCAGGTTCCAAACATATGACTATGTACCATGGCTAATGTAATGTGTATTTCATCACATTGGATTGATAGCTAAGGATAAAGAGACAAAATTTATAATACGGTAAGCATAGTATGACATCATTCATATCACAAAACAACTGAGAACATACAAACATGCAATTGTAACGTTGTGTGGGCAAGTCAATTACAGATCAAGATCAAAGGAACATCACTCCTCTCTTTTAAACCTTGTAAGGTGCAATGATACGCTAAGATAATTGTGTATAAAATTGAAAAGAGTAATAGACATTGGCTACAAACGATGTAGTTCAATGCACGAGTCAGAGTAAGTAGTAGTTAAAAGGCATGAGGATTAAGGACTTACAACAGCGGCTTTGATTGGTGTAATCATGCTCTTCGTCTTGCTGGTGTGACAGTCCTTGAAGATATCCACAACATTTGCTTCAGGTACTTTTTGGTCCTTGTGGCTTTCCTCTGCATTAGGAACAAGTCAATATAGATCTGATAATATGGCATAGCGAAAAGAGTGGAACAACAGCTAATTACAAGAGCCTCGCAGTGTGCAATATAGCTACGAGATCCTGTCGTCTTTTGGAATTTCACTTTCGTATAGTTGGCCTTGTTCTTTGAACAGTTCACCTACAAGAAGATAGATTTGTGGGGCACATGTGTAAATAGGAGTTGAACATGTGATCTGATCACATACATATAACGTACTTGATACTTTGGATCAGACCAGTGTTTAACGAGGCCTCTCCAGTCTTCATCCGATATATTTTCCATTGGAGATGTTTGGGCAAGTTCACTATTAGCCTTGCCTTAAAAATGATTTTTCCTCAAGTTATTACCTATACTGTCGCAGAGCAGACTTGAAAACATGGGTGCAAGCTTGTCTGGTTGCATCATCTTGGTTATCCAACTTGAACCTCATCTGTTGAAAGTTATGGGAGTCGCATTATCAGCAACCTAGAATGTATGGAACAGAGCAAGACGATATTACTAGTTTCCATACATAACCATACTTATAGATAAATGGTCAAGGAAGGTGTTGAACTGGGTTTCATCTTTGTCATTCCTGTACTGAATCCATGTTTGGAGGATAGGTGCATGACACCTAACGGCAACTGCTGCCTTTGATACTAACTTGGCTGACTCTGTAGCATCACGTGGCCTTCTTAAACCTGCCTCAAAACGGATCTCCATTCTTCCTCCTCTAGATTTAGTTAACCTATCGAGCATTACCCCTGATGTTTATTTCCTCTTGCTACTAGGTGCTCGTCCAGCAACGAACATAGGAAGTGTTAGTGTACATCATACTGTGAGACTATATATAAAGAAGCATGCAACTGTAACTTGACTCAAGCAACTACCTTCTAGCTGTTGAAGCTCACAAGATTCATCTGATCTTGCCAACTCTTCCTGTGTCAAGAGTTCTTTGGAAGTAGTGTCAGGTGGCAAGGGAGCTTGGGAACGTGCTACTAGCTCAGTTGACGCACGAGTAACTCGTGCAGCTAGTGGTACTGTGGAAGGTGTTGCTACTAGAGCTGTCTCTGGTTGTTTGGTGGCAGCTATTTGTTTCTGCTAGGCTAGTTTTGCAGCTAGTGTAGCATGCGATACTGCGTTTGTACAAGTTTCCACTGGATTTTGACCTTCTATTGCGCCATCAGTACTAGCAGAAACTGCATTATTCGGCTGCTTCTGTTTCTGTGTGTCCTTAGTACTAACACCATCCCCAGTCATTTCGTCTTCCTTCTTATTTCTCTGTGCCATGTTAAGTCAAGCCGACAATAAAAATGAACAAAAAATTAGTTCTTTAGAACAAATTGATGTGTGATACAGACGAACTGAACTTTGATCTTAAACAACCACATGATAGGAGGATGTAATATGTACGAAAAATAGGACGTCATGAGATAATCAGAACTATGATGAGTAAACTAAGAAGAAGGCATTTCAATAAATTAGAAGCAATGCAGTGGAAGGTAGACACCATATGAAAGGTTCTACAAATATTGCTATGCCAAGTTAACAGTGTCTCATCATAACTGGAGTTTAAACAAATGTGAAGCAGTACGAGAAATAAATCATATGCAAGATGCAAACAACATCACACTACCAAGTTAAAGGTTTCTCGTCATTAGTGCCATTGCATATTCACACCATTGCATATTCACAGCTTATAATGTGTAAACTAAGCAGAAGACATTTCAACAAATTAGAAGCAATGAAAGCTATACACCATATGGAAGACGCAACGAATATCACTCTACCAAGTTAAGACTGTCTTGTCATTAGTGTCATTTCAGTCAATTAGTAGTACAAGCTAGAAAATAATGCGAGATGTAAACTATATCAGACTCCCAAGTTAAACATGTCTTGTGAAAAGTGATTGTTGCAGATTACACAATAGTAGTACTTTGATGTAAGAACATGGTGTCATAGAAAGATATTGTATGTTCTAGAAACAGGAACAGGTATGATATGAGGATGGAATATGTACAAAAAATAGGATGGCATGGCATATTGAATACTAATTGTGTAAACTAAGCAGAAGTAATTTAATCAAATTACAAGCAATACAAGTGAGACACTGTATGCAACATGCAAGACAATATCACACTGCCAAGCTAGAGAAAGCACCTTGGATGCCAGTTTCGCCGGAAGATCGCCATCAGTCCCTACCTTATATTTTCCTTCCTTTTTCTTAATTGCATTTTCTTGTCAAGTTGAACCCACAAGAAAATTGAATAAAATTTGCTTTTCAGAACTCATTGATGCAGGATGTTGACGAGCACTACTTTAATGTAAGTGTATGTGCATCTAGTGCCACCCTTAGTTGGTTTTGGAGTATTGAAGACAAATGTGGTTAAGGGACTAATGTGTTTGTGAGAATTACAGGACAACACAATTAGTAGTCCCCCATTGATTCGGTTTACCTACTAGAGATGACCCCTAAAAATGTGTGAAGACAATGGTTGTTCATGAAGACATTCACGATGAGGATTACGACGTGTGAAGATATTCACTTGAAGACTATGGAGTGTGAAGACATAGTTGTGTCATAGTTTCCATACTTATTTATTGAGTCATAGGAACCACCATACTATTAAGTGGGGTCCAAGTGAACAAAGTCAGAGTGACTGAAGTGATGCTCAACCAAATCCTATGTCTTCGAGCGAAGACAATGAGAGCAAACCTTATCTAAAGCTGGATGAGTTAGCTTTGCTTGTAGCCCAAGCCAAGCTGTCGTGTGTGTTTGAATCCGACCGTTGGACACGTGTCAGTTCCTTAGTGACCCAGGGTCATTTCAGACATATCAGGTCGGGTTGCCTCCTAGTTGCCCACCTCTACACCATAAATTGGTGGCTGCTCAGAGTTAGTGCACGGCTTTTGTCGTTTGAGAGCAACCCACCTCCGAATTATTTGAGAGAGATCCTTGCGAGGACTAAGCCCAAAACACCCAGAGCCAAAGAGTGTTAAGCATCACTGAAGTCTTTCTGTCTGCGTGACCTGAAGACTTGTTACACTTGAGGACTGTGAATACTCCAGCCGGTTAGGCGTCACGTTCTGAGCATCCAAGAGTCATTGTGGATTGCCAGTGAACGAAGTCTGTGAAGGTTTGGAAGTCTACCTTGTATACTTACTTGAGTGATTTGGCGAGGACTGGCTGTCCTCAGCATCCCTAACTAGTCGTACAATTGTCACATCAACTAGAACTGGTCTACCAAATCATTGTCTTCACTAAGCAAATGGTTCTATCCCCTACTCTCCTTACCTTTCCGTTTGTCTTTGCGAAGTCATTACTTGCCTGCCCGATTCATTTGACTTCATTGTGTGAAGACTTATATTTGTTTGGCTTCTTACTATCTTTCATTCTGACCTTGTCTACCTAGTTGCAGTTAGTCTTCGTGCTTTCACTGCATTGTATGCTTGACTAATAATTGCCTAGTGTAGTTTTCATTCTGCTGCTTAATATATATGTTTAGTTTACTTGTTTGTCTTCAAAGACACCGTGTTTTGAAGACTTTCATAAAAATCACCTATTCACCCCCCTAGTCGATAACTAGAACTTTCAATTGGTACCAGAGCAAGGTACTCCCTTGTTCTGTGTGATTCGATTTAACCACATGGAGTTTTAGCTATGTCGACTGCATGGATTATCAAGGTCTCCGCTGTGTGTCCTAGTTTTGATCGTTATGATTATCCCAAATGGAAGGCAATGATGAGGAAGCGCCCGCTTGCAATTAACAATGAGTTGTGGACTGTCATGGAGATTGGTCTCACCTATCTATTCAAGATGGCGCTTGTTGACAACATTCGAAAGTACACTCAACTGGATATCGCGACTAAGGATATCATATGATCCTGTCTCTCTAATGACGAGTTCAGGCAAATCATGCATCTCTGCAATGCGAAGCTTATATGGGACCGGATTTCTAATGTCTATGAAGGTCATTGAACCCGTCAAGGCCCGTGGTTCTGCGAATTCAAGGAGTGTCTTAAAATGATGACTTTTGAACCCGAGCCATCTGATCCAACCTACTGCTTCATGGCACGTGGTGCCAAGGTGACCTCACACGAATCCAAACCTAGCTATAAGACAGTTCCTAAAATTGCAACTGAGCAACAAACTTCTATGGAACATATTTAAATGCTGCTAGACAAATGCAATGACCTGTTGGACGCGGAAATGAATCGAACTCAGACCTTAATGAAAGATATTAAAAGTCTTCGCGTTAAGTATGAAGAACTTGAAAGTCTTCATGAAACTCTCTCATCCTCTCATGAGAAGCTTTCCTACGATTATGTTCAAAGGAAGTAGGATCTTGAGAAACGGAGAGTGTCTCTTTAACATCTTCAAAAAGATAACGATTCACTACTCGCCCAACGGATCAGTTCCGCTCATGTAGAATTTGTTCCACCATGCTTAAAGTGTCTTGAGCGTGATAATGTTGTCTCTGTTGTTGGAAGTTCTACTACTTCTGATGTTGCAATATCTTCAACTGCTGATGTGGTAACTAACCCCTCTACTGAGGATGCCACTACTATTGCTGATGAGAATGCTAGGCTAAAGACATTGCTTGAGACTGTCATGTACAAAAGCCTCAAAGGGCATCAGACCTTGTGTGATGTCCTCAAGAAACAGATTCTGAACCAAAACCCTAGGAAAGAGGGTGTTGGGTTCGAGAGGAAAAGGAGCGTTGATGGTTCATATTGGACGCCTGAGTAGTACCCCAAAACCATCTGGGTTGCTACTAAGGATCCTTCAGAGGACCCATCCACTTTATCTGGCTTGACTTGTGCTAACCCAATTGTCATTGATGAATCCTTTGATGCCATTTATAAACTGTTTAAGAATCAAAATGGTGAAGTGTTTGCCAGGTACACTGGTACTAACTACAGGAATGGGTCACCCTATAAGAAGATCTGGGTGCCCAAAAGCTGTCTTGAGAAGCTTACCGTGAATGTCGTCATGACACCACCAGTGAAGAAGATAAACCCCAGACCAAAGGCGTCCTATGGCCCAAAGGCTTCATACAGACAGAGGACCACTCATGGCCACCCTAACGCCAATGTTTTGCAGGAGAACCGTTATGAGACTCATGAATATGAGCATGTTTCCTCTAACCGCTATGTTCACAAAACTAAGAACTTTTCTGCATATTCATATGAGTACTATTCTCCTCCTGCGAAGCTATTTGCTAGGGCTCCCAAGCCAAAGTTCTCAGATACTACACTTAGACTCCTTGCTTCTTGGCCACCCCTGAAGATGTGGGTGGTTAAGAAGAATTAACTTCTCTTGTAGGGAAAGGTCTCCAGCCGGAAAGAAAAATCTTCTGACGCTAATGCTGGAGACCTAAAACATCTTGTGGGACACAAGATAAAATGCCCCAATGGTCTTATCATGTATTTCGTCCAAGGGTTCCTTGACGAGCATCCTATCACGCCTAAGAAAAATTTAAACTTTGATAATATGCTTGTTCGCTACATGTTTCTGCTTCACAATACTCTTGGTGAAGCATATCCCGCTAACTGCACTATAGGGTACAACTCTGAAAGCCACTGAATGGATCATGGACAGCGGCTTCACCAACCACATGACTGCTGATCGATGTATTCTTATGGATTCAACCCTACGTCCATCTACTAAGAGTCACATCACATTCACTGACACTGGTAAAAGCAAGGTACTGGGTCTTGGTAGATTTTCTATCTCAAAGGATTAGCACATTGATGCTTGTTGAATCCCTTGGATACAACTTAATGTCTATGTCAATGCTCTGTGATCTGAACATGATTGTGATATTTGGAAAATATCGTTGTCTTGTAGTGTTGGAATCTGACAAATCTCTAGTCTTCGAAGGCTATCGAAGAGGTGATTTGTATATGGTAGATTTCTCAGTAGGACCACAGATTGCCGTATGATTTCTAGCAAAGGCTTCAGAATGCTGGCTATGGCATCAACGGTAAGGACATGCAGGCATGAGGAACATGTACACTCTCGCAAAGAAAAAGCACATCATTGGCATCGAGGGCATCAAGTTCAAGAAGGATCATCTATGTGGTGCCTGTGAAGCAGGAAAGATGACTAGAGCCAAGCATCCCTCGAAGACAATCATAACTACCTCGTGCCCCTTCGAGTTGCTTCACATGGACCTATTTGGCCCTTCTCACTACTCTACCCTTACTACTACTGCACATCTCTATGGCTTCATTATTGTTGCTGATTACTCGAGATACACCTGGGTACACATAATTCTCTTTAAGACTGAAGTGTAGGATGTCTTCAGACGCTTCGCAAATTGGGCCATGACGAATTATGGCATCATGATCAAGCACATCCGAAGTGACAATGGCACTGAGTTCAAGAACTTTGGCCTCGACACTTATCTTGATACTTTGGGCATCACACATGAGTTCTCTGCTCCTTACACACCTCAGCAGAATGGCATCATTGAGCACAAGAACAAAACACTCATTTAGATGGCACAGATGATGCTCGATGAATACAAGACTCCAAGAAAATTCTAGCCTGAAGCCATTGATACTGCATGCCACATCATCAACAGAGTATATCCACATAAGTTCCTCAAGAAAACGTCTTATGAACTTCTGACTGAGTGCACCAGCTAAATGTGCTAGATGAAGCTACCCTAGGTGAAGCTATCTGCAGGCTGATGGGTACAGGACAAATCATACCCACCGAGGAACTGGCTGAGGATGAGATCATCATTTCTGCAACTAATCAACATGAAGACAATGCTCAGTCTGCAGCCAATGCTAAAGATGAAGACAATAATCAGTCTGATCAAAATCTTCGTCCAGCTCATGCTCGAGTCGCCAATGAAGTCCAGATTGAGAAGATTATTGATAGCATCAATGCTTCTGGTCCTCTCACTCGATCAAGAGCTACACAACTAGCAAACTTATGGGGTCACTTTGCCTTTGTCTCTATATATGAACCCAAGAAAGTCGAAGAAGACTTCATGGAACCTGAATGGATTCAGGCTATGCAAGAATAGCTTTAACAGTTTGAGCTGAATAATGTCTGGGAGCTTGTCAAATGTCCTGATCCATGCAAGCACAACTTCGTTGGCACGAAAGCAACAAGCAATATGAACTCAGACAAGTGTTTAGAAACAAGGCTTGCCTCGTCACTCAAGGTCACACACAAGTGGAAGGAATCGACTTTGATGAAACCTTTGCTCCCGTGGCTAGGCTTGAAGGCATTCGCATACTGCTGGCCTATGCTAACCATCACAACATTCTTGTGTACCGAATGGATGTGAAGAGTGCCTTTCTCAATGGCAAAATCAAAGAAGAAGTGTATGTCACTTAACTGCCTTGTTTTGAAGATCCTAAGCATCCTGATATGGTGCACAAGCTCAACAAGGCACTGTATGGCCTCAAACAAGCACTTTGCGCTTGGTATGACACACTCAAAGAATTCCTAAAGAGCAAAGGCTTCAAACCTAGTTCTCTACATCCCACTCTATTCACAAATACATATGATGGTGAACTGTTTGTGTGTCAAATATATGTGGATGACATCATCTTCGGCTGCACGGGTAAGAGATAAATTGATGAGTTTGGATACATGATGCAAGAGCAAATCAGATGTCCATGATGGGAGAGATAAAGTTCTTCCTTGGTCTTCAAATACGTTAACAGCACAATGGCATCTTCATATCACAAGAAAAATACCTCAAAGATTGCCTGAAAAAGTTTGGAATGCAAGACTCCAAAGGGTACACGACGCCAATGCCAACCAAAAGTCATCTTGGCCCTGACGAAAATGGTAAAGAGTTCGATCAAAAGGTATACCGCTCCATGATTGGTTCTTTGCTATACTTATGTGCATCTAGGCCTGATATTATGCTTAGCGTGTGCATGTGTGCCCGATTCCTAGCGGTACCAAAGGAATCACATTACCTTGTTGTGAAGTAAATTCTACGATATTTGGCTCACACCCCAACACTAGGATTGTGGTATCCAAAGGGCTCATCGTTTGATCTAGTTGGATACTTGTAACATCCCAATTTTCAATTTGGATGATATACATAGATCATTCATATGCATCCATGTTTTATGCATTTTTGTTGTTTTGTTTAGTTGCACTTTGATCCAAGAGGCCTTAAGCAAATCAAGGACCAATGTGAGAGAGTTGTAGGTTTCACAAAAATCCAATTTTTATTTATCAAAATTTGGTAATTGGATCAAATTGTTATCAAAATTCTTTTTCCAAATATTTTAAAATAAAGAGAGAAGATAATATGACTTTTGAAAATCAGGAGAATAATATTGGAAATTTAGTTTTGAATTTTTGGAGGGTTTATTGGATTTTATTTGCTAGTTTGTTTATTTGTTAGCTAAGTAATTAGTACTATAATGTTTGTTTTTAGGTTAGGCATTTAGGCCCAGAAAAATGTTCACTAGGTCACTAATAAGGCCATTTAGCTACGTGAATTTTTCTGGTACTTTTAGGGTTTTTTATATTTATTTAGCGTGTTTTGTCTCTGGAATTTTTTTTTAAAGTTTCGCATAGCGTGTTTTGTCATGCACTCAGCTATGCCGTTGGAGTTGATGGACTCATTTATCTTCGAAGCTTCCGAAGTTATTTTGCTTAGATGGCCTCCAGCCATATTATTTGTGTAACAGATACTCTTTATGAGTACCTCGATGTAATAAGTGTGTGTTTGAACTCTGTTATAATTCCTCGAGTACTGTGTGTCAGTATACCGATCCAGGGATGACACTTAAGAATAGAGACTTCGGTCCATTGGGATCGTGGTCGCTACAAGATGGTATCAAAGCACACGCTGATTGTAGGACGCGACTGTCGGTGTCAAAACCGGCGGATCTCGGGTAGGGGGTCCCGAACTGTGCGTCTAAGTCTAATGGTAACAGGAGGCAGCGGAGACAATGTTTACCCAGGTTCAGGCCCTCTCGATTGAGGTAATACCCTACTTCCTGCTTGATTGATCTTGATGATATGAGAATTACAAGAGTTGATCTACCATGAGATTGTTGAGGCTAAACCCTAGAAGATAGCCTATGGTTATGATTGTTGTTGTTTGAGAGCTTGCCTTCCATGCATGAGAGCTTGCCTTCCATATCCTAACTACCAAGCTTGCCTTCCATGCAAAGGAGAGTCCCATCCGGACACCAGACGAAGTCCTCTATCTTGTATCTTCATAGTCCAACAGTACGGCATACCCATGTAGTCCGGCTGTCCGGGGACCCCCTAATCTAGGACTCGATCAGTAGCCCCTGAACTAGGCTTCAATGGCAATGAGTCTGGCGCGCAGATTGTCTTCGGCATTGCAAGGCGGGTTCCTTCTCCGAATACTCCAAAGTAGATCTTGAACACAAGAATCGTGTCCGGCTCTGCAAAACAAATTCCACATACCACTGTAGAGAGTATAATATCCCACGAGTCCAGTCTGCTGACAACTGATAGCGTGACATCACGCCACGGCCCGGTCTTTATTCAAACCGTTTTTACCCCTCCGTATTTCGAGGCGCGGTTTCATTGGCACGTCTTGTCAAAGCAGAGATCCTGTCCCCTTATCACGAGATTCTCATCAATACGGGCATGGGTAACCCAACCATGCCATCAGTACGGTGCTTGGAAAATAAGCGAGTTTTAGGGCAAACGGGAAGCGCATGATTTTTACCGCCTTTATAAAGGGATAAGGATTCCCCTCTTTCACCCACGCCCTCTTCTTCCTCTACTCATTCATCCTCGAGCTCCAATGCCCAAGCGCCCATCTCTTCCGCCCAAAAAGAACTCCAATCATGTCCGGATCCGGAGCTGGAGGCAAGTGGATGGCCTCCTCCATTAAGAAGGAGGACATCAAGAAGCTTTGGGAGGCCGGATACTTGTCCGAAGACATCGCTCATCGGCTTCCGGCCAAGGGGCAGATCATCCCCACCTCGGAGCCCCAGGAAAGGATGGTATTTATCTCCCACTTCGTCCTCGGGCTGGAGTTTTCCCTCCACCCATTCGTCCGTGAACTGATGTTCAACTATGGGCTGGACTTCCACGAATTGGCCCCCAACTCCATCCTCAACATTTCGGCATTCATTGTCATGTGTGAGGCTTTCCTCCGCTTCCCACCTCACTTTGGCCTATGGCTAAAGACCTTCAATGTGAAGCCCAAGGTCGTGAGCGGCGAACAAGCAGAGTGCGGAGGTGCTATGGTGGGCAAGATGCCCAATGTCACCTAGCCCAAGGGCTCCTTTGTGGAGACCGTAAAGGGGTGTCAATCGGGGTGGTTCTACATCACCGAGCCGCGCAGGGCCAACTAGGCGGCGACCCCTAAATTCTGATCCGGAGTTCCCATGCGGCTCACCTCCTGGCAAGAGAAGGGTTTAGCCTGGGGCTCAGCGGAAGAAGTGATCGGGCTCCAGACATGTGTCCAGAACATGATTGAAGAAAATCAAGCTTGTCAACGTGGTCCAGGTCATGCTCTTCCACCGGATTCTTCCGTTCCAGATCTAGACTTGTAACCTGTGGGAGTTTGACCCGGCCAAGCACCAGACGCTACTGGAGCTCTTCGATATGACACACGAAGACATCTGGAAGGTGCTTTTTAAGGCCGACGAGGTACCACCGCCCACGTCCAAAGATCGCGGGCTCAGCGTAAAACGTCGGTCTAATCCGCAAAGTTCTTTTATGCTTGCAAGGTATATCCTTTGCTGGCATATCTGCGGGAGGAGCCTAAGACGCAATGCCAATCTTTCAGGCCTGGGTAACGATAGCGGAGCAGATCGATTGTCCGGCTCCGCTGCCCGAAGATCTAGAAACGCCTCTCTTGACGAAGATGCTGTTTCCGGTGCCTTATGAGGTGCTGGAAAAGAAGACCAAGAAGGCGGCTAAGGGGACCAGAGGGGGTCTCCGCCGTAAGGGTGTCTCGGACGTGACGTCCGAAGACGCCGAGACGCCTTCCTTTGCCGGAGACGAGGAGGAGGAGGAGGAGGAGGCCGTACACCCCCTATTGTGGGAAAAAGAAGAGGAAGGCCTCCACACGCGGGGAGGCCGAGGCGCCAAAGAAGGGAAAAATCTCTCTTCCGGACTACTCCGCCGCAGCCACCAACAGCAGCGAGGAGTGGCGGCCCCAAGCCCCTGGCCAAGTCATAAGTATCCGCACGCGGTAATATTTCCGGTTTTTTCACTATCGTTTTTTAGTGTGTTAGACCATGCATCTGCAGTCCGGCCCAATCCAACATAGAGATCTCCTCCTCTTTGAAGGGGTCGTTGGATCCGTCGGCGATGAACAGCGAGTCCCTTCCAACGGCCACTTCCCATAAGGCCGCGGACAACACCGAGGTGTTGTCCCGAAGGATACCGGGCCGTGGGGAGGCTGTTCTGGTGATGCCGGAGGAAAGAAGTCCGGTTGTCGGGCACATGGGCGGAAAGACTCCTACAGGCCCCGACGATGAGGGCTGAGTCCAGTTCGGCCCTCAGCCGGATACCGCTCCAGAGCCCCAAGTGGCTCCGGATTCAGGTAGGCAGCCTCTCCCGAACGAGGGGGGCAAGCCGCCTCCGATGGTGACCTCTATCCATCCAGAGGCACCGGACAGATTGCTGGAAGCGCTACAAGGCACTTCAATTACGGAAGAACACCATGCTCTTATGAGTACGGTGATTGAGAAAGTCCAATCCGCCAAAAGCAGACTGACCGAAACCTGCATTAGCCTTCTAACAGGCTTTGAGGTAAGTAATATAGTTGTAAAAGAATATCACCTTGTAGATGATAACCCACAAGTGTAGGGGATCGCAACAGCTTTCGAGGGTAAAGTATTCAACCCAAATTTATTGATTCGACACAAGGGGAGCCAAAGAATATTATTGAGTATTAGCAGTTGAGTTGACAATTCAACCACACCTGGATAACTTAGTATCTGGAGCAAAGTTTTTAGTACCAAAGTAGTGTGATAATAAAGGTAACAGTGGCAAAAGTAAGGATAAAAGTTTTGTAGGAATTGTAATAGTAGCAACGGAAAAGTGAATAAGCGAAGCACAATATGTGAAAAGCTTGTAGGCATTGGATCAGTGATGGATAATTATGTCGGATGCGATTCCTCATGTAATAGCTATAACATAGAGTGAGACAGAACAAGCTCTAGTTCATCAATGTAATGTAGGCATGTATTCCGTATATAGTCATACGTGCTTATGGAAAAGAACTTGCATGACACATCTTTTGTCCTACCCTCCTGTGGCAGCGGTGTCCTAGCGGAAACTAAGGGATATTAAGGCCTCCTTTTAATAGAGAACCGGAACAAAGCATTAACACATAGTGAATACATGAACTCCTCAAACTACGATCATCACCGAGAAGTATCCCGATTATTGTCACCTCGGGGTTGTCGGATCATAACACATAATAGGTGATTATAGACTTGCAAGATAGGATCAAAAACACACATATATTCATGAAAACATAATAGGTTCAGATCTGAAATCATGGCACTCGGGCCCTAGTGACAAGCATTAAGCATAGCAAAGTCATAGTAACATCAATCTCAGAGCATAGCGGATACTAGGGATCAAACCTAACAAAACTAACTTGATTACATGGTAAATCTCATCCAACCCATCACCGTCCAGCAAGCCTACGATGGAATTACTCACGCATGGCGGTGAGCATCATGAAATTGGTGATGGAGGATGGTTGATGATGACGACGGCGACGAATCCCCCTCTCCAGAGCCCCGAACGGACTCTAGATCATCCCTCCCGAGAGAGATTAGGGCTTGGCGGCGGCTCTGTATCGTAAAACGCGATGAAACTTTCTCTCTAATTTTTTTCTCCGCTAAACGGAATATATGGAGTTGGAGTTGAGGTCGGTGGAGCGTCAGGGGGCCCACGAGACAGGGGGTGCGCCCAGGGGAAAGAAAAGAAAAGAAAAGAAAAGAAAATAAAACTATTTTCAATATGGTCTTCTACTCTCGACCCCCAAAGGAAAGAAAAGAAAATAAAACTATTTACAAGGGAAAGCTCCCAACAAGTAAAAGAAGAACGAAAAATATTTTTGGATTTTCATTTTAATTTCTACTACAAGCATTGAAAGTAAACTAACTAATGTTTTGGTTTTTCTTAAGGTTTATCAAACACACAAGAAGAAAACTAGAAAAAGAAATTTAAACTAGCATGGATAATACAATGAAAGAGTATGAGCACCGACAACTTGAATAGTGTGTGAACATGAATGTAAAGTCGGTGAGAAATACGTACTCCCCTAAGCTTAGGCTTTTGCCTAAGTTCGTCTAATGCCAGGGACCGCTTCTACTCTCCCCGGTGTACTAGCAGGTGTAATCAGGATACCACTGACTGGCCATCTCCGGGTCCCACTGGTAAGATGATGCACGATAAGGGTCCATTGCAGGTTCCGGCTTAGGCTCAGGTTCTGGAGTGGATGCTTGGCCTCGATGAGCGTACACCGCTTCCGGCGTGACAAGAAAATTATCTGCAATCAAATCAAACAACAGAGACGCATGCAAAATAATAGTCTCATTATGTTTCTTATTAAATCTTAGGTTATACAAGAGCATCTTATCCTTGTTGTCAACAATGAACTCATGTGCTACCATGCTCTTGTAATCTAAAATGTAAGGAGGCAATTATGTCTCCTCTTTCTCATGGTGCCTAATAGGTATCTCAAAATGTCTAGCAAGACGTGAAGCATAGATACCTCCAAAGATGGGGCCTTTTGTACGATTCAGGCTTACTCGTTTAGCAATGACGGCACCCATACTAAAACTATTATCTCCAAAAAAGGCATGGTGAAGAATAATAATATCAGGAACATTGAAGTTTCCACTATTTCCACGACCAATCAAGCATCTACTAGCAAATATGGCAAAGTAGTGTAAAACAGGAAAGTGTATGCTAGAGATTCTCGCATCGGAACCCTTCTTTGGATCCCCTACAGTGATAGTGTTAACAAAGCCATCAACATCTCTAATGTGTGTTTCCTCTAATTTTCCCTCAAAGGGTATCCTACATACCGCGCAAAAATTACGTAAAGACATTTCCCTGAATTCATCATATAAATGAAATGATACTGAAGGCGGTGACTTCTTAGGATAATAATAAAAGTTTTGCACGAAAGTATTGGTGAGGAAGAGATACTGATTGATCTGGTCGTGGAGGAAATCGGTGAGGCCTGCATTCTCGATCAAATAATAAAAATCTTCATGAATTCCAGCTTCTTTCAAGAAACTATCGCATGGCCATTCACACGGTCGTACTTCCGCTATGCGAGAAGATTATACTTGGCTATTTCCTTCTCTTTAGCTTGTTTTTCTGGGAGCCTTGGCTATAAGAGCCCCTCAAAAATCTCCTTAACATTTTCTGAAAACTTCTAAAATTTTAGTAACTTCAAAATAAAAGTGAATAAAACTAAACAAGATTGATAGCAACTACTCCTACAAGTGCCTAGAGCCTATATCATGCATTAGAATTACTTGGGACCTCATAAACTTAACATGCAAGCTCAAGAACATGGTCACCTATGGAGCAAAAATTTGCAATGAATAAAGCACTAGAACAAAAACTAATTGGACCAATGGAGGAGTCACATACCAAGCAACAATCTCCCAAAGCAGTTTTGTGAATGGAGCTTTGAGCAGGGAGATCGAAAATCGCAGCAAAATGAGCTAGAACTCATGCTTGAGCTGGATGGGGATGTTTTTGGGAAGAAGATGGAGTGTGTGGGTGCTAGCATAAGTGGAGGGGGGCCACCAGGGGCCCACGAGACAGGGGGCACGTCCAGGGAAGGTGGGCACGCCCTCCACTCTCGTGGCCTGGTGCTTGCCCCTCCTGAAGTGTTTTCAGTGCCTAAAATCCTCAAATATTCCATAAAAATCACACTAAATTTACAGGACATTTGGAGCACTTTTATTTTTGGGATATTTTTGATTGCACAGATAATTCAGAAAACAGATGGATAATACTATTTTTGCTTTATTTATTCTAAATAACAGAAAGTAAAAAGAGGGTACAGAAGGTTTTGCCTTCTAGTTTCATCCATCTCATGATCATCAAAATGAATCCACTAACAAGGTTGATCAAGTCTTGTTAACAAACTCATTCTGAATAACACGGAACCGGATAAATTTTGAATAACACTAAGTTACCTCAACGGGGATATGAACATCCCCAACAATAAGAATATCATACTTTTTCTTGACAGTAGGGAGAGGAAATTCAAAACCTCCAATAATGATATTTGGAACTTTTCCAATAGAATTGATGCTATGAACTTGACATTGTTTCCTTAGAAAGTGTACCGTATGCTCATTACCATTAACATGAAAAGTGACATTGCCTTTGTTGCAATCAATAACAGCCCCTGCAGTATTCAAAAAGGGTCTACCAAGGATAATCGACATACTATCGTCCTCGGGAATATCAAGAATAACAAAGTCCGTTAAGATAGTGACATTTGCAACCACAACAGGCACATCCTCACAAATACCGACAGGTGTAGCAGTTGATTTATCAGCCATTTGCAAAGATATTTCAGTAGGTGTCAACTTATTCAATTCAAGTCTACGATATAAAGAGAGGCATAACACTAACACCGGCTCCAAGATCACATAAAGCAGTTCTAACATAATTTCTTTTAATGGAGCATGGTATAGTTGGTACCCCGGGGTCTGCAAGTTTCTTTGGTATTCCACCCTTAAAAGTATAATTAGCAAGCATGGTGGAAATTTTAGCTTCCTGTATCTTTATTTTGTTTGTAATGATATCGTTCATATACTTAGCATAAGGATTTACTTTAAGCATATCAGTTAAGCGCATACGTAAGAAGACAGGTCTAATCATTTCAGCAAAGCGCTCAAAATCCTCATCATCCTTTGTCTTGGATGGTTTAGGAGGAAAGGGAATGGGTTTCTGAACCCATGGTTCTCTTTCTCTAACGTGCTTCCTAGCAATAAAATCTCTCTCATCATATCATTGATTCTTTGATTGTGGGTTATCAAGATCAACAGCAGGTTCAATCTCTACATCATTATTTTTGCTAGGTTGAGCATCAACATGAACATTATCATTAACATTATCACTAGGTTCATGTTCACCACCTGATTTTGTTTCAGCACCAGAGATAGGAATATCATTAGAATTCTCAGGTGTGTCTACAACAGGTTCACTAGAAGCATGCAAAGTTCTATCGTTTTTCTTTTTCTTCTTTTTAGAAGAACTAGGTGCCTCTAATTTATTTCTGTGGGAATCTTGCTTGATTCTCTTAGGGTGGCCTTCAGGATACAAAGGTTCCTGAGTCATTCTACCAGTTCTAGTAGCCACTCTAACAGCAAAGTCACTTTTATTATGTAATTCATCGAGCAAATCATTTTGAGCTTTAAGTACTTGCTCAGCTTGAGTAGCAACCATAGAAGCATATTTGCTAATGAGTTTAATTTCACCTTTAACTCTAGCCATATAATCACTCAATCATCCAATCTCGAAAGCATTATTCTTTAATTCTCTACCAACATAAGCATTAAAACTTTCTTGTCTAGCCATAAAGTCATCAAATTCATCTAAGCATGGGCTATGAAATTTAGTAGAGTGAATTTCAACTTTATCATATCTATAGAGAGAATTTACCTTCACTACTCGTGCCAGGTTATCAAGACAATGTGGTTCTTCAACAGGTGGTATATTAAGACCATGCATTTCTTCAATAGGTGGTAAATTCTTAACATCTTCAGCTTTTATACCTTTTTTCTTTCATTGATTTCTTTGCTTCTTGCATATCTTCAGGACTGAGAAATAAAACACCTCTCTTCTTCGGAGTGGGTTTAGGAATAGGCTCAGAAGTTGGCTCCACTGGTTCAGGAATTGCCTCAGGAATTGGCTCAGGAAGAGTCCAATTATTTTCATTAGTCAACATATTATTCAATAATAATTCAGCTTCGTCGACTGTTCTTTCCTTGAAAACACAACCAGCACAACTATCCAAGTAGTCCTTGGAAGCATCAGTTAGTCCATTATAAAAGATATCAAGTATTTCATTTTACTTAAGAGGATGATCAGGCAAAGCATTATGTAATTGGAGAAGCCTCTGTAACACCCCAGGTGTAAAACTTCCCATTTTGGCAATATATTCATCTTGTTCTTCATCAATTCCAAGTGGGTTTCCTCTTTGTGGGTTTCATTTTGGGTTTGGTGGTTGCCTTTGCATTATCTTGTCATTACTTTGTCATGTTTCTTTTCGTCATCCTTTGTTGCTCTATGGCCTGACCATTTGTTTGCATCAAGTGCATATCTATGTTGTGTTGTGCTTATGTCAACTTGCTTTTCCATGTTATTCATGCATGATATGTTGTTGCATGTTCTATGTGTGATCCGTGCATCACCACCTCTCCTTCTATTCTTTTCTTCTGACAAGTGCCATTTTACCCTCCTCCATTAATGTTCAACTTTGCCTCTATATTCTATCACCATGTCATTTACCTCCCTGTAGTATTCCAGCCTTTTTATAAGTTGTTTGGGTTAGGTTTTTAAATGGCTCAAGTTTGAACTCAATTCAAACTTGAATTATTTTACTTCCTCTAAAAATGCCCAGATCAGTTTTATCAAATACGACACAAATTCAGGACCTTGAGAATATTGTCAGATTTCTCAAAATCCTTCCATTTCCCCCTGTGCTTTTCCTTTTGTTTTCTGTCTGAAGAAAATATGGAAAAGGAGAGCAGCAGAGCTGCCTAGCAGCAGCGGCAACCACCTGGGCTCCGGCCTCCAAGCTGGCCCAGCTAGTTCAGTCCCGCAGCCCATGTAGCGTGCGCGCCAGCCCGCTCGTTCTCCTCCTCCCTGTCTTTTCGCACCTACGCGCGTGTGCACCCCCGCTAGTCCCTCTCCACGTGGCCATCCCGGCCCCGCTCGTCAGTGCCTACCCTGTTCCCCGCACCCACCTTTTCCCTCTCCTCTCGCCGTCGCCATGGGGACCGCAAGCACGAGAGTGCATGAGCTCGCGCCGCTCACCCTAGCCCCTTTTAAGGCCCCAATCCTTGTCCCCTGCCTCTCCTAGGGTTTCCCTCGTCCGCCGCCGCCGTTTTCTGGTAGGTTAAGCCACCAGATCGATCGCGCCATCGCCGTCCCGAACGCATCTGGGAGCGCGTCCTCGTCGCCGGTGTGCTCCCCGTTGACCCCAGATCCCCAGAACGTGTCCATCTTCATCCTCGACGTCGTCTACTTCCCCTATGTCCACTACTTCGCCGCGGGACGCCAAGACGCCGTGATCTTCTTCCACTTCTTCCCCGCCGTGCCCGCAAGTGTTCGATCGCCGTCTCCGCCTTCTCCGATCCCCTCTTGAGAAACCAAGCGCACCACCGTTCTTGTGGTGAGCATGCACAGCTTCCGGCCCCCTTTTCCCCCTCGTTTGCATGCTCTAACCGCGGCCACTGCGGCCGCCCAATCTCGCCGCCGTCGGACCTCGTCTCCGGCGACTGCTCCGATTTCCTTAGCGTCTCTGCGCGTGTCCATCAGCGTCTTCGTATCACGTAGGGTAGACTCGTGCTCGCTGCCGGTCGTTTAACATAGCGGCTCGTCATGGTCGAGTTCGTCGCCGCCCGCTCTGGACCTCATCGCCGGCAGCGTTTCCGTCGCCGTTGGGCGTCGTGCGTTCCAAGCGCGAGCGCGGGATCCTCTTGCGATCTCGTAGCACCCATACGCTACTCCGTTAGGTCGCCGGAGCTGCTTCGGTGATCCCTCCGCCACCTCTGGCCGCGCCGTTGCTTTCCTCTGCTTCCTCTGTTTTGGTAGACACCGTAGCAGTTGGTAAGAGGAGAAGAACCCCTCCTCTGTCAGCCATCGTCGACTAGCCCAGTGGCTCGAGCCACTCGGTTGCAACCCAGGGTCTTGGGTTCGATTCCCCGCGGGCGCAAATTAAACCCAAACCCTCACCTTTTTTCTGTTTATATGCAAGGTGTGTGTGTATGATAGGGTGGCCCCACCTGTCCTTCTCACAAGGGGCCATGTCCCACCTGTCATCCTTCCGTAGCCCTTGTTTTTCATTTTTTTTTTATTATTTCCCAGCGAATAATCCATTTCTGGCATCTGGAATATATCCATTTCGGGCAAGTCCATTTCTGGACGTTTCCAAACAAGGAAAAAATGCCATTTCTGTCATATTCCATTTAGGGCAGGTTTTAACTTATTGCACTTGTGATGATTTTTCTACAGCAACCCCAACAAATTATATATGTTTTTGGGGTAGAAAAATCCCACCAATCCAATGGTGGCATTAGTTTCTGCATTTCAGCAAGTTCATAAACATGTCATTGTACTTCATGATGTTGTCTTGTCATTTTTGCTACATTTATTGTGTGCATCTTATGGGCATGAGCTCTACATGTGTTTTCTACTATGCCATGCCATCTTTATAGAGGTGCTTGCCATGTATTTTTTTGATCAATGTGGTGACTAGCACAAGCTTGCAAACTAGGCTTCGTGATGTTGCTGATTTCAGTCCCTGTTCTGCTGTTATTTTTATGCCACGTAAACTTGATGCTACAGAGAGATCCATGTATATTTTGAGATACTTCAGTAAGAATGTTTTGAACATATGGTTATGCTCTATCCATTCATGCCCCTGTTTGAAATTATGGAGTTTTCTAGCATGTCATTTTCTTGCTCTACTTTTGCTATAAAATGTTTCCTGGCAGATTGTTTACATGATATTCAATTCTGCCAAGGTTGTTGCAGTTGATCCTTGCATGCTATGAACTTGTTCTTGCCATGTTTAGTTTCATAAACATGTATTCTTGCTGGTGCTATGCTTATCTTGTCATGCAATGGCTTGTGGTGAGTGAATCGAGCTCACAAAGATACCTTCATAATGTTGTTAATGCCATGCTCTATTTCCTGAATCTGTTAACAAAACTTGCTATGTTTACATGGGTGCAATCATATCTTCTGATCCTTTTTGGCTCATGGTCAGTAAGGGACTTTTGTTCTATGATTTGAGTAGAATCATGTCATGCCTTGTTTTGCTATTATAAGTTCCTGTAGCATGTTGATTTCTTGCTCTGAACATTGCTACCTGATGCTGTTTATGCCATGCCCAAGCTGATATCTTTTGTATTTTTGCCATGCTTGTTTGAACCTGTTATGGTGTGATTTAGCCGTAGCTCAGTGTTCCTCTTTTGTCAAGAATCTCCTGTAGATCACTGTCATATGCTTTTTTATTATGTTGGGGTGCTGTAGCATAGTTTCTTGTTGCATGCTAAGTGGCATCGTGCTGTTAATCGCAGATTTGTGTCATTCTTGTTTTGATTGCCATTTGCAAACCGTGCATCCGATTCCGGTGATCTTTATATCGATTTCAACCGAAATCATCTCATCTTTCTAGTGGAATAATTGGTTTGCCAAGTTGATGCCTTGTTCAACATTTTCTCTTCCGGAGCCCGCATATGCATTGCATATCACATCTCGCATATCATGTCATGTATTGCATCATATTGCTTGTGCATTGCTCCTTGTTTGATTGTGGTTCCATTGCTTGTGTTCTTGCTTTGGGTAGCGCCGGGAGATGAGTACATGCACGAGGAACCTGTTGAGAACATTTACGAGGATCAAGCTTTCGACAACTCTGAGAACTTTGCAGGCAAGATGACCATACCTCCGATATCACTTCTATCTTTGCTTTGCTAGTTGCTCGCTCTATCGTTATGTTAGCTCTACCTGCCATTGTATATCATGCCTCCCATATTGCCATGTCAAGCGTCTAACCATCCTGTCCTAGCAAACCATTGTTTGGCTATGTCACCGCTTTTGCTCAACCCCTCTTATAGCGTTGCTAGTTGCAGGTGAAGATGAAATTCGTTCCTTGTTGGAACATGGATATTTTGGGATATCACAATATCTCTTGTTTAATTAATGCACCTTATATACTTGGTAAAGGGTGGAAGGCTCGGCCTTATGCCTAGTGTCTTGTTCCACTCTTGCCGCCCTAGTTTCCGTCATACCGGTGTTATGTTCCTTGATTTTGCGTTCCTTACGCGGTTGGGTGATTTATGGGACCCCCTTGATAGTTCGCTTTGAGTAAAACTCCTCCAGCAAGCCTAAACTTGGTTTTACCGTTTGCCACCTAAGCCTTTTTCCCTTGGGTTTTCGTGAACCCGAGGGTCATCTTTATTTACCCCCCCCCCCCTCGGGCCAGTGCTCCTCCGAGTGTTGGTCCAAACTAGAGCCCTTTGCAGCGCCCCCTCAAGGAAACTTGAGGTCTGGTTTTAGCTGTATGGATTGCTCATCCGTTGTGCCCTGAGAACGAGATATGTGCAGCTCCTATCGGGATTTGTCGGCACAGTCGGGTGGTCTTGCTGGTCTTGTTTTACCATTGTCGAAATGTCATGCGAACCGGGATTCCGAGACTGATCGGGTCTTCCCGGGAGAAGGTATATCCTTCGTTGACCATGAGAGCTTATGATGGGCTAAGTTGGGACACCCCTGCAGGGTATTATCTTTCGAAAGCCGTGCCCGCGGTTATGAGGCAGATGGGAATTTGTTAATGTCCGGTTGTAGAGAACTTGACACTTGACTTCATTAAAATGCATCAACCGTGTGTGTAGCTGTGATGGTGTCTTCTCGGCGGAGTCGGGGAAGTGAACACGGTTTGGGTTTTGTATGTACGTAAGTAGTTTCAGGATCACTTCTTGATCACTTCTAGCTTCTCGACCGATGCGTTGCTTCTCTTCTCGCTCTCACTTGCGTACGTTAGCCACCATATATGCTTAGTGCTTGCTGCAGTTCCACCATATTACCCCCTTTTCCTACCTACAAGCTTAAATAGTCTTGATCTCGCCGGTGTGAGATTGCTGAGTCCCCGTGGCTCACAGATTCTACCAAAACAGATGCAGGTACTGAGGATACCAGCGCAAGTGGCGCAACCGAGCTTAAGTGGGAGTTTTATGAGGACCTTGGTCGTTACTATGTTTCGTTTCCAGATGATCAGTAGTGGCCCCAGTTGGGACGATCGGGGATCTAGCATTTGGGGTTGTCTTCTTTTCATTTGGATTTGACCGTAGTCGGTCTATGAGTGTATTTTGAATGATGTATGATTTATATTATGTATTGTGTGAAGTGGCGATTGTAAGCCAACTCTCTTTATCCCATTCTTGTTCATTACATGGGATTGTGTGAAGATGACCCTTCTTGCGACAAAACCACCATGCGGTTATGCCTCTAAGTCGTGCTTCGACACATGGGAGATATAGCCGCATCGTGGGCGTTACAGCCTCTCCCAAGCTTGTGGGAGACTCTCTTCTTTGATTTGCACAAAATTATATATTTCCCGCAAGGCAGCTTGTTTCTTATGAGCAGGGAAATATTTAGCAGAGAAGTAATAAATCATATCTTGGGGACTACGCACACAACGAGGAGCAAGAGAATTAAACCAAGTCTTAGCATCACCCTTTAATTAGAACAGAAATATCTTAAGGATATAATAAAAGTGAGACTTCTCATCATTAGTAAATAGGGTGGCTATATCATTCAACTTGGTAAGATGTGCCACAACAGTTTTAGATTCAAGGCCATAAAAAGGATCAGATTCAACCAAAGTAATAATCTCAGGATCAACAGAGAATTCATAATCCTTATCAGTAAGATAGATAGGTGAAGTAGCAAAAGTAGGGTCAGGTTTCATTCTAGCATTAAGGGATTGTTGCTTCCATTTAGCTAATAACTTTTTAAGATCATATATATATTTACAAGCAAAGATAGCTCTAGCAACTTCCTCTTCCATAACATAACCTTCGGGAACAACATGTAATTCATAATCAGGGGGAGAACTTTCATCATCACTATCATCAATAATTGCATCTTCAATAATTTCATTCTCTCTAGCCCTAGCAAGTTGTTCATCAAGAAATTCACCTAATGGCAAAGTAGGATCACGCACAGAAGTGATTTCGTCATAAGTATCATGCATAGCAGAAGTGGCATCATCAATAACATGCGACATATTAGAATTCACAGCAGTAGCAGGTTTAGGTGTAGCAAGCTTACTAATAACAGAAGGAGAATCTAGTGCAGAGCTCGATGGCAATTCCTTACCTCCCCTCGTAGTTGAGGGAAAAATCTTGGTTCTTTCGTCATTCAAGTTCCTCATAGTGATCAACAGATATAAATCCCAAGTGACTCAAAGAATAGAGCTATGCTCCCCGACAATGGCGCCAGAAATTAGTCTTGATAACCCACAAGTGTAGGGGATCGCAACAGCTTTCGAGGGTAAAGTATTCAACCCAGATTTATTGATTCAACACAAGGGGAGCCAAAGAATATTATTGAGTATTAGCAGTTGAGTTGTCAATTCAACCACACCTAGATAACTTAGTATCTGCAGCAAAGTAGTGTGATAATAAAGGTAACAGTGGCAAAAGTAAAGATAATATTTTAGTAGGAATTGTAATAGTAGCAACGGAAAAGTAAATAAGCGAAGCACAATATGTGAAAAGCTCGTAGGCATTGGATCAGTTATGGATAATTATGTCGGATGCGATTCCTCATGTAATAGCTATAACATAGGGTGACACAGAACTAGCTCCAGTTCATCAATGTAATGTAGGCATGTATTCCGTATATAGTCATACGTGCTTACACAAAAGAGCTTGCATGACATCTTTTGTCCTACCCTCCCGTGGCAGCAGGGTCCTAGTGGAAACTAAGGGATATTAAGGCCTCCTTTTAATAGAGAACCGGAACAAAGCATTAACACATAGTGAATACATGAACTCCTCAAACTATGGTCATCACCGAGAAGTATCCCGATTATTGACACTTCGAAGTTGTCTGATCATAACACATAATAGGTGACTATAGACTTGGAAGATAGGATCAAGAACACACATATATTCATGAAAACATAATAGATTCAGATCTGAAATCATGGCACTCGGGCCCTAGTGACAAGCATTAAGGATAGCAAAGTCATAGCAACATCAATCTCAGAACATAGTGGATACTAGGGATCAAACCCTAACAAAACTAACTTGATTACATGGTAAATCTCATCCAACCCATCACCGTCCAGCAAGCCTACGATGGAATTACTCATGCACGATGGTGAGCATCATGAAATTGGTGATGGAGGATGGTTGATGATGACGACGGCGACGAATCCCCCTCTCCGGAGCCCTGAACGGACTCCAGATCAGCCCTCCCAAGAGAGATTAGGGCTTGGCAGCGGCTCCATATCATAAAATGCGATGAAACTTTCTCTTTGATTTTTTTTCCGCGAAACGGAATATATGGAGTTGGAGTTGACGTCGGTGGAGCATCAGGGGTCCCACGAGACAGGGGGGCGCGCCCAGGGGGTGGGCGCGCCCTCCACCCTCGTGGACAGGGTGTGCCCCCCTGGTCTTGATTCTTTCGCCAGTATTTTTTATATTTTCCGTGCCTCAGTGGATTTTCAGGTCATTCCGAGAACTTTTGTTTTCTACACATAAAATAACATCATGGCAGTTCTGCTGAAAACAGCGTCAGTCCGGGTTAGTTTCATTCAAATCATGCAAGTTAGAGTCCAAAACTAGGGCAAAAGTGTTTGGAAAAGTAGATACGTTGGAGACATATCAGTAGTTAGTAGCCCCTGATGCTCTGTTGGGTGTTCGAAAAAAGAACCAAACAGAGGATCAAAATAGTTTTCGCAGGAGTTAAACATAAAATTTCTGTGTGAATAAGAAGGTGTCGCTGCTAGCCACTGCTCGTAATGCGGAGGTCTCCGGCTTGACGCGGAATCTGGAGCAGGCCAAGGAAGAACTCGGCCTCGTGAGGAAGTAACTGGAGGACAGCCAAGGTATGCACTAACTGGTGCTTTATATTTGGGAGGGATGAAAAGTCCATACTGACTGAAGTGTCATGCACTTTATTAGGGGCCGCGACCAAAGTAGCAGCCCTCAAGAAGGCGTTGTCCGAGGCCGAGGACAAAGCGGCGAAGGAACATGCCGCGCGCGAGAAGAAGGAGGCCTGGTTCAGCGAGGTCCAGCAAGAGCTCCAGGGCGCCATCAAAAAGTATGAGTCCTTGGAGCATGATTCGCACACTCAAGAGTCCGAACTTGCCAAGGCCCGCCAGAGCGTGCAAGATGCCCGAGCCGAAGCCTAGAGCACCCTCCGGGAAATCCAGGTGGCCCAGGATATCGCTGTGGGTACGACTTTTATTACACGAAAGCAAGTGTGTGGAGGGAGCATTACTTTTACTTAGCCGAATTTGGATTTTTACCAGGAGCGTTTGTGGATCTGCCACGCAGCATATTAGATGCTGCAGAGTTCTTTCGAGCCGAAGAAGGGAGCTCGACGGAGAAGCTGTTCTGGTCTCAATACCTTGGATCAGAACATCCATCGCCCCTTAGCGACCAGCTAAAGCAAATGGTCGAGGTGCACAAGGCGGCCGAACTTTCCATGAAGGACCTAATAGTCCGGCTATGGCCTATCGAGCCCATGCCTAGTAGCTACTTCGGACTCGTGAAGTGGCTAGTCAGTGCCTGCCCTTGGCTTGATGCTATCAAGCGGTCGGTTTGTATTGAAGGTGCGCGGATGGCTTTCGCCCGCGCCAAGATGCACTGGGCGAAGATGGATGCCACAAAGTTGATGACCGAGTGTCCGCCCGAGGGCAAGGAGCATCGCAAGCCCGAGAAGTACTATGATAGTGTCACGTAGGGATCCCGCCTTGTGGCGGAGCAATGTGCCAAGGATATCATTTTCCCATGAAAGCATTATTTTATCCTGTCTTGTACTATGGAACAAGGTCTTTATGCAATGTAATGCTTGTTATTTAAAAATTTTACCTCATGTGCGGCCGTTTATGAAATCTGAGAGTTGGCCAGTCATCGGCTTCTGCCCCCACGTAGCTAGTACAGGGGTGTTTGGGATAGATCTAAACACTCTTTATCCAAATTTTTGGTTCTTTAAGGAGGTGTTTAGCGCGATGAACAAGGCAAATGCACTATATGGCTTTATCACCCTCACTTAGACATAGGAGTTCTATAATTTTAAATTTTGGCGTAGCCCCTTATATTCGGAAGGCCGAAGTTGGGGCGCTATACACGCCTACTCGAACGAAAACCGATTCCTCGCATAAAGCGGAAAATATCTCTAGCAATTTTAAAACCTCTCGAACAGCTGACCAGCTCTCGCAGCATCATGACAGTCAGTTTTCGGCTTTCTCTACTGAGGCGCTCGTCCAGAAGAACTAGGACACAATAGTAGTAGTTCTCTCTTTACTACCCTAGGCGATATAGCAGAATGTATGGTAGCAAGCACAAGAGCCGGACAACCGAACTATTGACCAAAGATATGATTCGGAGCCAATGCATATAATGCTATAAGTTCGGGGTGCCAAACTATACTATAGAAGTGTTCGGACTTTCATGCCGTGTTATGGGGTACAATGAAGCCCCTGGAGAATTAAGGCGTACCAGAATGTACGGGTGCAATTGAAAATAAATGGACAAGGAAAAATTTAAGTAATGGGCAAACGCTGTAGATTATTTTTCTTTGTAAGTTGATTGATACATCAAGGCGTATTTGTACAAAGTAGTGCAATAAGCAAACTAGGCTATTTAACATGCCACGACCAAGAGCGAGATGCGTGCGGGTATTTAAAACAGGTATGACGATCGTTAGCAAAGACCACCTGGGTAGTCCCTTGTACGTCCGAGCCCCTAGCTTTCTTGGCATATCCGTCTCGCTACGGGTTCGATAAGCAGGTTTATCAAAAGAAGACCTCAAGAAGAGAAGAATCCTGAAAGAAGGAGAAAAAGTGAAGGTATGCAGATCCAGGAGCGGTTGAGCCGCATTGTGGACCGTGGTTTAGTAGTGCCTCTGTCCGTTCACATGGTATTTTAAGTGCGTAGTTATGTACGCACGTCATGAATTTCACCGCTTTCTTAGGGATGGGACGAAGGCACAATTGCTAGCTGAGCTCTGGACAAGCCGGATGGTCCTGTTGCAGCATAGCGCAGAACCGTTTAACGGTGTCCGAGGGCTTTATTGCCGAATTGAGGTTTTGCCTAAGAAGGCTATTCTGTACTTCTGCTGCAATGCCGCGCTGTGCTCCTCAGTACGGAGGGAGCGCTCCGTATTTCAATTGACTGTTATAACACTACAAGGTCCATGCATCTTGAGCTTAAGGTAGGCATAGTGCGGCACCGCGTTGAAACGAGCGAATGCGGTTCGTCCGAGCAGTGCGTGATAACCACTGCGGAAGGGGACGTTATCGAAGAGTAACTCTTTACTTCAGAAATTATCCGGGGATCCGAAGACCACTTCCAGTGCGATTGAGCCCGTACAGCAGGCCTCTACACCTGGTATGACACATTTAAAGGTGGTTTTGGTGGTCTTGATCCTTGAGGGATCCATACCCATTTTGCACATTGTATCCTGATAAAGCAGGTTTAGGCTGCTACCACCGTCCATGAGGACGTGTGTGAGGTGGATGTTGGGGAACGTTGCAGAAAATAAAAAAATTCTACGCTTCACCAAGATCAATCTATGGAGTCATCTAGTAACGAGAGAGAGGAGTGCATCTACATACCCTTGTAGATCGCGTGCGGAAGCGTTCAAGAGAACGAGGTTGAGGGAGTCGTACTCGTCGTGATCCAAATGACCGGAGATCCTAGCGCCGAACGGACGGCACCTCCGCGTTCAACACACGTATGGATGGGAAGACAACTCCTCCTTGATCCAGCAAGGGGGAAGGTGAGGTTGATGAAGATCCAGCAGCACGACGGCGTGGTGGTGGATGCAGCAGCGATCTCGGCAGTGCTTCGCCAAGCACTTGCGAGAGGGAGAGGTGTTGCAGGGGAGAGGGAGGCGCCAGAGACTTGGGGTGTGGCTGCCCTCCCACCCCCCTCTTTATATAGGCCCCCTGGGGGGGCGCCAGCCCTAGGAGATGGGATCTCCAAGGGGGGGGGGCGGCCAAGGGGGTGGCTTGCCCCCCAAGCCAAGGGGGGCGCCCCCACCCCTAGGGTTTCCTTCCCTAGGCGCAGGGGGAGGCCCTAGGAGGGCGCACCAGCCCACCAGGGGCTGGTTCCCCTCCCCACTTCAGCCCATGGGGCCCTCCGGGATAGGTGGCCCCACCTGATGGACCCCCAGGACCCTTTCGGTGGTCCCAGTACAATACCGGTGACCCCCGAAACTTTCTCGATGGCCGAAACTTGACTTCCTATATATGAATCTTTACCTTCGGACCATTCCGGAACTCCTCGTGACATCCGGGATCTCATCCGGGACACCTAACAACTTTTGGGTTACTGCATACTAATATCTCTTCAACCCTAGCATCACCGAACCTTAAGTGTGTAGACCCTACGGGTTCGGGAGACATGCAGACATGATCGAGACGCCTCTCCGGTCAATAACCAACAGCGGGATCTGGATACCCATTTGGCTCCCACATGCTCGTCGATGATCTCATCGAATGAACCATGATGTCGAGGATTAAATCAATCCGGTTTACAATTCCCTTTGTCAATCGGTACGTTACTTGCCTGAGATTCGATCGTCGGTATCCCAATACCTCATTTAATCTCGTTACCGGAAAGTCACTTTACTCGTACTGTAATGCATGATCCCGTGAACAAACACTTGGTCACATTGAGCTCATTATGATGATGCATTACCAAGTGGGCCCAGAGATACCTCTCCGTCATACGGAATGACAAATCCCAGTCTCGATTCGTGCCAACCCAACAGACACTTTCGGAGATACCTGTAGTGCACCTTTATAGTCACCTAGTTACGTTGTGATGTTTGGCACACCAAAAGCACTACTACGGTATCCGGGAGTTGCACAATCTCATGGTCTAAGGAAATGATACTTGACATTTGGAAAAGCTCTAGCGAAATGAACTACACGATCTTTGTGCTATGCTTAGGATTGGGTCTTGTCCATCACATCATTCTCCTAATGATGTGATCCCATTATCAATGACATCCAATGTCCATAGTCAAGAAACCATGACTATCTGTTGATCAACGAGCTAGTCAACTAGAGGCTCACTAGGGACTTGTTGTGGTCTATGTATTCACACATGTATTACGATTTCCGGATAACACGGTTATAGCATGAATAATAGACAATTATCATGAACAAAGAAATATAATAACAACCATTTTATTATTGCCTCTAGGGCATATTTCCAACAGTCTCCCACTTGCACTAGAGTCAATAATTTAGTACATTGTGATGCATCGAGCACCCATTGCGTTCTGGTGTTGATCATGTTTTGCTCTAGGGAGAGGTTTAGTCAACGGATCTGCTATATTCAGGTCCGTATGTACTTTACAAATATCTAGGTCTCCATCTTAAACATTTTCACGAATGGAGTTGAAGCGACGCTTGATGTGCCTGGTCTTCTTGTGAAACCTGGGCTCCTTGGCAAGTGCAATAGCTCCAGTGTTGTCACAGAAGAGTGTGATCGGCCCCGACGCATTGGGTATGACTCCTAGGTCAGTGATGAACTCCTTCACCTAGATAGCTTCATGCGCTGCCTGGAGGCTGCCATGTACTCCGCTTCACATGTAGATCCTGTTGGGGATATGACTATTTGTGTAAGCCGCCCAGGAGGGGCCAGGCTATACAAAGAGGACTCATCAGAGGAAGCCCAAGACCAAGCATGAAGGTGGCGATTCAATAAAGGGCTTAAGGCCCACAAGCGGCTTAAGGCCCGTTGTAGTAAACCGCCATGATGGTATGACTTGTAACATAAGGTAGATTTAACTAGTCACCGAGCCGGACAATATTTATAAGCCGGCCGGGACTCTGTAAGCCACAGGGCATCCACCCGTGTATATAACGGGACGACCTGCCGGCGTCTTAGGGCAAGAAACAACTCATCGAGAGCCGGGCATAGCGTATCTCACTCCCTGGTCATCGAAACATCAATTCCAACCCAACTAGACGTAGGCCTTACCTTCACCGTAAGGGGCAGAAATAGTATAAACTCTCTTGTGTCCCTTGTCCCGATTTAACCCCTTCAAGCTTCCTAGTTGCGATGGCTCCACAACTAAGTCCTTTCACAAGGACATCTGATGTGACTATTCCACGACAGTTGGCGCCCACCGTGGGGCCAGCGCACGGTGGGTTTGAGTTCTTGAAGGGTAACTTCGAAGGGCTCAAGGGATACGTAGTGGGCCGGATGACCAAGAGTTGTCGCGACAAGATCTACATCGACGACGAAGGCTGGGGTCCCAACGCCGGCTCAATCGAGTATGGGTACCGGGTCCCCTTCGGCGGAATCCACGTCTTCATCGGCTTGATCGATGAGCCGGGCCCTGAGCCGGACAACTGCACCGACCTCATCGAGACGGCTCAGCGTGCGAGGAAGACCCGGACTCAACCGGTCATGAGGCGTGCCTTCGTGGGCTGCGTCCACGTAGAGGACTTTTCTGAAGGATCTGAAGATAGGGGTGAGATGGCCGTCCTCTCGGACGATGATTCGTCCGCCGGTTCAACAGATTCGCTGTACGAAGTGCAAAACGGCGTGCTCGGGGGCTGTTCCGATGGCATCAATATTTCGGACCCCTTTTAGCCGCCAAGATGGGCCGGAATCTTCATGGCTGGGACTCAGCTTGGCTCAAACTCTACAGCTGCTGCAGCGGTAACGTCCGGTTTAGGAGCAGCCAGGGCAGGCGGCCCCGTGCGCCCACCGGCTCAGGTGCTGATAGACCTCATGGACAAGCTTACGGCCCTGTTAACCGCCACAGTTATTCCTGCAGATAAGGATGAGCATGACACAGCGGTAGCACAGGTGCGTGAGGAGATAGCTCAAGCCAAGGAGGCCTTGTCAAATGAGGATACTAGACTAGCTACAGAGCGGGCGGCTCTCGACGCCCGGGCGCAACGCTTGCAGTCAGAAGCTTATCGGCTCACAATGAGCCTAAACGCGTATAATGAGGTAATGAGGAGGAGACATCAGAAAACTCTGTCCCGTTTGCCTCTGAATTACGATCCTCGGGTTCCTTTTGCGACACCCGGGGCCGGCCCAAGTAACCAGCCAGAGACCAATCAGCTTATGACAGCCGGAACAGGAGGGCCGACTCAGCCCTGGGAGACGGTGCTGCCTCACGTGAGCATGCCACCGCCGCGTTATGTGCCAATCCCCCCGGGTCACTTTTCCAACCCCATGGAGAACTTAATTGCAGCTTCAACATGTTTGGCGGCTCTTCCTATGGACGGTGATGACCCGGTGGCAGTGGAGACCTGGAGAGTCAAAGAACTTCTTCAGACAACCTTGGCTCAGCAGGAGACCTATTCTTATAGCTGGGACAGAATCCATTCAACTCCCCCGCCTTGGTTATCACCGCCCCGCCAGAACCGGAGCCCGAGTTACAGCAGGCACATGGAGTCTGAAGCTTTGTCAAGCAACGCCCAACGCCATAACCAGCCCGGTGGCTATCACCCGGTGCAAGACCGAATATGTCAAGAGAACGAACGAGTGGCTCAGTCAGCGGCTTATCAAGACATCCTAGAGTATCCGACGACTTCTATTGAGGCGGGGGTAGCCACTAGAGCCGGCGGTGTTCCTTGCCTGGTACCGGCTCTGCGCAATGTACGTCTGCCCAAGGACTTCAAGGGACCTCGAAACATACCAAATTACACGGCCGACTTACAGCCCAGGGCGTGGATCGAGAGTTATGAGATGGCCATGGAGCTGCTAGAGGTCAGTGACGCGGCAATGGCTAAATATTTCACCATGATGTTAGATGGAACAACCCGGTCTTGGCTGAAGGGTTTGCCACCCAATTCCATTAGCTCATGGGAAGAGTTAAAGGCCCGGTTCATTCAGAACTTCAAGGACACCTGTAAGCAATCTATGTCAATTGTGTACTTAACCAATTGTAAGCAGGGGGAGGGCGAATCCACCACCCATTGGGTGCGCCGGGTCAAGGAGATAATTCATTGTAATTGACAATATGGATGCCGGCTCTGTAGTCCTTATGTTGGAGAAGAATTGTAGCTTTGAGCCGCTAAGGCAGAAGCTGGGGCGCCTTAAACGTGACTGCAAGGATATGGTCACGCTGATGGCGGCTTTAGTCAAATATGGCGATTCTGATAGTACGAAGGATCCCGTGTCTGACGATGAGAAGACAGGGAAGGGAAGAAGGAACGGCAATGGAAAGGGTCAATAACATAACCCGGGGAATCAAAATGGCAATAAGCTTAAGGCGGACGGTAACCCGGAGTTCGTAGCCAATGCCAACGCGCAGGGTAACAATCCGAGACGTAAGGGCAAACCGCCTCAATCCGGCAGGTCAGGCCCATCTCTTGAACAGCTACTCAATGAGCACTGCCCGAAACACGGCACCAGGGAGCGGCCTGCTATGCACCTATGGAAGGATTGCGCAATCATGAAGGCGTTTAAGAATTCCAACACCTATGATGGCCATAATGGGTCTGGTGGTGGTTCAGGAGCTGGCGGTTTCCATGGCCCAGGTGGCGGCTCAGGGTCTGGCTTTCAGGGACATCAAGGAGGGGGATATAACCAATAGTAGTCTGGTCAAGGAGAGCAGCAGCAGCAGCAGTCGGGTTATCAGAGCAACCCGAAGCAATTGAATAGTGGGCAGTATCACGTATTTACCACTAGCTTATGCAAACGTGACCAGAAGGTTCATAAGAGGGCCGTCAATTCTGGTGAGCCGGCAATCCCTCGTTATTTGAGGTGGTCAGATCAGCCCATCATATGGAGCAGGATAGATCATCCTCCACGGGTCGATACCCCGGGTCAGTTGGCCTTGGTATTGGCACCTCAGGTTGGTGGGTATAAGTTCACTAAGGTGCTCATGGACGGGGGTAGTAGCATCAATATCCTCTACTATGAGACCTTTCGACGCATGGTATTAACTGATAAAAATCTAAGAACATCCAACATTGTTTTCCATGGAGTTGTCCCTGGTAAGTCGGCTTACCCAGTTGGCAGGATTGAGCTGGAGGTGGCCTTTGGAGACGAATATGACTCCAGAGCTGAGAAGTTGACATTTGAGGTGGTCAAAATCAGGAGTCCATACCACGCTCTGTTCGGGCGGCCAGCTTATGCTAAGTTTATGGCCTGGCCATGTTATGTTTATTTGCAGCTCAAGATGCCGGGTCACAAGGGCACCATCACTGTACATGGTAGTCGGAAGGTAGCACTGGAGTGTGAAGAAGGCGACGCGGCTTATGTTGAGTCGGCCTGCGCAGCAGAAGAGCTCAAATTTTATCAAGATAATGTTGACCCGGCGGATATGACATCCTTGAAGAAGCCAACAACAGAGCATGACCCGGCGTTAAAGTTTAAATCGGCAGCTGAGACAAAGCTCGTTGACTTTACCCCGGGTGATCCTTCCAAGCAGTTCAGCATCAGCAACAATTTGGATCCCAAATAGGAAAGCGCGCTCATCGAGTTCATCCTTGACAACCGGGACATCTTTGCATGGAAACCTTCTGACATGCCGGGTGTACCGAGGGAACTCGCTGAGCACACTCTCAATATTGATCCAAAGTATAAGCCGGTCAGGCAGTTTCTTCGACGTTTTAACGAAGAGAGAAGGAAAGCTATTGGAAAGGGGCCGACTCTTGGCGGCTGGGTTTATCATTGAAATTTTTCACCCGGAGTGGTTGTCTAACCCAGTGCTCATCCTAAAAAAGAACGGCACCTGGCGGATGTGTGTGGATTACACGGACTTAAACAAGGCTTGTCCGGCTGATCCCTTTGCTCTTCCCCGTATTGATCAAATCATTGATGCTACGGCGGGTTGTGAACGTTTGAGTTTTTTGGATGCTTACTCTGGTTACCATCAGATCAAGATGGCAGTTAAGGACCAGGAGAAGACGGCTTTCATCACTCTGTTCGGAGCTTTCTGCTATGTATCTATGTCGTTTGGGCTCAAGAGTGCCCCAGGCGACTTATCAACGGTGTGTGCAGAACTGTTTGCACGATCAAATTGGGCGTGACGTTCATGCTTACGTGGATGACATTGTGGTGAAGTCCAGAGAAAAGGAGACCTTGATATCTAACTTGAAGGAGACCTTTGATAATCTCTGGGTTTACAAGATGATGCTTAACCCGGCCAAGTGTGTGTTTGGCGTTCCTGCGGGGAAGCTCTTGGGCTTTCTGGTGTCCAATAGAGGCATCAAAGCTAACCCGGAGAAGATTAAAGCGATTACCTCTCTGGCTAAACCGGCGTGCATCAATGATGTTCAGCGACTGGCGGGTCACGTTGCCGCCTTAAGTCGGTTCCTAAGTCATCTAGGTGAGAAGGCCCTCCCATTGTATCAGATGATGAAGAAAACTGACACTTTTGTCTGGAGCGAGGCCGCTGATGCTGCTTTTGAGGACTTGAAGAGACAATTGTCTGAACAGCCGGTTCTTGCGGCTCCAATTGATAAGGAGCCTTTGCTGTTGTATGTGGCTGCGAATTCACGAGCCGTCAGCGTTGCCATCGTGGTGGAACGTAAGGAAGATGGCAAGGAGCATCCGGTTCAACGACCGGTTTACTACATCAGTGAGGTGCTCATTGAATCCAAGCAAAGGTACCCACATTAGCAGAAGCTTGTTTACGGGGTGTTCATGTCCAACCGGAAGTTGAAGTAGTACTTTCAAAGCCACCCTATAACTATGGTAAGTTCTGTCCCTTTGGGAGACATCATTCAGAACAAGGAGGCCACAGGACGAGTCGCCAAGTGTGCCATTGAGCTTGGGCCTCACGATTTGAAGTACATGCCACGTACTGCTATTAAGTCTCAGGCTTTGGTGGACTTTATCAATGATTGGAAAGAGTTACAGGCCCCTGAGGAGAAGCCAGATAACACATATTGGACGATTCACTTTGATGGGTCCAGGCAGCTAGAAGGCTCGGGGGCTGGAGTGGTGTTAACTTCCCCTCGAGGTGACAAATTTTGTTATGTACTCCGGCTTAAGTTTCCATGTACTAACAATGCAGCTGAATACGAGGCCTTACTCCATGGTCTCCAGATGGCTAAGGAGATGAATTTAATCCGGGTACGATGCTTGGGCGACTTAGATCTTGTGGCTCAACAAGTGTCAGGCAAGTGGGATTCCAAGGACCCCCTTATGGCGGCTTATCATCGTGAGGTAGATGATGTGGCTGGTCACTTCACGGGTTATCAAGTGGAGCACATCGATCGATGGAAGAATGAGGCGGCTGATGCTTTAAGCCGGTTGGGATCTCAATGTAAGCCGGTGCCGCCCAATACCTTTCTCGATGTGTTACATAACCCTTCTGTCAAGGTGCCTACCGAGGAGGAGCTAGCAGTGCCAGACCCGGAGGCACAGCTGGTGGCGGCTCTTCACGTTATCTTGGATTGGACAGTCCCCTACTTGGCTTATATGACCCGGGGTGAGTTGCCGGAGGATGAGACCTTGGCGAGACAAATTATCAGGCGCTCCAAATCCATGACAATTGTTAACAGCGAGTTACATCACCTAAGCATCACGGGGGCATTTCAACACTGTGTGTCACCTACAGAAGGCCAAGAAATACTTCGTGAGATCCATAAAGGGGATTGTGGCCATCATGCCGGGTCAAAATCGCTCGTAGCCAAGGCTTTTCGTCATGGTTTCTATTGGCTGACGGCTCATGCTGATGCTTAGGATCTAGTTAGTAAATGTGATGGCTGTCAAAAGTTCTCACGGCGAGCTCATGTGCCGGCTCAAGAATTGAGGATGATCCCAATCACTTGGCCGTTTGCAGTCTGGGGGCTTGACATGGTTGGACCTTTCAAAAGATCTAAAGATAAAAAGACACATCTACTGGTGGCAGTAGACAAGTTTACCAAGTGGATTGAGGCAGAGCCGGTCAGTAAGTGTGATGCAGCCACGACGATTCAGTTCATGAAAAAGGTGATCTTTCGTTTTGGTTTTCCACATAGCATCATAACTGATAATGGCACTAATCTCTCTAAGGGTGCCATGGAAGAGTTCTGTCAAAGAGAACATATCCGGCTTGATGTTTCGGCCGTTGCTCATCCTCAATCCAATGGTCAAGCAGAGAGAGCTAATCAAGAGATCCTGAAAGGTATCAAACCCCGGCTCTTAGTCCCCTTACAGCGGACTCCGGGTTGTTGGGTGGAGGAGTTACCCTCCGTGTTATGGAGCATCAACACTATGCCTAACAGATCTACGGGATACACACCTTTCTTCATGGTTTATGGAGCAGAGGTAGTCCTGCCAAGTGACATCCGGCACGATTCACCCCGTGTGGCAGCTTACGTTGAGGCGGATAATGAAAAGGCTCGTCAGGATGCACTTGACTCGTTGGACGAGGAGCGAGACTTGGCAATAGCCCGCTCGGCGATTTACCAACAAGACCTGCGCCGCTATCACAGCCGCCGGGTTAAGAGTAGAACCTTTTAGGAAGGCGACTTGGTGCTCCGGCTCATCCAGGATCAGTCTAACATGCACAAGCTATCCCCGCCTTGGGAAGGGCCCTTTGTGGTCAGCAAGAATCTACACAACGGGTCATATTATCTCATCGATATTCGAGAGCACAGGGACTCACTTAACTCGGAGGAGGAGACCCGCCGGCCGTGGAATATAGCTCATCTCCGGCCTTACTATACTTAATTCACCAGTTCTTAAGATGTATATACTTTTGACGATGTACATATTATATAAAGCAATAAAGCAGGACCTCTGTCCTTTTTTCCCATAAAGAATGTTTCATGTCTTCTTTATCAGGTGATGGACACTGCCAACAGGGGAGGGATCATATCTGAATCTGGCTTTCCCTTTGGTCCGGCTTATGATCATATCTGAATCTAGCCATGGTCACTTGGGGGCTTCCTGTTCAAACATAGGTCGTATTCGAACCAAAGAGAACATAGCTGTCGATACCCACTTGATCGGCATACTGCCAAACCTACTTGGGGGCTTCTTCATCATATTTGAATCATAGCTTAACCCCTTTGGGTCTGATGTGGATTGTATTCGAATCAGCGTCATTAAACAACTATTATGTTCACTTGGGGGCTTCCTATTCAAACATAGGTCGTATTCGAACCAAAGAGAACATAGCTGTCGATACCCACTTGATCGGCATCTCCAAAGCCACTGGGGGCTATATGATCGTATCTGAATCTTAGCTTAACCCCTTTGGGATGGTTCTCTGATTGTATTCGAATCAGGAGCCTGTGAGCATTGCTTATAAATATAAATACTTTAACTATCATTGAAACCTTCTTGAGGAGATGGTTCTTGATTCTTCCGGTTTGCTATTGGTTATCTCAGATTCTAAAAGTGTCAGCTAAGACCTCGACTGAGCCGGGAAAACTATCAAAAGGGTTACAGGTATGCTGTTGTGATTATATTTTCAATAATCATGAACCGGCCTATCTATGATATCTTTTGGTCATATTCCGGATTATCAATACTCTATAACCCCCTGGCGCAGTAAACCGCCCAGGAAATCTTTACTTGTTTATGTGCAGGGTACGGTAAAGCAAGTTAAAACATCAAGGAAATACATGGTTCACATAAGCCAGCAAAATATAGTGATGGCGGCTTACAAAAGTAATAAGTACCATAAACATGCGCAAGGACATGAACAACATTAAGGAGTTTTTCTTTCCTATTACAAGACTCCCCGAGTCTAAACAAAGTGAAGCATTGTTTTTGCAAAGGTTGTAACACGCCTGGCGGTTCATTCCTCCGGCTGGCTTGACAACTCCGGGTTATCCTTCCCCGCCTCTCCTTCGGTCGTTTTGTCCTGGAAGGTGGATGAGGCCCAGTCAATGCCGCTCAAGGCTTCAAATTCATCCTCATCATCTATTAAACTGACCAGGTCCACTTCAGGGGCAAAGGTATGCTTACGCGTTGGAGGGATTAGGCTGACTTGGTCATATGGGACATTTGGGATTCTCCGGTTCTCGCTATCATAGCCTGGTGAATACTTAGTAAGATCAGTATCGTTCCCAATGAGAGTCGCCAGGGGACGTACGACTTTGACACAGGAAGTGAAGTCTTGGTCGTCAAAGGCAGTGCCATCCTCCTTCAGGCTTGGATATCCGAGAGATAGATCAGCAAGGTCAAGTTCTGGCACCCATGCTCTTGCCCGACTTAATGCGGCCACGGCTCCGGGTCTCGCAGATGCCAGCCTTAAATCCTGAATTCGTTGGGGTAGTACTGAGAGATGCCTTAGCACATCTTGTAGGAGGCGACGAGTAGTATTTGATAAGGCCACAACGGCCAAAGCACGTTGTGACCCGGAGTACAGCTGCTCCACTAGGGTGTCCACCGCCTTAAGCTTGATTAGCGTATTTTCCTTCAGATTGGTGCTCCTGGGGCCTGTATGTTCACAGGTATAACAGTAAGCCGGAGGTGACTACTACAATGAGTCTTGGAAGATTACAATATTTAAGGTTTTTTTAGAGTGACTTACCGAAGATGGCTGAGACCATTTGGGATATCTGCCGTTTTAAGTCGGACAGCTTGGTTGTTGCCTCGGCAAGAGACGCTTCTGCTGTTTCGGCCCGAGTCACCAGTGAAGCCCTCTCATCAACCCAAGTTTTCTTCTCCGATTCAAAATTTTTCTTCAGCTTCTCTTGTTCAGAGACACTGAATTCAAACTTGGAGTTGGCTTTCTGAGTTTCAAGCTCTTGGGTTTTCAACTGGCTCTTCAGATCAGCAATCTCCGCCTCAAATTGACTTATGGTGGCCTGCATTGGCATCAGGTTATGGTAAGAATCATGGTAAGATAACATTCAAGTCCCAAACACTTTACACGTAAAGATACTTGGCACTTGGGGGCTAATGTATGCTTAAAGAATTTTTTAACTTATCCTACCAAGTCATACATATTAAGTCTCAAGCACTTTACAAGTAAAGATACTTGACACTTGGGGGCTAATGTGTAAAACAAATTCAAAGTTTCATGCTATCACCGGGTTAAATGTATTCACTTTAAGCTGGATAAACTAACAGTAAGTAGATTTCTAAGTCTACAGCATATTCATTCATAAGCAACAGACTTGGGGGCTGGTACAGTAAGTAAGGTTCAGAGTAAAAGTATAAAGTTTCACCTCAGATTTGTGCTGTATTTGCTTCACCATGTCAATTTGCAGGTCACGACTATTGTGTACTTGGTTCAGATAGCCTGAGACTATATCACCAATACTTAGGTGAGAATAATCAGTGATGTCCTATTTGGCTTTCCGACGCTGGGCAAACTCCTCCTTGGCAGTGCATTGGGCAAGAACAGTAGGCCGGCCCGGTTCAACATATTGGCTCTTCACAATTTCAACCTCCGGGTCAGTCGTCTTGACCGGGCTAGGAATTTCTGGTACATCCGAGTTGTGGATAACGTCTTCTGCAGTCGGGTCAGAGGTTGGCACCGGAATGTCAGAAGCCGGTTCAGGTGGTGGCTGATGAGTGGAGCTGTCAGGAACGGATGAGTCAAGCACCGGTTCAGTGACCACTGGGTCTCAGGACGGCTTATTCTTCTTTGCCCTCTTGCTGGGTTTTACTTGCAAGCCGTCAATTAAAGTGGAAGGATAAGAATCAAAGTATAAGTATGGAAAAACTTAAAGTAAGAAAGGTTATATTACCCGGGAGCCATTTTGAAATCCGGCATGTTTGATTGCATCGACTCGTCAGAGGAAGGAGAGTTGTCCTGATAATTGGAGTCAGTTGAGTTGAGAGGTTGGCTAATTAAACCCGCCAAAGGTAAAGCGGAATGTAAATCGGAGGTAACCTCAGTCCGACGCTTCTTGGTTACGTCGGGTAAGCCGGAAGAGAGTTCTGCGTCTTGGTTGGCCCGAGTCTGCCTCCGGTTCTCAAGCTGTTGTTGCTTCAAAAGAAATTGAGGATCTTGGTAAGCTAGAGGATGTGAAAATCTTACTTTTCGGGTCACCCTTCGGATTTTTTGCTTTGGCAAAGGCCCTGAGTCGGAGGAGATTATAGTTACCTCTTCATCAACTGCTTGACTGTTCCCTGTGTCCTCCTGAAAGGATAAAAATGTCAGTAAAATAACGACAAAGGAGTTAAGAAAATCAAAAGATTACCTCTTCCGCATATGAAGAAGTGTCATCCAATTTGAGCATATCAGAGGCGCTAGGTTTCGTCTTCTTAGAGGTGCCCGTCCTGGCGGCTTTCCTTTCAGTCTTCTTGGCCGCCCTGGCCTGTTTGGCAGCCTCATGGTCATACTTGACCTTCCAGAAATTATCACCGGCCTGTGGAAAAAGATAAAGAATCATAAGTACAAGAAGGTAACATATTAAAGAGTATTTGTGAAGATTAGTAACTTACCGCAGGAGTCGGGTTCTTCTTGCAGAAGGGAAGTAAACCGAAGGTATTACTGGTTACAGTGCCCTCCTTCAGTTGTGACTGGACTGTAGCATCACCACATCATCTAGTAAGTCCTCAGGGCTATCACGCATTGGGTCTTCTTTCTCGCCTGTGTAAGTACACATTAAGCCGGAGCGGCGGCTTAATGGTAGTATCCGCCAGGTGACCCAGACACGGACCGAATCGATGCCACTTAACCCGTTGCCTAAAAGGGCTTTGATCTTCTTGATGGTGGGATTAAGAGGCAGGCGCTCAACAGCAGTCAACTTGTCCGCCAGATGATGGTTGGACTCAAGACGCGGGGCACGAAAGCCGGGCAGAGGCTTCTCATTAGCCGGAGAGGTGTCTTGACAGTAGAACCACGTCTGGTTCCATTCTTTTGGGTGACTCGGCAGCTCAGCGTAAGGAAAAAGGCAATCTCTCCGCCTCTGGATTGAGATGCCGCCAAGCTCAAGACTAGGCCCATTGGCACGTTCATTCTGTCGGTTCAAGTAAAAAAGTTCTCTGAACAGCAGCAGACTTGGTTCCTCTCCTAGGTATACCTCGCAGAAGACTTGGAAATTACACAGATTTGACACGGAATTGGGTCCAATGTCTTGAGGCTTCAGGTCAAAGAAATCCAAAACTTTCCTGAAGAATTTTGAGCCGGGAGGGGCAAATCCCCGGTTCATATGATCTGTGAAAACTACTACCTCCCCATCTTTGGGTTGAGGTAACTCCTAAGACGGGTGGGGGGCATGATAAGACATGGCCTCCTTCTTTGGCAGATGGCCAGACTTCACAAACTCGGCAAGTTTGCTTTTGGTTACTGTGGATGGAACCCAATTGCAAGTCACAGGGGCTTTGGCCACCTTAGGAGCCATGACAACAGTTGGCCTATAACAAAATAAGAAAGCTCCGGTTCAACTTTAACCCGGGAGAAATATCTAAATTATTTAAAGTGGCGGCTTAAGAAAGGGGCCTAATGATATAAGGGTGATTGCGCCGAAATATTTAAGCCGCTACCAGTGTCAAGAGCAATTCAATAATTCTTAAAGGCCAAGAGAAGAAGGCAAGGTTTATAGTTCAGTATCATTTAAATCGGACATCTGGACAGTGGTATTTAAGAGGCATTTTCCAGAAGAAAGCTTTCCGGGTGATAGAAACAAGTTTCATAGACAACGGCTATTATTCTAGATCAATGGATTGCTCTGAAAGAAAAAAATTCTAGACCTAAAAATAGGACAGAGAAGTTCATACACTTGAAGAGGGTTTCTAAACGAGGAAAAGGAGATCTATTTCTATGCAAGATCAACACAAACAACTACCGCAGCAGTTTTGCACAGTTTTATGATCTAAACGGGGCATTGGAGATGAACACTAGCAAGGGTCTGCGTCGGGCAGTGATGAATGCCGACGAACTCAGTGGAGTTCCAATACAGATCTAAGAGAGAGGAGGAGAGGAACTCACAGATGAGGATGAGCTGCGGAGATTCGCCGATGTTTTCTAGTCAAAGTCAGGTCGATGCAGCGGCCTGGGTCGATGAAGACAAGGGGGTCGACGGCGGCGGCGACAAAGCTCGAGCGGTAGAGAGGAGAGGAAGAAGACGACTGGAAGGAGAAGAATGAAAGACTTAAGGTCGCGCCTATTTATAGGGAGAGGATAACTGCGGCGGCACGGGAAACGAGGAGATAAGAATTACTATCCAGCGGCCCCGACGCCTCGATTTTCGGGACAATCAGTAAAGGCAGAGATCTGTTGAAGGATACGATAGAATAGGAAATGAATTAAAGAAAGGATGACGTCACACCGGGTTAAGATGGATCCAGAAGATGACGTCACGGCGGGTTAAAGAAAACCCTCTGTACAGTCAGAAGACTGAAGATTTTTTCTTTAAGAAGTATATATGTAAGATTAACATGAACAGGGTCAAATCAATCTGGGGCCTAATGTTGGGGATATGACTATTTGTGTAAGCCGCCCAGGAGGGGCCGGGTTATACAAAGAGGACTCATCAGAGGAAGCCCAAGATCAAGCATGAAGGTGGCGATTCAATAAAGGGCATAAGGCCCACAAGCGGCTTAAGGCCTGTTGTAGTAAACCGCCATGATGGTATGACTTGTAACATAAGGTAGATTTAACTAGTCACTGAGCCGGACACTGTTTATAAGTCGGCCGGGACTCTGTAAGCCACAGGGCGTCAACCCGTGTATATAAGGGGACGACCTGCTGGCGGCTTAGGGCAAGAAACAACTCATCGAGAGCCGGGCATAGCGTATCTCGCTCCCTGATCATCGAAACATCAATACCAACCCAACTAGACATAGGCCTTACCTTCACCGTATGGGGCCGAACTAGTATAAACTCTCTCGTGTCCCTTGTCCCGATTTAACCCCTTCAAGCTTCCTAGTTGCAATGGCTCCACAACTAAGTCCTTTCACGAGGACATCTGACGTGACTATTCCACGACAGATCCCTCCACGATGCTCTGTTTGCAACTGCACCAGCTTACTGCCCCACCATTCAAAATATACACGTGTCCTGTTTGTGACTTAGAGTCATCCAGATCTGTGTTGAAGCTAGCGTCGACGTAATCCTTTACAACGAGCTCTTCGTCACCTCCATATACGAGAAACATATCCTTAGTCCTTTTCAAGTACTTAAGGATGTTCTTGACCGCTGTCCAGTGTTCCATGCCGGGATTACTTTGGTACCTTCCTACCAAACTTACGACAAGGTTTATATCAGGTCTGGTATAGGTCATGGCATACATGATAGACCCTATGGCTGAGGCATAGGGTACGACACTCATCTTTTCTCTATCTTCTTCCGTGGTCGGGCATTGAGCCGAGCTCAATTTTACACCTTGCAACACAGGCAAGAACCCCTTCTTGGACTGCTCCATATTGAACTTCTTCAATATCTTATCAAGGTATGTGCTTCGTGAAAGACCTATGAGGCGTCTCGATCTATCTCTATAAATCTTGATGCCTAATATGTAAGCAGCTTCTCCAAGGTCCTTCATTGAAAAACACTTATTCAAGTAGGCCTTAATGCTGTCCAAAAGTTCTATATCATTTCCCATCAAAACTATGTCATCCACATATAATATGAGAAATGCTCCCACTCACCTTCTTGCAAGCGCAGGCTTCTCCATAAGTCTGCATGAACCCAAATGCTTTGATCATTTCATTAAAGCGAATGTTCCAACTCCGAGATGCTTGCACCAGCCCATAGATGGAGCGCTGGAGCTTGCACACCTTGTTAGCATTCTTAGGATCGACAAAACCTTCCGGCTGCATCAAATACAGTTCTTCCTTAAGATGGCCGTTAAGGAATGTCCTTTTGACGTCCATTTGCCATATCTCATAATCATAGTATGCGGTAATTGCTAACATGAATTGGACGGACTTCAGCTTCGCTACGGGTGAGAAAGTCTCATTGTAGTCAACCCCTTGAACTTGTCGATAACCCTTAGCGACAAGTCGAGCTTTATAGATGGTAACATTACCATCTGCATCCGTCTTCTTCTTAAAGATCCATTTGTTTTCTATCGCTCGCCGATCATTGGGCAAGTCTGTCAAAGTCCATACTTCGTTTTCAAACATGGATCCTATCTCGGATTGCATGGCTTCAAGTCATTTGTTGGAATCTGGGCCCGCCATTGCTTCTTCAAAGTTTGAAGGTTCACCGTTGTCTAACAACATGATTTCCAGGACAGGGTTTCCATACCACTCTGGTGTGGAACATGTCCTCGTGGACCTACAAAGTTTAGTAGTAACTTGATCTGAGGTACCTTGATCATCATCATTAGTTTCCTCTCTAGCTGGTAAAGGCACCACAGGAACATCTTCCTGAGCTGCGCTACTTATCGGTTCAAGAGGTAGTACTTCATCAAGTTCCACTTTCCTCCCACTTACTTCTCTCGAGAGAAACTCTTTCTCCAGAAAGGACCCGTTCTTGGCAACAAAGATCTTGCCCTCGGATCTTAAGTAGAAGGTATACCCAATGGTTTCCTTAGGGTATCCTATGAAGATGCATTTTTCTGACTTGGGTTCGAGCTTTTCAGGTTGAAGTTTCTTGACATAAGCATCGCATCCCCAAACTTTTAGAAACGACAGCTTAGGTTTCTTCCCAAACCATAATTCATACAGTGTCGTCTCAACGGATTTAGACGGTGCCCTATTTAAAGTGAATGTTGCTGTCTCTAGAGCGTATCCCCAAAATGATAGCGGTAAATCGGTAAGTGACATCATAGATTGCACCATATCCAATAGAGTGCGATTACGACGTTCGGACACACCGTTACGCTGAGGTGTTCCAGGCAGTGTGAGTTGTGAACGATTCCACATTTCCTTAAGTGCGTACCAAATTCGTGACTTAAATATTCTCCCCCACGATATGATCGTAAGAACTTTATCTTTTGGTCACGTTGATTCTCTACCTCATTCTGAAATTCCTTGAACTTTTCAAAGGTCTCAGACTTGTGTTTCATCAAGTAGACATACCCATATCTACTCAAGTCATAAGTGAGAGTGAGAACATAATGATATCCTCCACGAGCCTCAACGCTCATTGGACCGCACACATCAGTATGTATGATTTCCGATAAGTTGGTTGCTCGCTCCATTGTTCCGGAGAATGGAGTCTTGGTCATTTTGCCCATGAGGCATGGTTCGCATGTGTCAAACGATTCATAATCTAGAGACTCTAAAAGTCCATCAGCATGGATCTTCTTCATGCGCTTGACACCAATGTGACCAAGGCGGCAGTGCCACAAGTATGTGGGACTATCGTCATCAACTTTATATTTTTTGGTATTCACACTATGAATATGTGTAACATCACGTTCGAGATTCATTAAGAATAAACCATTGACCAGCGGGGCATGACCATAAAACATATCTCTCATATAAATAGAACAATCATTATTCTCGGATTTAAATGAGTAGCCATCTCACATTAAACGAGATCCAGATACAATGTTCATGCTCAAAGCTGGCACTTAATAACAATTATTGAGGTTTAAAACTAATCTCGTAGGTAAATGTAGAGGTAGCATGCCGACGGCGATCACATCGACCTTGGAACCATTCCCGACGCGCATCGTCACCTCGTCCTTCGCCAGTCTCCGCTTATTCCGCAGCTCCTGCATTGAGTTACAAATATGGGCAACCACACCGATATCAAATACCCAGGAGCTACTACGAGTGCTGGTAAGGTACACATCAATAACATGTATATCATATATACCTTTGGTGTTGCTGGCCTTCTTGTCCGCTAAGTACTTGGGGCATTTCCGCTTCCAGTGACCATTTCCCTTGCAATAAAAGCACTCATTTTCAGGCTTGGGTCCATTCTTTGACTTCTTCCCGGCAACGGGCTTACCAGGCGCGACAACTCCCTTGCCGTCCTTCTTGAAGTTCTTCTTACCCTTGCCTTTCTTGAACTTACTGGTTTTATTCACCATCAACACTTGATGTTCCTTTTTGAGATCTACCTCCGCTGATTTCAGCATTGAATATACCTCAAGAATGGTCTTTTCCATCCCCTGCATATTGAAGTTCATCACAAAGCTCTTGTAGCTTGGTGGAAGCGACTATAGGATTCTGTCAATGACCGTGTCATCTGGGAGATTAAATCCCAGCTGAGTCAAGCGGTTGTGCAACCCAGACATCTTGAGTATGTGCTCACTGACAGAACTATTTTCCTCCATCTTACAGCTGAAGAACTTGTCGGAGACTTCATATCTCTCGACCCGGGCATGAGCTTGGAAAACCATTTTTAGCTCTTCGAACATCTCATATGCTCCGTGTTGCTCAAAATGCTTTTGGAGCCCTGGTTCTAAGCTGTAAAGCATGCCGCACTGAACGAGGGAGTAATCATCAGCACGAGACTGCCAAGCGTTCATAACGTCTTGGTTCTCTTGGATGGGTGCTTCACCTAGCGGTGATTCTAGGACATAATCTTTCTTTGCAGCTATTAGGATGATCCTCAGGTTCCGGACCCAGTCCGTATAGTTGCTGCCATCATCTTTCAGCTTGGTTTTCTCTAGGAACGCGTTGAAGTTGAGGTTGACATGAGCGTGGGCCATTTGATCTACAAGACATATTGCAATGGTTTTTAGACTAAGTTCATGATAATTAAGTTCATCTAATCAAATTATTTAATGAACTCCCACTCAGACAAACATCCCTCTAGACATCTAAGTGAAACATGATCCGAGTCAACTAGGTCGTGTCCGATCATCACGTGAGACAGACTAGTCATCATCGGTGAACATCTTCATGTTGATCGTATCTTCTATACGACTCATGCTCGACCTTTCGGTCTTCCGTGTTCCGAGGCCATGTCTGTACGTGCTAGGCTCGTCAAGTCAACCTAAGTGTATTGCGTGTGTAAATCTGGCTTACACCCGTTGTATTCGAACGTTAGGATCTATCACACCCGATCATCACGTGGTGCGTCGAAACAACGAACCTTCGCAACGGTGCATAGTTAGGGGGAACACTTTCTTGAAATTATTAAGAGGGATCATCTTATTTAAGCTACTGTTGTTCTAAGCAAATAAGATGTAAAACATGATAAACATCACATGCAATCAAATAGTGACATGATATGGCCAATATCATATTGCTCCTTTGATCTCCATCTTCAGGGCGCCATGATCATCTTCGTCGCCGGCATGACACCATTATCCCCATCATCATGATCTCCATTATCGTGTCTTCATGAAGTTGTCACGCCAACGACTACTTCCACTTCTATGGCTAACGCGTTAAGCAATAAAGTAATTTACATGGCGTTACTCAATGACACGCAGGTCATGCAAAAAAATAAAGACAACTCCTATGGCTCCATCCGGTTGTCATACTCATCGACATGCAAGTCATGATTCCTATTACAAGAACATGATCATCTCATACATCACATATATCATTCATCACATCCTTTGGCCATATCACATCACACGACACATGCTGCAGAAACAAGTTAGACGTCCTCTAATTGTTGTTGCAAGTTTTTACATGGCTTCTATAGGTTTCTAGCAAGAACGTTTCTTACCTACGTAAAACCACAATGTGATATGCCAATTTCTATTTACCCTTCATAAGGATCCTTTTCATCGAATCCGCTCCAACTAAAGTGGGAGAGACAGACACCCGCTAGCCACCTTATGCAACTAGTGCATGTCAGACGGTGGACCTGTCTCACGTAAGCGTACGTGTAAGGTCGGTCCGGGCCGCTTCATCCCACGATGCCGCCGAAGCAAGATAAGACTAGTAGTGGCAAGAAAATTGACAACATCTATGCCGACAACAAGTTTGTGTTCTACTCGTGCATAGTAATTACGCATAGACCTAGCTCTGATACCACTGTTGGGGAATGTTGCAGAAAATAAAAAAATTCTACAGTTCACCAAGATCAATCTATGGAGTCATCTAGCAACGAGAGAGAGGAGTGCATCTACATACCCTTGAAGATCGCGTGCGGAAGCGTTCTAGAGAACGGGGTTGAGGGAGTCGTACTCGTCGTGATTCAAATCACCGGAGATCCTAGCGCTGAACAGACGGCACCTCCGCGTTCAACACACGTACGGTTGGGAAGACATCTCCTCCTTCTTGATCCAGCAAGGGGGAAGGAGAGGTTGATGAAGATCCAGCAGCACGATGGCGTGGTGGTGGATGCAGCAGCGATCTCGGCAGGGCTTTGCCAAGCACTTGCGAGAGGGAGAGGTGTTGCAGGGGAGAGGGAGGCGCCAGAGACTTGGGGTGCAGCTGCCCTCCCTCCCCCCTCTTTATATAGGCCCCCTGGGGGGGCACCGGCCCTAGGAGATGGGATCTCCAGGGGGGCGGCGGCCAAGGGGTGGCTTGCCCCCCAAACCAAGGGGGGCGCCCCCCACCCCTAGTGTTTCCTGCCCTAGGCACAGGAGGAGGCCCTAGGGGGGCGCACCAGCCCACCAGGGGTTGGTTCCCCTCCCCACTTCAGCCCATGGGGCCCTCCGAGATAGGTGGCCCCACCCGATGGACCCCCGGGACCCTTCCGGTGGTCCCGGTACAATACCGGTGACCCACGAAACTTTCCCGATGGCCGAAACTTGACTTCCTATATATGAATCTTTACCTCCGAACCATTCCGGAACTCCTCGTGACGTCCGGGTTCTCATCCGGGACTTTGAACAACTTTCAGTTACTGCATACTAATATCTCTTCAACCCTAGCGTCACTGAACCTTAAGTGTGTAGACCCTACGGGTTCGAGAGACATGCAGACATGACCGAGACGCCTCTCCGGTCAATAACCAACAGCAGGATCTAGATACCCATGTTGGCTCCGACATGCTCCTCGATGATCTCATCGGATGAACCACGATGTCGAGGATTCAATTAATCCCGTATACAATTCCCTTTGTCAATCAGTATGTTACTTGCCCGAGATTCGATCGTCGGTATCCCAATACCTCATTTAATCTTGTTACCGGCAAGTCACTTTACTCGTATAGTAATGCATGATCCCGTGACCAAACACTTGGTCACATTGAGCTCATTGTGATGATGCATTAGCGAGTGGGCCCTGAGATACCTCTTCGTCATACGGAGTGACAAATCCCAGTCTCGATTCGTGCCAACCCAACAGACACTTTCGAAGATACCCATAGTGCACCTTTATAGTCACCCAGTTACGTTGTGACATTTGGCACACCCAAAGCACTCCTACGGTATCCGGGAGTTGCACAATCTCATGGTATAAGGAAATGATACTTGTCATTTGGAAAAGCTCTAGCGAAACAAACTACAAGATCTTTGTGCTATTCTTAGGACTGGGTCTTATCCATCACATCATTCTCCTAATGACGTGATCCCGTTATCAATGACATCCAATGTCCATAGTCAGGAAACCATGACTATCTATTGATCAACGAGCTAGTCAACTAGAGGCTCACTAGGGACTTGTTGTGGTCTATGTATTCACACATGTATTACGATTTCCGGATAACATAGTTATAGCATGAATAATAGACAATTATCATGAACAAAGAAATATAATACTAACCATTTTATTATTGCCTCTAGGGCATATTTCCAACAGTGGAATCCTTCAATGATAGGGTCAAGCACTAGTGCGGCTGAACCTCCGTGATGGATACTGGTCGAATGGTCCCTTAGATCGAAGGTGATCGAACAAGAGGACCACGGGTTGTATATTGGGGCGACTTCCTCCATCGCATAAAAGTCCCTTAGTGCGCGCTTCCGCTCCCTTTTGGGGATATGGGTAGCATATATCATATTCACCGTTTTCACTTGGGGAAGGAAACTTCTTCTGTCCCGCTGTGTTCGGCGGCCGGGGTTCCTCGTCATCGTCACTTTGCGATCCCTTATACTTGTTTTCAGCATTTAACTTGCTGGCATGTTTAAAGACCCAACATTCTCTATTGGTGTGATTGGTTGGTTTATCGGGGGTGCCGTGGATTTGACATGGACGATCGAGTATGCGGTCTAGACTGGACGGGCCCGGATTGTTTCTTTTAAATGGCTTTTTCCGCTGACCGGACTTAGAACCACTGAATCCGGCATTGATGGATGCGTCTTCGGCGTTGTCGCCATTATTTCGACGCTTGTGTCTGTTGTGTCGTGGCTTGCCGTTGCTATCTCTAGCTTCAGAAGTGCCAGGTTTACTTGAGGTGATGTTGCTACGAGCTAGCCAGCTATCCTCGCCCACAGAAAAGCGGGTCATGAGCATCATAAAGGCTGCCATGGACTTCGACTTCTCTTGGCCGAGGTGTTGGGCGAGCCACTCGTCACGGATGTTATGCTTAATGGCCGGTAGGGCTTCGGCATCCGGACAGTCGACGATTTGGTTCATTTTAGTTAAAAACCGAGTCCAGAATTTCCTAGCTGACTCTTTGGGTTGTTTGATTATATGACTTAAGTCATCGGCATCCGGAGGTCGGACGTAAGTGCCCTGGAAGTTGTCAAGGAATGCATCTTCCAGGTTCTCCCAACTGCCAATGGAGTTTTCGGGTAGACTGTTCAACCAGTGCCTAGCTAGTCCCTTTAGTTTCAGCGGGAGGTACTTGATGGCATGGAGATCATCACCGCGGGCCATATGTATATGGAGAAGGAAGTCCTCTATCCATACCACGGGGTCTGTTGTTCCATCACATGATTCAATGTTTACGGGTTTGAACCATTCTAGGAATTCATGTTCCTTTACGTCATCGCTGAAGCATAGGGGCTGTGCAGCGCCTCTGTGTCTGGCTACATCGCGACGCAGCTTGAATGGAGCCGGTCCGCGGTATTCGGCCCGAACAGTTGTATATTTGTTATAACCGGCATGGTGGTCGTTGCTACGCATTGGGGCGAACCCCGCAATCCGTAGATCGATCTGGTCTGGCCTGCTCTGTTCTTCAAGTCATACCGCAGGTCGTGTGTGTATCCCCGAGTTGTTGTGTTTTTTGTTCAGCGATGTGGTGCCGGCTGATGTTCGGGCTGAATTCAAGTGGAAGTTCACGCGGAACTACTAGCGAGACTGAAGTCTCTCTGCAAAAACATAAAATAGGCAAACGTGAGTACAAATGTACCCAGCAAGACTTACATCAGAACTAACTACATATGCATCATTATCAACAAAGGGTTGGTGGGGTTTAACTTCAACAAGCCAGCTTTGACTCGGTGGCTATCCTGAACTATGACTGCATGTAACTCTTTTGAGGTGGCGCACACGAGTCCACATATTCACCATATCAGTACACCACCATGGATCCGCTCCCATCTCCCTACTAGAACGCCATCCGTAGCACTCACGCTTATCTTGCGTATTTTAGAGTATCCACTTTTACTTGTCTATGAACTGTACAGGCAACCCAGAAGTCCTTTTCCGCGGACACGGCTATTCGAATAGATCATATTAACCCTGCAGGGGTGTACTTCTTCGCACACGCTCTCGCAAATTACCTCCATGTACACGTCATGTATCTCGGCAACCTTCAAGCGGAAGCCTGGCGAGGGTGTCGGCCATGACCTGACTAACCACACAAGTCTCTCGTCCAGGTTTATCGCCTATTCGGGTTCCATCCGCAAGGAGATCCGGCCAGGGTATCGCTCACGGCCCCAAACAATGTGAGCAGGGTTCCCAAGCCCACCATCCGGGTGCCACTTGGTACACCGTGCCACTGTGCCTAGACTGTCCCAAGCCCACCTGTACAGGGTGCCACTTGGTAGACTACTAACACTACATACAAACACCAGAAACTAGTTGCAACTCCTGGACAGAGATCATGTTGATTAATAAGTCGAGAGAGCTTGGAGTGTCCGGAGCCCAATGTGTGATAGTAACTGTTTATGGATCACAAACACATAACTCAATTCCTGAGGACGGTTTCAATGAGACAACCCACCATGTACTCCTACATGGCCTCTCACCGCTACCTTTACCAAATCGTGTTCACACACTTAGCTCTCAATAGTAGGACATGTTCACATCTTTCCAATTCATCCCTGATGAATCAGACCTGACACAACTCTAAGCAATAGAAGGCATGACAAACAAGCATGAATGAGTAGGCACATCAGGGATCAAACAACTCCTACTCATGCTAGTGGGTTTCATCTATTTACTGTGGCAATGACAGGTCATGCAGAGGAAAGGGGTTCAACTACCGCAGCACATAACAGTTGAAACGTTGTTGTCCTAATGCAGTAAAAGAGAGCAGCAGCGAGAGAGTGGGATTGTATCGGAATGAACAAGGGGGTTTTGCATGCCTGGCACTCCTGAAAATGATATAGTTCTTCATAGGTGTCATCGAACTCATCGTCGGAACGTCGTCTACTGAGAGGGGACAAATACTGGCAAACAAAGAAGAACACAATCCATTCAATGCACAATATTATGCATGAAGGTGATATGGCAATATGCTGTGGTTTGAGCTAATGCAACTAGCAGCAAGTTAAATGGAGTTGGTTTGAATATGTTGATTCAAATTCAAACCCCATATGTGGATATTCAAATGACATTTACATGATTTGTCCTAAACAGTAGCTATAAGTTGTTCTATCATGCATGTAAATGGTACAGATGGATAGATTGGATTTTTTTGATCATTTTTCATATATAAATTATTTCATTTGGAGTTATGGTTGAATTTCTATGAATTTTAGAAGTTTATAGCATTTCTAAAATTTCCTGAATTGTTTTAATCCAGAAAATGATTTACTGCGGCAGCACTACATCAGGGTGACGTCATCATGGTCAACAGGGTCGGTCCAAGTCAAATTTGATAGTGGGCCCCGCATGTCAGTGACACAGGCGTTAAACTGGTTTAACTAAACTTAACTGAAGTTAGTTAGTGCATGGGCCCATAGGTCAGTGACTAGGTAGGGTAGTTAGTGACCTAATTAGTTTTAGCCATATTTGACACATCAGCCGGCCGGGGTTAGGCCGCCAGATTCCTCAACCAATGGCAGAGGCACGCCGGAATCTCTGTTCCGGCGACCATTCATCGCGCGGGTGGGTTCTACGGGACCCTGGGGATGCGCCGCGTCCAACGGTGCCACTGGTTGGTCACGTAATCACCGAAGATGGCGGCGACGAGCACATCCGCGGTCGCGCCCGCACGGAGTTGGCCGGGATAGCGTTGTGGTGTATGGGAGGAAGAGTTGGTGGGCGTTCTCGGCTCCTGGGAGCACTGTGAGTGCGATGACACGCTCGAATGTGAGCGGAAGCAGCTGGGGCCGCGACGGCGACATTGCCGTAATTCAGGAGCTCTCGACTCTGGCGGCTAAGCTAGCTAGGGGACGCGGTCGACAACGGGGCAAGGGGAGTTTCGAACGGGGGCTCACCGCGAGTCTGTTGGGAAGGTCAGTGGGCTCAGGGGCCCTTGGGTCAAGGCGGATCGACAGCGACGAACCGCGGTGGCCGAGGACGAAGATGACGATGGTGGCAACGTTGTAGAACGCCCAAGGATGCGTGTCTCATCTGGGATGATGCAGACAATGAGGCGGAGCTAATGAACACGGCGGTTGGTCGAGGGACGGGTGGTGAGCGCGGTGGCAGTGAGCGGCGGTGACGGACGTGTTCGGGTCCGAGGTGCAGAGGCGAGGGAGAGAGTCTCATGATGGGGAGAGCTTGAAGGACAGGCTGAGGGGCTCGTGGCTGTCTTCATGGCGCTAGGGGAAGACCCCAGGGGCGTGAGGTAGGCAGGGAGGAGCTGGCGCGGCTCGCCTGCGCGCCGGGCACGCAACTGCTTCTCCTCCTGGCAAGAGGAAGAAGACAGTGCTGCCCCTGGTGGGCTGGGTTGGCTTTGCTCAGCTGGGCTGCTACAGTGGTGGGACGGTTGGGGTGTTAGGTAAGCCCAGGTAACTCCTCTCTCTCTCTCTTTTATTTCTGTTACATTTTCTAATTTGTGTTTTTTCTGTTCTGGTTAAAAATAAATATTAAACCATTCATAAAATCCTAGAAATAATTATGGGTGCTTTCTGAGTCATTCCAGTGACCCTTAACAATCTCCAACATTTTTGGAGCATCTAATATATATATATAGCATTTAAATAGCTCCAAGTCAAATATGGTTGAATTAATTCAAAGTCCAAATATGTCCTACAAAAATGTCAACCATTTTTGGTAGATGCTTCCACCTTGATCCAGAAATGATGAACATTTTTAAAGGGCATTTTGAAATCATTGAAAAAGATTTTAGTTGAACCTATTTGAATTCCTTTTGATGCTAGGGGTGGAACATCCCCATTTCAAGTTTAGGCAAAATTTAAACATGATGCACACATGAAGCTAGCCTAGTGCAATGCCAGGAGTTAGGGATGTGACAACTCACCCCCACTAAACAAGAATCTCGTCCCGAGATTCAAGACGTGAGGTAAGAAGACAGAGGGGACATGGGACTGACCCAGTCTTCATGATCCATTGCATTTCTCTAGGATGTTGATTCATTGCTTCATATTGATCTTGACGTCTTTGCTTTCGAGATCTCCATCCAACACGATGACAACATAAAGAAACTCTATCGAAAAGGATCATTGAAGCGCTGCATACTAGCCTAAGGCAATTCACAAATGATTGTTTGAAGGAGTTCTAAGAAATGGCATACTCAGTTGGAAAGGGGGCGAGGGGTTTTGAGACAACTCGGCAATGGAAGGCACATTCCAATTGATACCGAGGATATAACCTAGTGTGTGAGCATGCTCTCAAGAACTTGAGCATTTCCATATTCATCAGGTTCTTACCAACATCCGTGTCGAGGATCCTGGCAACACATCATACTACCATGATGAATAGTAGTGGACGATGCAGATGCAAAGGAAGATAACATCTTCTCAGTTTTCACCTTAGCGAGGCCAAGGAAACAAAATCTGGATGATCGACCGAGAGACATTTAGCACTCCGCTTCTAATGTTCTCCTTGATGTGCTAGTGTATCCCATTCGTAGATATGGTTTGATATCTAGAACATCAAATAAAAGGTCGGACTTCGGGAACACAAGAATCCACAAGGATCAACTTCTAGAATAAGTCATGCGAGGTCCTCATGGGTAGTGACCAAACGACTTAATCAAGATACTACAATAATAGTACTTCCAGCAAGGTGCGTCCACTTCACTGGAACCTATATCATAGTTCTTGGAAGAAGTTCCAACCATCATATCTGCCTGAGATTCAGATCTGGTTGGTAACAGGATAATTCAGACTCATTAAGTCTAGAAAGAAAAATGAAAGTTTGCAACACAAATTGACAAGATGGCGTTGCGAGATTCTCGCGGAATGAGCTACGATAGCAAGCTCCAAAATATGAGTTGGTTCTGCTACAAACATGTGAACATGTTGTCTCAGACAATCATGACCACATAGTAGTCTTACAATAAAACACTACCAAGTTCAGGTGGGAAACCATCATTGAGGATAACAAAATCTTGTACAAATCCGTCTGGTACCTTCAGGACTAGCACTTAGAACTTATTATCCTTGAACAAATCAATCGGTGGCTTGGTGTGCTAGGGACACATATAGAATGAAGGTTGAAAGTCTCCAGACCATAGAATACTTCGCACGTATGCATGATTGATTTGGAATGGTTCCAAAGGAAGCAACATTGACTTTATCGAATTCACGGTGGCAACTTGCATTAGATGCACGTGAATTAGGGGAAGTCACATCTTTCATCCGGACATATGCTCCATGAGCAGGTCATGAAGATAATGCTCATAAAAGTTTCCAATACTAGCTGGATGTTCAACACAATCACGAAGAAGATAAAAATGTTGCTGATGGGCTCAACAACAATTCATCCAGGTTTCCATGAAGATGGAGTTCCATAATTATGTGAACAAGTGATAGGATTGGTCAGACCCAATAGATATAATGGTGCATGCTCGAGGGATAAACCACGAGTAAGGCAACATTAAAAACATCGTTGGTTCTGATTTGATTTGACGATAGTCCATAAGAAAATCAAAGGTTTTGGTAAGACAATAGATCCAATAGTTGACCACGAGGATAAATCAATGAAGATATCATCTTTCTTCAACACACATGCACAAGGATATCCCTTTGGAATGAACTAGGGCGGACAAGCTTTTATCTTCCAACTCTCCAAGTTGTTGTTTAGCTTAACCAACTAGCTCAAGGTATCCAACACGGATTCTTGGAGAAAGGGTGTTTTTCGAAAACCAACTTGATCATGAGCTCAACATAGCGGTCAGGTGACAACCTGGTGATATTTCCGAGAAGACAATCGGGAAATCACGAACCCCCGATATGCTATTCAGGGCAAGCTCGAGAACAATCTTGCTTTTCAGGGCAAGACGAGATGATCAAAAGAGCGAGGGTTGGCAAAACCCTAAATCATTGATCAATAAGTGCACCGGAAATAAGGACTAGTAGCACGATTAACCTTAGGGTGATGATTCAATAATCAACACGCTAAGAATGAGGTTATTATCCGTTTAACTACCAAGCAACAGAGTTGCTAGGAGTATAGGTTTCACACATCAGATTTACTTGTTGGTATTCTTGTTGCGACAACACAGAACCGAGGAATGAATAATGGTGGCGAGAAGTATCACTACATCAAGAATTCATAAGAGAAGGTGCAATTCTCATGACATTCCTGACATGAATAAACAGGGTAATACTCCAAGGTAGAACAGAACAAAAGATGGTTTGGCATTTGATCTGCGGAATACAACTACTTTGATTCAATACTAGAAATGGATAAGGTACTGTAGTTTGTTTTCCTAGTCATTCTGGAATAGAACGGACCGACGGACCATAAAAATAATAGGCATTGATGAACACGAATGCACAACTACTCCTAACTATCAATTGATAGATGAAGAAGGTTCAATTGAAGAGGGCAACCCAAAGGAACATATAATTTATTTAGGTTGAAGATGCATCGGTTAGCATGTTGAATACATTCAACATGTTTCTTCCGGATAACCCATGCAGAAAGGTAGGACTGGCGGATTCACAACTATGAATGGAGGACTCATGAAGAGCACTCTAGTTGCGATCTTTTGGTTCAAAGAAGTTCCGCCATAAGTAGTTCATGGTATGTGGAAGAAGGAAATACCACGGACCTCGAGCACTATCGCAAATGTTACTAATATCCTAAAGGAACTAGCAAACACTATCAACATGAGGTAAGTAGGGTGATTCTCGGGTTCAAAACCCAGGAGTAGAAGGCCCACTAACTAAATGGCATCACGGGATGCTTTCGAGAATGATGGCCAGAATCATCAAACTGGGACACAAAACATGGCTAGATTACTAGGTGATCCTCTAAAACACCTAGGGTCATAATAAGAACTCCAACATCTATGTCAAGGCAACAGAGTACCTCAACTCACCGGTTAGTGTGGTTAATCTGGCCCAAAGGGACGGCGGGAACGGGAAGAAGGGATTTGCAAATGCATCAGACTATTTAGAAACCTGGGATGACTCGGACAGCATAACGGTTGTAAATGCTCAAAAAAGGTTTGAGACAACCTACAAAGTGGTGGCATAACCACTCCATCATCATAATATCAAGGTTCTGAGATCAACTATGAATACACGGAGACAATAGGAACTGAACAGAGGCTTAAATCCATCAATCCTATAAGTCTACGGATTAGTAACACGTGATCCTGATAGAAAGAAGAGAAAGCCTAGTTTCTTAACCCCGTAGGAAAGATAGGATGACTCATATCAGAAGGGCATAAGGTATAAGGAGTAAAAAGAGCCTTACGTTCCAACCCACAATCAATCCCCTTATATAACTAAAGAATTTCTAGACTCAACTTCAACCAGTTTGGCTTAGTAATCCTACAGGTAGTCAAGCTCTGATACCAAAGCTGTCAGGACCCCGACTCAATGCCACGCCGATCTAGCATGTAACACCTCATATCACTTTGCGGCCTCACGCACAGTATTCCCATGGGTGTCGCCTTACCAGGCCCGGGACCGTTTGCGCCTTTTGGCACACGTATATGATAGCGTCACTAGCATCCATATGACAAGGAGCCCGGGCTGACATGACTAGTCGTGAACCCAAAGTGGCGCTAACTTACAGGGACAGACATACATGACCCAGCAACGAACGTGTCGGTCATCAGCGAGTGAATTCGGGCTATAGCAACTGGGCTAGCAGGACTCCGGTAAACACCGCATGATATTTCCCCGAAGGGACAGACAAAGGAACATAGAAGGACACAGGCATGGCAGCCTAAGTGTTCCGGAGCAGTAGCAAGCTACCAAGGCTTAGTGGAAGCACTAGGAGACATTTCCCGGTAAGAGAGGCTACCAAGGATAAACAACTAGATAGTCAGATCCCACACATACAAAGCATTTCAATAACATACACACAATATAATCGATATGTGCAAATACAACATGGCATCACAACATGACTCTACAACTCAAGTATTTTGTTCAACAGGCTCCGAGGAGCGAGATATTACAAACATGGGTCTCATGACCCAACATTCAGAGCACACAAGTCAAAGCACAAGCGGAAGCTTAACATGTCTGAGTACAGACATCTCAAATGAAAAAGGCTGAGAAGCCTGACTATCTGCCAGATCCTGCCGAGGGCAAAAGATCGTAGCTGAGGTAACAAGCTAAACGTCAAAGTCCACGTGGAACTACTAGCGAGACTGAAGTCTCTCTGTAAAAACATAAAATAGGCAAACGTGAGTACAAATGTACCCAGCAAGACTTACATCAGAACTAACTACATATGCATCATTATCAACAAAGGGGTGGTGGGGTTTAACTGCAGCAAGCCAGCTTTGACTCGGTGGCTATCCTGAACTACGACTGCATGTAACTCTTTTGAGGTGGCGCACACGAGCCCACATATTCACCATATCAATACACCACTATGGATCCGCTCCCATCTCCCTACGAGAATGCCATCCATAGTACTGTCAACGTTCTGGGAATGGGGGTCCCCAGACTTGCCTGCCTGCGGCCTGCGGCGTAGCTCAAGTGGGGGCCCAATGTAGCCTAGCTTCATCAGCTTAAGCTCAAGACCCTCGCGAGGGGCCGAGTCTCACGGGGGGGACGACAGGAAGCTTCCTCAAGAGCAGCCTCCTCAGGCAGGCTCGCGAGGAGGTGGAGAGATCAAGGCAGGGTACCTCCTAAGGAGCCCGTGACGCAAGCCATGACGATCGAGACCAGGCAGGCACCAGGCGGGCGCCGGCTTGTGCAGTGTCCTTGTTTCCCTTTCGGTGCAAACGGGGCGAGCACAGGCCAAGGCACCAGGCAAAGGTTACCATTTCGGTGCAACAAGACCAAGACCAGCAGAACGGCAGGATGGAGGTCATCGTGGAGCCCAGGACGGCATCATCGTCAGAGCCTTTGGCAGTCGAAGACCAACTTTAGTCAGGATCAGTGTACTAGATGTTCCCCTTCAAAATGGCCAATTGTTGGCGCCCTTCCCGCTCATTATTTTGGATGAGGCTCAGGGCCTCCCTCTATAAATATGACTAGCCACCATAGAGTAGAGGCATCGAGCATCTACCTCAAGAAGACGCATAGACTAGAGAGAAGCGACTGAACTCACCCTAGCAGTTCATGGCACCAGCTCAAGAACAGCCCCTCACGAGGTTGTTCTCCATTTGTATTGTTTATCATTAGCCCCCTGAGGCAATCCACCACACCACACACTGGAGTAGGGTATTACACCACAATGGTGGCCTAAACCAGTATAAATCTCGTGTCCCACGTGTGTTCTTCTTCCTTGCCTAGATCCATTGCGAGACTTCGATGCATGAGCTGGTAGGGGAAAGATCTTCGTGCGCACCCCGGAGTTGGAACCTCAAGGGTCTGCCGAAACCCGAAATCCGACATTTGGCAGGACAGGTAGGGGGTGCGCTGGAATCTTTCTTCCGCTGGTCGCGTGTGATCTTCCGTCGAGTCCATGGCTGACGCTAGCTAGGCCCGCGCCGAGCATCGGGCTGCTCTTGCCACCCGCGTCGCCCAGACGGCGCCCGTCGGCGGACGCCCTCGTTGTTCCCCGTCGCCTGCCGCCAACACCGCCACCGGCCCGGCGGGGAACAAGCAGCAGGCTGATACGTCTCCCTCGTATCTATAATTTTTGATTGTTCCATGCCAATATTCTTCAACTTTCATATACTTTTGGCAACTTTTTATAATATTTTTGGGACTAACATATTGATCCAGTGCCCAGTGCCAGTTTCTGTCTGTTGCATGTTTTTTGTTCCACAGAAACCCATTATCAAACGGAGTCCAAACGGGATAAAAACGGATGGAGAATTATTTTGGAATATTTCTGATTTTTGGGAAGTAAAATCAACGCGAAACGGTGTTTGGGGTGGCCACGACACTACTAGGAAAAGGCATGCTAGTGGCGCACCAGTTTTGCCTTCTAATGGCACTACTGGTGCGCCATTAGTATCTGGTGTTCTAATGGCGCACGACGTAGTGCGCCATTAGTATTGCCCACATTGCGCCATTAGAATTCTTTCCAGGGGGCCATATGTAACCATGTGCTTTGGCATACTAATGGCGCACCAGTGGCTGATCCGCCATTAGTGTGATTATCACAGTGCGCCATTAGTGTCTTGCGTGGTGCGCCACTAGTATGAATATTAGGGATTATTTATCTTTTCTGATATTTTCACAGGTTACAAAATATATTATTGGACAGAATTTAGACAACACCACACAGCAACAACAGATTCATCGAATACAATAGAAGATTTTCACCGAATACAAATCATCATATTAGTCTCTGAATTCAAAAGAGCGAACAAAGATAGAACATTGCAAGTCTCGAGACCGCGAGTAGCTAGTTTGTCTTCACATTACAAGTCGATATCGACCATCTAAACTACCATCACGTAGAAGAGAGTTGTGGTCATCACGATGAGCATCATCGCAATCAAACTGGTCTTCATCTGGTTCCTCAAACGCTCCCTCCTCTCTCCCGCTGGATAGCGGGCGTATCTTGATTCGGCCTCCGCCCTAATGGTGTAGCCTTTGTAACTGTTACCGCCGAAATGGTGAACCTGTCTCCGACACTCCTCCCAGTCGTCGTAGACTCCGGGAACCTTACCCTTGTACACGACATACGACGGCATCTCTATGCACAAGCCAAACAACAGACAATACATAAGCAATATGTAAGTATGCAACAAAAGGATCGGAAGAGAAAAGCAAGACATTAATAGCACGATTCATGGTCCTACTAATAAATAGTATGGATTACATCTAAGTTGAACGACTGTCGAAACCAAAGAGACATACGGATTCATTAAAGTTTAATTACAACATGAGCCAATCAATGTTTCAGAACTACACATCACTACTTTCGACTCGACTCATCGGATAGGAGCATGGATGAAGCCACCGTCTGTCGCAATGGTCATGAAATCGCGGTCGTTGTCACCCTGCATTTGTAGCATTCCATCTATCTCATTGTTGGACGGTAGATATCTGAGGAAGAACTGCCCCGACGTATGAAGGACATCTTGATGGATGATGTCCGCAAAGTCCAACTGGATGCGAAAGAATTCTTGTCTGAGGTCCGCGTCCTGGATTGCGACAAGTTCACGGCCCAATCTTTGAGATTATCTGGCAGCAGAAGTTGATGATGGTCCCTTAAGATTGCCCGCATGTGATGGAGGGCGTAGTAGGCATCCTTCTGACCGCCAGGTGGCTGCTTGACGCAGCAGAACTTCGTATTGTGTGAGAACATGTGCTTGCCATACTTATGAACAGTCCTGGTGAAGGTGCCTCCAGATCTGGCGTAGCCGGGGAGAACATCATCAAGAACTTTCTTGACATTTGTGTAGTCTATCTTGGAGTTATGCTTCGGGTCGAAATACGTGGCCATGGAATATTTCCGGCTTAAGAGGATGAGTGTGCAATGTCTGTCACTGCACAGAACACGGAATGTTAGAAAAAAAAAGAACGATCGAAATCTAAGAAATCATATGTTACGGGGCGGTTAAGGGATGACTTACTCGGGAAAGTAAGCCACAAGGAAGTTATCCCTATCTGGGTTTGCCAGAATGACGCCTTCGAGGTGTGAACTCGCAACTTGGCGGTCCCCAACGCTGCTCAAGTGCTTGGCACGCATGTAGAAGGGGTCGACTATCACGATGTCTGGGGTCTTGTCTCTAATGATCCGCATCTCCATACTCAGCGAAAACAGCCGAATGAAGGTGTAGTGCAGCAGATGAAGGATAAACATAGCAAAGATGTCATCAAACCGCAGGATGATCCTACCCCCGATGTCGCCATCCACAAAGCCCTTGCCCTCTGGCACCTTGGCCACGAAAACCGGGTATACCACATCCTTCTCTCTGAGACGCCGCTTCTCCAAATAAAGAACACTATCGTGCAGACTCCGCATAGCACCGGTTGCAGCATTCAGCATATTTGGCGGTAGCATCGCCCTACCCACCACATGCACCCTCCTCGAGATATCCTTAGGTGAAGGTGGCCCGTCCTGAGCACGGATCATACTCGGTGCCGGCTGGCTCGCACCGGCGCCCTTGTTAGTCTTTCGTTTCCGTCCCTTCTTCTTGATCTCCTGTAATGGGACAGAATTCTGCTCACAGACCGCCTTCTTGACCGTGTTGGGGCTGATAATATTTCGCACCTCAGCTATCTGAGGCTCGGTGAAGGCGGGAGCTGGAGGCATCTCCTGAGAACTGAACGCCAGACGACGCCTATTGCAATTGGATTTCTCCGACGTACCAGCTAGATTGCGGTCGTCTTGGTTGGGTTCTTGAGAAAGAGGCCCGCAGAACTCGTCAGCGTACCCATGTTCGGCAAAGTACTTATCGACTTTGGTAAATGTACCGTCGTCGTTGTCGTCGTCATTCCGATCCTGTGCCATAGGGCTGTCCGAATCCTGTGCCATAGGGATGTCTGACATAGGGATGTCTGGCGGGTCCGGTAGCGTTGCGGCGTTCTTGCCATGGCTTGGAGCCAGCACGACTGGCGGTCTTCTCTGTGGGGTGGTGTCCCCCGCCCCCAAACGAATCTGGCTCTTCCGCCAAAGCAGCGGCCAGCTTACGCAGGCGCTGAGGGTCATCTCATCTTCTTCGTCGGCCCCAGCGGGTCGAACCGGAGGTAACAGCTCGTCGCAGCCTGGCAGCACCCGAACCACTTCAACCCTATACATTGTGGGTGTCATCGGATTACCGTGGAACATGCGGTTTCCCGGTTGAACGATTCTGCCCTTGGCGACATCGACCAGCTCGGCGCCCATGAAGTGCAGAAGAGTGCAAGGAACTTCGACGGTGCCCTGCGAAAACATGTATAGGGCGTCAGGGATGCCCAGTCAATGGCAAGGAGATGAAGTCATCGGCCGAGAGGCTTAGTTACCGTGATGCCGTCGAGCTCGGCTAATGTCGAGGCACCGCCAACAGCGGGCGTGCAACTGACGGAGGGGGCGCTTGCTGGCGAGGTGCCGGCCGGCGTACACCCGGGTGCATTAAGCTCCAATGCCCGTGTCGGCGCCGGAGACACGAATACCGCCTCCGCCGGAGACACCAATGGCGCCGCCTGCGTGCTGTGCGAGTTGCTGGCCGTGAAGCTGGGAACCGGGGGAGGCCCCTGTTGGCCGCCCGCAATCCACGTCGTCAGCCCATGAATCAACGTAGGCACCATGGCGTTGAGCTTCGTTCCCAGCTGTTGTTCCACTTGCTCTTGGACAAGCTCCGGAATCCGCGCCACTTGTGCCTTGAGTGCTTCAACCTCGCGCGTCTGGCTTTCCGAGCTGGCCTTTTTCTCCTTCCGCACACCGGTGGTATAGTATGACCCCCATTTTGTGGAAAAGCCTTTGCCGGCCACACGACCAGCTGACGTCGGCTTAGTGAGCTTATTCTTGTTTTTCATTATGTTCAACGCCCTATTTAAAGGGGTGTCGAAAGGGGAGCTCTGAGACGGCCACACTGTTCACTTTATTCCCTGAGAGGCGTGTGTTTTCAAATTCGGTGGGGAACTTGTATCGTTCGTGCAGCTTCGTGAAGAGGAGGTTCCGCAAATTCCCGTGGTCCTTGTTCATAAGGTTATCGGTGTTGATCGAGACGGTGCTCCGGAGAATGCACCTGAGCTGAACCGAGTACCCCTTGACTATATGTTTGGGCTCCGTTGGATTCCCGTCGGAGTCCAGTTGAGTGAATTCCTCCTTGACAGTGCGGAGCGCATTCGGACGCCGGTCCTTCCTTTGCTTCTTCGATTGGCTACCATCTGTGTGTGCGCCGCCATCATTAGTGGTGGCATCCTCGGCGGCACCATTAGTTGTGTCATCCCCGATGCCCCTAGGGGTTGTGTAATCAGGATCGGTGTCTTCTGCGGCATCCTCATAGCGGTGAGGTTGTTCCTCCATCTCCTGGGACAGCTCCCAAAATTGCTTGCTGCCCGAACCACCGGCCTCATCATTGTGGGCCATGTTTCGCTCTAAATAGGAAAAAAGTTTGGTCAAAAAGTTGGTTATTGTCAAGGAACAAGATCATGGTCTCATCATTGAGGGTTTGTCGACACCGAGGCACCCTAAAAGCCTAAGCTTTCATCATTTAGGGTTTGTCGACGCCGAGGCACCCTAAAAGCCTAAGCGTACATCATTTAGGTTCTCATCGACCCCGAGGCATCCGGGGCAGCCAAGTTAAGTTTTCATCATTTAGGGTTTATCGATGCCGAGGCACCCTAGGTTGGGCCTAATCACTTGGCACTAATCACTTGGCTCTATTGCCACCTATGTTGGGTTTATCATCTAGGGTTTATCGATGCTAAGGAGAATTCTAAGTTGGGCCTAATCACTTGGCTCTATTGCCACCTATGGTTTAATGCAGCAAGAATAAAGGGGCAGTTGATCCTACTTAATTAAGTACTAAGATACCCCGGCCCATGCATTAGTCGCAAGTACCCCATATGTCCTATTTTTAGCAAAGTCATGCTAAAATTCACGGAAAATTTCAGCATGACCTTTGCTGAAAAATAGGACATATGGAGTACCCAAATTTGCCGGAACGGAAGTTAATCAACATTCCGGCAAACTCAAGGGCCGGAACGGAAGTTAATCAAGTTGACAAAATTCCCAAGTAGTACAGCAGCAGCATCACAAGTAGTACCAATGAACATATAGTCCAGCAAGTTGAAAAAGCTAAAGTTCTCAGCATGAAGAATCACACAACATAGCACCTACATTATGATGATACATTTGGAGATTGCACATACAGTTTTCACATAAGCGTAATTGTTCTGGAGATTGCACATATAGTTTTGACGGCACAGCACCTATGACAGCACATACAGTTTTTCACATTTGTAGATTGCACATACAGTTTTCACATAGAGCAATGTTCTTTTCATTTCACCTTCCATTTTTTTTGCAATTCAACTCACTTCCTTTACTTATAGTTACTACTCCCAAATGAAATGACACTTTGACATGGCTGCAATTTTCAGTGTCTAGTTATCTGCAATTTTTCTGTGTCTGCTTAGGAGAAATAGGTTTCAAACTTCAACTTGTTTTGTATAAGGAGACTAAAAAACTATCTAAGGAGTTCTTCAAGTTCAAGTTACAGCCTGCATGACATTTTCCTACACAATGCTTGTTGTAAATAATTACTTAAAGTAAACACATTTTTATCTCAGCTTACTTGCTACCCTGTCTATTTCTTCTATGCTATCCTTATACTCTGCATAAGGACAGATGCTACTTGTCTTGGTTATATACAGCAAATTGACCTGGTTGTGTTCTATGCTATTATGCTACTTGTCTTCTACGCTATCCTTATACTCTGCATATTGACCTGGTTGGAATTCATACAGCAACAGTAACAGTTAACTAAACTTCTTTTGCATGCATTTATCACTCCAGAAAACTTTCAGTAACAAGTGAGAAGCATCTGCATTTTCTTAGTGAACTTTTGAGTGCATTTATCACTTGTTGGAGTATGCTATAGCTTCTGCAAATCACGAACTCCTTTAGTTTACATCTCAGTTTTAGCAAATACGAGGGGGAAGGAGGGGAAGGGGGGAGAGGTGAGGAATCACCTGTGGGATAACGGCAGGCTGCCGTAGGAGGACACCAGTGTCGAGGAGGCAGCGGGCGGCGGCACGTCGAGGAGGTGGCGCGTCGAGGAGGAGGAGGCGCGTCGAGGAGGTGGTGCGTCGAGGAGGCGGCGCGTCAAGGAGGAGGCGGTGGAGGTAGGGCAGCGAAGGGTTCGGCCGGCTGGGCGCGCCGCGGCGGCGGGCCGTCAGCGGTGGCGGCGGCTAGGAACCCTAGCTGTCGCGCTCGGGAGGGAGGTTGACGCAGGAGGGGCCGCGGGAGGAGGGGGACGGCGAGCGCGCGGGCGCGGGCAGAGGGGGGACGGTGCTCGGCTCGGGGACGGTGAGGGAGGCGGCGAGGGAGGCGGCGCTCGGTTCGGGGACGGCGAAGGAGGTGAGGGGGACGGCGAACACGGGGGGGCAGCGGGAGAGATTAGAGAGATTGGGGATTTAGTGTGGGGGCAAACTTTCTAATGGCGCACCAGCTCTCGGTGCGCCATAAGTACGACTATTCTAATGGCGCAACAGCTCTCGACGCGCCATTAGAATTTTGTTCTAATCTAGCCCACTAGCCCTATCTACCACCTAACCCTATCTACAACAGAACCCACCCACTAGCCGGACTGGTCAGCACGCAACACACACACCAGGAGGTCCTGGGTTCGATTCCCAGGCTCCCCAATATTTTTTTATGCATTTTAAATGCTGTTTTTTATATTTATTTGTGTTTAAATATGTTCAAACTTGTTACTTGAAAATATCATCGGCGGCGGCGGTGGAGGCGAGGAGGGTGCGGGGATCGAGATCGAGATGGAAGGGGAATCGAGATTGAGATGGAGGGGGATCGAGATCAAGTGTCCTCATGAATTCAAAAAGTGCCCATGAAATTTAAGAATATTCATGATATCAAAAAGTGCCCATGAAATACAATCGAGAAATGAAGACTACGATTTAAATACAATCGATCTTAGCTAGCTATCTGTTCACAATCTTCTTGCCCTACTTTTTCGCAAATGGAGTTCTTCTGTGGAACGGACGTCCTTTAGGTAGGGTGGTCCTGCTTCTTCTTGTGGTGTGTGCTGCTACTTCATCGTCGTCGTCATATTTGATCTTCGGGTCGCCGTACTTGTCGAAGTCTTGCTCATTGGCTACTCCATCCATTCCGATGATCTTCCTTTTGCCACTCCTCACGACAACACGACTGGGCTTTGACGGGTCGGTAATGAAGAAGCATTGGTCCACTTGGGAAGCCAGTACCCATGGCTCATTTTTCGCGGTGACGTTTGCGCCCGCGGTCTTGGATTTGGCTTCGGGTATAACCATGGTGGTGAAATATCGGTCTTCTTTTAGGACGCTCTTGGCCCATCTGACATGGAACATCGGCACCTTCTCTCTAGCGTAGCTCAGCTCCCAGATCTCCTCGATCCTTCCGTAGTATCTGTCCTTGTCCTTACCGGTGTAGCATTCCATCGTTACCCCGGAGTTCTGATAACCATCGCTCTTCATGTCCTTATCCTCGGTGTAGAATGTGTAGCCGTTGATATCGTACGCCTCATAGGTCATCAGGTTGTGCTCGGCGCCCTGTGACAAGGCGAATATGAGTTGTTCTTCCGCGGAAGAATCTTCATGTAAAGGGTACGACAGAAGCTTCTGCTTGAGCCAACGCGTGAAACATGAGTTGTGCTCTTTGAGTAGATCTTCGTCCGTCCTCTGTTGGCCTCGGTCATTGTACGTCTTCTCAATAAAGGTTTTGTGCTCTACCACCCAAGGATTGACCACGTCTATGTGTTGTAGGGCGACTAGGTTTGCTCTTTCAAAGTCGGCGAGTCGACCCTCAAAGTCGACATGCATTTCGCGGCGACCCTCACGGTGACCCCATCCAGCGAGCCTGTCAAGGTGCCTGTTGACGGGCATACCAACGGGGTTCTCGATGCCTAGATAATTCGTGCAGTAGGAGATGCACTGTTCGGTCAGAAAGCCCCTGGCTATACTTCCCTCTGGACGTGACATGTTGTGAACGTATCCTTTGATGACACCATTCATACTTTCGAACGGCATCATGCTGTGCAGGAACGTCGGCTCGAGTTGGATGATATCCTCCGCGATATGGACCAGCAGATGCACCTTAACGTCAAAGAATGCGGGCGGGAAGTACATCTCAAGCTCGCATAGTATCACCACGATCTCTTCCTGTAGTCTGTTGAGTTGCCTCACGCCAATCGACTTCCAAGAGATGACGTCGAAAAAGTTGCATAGGGTTTCACGGACATGCGCGTCCATGATCCCACGGATTGCAACTGGAAGTATCTGCGTCATCAGCACGTGACAGTCGTGAGACTTCATCCCGCTGAACTTATGCTTCGCTGGGTCTAGGTATCTGCTTATCTTCCCCGCGTAACCGTAAGGAAGTTTTACTCCTAGGAGGCAGGTGAAAAACTGCTCGATCTCCTCCTGACTTAGAGTGAAGCACGCGGGAGGGTAGTCATTTCCGGTCTTCTTGGCCTTTTTGCCTTTGCAACGACTTTCTGTGTCCTGCTTCGCCTCATCAGCATCATCATCATCATCATCATCATCATCATCATCATCATCATCATCATCATCATTAGCGTGAAGCTCCTGCCTGATGCCCATTGATTTCAAGTCTGCCCTTGCTTTCGGCCCATCTTTGGTCCTCTCTGGCATGTTGAGCAGGGTACCAAGCAGACTCTCGCACACGTTCTTCGTGATATGCATGACATCAAGGCTGTGAGGCACACGGTGGATCTTCCAGTATGGCAAGTCCCAAAAAACAGACCTCGTTTTCCATACCTTCAGCAGCGGCTCTGGCACCTTTCGCTTCTTTCCCGGCTCTGGCGCCTTTTGCTTCTTTCCCAGCAGTGGGCAGCCTTTCCAATTTTTCAACAGCTCGTCTATTTCCTCGCCGCTCCTCGTACACGGGCGTTTTCGGGGTTCGGTTTCACCATCGAACAGATCCTTGCGTTTCCTCGGGTCATCGTCGCGAAGCCACCTTCGATGTCCCATGAACACGGTTTTTGAAGACCCGAGATCTCTATCTAGCTGGCGATACGTTGTGCCATCCATGCACCTTACGCATCCAGAAAATCCGTGGACTACTTGCCCCGCGAGATATCTGTAACCGAGATAGTCGTGCACCGTCGTGAGCAGTGCGGCTCTCATAGGGAAATATTCTCTCTCTGCAGCATCCCACGTATTGGCTGGCATTCTCCACAGCGTGTCTACCTCCTCCTTTAGCAGCCCCAGATACAGATTGATGTTGTTCCCTGGTTGTTTCGGCACTTCAATTAGCATACTCATGTGAATGTACTTCCTCTTCATGAACAACCAGGGGGGAAGGTTGTACCTCCACACAAACACAGGCCAGGTGCTATGTGTGCTTCTCTGGCTGCCAAACGGATTGACTTCATCGGTGCTCGCGCCCAGCACGGTGTTCCTTGGATCCTTCCCAAATTCTGGGTCTTCGAAGTTCAACGCTTGCCACTGGCTCGCATCCTTAGGGTGACTCAGCATCTTGTCTTTTTTATTTATCTCCGGACCATTTCCGCCATCTTCCCACTTCTTCTCCTCCCTATCCGCGTGCCAACGCAGGAGCTTTGCTACCTTAGGGTCCACGAAATACCGCTGCAGACGAGGAGTGATCGGAAAGTACCACACCGATTTTCGAGGAGCTTTCTTCCTCTTCTTGTATCGAGTGGCGCCGCACACCGGACATATGGTAGACTCCGCGTGCTCGTCCCAATAAATGATACAATTGTTCATGCACACATGGTATTTCACGTGCGGTACATCCAGAGGACACACGATTTTCTTCGCCTCCTCGAAACTGGTCGGGCACTTGTTCCCCTTGGGAAGACGTTCGTGCCAGAATGACATGTTCTTGTCCAAGCATGCGTCGGTCATTTTGTGTTTTACCTTCATCTCCAGAGCCATGAGCGTTACTTTCAGGCGGGTATCCTCGGGCCTGCATCCTTCATACAATGGAGTAACCGTGTCTATCTCCAGTTGATCCAGCTTGGCTTTCTCTCGGGCGGCAGCTCTTGCATTATCCGTCTGCTTGAGAAGCAGCTCTTGAATATGAGGGTCCTGCACCCAGCCTCCATCGTCGTCTGTTCCGGCATCTTCATCTTCATGATCATGCCCTTCGTCTTGATCTTCCCCATCATCATTTACGACATCTTCTACATGATGACTGTGTATAGCATCACCGTCGTGATCATTTCCTGGAGATTCTTTGTCTTCTCGCCCGCCCTCGCCGCGGTGGTACTTGTCTTGTTGCCCTTCCTCATTTCTTGCCCGACCCCCATGGACGACTTCATAGTCATCTTCATCACCTTGCCACCAATAGCCATCCATGAAACCACGCAAGAGCAGGTGGTCCCGCACCTACCCGGAATCCGGGTCCGCAATAAGGCTCTTCAGCTTGCATCTTCGACACGGACATCTTATCTCCGTCTCGTTCTTTTGAAGCATCTCGGCCTTCGTGGAGCTCAAAAACCTATTCACGATGCCTTCAGTCATCGTGCGGACCATGGTCGCCTGCGGGGTAGAGCAAAACGATATTTTAGAACCAAGAAAATGTTTGGCATGACCTTCCCTAAAAATAGGACCAAAAAGAATGCATAGTGCCAAAATTCTCGCCGAAACGGAAATGAATCAAAACATTCCAGCAAAATATTGGCAACTATCGCATTTCAAATACCGGTACCTTCAAACACAATCATATATGCAACACCACAAACACATGCAACACCACAAACATACATAGATCTAGCTAGGCGACAAAAAGTGCATGTGCACATTGTTGGAGCGAGCTAGGGAGAAAAAAAGTAGATCTACATCATGAAGATAGCTTTCCCCTTACTTACCTATCAAAAAAAAGGCAATTTCACCACTTAATTTTGATGAATTTATGGTGGAAATGAGGTGAGGAGGAGGAGGCAGCCGAGACAAGCTTGGAGGAGGAGGTGGAGAGAATGAAGTGGGGAAAGTGAGTGGGTAGGTGGGCTGTCCAAAATATCTTGTTGGTCCCAGGTTACTAATGGCGCACCACCACATAATGCGCCATTAGTAACCCTGGTTACTAATGGCACACCGTCGGGTGGTGCGCCATTAGTACTTTTTGCAGAAAAGTAAAAAATAACATATGTATACTAATGGCGCACGGTGTCACAGTGCGCCATTAGTAGTTTAAACTACTAGTGGTGCACTATGATACGGTGCGCCATTAGTAGGTTCGCAAAAAAGTAAAAAAAATATATACTAATGGCGCACTGGCCTGGCCGTGCGCCATTACTAGTTCTAACTAGTAATGGCGCACTTTGTCTCCATGCGCCATTAGTTTGTATGGAAAAATGGGAAAAAATCAATAGTAATGGCGCACCGTGAGGCTGGTGCACCATTAGTGTCTGCCACACTAATGGCGTACCTGAAGCTAGTGCGCCATTAGTATATAGTAGTGGCGCACTATCTACCAGGTGCGCCATTAGAATCAATCCTATCTATAGCCCTTTTCCTAGTAGTGCGAGACAGGGGGCGCGCCCTCCCCCCTGGGCTCGCCCTGGACTCTCGTGGGCCACCCGTAAGGCGGTTGATGCTCTTGTTTTGCCGCAAGAAAGATAATTTTACGAGAAAAATCTGGGCGAAAGATTCACCCCAATCGGAGTTACGGATCTCCGGATATTAAAGAAACGGTGAAGGGGTAGAATCTGAGAACGCAGAAACAGAGAGGTAGATCCAATCTCGTAGGGGCTCTCGCCCCTCCCACGCCATGGGAGCCAAGGACCAGAGGGGAAACCATTCTCCCATCTAGGGAGGAGGTCAAGGAAGAAGAATAAGAAGGGGGGCTCTCTCCCCCTTGCTTCCGGTGGCGTCGGAACGCCGCCGGGGGCCATCATCATCACCGCGATCTTCACCAACACCGCCGTCATCTTCACCAACATCTCCATCACCTTCCCCCATCTATATCCAGCGGTCCACTCTCCCGCAACCCACTGTACTCTCTACTTGAACATGGTGCTTTATGCTTCATATTATTTTCCAATGATGTGTTGCCATCCTATGATGTCTGAGTAGATTTCTATTGTCCTATCGGTGATTGATGAATTGCTATGATTGGTTTGAGTTGCATGTTTTATTATTGGTGTTGTCATATTGTGCCCTCCGTGTCGCACAAGCGTGAGGGATTCCCGCTGTAGGATGTTGCAATGCGTTCATGGTTCGCTTATAGTGGGTTGCTTGAGTGACTGAAACACAAACCCGAACAATGGGATTGTTGCGCATGGGATAAAGGGGACTTGATACTTTAATGCTATGGTTGGGTTTTACCTTAATGAATCTTTAGTAGTTGCGTATGCTTGCTAGATTTCCAATCATAAGTGCATATGATCCAAGTAGAGAAAGTATGTTATCTTACGCCTCTCCCTCAAATAGAATTGCAATAGTGATTACCGATCTAGTAACGAAGTCAATTGCTTAGGGACAATTTCACAACTCCTACCTCCACTTTTCCACACTCCCTTTTTTTTGCATCTTTATCTAAACGGCCCCTACTTTTTATTTACGCATTTTTTATTATCTTGCATACCTATCCAACAACCCCTACAAAGTACTTCTAGTTTCATACTTGTTCTAGGTAAAGCGAACGTCAAGTGTGCGTAGAGTCGTATCAGTGGCCGATAGGACTTGAGAGAATATTTATTCTATGTTTAGCTCCTTGTTGGGTTTGACACTCTTTGTAAGTGCATCTAGTGCCCCCTAGTGATTTTGGTGTATTGAAGACTTATAGGTTAAGGGACTAATGCGTTTGTGAGTGTACACAGGTCTATAAGTCTATGAGGAGTTTGATATCTACAAACAAAGTCGACCGCTAAAAATGAAGTTCTTCGACTGAAGACTTTGATATTCTGAAGAATTTCTGAAGACTTTGAAAGTGAAGAAATGGGTGTGACCTTGAAGACTTGATATTCACTTGAGGGACATGAAGCGTGAAGACTTTTGTTTTCGTAGTTTCATTTTCTCTTTCTTGAGTCATAGGAAACACCGTACTGTTAAAGGGGGTCGAGGAAATACTAAGGAAAAATTTCCATGTGATGCTCAACTCAAAATCCTACACCTACCAATCCCTTCGAGTGAAGCCATTGGAAATCTCATACAGTTCAGTCAATTTCTTCAGTGACAGAGACGCAATTCTTCTGTTCACTAAGGACTTTGCTCTGACTGAGGAGTTAGGAATTCGCCAGTGCGAATTGCCTACACAGTGAGGAACATGATAGCCCTGAGGAATTTGAGAGTCAAATATCCGACCGTTGCTGGGCTGCGCGCCGGCTGTCCCAAAATATCTTATCCACCAAACGGTCATATCATTGAAGGGTATTTATGTCTTATCATGTCGGGCTGCTCCCTAGGCTATAAATAGCCGCCCCCTACAACCACTAGTTGGTTGGCTGCTCCGAGAGAACTTGACACTTGTCATTTGAGAGCAACACATCCTCCGAGGACTTTGAGCGAAAATCATCAAGTGAGGAAAATCCCAAAACCAAACCCCCACAAACCCAAAGTGATTGAGCATCACTGAAGAAATTGATCCTGCGTGGATCCGACGCTTGTTACCTTTGAAGACTGTGCTTCTTCCAGACGGTTAGGCGTCATGGTCTAGAGCATCCAAGAGGAATTGTGGATCGCTGAGTGACCAAGTCTGTGAAGGTTTGGAAGTCACCTGAAGACTTACCACGAGTGATTGGAAGAGGTCTGCGTGGCCTTAGTTCAAGGACAATACAGTGAGGACTAGGTGTCCTGAGCTGCGTGCTCAGTGACTGGGTGTCCGGGACTGCGTGTCCTCGAGTTTAAATACTCAGCCGCTCCAACCAGACATACAACTGAGATAGCAGTTGGAACTGGTTTACCAAATCATTGTCTTCACCAACTAACTGGTTCTATTTCCTCAACCCTTTCATTCCCTCATTACTGTGTTGAGTGTTTTTTCATATCTGTGCTTGAAGACATTGACTGAAGACTTTCTCAATTTCCTCAGTTCAATTTCTTCAGTCTGTTTGTCTTCATCTTGTGTTATCCTGTGATTACGCTTTCTGTACTCTGTGCTTGTCTTCATTTCATCATGATGACCATGCTTGTATTCTGTTGTGCTTACTTCTGAGTACTTATTCTGCTGCAAGTAGTTCTTCGCTAAGGAATTTCCTCACCAGCAAATTCTTCAGTGAAGAATTCATAAAAATCGCCTATTCACCCCCCCCTCTAGTCGATGTAACGCACTTTCAATTGGTATTAGAGCAAGGTACTCCCTTGTTCTGTGTGATTTTGGTTTAACCGCCTGGAGTTTTAGTTATGTCGACCGCAGGTATGAAGAAAGTGACATGCCCTATCTTTGACGGTCATGACTATCCCAAGTGGAAGGCCATGATGAGGAAGCGCCTCATGGCAATGAACAGCGAGCTGTGGACCGTCACTGAGATTGGTCTTACTGATCTATGCAAGATGGCGGACGCTGATGATATTCGCAAGTACACTCGACTTGAGATCATGGCGAAGGATATCATCTGTTCCTGCCTATCCAGAGATCAATTCGGGCGCATTATGCACCTTGGCAATTCGAAGCTTATCTGGGACCGAATCTCTGATGTCTATGAAGGTCATCGAACCCGTCATGATCCCTGGTTTGAGGACTTCAAGGAATCTCTCAAAACGATGACTTTCGAGCCAGAATCATCATCTTCTACATCATGTCTCATGGCAAATGGTGCTGAGGTAACCGAATGCTCCTCATCCGAGTTTTGTGACGATGAATCTGATAATGATGAATCTGATAATGATGAATCTGATGATGATATTGAATCTTGTTATACCAAACTTGTTTGCATTGCCACTAAACAACAAACGGCTTTGGAACAAGTTCAAAACATGCTAGACAAAAGTGATGATATGTTGCGTAAAGAAATGGATCAGTCAAAAGTATTGGGTGAATGTCTTCAGAGAAGTCACTCTAAGTTTGACGCCCTTGAAGATCAACATAATACCCTCTTGACTGATCACGGGAAGCTTTCTTCTGAATCTCTTCAAAGAGAGGAAGATCTTGAAAAGCTGAGAGTGTGTTATGAAGATCTTCAGAAGGAGCGTGATTCATTACTAGCTCAACAAATCAGCACTTCTTAGGAAGAATTTGTTCCTCCATGCTTAAAGTGCATTGAACGTGAATCTGCTAATTCTTCACCTGAATGTTCAAATGCTTCAAATGTTACAAATTCTTCATTTGCCTCTGCTATTACTAATTCCTCATCTGAGGACATTGCTAGTATCACTGACAATGCAGGGCTGAAGGAATTGTACATGACAGGCATGTACAAAAGCCTCAAAGGGCATCAGACTCTATGTGATGTGCTTAAAAAGCAGATCCTCAGTAGAAACCCTAGGAAAGAGGGTATTGCCTTTGAGAGGAAACTCAATGCTGATGGAACATACTGGAAGCCTGAGCAGTACCACAAAACCTCATGGGTTGCTGCAAAGGGACCTCTAGTTGATCCATCTAACTTATCTGGCTTTACATGTGAATGTCCTCATTCTTCTGATGATTCATTTGACTCCAACTATAAACTGTTCAGAAATCAGAATGGTGAAGTATTTGCTAGATATGTTGGCACTAACTGCAGGAACGGTTCCCCTATGAAGAAAATCTGGGTTCCCAAAAGTTATGTTGAAAGTCTTCAGGTCAATGTCCTCATGACACCACCTGTGACGAACAGGAACCCCAGATCAAATTCTTCATATGGATCCAAGTCCTCATACGGACCAAATTCCTCACATGGATCAAATTCCTCAAAAGGATCAAAGTCCTCATATGATTATCATCATGCTAACAACTCTGTCTCGTAGGGTAGAGCTAAGGGCTATGAATATGTGCATTATTCTTCAAACCATTATGTTCATAAGTCCTCGAAGAATTTCTCTGCTTATTCATATGCTTACCCTAACCCCTCTTATGTGAAACGAAATGGTTTGGCATCTTTGCCACCATTTTCATATGGTGCTCGCAGAGTGATGAACTCTTTGCCACCTCGTCAGATGTGGGTGGTGAAGAAAAAGAACTAATCTCTTCTGCAGGGTCAGGTCTCCAGACGTGCTTTAACGTCTGAGGAATTTTCTGGGGACCTGACGAAATTGCCTGAAAGGACGCAGGCGAATCATGATGAAATGAACTTTCATTTCACACATCCTAATACTGCTATATCTGTTTACTGCTTGATGAAATTCATCTGATGAACTTGATATCGTATTCTCCACTAATGAAGCATATGATATTGTAAGCTACACTAATTCATCTGCAGGATGATCAACCCAAAACTACTGAATGGGTCCTCGATAGTGGATGTACAAATCACATGACTGGTGACAAGAATCTATTGATGGATGCTCCCTTATCACCGTCACATCTGAAGCATATCATCTTTGCGGACAAAGGCAAAAGTCAGGTATTGGGTCTTGGTAAGGTTGCAATCTCTAAGGATAAACACATGGAAAAAGTCATGCTTGTTGAGTCCTTAGGATACAATCTCATGTCAGTCTCAATGCTTTGTGATCTTGATATGGTTGTTGTCTTTGGCAAGTATCGCTGTGTTGTGATTATGGAAGCTGACAATTCCAAAGTCTTCGAAGGCTTTAGGAGAGGAGATTTGTATATTGTTGATTTCTCTACAGGACCACAACCAGCTGTGTGTCTACTTGCAAAAGCTTCAGAAGGCTGGCTATGGCATCGATGACTTGGTTACGCAGGCATGAGGAATTTGTACACGCTTGCGAAGAAGAAGCATGTCATTGGCATTGAGAATGTCAAATTCCTCAAGGATCACTTATGTGGAGCCTGTGAAGCTGGAAAAATGACCAAGGCCAAGCATCCAGCAAAGACTATCATGACCACTACTCGTCCATTCGAATTGCTTCACATGGACCTCTTCGGACCTAATCATTACTCAGCAGTCACTAATGATGCATCTCTATACGGTTTTGTCATTGTTGATGATTACTCTCGATATACATGGGTACACATTGTTACTTACAAACATGAAGTGCAGGAAGTCTTCAAACAATTTTCCTCGAGGGCTTCAACCAACTTTGGTGTGAAGATCAAGCACATCAGAAGTGACAATGGAACTAAGTTCAAGAATTCCGGTCTTGATGCCTATCTTGATGAACTTGGTATTACTCATGAGTTATCTGCTCCCTATACTCCTTAGCAAAATGGCATCGTGGAGCGCAAGAACAAAACTCTTGTTGAGATGGCTCGCACTATCTTGATGAATACAAAACGCCTCAGCGTTTTTGGATTGATGCAATTGATACTGCGTGCCACATCATCAACAGAGTATATCTTCACAAATTCTTCAAGAAGATGGCCTATGAACTCCTCACTGACAAGAAACCCAATGTGAGTTATTTCAAAGTCTTCGGTGCTAAATGTTGGATTAGAGATCCTCACCACAACTCTAAATTTGCACCGAAAGCACATGAAGGTTCTATGCTTGGTTACGGAAAGGACTCGCACACCTACAGAGTCTTCAACATTGTTCTTCACAAGATTGTTGACACTGTAGATGTGCGGTTCGATTAAACTAATGGCTCACAAAGAGTTCAAGGCAACTGAGGATGTCATTCCTACTGAAGAATCTGCTGAAGAATTCATTCCAGTTCATGAAGAACGTCGAGCAGATGCACCTGAAGAAAATGCTGAGGAAAATGGTGCTGAAGAAAATGCTGATCAAATTCCTCAGCGACAACCCGCTCATCCTCGTGTTGCAAAAGAAGTACAAGTGGAGAAGATCATCGATGACATTAGCGCACCAGGTCCTCTCACACGCTCAAAAGCTTCACATTTATCTAACTTTTGTGGGCACTATGCTTTTGTCTCTATCACAGAGCCCACTAAGGTAGATGAAGCATTTCTGGAGCCGGAGTGGATTCAGGCTATGCAAGAAGAATTACATCAGTTCGAGCTTAACAATGTCTGGGAACTGGTCAATCGCCCAGATCCTCGCAAGCATAATATCATTGGCATAAAGTGGATCTACCGCAACAAGCAAGATGAAAATGGCCTTGTGGTGAGGAATAAGGCACGACTAGTAGCTCAAGGCTACACACAGGTTGAAGGAATTGATTTCGATGAAACTTCTGCACCTGTTGCTAGACTTGAGGCTATTCGCATGTTACTTGCTTATGCTAACCATCATGATATCATATTATATCATGATCAGGGCAACTGCATCAGTTGCGCCTGAAGAAAATCAACCAGATTCCTCAGCTCCTCCCGCGCCTACACCAACTCCAATTCTTCCTTCTGCCTATGAAGTGAAGAAGACCAAGGCTGCAGAGCGAGCTGCAGTGAAGAAAAGGAAGGCATCAACTGCGTCAAATTCTTCGGCTGCGAAGAAAATGAAGCCAATGACCAGCTCACTTGAACAACCAATTGATGTTGTTCCAATTTCCTCCATGTCATCAAAGGAAATTGTTACTTTTGGAGAAGACTATAAGATCCCAAGCGGATCTGATGAAGAAAATCATTCTGCTGCTTCGTCAGAGCAGATTGATGAAGAAATTGAAGTCGATACCATCCCTTCAACGACAGTCAATTCCTCACCTATGCCTCAGTTCACAGCTGAAGAGGCTGGTGTTGAGGAAATTGAAGATGAAGATGTGGATATCGGATGCACCACACCTGTGATGAACGATCACTTCTGGGAAAGTCAGCATCCCAATACTCCTCTCTTCACTCCTATTCAACAGATTCCTCAGTCCCCGGCAACAACAGTTCAAATGGGCTCTGAAGAAACTCATCCCACTCCCTCTGTTCATGAAGATATTCCAGCCACTAGTGCTGAAGAACCTGCTACTGAGGATCATCAGGTTGCCTGAGAGGAGGAACCAGAAATTCCCCAGCCTGAAGTACATGAGCTCGTGATTCCTGAGGTGGTACTGCAACTCACTGACACCCCTCTGCTAAAGTCGAAGAATCCGTTCTCAAGCAAACAGAAGTTCAAGGCTGAAGACTTCTTTTCCGAGCATGTATTCTTCACTGATTACAACCCCTATGACTCTACTCGCATAAGGAAGAGGCGTTTCTGGACTGCTAGTCAAGCCAACTTCTATTCCTCAGTGCTATTTGACAAGGACAAAATCTTCTATCATGAACATATTCCTCACGTGGATATGGAATCTCTGCCATGCTTCGAGCCAGTCCTCAATGTTATTCACGATGCAGGATTACTGAATTTCTGCACTGACATTTGCAATTGGAATGAAGAACTCATTCTTTAGTTCTACGCGACACTGCATATCACTGGAGACGCTGAAGATGTCAACTCATGGGTGTTGGATTGGATGACTGAAAACACTCACTATAAGGCACCGGCAACTAAATTGCTTCGTGTCCTTCCTCTCGATCCTCCCCATGACCGTGCATGTTGCATCTACAATGGCCCTGAACTGACAAATCACTATATGCAAGTGCTCATGAAGCCTTTGAAGCCTGGGCAGGCCCCACGAACCAAATTCCTCGTCAAGGAATTGCTTTATGTGCCTCGGACTGTCTATCGCATTCTGACGAAGACAATGAGTCCTATCAAAGACCACGACTCCAATGATGAAGATGTCGTTGGCATCATGAAGAATATGCTTTTCAACATCATTCATGGCGTTCCCGTCAAATTCCATGATTTCTTCATGAGGACTCTGGCAAATGTTGCTATGTCACCTTTTGAGCTGAAGCCCTATGCGCCTTGGATTATGAGATTCATAAGGGCAAGATCTTCACTGAATTACAAAGCTGACACTCTGGACCACGATAGCTACTTGCCTCCCATTGAAGTCCTCAAACGGCCAGTTTCATCATCTGATGATAAAGGCAAGGCAGCAGCTGTGATCGATGAAGGCATTCGTCCATTGGATGGTCAATTTCGCCTGGCTACATCTTACTCTACCAATGACGACTCTGCCACACATGACACTGCCGCAAATACCTCAGCTAAGCAAAATCCTCAAGCCACAGCACCCAGGGTGATGACTGACCGTGAGTTACTCCTCAGTCTTCATCAGAAGGTTGATCGCAATCACAAATGGGTAAAGCGTCAGTTTGGTGCACTTCTTCACAATATGACCTCAACACACAATGCAGTGAAGAAAAACCACTACTACATTCATGAAACCCTCAACCGCACCTGGGATGTCCTCACTCATGTCTATAGCGCTGAAGAACTGAAGACTATGGGTCTCAAGGAAGAATTTTACTGGTCTGCACCTCCTCCGAAGAAATTCAAGAGGGTCAAAGTTCCTGATCTGGTGGCCAGCTCTTATTCTTCATCGCGTGACACTGATGAGTATGAAGATTTGGACGACACTGCGGCAGGCCCTGCTACAACAAACAACCCCGACAACACTGGCGCTCCTCCATCAACTTGAAATTCTTCAGGGGCGTTAGTCCTCAGTTTCAATCCTTTTGGTCATTTTATGACAAAGGGGGAGAAATCTGAGTTAGTCTTCAAGCGGGTCTATATTAAGGGCGTTTTTTTTAAGTTACAACTCTCGTTCTTCTGAAACTTTTATTGGATCGAGTTGTAATCTTAAACCCGATGGTGCTTGGATACTTTTGGATGGTGCTCTGATACTTTTGTTGCACTATGCTCCGATACTTTTGATGCTTTCGGCATGCTTATTCCTTGTTAATATTATTGCACGCATGCTGAAGTTCATCAGGCACCATATTTTATCATGCATTTCAAATTCTTCATATTATATATCAAATGCGTGTATGAATTACAAGATATAGGGGGAGTTCTCCATGATTCAACTCTTCAAATGTGCATTGCCTCAAACGCAAATTCCTCACTATGCACATCTTCAGGGGGAGTTCTTCTATATCTTGCAATCAAATTCCTCAATATCAGTATTTACACTTCATATGTTTATCCCCGTTGAAAACTTAACCTATGTTGTCATCAATCACCAAAAAGGGGGATATTGTAAGTGCATCTAGTGCCCCTTAGTGATTTTGGTGTATTGAAGACTTATAGGTTAAGGGCTGATGCGTTTGTGAGTGTACACAGGTCTATAAGTCTATGAGGAGTTTGATATCTACAAAGAAAGTCGACCCCTAAAAATAAGTTCTTCCACTGAAGACTTTGATATTCTGAAGACTTTCTGAAGACTTTGAAAGTGAAGAAATTGGTGTGACCTTGAAGACTTGATATTCACTTGAGGGACATGAAGCGTGAAGACTTTTGTTTTCGTAGTTTCATTTTCTCTTTCTTGAGTCATAGGAAACACCGTACTGTTAAAGGGGGTCGAGGAAATACTAAGGAAAAATTTCCATGTGATTCTCAACTCAAAATCCTACACCTACCAATCCCTTCGAGTGAAGCCATTGGAAATCTCATACAGTTCAGTCAATTTCTTCAGTGACAGAGACGCAGTTCTTCTGTTCACTGAGGACTTTGCTCTGACTGAGGAGTTAGGAATTCGCCAGTGCGAATTGCCTACACAGTGAGGAACATGATAGCCCTGAGGAATTTGAGAGTCAAATTTCCGACCTTTGCTGTGTTGCGCGCCAGCTGTCCCAAAATATCTTATCCACCTAGCGGTCATATCATTGAAGGGTATTTATGTCTTATCATGTCGGGCTGCTCCCTAGGCTATAAATAGATGCCCCCTACAACCACTAGTTGGTTGGCTGCTCCAAGAGAACTTGACACTTGTCACTTGAGAGCAACCCATCCTCCGAGGACTTTGAGCGAAAATCATCAAGTGAGGAAAATCCCAAAACCAAACCCCCACAAACCCAAAGTGATTGAGCATCACTGAAGAAATTGATCCTGCGTGGATCCGACGCTTGTTACCTTTGAAGACTGTGCTTCTTCCAGACAGTTAGGCGTCATGGTCTAGAGCATCCAAGAGGAATTGTGGATCGCCGAGTGACCAAGTCTGTGAAGGTTTGGAAGTCACCTGAAGACTTACCACGAGTGATTGGACGAGGTCTGCGTGGCCTTAGTTCAAGGAGAATACGGTGAGGACTGGGTGTCCTGAGCTGCGTGCTCAGTGACGGGACTGCATGTCCTCGAGTTTAAATACTCAGCCGCTCCAACCAGACGTACAACTGAGACAACAGTTGGAACTGGTTTACCAAATCATTGTCTTCACCAACTAACTGGTTCTATTTCCTCAACCCTTTCATTTCCTCATTACTGTGTTGAGTGTTTGTTCATATCTGTGCTTGAAGACATTGACTGAAGACTTTCACAATTTCCTCAGTTCAATTTCCTCAGTCTGTTTGTCTTCATCTTGTGTTATCCTGTGATTACGCTTTCTGTACTCTATGCTTGTCTTCATTTCATCATGACGACCATGCTTGTATTCTGTTGTGCTTACTTCTGAGTACTTATTCCGCTGCAAGTAGTTATTCGCGAAGGAATTTCCTCACCAGCAAATTCCTCAGTGAAGAATTCATAAAAATCGCCTATTCACCCCCCTCTAGTCGATATAACGCACTTTCACTCTTACTTATCGAAAGAGGCTACAACTATCCCGTATACTTGGGGGTTATCAAGACCTTTTTCTAGCGCCGTTGCCGGGGAGTCATAGCGTGGGGTGAATATTCTCGTGTGTGCTTGTTTGCTTTATCATTAAGTAATTTTTATTTGCTGTTCTTAGTTGTTCTCTATCTTTAGTTATGGATATGGAACGCAAAATACCAAAAAAATTAGGTGTACTTGCTACTCATGGAGATGGGGTAACTCCTAAAACCCTCGATTCTCATTATGCGAGAGATATTATATACTACTTTGATAATCCTTAGAAAACTCCATTCAACTTTATTATGGGAGACACGTTGGATCAACGTGAATACTTTAAGGATTATTGCTCGACACAAAAAGGGAAACTATTATGGGATCAATTTATTATGTTGCGTTGGTATGCCTGGGCTCTATGCTTGAGATATGATATTACTTGTTGCTCTAGGATGGAGGCTCCACACCTTCCCTTTTCATGCAAATTTAATGATAATGAAACCTTAGCTTCTTGTGCTAATGGTATATATGATTACTATGATGTGGAACAAATATAAGAATTTGTTGCTTTTAAGGCTGCTTATGAAATTGAATCTTTGTTTGAAAAGTATGAAGCTTTAGATGATGATGTTTATAGGCCTGAAAATCTTGCTATACTTAGATATTGCTATGCAAATTATGAATACAATTACTATATTAATGCATTTATGAAGAAAGTCTCCGCTGTCCAAGAAGAGACTAATATTTTGCAGGAAGCTATGGAAGAAGAAATTGATGAAACAATGAGCTCATTGGATGAAAAAGATGATGAGGAGAGCGAAGAAGAAAAGGAGGAAGAGCGGATTAGCTACCCGTGCCCACCTTCTAATGAGAGTAACCCTCCAACTCATACATTATTTAATTCCCCTTCGTGCTTACCGAAGGATGATTGCTATGATGATTGCTATGATCCCTTGAATTTGTTTGAAATACCCATTTTTGATGATGCTTGCTATGCTTGTGGCCAAGATGCCAATATGAATTATGCTTATGGAGATGAACTTGCTACAGTTCCTTATGTTAAACATGAAATTGTTGCTATTGCACCCACGCATGATAGTCCTATTATCTTTTTGAATTCTCCCGACTACACTATATCAGAGAAGTTTGCGCTTAGTAAGGATTATATTGATGGGTTGCCCGTTACCGTTGCACATGATGATTTTGATGAATATAATACGCATGTGCTTGCTGCTCCTACTTGCAATTATTATGAGAGAGGAACTATGTCTCAACCTCTCTATGTTTCCAACAGGATAGAATTGCAAGAAACTGTTTATACTATGCATTGGCCTTTACTTGGTGTGCATGAATTGTTCTTTTATGACATGCCGATGCATAGGAAGAGAGTTAGACTTTGTTGTTGCTTGATATATGTTACTTTGTGCTCACCAGTAAATTACAAATCATTGTTAATTAAAATTGGCTTTGATATACCTTAGGATCCGGGTGGATTCACTACTTGAGCACTAAATGCCTAGCTTAATGGCCTTAAAGAAAGCGCTGCTAGGGAGACAACCCGGAAGTTTTAGAGAGTCATTTATTTCTGTTGAGTTCTTTCTTATAGTTTAGAAACAAAAAAAATAAAGAGGGAAACCTAAAAACTTTTCAAAAAGGAAAGTGAAAGTGAGAAAGACAAGCATTGTTGAAGTGGGAGCTAGCCTTGAACTTTGTTCATGCTCACGGAAACTTTGTAAATCTTGATTACAGAAAATTTTCAACAAAAATAATTATCCCCTTGTATAATTCCATTGTATTATAAAAATAATGTGCCAAGGTTTGCCTTTAGGATGTTTACAATGCTTGTTGGTTTGTACGGTGCAGGACAGAAACTTTGGCTGTAGTGCGTGATTTTACATTTTTATCTGGAATGTCAATTGGTTCTGATTCCTTTTGCACTGTCTTGATATACAACTTTTTTATTTTCTCTAATTTGGGTAGAATTCTTGGGGTACCACAAGTATGACGGATGTTCAGATTGCTACAGACTGTTCTATTTTTGATATATTTATATTTTTGATGCATAGTTTACTTGTTTTGATGAATCTATCAATTTATATCAGTGGATTAAGACATGTAAAAGTTATATTACAGTAGACACAATGCAAAAACAAAATATGAATTGGTTTGCTACAGTACTTAGAGTGGTGATTTACTTTATTATACTAACGGATCTTACCGAGTTTTCTGTTGAAGATTTGTGTGGATGAAGTGTCTAATCGAGGATGTCTCGATATGAGGAAAAGGAAGAGAGGCAAGAGCTCAAGCTTGGGGATGCCCGAGGCACCCCAAGTAAATATTCAAGGAGACTCAAGCGTCTATGCTTGGGGATGCCCCAGAAGGCATCCCCTCTTTCTTCAACAAGTATCGATATGTTTTCGAATTTGTTTCGTTCATGCATTATGTGCAAGTCTTGGAGCGTCTTTTGCATTTATTTTCACTTTTCTTTTATGCACCATGCTGGTATGAGATATTACTTGGTTTATTTATAGAATGCTCATTACACTTCACTTAAATCTTTTTGAGTATGGCTTTATAGAATGCTTCATGTGCTTCACTTATATCATTTGAAGTTTGGATTGCCTGTTTCGCTTCACATAGAAAACCGCCATTTGTAGAATGCTCTTTTGCTTCACTTATACTTGTTGGAGCGTGGGCATATCTTTTGTAGAAAGAATTAAACTCTATTGCTTCACTTATATCTATTTAGAGAGATGACAGGAATTGGTCATTCACATGGTTAGTCATAAAATCCTACATAAACTTTTAGATCGCTGAATATGATATGTTTGATTCCTTGCAATAGTTTTGCGATATAAAGGTGGTGATATTAGAGTTATCCTAGTGGGTGGTTGTGGATTAGTAGAAATACTTGTGTTGAGGTTTGTGATTCTCGTAGCATACACGTATGGTGAACCGCTTTGTGATGAAGTTAGAGCACAATTTTATTTATTGATTGTCTTCCTTATGAGTGGCGGTCGGAGATGAGCGATGGTCTTTTCCTACCAATCTATCCTCCTAGGAGCATGTAACGCCCCGGATTCGTTGCGCCAGGTGTTTGCCAGTTATTCGCCATCGTTGCCATGTCATTTGCTTGCGTGTTGCATTTTATCATGTCATCATGTGCATTTCTTTTTGCATACGTGTTCGTCTCTTGCATCTGAGCATTTTCCCCGTTGTCCGTTTTGCAATCCGGCACTCCTATGTCCCCCGGCGTCCCCCTTTTGTCTCTCGTTGTGAGTGGGTATTAAACATTCTCGGAATGGCCCGAGGTTTGCCAAGCGGCCTTGGTATAGCACCGGTAGACCGCCTGTCAAGTTTCGTGCCATTTGGAGGTCGTTTGATACTCCAACGGTTAACCGGGTAACCGCAAAGCCCCTTTTGTTGCAGCCCAACACCCCTTCCAAAGTGGCCCAAAACCCAGCAAACTCCCCTCCATGCTCTCGGTCGTTCGATCACGATCGCGTGGCCGAAAACCGCTCCTCATTTGGACTTTCCTAGCTCCTCCTACCTATAAATTATTCCCCCCCTCCGAAATTCGCAGATGAATCCCCCGAAACCCTAGCCTTCTTCTTCCTTCGCGCGCCGGACGCGTCCGCCCGGTGCCGGACACGTCCGCCGCCACCCCCGCGCCCAATCCCCCGCCTCCACGTGGCACGCCGCCACCCGCCGCCGCCGCGTCCCGCCCGAGCCCATCCGGGGCTCGCGCGAGCCCGGCCACGCCGCCGCCCAGGCCCGAGCGCCGCCACCGCTCGCCCCGCTCGCCCCTGCCGCCGGCGAGCCTCCACCCACCGCCGGCGTGCACCACCGCCGCCTCCGCGCGCTGCTCCGCCGCGCCGGAGCGCGCCACCATCTCGCCGCCGACTCCGCTCCATCCCGCCGTCCTCGCCGACCCTCGCCGCCCCGTGCGCCACCGGCCCCTCGCCGCCCGGCCACGGCCTCCGCGCCCGGAGGCCTCGTCCCCAACGCCGGCCGTCGCTCCCGGTCGACGCCTGCGCCCGGCCTCGCGTCCCCTTCGCCGGAGCTCGGCCGGATCAGGCGAGATCCGGCCGGATCCGCCCCGTCCCGCCCCGGATCCGGTGACCCCGAGCTCGCCGGCTACCGTCTCCATCCTCTCCGGCGAAAGCTCCGGCCGTGCATCGAAATCCGTGCAGCCCCGAAGGTTGACCCCGAAACGCCCAAGTCCTCAGGATTTTTGCATAATCATGCCATGTTCATCATGCTGTATCTCTGCATCCGTAGCTCCGTTTCATGCGTGTAATATGTCAAATTGTTCGCCTCGACGAGTACTTCATTTCATTCCATTGCATCATTTTCATTTGAGCTTATCTTGATGCCCGAAATGCTGTTGGAAGAATGCATGTTGATGTTAATCTGCTGAAACTGTCATAACATGCTCTTTTATCATTTTTGCCATGATTGATGTGTGCATCCTATGAGTATGAGCTCTACATGTGTTTTGATCTATGCCATGCCATATTTCTAGGGGTGCCACCCATTTATTTTTGTGAGTTGTGTGCTGAGTGCATCAAGCTTGTTAAGTAGTGTACTTGCTGTTGCTGTTTTCTTGACAGATTCTGTTATATTTTGTTGCTATGTCAACATGCTTCTACTAATCATTCTATGCATAATCTGGAGATGTTCTATAAACATATTTTGATGTACATGTTATGTCCTATCCGTCTATGCCCCTGTTTGCATTTATAGCTTGCTGTAGATTGTTCATATCTTGCTCCAAAGTTGCTTGATAATGTTGCTATCAGCTTGTTAACGTTAAGTTCACTAGTTTCCATGTGTTTTGCTAGTGTTCCATGCACCCTACGACCTTGCTCTTGCCATGTATACCTTTACAAACATGTCTTCTTACTGTTGGTTGCCTTGCCATGCCATGTATTTCTCTGTGGTGAGTGGTTCAAGCTCACCAACATGCCTACTTATTGTTGTTCCTTCCATGTATGAATCTGTCATATAACTTGCCATGTTTACATGGGTGCCATCATATTTTCTATGCCTTTTTGGCTCATGGTCAGTAAGGGTCTTTTGATCTATGCATTTAGTAGTATCATGCCATGCCTTTGTTTGCCATGATAAGTTCCTGTAACATGTTGTTCGATAGCTCTAAACATTGCAACCTGATGTTATTTCCTGATAAGTCTGAAACTGTTATTATTTGCAATTTTACCATGTGTTTTGGAGCATGTTCTAGTGATTTCTGGAGATAGCTAAGTGTTCATGTTTTGTTATGATTTACCTGTACTTCATGCCCATGCCTTTTGTTATTATGTTGGGGTGTTGTAGCTTATTGTTTTGATGCTTGCAAGATGCCTAGTTGCTGTTATGGACAGATTGTTGTTATGACTTGTATAGTGTGTGTGTGTGTTGCACCGTTGCTCCGTTTTGAGTGTGTTCTATATGAAACTTGCTTGATTTTGCATGTAGTTTCATATTATCATGTTGCATCCTTGTTTTGGTGTGTTTTCTTGATGTTTGGGTGCATTTTGCATCAATGCCATGTTTAACTTGTTTTGCTCATATCTTCTAGGCCGTAGCTCCGAATCTAATGATCTTTATATGTAACTTGACTAGAATTTCGTGTAGATCATCTTGGTGCATCTTAACTTGCTGTTTAATAACTTCAACTTAATGTTTGTTCAGTTCTGGACCAATTTCGAAATTTGCATATGAGGACTTACCGGAATTGTTACAGGTTGTTTCTGGCCTCATTTAAACTTGCCTTGAGGTGTTGTTCTTGTTTGCATCATCTCTTGGCATGAGTAGCCTCATCTAGTTTTGTCATGCATCATGCTTGTTGTGCATCATGTCTTGTCATGTGTGGTGTGTTTACCATGTTGTGTGCTTCTTCTCGATAGTTCCTGTTTCGTTGCGATCGTGAGGATTCGTTCGTCTACGTGTGGTTCGTCTTCGTGGCTTCATCTTCTTCATGGACTCGTTCTTCTTCCTTGCGGGATTTCAGGCAAGATGACCGCTACCATGGATCTCACTACTATCATTGCTATACTAGTTGCTTCGTTCTATCGCTATGCTGCGTTACCTATCTTTTGCTCATCAAGCCTCCCAAATTGCCATGAACCTCTAACCTTTGACACCATTCCTAGCAAACCATTGATTGGCTATGTTACCGCTTTGCTCAGCCCCTCTTATAGCGTTGTTAGTTGCAGGTGAGGTTGAAGATTTCTCCATGGTGGACAGGATTTTGGTTGGGATATCACAATATCTCTTATATTATTAATGCATCTATATATTTGGTAAAGGGTGGAAGGCTCGGCCTTATGCCTGGTGTTTTGTTCCACTCTTGCCGCCTTCCGTCATACCGGTGTTATGTTCCCGGATTTTTGCGTTCCGAACGCGGTCGGGTGATTTATGGGACCCCCCTGACAGTTCACTTTGAATAAAACTTGTCCAGCAAGGCCCAACCTTGGTTTTACCATTTGCCTCACCACCACCTATACCCTTCCCTTGGGTCGGCCAACCCAAGGGTCATCTTTATTTTAGCCCCCCCGGGCCAGTGCTTGTCTAAGTGTTGGTCCGAACTGAGCCGCCTGCGGGGCCACCTCGGGGAAACTCGAAGTCTGGTTTTACTCGTAGCCTGTCTCATCCGGTGTTGCCCTGAGAACGAGATATGTGCAGCTCCTATCGGGATTGTCGGCGCATCGGGCGGCTTTGCTGGTCTTGTTTTACCATTGTCGAAATGTCTTGTAAACCGGGATTCCGAGACTGATTGGGTCTTCCTGGGAGAAGGTCTATTCCTTCGTTGATCGCGAGAGCTTGTCATGGGATAAGTTGGGACACCCCTGCAGGGTATAAACTTTCGAGAGCCGTGCCCACGGTTATGTGGCAGATGGGAATTTGTTAATGTCCGGTTGTAGATAACTTGACACCAGATCCGAATTAAAATGCATCAACCGTGTGTGTAGCCGTGATGGTCTCTTTTCGGTGGAGTCTGGGAAGTGAACACGGTCTTTGGGTTATGTTTGACGTAAGTAGGAGTTCAGGATCACCTCTTGATCATTGCTAGCTTCACGACCGTTCCGCTTGTTCTCTTCTCGCTCTTATTTGCGTTGGTTAGCCACCATATCATGCTTAGCCGCTGCTGCAGCCTCACCACTTTACCCCTTCCTTTCCCATTAAGCTTTGCTAGTCTTGATACCCATGGTAATGGGATTGCTGAGTCCTCGTGGCTCATAGATTACTACAACAACAGTTGCAGGTACAGGTTTATGCGATGATCATGACGCGAGAGCGATGCTTGCTTGCGTTGAGTTCTTCTTCTGCTTCTTCTTCGATTAGGGGATAGGTTCCAGGTCGGCAGCCTGGGCTAGCAGGGTGGATGTCGTTTGAGTTTCTGTTTGTGTTTCATCCGTAGTCGGTTGGTGCTCTTATGTAAGATGATGTTGTATTCATGTGGCATTGTATGCCTTATGTATGTATCCCCATCTATTATGTAATGTTGATGTAATGATATCTACCTTGCAAAAGCGTTCCAATATGCGGGTCTATCCTTAGTGGGACCTTCGATTTCCTTTTGGATAGGGTCGCATATTGCGCATGACAAGTTGGTATCAGAGCCTCCACCGACCCTAGGAGCCCCCTTGATTGATCGTGTAGTTTGGCCGTTGTTGAGTCTAGAAGAAAACTATTTTTGGAGTCTAGTTATATCGGAGAGTAGGAATTCTTTTTACTCCTCTGCCCCTTCGTCGCTCTGGTGAGGAATCTTGATGTAGGTGTTTTGAACTACTCCTCTTCCCCTTCAAATTTTTCTTTAGGATCTCGTGGTTAGTTTCATGAGTTGTCCATCCTCTTTTATCCGGTGCATTTCTCGTCAAGTTGACTCGATCCTCTTCATCTTTGCCAAGTTCAATCCTCAGTTGTCTTCTTTTCCCACCCGCCCTCCCTTCTTCTTCTCAAATCCGGAGTCCGTAATCGAGTATGCTTCATACTCGTGCGAAGTCTTTGCTTTCTTTCCGCAATGATTTCAACCGGGGTTTTCTCTTCTAGATATTCGTCGGTTCCCCCTTCCAAGTTGCCTTTGTTTTTCCCGCCCCCACCCTCTTACTTCCGGAGCCTGAGTCTCTTTCAACCATCTATTTCATTCATACGGAGCCTCTTCAGTCTTCCGTCAATTATTTCAACCGATGAATTCTCGTCTCGTTCGTCACTCTTCACCCTTTTCTTTTCCCGGTGCACTCAATTCAAGTTTTTCGGGTTGATCATATTCTTTTCCTCAGCTCAAGTGTTCTCCTTGCTCGTTTGCCTCTCGCCATTCAATCATTCCAGAGTTCAAGACATCTCAGAGATTCGTCGATGTTCGAATTGATTCGAGGTTGCCACCTCATTCTAATATTTCAATTGTTCAGATGCATCATCTATCTGTTCAACAATCCTTTCCAACGGTGTTTTCTCTTCAGTGAGCCATAACCCACAGGGTTTTTCCCAGGATCTTACCCGACTCATCTAATTCCCCCGGAGTTATTCTCAGATTCTTTTGAAGGGTGACGTAAGTATGAATTTCATCAGTCACTTGCCTTCTCCAAGATCTCTTTCAAATCATTTCATTGTTGGCTCAACCTCTTCGCTTTTCATTCTCCCGGAGTATCTTAGTAATTTTGGTGGTATTTTCCGTCGTCATTTGAAGATAGAAGAAGAGTTTTCCTCTCAATCTTGCCCGTTCTCCCGAAGATTCATGGTTCTAGCTTCATGTTATCCTCTCGAATTATTCCGTTTGTCAGATATTCTTTCTTACCCATCCGGAGCATGTCAGGAGTTGTTTTTTCCATTTCTTTTCACCGGAGTCCATCATTCCAGTTACCATTCTCTAATTATCCCGGTGCTTCATTCAAGTGCTCTTTAATCAGATCGAGTTCTTCCCGTTCTCTTGTATCTAAATCCCCTCGAGCATATTGGTTCTTCTATTTCTTCCCGGTGATTCATACTCTTTCATCAGGCATTTCCAAATTCTAACGGTGGTGGTTTCAGATTCTTTTTCTTTGATTATCATATTAATTCATTCGTTCATTTCAATCCTACCGGTGGTTCATGAAGACCTTCTCAAGTTTTCGATATGTCACTTCTCAATTCTTTTCAAGAAGAATAAGTAATATGCAAAATCCATTGCTTGTCATCAATTTAATTTGATGAAGGATAAGCATACAATAAATCTTATTCTTATTTCCTCCAAGCGAGTAATCCTTTCCTTCGAAGTTTGTTCTTGTTGAATAAATTCTAGTTCCAAGCGTTTTCATCTTTTCTTTTCCGGAGTTCAAATTTTTCCTTGGCCATTTCGTCGGAACCTCCATCTAAAGCACCGCAAGGCTCATCTTATTCTTTCATCCTTCATTCTATCTCATCATCCTTTATTTTTCCGGAGTACTTCATGGCGATTCTTTATGATTTAATTCATTCTTCAAGAGTTCGTCAAGTACCATTCCATCCTCTCAAGCTCGTGTTCTATTTCCCCATGTTTCAGCCGAAGTGCTGCCTAAATCCTTTCAGTCTTATCCGTTTCTTTTCTCATTCTAACCACTCTGGTTAGAACGAGTGGTTTCATAGTCTATCTGTTTCCGTGAGCTTTCGATTCTCGTCATTCTCGTCGGTCCTCTCTTCTTCTCGAGTGCTCTCGATTCTTTGCTTATTCTCTTGAGTTCTTGTTTCACCTCATCCCTTTTCCCTTCCGTCTCGGTCCTAAGATCTCGGGACGAGATCTCTTAATAGTGGAGGAGTGTTGTAACGCCCTGGATTCGTTGCGCCAGGTGTCTGCCAGTTATTCGCCGTTGTTGCCATGTCATTTGCTTGCGTGTTGCATTTTATCACGTCATCATGTGCATTTCTTTTCGCATACGTGTTCGTCTCTTGCATCCGAGCATTTTCCCCGTTCTCCATTTTGCAATCCAGCACTCCTATATCCCCCGGCGTCCCCCTTTTGTCTCTCATTGTGAGTGGGTATTAAACATTCTCAGAATGGCCCGAGGTTTGCCAAGCGGCCTTGGTATAGCACCGGTAGACCGCCTGTCAAGTTTCGTTCCATTTGGAGGTCGTTTGATACTCCAACTGTTAACCGGGTAACCGCAAAGCCTCTTTTGTTGCAGCCCAACACCCCTTCCAAAGTGGCCCAAAACCCAGCAAACTCCCCTCCATGCTCTCGGTCGTTCGATCACGATCGCGTGGCTGAAAACCGCTCCTCATTTGGACTTTCCTAGCTCCTCCTACCTATAAATTAGTCCCCCCCTTCCGAAATTCGCGGATGAATCCACCGAAACCCTAGTCATGGGCTAAGTTGGGACACCCCTGCAGGGTATAAACTTTCGAGAGCCGTGCCCGCGGTTATGTGGCAGATGGGAATTTGTTAATGTCCGGTTGTAGATAACTTGACACCAGATCCGAATTAAAATGCATCAACCGTGTGTCTAGCCGTGATGGTCTCTTCTCGGTGGAGTCCGGGAAGTGAACACGGTCTTTGGGTTATGTTTGACGTAAGTAGGAGTTCAGGATCACCTCTTGATCAGTGCTAGCTTCACGACCGTTCCGCTTGTTCTCTTCTCGCTCTTATTTGCGTTGGTTAGCCACCATATCATGCTTAGCCGCTGCTGCAGCCTCACCACTTTACCCCTTCCTTTCCCATTAAGCTTTGCTAGTCTTGATACCCATGGTAATGGGATTGCTGAGTCCTCATTGCTCACAGATTACTACAACAACAGTTGCAGGTACAGGTTTATGCGATAATCATGACGCAAGAGTGATGCTTGCTTGCGTTGAGTTCTTCTTCTGCTTCTTCTTCGATCAGGGGATAGGTTCCAGGTCGGCAGCCTGGGCTAGCTGGGTGGATGTCGTTTGAGTTTCTGTTTGTGTTTCATCCGTAGTCGGATGGTGCTCTTATGTAAGATGATGTTGTATTCATGTGGCATTGTATGCCTTATGTATGTATCCCCATCTATTATGTAATGTTGATGTAATGATATCCACCTTGCAAAAGCGTTCCAATATGCGGGTCAATCCTTAGTGGGACCTTCGAGTTCCTTTTGGATAGGGTCGCATATTGGGCGTGACAGAGCATGCGCGTAGTATTTTGTTTTCAATGCCTTGTAGATTTTTGCAATAAGTATATGAGTTCTTTATGACTAATGTTGAGTCCATGGATTATACGCACTCTCACCCTTCCATCATTGCTAGCCTCTCTTGCGCCGTGCAACTTTTGCCAGCACCATACACCCTCAAAACAGCCACCATATCTACCTATCATGGCATTTTCATAGCCATTCGGAGATATATTGCTATGCAACTTCCATCATCATCATATACATCACTTGAGCATTCATTGTCATATTGCCTTGCATGATCGTAAGATAGCTAGCATGATGTTTTCATGGCTTGTCCATTTTATGATGTCATTTCTATGCTAGATCGTTGCACATCCCGGTACACCGCCAGAGGCATCCATATAGAGTCATATCTTTGTTCTAGATATTGAGTTGTAAGTAAATAAAAGTGTGATGATCATCATTATTAGAGCATTGCCCCAGTGAGGAAAGGATGATGGAGACTATGATTCCCCCACAAGTCGGGATGAGACTCCGGACTTTATGAAAAATAAAAGAGGCCAAAGAAGCCCAAATAAAAAGGAGGACAAAGAAGCGCACCAAAAAGAAAGAAAAAAAATAATAAAAAAATGAAAAATAGAAGAAAAAAATGAGAGAAAAAGAGAGAAGGGGCAATGTTACTATCCTTTTACCGCACTTGTGCTTCAGAGTAGCACCATGTTCTTCATAGAGAAAGTCTCCTATGATTTCACTTTCATATACTAGTGGGAATTTTCATTATAGAACTTGGCTTGTATATTCCAACGATGGACTTCCTCAAATGCCCTAGGTCTTCGTGAGCAAGCAAGTTGGATGCACACCCACTTAGTCTCTTTTATTGAGCTTTCATACACTTATAGCTCTAGTGCATCCGTTGCATGGCAATCCCTACTCACTCACATTGATATGTATTGATGGGCATCTCCATAGCCCGTTGATACACCTAGTTGATGTGAGACTATCTTCTCCTTTTTTCCTTCTCCACAACCACCATTCTATTCCATCTACAGTGCTATGTCCATGGCAAACGCTCATGTATTGCGTGAAAGTTGAAAAAGTTTGAGATTACTAAAGTATGAAACAATTGCTTGGCTTGTCATCGGGGTTGTGCATGATTAAATACTTTGTGTGATGAAGATAGAGCAACAGCCAGACTATATGATTTTGTAGGGATAACTATCTTTGGCCATGTTGTTTTGAAAATACATGATTGCTTTATTGGTACGCTCGAAGTATTATTGTTTTTATGTCAAATGATAGACTATTGCTTTGAATCACTCCTGTCTTAATATTCATGCCATGATTAGACATATGATCAAGATTATGCTAGGTAGCATTCCCCAGCAAAAATTATCTTTTTATCATTCACCTACTCGAGGACGAGCAGGAATTAAGCTTGGGGATGCTGATACGTCTCCGTCGTATCTATAATTTTTGATTGTTCCATGCCAATATTCTTCAACTTTCATATACTTTTGGCAATATTTATACTATTTTTGGGACTAACATATTGATCCAGTTCCTCTCTGTTGCATGTTTTTTGTTTCGTAGAAACCCAATATCAAACGGAGTCCAAACGGGAAAAAAATGGACGGAGAATTATTTTGTAATATTTGTGATTTTTGGGAAGTAAAATCAGCGCGAAACGGTGTCCGGGGTGGCCATGAGACAGGGGGGCGCGCCCTCCCCCCTGGGTGCACCCTGGACTCTCGTGGGCCACCCGTAAGGCGGTTGATGCTCTTCTTTTGCCGTAAGAAAGAAAATTTTACGAGAAAAATTTGGGCGAAAGATTCACCCCAATCGGAGTTACGGATCTCCGGATATTAAAGAAATGGTGAAGGGGTAGAATCTGAGAACACAGAAGCGGAGAGATAGATCCAATCTCGGAGTGGCTCTCGCCCCTCCCACGCCATGGGTGCCAAGGACCAGAGGGTAAACCCTTCTCCCATCTAGGGAGGAGGTCAAGGAAGAAGAATAAGGAGGGGGGCTCTCTCCCCCTTGCTTCCGGTGGTGCCGGAACGCCCCCGGGGGCCATCATCATCACCGCGACCTTCACCAACACTGCTGTCCTCTTCACCAACATCTCCATCACCTTTCCCCATCTATATCCAGCGGTCCACTCTCCCGCAACCCGCTGTACCCTCTACTTGAACATGGTGCTTTATGCTTCATATTATGTTCCAATGATGTGTTGCCATCCTATGATGTCTTAGTAGATTTCTATTGTCCTATCGGTGATTGATGAATTGCTATGATTAGTTTGAGTTGCATGTTTTATTATTGGTGTTGTCCTATTGTGCCCTCTGTGTCACGCAAGCGTGAGGGATTACCTCTGTACGGTGTTGCAATGAGTTCATGATTCGCTTATAGTGGGTTGCGTGAGTGAATGAAACACAAACCCGAGTAAGGGGATTGTTGCGTATGGGATAAAGGGGACTTGATACTTTAATGCTATGGTTGGGTTTTACCTAAATGAATCTTTAGTAGTTGCGGATGCTTGCTAGAGTTCCAATCATAAGTGCATATGATCGAAGTAGAGAAAGTATGTTAGCTTATGGCTCTCCCTCAAATAGAATTGCAATAGTGATTACCGGTCTAGTAACGAAGTCAGTTGCTTAGGACAATTTCACAACTCCTACCACCACTTTTCCACACTCGCTTTATTTATTTTTTTGCATATTTATCTAAACAACCCCTACTTTTTATTTACGCATTCTGTATTATCTTGCAAACCTATCCAACAACACCTACAAAGTACTTCTATTTTCATAATTGTTCTAGCTAAAGCGAACGTCAAGCGTGCGTAGAGTCGTATCAGTGGCCGATAGGACTTGAGAGAGTATTTATTCTACCTTTAGCTCCTTGTTGGGTTTGACACTCTTACTTATCGAAACAGGCTACAACTATCCCGTATACTTGCGGGTTATCACAGGTCTAGTCCCTGCATCCTTCGGTGCGGTGGGAAGGCCGCACCGCCACCCCGTCGCTGACTCCAGCCAGTTCGTCGTCCCATGCCCGTCGCAACCCCACGGACGCGCCGCCCGCTCCTACAGCCGATGCCGGCACTGGGGCCAGGGGGCTCCGGCCCTTGGCCCCCGCCTTGCGGCAGGTGCAGTGGCCGCTCAAGTTCAAGCCCAAGATGCCGCCGCGCTACAACTGCGCGACGGATCCACTGGTTTTCTTGCTGGCGTACGAGGAGGCCGTCCTCAAGGCCGAAGGCGACGATAGGGTGACGCCAACTGGTTTCCCATGGCCCTCACCGGCGTTCCGTGCATGTGGCTGCTCCACCTACCGACGGCTTCCTAGACCTCCTGGGGGGAACTGCGCGACCTCTTCCTCACCCATTACGCCGCGCCAGTACCCCTGGTCGTCGCAGCTCTCCTGGGCGGCTCACAGGCGCGACCTTCGAGCCGCCACGTCAAGCCATTCACCCGCCAGATCGGCACCGCCTCCAAGTGCCGAGAAGCCCCCCCGGGCTGGATGGCGCCCGAGGCCGATCTGACCTTCAACTCGGACGATCACCCCTCCAACCCCGCCGGTTCGGGTGCGCTCCCAATGCTGTGCACCCCCACCATCTGCCAAGTGGCCGTAACCAGGACCCTTATTGACGGCGGTGCCGGCCTCAACGTGCTCTCTGTGGAGGCCTTTAGCCTCCTCCATGTGCCCCCAGAGCGGCTTCAGCCTAGCAGGCCTTTCTCGGGTGTCGGAGTTGGTTGCACTGCCTCCTTGGGACAGATTCGCCTCCCTGTGACCTTCGGCACCTATGACAACTTCCGCACGGAACTGATCGACTTCGACATCGCCCCCATCGGCCTCCCCTACAATGCCATTCTCGGCTACCCGGCCTTGGCCCGGTTCATGGCAGCAACTCACTTGGCGTACAACCTCATGAAGATGCCCGGGAGCAGCGGCGTCCTTATCGTGCCAGGAGACACAAAGGATGCACTGCAGGCTCTCAAGCTTGCTTTCAAGACGGCCGCGATGGCGCAGCCCGCCACCACTGACGCCCTCGAGCCCAAGGGGGCTGCGCCAGCTAAGAAGCACCTATTCACCCAAGACAAGGCGGAAACCAAGCAGGTACCGGTCGACGAGGATGGGACCACTAACACCACCTTCACCATAGGTGCCAACCTCAAACCCGAGCAGGAGGAGGCCTTGGTGAAGTTCCTACGCGCGAATAAGAAGGTGTTCGCATGGGAACATGATCAGCTAGCGGGGGTCCAGAGGGGTGTGATTGAGCATCACCTCAATGTGTGCCCCAACGTGCGCCCCGTGAAGCAGAAGGCGAGGCGGCAGTCCACCGAGAAGCAAGCCTTCATCATCCAAGAGACCCGCAAGCTAGAGGCAGCAGGGGTTATTCGTGAGGTCCGCTACCCGGATTGGTTGGCTAACCCGGTTGTCGTGCCGAAGAAGGGAGGAAAGGAATGCATGTGTGTCGACTTCACCAACCTCAACAAGGCTTGCCCGCAGGATCCATTTCCGCTCCCTCGCATCGACCAGATCGTCGACTCCACCGCCGAGTGTGACCTGTTGTGCTTCCTGGATGCCTTCTCTGGCTATCACTAGATCAAGATGGCGTTAGAAGATGTGGAAAAAACGGCTTTCCTGACCCCATGCAGAGTGTACTGCTATATTGCATGACATTTGGGTTGTGCAAGGCAGGTGCGACCTTCCAGCGGCTGATGCACATCGCCTTTGGCCGGCAGCTCGGGAGGAACACTGAGGCGTACGTGTATGACATTGTGGTGAAGTCTCGGGAGGAAAAAACCCTGATACAGGACTTGGAAGAAACCTTTGCGAGCCTCAATGAAGTGGAACTGCGGCTCAACCTGGAGAAGTGTGTATTTGGAGTCCCCTCGGGCAAGCTCCTGGGTTTCCTCGTGTCCCACAGGGGCATCGAGGCCAACCCAGAGAAAGTCAAAGCAGTCGAAGACATGAGCCCGCCGAAAACCCTTAGAGAAATGCAGAAGCTCAACAGGCGTGTAACCGCGCTAGGATGCTTCATCTCCAAGCTGGGGGAACGTGCACTGCCCTTCTTCAAGCTTATGAAGAAGAAGGGCCCCTTCAAATGGTCTGAAGAGGCCGACAAGGCATTCCAAGATCTCAAGAGGTACCTTACCAGCCCTCCGGTGATGGTAGCTCCGCGTCCTCGGGAGCCCCTGGTGCTCTACCTTGCAGCCACCCCCTACTCCGCCAGCGCGGACCTGGTGGCGGTTAGGGGGAGCATCGGACCAAGGCCGCAGCAGCTGTCCGGGCTGAGGACAAGCGAAGCTAAGAAAGCCTCACGAAGACCACGACCGCAGCCGAAAAGGATCAGCTGCAGCAGGGGAGCGCACCTGGAGCAGAAGAGGCCTCTCCAAGCAATCAAGCGCTGGGGGCCCCATCGTCTCAGGAGTCGCCCCAACCTCTGAAGGACGCAAGCAGCGCCAGCACCCTCAACCTCCTCGAGCATCCCGTGTACTTCGTCAGCACAGTGCTATGCGACGCAAGGGCGCGGTACCCCATGCCTCAAAAACTCCTCCTCGTGCTATTGATAGCTTCACGAAAGCTGCAGCACTACTTCCAAGGCCATCCCATCAAGGTCGTCTTAGTATACTCCTTGGAAAGGGTACTCAGGAGCCCCAACTCGGCTGGAAGAGTCGCTGAATGGAACATCAAACTGCAAGTGTTTCAGCTAGAATTCAGCACGACCAGAGTCATCAAAGGAGCCGCACTTGCAGATTTCGTGATAGAATGGGCAGAGGCACTGGGCCTCAAGGCGGGCAAGGACCAATCACTTTCCCTCGGAAGTGAGCCACCGGACGTCTGGGTAATGTACTTCGACGGGGCATTCTCCCGACATGGCGTGGGGGCCGGCGCAGTGCTCGTATCTCCTACTCAGGACAAGCTCTACTACGCCGTACAACTCTGTTTCTAGCACGGAGAAAAGGTCTCCAACAACATAGTAGAATACGAAGGCCTGATAGCAGGCCTGAAAGCCGCAATCGCCTTCAGGGTAAAGAGCCTCATCATCAAGGGCGATTCGCAACTCCTCGTCAACTTCTCCAACAAGATATACGAGCCGAACGACGAGCACATGGAAGCCTACCTCGCGGAGGGTCGTAGGATGGAGAAACAGTTCTGGGGGCTGGAGTTGCAGCATGTGCCTCGCTGCACCAATCCAGAGGCTGATGACATCGCCAAGAGGGCATCCAGGCGGCTGCCTCAGGAGTCTGGCGTCTTCGAGGAGCGACTCTTCAAGCCCTCGGCGGTGCCATCACTATCAAGCATGGCTCAACCTCGGGAGGATCTCCCTTAGCCACCTGCCTCGGGAGCCCCGGCCTGCGGCCCGGCCTCAGGGGCGCGCCTGCTCCTGGCGTTGGAGCCTCAGGAAGGATGTTGGATCGCAGAGCTCAAGAACTACATGACGCAAGGGACCCTGCCGGAGAAGGAGGAGGACGCGGAGCGCGTGGCGCGGCAGGCCACAACCTACTGCATCGAGGATGGAGAGCTCTACCGGAGGCGACCAAATGACGTGTCCCTACGTTGCATTTCTAGAGAGAAAGGGAAGGAGCTGTTGGCAGACATACACGGTGGAGACTGTGGGCATCACTCATCATCATGGACCCTTGTTGGCAAGGCGTTCCGCAGCGGGTTCTATTGGCCCACAGCACTCAGTGACGCCGTTGAGCTGGTGAAGGCTTGTGAGGCCTGCCAATTCCACGCCAAGCAGATCCATCAGCCGATGCGGCTGCAGACTATACCCCTCTCATGGCCGTTCACAGTGTGGGGACTGGACATTCTGGGCCCGTTCCCTCAGGCGCCAGGGGGCTATCGCTACCTCTATGTTGCCGTGGACAAGTTCACCAAGTGGGCTGAGGTGGAAGCTGTCTGCACCATCCCAGCGGGCTCCGCAGTCAAGTTCATAAAGGGCCTCGTGAGCTGATTTGGGGTGCCTAACAGCATCATCACCGACAACGGTTCACAATTCACCAGTAATCTCTTGAAAACATACTGTGCTAACCTTGGAATGCAGATATGCTACGCTTCGGTAGCACACCCCCGGAGCAACAGCTAGGCCGAGCGAGCCAACGCGGAGGTCCTGAGGGGCATCAAAACCAGGACCTTCAAGAAGAAGCTGGAGGCCTGCGGCAGGGGCTGGTACGACGAGCTCCAATCTGTGATGTGGTCTATCCGCACGACCGCGGCCAAGCCGACTGGCGAGACTCCGTTCTTCCTCGTCTACGGAACTGAGGCCGTCCTCCCTCACGAGGTTAGGCGTCGTTCCGCACGGGTACTGGCATTCGACGAGGCACAGCAGGACGCCATGCGGGGACGGATCTCATGCTGGGGGAGGAACACCGTCGAGAGGCCGCACTGCGAGCAGCAAGGTATAAACAGGCGCTGCGACGATACCGCTGCCGCAACATCCGCCCCAGAACTCTTGAGGTAGGGGACCTCGTGCTCAGACGGGTCCTCTCTAGGGAGGGGTTGCACAAGCTCTCTCCCATGTGGGAGGGCCCGTTCAAGGTTGTTCATGTTTCCAGGCCTAGCTACACGTGCTTGCAGACCCAGGAGGGGGTGCCTGTCCAGAACGCATGGAACATTCAACATCTCCGAAGATTCTACCCCTGAGCGAGGCCCAGTGCCTACGGAAAAGGACCGGTGCCTGTGAAGAAGGCCAATGCCTGTGAAGCTGCCGCATTTTGGGAAGGCCCGGTGCCTGTGAGAAGGCCAATGCATGTGAAGCTGCCGCATTTTAGGAAGGCCCGGTGCCTGTGAAGCTGCCACATTTTGGGAAGGCCCGATGCCTGTGAAGAATTCCAATGAATTGTGAAGCTGCCGCATTCTGGGAAGGCCCAGTGCCTGTGAAGAAGGCCAATGCCTATGAAGTTGCCGCGTTTTGGGAAAGGCCCGGTGCCTGTGAAGAAGGCCAATGCCTATGAAGCTCGCCTCCCGTGACACTCTCACATAATAATGAGTGGGGCTGTACACGCCCTGGAGTCTCCGGAGTGCCGCCCTCGGGCCTCGGGGCCTCCCACCCACACCAAGTGGCAGCACTTAGCTCCGCGCTGGTGAGAAGACGTCGAAGACTAGATTAGGTGCTGGACGCGGCTTTTTCATTTGCTTTCTGCAGTTGGCTTGTTCGTTCCTATTTGAAGTTTTATTGGAGCTGTTGCCGTCTCTGGCTTGTGACTCTTTGTCTTTTTTCACTCACCTGCCTCGTTTTCTCTCATGCAAGTCTCGCGAGGGAGGTACACGGGCACCCTCGTGAGTGTTTTCTGTCCTGATTGTTTGAAGCTTTCCTATCCCAGTTCGTCACGGGAGCACCCCTCCTAGTCCGTGCCGCACGGGCATCGCGACACGAGTGCAGGACCTGGGTCGGTCGCCCGCGCAACCAAGACCGGAAGCAACCCCTCCTGACTAATCCTTGTAGGACATGAAGCGCGTGGCAAGGCCTCGGCCTCGGGAGGCGAAGACCGCAACAAGCCTCGCCAAGCTAAGTAGTTCCTGCGCACGGGCACGCGGCATGAAAAGATAACGCAGAAATAGTAGATATAGCACGATAGTTAATAGCGACAGTTCAACACGCCCCTGCGGGGCCCAATACTACTTTCTTTTTGCGCAGGAAAGGAAGAAAAACAAAACAGGCACGACTTGCTCGGCACCAACTCGCGGTGAGAGCTCGTGCTACCTCCGGAGCTCAGTCAGATCCCCGCACTCGCTTCACCGGGGCACGACGGCGGACTGACCCGCTACCTTCCCCCAGGCGGGCACGATGGTGCGGGGGCTGGTCGCGACCACCGCTGGACGAGCTGCTATCTGAAGGAAAGTCGCCGAAGCTTGGCGAGCCCCGAGCGCCGCTGCCCGTGCGCCTGCCACCGTCTTCGTCCTGATCAACGCCGGGGCTGGGCAGACGGCCGCGATCGTCGTCTTCGGGGCATCACCCAGCACGGCGGCCATCTTCCCCGAACACCCTCGCGTAGAGGGTGGCGTCGTCGTCCAACCTAAAGTGCAGGGAGAACCTCCTGCACAGGCCGCGCGCGCGGGCGAATGTTTGCCAGCCGCGGGTCAGGGCCACATCCCCGGTGACGGAGACCTCCAGCGAAGCCCAGGAGGCCCTGCTGCAGCAACCATCCGCCTGAAGCTAGATGCCACCCGGAGTGTCGGCCCGAAGTTCACCTACAAAGAAGAGGGGGAGCTGTAGCCAGGTGCTGGTCGGGTCCGCCGACCGCACGACGAACTCCGGCAGAACCTCCGCCGAGCGGAAGCGCGGCCTGGTGGCCGAGCAGCTGCGGCGTGCCTCCCATCTGCAACCGGGCGCTCATCGCTGCGCTGAGGACCGCCTCCACGACTACGGGAAGCCACCACGGGGGCCGCAGGATGCTTGCGGGGGCGGCCCGGCTGCGCTTGGTCGGAGGAGAGTCAGGCCCCTCCTGACGGGCCTTTCCCTTCTCCACGGCCGAGAACCTCTTTGGCGGGGCCATGAGAGTGGCGAGCAACCAAGATGGGGAGAAAGGAGCAGCAAGAAGGAATAAACTGAAGGGGCTCGCACCGTTCCGTACTTATAGCCGGAGGAGGCCAACCATCGGCCTCCACGACCGCAGGTAATCGTGACCTGTTTTTGCATGTAGGGACTTGTCAAGTCATGCGGTTGCCGAGGCATCATGGGGAAGCGGAGACGCTCACGTCCAATCAATCGCCATGCGGCGCCCGAGGCCGCAGGCTCTTGGGACCCGCGGCGCTTCGCACTTGCCCCTTCGCTTCTCTGCTAAGCCGAGTCCGGGCGCGCCTTGGGCCCGAGGGCTACTGTCGGCGTTATGGGAATGGGGGTCCCCAGACTTGCCTGCCTGCGGCCTACGGCATAGCTCAAGTGGGGGCCCAATGCAGCCCAGCTTCATCAGCTTAAGCTCAAGACCCTCGCGAGGGGCCAAGCCTCACGGGGCGGACGACAGGAAGCTTCCTCAGGAGCACCCTCCTCAGGGAGGCTCACGAGGAGGCAGAGAGATCAAGGCAGGGTACCTCCCGAGGAGCCCATGACGCAAGCCATGACGATCGAGACCAGGCGGGCGCCAGGTGGGCGCCGGCCTACACAGTGTCCTTGTTTCCCTTTCGGTGCAAAGGGGGCAAGCACATGCCAAGGCACCAGGCAAAGGTTACCGTTTCGGTGCAACAAGACCAAGACCAGCAGAATGGCAGGATGGAGGTCATCGTGGAGCCCAGGACGGCGTCATCGTTAGAGCCTTTGGCAGCTGAAGACCAACTTTAGTCAGGATAAGTGTACTAGATCTTCCCCTTCAAAATGGCTAATTGTTGGCGCCCTTCCCGCTGATTATTTGGGAAGAGGCCCAGGGCCTCCCTCTATAAATAGGACTAGCCACCACAGAGTGGAGGCATCGAGCATCTATCTCAAGAAGACGCATAGACTAAAGAGAAGCGACTGAACTCACCCTAGCAGTTCATCGCACCAGCTCAAGAACAGCTCCTCGCGAGGTTGTTCTCCCTTTGTATTGTTTATCATTAGCCCCATGAGGCAATCCACGACACCACACACTGGAGTAGGGTATTACACAACAATGGTGGCCTGAACCAGTATAAATCTTGTGTCCCACGTGTGCCTTCTTCCTAGCCTAGATCCATTGCGAGACTTCGACGCGTGAGCTGGTAGGGGAAAGATCTTCGTGCGCACCCCAGAGTTCGAACCTCAAAGGTCTGCTGGAACCCGAACTTATCTTGCGTATTTTAGAGTATCCACTTTCACTTGTCTATGAACTGTACAGGCAACCCAGAAGTCCTTTTCCGCGGACACGGCTATTCGAATAGATCATATTAACCCTGCAGGGGTGTACTTCTTCACACACGCTCTCGCCACTTACTGCCATGTACACGTCATGTATTTCGGCAACCTTCAAGCGGAAACCTGGCGAGGGTGTCGGTCACGACCTGACTAACCACACAAGTCTCTCCTCCAGGTTTATCGCCTATTCGGGTTCCATCTGCAAGGAGATCCAGCCGGGGTGTCCCTCATGGCCCCAAACGATGTGAGCAGGGTTCCCAAGCCCACCATCCGGGTGCCACTTGGTACACCGTGCCACTGTGCCTAGTCTGTCCCAAGCCCACCTATACCGGGTGCCACTTGGTAGACTACTAACACTACCTACAAACACCAGAAACTAGTTGCAACTCCTGGACAGAGATCATGTTGATTAATAAGTCGAGAGAGCTTGGAGTGCCCGGAGCACAATGTGTGGTAGTAACTGTTCATGGATCACAAACACAGAACTCAGTTCCTGAGGATGTTTTCAATGAGACAACCCACCATGTACTCCTACATGGCCTCTCACTGCTACCTTTACCAAATCATGTTCACACACTTAGCTCTCAACAGTAGGACATGTTCACAACTTCCCAATTCATCCCCGATGAATCAGACCTGACACAACTCCAAGCGATAGCAGGCATGACAAACAAGCATGAATGAGTAGGCACATCAGGGCTCAAACAACTCCTACTCATGCTAGTGGGTTTCATCTATTTACTGTGGCAATGACAGGTCATGCAGCGGAAAGGGGTTCAACTATCGCAGCACATAACAGTTGAAATGTTGTTGTCCTAATGAAGTAAAAGAGAGCAGGAGCGAGAGAGTGGGATTGTATCAAAATGAACAAGGGGGTTTTGCTTGCCTGGCACTCCTGAAGATGATATAGTTCTTCATCGGTGTCATCGAACTCATCATCGGAATGTCGTCTACTGAGAGGGGACAAATACCGGCAAACAAGGAAGAACACAATCATTGCAATGCACAATATGATGCATAAATGCGATATGGCAATATGCTGTGGTTTGAGCTAATGCAACTAGCAGCAAGTTAAATGGAGTTGGTTTGAATCCAGGGTTCAAATTCAAACCCCATATGTGGATATTAAAATGGCATTTACATGGATTGTCCTAAACAGTAGCTATAAGTTGTTCTATCATGCATGAAAATGGTATAGAGGGATAGATTGGATATTTCTGATCATTTTTCATATATAAATTATTCATTTGGAGTTATCGTTGAATTTCTATGAATTTTAGAAGTTTATAGCATTTCTGAAATTTCCTGAATTGTTTTAATCCAGAAAATGACTTACTGCGTCAGCACTATGTCAGGGTGACGTCAGCATGGTCAACAGGGTTGGTCCAAGTCAAATCTGACAGTGGGCCCCGCACATCAGTGACACAGGCGTTAAACTGGTTTCACTAAACTTAACTGAAGTTAGTTAGTGCGTGGGCCCATAGGTCAGTGACTAGGGAGGGTAGTTAGTGACCTAATTAGTTTTAGCCATATTTGACACGTCAGCCGGCCGGGGTCAGGCCGCCGGCGACCTCAAACGACGGCGGAGGCACACCGGAATCTCTGTTTCGGCGACCATTCGGTGTGCGGGTGGGTTCTACAGGACCCTGGGGATGCGACGCGTCCAACGGTGCCACTGGTTGGTCACGTAATCACCGAAGATGGCGGCGACGAGCACATCCGTGGCGCCGCCCGCACGTAGTTGGCCGGGACGGCGTTGTGGTGTACGGGAGGAAGAGCTGGTGGGCGTTCTCGGCTCCTGGGAGCACTGTGAGTGTGATGACACGCTCGAATGCGAGCGGAAACAGCTGGGACCGCAACGGCAACATTGCCGGAGTTCCGGAGCTCTCGACTCCGGCGGCTAAGCTAGCTAGGGGATGCGGTCGACAATGGGGCAAGAAGGTTTTGAACGGGGGCTCACCACGAGTCTGTTGGGAAGGTCAGTGGGCTCAGGGGCGCTTGGGTCGAGGCGGATCGACGACGACGAACCGCGGTGGCCGAGGACGAAGACGACGATGGTGGCGACGGTGTAGAGCGCCCAAGGATGCGTGGCTCGTCTGGGATGATGCAGACGACAAGTCAGAGCTAATGAACACGACGATTGGTCGACGGACGAGCGGTGAGCGCGGTGGCAGTGAGCAGCGGCGACGGACTTGTTCGGGTCCGAGGTGCGGAGGCGAGGGAGGGAGTCAAGGGAGGGGGAGATCTCGAAGGAGATTCCGAGGGGCTCGTGGCTATCTCCGTGGCGCTATGGGAAGACCCTAGGGGCGTGAGGCAGGCAGGGAGGAGCTGGCGCGGCTCGCCTGGGCGTCGGGCATGCTGCTGCTTCACCTCCTAGCAAGGGAAGAAGACAGTGCTACCCCTGGTGGGCTGGGCTGGCTTTTCTCAGCTGGGCTGCTACAGTGGTGGGCTGGTTGGGGCGTCAGGTAAGCCCAGGTAACTCCTCTCTCTGTCTCTCTTTTATTTCGGTTACCTTTCTTAATTTCTATTTTTCTGTTCTGGTTTAAAATAAATATTAAGCCATTCATAAAATCCTGGAAATAATTATGGGTGCTTTCTAAGTTATTTCATTGACCCTTAACAATGTCCAACATTTTTGGAGCATCTAAAATATATATAGCATTTAAATAGCTCCAATTCAAATATGGTTGAATTAATTCAAAGTCCAAATATGTCCTGCAAAAATGTCAACCATTTTTGGTAGATTCTTCCACCTTGATCCAGAAATGATGAACATTTTTAAAGGGCATTTTGAAATCATTGAAAAAGATTTTAGTTGAACCTATTTGAATTCCTTTTGATGCTAGGGTTTGAACATCCCCATTTCAAGTTAGTGATGTGACATGTCAGGAGTTAGTGATGTGACATGAAGCTAGCCTAGTGCAATGCCAGGAGTTAGTGATGTGACATGTCACCGCCGTGGCCAAGACATGTCGCCGCTTTTGTCGCCGCCACTACCGCGCCGCCGCCTCCTGTTGTCGCACCCCGCCGCCAATGCCCTACCGCTGACGCCCTACCTCGCCCAAAGCTGCCGTAGCCGTTGACCTCATCGCCGCCGTCCACCAAACCGGTAAAAACCAATCCGACCACCGTTTTTTCTTTCGGTTTTTTTGGTTTAACGTTTAGACAGTTTTTTTAGATTGGTTATTTAGCGAACCGTTCGTCAGATTAGTTTTTGTAATGAATGAATTCGTTAGTTTAGCCTCTGTAGCGAATGTTTGTTCGGTAGATTTTTCTTTTTAGTTTAATTGTCGGCCAGGGACCTATCCGTGAATATTTTCTTCACAGATTAGCCCCTGATTTGTAAACCTACGTAACTTTTAGCTTATTTGTTCAAATTAGATGAAACCAAATCCTAAATCTTCAGAGTGATCTTCTCTATCCATTAAACCAACTTGAACCTGTTTTTGACAATTTAAAAAGAGTTTAGTTTAGATTAGAATTTGATCTTGTTTTGTTTGTATCTTGAGTTTTGTAGCTCCGTTTGAGTTGATTCTTTTTGCAAATCATAGCTAGTCACATGTACCTACTGTTAAGATCTAATCCACATATAATGCTGTTAGGAATTTGCTTTCTGTTTTGATTAGTTATTTTATTGTTTTTGAGTTCTTTGGATCTTTTCTTCGATTTCTCTTTGCATCGTTTGCTTGTTTGCTTATGTATCTTATTGTTTGTCTATGCTAGATTTTGCGGAGTGCGAAGTTTGTTACTACGAATCTCTAGAGTTTTTCGATCGTCGGCAAGGCAAGTTACACTTTGATCATACTTTTCTATACCCAGTTTTTACTATGCATTAGTATTGCCCCTCAAATATTTGCATGAGTAGGATTGGGAACATGTGGTTTTGTTGTAGTACTTCAGGTGGGAACCTATTACCTTTGATCACCCCGGGAATATACATTGTGATTATATATTGCTTAGCCATGCTCGTAGACGAGGATTGGTTTGTGATTCATGCAAGTTGTGAGAGATATTAATTTTGGACAACATTAATGTAACGCCCCGGATACAACTTTCCACATTCGTAACTTCAACTCTTGCCTTTTCCGGATATGTGATATGATATTTCCTTCGTGGTTGGGTTTTTGTCTTTTGTTTTGCATTTTGTTCATGTCATGCATCTCATCTCATAGCATCATGCGCATTGCATCTGCATGTTTTCATAAAACGTGCATCTGTTGTTAGTTGCCGCTTCTCCCTCGCCTCCGTTGACGTTTCTCAGACCAACCGTTCTTTTGTTGTCCGACCGTTTGGCCCTTTTTTGCATAATGCACTGACCCCTCGCGCGCGTCCGAGACTTCCCCGAACCCGACCTGCTCAGTCATTACCGTTGGATTCGGATCATCCCCTAACATCTAAAAAATATCTCCGTTTTCTTATTTGTCTCCTAGCCTATTTATCCGGGACCGTCTGATTACGATCGGAGGGACCAAATAGTCCCTAGCCTAGTCCACCTAGCTATTTCAGCAGTCAAACCCTAGCTCTATCCGTCCCATCCATTCTATCCCTCCCATCCGCCGCCACCTCCTCATTTTCATCTCCTGCCCAATCCATCCACCGACCAGCCTCCTCCTTCCTCGGGATCGAACGCGAGCCAACGCGTGAAGCTCCTCATCCCCTCCTCCTCGATTTCAGTCCAGCTAACCAAATCCAACCCCTCCTCGATCCACTCCACCCGAGGCCTCCTGCCTCCCCGACGCCCTCGCTCCAGCCACTGCCTCGTCAGCTCTGCCTCGCCGGAGCGTGTTCCAGGTCGCCCGTCTCGCGCCCCAGCCCTCTCTTTCCCCCTCTCCATCTCACCGTCTCTCTCTCTAATCTCTCCGCTCTCTCTTCCTTTGCCCATAGGAACCCCCATGGACGCCATGCTCGAGCTCTGCCTCGTTGCCGTTTTGCACCCGTTCCAGCCGGGAAACGGATGGATCCATCTTCCCCGTGTTCGTCCTCATGCCGCTCCAGCCCCGCTCTAGTCCCACGCCAAGTTGTCGTCCCCTTCCTCGCCTGAAGCCGCCACGCCATCCTCGTCAGCTGCGACCTTGGGTCGCCTCTGCTTCCTCTGCTCTCCTGCGCATCGTCCCCAACGCCGGGAAGTTCGTCGCCGCCAAGCCCTCCCCTCATCCAGATCGCCTCTGCCACCATCTTCTTCATGGAGCCTCGCCAAGTCCCTGGAGCCGTGGCGCCCGTTCGTCCTTTGCTTCGAGCCTCGCCCTGTGCCGTCTTCCCCGAGCGCCGCAGGAGACCGACGACCACCCTGGCAAGCTCCGTCGTCTCCCCTCGCTCCAACTCCTGCCGCTGCCGCGCCTGCATCGCCTAAAGCTGCCGCGCCGAGTCCCTGCACCCCTGACCCTGTTTCTGCCTCGTCCTCGTCGAGCAGGGACGAGTGCACTCCGTGCGTTGACCCGCGCCTGGGCCACTCTTTGCGCCAAGGCCCAGCACGCCCCAACCGGTCTCCTCCAGCCTCGCGCCCTCTTGGGCCTCCTCCACCGATCTGGGCCATGGCCCATGGTGAGAACCCCAGCCCCTCCAGATTCGGCCCTGTAGTATTTTATTCCCTGACCTGCGAATTTATCTATTTATCCAGAGACTGCAGTTTTACAGAAAAACCCCTAAGCATCATGCATATAATAACTCATCAACCGTGCATCGGATTAAAATGGTTTAAACATGTAAATTTCTTAGAATTTTGTGTAGATTAATAATATGCCACTTTTATCCATGTTTAAAATGTTTAACATGTTGTTTGTTTAAATTTGCTCAAATGCCATGTAAAAATTATTTATTTCATAACTAATTAACCGTAGCTCCGAATTTAATAAACTTTATATGTATATGGGGTGGAAAAATGCCTAGTTTAACATGGTCCACTTTATTTTCGTGTTTAACAACTTTAAAATGTGTTTTAGGGCAGAACAGTAGCTAATTCAAAATTGCATATGAGGATTTTCCGGAAATGTTGTTTGTTGTTCCGGCCTCATTTAAATTTGTCTAAATAGTTAGTTTACTTATGCCTCACCTCTTGCCATGTTTAACAACATTTAACATTGTTTGGTATATAAACGAGAGAGAACTAAATAATTGCTTGTGGTGTTTCGTCAATATGCAACTCGTTGCATATTGAGCTTCACTTAACTTGTAATATTGTTTGTAGCACTTTGCCATGCCATGCCTCATTAAACCGGACATGCATCATACTTGGTTGTGCATCATGCCATGTTTATGCTTGTGTGTTTACCATGTTGTTTGTTTCTTTCCGGTGTTGCTTCTTAGTTCCGGTAATGTTGCGGTTGTGAGGATTCGTTGGACTACTCCCGTTCGTCTTCTTCATGGACTCGTTCTTCTTCCTAGCGGGATTTCAGGCAAGATGACCGTTACCCTGGATCTCACTACTATCAGTGCTATGCTAGTTGCTTCGTTCTATCGCTATGCTATGTTACCTATCATTTGCTCTTCAAGCCTCCCAAATTGCCATGAACCTCTAACCTTTGACACCCTTCCTAGCAAACCATTGCTTGGCTATGTTACCGCTTTGCTCAGCCCCTCTTATAGCGTTGTTAGTTGCAGGTGAAGTTGAAGATTTCTCCATGGTGGACAGGATTTTGGTTGGGATATCACAATATCTCTTATATTATTAATGCATCTATATATTTGGTAAAGGGTGGAAGGCTCGGCCTTATGCCTTGTGTTTTGTTCCACTCTTGCCGCCCTAGTTTCCATCATACCGGTGTTATGTTCCCGGATTTCGCGTTCCTAACGCGGTCGGGTGATTTATGGGACCCCCCTGATAGTTCGCTTTCAATAAAACTTGTCTAGCAAGGCCCATCCTTGGTTTTACCATTTGCCTCACCACCACCTATACCCTTCCCTTGGGTCGGGCAACTCGAGGGTCATCTTTATTTTAGCCCCCCTCCCCCGGGCCAGTGCTTGTCTAAGTGTTGGTCCGAACCGGGCAGACTGCAGGGCCACCTCGGGGCAACTCGAGGTCTGGTTTTACTCGTAGGCTGACCTATCCGGTGTTGCCCTGAGAACGAGATATGTGCAGCTCCTATCGGGATTGTCGGCGCATCAGGCGGCTTTGCTGGTCTTGTTTTACCATTGTCGAAATGTCTTGTAAACCGGGATTCCGAGACTGATCGGGTCTTCCTGGGAGAAGGTATATCCTTCGTTGATCGAGAGAGCTTATCATGGGCTAAGTTGGGACACCCCTGCAGGGTATAAACTTTCGAGATCCGAATTAAAACGTATCAACCGTGTGTGTAGCCGTGATGGTCTCTTCTCGGCGGAGTCCGGGAAGTGAACACGGTCTTTGGGTTATGTTTGACGTAAGTAGGAGTTCAGGATCACCTCTTGATCATTGGTAGCTTCTCGACCGTTCCATTGTTTCTGTTCTCGCTCTCATTTGCGTATGTTAGCCACCATATATGCTTAGTCGCTGCTGCAACCTCACCACTTTATCCCTTCCCTTCCCATTAAGCTTTGCTAGTCTTGACACCCATGGTAATGGGATTGCTGAGTCCTCGTGGCTCACAGATTACTACAACAACAGTTGCAGGTACAGGTTATGCGATGATCATGACGCGAGAGCGATGTTTGCTTGTTTGGAGTTCTTCTTCTGCTTCTTCGATCAGGGGATAGGTTCCAGGTCGGCAGCCTGGGCTAGCAGGGTGGATGTCGTTTGAGTTTCTGTTTGTGTTTCATCCGTAGTTCGGATGTTGATCTTATGTATGATGTATTGTTGTATTCGTGTGGCATTGTATGCCTTTTGTATGTATCCCCATCTATTATGTAATGTTGATGTAATGATATCCACCTTGCAAAAGCGTTTCAATATGCGGGTCTGTCCTTGGTGGGACCTTCGAGTTCCTTTTGGATAGGGTCGCATATTGGGCGTGACAAGTTGGTATCAGAGCCTCGACCGACCATAGGAGCCCCCTTGATTGTTGGCCGTTGTTGAGTCTAGTAGAAAACTATTTTGAGTCTTAGGATTATATATATCGGAGAGTAGGATTCTTTTTACTCCTCAGCCCCCTTCGTCGCTCTAGTGAGGACTCCTGACGTAGATGTTTTGTCTTTCCTCTCCTCAAATTTCATTAAAAAAATTCAGGATCACGCGGGTATCTTGGAAACGTTTCGATGGTTTTGTGACGAGAACATTGTTCTTGGTGCCTCCTGACATTTAGGGGTTGTGGCAGTGTCCCGGGGAGTTGAGCTCCGAGGTGTTGTCGTCACAATTTTATCGTTGCAGTTCTTGAATACCTGAGTTTTGCCGACATCGAAAATCTCTTTTATGCAGTTGTTGGTGAGATAACCTCGACACCACCCAGTACTGGGGAGTTCGGGAGTATTGCCATAGCTCGTATAATGGATGCTTTTCGAAGGTTGAGGTACATGATTTTTGGAGTTTTCTTGGTTATGTGTTGACGGATGGATACAGCTTGGATGTAGGTATTGTTAGTTTGGGTGAGATATATTGCTTCCTCTGTATCCCCAACACCTCATTGCATAACCAGAAAGTTTCGGGAGTTTTTTATAGGTGGGAATTCAAGTAGCTCCTAGAATATCTTTCTGACAGATGCATGATATGGGATTGGGTAAATCTCTATCATATGTTTGTTTCCGGCTTATTCTGCAAGCCAAATCCTTTGTTTTGTTTTATTTGTGGTATTCGAGTTGCTTCGAAGTCAAATGTTGAATCCATACCTTTCCTAAATGGTGTTCTCATATTTCTATGGGAGTACCAATCCTTCTTGATCACTGAGGTTGTCATGTCAACTCTTTTCCAACCGGTGTGCTTCTCTTCAAGTGGATCCGATCATTCTCCCCATCCGCAAGATCAATTCTAAGTTTTCTCAACGGTGTTTGTTTCGTTCATCCCAAGTTGTCTTTGTTTTTCCCCACCCTCCCACCCTTTTTTTTTCAAGGACTCATTTATTTTAATCAAGTATCCATTTATTCATGGGAAGTCTGAACATTCTTTTTCGTCAATGTTCGTATCCGGTGATTTCCCATGAAGATGCTCAACAGTTTCAAGTTAATCATCCTTCATTGTTGTTTCTTGTTCGGTGGATCCAATCCAAGCTTTCGATATTCATCATATTCCTTTCCTCGTTTCTAATGTTTTCTTATGCCGGTGCACCTCTCAATCACTCACCTCCTGCTATTCATTTGTTCTTGAGTGTTGAAGATATCTCAGAACACTTGTGTTTCCATTCTCAATCAGTTCAAGATATTTCGAGGTTGTTATCTCATTCAAGCCATTTAATTCAACCGGTGCAATCTCCTTTTCAAGTAATCATTTCAGCGGTGTTCCTTTTCAGTGGGCCCTAACCCACAGGTCTTTTCGAGGATCTTACCTGACTCTTCTAATTATTTCGGAGCCATTCCAAATTCTTTTCAGAGTTTGACGTAAGAATGGATTTCATCAGTCAGATGTTTTCCAAGATTGATTTCAAATTATTTTTCATTGTTGGCTCAACCTTTTTGTTTTTTTCATTCTCCCGAAGTATCTCAACAATTCATGGTGGTGTTTCTTGTCGTCATTATCGGGTTTTGAAGACCGAAGAAGAGTTCCTCTTAAATCCTTACCCGTTCTTCCAAAGAGGCGTAGTTCAAGTTTGATGCCATCCTCTCATAATTGTTTTTGATTGTGGGAATTCTTTCCACCCATCCGGAGCATTTCTTGAGTTGTTTCCATTTCTTTCCTCCAAAGGCCATCAGGTCATAATTCTTCATTCTCAGCATGAAGCTATCGTTCTCGAAATCTTACCGGTGAATCATTCAAATATCCTCTAATCAGTTCATGTTCTCTTCGTTCTCATGAATTTAAATTCCTTCAAGTATTGGCATTCGTTTTCAAATTCTTCCTGGTGAATTGTGCCTTTGCTACTTTCATTTTCAATTCTTACGGTGGTTCGCTCGAGATTCATCTTCCTTTGTTTCCGTATCATTTCATTCGTTCTTTCCAATCCTCCCGGTGATTCGTTGAAGACCTTCTCAAGTTTACGCTATATCTCTCTTAATCCTTTCTACGAGAATAAGTAGTATGCCAAATCTGTTGCTTGTCATCAATTTAAATTGGTGAAGGATACGCATACTGTAATTCTTATTGTTGATTCATCCAAGTGATCTAGTTTCTTCTTTCCATCGTTGTTCATCATGTCACATTTCTTGGTTCGAGATGCTCCATCTTTTCTTTTTTGGAGTTCCAAGTTTTCCGCATTATCTCATCATGAAGCTCCACCTAAATTATTGCAAAGCTTCACCTTGTGTTTTCAACTTCTCTTCCTTTCTATCACCCTTTTTGTTACCAGAGTTCTTCATTGAGGCTCTACATGGTGGTTCATCAAGGATTTCTTTCATTCTTCAATTGTTCTTCAAGATTTCTCTCAGTGTTAAGATCCGCCAAGCTATACTCAAAATTAAACATGGTGCTCAACACATGTTTTTGTTTTGAGGAGTTCAAGCATTCTTCATCTTTCATCCGAAGTGCAATTCTTTCTACCTTATCTTTTGAGGTGGTATTATATCATTCTTGACAATTCCATTCATGTTTCGCGATTCACATGTTGTCTAGAATGAGGTATTTTAAATCCATCAGCCACTTCGTTGGAGTTATCTTGGTATAGATTTCATCTAAAGCCTTCCCTAAGGAATGTTGCTATTGTGGTGCTTATCAATGATCCAATTTTCTCCTTCTCATCTCGGAGAAGAAGTTTTTCATCTCTTTGGTGCTCTCAATCAAATCAATGGTTTCCATTAGTGGCCGGTTGTCACCTCAATAGTCTTGATATGTTTTCCATAAGCCCACAACAATCTTGTGCTTCTCGTTGTTGATTTTCCACCAACTCCGTTCGTTTCTTCTTTGCAAGGACGCTTTCCAAGTTCACTTGTGGCAGAAGTTGCCATTTTCTTCTCCGTCCCTTTATCCCAATGGTCTAACTTCTATTCTTTCGTTACGGAGGCATTGTGATGTTGCTCTCTTCACTCATCATCTCGAATTGTGAGGATCATGTTTTTCTTCATGCTTATCCATTTAACCGGAGTGTTGTGTCATCTCTTCAAGTTCTTTTCATCTTATCTAGTTTTCCTTCTCCTTTTAGTCGAAGTGCTTCCCAAATTATATCAATCTTATTCCTTCTCTATCTAGTTTTAACCGGAGTGGTTTCGAATTCTATCTTGTCCATTAAACTCTTGACTCATGTCTTTGCAACCTTCAAGTTCTCGTAATGCTCCTTGTTCCTCTTTTCTAACGGATTGTTTGCAATCTCGTCCATCTCTGTTGTACTCTTTATTTTAAATGGCTCAACATCTCAAGGTTCATGGTTTCACTCATTTGTCGAAGAAGCAACTTCGTCTACCTCTTATCTTCCTCTTCCTTTTCCCTCTGGTGCCATCCTAGATCTCGGGATGAGATCCTCTCGTAGTGGTGGAGTGTTGTAACGCCCCGGATACAACTTTCCACATTCGTAACTTCAACTCTTGCCTTTTCCGGAGATGCGATATGATATTTCCTTCATGGTTGGGTTTTTGTCTTTTGTTTTGCATTTTGTTCTTGTCATGCATCTCATCTCATAGCATCATGCGCATTGCATCTACATGTTTTCATAAAACGTGCATCCGTTGTTAGTTGCCGCTTCTCCCTCGCCTCCGTTGACGTTTCCCAGACCAACCGTTCTTTTGTTTTCCGACCCTTTGGCCCTTTTTGCACAGTGCACTGACCCCTCGCGCGCGTCTGAGACTTCCCCGAACCCGACCTGCTTAGTCATCACCGTTGCATTCAGATCATCCCCTAACATCTATAAAATATCTCCGTTTTCTTATTTGGTCTCCTAGCCTGTTTATCCGGGACTGTCCGATTACGATCGGAGGGACCAAATTGTCCCTAGCCTAGTCCACCTAGCTATTTAAGCAGTCAAACCCTAGCTCTATCCGTCCCATCCATTCTATCCGTCCCATCCGCCGCCACCTCCTCGTTTTCATCTCCTGCCCAATCCATCCACCGACCAGCCTCCTCCTTCCTCGGGATCGAACCCAAGCCAATGCATGAAGCTCCTCATCCCCTCCTCCTCGATTTCAGTCCAGTCAACCAAATCCATCCCCTCCTCGATCCACCCCACCAGAGGCCTCCTGCCTCCCCGACGCCCTCGCTCCAGCCACTGCCTCGTCAGCTCCGCCTCGCCGGAGCGTGTTGCCAGGTCGCCCGTCTCGCGCCCCAGCCCTCTCTTTCCCCCTCTCCATCTCACCGTCTCTCTCTCTAATCTCTCCGCTCTCTCTTCCTTTGCCCACAGGAACCCCCATGGACGCCATGCTCGAGCTCCGCCTCGCTGCCGTTTTGCACCCGTTCCAGCCGGGAAACGGATGGATCCGTCTTCCCCGTGTTCATCCTGATGCCGCTCCAGCCCCGCTCTAGCCCCGCGTCAAGTTGTCGTCCCCTTCCTCGCCTGAAGCCGCCACGCCGTCCTCGTCAGCTGCGACCTCGGGTCGCCTCTGCTTCCTCTGCTCTCCTGCGCATCGTCCCCAACGCCGGGAAGTTCGCCGCCGCCAAGCCCTGCCCTCATCCAGATCGGCCTCTGCCACCATCTTCTTCATGGAGCCTTGCCAAGTCCCTGGAGCCGCGGCGCCCGTTCGTCCTCTGCTTCGAGCCTCGCCCTGCGCCGTCTTCCCCGAGTGCCGCAGGAGACCGACGACCACCCCGACAAGCTCCGTCGTCTCCCTCGCTCCAACTCCTGCCGCTGTCGCGCCTGCATCGCCTGAAGCTGCCGCGCCGAGTCCCTGCGCCCCTGACCCTGTTTCTGCCTCGTCCTCGTCGAGCAGGGACGAGCGCACTCCGTGCGTTGACCCGCGCCTGGGCCACTCTTTGCACCAAGGCCCAGCGCGCCCCAACCGGTCTCCTCCAGCCTCGCGCCCTCTTGGGCCTCCTCCACTGATCTGGGCCATGGCCCATGGTGAGAACCCCAGCCCCTCCTGATTCGGCCCTATAGTATTTTTTTTCCCTGACCTGCGAATTTATCTATTTATCCAGAGACTGCAGTTTTACAGAAAACCCCCTAAGCATCATGCATATAATAACTCGTTAACCGTGCATCGGATTAAAATGGTTTAAACATGTAAATTGCTTAGAATTTTGTGTAGATTAATAATATGCCACTTTCATCCATGTTTAAAATGTTTAACATGTTGCTTTTTTAAATTTGCTCAAATGCCATGTAAAAATGATTTATTTCATAACTAATTAACCGTAGCTCCGAATTTAATAAACTTTATATGTAAATGGGGTGAAAAAATGCCGAGTTTAACATGGTCCACTTTATTTTCGTGTTTAACAACTTTAAAATGTGTTTTAGGGCAGAACAGTAGCTAATTCAAAATTGCATATGAGGATTTTCCGGAAATGTTGTTTGTTGTTCCGGCCTCATTTAAATTTGTCTAAATAGTTAGTTTACTTATGCCTCACCTCTTGCCATGTTTAACAACATTTAACATTATTAGGTATATAAACGAGGGAGAACTAAATAATTGCTTGTGGTGTTTCATCAATATGCAACTCGTTGCATATTGAGCTCCTCTTAACTTGTAATATTGTTTGTAGCACTTTGCCATGCCATGCCTCATTAAACCGGACATGAATCATACTTGGTTGTGCATCATGCCATGTTTATGCTTGTGTGTTTACCATGTTGTTTGTTTCTTTCCGGTGTTGCTTCTTAGTTCCGGTAATGTTGCGGTTGTGAGGATTCGTTCGACTACTCTCGTTCGCCTTTTTCATGGACTCGTTCTTCTTCCTAGCGGGATTTCAGGCAAGATGACCGTTACCCTGGATCTCACTACTATCATTGCTATACTAGTTCCTTCGTTCCATCGCTATGCTGTGTTACCTATCATTTGCTCTTCAAGCCTCCCAAATTGCCATGAACCTCGAACCTTTGACACCCTTCCTTGCAAACCATTGCTTGGCTATGTTACCGCTTTGCTCAGCCCCTCTTATAGCGTTGTTAGTTGTAGGTGAAGTTGAAGATTTCTCCATGGTGGACAGGATTTTGGTTGGAATATCACAATATCTCTTATATTATTAATGCATCTATATATTTGGTCAAGGGTGGAAGGCTCGGCCTTATGCCTTGTGTTTTGTTCCACTCTTGCCGCCCTAGTTTCCGTCATACCGGTGTTATGTTCCCGGATTTTGCGTTCCTAACGCGGTCGGGTGATTTATGTGACCCCCCTGATAGTTCGCTTTGAATAAAACTTGTCCAGCAAGGCCCAACCTTGGTTTACCATTTGCCTCACCACCACCTATACCCTTCCCTTGGGTCAGCCAACCCGAGGGTCATCTTTTTTTAGCCCCCCCCGGGCCAGTGCTTGTCTAAGTGTTGGTCCGAACCGGGCAGACTGCAGGGCCACCTCGGGGAAACTCGAGGTCTGGTTTTACTCGTAGGCTGACCTATCCGGTGTTGCCGTGAGAACGAGATATGTGCAGCTCCTATCGGGATTGTCGGCGCATCGGGCGGCTTTGCTGGTCTTGTTTTACCATTGTCGAAATGTCTTGTAAACCGGGATTCCGAGACTGATCGGGTCTTCTTGGGAGAAGGTATATCCTTCGTTGATCGCGAGAGCTTATCATGGGCTAAGTTGGGACAGCCCTGCAGGGTATAAACTTTCGAGAGCCGTGCCCGTGGTTATATGGCAGATGGGAATTTGTTAATGTCCGGTTGTAGATAACTTGACACCAGATCCGAATTAAAACGCATCAACCGCGTGTGTAGCCGTGATGGTCTCTTCTCGGTGGAGTCCGGGAAGTGAACACGGTCTTTGGGTTATGTTTGACGTACATAGGAGTTCTGGATCACCTCTTGATCATTGGTAGCTTCTCGACCGTTCCATTGTTTCTCTTCTCGCTCTCATTTGCGTATGTTAGCCACCATATATGCTTAGTCGCTGCTGCAACCTCACCACTTTACCCCTTCCTTTCCCATTAAGCTTTGCTAGTCTTGACACCCATGGTAATGGGATTGCTGAGTCCTCGTGGCTCACAGATTGTACTACAACAACAGTTGCAAGTACAGGTTATGCGATGATCATGATGCGAGAGCGATGTTTGCTTGTTTGGAGTTCTTCTTCTGCTTCTTCGATCAGGGGATAGGTTCCAGGTCGGCAGCCTAGGCTAGCAGGGTGGATGTCCTTTGAGTTTCTGTTTGTGTTTCATCCGTAGTTCGGATGTTGATCTTATATATGATGTATTGTTGTATTCGTGTGGCATTGTATGACTTTTGTATGTATCCCCATCTATTATGTAATGTTGATGTAATGATATCCACCTTGCAAAAGTGTTTCAATATGCGGGTCTATCCTTGGTGGGACCTTCGAGTTCCTTTTGGGTAGGGTCGCATATTGGGCGTGACAATTAAGGTGGAAACTCTAATACACATCTCGGTGGAATGGTTGGGGTACCTCGAGAAACCAATGCTTGCCCATGGGAATCCCGGAGTACCCGTGTGATTTTCCCTCGGTTCGCCACCCAGGCTCAAAGGGATGCATAGTTGAGTAAGTTGTGTGAGCTCTTGAAGCAGTGGACTAGCAGATGTAGGGGAAAGTAGGTGTACCGGTCCACCCAGAGTAGAGACTTAATGCTTCAGAAAGGCTATGTCTCGATCTTCCGATCATGGATGCGGTCGAGTCTTGTGGGGAAAAGTGCACAACCTCTGCAGAGTGTATGAACTAATCATGGTTAGCCGTGTCCCCGGTTATGGACATTTTGAGCATCTAGAAGTGAATATTATTGTTGATCTCATCACTCTACAATCAATGAATTGGGTTTAATGATGATACTTGCTTAAAGTTGGGATTTGAGTTGGACTAACCTTCTCAAATATTGGTATAAACTTTGTAGTAAATAAAAATTTATTCCTTTATTGTACGGAAAAACTAGCTTTACACAAACCATTAAACTTAGACCTCCACCAGCCAAATATGCATGTAGATATAATTTCTTGCATTCATTTGCTCTACAGTGTAAACTCTGCCAGCATATTCTATGTGCTGACCTACACGACTACAACGTCTCATGTTGCAGACTTCACCGACGAAGAATAAGGTGCCATAGGTCATTGTCATTGTCGGTGTCAAAACCAGCGGATCTCGGGTAGGGGGTCCCGAACTGTGCCTCTAAGGCTAATGGTAACAGGAGGCAGGGAACACAATGTTTACCCAGGTTTGGGCCCTCTCTATGGAGATAATACCCTACTTCCTGCTTGATTGATCTTGATGATAAGTATTACAAGAGTAGATCTACCACGAGATCGTAGAGGCTAAACACTAGAAGCTAGCCTATGATTATGATTGTTGTTCTACGGACTAAACCCTCCGGTTTATATAGACACTGGAGGGGGCTAGGGTTACACAAAGTCGGTTGCAGAGAAGGAAATCTACATATTCGAATTGCCAAGCTTGCCTTCCATGCAAAGGAGAGTCCCACCCGGACACGGGATGAAATCTTCAATCTTGTATCTTCATAGTCCAACAGTCAGGCACAAGTACATAGTCCAGCTGTCCGAGGACACCCTAATCTAGGACTCCCTCAGTAGCCCCTAAACCAGGCTTCAATGATGATGAGTCCGGTGCGCAGATTGTCTTCGGTATTGCAAGGCGGGTTCTTCTCCAAATCCCTGAGTACCTGTTGTAACAAGCAGTGTCCGGCTTCCCATTAACGTTGCACTCCTCGGCTTCTATACCGTAATAATGGCAGTCTCCACGTGTCGAGCGAATACGAGAAGTCGGGGCATTTTTACATTTGCCACCCTGACCATGTAAGTAAATTGTCTATTAAAGAGACGGGGATCCTTAGATCCAAATCACACCATCTTCCCCAAGTGAGGATTCATAAGAGCGTGCCCGAAAGAACCATCCAATCATGGACGGCCACCGCAGCTCCTCCTCTCGCTCTCATAGCGCTAAGCCAGGTGATTGGGTGAAGTACACCGTATCCCATGGCCAGTTTGTGGAGTTGCAGACCCAGGGGTTCCTCCCGCCTGCATATCTTGTCCCCGTCCGAGTCGGATTAGCCACTTAGGATGGCGGGGAGCAAGCAGAGAGTTTCCCCAACCCATCCAGGGGGGAGCGAGTATGCCTTGTCCCTTACTTGCTGAGGGGCCTTGAATTTCCACTCCATCCGTTCCTCCGCGGGCTCCTGGAGTATTACGACTTCCAGCTGCATAACTTCACTCCAGCCTCCATACTGCACATCGCAGGATATGTCGCCCTTTGCGAGCTATTTTTGGGCTGCGAAGCTCATTTTGAGCTATGGAAGAGGCTAATCTGCCTCATCCCCCGCAATCAGGAGGGATCAATATATCAAGTGGGCGGAGCCGAAATATGGCGCATCACCGGGACCGAATACCTGTCCGGCACTCTGAAGAAGACATCCGAAGACTGGCCTTCGGAGTGGTTTTATATAGAGGACGTCCCCCTTCCGGACCCTATCCGGATGGGCCTTCCTGTGTTTACCAATGCCGCACTGAAGAAACACCGTAGCTGGCATCCCTGGAGCCCCTAGGAGGAAGATAGCAGAGAGGTCATTTATCTGATGGGCAGGAGAAAAACGTTGGCCACATCAGGATTGACAATAATCGAGGTTATGTCAATATGCATAATGCGGGGGTTGCAACCACTCCATTATCAGGGGCGTCCCATGTGGCACTTTAATGGAGATGACGATGCCACCCGCTGTGGTCGGAAAGGTCCGGACTCCGCCACCGCCTTGGCGAAAATATTGTCTGATTTTATAAAGGAGAAGAAGAGGAGTTTATCCGCATTAAGCCACGGGACGGATTTTCCATGTACAACCCCCCAAGTTGGGTGAGCTGCTATCTTTTACTCAACTCCATTCATTCCCGCATTCTTACATCACAAATATTTACCTTGCTAATTCATAGCAGGAACTGCGAAAAGCTATGAGGGAGGTCCACAGCCCGCCTCCACAGCTAGAGGACCCAAACCGGGCCCTCGACCTCAGACTTGAAGAAGATCCGGACATATTTGTGGAGCTCATTGACAGGATGTTTTACCAGGAAAGCTGTCATGGTGCCTTGGTGGCCATCATAGCCGACTATCCTGGCCTACTCCCTGCATCATATGTAAGTAAAACCGAAGTCCTAACTTCCGAGAAGGATTCCTTCTTTACGCCTTACCCACCGCAAATGTATTGCGCTTTATAAGGAAGGCCATCGGGGCGCCATGCTGAACCCGCGACAACTCACCAACAAGGGGCGCCCAAGCCGGGTAGGCTTAAAAGGAAGGAGGTCAGGACCGAGATGCCGTCGCAGAGGTATGATTTAAAACCTGCTATGTGATTATTGTCTTTAAAATTTAACAATGTCCATTGTCTCCTGGCAGAAAAAGCACCCGCCGGACTGTGTCCAGAGATCTTGCCAGCCACGCCTCCACCAGCCGGACTCCAGAACTGGACTCAAGGGCGGAGGCTAACATGGGGACAATGCTGGACAATCCTCCTATAGAGGATGCGGATAGAATATCCGCTACAAATTCGAAAGTGGAGAGCGCTATGAATCACAGGCGTCGATGGGCCGTACTCCGCGACCCTAATTTCTCTGAAGAGGCATTCAATGCCTTCAACTCGGGAGATGTGTACATCTGAGCTGCTCAAGGTGGGCTTGCTAGAGCCACACACCAGTATTTAAAGGATATACGGGTAAGCAAAATCTGATAATTATGTATATCACTTGCCCCTGAGACTTGAAACAGTTGGCACAACTGATTTAAGGATCATTGTATGCATAGGTTCTTACAGAGAAGAATACCCATTTGTCTCAAGAGCTGGAGGAGTGCAAAGCCCAGCTACGGGCCACAGTTTCCGGAATGGAGGAATCCAAGAAGGCCTGGTCTGGTAATACTTGTCTCGATCAAAAAGAATGTAATTACGTGTGCCAGTTAGTATTCGGAATGCTTGCAAATCTAACAATAGATTTTGCAGACAATCCCGGAGTGGATCCGGAGATCGTACAAGAGGATGAGCAAGATACTCAATGACTGCTAGAGGCTGGCGAGCGCGTGCTTACATGGGTTAGGCGAGAGAAAACGATATCTAGGATGCCAATACCCGGCTGGGCGTTGAATTGGAAGATGTTTGGGCCTAGCTTGCTGACTCCGTGAAGGAGAACAAGAGGCTTCAACGCGACATTTTTAGTATGTGCTCAAACGAACCTTTATACAGTTCGGCGAAGAAACGGGCTGTCTGTAGCTATGATGACAGGTCGTCCCGAAGAGGAGATGCCCGGATCCGCAGGCGATCTTCTACAAGAGCTTTCACAACTACACGAACAAGTTTGGCAGGTGACGCAGGGTATTGCCTAGGCCTTCGGGCCATCCGCCTCCCTGCCAGGAGGCATGGGGGAGCTTGTAGAGATGCTGAAGGGAGTGCGGTGGCGCTTCCTATTATGGAAGATGTCAGCCTGCCAACAAGGTGCGAGGGAAGCCTAAGCCATGGTGAAAATGCGGTACACCAAGGTTGATCTGAAACACATGGCCCAGGTCGGACCTGTAGGGTCAGATGGGAAAGAGATTCCTGTTAGTCTGGTATATGACCAGGTTGGATTAGCCGCAAAGTATTCCCAACAGGATTGTAGACTAGACAGCCTATTGGATGGTATAGAAGAAGAATTTAGCCAGTCTAAGTGACCGTTTACTTCAATTAAAATATTTTGTCCCTAGCCGAATTGTAAATCATTTGTCATGGCGGACCTTTTCGCTTCAACGTCCGGACCCGACAGTTCGGAGTGTATCCGAATATCCGAAACTAGGTGTAGGGGTCATAAGTGCTTGAACAGACAAGTACCCAACTAGCTATGTTATATTACATGGATAGTAAGAAACTTCTTCCAGAGAGAATAGTTCTGTTAAGGGTTCCTTTCCCTGGGTACGCATGCATTAATGTGCATGTCAGAACTACGAACGGAGACGCAGAATATGAAACATCTGGGGGTCTATATTGTAATAAGTAGGAAACATCTTTTGTTCACCGACCGAATATTCCCTTAAGAATGCTAGCTTTTGGCTTCACCAAGTCTGAGGTACACATCCGGCGGACCTGGCAGTAACAATCGTAGAGGTGCTCCCCTTATGCCCTAGCCGAACTAACGGGAACGTAGGGCATAAACACAGGAGCCAGGCAACCTAGATTGGCCAAAACTTAAGTCATATCGATGCATATAATGGCGAAGAAAGGTACATATGGAAAAGTGACACATATGTAGTGGGCATGAAGCCCGGAAGATAATTGTATTAAGCTTCAGTATAAGAAGCCCCCAGGTATAGTGAGCGCGCATAGCGCGTCAAGATTGTGTTGTCAAGTCACACTTGCAGTTTTTAGGGCTATAAAAAAAGAAAGAAAGAAAGAGGATATAATTTTGAAAGGGCGGAGGTAAGGAGACGAACATAGAATTCAGCGCTAAGCATAGAAGCTTCGGAGTCTGGCCGCGTTCCATGTGTTCGGCTTGAGTCGATTATCTGATGCATCACGCAGGCGGTACGCTCCTCTGGTTAGAACTTCATCAATGACGAAGGGACCCTCCCACTTGTGCTTGAGCTTGTCCTTTTTCTTCTCCGGTAGGCGTAGAACGAGTTCGCCAACATTATAAGTTTTGGCCCGTACTTCTCTGCTTTGATACCTTCTAGCCTGTTGCTGATAGAATGCGGAACAGACTTTTGCAACGTCGCGCTCCTCCTCCAGGGCATCTAGACTATCCTGCGATCAAGCTTGGCTTCTCTCTCTTCATACATGCGCACTGGTGGTGAGTCATGAATGATATTGCAGGGAAATACCGCCTCTACGCCGTACACCATGAAGAATGGTGTGTATCCGGTAGTGCAATTCGGCGTGGTCCACAGTCCCCATTGGAGCGGAGTCGAGCTCCTCAACCCAGTGCGTATCTGATTCCTTCAAGGATCGCACTAGTCCGGGTTTGATGCCGCTCATAATAAGACCATTTGCTCATTCGACTTGACTGTTTGTTTGGGGGTGATAGACGGAGGTGTAATCGAACTTAATGCCAATGTTGCCGCACCAAGTTTTCACCTCGTCGGCTGTGAAGTTGGAGCCATTATCGGTGATGATGTTGTGGGGGACATCGTAATGGTGTACAACCCCTGATATGAAGTCTATCACCGGTCCGGATTAGGCCGTTTTAATTGGTTTAGCCTCTATCCATTTGGTGAATTTATCTACCATGACCAATAGGTATTTTTTCTTATGGCTTCCTCCTTTAAGGGGTCCTACCATATCGAGCCCCCAGACCGCAAAGGGTCAAGTTATGGGGATTGTTTGGAGAGCGGTAGGTGGCATATGGCTTTGATTTGCAAAAAGCTGGCAACCGACGCAATGTTGGACGAGGTCCTGTGCATCTGCTCGGGCTGTCGGCCAGTAGAAACCTGTGCGAAAGGCCTTGCTTACAAGGGCCTGAGCTGCGGCGTGGTGGCCGCCGAGTCCAGCATGAATTTCGGCCAAGGGCTACCGCCCTTCCTCTTCGGAGATGCACCTTTGGAGTACTCCGGTAGCACTTTTGTTATAAAGCTCTCCCTCGTGGACCTTGTAGGCTTTAGAGCGCCGCACAATGCAACGTGCCTCGTTTTGGTCCTCGGGGAGTTCTTGCCTATTTAGGTAGGCTAAGAAGGGTTCTGTCCACGGGCGGTGACAGCCATGATCACGTGGGCCGAAGGTGTTATTTCTGTGGCGGAGCCACCGATTATGTTAGTGTGTTCGGGATCTGGGGTTGTTGTCGGATCCGGACTAGTATTGCCGGTCTCCCCTTGCCACACCATGGATGGCTTGAACAGCCTTTCCAACAAGATATTAGTTGGGAGGGGGTCGCGCTTAGCACCGGTGCGGGCGAGGATGTCCGCCACTTGATTGTTTTCTCGGACCACATGATGGAATTCGAGCCCCTCGAACTGAGCTGACATCTTGAGGATGGTGTTGCGGTAAACCGACAGTTTCAGGTCCTTGGCATCAAAGTCTCCATTTATTTGAGATATTGCGAGGTTCGAATCCCCACGCACTTCTACGCGTTGAATGCCCATGGTGACCGCCATCCGAAAACCATGCAACAGAGCCTCGTATTAGGCTGCATTGTTCGAGTCTATGTATAATATTTGGAGTACGTATTGGACTGCATCTCCGGTGGGGGATGTCAGGATAACGCCCGCTCCGAGACCAGCCAGCATCTTAGAGCCGTCAAAGTGCATGATCCAACTGGAGTACGCGCCGTACTCTTTAGGGAGTTCGGCTTCTGTCCATTTGGTGACGAAGTCAGCCAGTACTTGTGACCTAATGGCTCGCCATGGTTTATATATGATGTCGAACTAGAGGAGCTCGATAGCCTACTTAGCAATCCGTCCCGTGGCATCGCGGTTATTTATTATATCGTTGAGTGGTACTTCAGAGGCCACCGTGACTAAACACTGTTGAAAGTAGTGTCGTAGTTTCCGGGATGCCATGAAGACCACGTATGCTATCTTTTGATAATGTGGGTACCGTGACTTGCATGGTGTGAGGACAGTGGATAAGTAGTATACTAGCTTTTGAAGAGGGAACTTATGTCCGTCCTCCTCTCGTTCGACGACGAGCACTGCGCTTACAACCTGGTGCGTTGCAGCTATATATAACAGCATGGGTTCGCCAATGTTTGGTGCGGCCAGGATTGGATTGCTAGCCAAGAGGGCCTTTATTTCTTCCAGTCCGGCCATAGCCGCATCCTTCCACTTGAAGTGTTCGGTGCGTCAAAGAAGGCGATAGAGAGGTAGTGCCTTTTCTCCCAATCGGGAGATAAAGTGGCTTAAGGCACCCATGCATCCAGTTAATTTCTGGATTTGCTTGAGGTCTGTTGGGGTAGCCAAATGTGACAAAGCTTGGATTTTAGCCGGATTTGCTTCAATTCCTCTGCTGGAGACGATGAAACCCAGGAGCTTTCCGGCAGGAACGCCGAAAACACATTTTTTTGGATTGAGCTTGATGTCATATGTTCGGAGATTGTCGAACATAAGCCTCAAGTCGTCTATTAAAGATTCGACGTGTCTGGTTTTGATGACCACGTCGTCCATGTATGCCTCAACTGTTTTGCCGATTTGTTTTTCCATGCATGTCTGAATCATGCGTTGATAGGTTGCACTGGCATTTTTGAGCCCGAAAGGCATGGTGTTAAGACAGAAGGGGCCGTATGGAGTGATGAATGCCGTTGCGGCTTGATCGGACTCTGCCATCTTGATTTGATGGTATACGGAGTATGCGTCGAGGAAGCACAATGAGTCGTGTCCTGCGGTAGCATCGATGATTTGATCGATGCGGGGGAGAGGGAAGGGATCCTTGGGCCAGGCCTTATTGAGGTCCTTGAAATCGACACATAGGGGCCAGGATTTGTCCTTCTTTGGTACCATCACCAGGTTTGCTAGCCAGTCCGGGTGTTTTATTTCTCTGATGCATCCGGCTTCGAGTAACTTGGCTAGCTCCTCTCCCATGGCTTGTCATTTGGGTTCTGAAAACGCCGAAGAGTCTGCTTGACCGGCTTGTATCCCTTGAGTATGTTTAGGCTATGCTCGGCCAGCCTGCATGGGATACCTGGCATGTCTGAAGGGTGCCAGGCGAAGATGTCCCAATTCTCGCACAAGAACGTCTGCAGTGCGGCGTCTATTGTGGGGTTCAACTGTGCCCCGATGGATGCTGTTTTTTTAGAGTCCGTTGGGTGGACTTGGAATTTGACTATTTCGTCCGCTGGTTTGAAAGAGGTGGACTTGGATCATTTGTCGAGTATCACATCGTCCCTGTCCACTTTGGAGCGCAGCACAGTTAGTTCTTCAGCCGCGAGGGCTTCGGATAATGCCTCAAGGGCCAGGGCGGCGGTTTTGTTTTCGGCGCGTAGTGCCACGTCTGGATCACTGGCTAGAGTGATGATTCCATTGGGCCCAGGCATCTTGAGCTTCATGTACCCATAATGGGGTATAGCTTGGAAGCTCGTGAACGCATCCCGTCCTAGAAGGGCGTGGTATCCGCTACTGAACGGGGCCACTTGGAATGTGATTTCTTCAGACCTGTAATTCTCCGACGTGCCAAATACCACATCTAGTGTGATTTTTCCCGCACATCATGCCTCCCGACTAGGGGTAATTCCTCTGATGGTCGTGCTGCTTTGCTCAATGTGGCTCTTGTCTATTTCCATGTTGTTGAGAGTTTCCTCGTATATGAGGTTTAATCCGCTGCCACCGTCCATGAGCACTTTAGTAAGCCGGAAGCCGTCCACAATTGGACTAAGGACCAAAGCGGCTGGTGCTCGGACTATTCGGAATTGAGGTTCTTCACTGGCATTGAAGGTTATTGCCGTGTCTTCCCATGGATTTATTGCTACAACATGGCAGACTTCGGCGAGGCTGCGGAGTGCTCTCTTGCGCCTTTTATTTGAGGTGAAAGTCTCAAAGACTGTCAATACTGTATCATTGTTTTCTATGGGATGATGCTCTGCGGTATCGTTAATGAGGAGATCCTCGCTGCTCTTGGCCACCTGCCAAAGTACCCAACATGCTCTAAGGCTGTGTGTTGGTATGTATCCGGTGTGGTGTGATTTTTGCAAGGCCCATTGACCATCCCTCCAATACGGTTCCACGCCTTGTAGTGGGCTTTGGTTTCTTTGTAATTGGATCGGGTGACTTACGAGAGTGCACCCTTTTGGTTCGGACAAGGGGTTTAGTGAGGGCCGGAGGATCCCAGAATTTTGCTTGGGTTTTCCAGGCGCTTTCCATCGCACAGTACTTCTGTACTACGGGTGCCAAGTCAGCGAAGTGTGCTATGTCACGGCGACTTATGGCGTTGAGGATTCCCTTGTCCGGGCAATTTTTGCAAAAGAATGAGATTGCGTCTTCCTGGCGACAGTCCTTGACCTTGCTCATTACAAGGAGGAATCTGGCCCAAAAGTGATGTACTGTCTCTTGGGACTCTTGTCTAATCTGGGAAAAATCGCTTGTATCTGGGTGGGTGGGTAGATTTAAGTCCAAACCCTGACCCGATCTGAGACCCAGGGGTAGAGGAGCTTCCGAACTTGTCAGTTCGTGCTTCGGGATGTTGAACAATTTTTCTGGTCCGCTGTCTGATTATAAGTTTGAAGCCCGGTTCATGTCCTCCCGCAGACGGGTATCCGGCTCGGAGAGATCGTGAATCCGAACATAGTTCGTCCTCAAAATAGAGGAAGAATCGCTGCATTGCTCCTCCACCACCGCTATTTGATGGGTGACCAACGGAGACTTAATCTCTCTTTGGTCAGGTTTAGGCCCGATCCGATCATAATCTGTAGCGACTCCCAAGGCGGCGATGCGATCCAAGAGCTTGTTCAAGGACGAGAGCTCCATTGGATCCATCTACTCAGTGAATTCGGAGCTGACGTGGAGGCTGTTTTTGATGACCCGAGAAGTTACCGTCGGCGCGGAGGCCGAACGGGTTATCATGACGAAGCAGCCTAGTCGGAGAGTTTGGCCTGGATGTCTACTACACAACCTTCTTCTTGTAGACGTTGTTGGGCCTGCAAGTGCATAGGTTTGTAGGACAGTAGCAAATTTCCCTCAAATGGACGACGTAAGGTTTATCAATCCGTGGGAGGCATAGGATGAAGATGGTCTCTCTCAAACAACCCTGCAACCAAATAACAGAAAGTCTCTTGTGTCCCCAACACACCCAATGCAATGGTAAATTGTATAGGTCCACTAGTTCGGCGAATAGATGGTGATACAAGTGCAATATGGATAGTAGATATGGGTATTTGTAATCTGAAATTATAAAAACAGCAAGGTACCTAATGATAAAAGTGAGCGTAAACGGTATTGCAATGATAGGAAACAAGGCATAGGGTTCATACTTTCACTAGTGCAAGTTCTCTCAACAATAATAACATAGATAGATCATATAACAATCCCTCAACATGCAACAAAGAGTCATTCCAAAGCCACTAATAGCGGAGAACAAACGAAGAGATTATGGTAGGTTACGAAACCACCTCAAAGTTATTCTTTCGGATCGATCTATTAAAGAGTTCTTACTAGAAGAACACCTTAAGACACAAATCAACCAAAACCCTAATGTCACATAGATACTCCATTGTCACCTCAAGTATCCATGGGCATCATTATACAAAATGCATCACACAATTCAGATTCATCCAACCAACACAATGTACTTCAAATAGTGCCCCAAAGTTTCTACCGGAGAGTCAAGAAAACGTGTGCCAACCCTATGCATAGGTTCATGGGCAGAACCCGCAAGTTGGTCACCATAACATACATCAAGTGGCACGTGATATCCCATTGTCACCACAGATAAACACGGCAAGACATACATCAAGTGTTCTCAAATCATTAAAGACTCAATCCGATAAGATAACTTCGAGAGGGAAAATAAATTCATCACAAGAGAGTAGAGGGGGAGAAACATCATAAGATCCAACTATAATAGCAAAGCTCGCGATACATCAAGATCGTGTCGTAGAGAGAACACGAGAGAGAGAGGGATCAAACACATAGCTAATGGTACATACCCTCAGCCTCGAGGGTGAACTACTCCCTCCTCGTCATGGATAGCACCGGGATGATGAAGATGGCCACCGGTGATGGGTTCCCCCTCCGGCAGGGTGCCGGAACAGGCTCCCGGGAGGTTTTTGGTGGGTACAGAGGCTTGCGGCGGCGGAACTCCCGATCTATCTTGATATTCGATGTTTTTAGGGTACGTAGGCTTATATAGGCGGAAGAAGTTGGTCGGGGGAGCCTCGAGGGGCCCATGAGAGGGTAGGGTGTGCCAAGGGGGGTGGGAGCGCCCCCCTATCTTGTGGCCTCCTCGATGAGCCCCTGGCTTGCACTCCAAGTTCGTGGGATTGGTTCTGTTCCAAAAATAACTTTGTCGAAGCTTTCACTCCGTTTGGACTTTGGTAGATATTCCTTTTCTTCGAAATACTAAAACAGGCAATAAAACAGCAATATAGGCTGGGCCTCCGGTTAATAGGTTAGTCCCAAAAATTATATAAATGTGTAAAAATAAAGCCCATAAACATCCAAAAGCGGTAATATAATAGCATGGAACAATCAAAAATTATAGATACGTTGGAGACGTATCAAGCATCCCCAAGCTTAATTCCTGCTCGTCCTCGAGTAGGTAAATGATAAAAACAGAATTTTTGATGTGGAATGCTACCTAGCATAATTCTCAATGTAATTTTATTTATTGTGGCATGAATGTTCAGATCCAAATGATACAAAATAAAAGTTCATATTAACATGAAAATGGTGATACTTCAAGCATACTAATCAAAGTAATCATGTCTTCTCAAAATAACATGGCCAAAGAAAGTTATCCCTACAAAATCATATAGTCTGGCTGTTGCTCTATCTTCATCACACAAAGTATTTAATCATGTACACCCCCGATGACAAGACAAGCAATTGTTTCATACTTTAATAATCTCAAACGTTTTCAACTTTCACGCAATACATGAGCGTGAGCCATGGACATAGCACTATATGTGGAATAGAATGGTGGTTGTGGAGAAGACAAAAAGGAGAAGATAGTCTCACATCAACTAGGCGTATCAACGGGCTATGGAGATGCCCATTAATAGATATCAATGTGAGTGAGTAGGGATTGCCATGCAACGGATGCACTAGAGCTATAAATATATGAAAGCTCAACAAAAGAAACTAAGTGGGTGTGCATCCAACTCGCTTGCTCACGAATACCTAGGGCATTTTGAGGAAGCCCATCAGTGGAATATACAAGCCAAGTTCTATAATGAAAAATTCCCACTAGTATATGAAAGTGACAACATATGAGACTCTCTATCATGAAGATCATGGTGCTACTTTGAAGCACAAGTGTGGAAAAGGAGATAGTAGCATTGTCCCTTCTCTCTTTTTCTCTCGTTTTATTTTTTTTCTTTTCTTTTTTTTTCTCTTTTATTCTTTTTCTTTTTTTTCTTTTGGACTTTCTCTTTTTTTGGCCTTTCTCTTTTTTTTCTTTATGTAAAGTCCAAAGTCTCGTCCCGACTTATGGGGGAATCATAGTCTTCATCATCCTTTCCTCACTAGGACAATGCTCTAATAATGAAGATCATCACACTTTATGGATTTACAACTCAAAGCTAGAACAAGATATGACTCTATATGAATGCCTCCGGCAGTGTACCAGGATATGCAATGAATCAAGAGCGACATGTATGAAAATTATGAAGGTGGCCTTGCCACAAATACGATGTCAACTACATGATCATGCAAAGAGCAATATGACAAAAGTAGTGCGTGTCATATGAACGGAACGGTGGAAAGTTGCATGGCAATATATCTCAGAATGGCTATGGAAATGCCATAATAGGTAGGTATGGTGGCTGTTTTGAGGAAGGTATATGGTGGGTGTATGGTACCGGCGAAAGTTGCGCGGCACAAGAGAGGCTAGCAATGGTGGAAGGGTGAGGTTGCGTATAATCCATGGACTCAACATTAGTCAAAAATACTCATATACTTATTGCAAAAATCTAGAAGTCATCAAAAACAAAGTACTACGCGCATGCTCCTAGGGGGATAGATTGGTAGGAAAAGACCATCGCTCGTCCCCGACCGCCACTCATAAGGAAGACAATCAATAAATAAAATTGTGCTCCAACTTCATCACAAAGCGGTTCACCATACGTGCATGCTACAGGAATCACAGACTTCAACACAAGCATTTTTCGTAATCAGCCAACTAGCATGACTTTAATATCACTATCTCCATATCTCAAAACAATTATCAAGTATCAAATTCATCATAGAATCCAATTCACTTTCTATGATAGTTTTTATTATACCCAACTTGGATGCCCATCATTCTAGGACCAAATTTTAACCATTGCAAATACCATGCTGTTCTAAAAGACTCTCAAAATAATATAAGTGAAGCATGAGAGACTATCAATTTCTAAAAAATATAACCACCGCCATGCTCTAAAAGATATAAGTGATGCACTAGAGCAAATGACAAACTACTTTGAAAGATATAAGTGAATATCATGAGTAGTCGAATAATTGTGCAACTATGTGAAGACTCTCTAGCATTAAGGAAATTCAGATCTTGATACTCTAATAAAATAGCAAGCAAAACAAAATTAAATGACATTGCAAGGATAGCACAACTCATGTGAAGAAGCAAAAACTTAGGCTCAACCGATACTAACCGATAGTTGTTGAAGAAGAAAGGTGGGATGCCTACCGGGGCATCCTCAAGGTTAGATGATTCAGAATTCTTGAAATATTATATTGGGGTGCCTTTGGAATCCCCAAGCTTGAACTTTTGTGTCTCCTTAATTCCTCTTATATCATGGTTTCTCTTTTTATCAAAAGCTTCATCCATACCAAACTCAACAAGAACTCGTGAGATAGGTTAGTATAAACCAATGCAAAACCTTATCATTTTCTCCTATAAAAAATCAATAAAATTATTATTAAACATTAAATACTAAATGCCTCTACATATTTAATACTCCTATCTTCAAATAGAATCATTAAACAAGCAAACATAAGCAAACAATGCAACCATAACAGCAATCTGCCAAAACAATATAGTCTGTAAAGAATGCAAAAGTATCAATACTTCCCTAACTCCAAAAATTATGAGAGAAAATTCAAACTGTAGTAAATTTATCAGAGCTCATTATTCAAAAAGTTTCAACATTATATCATGCTCTGACTTTTCTAGGAAATTTTTGCAACAGCGGTAAACGTTCTGTTTTCAAACAGCAACATGTATACTAGCAAAATAAGCATGATAAAGGCTATCCTTAACATTTTTATTGAAAATAAAGATGCAAAAAATTATTATAAATAAAAGCAATAAAATTCTAGCAAAATAAAACGACGCTCCAAGCAAAACACATATCATGTGGTGAATAAAAATATAGCTCCAAGTAAAGTTACCGATGGACGAAGACAAAAGATGGGATGCCTTCCCGGGGCATCCCCAAGCTTAGGCTCTTGGTTGTCCTTGAATATTACCTTGGGGTGCCTTGGTAATCACCAAGCTTGGGCTTTTGCCACTCCTTACTCCATAGTCCATCGAATCTTTACCCAAAACTTGAAAACTCCACAACACAAAACTCAACAGAAAACTCGTAAGCTCCGTTAGTATAAGAAAATAAAACCACCACTTAGGTACTGTAATTAACTCATTCAAAATTCATATTAGTGTAATATCTACTGTACTCCAACTTATCTATGGTTCATACCCTTCGATACTACTCAAAGATGCATCAAAATAAGCAAACAACCCATAGAAAACAGAATCTGTCAAAAACAGAACACTCTGTAGTAATCTTTATCAAACGTATAAGTCTGGAACTCCAAAACTCCTACCAAATTAGGAAGTCCTAAGCAATTTGTGTGCCAATCCAGATCAAAAAGAATCCGATCAGAATCACGTTTCTGCGAATTAACAAAACTAATTTACTGGGTGCAAAAGTTTCTGATTTTCAGCTGGATCAACACAGCTATCAACGAAAGCTATCCTAAAGGTCTTACTTGGCACTTTATTGAAACAAAAGATATAAAACATGATTACTACAGTAGCATAATCATGTGGACACACAAAAACAGTAAGGATAAATATTGGGTTGTCTCCCAACAAGTGCTTTCTAGCTAGGCATGATGATGGCAATGATGCTCACATAAAAGATAAGAATTGAAACATAACGGGAGCATCATGAAGCATATGATTAGCACATTTAAGTCTAACCCACTTCCTATGCATAGGGATTTTGTGAGCAAACAAATTATGGGAACAATAATCAACTAGCATGGGAAGGTAAAACAAGCATAGCTTCAAGATTTTAAGCACATAGAGGGGCAACTTGACATTATTGCAATTCCTACAAGAATATGTTCCTCCCTCATAATAATTTTCAGTGGCATCATGAATAAATTCAACAATATAACCAGCACCTAAAGCATTATTTTCATGATCTACAAGCATAGAAAATGTACTACTCTCCACATAAGCAAAATTCTCGTCATGAATAGTAGTGGGAGCAAACTCAACAAAATAACTATCATGTGAAGCATAATCCAATTGAAAACTAAAATCATGATGACAAGTTTCATGGTTATCATTATTCCTAATAGCATACAAGTCATCAAAATAATCATCATAGATAACAACTTTGTTCTCATAATCAATTGGAACCTCTTCCGAAATAGTGGAATCATCACTAAATAAAGTTGAGACTCTTCCAAATCCACTTTCATGTTCATCACAATAAGATTCAACATCCTTCAAAATAGTTGGATCACTGCTTCCTACAGTTGACACTCTTCCAAACCCACTTTCATCAATATAATCATCATAAATAGGAGGCATGCTTTCATCATAATAAATTTGCTCATCAAATCTTGGGGGACTAAAAATATCATATTCATCAAACATAGCTTCACCAAGCTTGTGGGTTTGCATATCATTAGCATCATGGATATTCAAGGAATTCATACTAACAACATTGCAATCATGTTCATCATTCAAAGATTTAGTACCAAGCATTTTAATGCATTCTTCTTCTAGCACTTGAGCACAATTTTCCTTTCCATCAAACTCACGAAAAATATTAAAAAGGCGAAGCGTATGAGACAAACTTAACTCCATTTTTTTGTAGTTTTCTTTTATAGACTAAACTAGTGATAAAACAAGAGACAAAAAGATCCGATTGCAAGATCTAAAGATATACCTTCAAGCACTCACCTCCCTGGAAACGGCGCCAGAAAAGAGCTTGATGTCTACTACACAACCTTCTTCTTGTAGACGTTGTTGGGCCTGCAAGTGCATAGGTTTGTTGGACAGTAGCAAATTTCCCTCAAATGGATGACCTAAGGTTTATCAATCCATGGGAGGCGTAGGATGAAGGTGGTCTCTCTCAAACAACCCTGCAACCAAATAACAGAAAGTCTCTTGTGTCCCCAACACACACAATACAATGGTAAATTGTATAGGTGCACTAGTTCGGCGAAGAGATGCTGATACAAGTGCAATATGGATAGTAGATATGGGTATTTGTAATCTGAAATTATAAAAACAGCAAGGTAACTAATGATAAAAGTGAGCGTAAACGGTATTGCAATGATAGTAAACAAGGCATAGGGTTCATACTATCACTAGTGCAAGTTCTCTCAACAATAATAACATAGATAGATCGTATAACAATCCCTCAACATGCAACAAAGAGTCACTCCAAAGCCACTAATAGCGGAGAACAAATGAAGAGATTATGGTAGGGTATGAAACCACCTCAAAGTTATTTTTTCGGATCGATCTGTTAAAGAGTTCGTACTACAATAACACCTTAAGACACAAATCAACCAAAACCCTAATGTCACCTAGATACTCCTATGTCACCTCAAGTATCCGTGGGCATGATTATATGATATGCATCACACAATCTCAGATTCATCCAACCAACACAAAGTACTTCAAATAGTGCCCCAACCGGAGAGTCAAGAAAACGTGTGCCAACCCCTATGCATAGGTTCATGGGCGGAACCCGCAAGTTGGTCACCAAAACATACATTTAGTGGCACGTGATATCCCATTGTCACCAAACATAAACACGACAAGACATACATCAAGTGTTCTCAAATCATTAAAGACTCAATCCGATAAGATAACTTCAGGAGGGAAACTCAATTCATCACAAGAGAGTAGAGGGGGAGAAACATCATAAGATTCAACTATAATAGCAAAGCTCGTGATACATCAAGATCGTGCCATAGAGAGAACACGAGAGAGAGAGAGATCAAACACATAGCTACTTGTACATACCCTCAGCCTCGAGGGTGAACTACTCCCTCATCGTCTTGGATAGCTCCAGGATGATGAAGATGGCCACCGGCGATGGGTTCCCCCTTCGGCAGGGTGCCGGAACGGGCTCCCGAGAGGTTTTTGGTGGCTACAGAGGCTTGCGGCGGCGGAACTCCCGATCTATCTTGATATTCGATATTTTTAGGGTACGTAGGCTTATATAGATGAAAGAAGTCGGCCGGGGGAGCCTCGAGGGGCCCACGAGAGGGTAGGGCACGCCCAGGGGGTGGGCGCCCCCTGTCTCGTGGCCTCCTCGATGATCCCCTAGCTTGCACTCCAAGTTCCTGGGATTCGTTCTGTTCCAAAAATAACTTTGCCGAAGGTTTCATTCCGTTTGGAATCCGTTTGATATTCCTTTTCTTCAAAATACTGAAACAGGCAAGAAAACAGCAATATGGGCTGGGCCTCCAGTTAATAGGTTAGTCCCAAAAATGATATAAATGTGTAAAATAAAGCCCATAAACATCCAAAAGGGGTAATATAATAGCATGGAACAATCAAAAATTATAGATACGTTGGAGACGTATCAGGTAACTAAAGCCAGGGCTCCCCCAGAGGTGATGTTGTCCTTGATAACAAGGAGAGCCATCAAGCCTTACCGTGACGACACAGTGGAACTCTCACGAAAGCACCAATGTTGGTGTCAAACCCGGTGGATTAGGGGGTCCTGAACTGTGCGTCTAAGGCTAATGGTAACAGGAGGTGGGAAACACAATGTTTACCCAGGTTCGGGCCCTCTCTATGGAGGTAATACCCTACTTCCTGCTTGATTGATCTTGATGATATGAGTATTACAGGAGTAGATCTACCACAAGATCGTAGAGGCTAAACCCTAGAAGCTACCCTATGATTATGATTGTTGTTCTACGGACTAAACCCTCCGGTTTATATAGACATGGAGGGGGCTAGGGTTACACAAAGTCGGTTACAGAGAAGGAAATCTACATGTCCGAATTGCCAAGCTTGCCTTCCACGCAAAGGAGAGTCCCACCCGGACACGGGACGAAGTCTTCAATCTTGTATCTTCATAGTCCAATAGTCCGGCACAAGTACATAGTCCGGCTGTCCGAGGACCCCCTAATCCAGGACTCCCTTAGTCATGCACTCAGCTATGCCATTGGAGTTGATGGACTCATTTATCTTCGAAGCTTCAACAATTATTTTGCTTGGATGGCCTTCAGCAATATTATTTGTTTAACATATACTCTTTATGAGGACCTCGATGTAATAAGTGTGTGATTGAACTCTGTTATAATTCCTCTAGTACTGTGTGTGTCAGCATATCGATCCAGGGATGACACTTAAGCATAGAGACTTCAGTCCATTGGGATCGTGGTCGCTACAAGATGGTATCAGAGCACACGCCAACTGTAGGACGCGACCAATAGGAAAAGCCACAAGATACTCTTCTCTGCTCATTTCTAATCCTCCTCTACTTCTACTCTATAGATGACGGACCCCAGGAACAAGTTCACTCAACCAGATGATGACATCCCTTTCGGACGACACTTGAAGGAAGTCACGAAGTACCTGAACATCGGACTACCAAGCTTCCCTTTAACATTCACTATAACTTTACCTGAAGAGGAGGGCTAGAGGATCCAAGTTCGTGTAACTGGGAGGACATTTGCACCAACAAAGGAGCCCACTGATTTTACCTTGGATGCACCAACTTGGAACTTGGGAAAGAGCATGGCAGCCCACATCACTTTTGGATGCATATGTGAGGTGTACCACAAGGAGGTTGAAGACACCATCTATCAGATATGTGGACACCGAGACAAGCAGTGGGAGATGATTCGCACCAGGAAGGATTGATGTGATACTGGAGAAGCATGAAGATCTGAGGAAGAAGCTAGGGATACCCGTGGTGAACCCAAATCAAGAACCTAAAGTGGATATTCGTTCGGAGGATTGCATCATATTGGATGACACCGACACGGATAGTGATGCAGATGATGATAGTGATGATGATTATGAAGACGAAGCTAGAGCTGACATTATGGAGTCTTCCACCGATCAAAATTCCTAGACGACCACCATGTTAGTATTCTTCCAAGTAATTAGATCGATCGATTTGTAATAGTAGTTAGATAGTTTGTGTGAGCCTTGTTAGTGGTGTGAATTGATTGTATTTTCCTCATATGCATTTGGGTAGTGAAATCTCTTAGAGACCTTATTCTATTCTGTTTTCTCACCCCCTCTAACCCATCAGATGCCTCCGAGAGGTGACCCCGAATTCACTTTCCCGCCGGAGCTCACCGATTGATCCAGCAACAGAATGCCGTGATGCAGATGTTGGTCTAGAATCAGAACAAACAACACCACCACCACCCCTAGCTTACAACCTAGCCCGTTTTCTGAGGTTGAATCCGCTGGTGTTTTCTAGCAGCACCGAGCCGATTGTTGTAGATGATTGGCTCCGCAAGATTGGGAGGGAGCTGACCACTACTGGATGCACATATGCGGAGAGAGTGCTCTTGGCTGCACATCAGCTTGATGGACCCGTAGCATCTTTGTGGGAGAATTTCACCACCACGTACCCATAGCTACAGTTACAAGGGATCAGTTTCAGCAGGCCTTCCGCACCACACATGTTTCAGCTGGAGCCATGAGTTTGAAGAAGTGTGAGTTCTGTAACTTATGCCAAGGGAGCCGTACAGTGGGACAATATGTGGATGAGTTCAGCAAGCTAGCATGCTATGCCCCAGATGATGTGGCCACAGATGCCGCGAAGCAGGAGAAGTTTCTTGAGGGACTCAATGATGAGCTGAGTATGCAGTTGATGCTGGAAACCTTCAAAAACTACCAGGAGCTGGTAGACAGGGCCTTCATGTTTGAAGGCAAGCAGCAATAGATAGACAACCGCAGGAGGAAGTGTGGACAGGGGAGGTACACTTCTAGAGCTCAGGAGAAGCGTTGCTATTCCCCGTACTCGGGAGGACACACTCATAACCATGGAGGGCATAACCATGGAGGACATTCGCACAATGGAGGAAGTTCACACAACCATAGTGGCGCTAAGAATGGTAATGGGAATGGAGGAAGCAACAGCCAGAGCCGTTTCAACCACGCAACACCCGCCAAGAAGGACCTGAGTCATGTTACTTGTTCCAAGTGCGAGTAGATCGGGCACTACGCCACTGAATGTTCTGAAGAAAATAGTGGAAATGGAAACGGAAGTTCTGGAAGGAAGCCCGACACTTTCACCAGAGGTCATGTGAACCACGTCAGTGTGGAGGAGATGGAGGAACAGCCCGACGCAGTTGTCAGTAAGTTTTTGATTAATGCATTTATAGCACTTGTTCTTTTTGATACTGGTGCATCTCATTCATTCATATCAAGGGGATTTGTGGACAAGTTGAAGTTGCCAACCGTAGCCCTTAGGTCACCTATGTTAGTGAGTTCCCCAGGAGCAGAGTATATGGCTAGTCAAGGATGTTATCAGTTGCCAATAACCATAGGCAGACATGTTTTACCCACCGACCTCATTGTCCCGGAGTCACAAGGATTGGATGTGATCTTGGGCATGGATTGGTTATCCATTTTTGAGGGAAACATCGACTGCGCCAGTAAAATTAATTCTTCTCACCACCCTAGAGGGAAAAAGGATAAAGTATGTGTCTAGGCATGCGCCAAGGAGGACTCAAGTGATTCTCTTTCTGGAGTTTTTCAGGAGGAAGTTGTGGAGGATTATCCCGATGTATTTCCAGAGGAGTTACCAGGCATGCCACCAGATCGAGACATTGAATTTTTGATCGAATTAGTGCCAGGCACCGGACCAATATCTAAGAGACCGTATCGGATGCCCGCAAATGATCTGGAGGAAATTAAGAAGCAGATTAAGGAGTTAATGGAGAAAGGATTATATTCGACCATGCTCATCACCTTGGGGAGCCCCAGTGCCTCTAGTTGAGAAGAAGGATGGATCTTTGAGGATGGTTGTTGATTACCTTGCATTGAACGAAGTGACAATCAAGAACAAATGCCCACTGCCGATGATCGATGATTTGTTTGACCAGCTGCAGGGAGCTAAGGTTTTCTCCAAGATCAATCTTCGGTCAGGTTATCACGAGTTGAAAATCCAAGAGCAGGATATACCTAAGACAAGTTTTACCATGAGGTATGGCCTATATGAGTATACAGTTATGTCATTTGGTTTGACTAATGCCCTTGCCTGTTTTATGAGTATGATGAACAAGGTGCTCATGGAGTTCTTGCACAAGTTTGTCGTGGTGTTCATTGACAATATATTGGTCTACTCGAAGAATGAAGAAGAGCATAAGGAACATTTGCGCTTGGTTCTTGAGAAGCTCAGGGTACATTAGTTGTATGCCAAGGAAATCAGATTTCTCAGACATGTTATATTAGGAGAAGCACTAGCAGTAGACCGTACCAAGGTTGCATCTGTCACTGAGTGGTTGGCACCCACCTCAGTTGGAGAAATTGAAGTTTTCTTGGACTCGCAGGTTATTATCGGAGATTTATTGAGAATTTTTCCAAGATTGCGAAGCCCATGACAGAGTTATTGAAGAAGGACACCAAGTTTAAATGGACTGAGGATTGTGAGGCCAGTTTTCAGGAGTTGAATAAATGTTTGGTTACAGCCCAAGTGCTGATTCTCCCAGACATACGCAAGGATTTCCAAGTATATTGTGATGCTTCTCGTTGGGGACTTGGAGGTGTTCTTATGCAGGACGGAAGAATTGTTTCATATGCCTCACGTCAGCTTCAACCTCATGAGTTGAATTACGCCACGCACGATTTGGAGTTAGCAGCCGTAGTGCATGCGCTCAAGACATGGAGACACTTTCTCATTGGTAACCGTGATGTTTACACGGATCACAAGAGTTTGAAGTACATCTTCACGCAGAAGGAGTTGAACCTCAGGCAGAGGAGATGGTTGGAGCTCATAAAGGATTATGACATGAGATTGCATCCAGGAAAGGCAAATGTCATAGCAGATGTGTTGAGCCACAAGAGTTATGTTAACAGGCTCATAGTCGGAGGATTACCTCAGGAGTTAGCCGATCATCTCTGAGAACTTCGCTTGGAGATAGTTCTGAGAGGTTATGTTGCAGCACTGGAAATTCAGTCCACTTTGCTAGGAAAGATCAGAGAAGCCCAAAAGATGGACAAGGAGATTGCAAAAATAAAGGAAAGGATGAGTAAAGGAAAGTCTAAAGGTTTTCGTGAGGATGAACACGAAACTTTATGGTTTGAGGATCGTATCTATGTGCCTAATGACCCAGAGATCAGGATATTAATTCCTCAGGAGGCTCATGATTCACCGTATTCGATTCTCCCAGGCAACACCAAGATGTACCTGGATTTGAAGGGGAGTTTCTGGTGGGCAGGAATGAAGAAGGATATTGCAGAGTATGTATCTGTATGCGATGTATGTCAGAGAGTTAAGGCAAAGCATCAGAAACCAGCAGGGTTACTTCAGCCTTTACCGATACCCGAACGGAAGTGGGATAAACTTGGCATCAATTTCATCACTGGATTACCCAGGACCCGTTCAGGCTATGATTCTATCTAGGTTGTAGTTGATCGCTTAACCAAGGTAGCCCATTTCATCCCCGTGAAAACAACTTATACGAGTGCTAATTTGGCAAAGATATACATGACCAGGATCGTGTGTCTGGATGGAGTTCCGGGGACAATAATATCTGATAGAGGGACACAATTTTCTTCAAAGTTTTGGAATCAGTTGCATGAAACTTTGGATACCAGGCTATAGTTCAGTACAACCTTTCATCTGTAGATAGATGGATAGTCTGAGAGAGTCAATCAGATTCTAGAGGACATGTTGAGAGCTTGTGCCCTAGATTAGGGATCTAGTTGGGATGATAATTTACCCTATGCAGATTTCTCCTATAATAGCAGTTATCAAGCCAGTTTGAAGATGGCCCCTTTTGAAGATTTATACGGAAAGAGGTGCAGGACACCATTGTCATGCAATGAAGTTGGAGATCGACAGTTGTTCGGACCAGACTTAATCAGAGATTCTGAGGAGAAGGTTAAGTTTATTCGAGATAGACTCAAGATAGCCTAGTCCAGGTAGAAGAGTTATTCAGATACTAAATGCAAGGAGGTAGCCTATGATGTGAGAGACAGAGCATATCTACGAGTGTCCCCACTTCGAGGAGTTAAGAGATATGGAGTCAAAGGAAAGCTAGCACCACAATTTGTGGGACCATACAGAGATCACGATATGTTTCACGTTTCCCAGTTGAAGAAGCGCCATGCAGAGAAGGCTGACATTCCTCTAAGAGATATACAGTGCCACTTGAAGCGATTCAGTTGTATAGTGGTCTGACTTATGAAGAGAAGAGAGTTAAGATTCTCGAGTTTTCTAGCCAAGTTACTCGCAGCAGAGTCATTAAGTTTTGCAAAGTTCAATGGAGCCATCATATCGAGGAGGAAGCCACCTGGGAGCGAGCAGAAGACCTCCGCAAGGACCACCCACACCTTTTTGCTGACCAACCCCAATCTCGAGGGCGAGATTCATCTTAAGGGGGTAGGTTTGTAACATCCCAATTTTTAATTTGGATGTTATACATAGATCATTCATATGCATCCATGTTTTATGCATTTTTGTTGTTTTGTTTAGTTGCACTTTGATCCAAGAGACCTTAAGCAACTCAAGGACCAATTTGAGAAAGTTGGAGGTTTCCCAAAAATCCAATTTTGATTTATCAAAATTTGGTAATTGGATCAAATTGTTTTCAAAATTCTTTTTCCAAATATTTTTAAATAAGGAGAGAAGATAATATGACTTCTTCAAAATCAGTAGAAAAATATTGGAAATTTAATTTTCAATTTTTGGAGAGTTTATTGGATATTATTAGCTAGTTTGTTTATTTGTTAGCTGAGTGATTAGTAATATAATGTCTGTTTTTAGTTTATACATTTAGGCCCAGAAAAATGTTCACTAGGTCACTAATAAGGCCATTTAGCTATGTGAATTTTTCTAGTATTTTTAGGGTTTTTTATATTTATTTAGCATGTTTTGTCTCTGGAAAAAAATTGTTTTAAAAAATATTTCGGGCCGACCAAACTGGGCAGCACCCAGCCTAGCCGGCCCAGTCGCCGCCGCCTTCCCCGCACGTGCTCGGGACAGAGTCCCGAGCAGCGCCGCCGCCGCCGGGAGTCCGACCCGGACTCCTATGCTGCCGCAGCCTCGTTTTTCCCCTCTGTCGTGTCAAAACTGGCAGATCTCGGGTAGGGGGTCCCAAAATGTGCGTCGAAGGCTAATGGTAACAGGAGGCAGGGGACACAATGTTTTACCCAGGTTCGGCCCTGTCTACGGAGGTAATACCCTACTTCCTGCTTGATTGATCTTGATGATATGAGTACTACAAGAGTAGATCTACCACGAGATCGTAAAGGCTAAACCCTAGAAGCTAGCCTATGATTATGATTGTCTTTGTCCTACGGACTAAACCCTCCGGTTTATATAGACACCCGAGGGGGCTAGGGTTATACAAAGTCGGTTACAAAGAAGGAGATCTAACATCTGGATCGCCAAGCTTGTGTTCCACGCAAAGGAGGGTCCCATCCGAACACGGGACGAAGTCTTGAGTCTTGTATCTTCACGATCCAACAGTCCGGCCAAAGTATATAGTCCGGCTGTTCGGATACCCCCTTATCCAGGACTCCCTCAGTGGCCCCTGAACCAGGCTTCAATGACGATGAGTCCGGCGCGCGGATTGTCTTCGGCATTGCAAGGCGGGTTCTTCCCCCAAATCTAGAGCACCTGTTGTAGTGAAGAGTGTCCGGCTTCCCATCAATGTTTTATTCCTCGGCTTCTGTGCTTCAATAATGGCCATCTCCATGTGTCGAGCGAATACGAGGAGCCGGAGCATTTTTACATTTGCCACACCGACCCTGCAGGCAAACCGTCTATTTGAAGAGACGGGGATCCGCAGATCCACATCTCACCTTCTTCCCTTAAGCAAGCATTCAACAGAGCGCATCCGGAAAAAACCATTCCACCATGGCCTGTCACCGCAGCTCCTCTTCTCGCTCCCTTAGCTCTAAGCCAGGTGATTGCGAAGAATGTTCTGTCACCCGCAGCCGTTTAGTAGAGCTGCAGACCCAAGGGTTTCTTCCACCGGCATACATGGTCCCCGTCCGAGCCGGACTAGCCACCTACAATGGCGGGGCGCAAGCGAAGAGATCTCCTAACCCATCTCAGGGGGAGCGAGTATGCCTCATCCCATATTTGCTAAGAGGCGTCGGGTTTCCAATCCACCCATTCCTTAACGGGCTCCTGGAGTTCTATGGCCTCCAGTTACACAACTTTACCCTCGCCTCCGTGCTGCACATCGAAGGATATGTTTCCCTTTGTGAATTATTCCTAGGCTGCGAGGCTCACTACGACTTATGGAAGAAGTTATTCTGCCTCGTCCGTTGTAATCAGGTGGAATCTGTATATCAAGTGGGCAGAGCCGAAATATGGCGCGTCGCCCAAACCGGATACCTGTCCGACACTCCAAAGAAGGCATTTGAAGACTCGCCCTCGGAGTGGTTTTATGTAGATGACGTTCCCCTTCCGGACCCAATCCGGACGGGCCTCCCTGAGTTTAACAACGCTCCACTGAAGAAACGCCGAAGTTGGCGCCCTCAGAGCCCCCAGGAGGAAGATACCAGAGAAGTCCGCTTCCTGATGAGCAGGATAAAGACACTGGCCCAATCAGGACTGACAATAGTCGAGGTTATATCAATATGCATAATGCGGGGGGTGCAGCCACTTCAATATCGGGGGAAGCCCATGTGGCACTTTAACGGGGAAGACGATGCCACCCGCTGTGGTCGTAAGGGTCCAGACTCCGCCACTGCTCTGGCGAGAATACTGTCCGATTTATATAAAGGAGAAGAAGAAGAGTTTCTCCGTATCAAACCGCGGGATGGATTTTCCATGTACAACTCCCCAAGCTAGGTAAGACGTTACTCTTTACCCAACTCTATCCATTTTGGCGCCCTTCATCACAATCATTTACCTTGATATTTCTAAACAGGAACTGAGGAAGGCCGTGAAAGAGTTCAACAACCCTTCTCCGCAGCCAGAGGATGCTGGCCGGGCCCTCGACCCCGGACTTGAAGAAGATCCGGATATATCTGTTGAGCTTGTCGACGGGACATTTTCTCAGGCAAGCTGCGACGGCACCTTGGTGGCTATTATCGCCGTTTATCCCGGACTGCTCCCTGCATCGCGTGTATGCAAAGTTGAAGCTTTAACTTTTGAAGAGGATTCCTTCCTTATACCATGCCTTATGCACAAATATCGTATTTTTATAGAGACGACCATTGGAATGCGGCGCCGAGCCCCTGGGGGCTCATCAGGAAAGGGAATCCGGGCCAGGCAAGCTCAAGAGGAAGGCAAATCTGCTCTGTGATTGTCATGTTTGGAATGTAACAGCGTCCATCGTGTCCTGGTAGAAAGAGTAGTCACCGGACTATATCTGGAGATCCTGCCGGTCACGCCTCCACCAGCCGGATTCCAGAACCGGCTTCAAGAGAGGAGGCCAATGTGGGGCCAACGCTGAATTGTCCTCCGACAGAGGATGCAGATAGGCTCTCCGCCGCAAATTCTGAAGTAGAGAGCGCCATGAATCACCGGCGCCGACCGGCCATACTTCGCAATGGTATCTTTTCCGAAGAGGCATTAAATGCCTTCAATTCAGGAGACGCATACATCCGAGCTGCCCAAGATGGACTCGCCCGAGCGACGGACCAGTATGCAAAAGATATACGGGTAAGAAAATTTGGACTCGCCCGAGCGACGGACCAGTATGCAAAAGATATCAATAGCCCCTGAGACTTGAAAGAGTTGGAACAACTAATTTAAGGATCATTGTATGCATAGGTTCTTGTAGAGAAGAATACCCATTTGTCTCGTGAGCTAGAGGAGTGCAAGACCCAGCTGAGGGCCGCGGTTGCCAAACTAGAGGAATCCCAGAAGGCCTCATCTGGTAACCCTTGTCTTAGTAGAGATATTTTAGGGACATATACTAGTTAGTATTTGGCTTGCTTCATAAGTCTAACAGAAAATTATGCAGACAATCCTGGGGAGAATCCGGAGATCGGAAAAGATAGTGAGTCACATCTCCAAAGACAGCTAAAGGCTAGCGAGTGTGTGCTTACGCAGGTTAGGCAGGAGAAAAATAATCTCCAAGATGCCAACATCCGGCTGGGCATCGAATTAGCAGATGTTCGAGCTCAGCTTGCAGACTCCGTGAAGGAGAACAGGAGGTTTCGTCGTGGCATATATGGTAAGTGCTTAAATGATCTGCAGTACAGTTCAGTGAGGAAGCGTATTAAAAGTGTTTATGTCTGTAGGTATGCTGACAGGCCGTCGTGATGAAGAGATGCCTGGGTCCGCAGGCGATTTGCTACAAGATCTCGCACAATTGCACGGACGAGCTCGGCGGGTGATGCAGGGTATTGCCCAGGCCTTGTGGCCATCCGCTTCCCTACAAGGAGGCATGGGGGAGCTCGTGGATATGCTCCAAGGAGCATGGCGGCACTTCCGGATATGGAAGGTATCAGCCTGCCGACAAGGTGCAAGGGAAGCCTGGGCCATGGTGAAGACGCGATACGCCAAGATTGACCCAAACCATATGGCTGAAGTCGGACCGGCGGGGCCAGATGGGCAAGAGATTCCCGTAAGTCTGGTATATGACCAGGTAGCGTTAGCCGCAAAATATTCCCAACAGGATTGCAGGCTAGATAGCCTGTTGGATGGTATAGAGGAAGAATATAGCCAGTCCAAGTGACTATGTAATTCAATGGACATATGTAGTCCCCAGCCGGATTAAAAATCATTTGTCTTGGTGGATCTTTTCGCTTCAGCCCCCGAATCCGACAGTCTGGGGTGTATCCGAATACCCGCTCGGTTATGTAAAACCGAGGTATGCGTGGAAACCAGGCATATGGGTCATAAGTGCTTGACCAGACAAGTACCCAACTAGTTATGTTATATTACATGGGTAGTAAGAAACATCTTCTAGGGAGAATAGTTCCGTTAGGGGTTCCTTTCCCTGGGTACGCATGCATCGATGTGCATGTCTGAACTGCGAACAGAAACGCAGGATATACAACATCTGGGGATTCACGTTTTAATAAAGGAAAAAACATCTTTTGTTCACCGACGGAATATTCCCTTAAGAATGCTAGCTTTCGGCTTCAACCAGTATGAGGTACACATCTGGCTGAACTGGCAATAACAATCGCAGAGGTGCTCGCCTTATGCCCTAGCCGAATTAACGGGAACGCAGGGCATAAACACAAGAGCCAGGAAACCCAGCATAGCCAAATCTTAAGTCATATTGATGCATATAATGATGAAGAAAAGGCGCATATGGAAAGAGGACGCATATGTGGTCGGCAGGACGCCATAAAAGTAATTATATTTAGCTTCCGTACAGGAAGCCCCCAGGTATGGTGAGCACACATAGTGCGGCAGAGTGATCCGAGCATCCGCACTATATTTAATACTTTGTGTGAAGAAGGTGAAAAGGGCGAGAAAGGAAAAATGGATAAAATAATTAAAAGAGCGGGCGTAAGGAGACGAATACTGAGTTTAGAACTAGGCGTAGAATCTCCGGAGTCTGGCCGCGTTCCATGGGTTCGGCTCGAGTCTGTTATCGGATGCATTTCGCAGGCGGTATGCTCCTCCAGTAAGAACTTTATCAATGATGAAGGGACCCTCCCACTTGGGTTTGAGCTTGCCCTTCTTCTTCTCTGGTAGGCGTAGAACGAGTTCACCAACGTTATAAGTTTTGGCCCACACTTCTCTGCTTTGATACCTTCCAGCCCGCTACTGATAGAATGCGGAACAGGCTTTTGCAACATCGCGCTCCTCCTCCAGGGCATCTAAGTTGTCCTACCGATCTAGCTCGGCTTCCTTCTCTTCGTACATGCGCACGCGGGGTCAGTCATGGATTATGTCGCAGGGTAGTACTGGTTCTGCGTCGTACACCATAAAGAATGGTGTGTATTCGGTGGTACGATTCGGCATGGTCCGCAGCCCCCAAAGTATGAAGTCGAGCTCCTCGACCCAGTGCGTGTCCGATTCTTTCAAGGATCACACTAGTCTGGGTTTGATACCGCTCATGATGAGACCGTTTGCACGTTCAACCTGGCCGTTTGTTTGGGGATGATAGACGGAGGCGTAATCGAGCTTAATGCCCATGTTGCGGCATCAAGTTTTCACTTCATCGGCTGTGAAGTTTGAGCCACTGTTAGTGATGATGCTATGGGGGACACTGTAACGGTGTACACCCCCTGATATGAAGTCTATAAATGGTCCGGATTCAGCCGTTTTAACTGGTTTGGCTTCTATCCATGTGGTGAACTTGTCCACCATGACCAATAAGTATTTTTTTCTTATGGCTTCCCCCTTTTAGAGGTCCGACCATATCCAACCTCCAAACCGCGAAGGGCCAAGTTATGGGGATTGTTTGGAGAGCGGTAGGGGGCATATGGCTCTGATTGGTTAAGAGTTGGCAACTAACGCAATGTTGGACAAGGTCCTGTGCATCTGCTCGGGCTGTCGGCCAATAAAAACCTATACGGAAAGCTTTGCTGACAAGTGCCCGAGCCGCAGCGTGGTGCCCGCCGAGTCTGGCATGGATTTCAGCCAAGAGCTGCCGCCCTTCCTCTTCGGAGATGCATCTTTGGAGCACTCCGGTGGCAATTTTCTTATAGAGCTCCCGCTCGTGGACTTTGTAGGCCTTGGAAGGCCGCACAATACAACGTGCTTCATTTTGGTCCTCGGGGAGCCCCTGCCTATTTAGGTAGGCCAAGAAGGGCTCCCTCCACGGGGTGATTACAGCCATGATTTCATGGGCCGACGGTGTTATTTCGGTGGCGGAGCCCCCGACTACGTCAGATGGTTAGGAATCTGGGGTTGTATTCGGAGCCGGAGTGGTGTTGCCGGACTCCCCTTCCCATACCACGGGTGGCTTGAACAGCCTTTCCAAGAATATATTAGGTGGGACGGGCTCGCGTTTAGCGCCGATGCGGGTGAGGATATCCGCCGCTTGATTGTTTTCTCGGGCCACATGGTGGAACTCGAGCCCCTCGAACCGAGCTGACATTTTGAGGACGGCGTTACAGTAGGCCGCCATTTTCAGATCCTTGGCATCAAAATCTCCATTTATTTGTGATATTGCGAGGTTTGAGTCCCCGCAGAGTTCTAGGCGTTGAACGCCCATAGAGACTGCCATCCGAAGACCATGCAACAGACCCTCGTATTCGACTGCATTGTTGGAGTCTATTTATAATATTTGGAGTATGTATTGGAATGTGTCACCGGTGGAGGATGTCAGGACTACACCTGCTCCCAATCCGGCCAGCATTTTAGAGCCGTCGAAGTGCATGATCCAACTGGAGTACGCGCCGTACTCGTTAGGGAGTTCGGCTTCTGTCCACTCGGCGACAAAGTCGGCCAGTACTTGCGACTTAATGGCCCGCCATGGTTTGTATGTTATGTCGAACGAAAGGAGCTCGATAGCCCATTTAGCAATCCGTCCTGTGGCGTCGCGGTTGTTTATTATGTCATTCAGTGGTACTTCGGAGGCCACCATAATCGAACACTCTTGAAAGTAGTGTCGTAGCTTCCGGGATGCCATCAAGACCGCGTATGCTATCTTTTGATAGTGTGGGTATCGGGATTTGCATGGAGTGAGGACAGTGGACACGTAATAGACCGTCTTTCGGAGCGGGAACTTGTATCCGTCTGCTTCTCGTTCGATGACGAGCACTGTGCTTACCACCTGATGTGTTGAAGCTATGTATAATAGCATAGGTTCGCCAGTATTTGGCGTGGTCAGGACTGGATTGCTGGCCAATAGGGTCTTTATTTCTTCTATTCCGGCCATGGCCGCATCCGTCCACTCGAAGTTTTCGGTGCGTCGAAGAAGGCGGTAAAGAGGTAGTGCCTTTTCTCCTAATCAGGAGATAATGCGGCTTAAGGCAGCCACGCATCTAGTTTGTTTCTGGATATTCTTGAGGTCTATTGGGATAGCCAACTGTGACAGAGCTTGGATTTTTGCCGTATTTGCTTCGATTCCTCTATTGGAAACGATGACGCCGAGCAACTTCCCGGAGGGTACGCCGAAAACACATTTTTCCGGGTTGAGCTTGATGTCATATGTTCGAAGGTTGTCGAACGTGAGTCTCAAGTCATCTATTAAAGTTTCTACGTGTCTTGTTTTTATGACCATGTCGTCCACGTATGCCTCCACAGTTTTGCCGATTTGCCTCTCCAGGCATGTCTTAATCATACGCTGATAGGTTGCGCCGGCATTTTTGAGCCCGAAAGGCATAGTGTTGAAACAGAAAGCGCCATATGGCGTTATGAAGGCCGTTGCAGCTTCGTCGGATTCCGCCATCTTTATTTGATGGTATCCGGAGTATGCGTCGAGGAAACATAATGAGTCGTGTCCTGCGGTGGCGTGGATGATTTGGTCAATGCGAGGGAGGGGGAAGGGATCCTTGGGGCAGGCCTTGTTGAGGTCTTTGAAGTCGACGCATAGGCGCTAGGATTTTTCTTTCTTTGGTACCATTACCAGATTTGCCAGCCAATCCGGATGTTTTATATCTCTGATGAATCCAGCTTCAAGTAGCTTGGCTAGCTCTTCTCCATGGCCTGCCATTTAGGCTCTGAGAAGCGCCTAAGAGTCTGTTTGACTGGCTTGTATCCTTTCATTATATTGAGGCTGTGTTCGGCCAGTCTGCGTGGGATGCCCGGCATGTCTGAAGGATGCTAGGCAAAAATGTCCCAATTTTCTCGTAAGAAGTCTCGCAGTGCGGCGTCCATTGCGGGGCTCAACTGTGTCCTGATGGAAGCTGTCTTTGTGGGGTCCGTTGGATAGACCTAGAATTTGACTATCTCGTCTGCAGGCTTGAATGAGATGGACTTGGGTCGTTTGTCGAGTATTACGTCGTCTCTGTCCACTATGGCGCGTAGCGTTGTTAGTTCTTCGGCCGCTAGGGCTTCGGATAATGCTACCAGGGCTAGTGCGGCAGTTTTATTTTCGGCGCGGAGTGCGACGCCCGGATCACTGGCTATAGTGATGATTCCATTGGGTCCAGGCATTTTGAGCTTCATGTACCCGTAATGGGGTATAGCTTGAAAGCTTGTGAATCCGTCCTGCCCTAAAAGGGTGTGGTATCAGCTGCTGAACGGGGCCACTTGGAATGTGATTTCTACGGATCTATAATTCTGATGCGTGCCGAATACCACATCTAGTGTCATTTTTCCCACACACTATGCCTCCCGACTAGGGATGATTCCCCTGAAGGTCGTGCTGCTTTGCTCAATGCAGCTTTTGTCAATTTCCATCTTGTTGAGGGTTTCTTCATAGATCAGGTTTAAGCCGCTTCCGCCGTCCATGAGTACTTTAGTGAGCCGGAAGCCATCCACAATTGGGCTAAGGACCAAAGCGGCTGGTGCCCGGACTGTTTGGAGTTGAGGTTCGTCACTAGCACTGAAGGTTATAGCAGTGTCACTCCACGGATTTATCTTTGCCACGTGGCAGACTTCAGCGAGATTCGATGAGCTCGCTTGCGCCTATTATTTGAGGCGAAAGTCTCGAAGACTGTCAGTACCGCATTGTCGTCTTCGGCGGGATGTTGCTCTGCTTTATGGTTTAAAAGAAGATCCTCGCTGCTTTTTGCTACCTGTTGGAGTATCCAACATGCTCTAAGACTATGCGTTGGCGTGGTATCCGGTGTGCTATGAATTTTGCATAGCCCATTGAGCCATTCTTCCAATATGGTTCCACGCCCTGGAGCGGGCTTTGGTTTTTTGGGAATTGGATCAGGTAACTTACGAGAGTTTGCCCTTTTAGTTCGGACAAAGGGTTTACTGAGAGCCGGATTGTCCCAGAAGTCTGTTTGGGTTTTCCAGGCGCTTTCCATTGTGCAGTACTTCTGTACTATGGCTGCTAAGTCAGCAAAGTGTACTATGTGATGGCGACTTATAGCATTAAGGATCCCTTTGTTCGTGCAATTTTTGCAGAAAAGTGAGATTGCGTCTTCCTCGCGACAGTCCTTGACCCTGTTTACCACAAGGAGGAATCTGGCCTAGTGGCAATGTACTGTCTCTTGGGGCTCTTGTTTGATATGGGAAAGATGGCATAAGTCTGGGTGGGTGGGCGTAGTAAGTCCGAATTCTGACCCGATCTGACATCTAGAGGCACAGGAGTTTCTGATTTTGGCAGCTTCGACTCGGGGATGTTGCCCAATTTTTCTGGCCCGTTGCCCAATTCTAAGTTCGGGGTATGGGTCAAGTCCTCCCGCGAATGGGTATCCGGCTCAGGGAGCTCGGTAATCCGGACATAGTTCGTCCTCAAAGTAGAGGGATAATCCATGTATTGCTCTTCCACTACCGCTATCTCATGGGTGACCGGTGGGGATTTAATATCCCTTTGGTCGGGTTTAAACCCAATCCGATCATAGTCTGTAGCGACTCCTAGATCAGCGATGCGATCCAAGAGCTCATTAAGGGAGGAGAGCTCCGTTGGATCCATCTGTTCGGCGAGTTCCGAATTGACATGGAGGTTGTTTTTGATGACCCGAGAAGTTATCGTCGGCGCGGCAGCCGATCAGGCGGTCATGACGAAGCCACCTAGTCGGAGAGTTTGGCCTACCGCTAGGGCTCGCCCAGAGGTGATGTTGTCCTTGACAACGAGACGAGCCATCAAGCCTTCTAGCGACGACATAGAGGAACTCTCAATTAAAGCACCAATGTCCGTGTCAAAACCGGTGGATCTCGGATAGGGGGTCCTGAACTGTGCGTCTAAGTCTAATGGTAACAGGAGGCAGGGGACACAATGTTTTACCCAAGTTCATGCCCTCTCTATGGAGGTAATACCCTAATTCCTGCTTGATTGATCTTGATGATATGAGTATTACAAGAGATGATCTACCACGAGATCGTAGAGGCTAAACCCTAGAAGCTACCATATGATTATGATTGTCTTTGTCCTACGGACTAAACCCTCTGGTTTATATAAACACCAGAGGGGGCTAGGGTTATACAAAGTCGGTTACAAAGAAGGAGATCTAACATCCGGATCGCCAAGCTTCTCTTCCACGCAAAGGAGAGTTCCATCGGGACACGGGATGAAGTCTTGAGGCTTGTATCTTCATGGTCCAACAGTCCGGCCAAAGTATATAGTCTGGCTATCCGGATACCCCCTTATCCAGGACTCCCTCACCCTCCCCCAAGCCGGATCCTCCCCTCCCTCCACCTATATAAGCCGCCGCCCCCGACCCCTCCGCTCACCACGAGCCATGCCGCCGCCGTCGCCAAGCCGTGCCGCCGCCCGCACCACCGCTTCGCCGCCGCCACTGCCGCGTCCCGCCGCCGACACCCTGCCTCGCCCGAAGCCGCCACTGCCGTTGACATCGTCGCCGCCGTCGACCGAACCGGCCGAACTAGTAAAAACTAACCCGACAATCGGTTTTTCTTTCGGTTTTTTTCGGTTTAATGGTTAGATCGATTTTTTTAGATCGGTTATTTAGCGAACCGTTCATCAGATTAGTTTCTGTAATGAACTAATTTGTTAGTTTAGGCTCTGTAGCGAACATTCATTCGGTAGATTTTTCTTTATAGTTTAATTTTCGGCCAGGGACCTATTCGTGAATATTTTCCTCACAGATTAGCCCATGGTCTTTAAACATACGTAACTTTTAGCTCGTTTGTCCAAATTAGACGAAACCAACGCCTAAATCTTCAAAGCGATCCCCACTATCCAGTAAACCAACTTGAACATGTTTTTGACAGTTGAAAATTTGAGTTTAGTTCAGATTAGAACTTGATGTTGTTTTGTTTCATAGCTCCGTTTGAGTTGATTCCTTTTGCAAATCGTAGCTAATCACATGTACCTACTATTAAGATCTAATCCATATAAATATAATGTCGTTAGAATTTGTTTTGTGTTTAGATTAGTTATTTGCTTGTTTTTGAGTTCTTTGGATCTTTTTTTGGATTTCTCTTTGCATCGTTTGCTTGTTTGCTTATGTATGATATTGTTTGTCTACGCTAGATTTTTCGGAGTGTGAAGCTAGTTACCACGAATCTCAAGAGTTTTCCAATCGTCATCAAAGCAAGTTACACTTTGATCATACTTTTCTATACCAAGTTTTTACTATGCATTAGTATTGCCCCTCAAATATTTGCATGAGTAGGATTGGTAACATGGGGTTTGGTTGTAGTACTTGAGGTAGGAACCTAATACCTTTGATCACACCGGGAATATACGTTGTGCTCATATATTGCATAGCCATGCTCGTAGACGGGGATTAGTTCATGATTCATGCAACTTGTGAGAGTTATTAATTTTGGACTACATTAAGGTGGCAACTCCAATACACATCTGGGTGGAATGGTTGGGGAACCTAGAGAAACCAATGATTGCCCACGGCTATCCCGGAGTATCTATGTGATTTTCGCTCAGTTCGCCACCAAGGCTCAAAGGGAGCATATGATATTTCATGCCTAGAAACTTTTGTGAGCTCTTAAAGAGGTGGATTAGAAGATGTAGGGGAAAGTAGGTGTACAGGTCTATTCAGAGTAGAGAGTTAATGCTTCAGAAAAACTATGTATCAATATTCCGATCATGGATGCGGTCGAGTCTTGTGGGGAATAGTGCGCAATCTCTGCAGAGTGTATAAACTAATCATGGTTAGCCGTGTCCCGGTTATGGAAATTTTGAGTATCTAGAAGAGGATATTATTGTTGATCTCATCACTATTCAATTAATGAATTGGGTTTAATGATGATACTTGGTTAATGTTGGGATTTGAGTTGGAGGAACTAAGGGAGTCCTGGACTAGGGGGTGTCCGGACAGCTGGACTATCATCGTCCGCCGGACTCCAAGACTACGAAGATACAAGATTGAAGACTCCGTCCCGTGTCCGGAGGGGACTTTCCTTGGCGTGGAAGGCAAGCTTGGCAATACGGATATGTAGATCTCCTACCATTGTAACCGACTCTGTGTAACCCTAGCCTCCTCCGGTGTCTATATAAACCGGAGGGCTTTTGTCCGTAGGACACATCATACATTACAACAATCATACCATAGGCTAGCTTTAGGGTTTAGCCTCCTTGATCTCGTGGTAGATCCACTCTTGTACTACCCATATCATCAATATTATTCAAGCAGGACGTAGGGTTTTACCTCCATCAAGAGGGCCCGAACCTGGGTAAAACATCGTGTCCCTTGTCTCCTGTTACCATCCACCTAGACGCACAGTTCGGGACCCCCTACCCGAGATCCGCCGGTTTTGACACCGACATTGGTGCTTTCATTGAGAGTTCCTCTGTGTCGTCACCGATAGGAAGGATGCCTCCACCCGTCTTCAAAGACGGTATTTTCGCCAAAGGGGCCTTGGCCGCCGGCCAAACTATCCGGCTAGGCGGTTTTCTTATGGCCGCCTGTCCAGCCACTGCTTCAACAATGACTTCCCAAGTCGTCAAAAGCAATCTCCGCGTCAGCTCGGAATTCGCCGAGCGGCTGGATCCAATAGAGCTCTCATCTGTCAACGAACTCTTGGATCGCGTCGCCGCCCTAGGAGTCGCTACAGACTACAATCAGATTGGGCTTAAAACCGATCTTAGAGAGATTAACTCTCCCCAGGCCACCCACCACGTCGCAGTGGTAGAGGAGCAATGCGGCGACTCTTCGCCTATATTAAAAACTAGTCACGTCCGGATTCCCGAACCCTCCATGCCGGACTTCCGAGGAGGGACGGACTTCAACCGAGCATTGAACTTAAAATCATGCATCATTCCGGACTCGCTGGATCGTGTCCAGGAATCCAAGCTTCCGAATTCGGAAACTCCTCGGCCTTTAAGCCCCAAGACGGGCAGGGATCCGGATTTTAGCCCACCCACCCGCCCAGACATATGCGATCTATCTCTAATACGGCAAGAGCCCGCTGAAACGGTACATCACTACTGGGCCAGATTCCTCCTGGTTATGGACAGGATAAAGGACTGCCGAGAGGAAAACGCAATCTCAATCTTTTGCAATAATTGCACGGACAAGGGAATATTGAACGTCATCGGCCGTCGTAAAATTATACGCTTTACCGATCTGGCGTCCATAGTATGAAAGTACTGTGCGATGGAGAGTTTCCGGAAAACCGAAAACCAATTTTGGGATAATCCGGCCCCGAATACAACCCCAGTCCGCAACAAAAGGGTGCATCATACTCAGGCCCCTGATGCAAAAACCAAAAAGCAAAAACCCCATAAAGGGCTACTAGAGGGATGGCTCAATGGACCCTATAAGCTTCATAGTACAGAGGGAGCCGTCCCAACACATAGCCTTCGAGCATGTTGGATGTTACGGCAGGTGGCCAAAAGTGGTGAGGAGCTTCTAGCCCCGAAAAACCACTCCAACAATACTGGTACGGTATCAACAGTCTTCGAGACTTTCGCATCAAACAATATGCGAAAACGAACAATCCGCGGCCTCGCCGAAGTCTACCAAGTAGCAACAGCAAATCCATGGAGCAACACAGCTATCACCTTCAACGCCAGCGATGAACCTAAATTCCGAACAGCCCGAGCACCAGCCGCACTGGTGCTTAGTCCCATAGTGGACGGCTTTCGACTTACAAAGGTCCTCATGGATGGCGGTAGCGGACTAAACCTCATCTATGAGGAAACTCTTCAAAAAATGGAAATCGATTGGAGCCGTATTGAGCGAAGCAGCACAACCTTGAGAGGAATAATCCCTAGCCGGGAAGCGCGCTGCACCGGAAAAATCACACTCGATGTGGTGTTCGGCTCGCCAGACAATTACAGATCCAAAGAAGTCACGTTCCAAGTGGCCCCGTTCAATAGCGGATATCACGCTATATTAGGACAAGAGGCTTTCACAATTTTTCAAGCCGTACCCCATTACGGATATATGAAGCTCAAAATGCCTGGGCCCGGCGGAATAATCACTCTCGCTAGTGATCCGGACATAGCACTCCGCGCCGAAAACAAGACAGCCGCACTAGCCCTGGAGGCACTATCCGAGGCCCTAGCAGCAGAAGAACTCACCACACTGCGCTCTACGGTAAACAGGGACGATGTGATACTTGACAAAAGATCCAAGTCCACCTCCTTCAAACCAGCAGATGAAATAGTGAAATTCCATGTCCATCCAATGGACCCAAAAAAGACGGCCTCCATTGGGTCACAATTAAACCCCGAGATAGATGCCGCACTGCGCGAATTCCTTCAGGAAAATTGGGACATTTTCGCCTGGCATCCTTCGGACATGCCCGAAATCCCACGCAGATTGGCAGAACACAGCCTAAACATCCTAAAAGGATTCAAGCAGGTCAAACAGGCTCTTTGACAATTTTCCGAACCCAAAAGACAGGCAATGGGAGAAGAGCTAGCCAAACTATTGGAAGCCGGATTCATTAGAGATATCAAACATCCGGATTGGCTAGCAAATCTGGTAATGGTACCAAAGAAGGACAAATCCTGGCGCCTATGCGTCGATTTCAAAGACCTCAATAAGGCTTGCCCAAAGGATCCCTTCCCCCTCCCCCGCATCGACCAAATTATCGATGCTACCGCAGGGCACGATTCATTGTGCTTCCTCGAAGCATACTCTGGCTACCATCAAATCAAGATGGCGGAAGCAGACCAAGCCGCAATGGCATTCATCACTCCATACGGACCATTCTGCTTCAACACGATGCCCTTCGGACTTAAAAATGCCGGCGCAACATATCAGCGCATGATTCAAACATGTCTGGCTAACCAGATCGGCAAAACAGTCGAGGCATATGTAGACGACGCAGTCGTCAAAACAAAACACGTCAAAACTTTAGTAGACGATTTGAGGCTCACATTCGACAACCTCAGAGCATATGACATCAAGCTGAATCCGGAAAAATGCGTTTTTGGCGTGCCAGCCGGAAAGCTACTGGGCTTCATTGTATCCGGTAGAGGAATTGAAGCAAACCCGTCTAAAATCCAAGCTCTGTCACAGTTGGATATCCCAAAAGACCTCAAACAGATACAAAAATTAACAGGATGCGTGGCAGCTTTAAGCCGCTTTATCTCCCGTCTAGGAGAAAAGGCATTGCCCCTCTATCGCCTCCTCAGGCACACCGAACACTTCGAGTGGACGGATGCTGCCACTGCCAGACTCGAAGAAATAAAGGCCATATTGGCAACAAATCCGGTCCTGGATGCGCCCAAGCTGGGCGAACCAATGTTGTTATACATCACAGCAACGCCTCAAGTTGTAAGCGCGGTACTCGTCATCGAACGAGAGACAGAAGAGCATAAATTTCCTCTTCAAAAACCAGTGTATTATGTATCCACTGTGTTAACTCCCTGCAAGTCCCGTTACCCACACTATCAGAAGATAGCGTATGCGGTGTTCATGGCATCCCGGAAGCTCCGACACTACTTTCAAGAGTGTTCGATAATAGTGGCCTCCGAAGTACCACTCAATGACATCATAAATAACCACGACGCAACGGACAGGATTGCAAAATGGGCCATTGAGCTCTTACCATTCGATATAACTTACAAACCTCGGCGAGCTATAAAGTCACAAGTTTTGGCTGACTTCGTCGCCGAATGGACAGAAGCCGAACTCCCTAAAGAATACGGCGCATACTCCAATTGGACTATGCACTTCGACGGCTCCAAAATGCTGGCCAGACTGGGGGCTGGCGTCGTCTTGACGTCCCCAACCGGGGACACAGTCCAATACGTACTTCAAATAATGTACACGGACTCCAACAATGCAGCCGAATACGAGGCCCTCTTACATGGTCTCCGGATGGCAATCTCCATGGGCATTCAACGCCTAGAGGTGCGCGGGGATTCAAACCTTGCAATATCCCAAATAAACGGAGACTTTGACGCCAAGGATCCGAAAATGGCAGCATATCGCAATGTTGTCCTAAAAATGTCGGCTCGGTTTGAAGGACTTGAATTCCATCACGGTGCAAAACGTGATGCTGTCCCTCCAAATATCTTCCTGGAACGGCTCTTCAAGCCATCCGTATTATGGGAAGGGGAATCCGGACATGACAAACCGGAAACAACCGCGCCAACCGGCGATTCAGCCGATGACATAACACCTTCAGCCCACAGCATAATGGCAGTAATTGCCCCGTGGACGGAACCATTCCTAGCCTATCTGCTTAGACAGGAACTTCCCGAAGACCAAAATGAGGCCCGCTGCATAGTCCGGCGATCGAAATCCTACAAGGTCCATGAGGGAGAACTTTATAAGAAAAGTACAACCGGAGTCCTTCAAAGGTGTATCTCCGAAGAGGAAGGGCAAAACCTCCTGGATGAAATTCATGCCGGACTTGGCGGACACCACGCAGCAGCCCGGGCCCTTGTAGGAAAGGCATTCCGTACAGGATTTTATTAGCCGACGGCCCGGGCAGATGCCCAGGACTTAGTATAGAGATGCGTCGGCTGTCAGCTCTTTGCTAATCAGAGCCATATGCCACCCACCGCCCTCAAAACTATACCCATTACCTGGCCGTTCGCGGTCTGGGGGCTTGATATGGTTGGACCCCTTAAAGGGGGAACCCACAAACAAAGGTACCTATTGGTCATGGTGGATAAATTCACCAAATGGATAGAGGCCAAACCGGTCAAAACGGCAGAGTCCGGACCAGTGATAGACTTTATATCCGGGGTGGTACACCGTTACGGAGTCCCCCACAGCATCATCACCGACAACGGCATGAACTTCACGGCCGACGAGGTTAAGTCATGGTGCAAAAATATGGGCATCAAGCTCGACTACGCTTCAGTCAATCACCCTCAAACCAATGGTCAAGTGGAACGAGCAAATGGTCTAATAATGAGCGGCATTAAACCCAGACTAGTGCGGTCACTTACTAAATCTCACACGCACTGGGTTGAGGAGCTCGACTCCGTACTCTGGGGGCTGCGGACAACGTCTAACCATACTACCGGATTCACACCATTTTTTATGGTATACGGCGCAGAGGCAGTCCTGCCCTGCGACATTATTCATGACTCACCTCGAGTGCGCATGTACGAAGAAAGAGAGGCCGAGCTGGATCGGCGGGACAGCTTGGATACATTGGAGGAAGAACGCGACGTCGCCAAGGCTCGTTCCGCATTCTATCAGCAGCAAGCCCGAAGATATCAAAGCAGAGAAGTACGGGACAAGACATACAACGTTGGCGAACTAGTTCTACGCCTGCCGGACAAGAAACAGGACAAGCTCAAGCCCAAATGGGAGGGGCCCTTCATTATCAATCAAGTCCTGACCAGCAGAGCATACCGTCTACGAAATGCGTCGGATAACCGACTCGAGCCGAACCCATGGAACGCAGCCCGCCTCCGAAGATTCTATGCCTAGCGCCAGACTAAGAGTTCGTCCCCTTCCTCCGTTCAAATTTTTACACTTCAGCTGTCTTTTGTTTCTCTTTCTTCCCCTAACCTTTTTACCAAAAAGCCCCTACGGGCCTACTTCCGCATTGTTCGCGTACACTTGATGTGCCATCCGCACTCATTATACCTGGGGGCTTCTTTTCCAGAAGCTAAATTATAAGGGCTTCATGCCCAGCACATGTGTCAAGCTTCCACATGTACCTTTTACTCACCATTATATGCATCGATATGACTTAAGTTTTGGCCAAGCTGGGTTGCCTGGCTCCTGTGCTTACCCCTACGTTCCCGATTGTTCGGCTAGGAGGTAAAGGGAGCCCCTCTGCGATTGTTACTGTCGGGTCAGCCGGATGTGTACCTCAGACTGGGTGAAGCCGAAAGCTAGCGTTCTTAAGGGAATATTCGGTCGGTGACTTGAAAGATGATTTTTTACCTACTTATTTATCTGCCCCCAGATGTTTTTCTGCTTTTTTCGCAGTCCGGACATGCACTTTAGGGCATGCCTCCCAGGGAAAGGAACCCTTAACGGAACTATTCTCCCTGGAAGATGTTTCTTACTAACCATGTAATATAACATAACTAGTTGGGCACTTGTCTGATAAAGCACTAATGACCCCTACGCCTGGTCTCCATGCATACCCCGGTTGTTTCTTAACCAAAAAGGTATTCGGACACACTCCAGACTCTAGGGTCCCGAGGTTGAAGTGAAAAGGTTGGCAAAGACAAACGATCTACAATCCGGCTAGAAGGCATTTCACATGTGATTTGAAAAAATACATTGTCAAATTTACTGATTGTATTCCTCCTCAATCCCGTCTAACAGGCTGTCTAACTTACAGTCCCGTTGGGAAAATTTAGCAGCCAACTCTACCTGGCTGTATACTAAACTCACAGGGATCTCCTTCCCATCGGGCCCCACCGGTCCAACTTCGGCCATGTGGTTGGGATCCGCCTTCTTGTAACGCGTCTTCACCATGGCCCAAGCCTCCCTGGCACCTTGATGGCAAGCCGAAATCTTCCACAAACGGAAGCGCTGTCGCACTCCCTGAAGCTTCTCCGCAAGCTCCCCAAGGCCATCGGGTAGGGAGAGGGCTGGGCATAAAGCCTGGACGACGCCGCTCATTGCCTGCCGAACTCGTTTGAGCAGTTGCAACAGCTCGGGAAGTTGATCACCCGTTGATATGGGCATCTCCTCCGCAGGGAGACCTGTGAGCATACCTACAAGACATATTATGTCAATTTACTTCTTCGCCGAACTCTTCTTTTTAAAGGAGTCCGCTCAAGCACTTACTATAAATGCCGCGACGAAGCCGCTGATTCTCCTTAACGGAGCGAGACAGCTCGGCTTGAGCGCCTTTTAGCTCCTCTCCGAGCTTGGCATTGGCGTCCTAGAGCTTGTTCCTTTCTTGCTGCACCCTGTTCAGCACCCTCTCGCCGGCCTTTAGTTGGCGCAGTAATTCTTGCCGGTCCGGATCTTGTCCAGCGGCACCTGCAATGTCATTATTAGACTCGCGCGCACGCCGCACAGTGCTTATATTTATTAATAAAAATGTGTTACGAAGAGGGGTCTCTGCGCTTCCTCCTGCGGCAGCAAGTGCGGCCTCAAGCTGGGCCTTGCATTCTTGCAGCTCCTGAGACAGCTGGGCATTCTTCTCGGTAAGAGCCTGCGTTTCAAACGATCCTTAAATCAGTTAACATAACTACTTTAAGTCTCGGGGGCTTCTGGTATATATAACCATTAAAATTCCCTTACCCGTATGTCTTTCACATACTGCTCCGTGGCTCTGGTAAAACCATCTTGAGCGGCACGGAGGTGCGCGTCCCCTGTGTTAAAGGCGTCCAATGCATCAGGGGAGAAGCATGCTTCACGAAATGCTGTCCGGCGGCGCCTGTGGTTCATGGCGCTCTCCACCTCAGACTTGGTGGCGGACAGCCGGTCGGCATCCTCCGTTGGAGGAGTATCCGGCCCGTGCCTTGCGCTTGCCTCCCCCTCCTGACCAGGCGCTGGAGCCTAGCCGGTATAGGCTGGATTGGCAACCTCTACGCCCGCAGTCCGGCGGGCGCTTTTTCTCCTATAAAGGATCATGAGCACTCGGACGCTTCCTAGGAACGTTGCTCTGGATATTTAAAATACGAGCTATACCTTTGCGGCGACGTTTCAGTCCGTACCGCGCTCCTTTTCCGCCTGCTGGTCCGGACTGACCTTTGTTGGTAAGCCGCCGCGGGCTCGGCTTCCCGCCTTGAAGGTGCTTCATGTAAAACACCATCGTTCGCGAAGGTCAGAAATGGGCAAGGAAGAGATAATGGTGTCCAAACCTCGGTCACAATCACCTGGGAAGCCGGATATAATCCGGGGTAGTCCGCCGTAATGGCGACCAAAGCATTGTCCATGCTGAGCTGGTGAAACACCCCGTCGATCAGCTCCACCTTGATATCCGGATCCTCTTTGGAGGCCGGATCTTGGGATCTCCCTGGATCCTCAGGTTGTGGAGCCAGACTTATCATGTCCTCCACAATCCGGTGCAGTTCCTGCGCCGAAGACATAATGTAAGAAGCCTAAACTTCAAAAGCGTGGGTTGAGCCCTTAAAAATGTTCGCTTACCCAGCTTCTAGGGTTGTTCATGGAAAACCCATTCAAGGGGTTCGTTCAAAGGAAATCCTCCCTCTCCCCCTTGTATAGGCCGGACAGGATCTGCACCAGGTCCTCGGTCGAATCCGGTCCTTTGCGGCCATGACGGGTGGCATCGTCTTCCCCGTTGACATCCCACATGGGGTGGCCCCTGTATTGTAGTGGCTGTACTCCCCGCATGATGCATATTGCCATGACTCCGATCATGGTCAATCCGGAATGGGCCAGTAATCTTATTCGGCCCATCAGGTAATGGACGCTCTTGTCTTCCTCCAAACGGGGGCTCCGCGGGCGCCAGCTGAGGCGTTTCTTCAGAGGAGCAGCACTGAACTCCGGGAGGCCAATCCGGAATGGGTCCGGCAGTGGAGCATCTTCTATATAAAACCACTCCGAAGGCCAGTCTTCGGACGCCTTCTTAGGGGTACCGGATGGGTATCCGGTCCCGGCAACGCGCCATATTTCGGCGCCACCCACTTGATATATAGATCCCTCGTGAGAACGAGGTACGAGGCAGAACAGCCTCTTCCACAGTGCAAAATGGGGCTCGATGCCCAGGAATAGCTCGCAAAGAGCTACGTAGCCCGCGATGTGCAGGACAGAGGCGGGCGTAAGGTGATGGAGTTGGAGTCCGTAGAACTCCAGGAGCCCGCGGAGAAACGGATGTATTAGAAATATGAGTCCCCTTATCAGATAGGGGACGAAGCATACCCGCTCCCCTTTGTTGGGACTTGGGGTAGCCTCCGCTTGCTTCCCACCTTGGTAGGTGGCCAGCCCGGTTCGAACCGGGACCATGAAGGCCGGAGGGAGATATCCCCCCGCTTGGAGCTTCACTAGCTCGTTGTGTGGAACAGAGCACCTCCTCCAATCCCCTGGCGGTGGGCTGGGAGCGCAAGAAGAGGAGCCGCGTCGACGGTCCATGATGGAATGGATTTTTAGGTCAAGGGCGCTCCGATGAAGTATTCACGGAAGGAAGATGGTGTGGTTTGGATCTGGATTTTTGCCTCTTTTGTAGGCGGATGACTCGCACGACTAGGGGGTGAAATATAAAAGACGCCCTGGCTTTTCGCATTCGTGCGACGCATGGAAGAAGGCCATTATTGGGCGTAGAAGCCAAGAAGCATAGTATTTATGATGAGGCCGGACACTATTCGGCAGGTACATGGAACTTGAAGGGAGAACCCGCCTTGCAACGCCGAAGACTATATATGCGCTGGACTTATCGTCATTGAAGCCTGGTTTGGGGGCTACTGAGGGAGTCCTGGACTAGGGGGTGTCCGGACAGCCGGACTATCATCGTCCGCCGGACTCCAAGACTACGAAGATACAAGATTGAAGACTCCGTCCCGTGTCCGGAGGGGACTTTCCTTGGCGTGGAAGGCAAGCTTGGCAATACGGATATGTAGATCTCCTACCATTGTAACCGACTCTGTGTAACCCTAGCCTCCTCCGGTGTCTATATAAACCGGAGGGTTTTAGTCCGTAGGACACATCATACATTACAACAATCATACCATAGGCTAGCTTTAGGGTTTAGCCTCCTAGATCTCGTGGTAGATCCACTCTTGTACTACCCATATCATCAATATTAATCAAGCAGGATGTAGGGTTTTACCTCCATCAAGAGGGCCCGAACCTGGGTAAAACATCGTGTCCCTTGTCTCCTGTTACCATCCGCCTAGACGCACAGTTCGGGACCCCCTACCCGAGATCCGCCGGTTTTGACACCGACAGGAACCTTCTCAAATATTGGTATAAACTTTATAGTAAATAAAAATTTATTCCTTTGATGTAGGGAAAAACTAGCTTTATGCAAAACATTAAACTTCGGGCCTCCAGCAGCCAAATATGCATGTAGATATAGTTTCTTGCATTCAGTTTCTCTATAGTGTAAACTCTGCCAGCATATTCCATGTGCTGACCTACACGGCTGCAACGTCTCATGTTACAGACTTTACAGACGAAGAATAAGGTGCGATAGGTCGTTGTCATGCACTCAGCTATGTCTTTTGAGTTGATGGACTCATTTATCTTTGAAGCTTTCATTGTTATTTTGCTTAGATAGCCTTTAGCCATATTATTTGTGTAACAGATACTCTTTATGAGGACCTCAATGTAATAAGTGTGTGATTGAACTCTTTTATAATTCCTCGAGTACTGTGTGTCAGCATACCGATCCAGGGGTGACACTTAAGCATAGAGACTTCGGTCCATTGGGATCGTGGTCGCTACAATACTCTGATGCTTATTATGCTGGTGACAAGGTTGATCGCAACTAGACATCAGGCACATGTCACTTTCTTGGACGATCTCTTGTCTGTTGGTCTTCAAAGATGTAGAGCTGTGTATCCCTCTTCACTGTTGAATCTGAATACATTGCTGCTAGATCTTGCTGTGCTCAGCTTCTCTAGATGAAGGAAACTCTCAAGGACTATGGCATAAACATGAAGAATGTGCCACTCTTCGGCGACAGTGAGAGCGCCATCAAGATTGCCTAGAATCCAGTTCAGCACTCGAAGACAAAGCACATTGAGATTCGTCATCACTTTCTCAGAGATCGTGTCATCAAGCAAGACATTGATATCATTCATGTCAACACTGAAGAGCAACTGGCAGATATCTTCACAAAGCCCTTGGATGAGAAGAGGTTTTGCAAGATGTGGTGTGAGTTAAATATCTTAGAATCCTCAAATGTCCAATAAATGGACACACATCCTAACGCTTATGCATGTTGATGACTTAGATGTGCAACACAGAAAGTAACGTATTTCTTCAATAAATGAAGACTTACCCTTTGAGTTTGAATACATTAATGTGAAATTTGACTTTCGAGCGCCACGATAATTGTGCGCCGTGTCTGGGTCTAATACTTCCCATACAGTGGGTAACGCCACCACCGCACTTTCTTTAAGATTTTCATTTGGCCTCATGATTGCATAATCTTCGAATTTGGATTGTCTTCAACACTGTTTTGTCGTCAAAATCTATGTCTTCGCAATGTTGGATTGTATTCAATACTATATATGTGTTCTGTCCTCTACAGCATTCACTTATAGCTATGTCTTCATGCTACTATTTTCTGACCTAAGTGAATGTGATCGGACCCTAATCCCTTCTGTGCTACTCCCTCAAATTCTGTCTGTCTAGTCATATGCATTATTTTTGACACTTGTCGAATATCTTCGCTGTGTCCTTGTCAGCAGAAGATATAGAGACACACTTTTAAAACTGCTTTTAATGTCTTATTATTTTCCTGAAAACCCGAGAAGCTGGAACAACCACCCGGCAATCCAGGTGTGCGCGGAAACATGGTTCAACTCATGATAAGTTGCATGCATGCCACCTGTCCTTCAGATGTGAACCGCCAGGGGCACCTGTGTAATTTCCCTGTGCCACCCTCCTACTCCTTATAAATACTTGCCCCTCGCGGTCATTATCTCCTCTTCCACCTTGCCATCTCGCTGAAACCCTAGCGGCACCGCTAGCTCGTCTCGACGCCGAAGACAAAGCGCTTAGCTGCCGTGACCTCTTCCACGCCGGCCATGGACCTCGTCTTCTTCGCCACCATCGTTGGTGTCTTCTGTCGCCAAGTTAGGGCACGGGAGATTGGACTTCTCGGGCACCCATCTTCCTCGTCTAGCAGTTCGTCTGTGGTAAATAAATCTCACTTTTTATGGTCTTTTTGATCTATCAAACCCATCCACTTCAACCAAAAGTGGTTTCTAAACATTCAAATCTGGATCTGTCTCTTTCTTAATCTCATATATTGCAAAGTATGTTCACTTATGCTTCATAACTAGTCAGATTCCTCACTTCTACTTATTCTTGGATTCGTACAAATCTGGAACCAACTTCCTTCAATAAGTGAATGTCTTCGCACTATGAGGTCAATGTCTTCTAACTGATTCATCTTCAAAATCGTCTGAGAATGCATCTGACCTCTTCCCCTTCCCTCGCGTCTCTAATGCTGTCACAGGTACATGTCCGTGGGAGAATCCCTTGGTTCTCATAGTCTGCATTCATTTGCAGAATTCTTACAGCATCACATTGAATCTCCTGAAGCCAGTTCTTGTTTGACAAGTAGACGGAAGCTTTTCACTAATTTGAAGCCTATCTATCTTAATATTATGGCTTCTCATAAATCAACACAGAAAGGTGGCAGGCAACACCGTGGCAATACTGCACTGGACCTGCCACTAGATCTGTATGAGCTCTACAAATCTGACCCTGAAGAGAGCTATACACATCACAAGAACATGATCCAATGGATCTGAAGATATTGGGCTGAGCAATGGTTTAAGTACAACTTCGTGACACCTGAATATGCTGAGAAGAATGCCATCAAGCGCCCATGGGGCGATAGTCTTTACAAAATTTTGGTACCAAAGACAAAGGCTGAAGATATTATTTAGAAGTTCTATCCTTGCATGGTCTGAGGACCTCAGCCTAAGAATGTTGACCCACCGTCTCTTCTATGGTGTCGTGATGACAATCTCTTCAAGGCCAACTTTCAGTTCACAAAGGATCCAGTTGTCAAGAACAAGAAGGAATTTGGCCACGACTTCAACCCTGCTCCATCTGCACCAAGGTCAGATGGTACACGTGAAGCCAACAAGAACATAATTGGCCCCTTCACCAAATTCGATGGGCTTCTGTCCCACATTGCTGCCCAAAGGGCCACAGTAGAGCAATCTACTAAATATGCAGACTTTAAAGATGCTCCCTCACAACCGAAGCAGAAGAAAAAGTCTAAAGCTTCAAACACCTCTGCTGCTGATCCAAAAGCTTCGACGAAGAAGCCATTAAAAAATGCACCTCCTGAAGCAAGTGTGCAATCAGAAGATCTGTCTTGCGTATCCAAAAGTACCAAGAAGCCAATGCCCAAGAAAGTTTCTGGGCAGGCTCTCACTCCTGCTGCCATTCTGCGCAACAAGGAAGACATCATCGATCTATCAAGTGATGAAGATCTTGGTGATGAAGCTCTAGAGATGTTGATTAAGAGCAAGCAAGAGGCGGAGATCTTCAGTGATCTGCCCCTCTTTGATGTTGATATATTGAACAACTTCATCGATGAGTGGTCCGATGACCAGAGCACCAGCATTGATGACTTGTAGCTGCTAGTGGATATCAGCATCACATTTCACGGAGCCATTGCAAATGAATTGGCCTTAGCTCAAAAAATTGTCGAGTTCAAGAACAAGATTGATCATGAGAAGGCGCATCTCAAGAAGCACATGGACAAGATCAACATGGCAGATGTGCAAATTTTCAAGAAGATGTTGCATGATCTCAAGGCTGAATTCCACAACAAGCATGAAGAAGCCAAAGGCTCAAGAGAGCGCATGAAGCATTATACAGAGAAATGTGTGCAAGCACACAATGAAGCTGAAAAGAGAAAGGCTCTTGGGCGTCTTGGCATCGACCCTATAATGGATGCCAAGAAAAGCAAGAAACCTGCAGAAGCTAATCCTGATGCTCAAAGGCAGGGACAACCAAGCATTGTCTTCCCTGCCAGCAAGACTGGCTCAAAGCCAAAGGTCACCTCTTCTACTTCAGAACTCAAAAAGACAAGGCAAGCTAAAGCCGAAGCCAGCAAGATGAAAGGATACATCTGATGATGCTCCCTCCATTAAAAAGTTGAAGACAAAGGGATCTAAGTCTTCAAGAAAAGTGCATGCTGTTGCCCCAGAGCCCCTCATTGTCGAACCCATTTCTGTTGCCTTACCTGCCTCCACCAATCGCGAGTACCACCTCGTAGTCCATGAGCCTGCTCCTATAGAGGCTCCAGAAAATGAAGAAGTTCCAACTGCTGACCCCAACGGAGCTAAAGACATTGGTGATGAATACAATGTGCATGATGATGAAGTCCTTCCTCGTCTGAAGCCCCAGTCAGTATCATCGCTTGCTTCGATGAGTAGTGAACTTATTAGCATTGGTCATCCATTGACGCCAATTGCTCAAGATGACTCATGGGATGAGCGCCAACAACAGGACACCCCAGTACACGATGAAACACCCCGTACTCCACCTGCTCAAGTCACCTCTTCAGTGCTTGATGATCACAACTACATGGAGACCAATCCATCTCCAAAGGCATCGCCAGCATTTCGCAGGCTTCACAAAGGACACAGGCCACTGGTCTCCATGTCGAGCATTCCAGAAGAAGAAGTGCAACAAACTGGCTCAGTAGCACGTCAAGTGTTCCTTGACGCCACCCCCTCTGCAACTGCTCAAGAGTTCGAAGAAAAAGCTACTGAAGACATTCCGGCTGCATCAACCGATGACAAAAGAGAAGAAGAAAGCAAAGCCACACACCCTGCCAATGATCTTGCCATTCTTGAAGGGAATGTTATCATGCCCGATCCTCCAGTTCTTCAACAGATGGGGGTTGAAAATACTGAGGCTGCCACCAACAATGCCACTGAACCCAATGACTCAGTCATGGCTGAAGACAATGTGGAGCCTGAAGCAAATTAGAATGCCCAAGCCACTTTGACGCCAGTCACCTCAGATGGCACTGTTCCTCCCCCGAGGCCTCATACAATGGAAAAGGCATTCTGTCGGTGCGAAACGACACCTATGGGATCACAAGAATCCCTACTACGGTTGCAGGGCGCAGGGTTGTGAGAAGAGCAGGATTAGTAGTTGACAAGGGCATCGTTTACCCAGGTTCAGGCCGCGAGGGTGCGTAAAACTCTAGTCCTGCTTGGTGGATGTATTGAGTGTCCTTGAGCTCTCGAACTAGCTACGGGTGCTATGTGGTTCGAAAGAGCCGAATCCTTTTCCCGTATGCCATGGGCTTCCTTTTATAGGCGAAAGGGGCTGCCATAGTGGCACACAGGAGGTGGAAAAGGCCTATAGTGGTGCGAGCTTATCGCTCGTATTATAGGACAAGATGCATTTAATGCATGGCTTGGGTGTCCCTCACTTTATCGGGGACGGGAGCGAGGCCTGTCCCATCAGTTGCCGCTTCTCCTTGCTTCGACATGCATCCTGGCCAGCGATGCATGCGGTGCCATGTAGGCAGGCAAGCAGCTGAGGTGGCACGAAAGTGGAGCCTCCACGAAGATCTGCATGCCGCCACACAGGTGCGTGCTGAGCTGGCCTGGAAGCTGCATGTTGCCACGCAGGTGCCTGCCCAGCTGGTTGGGCTGGCAGCTACATGCGAACGGCGGCAGGGAGTTGGTTGGTGCGGCCCTGGCAGTGGCCCCGCTGTCGCCTCCGGCAAGGGTCTTGCCGGGTGGCCCGGCAAGGGTCTTGCCATGACGCGTCGGCGTCCCCGGCAAGGATCTTTCCGAGGGTCTTGTGGATTCCTTCGGTAAGGATCTTGGCGATGCTTTCCAATCCTCATCTGATCTTGAGCATTCTATGTCTTCACAAAGATCAGCATGGCACCATGGAGGTGCCTCCCGAGCCCTGGTCCAACGTGGTTGCTGGCGTTGGAGACCGTGGCTCGAGGGTGGCCCGTTCCGCTGGTGTGGGTGATCTGCCCCGGCGAGGGGCTTGCCGGGGCTGCGGAGGCTGCCCCCGGCAAGGGTCTTGCCGGGGCAACCTACTTTGCCCGTCCGCACTTTGTGGCCTTGGTCCTTGTTGTTGTCTTGTTTGTCTTGAGCCTTCGGCTTCTCTCTGGCTTCCCTCGTTTGCCCTGCAATGTGTGGCCGCAGCACGTGGCTCTGACTGCCCGCACACAAGTAAAGGGGTCAAAAGAAGAGCCCCTACTTTTGTACACCAACAGGAGGCCTGGGCCATCCATAAGCACGACACGTTGTTGGGCCAGGCCCAGAACGATGCGCGGGTAGGCGGGGCAGATTTCAAGGGGTGCGTCGCTGAGGCACAAGACTGGTTTCGTCAGGCTCAGGACGAGCTGGCCAAGCATAGTGTGGAGTTCACCCTAAAGCTGGCCGATGTCAAGAAGGCCCAGGAGACGGCGAAGAAATTGGCCGATGAAGTAGCGGCCATTCGGACCCAGCATGAGGCCGCACTGAACTCCCAGGCCGAGCGCGGGAAGAAGCTTGCCGCCATGCTCTGTGGCAAGGATGAAGAGGTGGACAAGCTCGTCGTGCGGCAGACCCAAGAGCTGGAGCAGAGGCATCAGGAGGAACTCAATGCCCAGGCTTTGGTCCACGCTGGCAAGGTGAAGGAGCTGGAGGAGCAAGCTTTGAAGCTATTCACGGAGAAGGACACGCTCAACGTCGCCCTGGTAGAGGCGCAGGGCACGTATGTCAGCAAGGCCGAAGAGCTCTCCAAAGCAAACAACTCCATCAAAGACCTCAAGCAAAAGCTGGGGGATCTCGAGAAGATGCTGTCGGAGGCCAAAGCCGGAGAGGGGACCCTGACCAAGGAGATGGAGACCGAGAAGCAGCTGCTGATGAACGAGACCGCCAACCTTAATGACCAGGTGGCGGGCGAGAAGCGTTGGCTTGAACGCCTTGCTGCCGTCGCGGGATCGGCTGCCACGCAGCTGGGCATCATGGGGATGTTGGATATGAGGTATGCTCCGGAGGCGAGCCTGAGCCCCAACGCCAACCTGACCCTATACTTTGAAAAGGTCGTCGGCGCTCTGGAGCGACTTCATGTTGACCGGACGGCCTCCCTGGCCGAGGAGTCCCGGATGCTTTGCCATGGTGTTGTCGGGGGTCTTGTGGATTCCTTCGGTAAGGATCTTTGCGAGGATGGTTGCTTTCCAATCCTCATCTGATCTTGAGCATTCTATGTCTTCACAAAGATCTGCATGCCACCATGGAGGTGCCTCCCGAGCCCTGGACCAACGTGGTTGCTGGCATTGGATACCGTGGCTCGAGGGTGGCCCGTTCCGCTGGTGTGGGTGAGCTGCCCCGGCAAGGGGGCCGGAGGCTGCCCCCAGCAAGGGTCTTACTGGGGCAACCTCCTTCGCCCGTCCGCACTTTGTGGCCTTGGTCCTTGATGTTATCTTCTTTGTCTTGAGCCTTCGGCTTCTCTCCGGCTTCCCTCCTTTGCCCTGCAATGTGTGGCTGCAGCGCGTGGCTCTCACTGCCTGTGCACAAGTAAAGGGGTCAAAATAAGAGCCCCTACTTTTGTACATCGACACATTCAATCGTCAAGATCAGCTTGTCACAGTCAAATTGCCAATTATGGTTCCACCTACTACTCCCAGGCCACAGTACGATTATCATGTGGAGCAGAGGCCTCAAGTTCAGAAGCCAAAGCCACGTCTGCCAAGGCTTTCAGGTGCTGTCACAACACATGGCACATTCAGCATACTCAGCTTCAGAGAGCACAATACTTTCTTCGACAGCGCCAAGAACCCATACACAAAGCCCAAGATCACCTTTGAATGATTTTGGAGCCATCAGCGGCGAAGCTATTACTCTTGCATCCTGTACAACCAAGACCGGATTTTTCTGCACCAACGTTTGGATTGTGATGCTATGGCTGGGCTGCCATGTCTTGAAGTGGCCCTTGACTGCTTTTGGGATGTTGGTCTGCTGGCCTTTGTGACTGACAAGGAACACGAGAATAAAGAGCTTCTGCTGCAGTTCTATGCCACTCTACACATTCGAGAGTACAACAGGGATCCGAAGACTTGGGTCCTTGAGTGGATGACAGGTGATGTACATCACGAAGCCAAAGCTCAGGATATCATCGAGCTTACTTCCATGCCCACTCCAGGTGAGTTATACGAACCTGGTTGTCAGCTTCATCAGAATGAGTTGCAGAGCATCTTTCAGAAGCCAGAGCCAAATATGAGCCAAATGCTTAGCATGCTGAATCCATTGCCCCACGATGCTTAATACCCAAAGGAGTTATTTGACAAGGACCTTGAGTGCTTTCTACACACGGTGTACCATATTCTGAGGTGCACTCTCTGGCCTATCAAAGGAAATTCTTCTGAAGCCAAACTTGAAGGCGCCATGAAGACTTTGGTATTCTATATCAACAATGGCATCAGATTCAACACTTAGGATTTCTTCATCAGACAACCTGATCCTTCTGGGATTGATCTGTTTGGTCTAAAATTCTATACTCCAAGGGTGATGCACTTGATTAAGCTTCATTCAACCATTGACTATCATCCTTTAGCGCGGAACCATATTTTCTTTCTACCTGAAGTTGATATGTCTGTTGAACCCGTCTACCCCGAGCCTACCAAGGAGCCACTCGACCTTCAGAACATCGAATTCCAAAGCTTCACACAACCCATTGAAAATATTCATGTGCCCAATGCTGCAACTCCTGCATATCCTCTGGCTGGCAACTTGCGCATACCACATCGAGAAAATACTGAAGCCACTTCAAGCACCATCGCTCAACGGCCTCAGAAGCATCCTCATGTCCTCAATGACCATTAGCTTCTGGTGGCTTTACATGAAAAGCAGGATAGGCATCATGACTGGCTGAAGCATCAGATGCAGAGTCTCTCGGTGGATGTCAATCGAAGCTTTACATGTTTGAACCTTGCCACCAATAACTCATTTGTTGCACATGAAGCCTGTAAGTGGTTGTAACCCCCCACGATGCGGCTATATCTCTCGCGTGTCGAGGCATGACTTAGAGGCATAACCGCATTGTAGGTTTTGTCGCAAGAAGGGTCATCTTCACACAATCCCATGTAATGAACAAGAATGGGATAAAGAGAGTTGGCTTACAATCGCCGCTTCACACAATACATAAATAGATTCATACATCTTTCAAAATACACTCATAGACCGAGCTACAGTCAAATCCAAATGAAATGAAGATAACGCCAAATGCTAGATCCCCGATCGTCCCAACTGGGCTCCACTACTGAGCTACTGTACTCCAATATAGCAACAAAGTAGATGGCAGTGAAGTACAAGAGATGCTTCCCAAAAGATGAACACTGATCTATGGCTAATTCACAAACTAACAGGTTCAAACAAGCATGGCAGAAGTACAAAAGATATCAGCTTCACAGACTTGGTGAAAATACTGAACATGGCAGAAACGGCATCTGGAAGCAAAGTTTAGGGCAAGCAAACACCGTGCTACAGGAACATATCATAGAAACTTAAGGCATGGCATGATACTACTAAATATATATAAACAAAGTCCCTTACTGACCATGAGCCAAAAAGGAACAGAAGATATGATGGCACCCATGTAAACATAGCAAGTTTCGTTAACAGATTTAGAAAACAGAGCATGGCATTAACAGAATTATGAAGGCATCTTTGCGAGCTCGATTCACTCACCACAAGTCATCGAATGACAATATAAGCATAGAACCAGAAAGAAGACATGTTTATGAAAGTAAACATGGCAAGAACAAGCTCATGGCATCCAAGGATCAACTACGACAACCTTGGCAAAATTGAATAACATGTAAACAATCTGCCAGGAAATATTTTATAGCAAAAGTAGAGCCAAAAAATGACATGCTAGATTACTCCATAATTGCAAACAGGGGCATGGATGGATAGAGCATAAGCATATGTTCAAACCATCCTTACTGAAGTATCTCAAAATAATCATGGATCTCTCTGTAGCATCAAGTTTACATGGCATCAAAATAACAGCAGAACAGGGACTGAAATCAGCAACATCACGAAGCCCAGTTTGCATGCTTGTACTAGTCACGACGTAGATAACAAAAATAAATGGTATACCCCTGTAAGGATGGCATGGCATAGCCCAAAACACGTGTAGAGCTCATGCCCATAAGATGCACACAATAAATGTAGAGAAAATGACAAATGCCCATAATCTGTTAAAAATCAGAAACTAGCATTTTATAGCACTCTTGCATAGAGATTTGGGCATCTAGATGACCTCAAATAAACATGGCCCAATGGAACAAAGTGAATATTACATGCTGATGAACATTTCGATATATCATACGCATGAATCGGAGCTATATGAATGGAGTTATGATGCGATGAATATGGCATAAAATACTGCAGGAAAAAGACGGATGAATTCGGAGGTCAACCTAGCCTGGATCTGGATCCGGGGGCACGGTTCCCGAGGTTGGCCAAAGAACAGGCGGTGGCGGCCGGAGAAGGCGCCGGCGACGTCGGGGCAAGGTTGGCGGGGACGGGGCCGGCCGGAGGACGGCGGAGGGCGGCGCTCCGGCAGAAGCTTAGGCGCGAGTCGACGCGGTCCTGCAGCGGGCGCGGCGCCGGAGGACGGATGCGACGATGGAGGATGGTGGGGCGCGGCTGCGGAGCGGGGCAGCGGCCAACAGCGAGGAGCGGGGTGGCACGCGGGAGGCGCGTGGAGGTGGAGCGGCGCGCGCAGGCCTCGGGGGCCGGCTGCGGGCTCGGCGGGCCGGGGCGGCGCGCGGTGGCCGGGTGCCACGTGTCGCGCCCTGGTTCGCCGGGCGGCAGCGGCGCGGGTGTTCGGCCCGGGACAGACATGTCCGGCGGCGCGGAGGGAGGTTTGCTAGGGTTTCGCCCGAAAATTTAGGGGAGGGGCACATATTTATAGGTAGAGGAAGCTAGGAGACTCCAAATGGAGTATAGTTCTCGCCCACACAATCGTGATCGAACGAATGATAGCATCGAAGTGACTTCGCTGTTTTGGAGGGGTGTTGGGCTGCAACACACACGAGGCCTTCGCGGTTACCCGGTTAACCGTTGGAGCATCAAACGACCTCCAAATGGAACGAAACTTGACAGGTGGTCTACCGGAGGTGTACCAAGGCCACCTGGCAAGCCTCGGTCCATTCCGAGAACGTTCAACACCCACTCACGAAAAGAGACAAGAGGGGTGTGCCGGTGCATGTGGTAGTGTCGGATTGCAAAACGGACAACGGGGAAAATGCTCGGATGCATGAGACGAACACGTATGCAAATGAGAAGCACATGATGACATGATATAAAATGCATGACATGAACAAAATGCAAAACGAAGACAACAAACAACCACGCAGGGAAATATCATAACACATAGCCGAAAATGGCAAGAGTTGGAGTTACAAATATGGAAAGTTTTATCCGGGGTGTTACAACACTCCACCACCACAAGAGGATCTCGACCCGAGATCTAGGACTGAAAGAACTCCGGGTATTCGGAACGGAGGTGATCCTCGCGCTCCCAGGTGGCTTCTCGGTCAGAATGGTGTGACCACTTAACTTTCAGGAATTTGATTGACTTGTTGAGAGTCTTGCGCTCGGTTTCTTCAGGAATAGCAATGGGGTGCTCATGATAAGAGAGATCTTCTTGGAGGTCAATTTCTTCGATGTTGATAGTGCGCTCAGGAGTCTTGAAGCACTTGCGAAGCTATGACACGTGAAACACATCGTGCACGTTTACGAAGTTGGACGGAAGCTCAAGTTGATAGGCGAGGTCGCCTCTTTTGCCAATGATCTTTAAGGGACCCACGTATCTAGGGGCAAGCTGCCCTTTGATACCGAAGTGATGAGTGCCTTCCATTGGAGATACGCAGAGGTAGACATGGTCTCCGATTTCAAAAGCCACATCACGGTGCTTGTCATCATAATAGCTCTTCTGGCACGATTGTGCGGCCTTGAGATTCTCACAAATGACTTTGCACATTTCTTTGGCTTCTGTGATCAAGTCGTTGCCAAGAAGTTGGCGTTCACCAGTCTCGACCCAATTGAGAGGAGTACGACACTTTCTGCCATATAGAATTTCGAATGGGGCCTTTCCCAAACTCGCTTGGAAGCTGTTATTGCAGGAGAACTCGGCATGGAAGACAATCTTCCCACTTCATACCGAAGGAAATGACACAAGCCCTGAGCATATCTTCAAGGATTTGATTGACTCGCTCGACATGGCCACTTGTTTGAGGATGGAAAGCTGTGCTGAAACGAATGTTGGTGCCCATGGCCTATGAGTGTATTTTGAATGATGTATGAATCTATTTATGTATTATGTGAAGTGGCGATTGTAAGCCAACACTCTTTATCCCTTCTTGTTCATTACTTGGGATTGTGTGAAGATGACCCTTCTTGCGACAAAACCTACAATGCGGTTATGTCTCTAAGTCGTGCCTCGACACGTGAGAGATATAGCCGCATCGTGGGCGTTACAAGTTGGTATCAAAGCCTGGTTGCCCAGGGGGCGCCAGACATCGCTCGGTTTGGACCAGCACCCGGAGGAGCACTAGCCCAGGGGGGGAGGGTAAATAAAGATGACCCTTGAGTCTGCAGAACCCAAGGGAAAAAGGCTTAGGTGGCAAATGGTAAAAGCAAGGTTGGGCCTTGCTGGAGGAGTTTTATTCAAAGCAAACTGTCAAGGGGGTCCCATAAATCACCCAACCGCGTAAGGAACGCAAAATCAAGGAACATAACACTGGTATGACGGAAACTAGGGCGGCAAGAGTGGAACAAAACACCAGGCATAATGCCGAGCCTTCCACCCTTTACCAAGTATATAGGTGCATTAATTAAACAAGAGATATTGTGATATCCCGAAATATCCATGTTCCAACAAGGGAAAAACTTCGTCTTCACCTGCAACTGCAACGCTATAAGTGGGGCTGAGCAAAAGCGGTGACATAGCCAAACAACAGTTTGCTAGGACAGGATGGTTAGAGGCTTGACATGGCAATATGGGAGGCATGATAAACAAGTGGTAAGTAGAGCAAACATAGCGATAGAGCAAGCAACTAGGAAAGCAAAGACAGAAGTGATATCGAGGGTATGGTCATCTTGCCTGCAAGGTTCTCAGAGTTGTCGAAAGCTTGATCCTTGTTAGCGTACTCAACAGGTTCCTCGTGCACATACTCGTCTCCCGGCTCTACCCAAAGCAAGAACACAAGCAATGGAATCACAATCAACCACGGTGCAATGCACAAGCAACATGATTCAATACATGGCATGATATGCGAGATGTGATATGCGATGCATATGCGTGCTCCGGAAGTAAAATGATGAACAAGGCATAAACATCGCAGACCAAATATGCCGCTGGAAAGATGAGATGATTTCGATTGAAATTGATACAAAGATCACCGAAATCGGATGCACGGTTTGCAACTGGCAAGCAAAACAAGGATGGCACAATTCTGCGATTAACAGCACGATGCTACTTAGCATGCAACAAGAAACTAAGCTACTCTACTCCAACATAGCAACAAAGTAGATGGCAGTGAAGTACAAGAGATGCTTGACAAAAGATGAACACTGAGCTATGGCTAATTCACAAACTAACAGGTTCAAACAAGCATGGCGAAAGTGCAAAAGATATCTTCACAGACTTGGTGAAAATACTGCACATGGCAGAAACAACATCAGGAAGCAAAGTTTAGGGCAATCAAAAATAGTACTACAAGAAGATATCATAGAAACTTAAGGAATGGAGTGATACTAATAAATGCATAGAACAAAAGTCCCTTACTGACCATGAGCCAAAAAGGAACAGAAGATATGATGGCACCCATGTAAACATAGCAAGTTTCGTTAATAGATTCAGAAATCAGAGCATGGCATTAAAAGAATTATGATGGCATCTTTGCGAGCTCGATTCACTCACCACAAGTCATTCCATGACAAGATAAGCATAGCACCGGCAATAAGACATGTTTATGAAACTAAACATGGCAAGAACAAGCTCATATCATGCAAGGGTCAAATACAACAACCTTGGCAAAATTGAATAACATGTAAACAATCTGCTCGGAAACATTTTATAGCAAAAATAGAGCCATAAAATGACATGCTAGACTACTCCATAACTACAAACAGGGGCATGGATGTATAGAGCATAAGTACATGTTCAAAACATCCTTACTGAAGTATCTCAAAATAAGCATGGATCTCTCTGTAGCATCAAGTTTACATGGCATCGAAATAACAGCAGAACAGGGACTGAAATCAGCAACATCACGAAGCCTAGTTTGCATGCTCGTTCTAGTCGCCACATAGATCAAGAAAATACATGGTATACGCCCCTTTAAAGATGGCATTGCAATATTCCAAAACACATGTAGAGCTCATGCCCATAAGGTGCACACAATAAATGTAGCGAAAATGACAAATGCCCCTAATCTATTAAGAATCAGAAACTAACATTTTATAGCACTCTTGTATCAGAGATTTGGGCATCGATATGTCCTCAAATAAACATGGCCCACAGGAACAAAATGAAGAGAACATCCTTATGAACATTTCGATATATCATACGCATGAATCAGAGCTATATGCATGGAGTTATGATGCGATGAATATGGCATAAAAATACTGGAGGAAAAAGACTTGGACGAATTTGGAGGTCAACCTAGGCTGGATCTGGATCTGGATCCGGGGGCGCGGTTCTCGAGGTTGGCCGGAGAACGGGCGGTGGCGGTCGGAGAAAGCGTCGGCAAGGTCGGGGCGAGGTCGGCGGGGACGGGGCCGGCCGGAGGACGGTGGTGGGCGGCGCTCCGGCGGAAGCTGAGGCGCGGGTCGGCACGGTCCCGCGACGGGCGCAGCGCCGGAGGACGGACGCGGCAGCGGAGGACGGCGCGGCGCGGCTGCAGAGCGGGGCAGCGGCCGGCGGCGAGGAGCGGGGCGACACGCGGGAGGCGCGTGGAGGCGGAGCGGCGCACGCGGGCCTCGGTGGCCGGCTACGGGCTCGGCGGGCCGGGGCGGCGCGCGGTGGCCGGGTGCCACATGTCGCACCCTGGTTCGCTGGGCGGCGGCGGCGCGGGTGTCTGGCCCGGGACGGACACGTCCGGCGGCGCGGATGGGAGGTTTCTAGGGTTTCGCCCGAAAATTTAGGGGAGGGGCACATATTTATAGGTAGATGGAGCTAGGAGACTCCAAATGGAGTGTAGTTTTCGCCCACACGATCATGATTGAACGACCGAGAGCATCGAAATGACTTAGATGGGTTATTGGGCTGTTTTGGAGGGTTGTTGGGCTGCAACACACAATAGGCCTTCGCGGTTACCCGGTTAACTGTTGGAGCATCAAACGACCTCCAAATGGAACGAAACTTGATAGGTGGTCTACCGGTGGTGTACCAAGGCCACTTGGCAAGCCTCGGTCTATTCCAAGAACTTTCAACACCCACTCACGAAAAGAGACAAGAGGGGTGCGCCGGTGCATGTGGGAGTGTCGGATTGCAAAACGGACAACGGGGAAATTGCTCGGATGCATGAGACGAACACGTATGCAAATGAGATGCACATGATGAGATGATATGAAATGCATGACATGAACAAAATGCAAAACGAAGACAACACCCAACCACGGAGGGAATATCATAACACATAGCAAAAAATGGCGAGAGTTGGAATTACAAATATGGAAAGTTACATCCGGGGTGTTACAACACTCCACCACTACAAGAGGATCTCGACCCAAGATCTAGGACTGAAAGAACTCCAGATATTCGGAACGGAGGTGATCCTCGAGCTCTCAGGTGGCTTCTTGGTCGAAATGGTGTGACCACTTAACTTCCAGGAATTTGATTGACTTGGTGCGAGTCTTGCACTCGGTTTCTTCAAGAATAGCAACGGGGTGCTCATGATAAGAGAGATCTTCTTGGAGGTCAATTTCTTCGAAGTTGATAGTGCGCTCAGGAGTCTTGAAGCACTTGCAAAGCTGTGACACGTGAAACACATCGTGCACGTTCGCGAAGTTGGACGGAAGCTCAAGTTGATAGGCGATGTCGCTTCTTTTGCCAATGATCTTGAAGGGACCCACGTATCTAGGGGCAAGCTTCCCTTTGATACCGAAGTGACAAGTGCCTTTCATTGGAGAGACGCGGAGGTAGACATGGTCTCCGATTTCAAAAGCCACATCCTGGTGCTTGTCATCATAATAGATCTTCTGGCGCGATTGTGCGGCCTTGAGATTCTCATGAATGACTTTGCACATTTCTTCGGCTTCTGTGATCAAGTCGTTGCTAAGAAGTTGGCTATCACTAGTCTCGGACCAATTGAGAGGAGGGCATTGCGGTAGCGGTGGACGACGACGTCGTCGTATCGACTCCAGTGTGATGGAGGAGGACGGCGGTTGACGGGTGGTATGGGATGGTGGACGGAGGATGTCGGGGTTTTGGGGCTGGTGGAGAGGTAGTTTTGGCCCCCACGGAGTATGAATGGGGAATCGAACGGGGGGGCGGGGGTAGCTAAGGGAGAACCATGTTTCGATCTGGGTCGCGCTTGTTTTCGGGTTTTTTGAACGGATGGGACGCGCTTGTTTCAAATTTGCGGAAAGTACAAACTTTGCCCCCCTCATAAATTTCGGACCTACTGCGGGTCGGGGGTAGGATGGTAACCCCAGGTGTCCCAAATAGTGGTCGGGAGCGATTTCGGCCGCGCACATGTGCTTAGGCGGTCATTATGTATTGATACGTCTCCGTCGTATCTATAATTTTTGGTTGTTCCATGCCAATATTCTACAACTTTTATATACTTTTGGCAACTTTTTATACTATTTTTTGGGACTAACATATTGATCTAGTGCCCAGTGCCAGTTCCTGTCTATGGCATGTTTTTTGTTTCAAAGAAACCCAATATCAAACGTAGTCCAAATGGGATAAAAATGGACGGAGATTTTTTTGGAATATTTATGATTTTTGGGAAGTAAAATCAACACGAAACGGTGTCCGGGGTGGCCACGAGACAGGGGGCGCGCCCTCCCCCCTGGGCGCGGCCTGGGCTCTCGTGGGCCACCCGTAAGGCAGTTTACGCTCTTTGTTTGGCGCAAGAAAGCTAATTTTATGTGAAAGATCTGGGCGAAAGATTCACCCCAATCGGAGTTACGGATCTCCGGATATTTAAGAAACGGTGAAGGGGTAGAATCTGAGAACGCAGAAACAGAGAGATAGAGCCAATCTAGGAGGGGCGCTCGCCCCTCCCACGCCATGGGAGCCAAGGACCAGAGGGGAAACCCTTCTCCCATCTAGGTAGAAGGTCAAGGAAGAAGAAGAAGAAGAAGGGGGGCTCTCTCCCCCTTTCTTCCGGTGGCGCCGGAACGCCGCCGGGGGCCATCATCATCACCGCGATCTTCACCAACACCGCCGTCATCTTCACCAACATCTCCATCACCTCCCCCCATCTATATCTAGCGGTCCACTCTCTCGCGACCCGCTGTACCCTCTTCTTGAACATGGTGCTTTATGCTTCATATTATTTTCCAATGATGTGTTGCCATCCTATGATGACTGAGTAGATTTTCGTTGTCCTATCGGTGATAGATGAATTGCTATGATTGGTTTGAGTTGCATGTTTTATTATTGATGTTGTCCTATGGTGCCCTCCGTGTCGCGCAAGCGTGAGGGATTCCCGCTGTAGGGTCTTGCAATGCGTTCATGATAGGGGATTGTTGCATATGGGATAAAGGGGACTTGATACTTTAATGCTATGGTTGGGTTTTACCTTAATGAATCTTTAGTAGTTGCAGATGCTTGCTAGAGTTCCAATCATAAGTGCATATGATCCAAGTAGAGAAAGTATGTTAGCTTATGCCTCTCCCTCAAATAGAACTGCAATAGTGATTACCGGTCTAGTAACATAGTCAATTGCTTAGGGGCAATTTCACAACTCCTACCAGCACTTTTCCACACTCGCTATATTTACTTTATTGCATCTTTATCTAAACAGCCCCTAGTTTATGTTTATGTGCTCTTTATTATCTTGCAAACCTATCATATCACACCTACAAAGTACTTCTAGTTTGATACTTGTTCTAGGTAAAGCGAACGTCAAGCGTGCGTAGAGTTGTATCAGTGGTCGATAGAACTTGAGGGAATATTTATTCTACCTTTAGCTCCTCGTTGGGTTCGACACTCTTACTTAATGAAAAATGTTGCAATCCCCTACACTTGTGGGTTATCATGTATGAATGTTTTTCAGAGGTGGTTGTGTGGCGTCTAGATGAAGCTACAAACCTACCCTGGTTTAGACCATTGGATGTCGGGCCGGTAAGTTTCACGGGGAGGAGTTAGAAAAGTAATTTCCTTCTACCAAACATTGGTCTCACACGGTTTCGGGCGAGTACATGCTCTTTTGGTGCTTCATTTGAAATTTTGAAATAGAAGCATTCATGTTTAGAGTACTCCCTCCATTTTATTTACTCTGCATATTAGAGTTGACTGAAGTCAAATTTCATAAAGTTTGACCAAGTTTATAAAAAATAGTATAAACATTTATCATAACAAATCTATATGATGTAAAAGTACATAAATAATAAATCTAATTTTATTGATTTGTTATTGCTTATGTTAATATATTTTTATAAACTTGGTCAAAGTTTATAAAGCTTGACTTTTACCAAAGCTAATACACAAACTAAATAAAAACAGAGGGAGTACTCTTGAACTTTGAGGATTGACCTAAATAGAAAATGTTCAATTTGACCTTGTATGTTTGAAAATCTCATTAAATGATGTGCTTCTTTTGAAATTTTACACTTGAAAACCCTATAACTATGGTTATTTTGGAATGCAGGAGGTAAATTTGAATCTATTTTGTACACAACTATATATGCTATTATGTACAAAAGTAGAGCAAAGATTGGTGCCCTCATAATTTAGGTATGATTTACAAATGCCATGATATTGAATTCAAATAATTTAATGGATTCCGTGTTGAATTCGAATTTTTTAAACCACCTTAAGTTGAATTCAAAGGTATGCTGGTTCATAGCTAGCTATTTATAATGTTCATTGTGTAACTTTTGTATGTGTAATGTGCTTTACACACAGAACATGAACTATACTCACATTTCTATTCGATTGCTAAAGCTATGCATTGTCTGGAGTCCAAAATACTAACTTCGTGGATCAATTATGTCGAGTAATAACATAGACATCCTCAAATTTGATAGAATATAGATGTCTGATGGATCAATGACCGTTCCTTACGCGCATTGCAAATATCATGATCCCATCCTAATATTTTAATACAGTTTATATTTTTAATCAATGTGTACATCAGTCTTTTATGTGTAGTTTCACTCTCCATAGGCCCCTCCTCACACACACGCCGACTTTCTCTCTCACACATACGCACACACGGTGTATATCCATTGGTGGTCTCTCACACACACTCTCCCGGGGAGTCTTTCTCGCACAAATGCTCTCGATATAACCCTCCCTCACTCTCGTAACAATTTACGACTGTTTTCACTATCCTTTATCACAAGCACTATTCCTCTCACAAGCATACACATGCACAATCCCCATCGACCCTTTCTATATACATAGACCTGCCTACGTGTATCCCGCACACACATTATCTTTAGGCATGTCTCTCACGCATTGTCTCCACCTCTCTTCCTAATTGACGAGTATGATTCTAGCAGAGCATTCTTTAGGATGCCCCATCAAGTTAGGTTGGATGAAGAGCAATATCAGAGATAAGGGGTTACCTTAGTCGGAGGATCTAGGGTTATAAATCCTAGTCGGTTTTGTCAGTCGACATAGAGTCCTTCATGACTCTGCTATCTTTGTCTTGTACGACTAGTCCTCCATGGGTCTACCTAAATGCGTCACGGGCCGACCAATGTGGCGCAGGACGGAACCGAGCCAATGGCCTCACCTCGGCCCACCGGACCTCACGCGATGACACACCCTAAGCCCCTAGGTCTCATTATCTTCTCACACCCACACGTACCAACACAGACAACACACAAAATATTTTCTCCCCATGCCTCTATCCCCTCCCCCCACCCTTGCATATACAAACTCAAGGGCATCTCTCGCCATGACATCCTATTCGTCTCTCTCTCTGTCTAGACCTCTCATTTTTCGTTCTATCTCTCCCATGCCCCCCCCCCGCGCCGTTGGCCCCTCTATCCATTCCTCTCTCGAATACGTAGTACATACACATACCTCTCTAGGCCCTGCCAAATACATCAACTACACATTCACACATGTTACATCACATACTCCATTGATCTAAAAAGCCCTCTCTTCACACTTATTTCGCATACAACATTCCTTTTGAATAAAATCACACAAAGTGTGGCCAAAAAATTATTTTAGAATTTCTACATATATACAACATACAAAATTATAGGGAGGAGTATGAACGTTAATTTGCATTGCATGGTGCCCCCAATGATATTTATTCCGCACTTTGAATTTTTATATTTTTATACTATATATAAATTTATTCATAATAAAGAGAAACCAAGAGCATCTCTCTCTACATCGCATACACCCCCTCTAGACCCCTTTCACATATGCGCACAAACTATCTCCAGGTCCTCTAAAAGTACGCCCCAAGCATATTCACACATGTTTCATCTTTCTCTCGCGATATATACAGTGACAATCATTGTATTTGAAGAGAAAGGACGATATGTACATTGGACTTCTGAATCCACTCATTACGGTCACCATTTACGTTTTCAGGTTATTATACAGTCACGAGATCACCGTATAGCTATGTATTTGCTGAAGACATGACTAGTTGACCAGTTAAACGCTCGACGTGGCACCTCTAGTGTTGCATCACATTAGCTCACTACCATTGGGCCCACCTATCGCCGTGTATAAGAATAAAAAAACGATAAAAACATATTGGACGTTCGTGCGAAGTCATGACCGCGGGCACAACGGACAAGGTGACCATGTATTGGTATGCTGAGTCGTCTGTTTTAACATACAAGAGCTGGTGTGGTGATTATGCACACACGCACGCATGCACGCAACACTCACACAAACACTCGCAGTCACGCATGCACGCAACACTCACACACGTACACACACAACCACGCACGCACGCAACACTCACACGCACACACGCACGCATGCATGCACCACATGACCGACACACACTCTCATGCTTGAGTGCTCAACCTACACATGCATGCACACACATCAGGCCCTGACAGACACATACACAACCAGGTGGTTCCTGCACACGGTTTGGAGTCTTGTCACACCTACGTAAATTTGTGTTTATCTGACCTTTTTCCTATGCGAACTGACAGGTGGGACCCACAAGGAACGTGGTCAATTTAACTAGTCAACATAGTGCCACGCAGACTATTTGGCCGGTCAACAGAGTTCAATCCGATGCTGAACGGTGAGCAAGTGACCGTATAATCACCGCAAAACGTATATAGTGACCACAATGAGCGTATTCTGAAGTCCGATGACCGTATTACGCTTTTCCCTTGAAATACACTGACCTCCCGTGTATTTATCTCTTCTCTCACTCTCTCTATGGAGCCGAGTAGACCAATGTGCCAGTGCCTAAATTGGCGCACGCCACCCCATTATTGTTGTACTTGTTTCATAAGAGCGAACAAGCATTCACATCTACTGTACAAACTGTAGATATGAGGTACAAATGCTATGAAGATTAATACAAATATTTGAATCCAATTTATGCCCAATTTCGCTCTGTAGGCCTTCCAAAAGTACATCTCTACACGTTCTCGCATGTTACATCTAACAACCATGCAATACAACACTACTACTACACTCTAACACAGTAAATCATATGTGTTTTTAGTTTTACTAGATCTCATATTGTTACAAAATTATTCAGTTTGCATACATTAAAATTGCCTTTGAAATGTATGGCTAGTATCATCTACCATGCGAGAACAATCCCGCCGTTGCTCGTTTAATCGGGTTTCATCGATAGATCGTGCGAAACAGCAAAACTATAGTAGTACTACAGTACCACCATGTCGTGTAATCCTCCGTCGTAAGAGTGGAGTGCTCTCTTTTATAAATGTTCTAGTCCTTTTCGCTGAAATGTGGGACATCAAGCAACCGGGTCCACGTGCCATACCGATATAACAGTGCAGAGCAGCAGGGGTGAAGCACCCCGGTCATGACACCGACGAAGTAATGAGCAATGAGGCGTCAATCACAAAGCAACACCTTTCCCGCAGTTAAGTTGGAGAGACGAAGTAATCTCTACTCCTATAAAAGACTCAGTTGGTGATGATGGTGTGTTTGCCATTCGCCATTTCTTACCATTAGATCTGCATCTAATGGCTGTGATGTAAGTTGTGGCCTTTTTGCAACAACTCCCACTTCTCTGCTCCAGTTTACACAAAACCCCTTAGTATCTTGAAACCAACCACATTCCTCCCTTACCTCATCAAAATAGCCCAAAGAATATATTTGGAGTGAAACATAAGATATTTTTAGTGATATGTATATCAAAACTAATCTGTTTTCTTTCAAATTTGTGAATATGTATTTTCTTTTGGATCTGTTGCAATGGACGAGCTCATTGCTATAGTGATATTTCTCTTGCATCGTCACAACGAACATCTGTTGTACTTGTCCGTGCCGAATGCTTGCAACGCGATGACCTGAGTTCGAATTTTGTTCTAAAGCTTACTTTTTTCTATATTTTAATATATAATTATTTCGCTATTGTATTGACAGTGGAACCCACAGAGTACTTAGAATACAAGATTAAGGATGTATTTGGTTCTTTTTAACTTTCTGTACTATAGCCAGCCTGCAAGTCATGTACACATTGTACTAACAGTGGAACCCACGAAGTACTTCAAATACAAGATTTCTAAGTTTGCATGCGGGTTTAACGGGGGCATTTGATGGAGGCGAGGAGGCGTGTTCGGCCGGGCATGCAGCGCGCGGTATAGTACTATACGATTTGACAGCGGGCAGCACAGTTCCTGATACGGCTTTAATGCAGACGAGGGAGAGGGTAGCGGTTCCCCAAATATTGAACGGCCAATGGTGCATCCTCCTTCAATTAGCACTGTGAATGCATGAGGGAAGTAATGGGAGGAGCACCAGGAAAAGAGGCAGCACGATGTGAATGCAACGCTGTTTGCACTCATATAAAGGCGCCCCTCCGTTATAATGCATCTACCACATCGTATAAACCTAAGCACCTTCACTAAGCACAAAAGTGCTCACTCCAGACCCATGGCAGCAATGCGCGCGAGCGGCCAGCAGTTGTGCCATATGGTCCATGATGTCGGCCTGTGACATGGCACCGAGGATCATCTCCAGATGGTGTTGGCGATCAACTGGTGGATGGCCAGCGCCGACGCCAGCTATGACTCTCAATTGGACTAGATGATCATTGCCACAATCAACAAGTTCACCGTTGTCAAGAAGCTCGCAGACGACATCGCCGTACTCCTCCAGCCCGCGCGCCTGGGCTCCTCATTTCCTACAACCCTAATCGGCCTCCATGGCCGGAACCTCTTTCTAGCACTGGTGCCCCTGCGACTGCCCGCCGACGCAACAAAGAATGTCCACCTAGAGGTCGCGCTCGCTGCGAGGCGCCTCGCCTTGCAAGAATTCGTCGATCTGCACATCCACGTGTACGAGTTAGTCATGTACATAGGTATCTACAAGGCCGGTGAGGACGCTACGAAGTTGGCCTTCCTCAACCGGCTGGAAGCATTGGAAGCCTTTTCTGAGAAGCACCTTGACCTCGCCACAAAATCCACAACTGCTAAGCCACCGGCCAGTGGCCCGGCGCACTGAGTCGAGGAGGAGGAGGTCGTACGTTGATGGATGCATCTTTCTTATTGCCTCCTGTAACCACCACTGTGATCGCATCATCGTGGCCTTAATTCTTATTGCGTTATTGCATTCTCATTCAAGTCAATACAGACATGTGCAATCCCTTTGTTCACATTTGGAGGCAATTATATGCATCACTGTAACTAGTACTCCATCCGTCAAATTATAAGCTGTGGTTACCTTTCCTATCAACTTCGTGCAATGCATGTGCATCTTGCTAGTAATAATACTAAAAAAAATAAGTTGGAGGGATGAAGAAACCATCATTTCACTCGTTGCTGAATCCGCTTCTCCCTCATCTTCCTCAAGTTAACCACGTGTTGCTTGTGCCGTTATTCTGCCTCATGTGGGACGCGGATCAGCTTGGTGAAGCACTGACACATGGGACCGCATGTTAATTAGCAAACCGCCAGGAGAACGTCCTCTAAAAATAAGAAACCTCCCCCACCATCCGCGTGGCAAAATCACCTCCTTTTTACTAATCTTGATACTATAATTTTTTAGATCAATATAATCGAGATTTGTATAGATAGCACACAGGAGCAAAACCAAAGTGGTACGGTTAAGGGTATCCACAATGTGTAGCCAAATGTGAAAATAGCTTTCGGCATCGACGGGAACCATTGTGGACGGTGCTGCCAAAGCCAAAAAGATGGAACCGAAGCTCCCTAATTGATTGATTGAAGGAACAGAAAAATGCAACCTCTCTCCTCTTTCTCCCGTTCTTGGACGCATGTACAGTATAGAGCACATAGTCTACTCCCATGTCCCTTCTATCACATATCACAAAGCAGTGAGATGTCAAATCATAAAGCACGGATGAAGCAACCATCATTTCTCTCTTCGCTGACTCCGCTTCTCCATCTTCTTCTTCGAGAAACCACCTTACCACACTAAGCTGGACGGACGATGCTATGGTGTAGTACTAGTACATTTATGCGTCCTTTGGTTGAACGGACTTCCTGGATGCAAATAAGGCAGTCGTATCGGCTTGCTGGCCGCACTTGTGAACGACTTAATGTGGTCTCCCTCGATGTTGTTCTCCGTCGAATACACTTCGCCAAAGCACAACGTTTGAGATATCATCGACGTCACCGCGACGGGGAAGGAAGTCATTTCGCAAAAAAGGGGAAAGGAAGTCAAATAGTTACTACCTCCATTTTTTGTACACAGGGCCAGTATATCAAAATTACAATTTGAAGAAGGCCACTAACACTAATCGAGGCAAAATCAATGGGGTTTGCCTCGTAGTAGAAACCAAGGAAGTTAGTATACCCTTGCATGTAGACGGAAGTGAGAAGGTTGGTTTGCATGGCGCTGCATTAATCAAGCGATGAGGAGTGAGATGGTTAGCTCTTTGGGCGTAGGAGAAAAAACACGCATTAATTGACACGTCGAACGAGGATTTGTATTCATCAATCCCGCGAAGGAAAACCCCACCCTTCTTTTTTAACACAAGTAGTACTCCTATGTACGTACTTGTATCCTGTTTGGCTCTAGGGCTTGCATTGCCATACTTTGCCATGCATTTTTGCCAAGCTTGCCTAAAGTTTTCAAAATGAAAAGGAGGTACACTTGCGCACGGCTGTAGCAGTTGCACCGCACCCTCACACAGTCGCTCCTACACGCCGCAAACCCAACCAAGGTAGCGCACCCTCCCTGACACATGCTAGCACATGTGATCAAACCAATCTCAACCATCCTACCGTTGACACATAATTTTCGCTCATACAGTATGTTTATCCAACCGCATGGTGGGGAAGATCCGTACGGTGGTCTTCTTGGGAAGAAGAAGAGGTGAGGAAAAAGGGTTAGGAGACGTAGGATATTCATCCAACCGCCTGAAATGGTCGAATGACCCAAATGATGAAACTCAGGTGACTCACATAAATATATTTTTTTACAAAGCAAAAGATCCCTAAAACAACAACATAAATAAAGTCTATCACTGCTCGCGGAACAAGACGGCCTCGTCGTCTTTGGCTGCCGGCATGAACCAGCCTTAGCTGCTGACGTTTGTCTCCGCACCGTGGTTGTCCTCGGCCTCCAGCTACTCGTTCACGCAGAGCATGCAAGCGCTCTGCGTGGATGCGAGCACCGCCGGTTCAAGTCCAAGACATCCGGTTCCGCCAGTAGGAGGGCCTCGATGGCAGCGGCATCCGTGCGTGGCGCGTCGAGTTGAGCCTCCGCCGCCTGGTTCAAGTCCAGGACGCCCGGTTCCGCCTACAGGAGGGCCTCGATGGCAGCGGCATCCGCGCACTCTATGTCAAGTTGAGCCTCTGCCGCCCGGTTCACATCCACGATATCCGGTTCCGCCTACAGGAGGGCCTCGATGGCAGCGGCATCCGCAGGCTCCACCTCGAGTTGAGCCTCCGCCTCCTGGTCCTCCTTCAGTATAGCCAGGTTGAGCTACTGGTTGGCCTACACCATGGGGGACCAGGACACCGGCACGAAGTCGACGTCCATCGTCTCATACGCATCAGGGGCTTTCTGCGCCATGACCGCCACCATGAACATTGGATTGGCTTCCTCCTCCTTGGAGCTTGGCTCCAGAGAACGCGCGGATTGGCCCGCCGCAAAGCGAACATGGGAACAGAGATCTGTGGTGCGGATCACCGCTGCAATTTCTGCGTGGAGTTTCGGCATTAGCATCCTGTAGTATGTGATCTTGTGGCATACCATGGCTTTCTGGCGAACTAGGGGACGGTTGATACGGGCTAGGGATCGAAAGGTGGGGGAATGGGTCGGAGAGGAGGTGTGGTTTTGTGGCAGTGGCTGGCATAGGCCGAGCAGCGAAGGTTCTAGTGTGAATAGTGGTTCCGGTGATGACTAGTCAATTGGTTTTGACTGTACATCGCTCTTGTCGCATTCGCGTTGCACCCCGGCATGTTGGACCCACCACATCGCTCACTGAATGGAACGCGCTTCGTCTTGCGTTTTCGCTCGCTTGTCGGACCGCAGTTGAGAGCAAACCGACATCCCTCCCCCTCCCCCACCCGCGTAATTTATACTACTACTACTACCTCTGTGATGGTTTATTGGTCTCCATTGTAATCTGTGCCAAAGTTTAACCATAAATTTAACTAACAAAATATTCATGCATGTCATAAAAATTATATCATTTAAAATTATGTTCAAATATGAATTCACAATATAATTTTGTTAACATGAACTAACATTCCATTAGTTAAATCGTTGGTAAAAAATTACCAAAAATTACAAAGAGACTAATAAACCAGGAAGGCGGTAGTAGAAGAGAGAGAGGTCGGCCGAGTGCTACTGGTACTCCCTCCGTTTTATGCGGAGTAAATAAAAACAGAGGGAGTATAGTACTAGTACTATGAGCACTGCATACTCTACTGCAGATGTTAGATTGTCAGTACTCCACTAGTACAATTGGACAAGGAGCTTAAAAAAGATACTATTGGACTGGCTATACGTGGCGAAATCCTAGTAGGAAGAGCATGCGCGAGAACAAGCACGTTCACGTGTTTGAAAACAAATCGAAAACCATCTCTGTTTGAATACAAATCTAGGAGTACGTACGAATCTAACAATATTGATTGGGCATTGTTGAATGTTGATACTTTCCTTTATAAGTTTGATCAAAGTAGTGATACTTTTACTACACATAAAACTTATATGTAAACTAGAAAGGATCGGAGGGACTATATTGTACGTTCAAAAGCGAAACGAACATTGAATACCCTTTATATATGATTTGCTGATGCTATGATCACCGGTTCAAAATTTTGAATCCGCCTTAGGTATCACACATGCACCCACTCATTCTCTCTTGGTTTCATCTCAGGGTCCATAGATCGATTCAAAGAGGACTAGGGTGGGTATATTATGTCCGTTTCTCTTTTCAACATACAATATACTCCCTCCGATCCCCACAGACCCCACGGGTCATTTCTATCATAGAAACTCACCAAACCTTTATCTCCTTGCGCGACACGCACTTAATCTCTCAACATCAATCGATGTCGTGAAGATGTGTCGGGGCATGAACCAAATGGGATGTCAAGACTAAGATGGGAAGTGACAGGTAGAGGAGGCAAAGTGAAACTTTAAACAACTGTTTGTGTGTATGCATGTCCGACAAATTACAACATTGGACATACAAGCATGATCTAGGCCCATATGCCAATGATACTCGGCGGAATGTTCAAATGAGGCATGCGGGAGGGTGGACTCAACAGGAGGGTGGCATGATCGATGGAGAAGAGAGTTGGAGAGGAATGAGAAATAGGCAACGCCACATGATTATACTTGAACGGCTAAAATAAACAATAAGTTGTCTCGTTTTCCCTTCCGTCTTGGTCACGGAGAAAGATACTCCCACTATTTTTTATTTACTCAACATATTAGGTTTGACTAAATTCAAACTTCATAAAATTTGACCAATTTTTTAGAAAAATATGAACATTTACAATAGAAAATCTATATTATGTGAAAGTATATTCCATAATTAATCTAATGGTATTGATTTGTTATTGTATATGTTATTATTTCTATCTATAAACTTTGTCAAAGTTTACAAAGTTTGACTTTGATCAAAGATAAAATGCGAAGTAAATAAAAACAGAGGGAGTATCCAGGGACTAGTATAGTTACTACTGTTGGAACATGGTAAGTTGAACCCCCTACAATAGCACACCATCTAGATACCTAATCAAGTGTTATGCTTCATTAGTTCAAAAGGAAAAGGGTGGTACCGTACCCAAAACCACCACACTTGGGGCTAGGGTGACAACTTGGTACTGTACCACGTTTGAACCAGGGCACAAAAATCACCTGTTCCGCGCCTAATGCGCAATGCGGAGCACTGACGCTCGAATTTGGTTGGGAAAATAGGGAAACCGATATGTGGGGCACAACTATCAGGTTGACGTGGCGCAGACTAGTCCAATGGAGGAGCTAGTCCGTGACCTCCTCGCCACCAGCAACCGTTCGTTTGGGTCGTGGGGGCCAGCAACGTGGCGCAACTCCCGCACCGCCTCTGGACATGGTGACCGTGGTGAGTGACACGCTCATCGTCGTTGGACACGATCGGCTTCAGGGTGCCGAGGGTGGCGTTAGCACTGTGGCACGACTAGCAGATCAACACCCGGCTCGTCGAGGATGGATAGGGCGCCGAAGTGTGCGCGCGTCGTGACACGTCTGCAGAGTGTTGTAGCGCATCCAACTACATCCCTAGGACCTGAGACCATGCTGGGTCATCTTGACTTTTCAATGACTTGTGGGGATCACATGTGAGCAAAGGCCAAGGTTGCCACAACCGCAGCTGACTACCCTGGCACACCAAAAACCCTCATCCCTCGCGCCGTCGCGCGATGCAACGCAGGAGGCACCAGCTGCCCGCATTCATGTCGTCCGTCCGTATGCCGTCATTAAGAGGCTCGGTGCCCGAGGAACGAACTCCGGTGACTTAATGACACACCCGGATGCTTGGCCTCACCGGAATGCGCTATTCAAAGCGGTAACTCCCAGCTAAACTCCACACCATAGCGCATCGTCCTACTAGCTGGTACCATGTCCTCCATGAACGCGAGCGTGAACACTCTGCAGGAGAGATTGCTTCGGGGATGAAGCTCGATGTTGCTTCCCTCGCTCATGTTGATGCTCGAAACGAAATAGCGGCATAGCCGGACGCGGACGCAACCGCACAAGCGGTGGCCATGCTGGCGGCCGACGACAGGAGCACCGTCAGCCACGCGTGCTACTTGCCGCCGTCCAACATTCAGTGGTGCATGTGGCAGGTGAAGCAACGAACCGTCCACATCCATCATCATCGACCTCACGTCCACCGGCAGTACCGAGGTCGGGGACTCCTCCGAGGATGAGTATGGCATGGGAGGCGGCAGGGCAGGGTGTGCCAACTGGCCGGTCCGTCTCCCATGTTCTACTCTTCTTCGCCGAAGACCGCACCTTCACTTCACGGGTGTTGAACCACGCCCCCGTACATGGAGATGGCAGTGGAGGATGTCGGTCGCCGCCATAGAACATGTTTAGGGTCGGGTTTATTTTATTTCTCTGTCCTATAGAAGTTCAAAATGTAATGAAAATATGTTGTGTTTCCATAGATCGCGTCCAGTGTATATGAACTTTCACAATAATAGTAAGATGTATTGTAGGAGTATGAAAATATATGGAATGATGATTCATTTTTGTGTGGATAAACTTAGAAGGTTTGACCCGAGACAAAGCTAACATGCGAAGTAAATAAACACATAGGGTCTACATAGACAATTTCTCTTAGCCACTCCAATAGTACATCCACTACACATTCACGCATTTCATATATTTCTACATCTACGGGAATCTATGAAAGGGTTAATGTAAATAGCCTCTCACTCCCCCCTAATTTTCATGGTGGAGGGCCCCTCCCTCCCCCCAATCTCCAATCAATAGCTCACACATTTCACATTATGTTAATTACATAACTAGGATTATGTAGGTGTAGCATTACTTGTCCTAAATAAACCAACTAAGCCAACCTCCCAGCATATCGCGCGGGAAAAGACCTGGCCGCGCCATTTTAGTTAGGATTACCGGATTACTAGTAGTGTATCGATGGATTGCGCGAAGCACCAAGTTTTTTTGTTTTTTGAGGGGGCGAAGCACCAATTTAAAAAGGAAAAAAAGGCTGTACACTCACAGCACGCCGGTCGCGGTCGCATTGCGCCCCTCACACGGTCGGTCCTACACATGGCTCACACAAACGGAACACGCTTCGGCTTGCCTCTTCACTGACACGTGGGACTGCACTTGGAGAAACCGACCTTGTGCCAATCTCCCCCACCCACCGTGCGAAAATCCCCCCCAAAAATTTCACCAAAATACAAATTCAATCGCCCTTCGGTGAACTAGCCAATAATATTCTCAAACCCCCTCCCCCCTGGCCCCCTCCACTCCATTCGCTCCGCCAAAGCTGCCCTCCCCTCCATGCCGATATGTCAGCGCCGTGGTTCATCAAGGGGACACTCGGCAATCCTCCCACTCCCACAATACACTCTCGTAGACTGCCGTCCTCTAGCCGCGCTGCCACCACTGGCGACGTTCTTGTGGAGAGGCAAGGAGGTTAGCTTCTCCCACGGTATGCGCATTCTAGACTGAGGACCCGTCCATGTCGGAGTAGCACTGAATGTTAGCTGATAGACGCTATTAATCTCACTATTTGCAGAAGTAGTTTACAATCGATATGCTCTGCATAAGAAGCTTCCTTGCCCTGTTCTGCACTCCAATCTGCTTAGCTAAGATGGCCTGCCACGCCCGATTAGTTGCTAAAATATCCTGCCATATATTTATTGTGACGTAGATTGCATGGTCTAGTAGCCGATCTGTTAGGTGAAATAGCTCTACACCGATTTATACTCGATCTTTGTTGTTGAGATGGCCTTCGATGGTTGTGTGCTCGGCCTCATTGACTGCTGAAACAGCCTGCCATAATTTAGCACTCAAATCTGTTTGCTGAATTAGCTTTACCATATATTTCATTACTTAGATCGGCTTGTCCAAATATCTTGCCATAGCTTTAGACATCAACCTAGGTATTTTTCTGGACTTCATAAAAAAGCATATATGTTTTTCCTATAATATCTAGTAGAAGAACTAATTTGTATGTCTAAGAGATGGACATGACTTGGATAAATTTTGCTTGAAGATTCTCCGCTGCATATGTCGAGGGGTTGAAAACTTCATGAACTTTATTAGAGCTGAGTACGGTGGTCCGAAATCAGATGTGCTCTTCCCATGTAGCAGTTGTATGAATTTAGTTACAATACCCCAGTCAACTATGCAAAATCATCTACACTTGTATGGGATGTCCGTCACATATACTAGGTGGGTTCATGATGGTGAAACTGTGGACGTCAATGTTACTAACTTTGCGGAAGTAGCAGATCACCATCTTAATCTGCCTGATGCTCAGGTGGAAGAGGAGGAGGATGTGATTTTGGCGAAGCCAGTGAGTTTGACCAACATTGAAACAATGCTACGAAATGCTCGTGCATTTCGTGAACTTTCACCTGTAGAAAATAATGGTGGGCCTGTATGTTGGAACAATGCAACGTGGTTGTCACCCCAGGAAATAAGCTGTCAGTATTCTCAGCTATGGTCAGCTTCTTCAGGTGAAGATATTTGAGCAGACGACCAACAAATTATTCGATGCGATGTTGGCTGATTTCCGCAAATCTTTCCCAGAAGCATCTGAGCTGCCACACACCTACAGTAAAATGAAGAATTTACTTCGTGCAGTTGGAATTGGATATGATATGATCCATGTTTGTAAGACTAATTATGTTCTGTTCCAGAAGGATTATGCCAACTTAAGTGAATGCCCAAAATGCAAATCATCAAGATGGAAAGATGGTGATGCTGGGAAGAGGATTCCTCATAAGGTTCTGAGACGTTTTCCAATTATACCAAGATTGCAAAGGTTGTTTCATGATGCTAAACAAGAGAGGTGTACTGTAGCATTCTAGGAACTAGGAGCACAGAGATCAGAATGTAATGAGCCATCCATCTCATGGTAGTGACTGGAAAAACTTCAATCACAAACGCCAAAAATTTGCTGCTCACCCGAGAAATATGAGACTTGGCTTAGCTTCAGATGGATTTAACCCATTTGGCCACCAGAGCGCCACATATAGCATGTGGCCAGTGCTTGTTATCCCTTACAACATGCCTCCAAATGTATGCACCAAAGAATAAACCTACATGATGGCCTTGCTCATCCCACGTCCAAAAAGTCCTAGAAAGGATTTTGATTTATTCATGGAGCCTCTTGTGGAGGAACTTCAACAGCTATGGAGGGGTGTTCTCACTCGAGACCTATATAGCAGCCCACCAGGTGACATCTTTCTTTGTGCTATTATAATTTGGTGCATCATTGATTATCCATATTTGGGCACTATGTTAGGGCGAACAACACATGGTTACAATGCATGTGCTCGCTGTGATAGGAATCCGCTGTCATATGCAATACTTAGTTGTGACAGGAATCTGTTACATTGGACACCGTCATTTCCTTGCCAAGGACAAGTCGTGTCCTAAAAAATACCGAAGGTATGTGTTCAATGCAAACCATGAAAACCGTTATGCGCGTGTCGGATTTTGGGTTCCACAAACCCATGATAGGTTTGAACTCTAGGGTGCTTGCGGAGATCTCAACCTACCCAACCTGCCTACTTGTGATCCTCACAGCCTAGCGTGTCGAGCTCAAAGGGACAGAGAGACACATCAGTTTATCCTGGTTCGGGCTACCTTGTGGTGTAATACCCTACTCCAGCTTTGTGGTGGATTGCCTCGAGGGGCTAAGGATGAACTAGTACAGTGGATGAATAACCTCAGGAAGTGAGCTGTTCTTGACCTCGAGTGAGTTGGTGAAGGAGGAATGGTTTCGCTCCATTCTGATCTCTCCCTTCTATGGTGGTGGCTAAGTCCTATTTATAGTGGCCTTGGTCCTCTTTCCAAATGTTGGCGGGAAGGAATCCCACAACGGCCTAATTTGATGGGGGACAAGAAGTACATCCTATCCTGACTAAAGTGGTATTCGCCTGCAAAAGCCTATGGTCATGACGCTGCGGTGGGCTCGGCGATGACCTCCGTCCTGCCGTCCTAGCGGTCTTGTTCTTGTTTCACTAAAATGGAAACCTTTGGCTTATTCCTCGGGACACCGCGCCTGCTTCTTGCTTCCCTTGTACCAAAGAGGAAACTGGCTCACATTAGCTGAGCCTCATGAGGTGCACCTTGCATAGAAGTATCCACTCCTCGGGAGCCAGCCTGAGGAGGCCGTTCCCCTTGGAGGTCTTGGCGTCATCCGCCTCGCGAGGGTCTTGAGTTGTAGATGCTAAAGTTGGGCCGTACCAGGCTGCCGATGGAGCAACAGAGTGGGCCATAGGCAGGCATGTATGGGTACCCCCATATCCAGAACACCGACAGTAGCCCCCGGGCCCAAGGCGCGCTCAGATTTTGCTTCTAGGCGAAGCCAAGGGACAAGTGTGGAGCGCCAAAGGCCCTAACCGCCTACGGCCTTGAACGACACATGGCGATTGATGGGACGTGGGCGTCTCCACTTCCCCATGCTGCCTTGAAATCTGCCAAGCCTGGCGGCCGCCCGTTGCTAGAGAAGTCCACCCCTGTAGATTGTCGCTCTTGGCCCTTGCTCCTTCTCTTCCCGGGCTCACAATCCTTCGGGCAGATCTAGTGCCAGTGCCGCTCCCCCCTCCTAGCTTTTGCCATGGCCCCGCATCAGACGGACAAGAAGGGGAGGTCGCGCGCCCCTACTGGACCCCGCAGCCTTGGAGCCAGTTCTCAAGCAGCCGACGGTGATCAATCAGGAGGGGCTGAACAAGGTCTGCCCCGCTCTCGCAACTGATTCCAATGAGTGGAAAGCGACAGTCGCTCAGCCCGCATCTTGGCTTGTGGATGATATGAGCGCCACTGAGATTCCCATCCATCTTCATGCTCTCCTTGCAAGCCTGATTCCCCCTTTCTCTCCTTTCTTCAACACCATAATGTCGCACTACCAGATCCACCTGCTGCACCTAGATCCCTGCTCCATCATCCTCCTTGTTGTCTTCGCCTTCCTTTGCGAGGCCATTGTCGGCATTGCTCCTTCAGTGGCCCTGCTTCGCCATTTCTTCTTCCTCCACTTGATCGACGCCCGCCAGTGCTCAGGGTGCGTGTCCTTTAAAGCTGTTGTGGCAACCACCGGCTCAGGAATCGACTTCAAGCTATCGCCAGATGTGAAGGGGTTCAAGAGGCAGTGGTTGTTCGTTGATGCCGGTACGCGTAGACCCCTGCTTCTAACCCCCCGAGCACTGGCCATGCCCAGCTCCGGCTGGGGGCCATGCCCAGCTCTGGCCTGGACGGTCGGCTTGACCACGTTTGGAACCGGCTGGACAGGCTGCAAAAGCTGGGGGTGACAACACCAATGGTGGTGAAGGAATTTGTCCAGTGGCGCATCGCCCCGCTCCAGTGCCATTCTCGCCCAATGTGGGCCTTCACCGGTGTCGAGGAATCCATGAGGCTCCAACAACCGATGCTACCTTCCAAGACCCTGAACAAGGTGCTTGAGCTTCTGACGGGCAACTCCAGACCCACCGATCTTCTAGAAAATGGCTGCCTCCTCTACCAATTCTCGAACAAGGTGGCCTTCATGGAGCAGATGCACCTCTTCGACGAGTGGGGGTTACTCCCGGTGGTCCTTGAGGGGCCTCACAAGAATCCCATCATTGTATCTCCCTTGCTACATGATCTTGCGGCGCGCGCCCTAAGTGTGGTAGCTGGGAGGTGCACACCCCCGGCTGTTGTCGAGGAGACCTCCGGAGCTCCTGCGCCATCCAGTGCTCCAGAGGTCGAGACTCCTGGGACCCAAGAACGGACCACCACGGGGTCAGCGCAACCCGATGCTCCGGAGGTAGAGGCTCCTGAGGCACGGGGTAGCGGTTCCGAGGTGGCTGATGATGTGGAGGCGCCTCCTGATGCCCCTGAGGCTGCTGCCCAGGAAACCCTGCTGAGCGCTCCCGCTCCAGAGGCTACCGCCCAGCACTCCTGCTCCAGAGGCTACCGCCCAGGGTGCCCCGCCGAGCGCTCCTGCTCCTAGGGACCATTCCTCGAGGCCCAGCTGGCTTCATCTGAATCTTGAAGCGCTCCGCAAGAAGAAGGGATCTCCAAGCTACAGTGGTGACGCCCGCCGACCATTGAAGCTGAAGAAGTACATGGCTGTGGACAAGTAAGTACCTCATTTTGCGATTCCCTGCGCGCCATGCTCTTTTTGACCAGGGCCTCGCAAGGTCCCTGTGACGGTGAAGCCTTGGGAGAGGCGTCCTTTCGAGGATCCTTGCTCGATCCTGATGCACATCCCCCCATGTCGAGGCTCCCCCCAAGGCACGGGCCGACCCTTGCTGCTGGGGCAGTGCAAGGGGGCCCCGGGCTCGAGCCTCCTACCTCCTTCTTCTACAACCCGGCCTGAGGGGCGAGGGGTGCGCCGACGGATCTCCCACTGATCACTGCTAGCGGTTGGGTGCCCCTTGGGCCATCTTCGTCCTCGGGTTGTGGAGCTGCATTGGCCAACCCCCGGCCGGAGGCAGGCAAGACATCCCATGCCCCTTCGGTGGCTACGGGGGCCGAAGAAAGGCTTGGCTGCGTGTTGGCGTTCACGCGCGAGCGTAGTGTTGTCCGCTTCGAGTTCTTTGACGAGGCAATGCGCACGATGATCTGGCTTGGTGGAGAGCTGGCTGATGTCGACACCCGGCTCGAGGCAGAGGGCCGCAAGTTGGCATGCGAATGGCACCAGTTGAAGGTCGCCATCAACATTTGGCAGCTTCAGCATGATCAGGCCGACGCACATGCGGCGGCCTCCCTTGCGACTTCTTGCGAGGCTTGCACCCGCGCCCTGGAGGAGGCCAACACTGCTAACCGCCATCGTGAGGCAGCCGACAAGCAAGAGCGGGAGCTCCCGTCCTAAAACGCTGCCCTGGAGTAGGAGATCGAGGCGCGCGGGCCCTCCTGACCGCGTCACCGGGAGAAGTGCCTCCCGTCGAGGTGGAGCTTATGAGGCGCCAAGAAGCCCTGGTGGTAGAGGCTGTGGAGCATAGCCTGGCGTCGGAGCGGCTGGAAGTGAGGGAGCGCCAGGAGGCTGTGGCTGAGGACGCCGTCGCCGCCCGAGAGGCCTGGGTCTAGCTAGAGATTGAGAAGAGGGCGGCGAAGGCATGCGCAGACCTGGCTGAAGAGCACCGCCTGGAGCTGGAGCTGCTCAAAGCCGAGCTCTAGGGCAGGACCGCCGCCTTGAAGGTGAAGCTGGAATCTACGAAATGGCGTGAGAAGGACGCCAAGGAGGCTCCGGACTCTTCTAAATCCGCCTTGACCACTGCAATGCACCGAGTTATCCTCCCTTCAACAGGAGGTCAAGGATACCACGTCCCTTGTAGAGAGGACTGCGAATGAAGGAAACCATCGCCAGACGCTGGAGCGCGAGCACGGCTCAATGCTCCAGTACCTTAGAATCAGAGCTAACCGCGCCTTGGGCACCATATGCACGAAACCGCTCCTCGTCCGCGCGAGAACGTCTACGCCAGCCACCTCAACTTCTTCATCTGCATTATGACACGCTTGGAGGATCGGGCCGCGAGAGCTCGCGAGCTGGTTGGAGAGAGGAGCCGGCGTCTTCTTGGGCGCACGTTCTCGCGTGTCTTCAGCAACCTTCTCGACCGCGATTCCCACTTTGACTTTAGGGCTGTGCTAGCCCTCGTGCCCATGGTTACTCATGACAGACTGGCCAAGTGGGTAGAAGACCATGTGGACACGTGGGTGGAGGAATTTTCTCCAGAGGACGACACAGTGTCGATTGCTGCCAGAGGAGGTGGCGCAGGCAGTGATGATGAAGAGGGTGGTCATGACGACGCGATCCACGTGAGCTACGCGGATGGTGGTTATGAAGAGGGTGCATTCAGCTAGGCCCGCATTTCTTTTGCTTTAACCTGTATGACCAAAACTTGGACGCCTCCTCGTGAGAGCATTTGGAAAGGGGGGCCCCTTGCAATGTATATGATTATGAAGTGCTTTTGAAGTAGCGCCCTATGGTGCGACTCTAGAGGTCGAAGCCCCAGGCAGGGTGGCTGTTATGACTTATCTTTGGTTCCGTGGGTCTCGGGTGAGCTCTGATGCCGCAGCAATGCTTGTCTTTTCGTGGCGAGCCTGTCGTAGGCTCGCGAGGGTCTGATCCTCCCGAGGAACCTGCTGACCTGTCCTGGAGTGCTTCACAAGGAACTAATTGCCGAACCATGGCAAGGTGCGCGTGTGGTGGCCGCATCCCTGGTCCCCTGGGGTAGCCTTTGCATGCTCGGGGCTGGCCCGATCATGCTCGACGCACGTGCACTGCACCCAGCCCCCGCTCGCGAGGCGCTCGGGGGTGGGGCAGCAGGCACGAGCCCCACTCAAAAACACGAAACTAGAAAGTGAGGAAACGGCGCAAAACAAGAAAACTCCCCCCCCCCTCATTTTTCTTTACGTAAGCGTGAGAGTGCCAAGTTCATTTTGAAAAGCCAGCGAATTGAGTACAAAAAGAGAGGCGAAAGCAAACGGCCGCCTCCGGCGCCTAGCTAGTCTTCAGGTCTTGTCACCAGCACGAAGCTAAATGCTTCCACTGGGCGTCGGCATAGTCATTGGGGGACAATGTCGACGGCCAGCGCGGAGTAAGGTGCTTCCACCAGGAGGTGGGTGGGAACCCCCGTGAGGCCCCAGGGCGGTGCTCAGGAGACTCCGGGGCGTGTACAAACCCACTCATTATTACGTGAGAGTGTCACGAGTGGAGACCGTCATAGGCCGGAGCCTTGCTTCATGTTGCCTCACGAGGACACCGCACTGCGCTGCCCCCGACCACCGTTGAGGTGTCCGGAAACAAGGACGAGACCAAGGGGCAAGGGGGACGCTGGCCCTTTGCCTGGGGGAAGGGCTCGCCGGCGCCTTCCCCGGGCGGGGACCTACCTCTGAGCAGCGTGGGGGAGGCCCTGGCCCCTGGCTCCCCCCATGCTGCTCCCAAGGCCCTTCGTGCTCCTGCGGCTGGGCCGTCGCCCTGGGAGCCCTGGCGGTGGCTGCGCCCTGGTTCACCTGCGATCTATGGTTAGCGCAAGCGTGCTCCTAAGGCGTTAGTTGTACCCAGTGTTTTTTGCTATCGAAGGTGTTGGTGGAGCCCTGCAGCGGCTCGCAAAGAGCCTCGGCTTCGTGTACTTCCAGTGCCCAGCCTGGTGCGGGGGGTCGGCTGGGGCATTCTCCTAGCGCGTACCTCAGGTCCATTGCGATGGGTACGTAGGCTTCCAGGCTAGCTACGCCCGAGTCGCTGCCGGGTTGCATCACGCTCCTGCCACCTTCGGTCTTCATCAGGTCCTGGTGACCGAGGGCCGGTGCTATAGTGAGGCCCTAGGGAAGGTTGCTTGGAGTCGCCCTGCCCAAGGTGGCATGGTTGAAGTAGTGTGGGTTGCACCGTGAGGTAGGCCGACGCCGAGAGGCTCTTCAGGGGCCATGGGAGAGGGCGCGCGTGGTGAGGGTGAGCGTGCGCCCCCGCTGTGGCTTTGCGACATGGGCAGGGTGCATAATGGTGCTGCGCCCTTGCATGCTGCATCCAGCAACTCGACAACTTGATCCAGCAGGTCGTTGCGGCCGCTTTCCGCTAGCCCACACCTCAGCAATTCTCAAGCCACGATGATCACGGCTCGCATGTTCTCCTGCTCCCGGCGAGTGTGTGGTGTTGTTGCCGCGGCATAGCTTGAAGACCGTGCGGTGGCGCAGTAGCGACACGACACAAGAGGAGGGGGTTGCGGGCCACGCCTCCCGCGGCCAGCGACACTAGGCAAACCGCGGGCCGCGAGCAGTGCAGAGTGGACGTCTTGCTCGTCAGCTGGTGCTACCGAAGAAGCCCAGATGACCCAATGCTCGACGGAAGAGAAGATCAGACTCACCCCCTACCTCGCACGCCTGATGTTAGATTTTGGGTTATGCAAACCCTTGAGAGGTTCGAACTCTGGGGTGCGTGTAGAGATCTCAACCTACCTATCATGCCTACTCGCGATCCTCCAAGCCTAGCGTGTTGGGCTCAAAGGGATAGAGAGACACAGTAGTTTATCCTGGTTCGGGCCACCTTGTGGTGTAATACCCTACTCCAGCTTTGTGGTGGATTGCCTCGAGGGGCTGAGGATGAACTAGTATAGTGGATGAACAGCCTCAGAAGGTGAGCTGGAGCTCGGATGAGCTAGTGAAGGAGGAATGGCTTCGCTCCGTTCTGATCTCTCCTTTCAATGGTGGTGGCTAAGTCCTATTTATAGTGGCCTTGGTCCTCTTCCCAAATGTTGGCGGGAAGGAATCCCACAATGGCCAGATTTGAATGGGGACAAGAAGTACATCCAGTCCTGACAAATGTGGTCTTCACCTGCAAAAGCCTCTGGTCGTGACGCTGCAGTGGGCTCGGTGATGACCTCCGTCATGCTGTCCTGGCAGTCTTGGTCTTGTTGCACCAAAATGGTAACCTTTGGTTGATTCCTCGGGACTCTGCGCCAGCTGCTTGCTTCCCTTACACCAAAGAGGAAACTGGTACTCTGTGCCCGCTGGCGCCCGCCTGGCCTTGGTCGTCATGGCTCGCGTCAGCTGAGCCTCGTGAGGTGCACCTTGCATAGAAGGCTCTGCTCCTCGGGAGCCAGCCTGAGGAGGCCGATCCCCTTGGAGGTCTTGGCTTTGTCCGCCTCACGAGGCTTGGCCCCTCGCGGGGGTCTTGAGATGTTGATGCTGAAGCTGGCTTGTACCAGGCCGCCGATGGAGCCATGAAGTGGGCTGCAGGTAGGGAAGTCTGGGTACCCCCGTATCCAGAACGCCGACAACGCCAAGGAAGCTCACTGCCGATGAGTTGCAAGTGGAATTTGAGAAGGTTAGGCATATTACACCAGGAAATCATCCTGATAATTGTAGCGGGAAAAGGAAGCATGGCAGGGCAGAAGAGAGATTATTGTTTACCCGCAGGTCCACTTTGTGGGACTTGGAGTATTGGAGAGATTTGGATCTGTGGCCAAATCTTGATGTGATGCACATTGTGAAAAATATATGTGACAGCATTATCAGCACACTTCTTAATATTGAAGGAAATACGAAAGATATATTAAAATCTAGGATTGATTTGACACACTTGGGTATCAGAAAGGATTAGCAGGTGCAAGATGAAGGTAAACCATGTGATATGGCACCGATTGTGTACTTCTTGGACAAGGTAAAAAGAAAAGAATTCTGCGAGGTCCTATCACGTGTGAGATTCCCACATGGATTTGCTTCTAACCCTGAAAGGAGAGTCAGTGCAGATGGAAACAAGGTACAAGGGTTGAAAACTCATGATTGCCACGTCCTACTTCAAAGGGTTTTACCTGTTATCCTTAGAGTATTGGGCCGCCCTGACTTATTCAGAGCAGTTGAAGAGTTGGGACAATTCTTCAGGGGACTCTGCAGTAGAAATATCAGGGTAGATGCTTTGGAGCATCTTAAGAGACAAGATACTACCTATCCTATGTGACCTTGAGAAGATATATCCTCCAGCCTTCCTTGATGCGATGGTGCATTTGGATGTTCATCTACCTGATGAGGCACTACTTAGAGGTCCATTACAGTATGGCTGGATGTACCCTATTCAAAGGCGGCTAGGCACTTTCAAGGGCTACGTTAGGAAAAGAGCTAGGCCCGAGGGTTCCGTTGCAGAGGCCTACATTGCTACAGGAGCATTGACATTCTACTCAAAATACATTGAAGTAGCTGATCGGGTTAGCAAAGAGGTGGGTGACGACAATCACGGGCTCAATGTTTTCGATTGTTCTATTCAAGTTACAGGGAAGAGTCAACAAGACGACAAACCAAAATATTTGGACAAAATGGTTTGGTATTTGTTGAATAACTGTCCTGAGATTCTACCTTATATCGAGTAAGTGCTAAGTATTGTAGCTTATACATCGTAATCTGCTAAACTTGCAACACATTCTTATATATTTAGTTGTTTGACGCGATCACTATGTTGTGTAGCATCTACAGAAAGGAGTTACTGCCACAAAATCCAAGAAACATTGACAAACAGGTTATGGCAGGATTTGCGAAATGGTTCAAGAGCCATGTAAGCTTTTGAATTACACTGTCAGTTTTTTTAATATTGAGTACATAAGATGATCAGCTTGTCTATTTTCTAACCATAGGTTTGGAAGATGCGGGGGGATGGGTAGGCAGTTGATGATGCCCTTTATGCACTAGCAATGGGTCTTGATTCTAGGGTAAGACATTATGAATCTTGCATTTTTGGAGATGTGCGCTACAACACCCTTGCACGCGACGAAGGTAGGAAGATACAAAACAGTGCCAACATGATCACTGATACGTACGACAAAGAGACAACTGAAATGTATGCTAACATAAGACATTGTTCAGTTGCAGTATATCTCCAGTTTCGAGGTTCATTAGTGTGTGGTTCTGTTGTGCTGTCGTTGGTATAACCTGTTTTCTAGGATCAGAAAACCTAGAGCTGATGACTATTTCAAATCCATCAATGTCAAGGCGGCGTACTGGACCGATGAGTCTTTTATTTTGGCAAATCAGGGAACACCGATATTTTTCTTGGAAGACACATTTGCATGCAGCAATGACTGGAGAGTATTGCAAAGGTTTAGCAGAGGAATTCATTTAATGAAGTTGCACAACAAGATGATGCTTACACTGCTCCTGATGAACAAGATTCCACAGATGTTCCTAATATCTTTGAGAACCATCACGTCAATGACGCTAGCAAAAAGATTGCCTGTCGGGCTGTCGACATACAATAGTTGATCAACAAGAAGCCAACGTTCGAGGACATTGAGGATGAAGAAGAACATGACACAATGGGAAATTACAATTCAGACTGATACACATGTCAAAGATGTTAACACTGCTGCTGCAGATGATGATTAGATTGCTTTTGTCGTATTTGCCTGTCAGAAGACATTTTTTATCTACTATGTGGAATTGAGTTTGCTATGACAACTTAAACCTGATGAACTTGTTGTTTAGTATTTTGCTGTGAGAACATCACTTATTATGTATGTTGATTTGTGTTTGGAGATTGTATGACGACTAAAACATGATGACATTGTTGTTTAGTTGTACTCATATTTGGCTGCGAAACTTGAATTTGATGACATAGTTTGCTATTGGACTGCAATTTGCTCGACGTTTTTGTATGGGAATAAAGCTGAACCGACAGGGCTTCTACTAATTTATTTATTTATTAGCAAAAGGGCCTCTGCTATTTATTTACTTATGAGCAAAAGGGGATACCCCCGATTTCCGTTAATAGAAATCATTAGATGTTCACAACACTACGCCTAGCCTGCTAAACAGGTTTCATTCATTACTAGTTTCAGCAAAGTGCTCATGTCATAGCCACTGAATACATCATGAGTGCTACATACACGTCAAATAAAGAGAAAATCATCCTACAAAGCACATCGATTTTGCCCCTTATCTTCACCAGCTCTTTCACCTCCTCATTGATGTCAAGGCTGTTCAGTAGCTATTGCTTGGCCATGGTCAGAGGAACTACATCTTTAACCTTCTGATCTGCATCTTCCTCTTCTATCGTTCCTTTAGTTACTTGTCCAACACCCCAACCTACTAGTATTGGGATTCCTCGGCTAACCAAATAATCAGCATAGTTGCATTCCCCCACATCAACAACTTCCCATAAATACAAATCACATGAATCTTCCCTTTTCTACACAAATCAAATTGGAAGATCATCAACCGAACTATTAAAAAATCAGCAACTGAAAGCAGCAGAACAACACTTGGGCATTTGTAGAATACTCGGCAAGGGTTGAGGATTGTGGTTGAGACGCGACGGATAACTCTACGTGATTTACAGCAGTGGCACGACACCAATGACAATGGGTTGCGATGAGCAACTGGCTGCGGTGCGTGTGCCGGTGGGGGTGTGATGAGACCCACAGGCGATGGTACAGGTGGCGACTTGGCGCATATTTGGTTGTTGCCTGCTGCAGAGTAGGTGGATGAGCAACCAGCGGACATGGTTGTTGTGCCCAGAGATTCTGATGCTAGGCAGAGTAAGTAGAGAAGCGGAGAAGCGAACGTTGGATATGTCAGTTTCATTACTTGAAGAGTAGCATAGCACCATATATAGTCATAGTCTAGGTTTGGATTCGAACCAGCTATAGGAGCACGTCACTCTTTTTTCAAAAATTCAGCAACGTCTCTTTACTGGTACACTAGCTTGTTCTGTACGCCTTCTCAAGTCTTTGATTTTCTTTCTTTTTTTGCGAAGAAAGAAGAAGGACAAAATTGAGAGTCCCACCTTGGTTTGCTCACCGCGGCGCCGCCCTCCGGTGTTGTCAACATGGTCAACAACCGAGAGGAATATGGAGATGATACATGGTGAGGATGGCAGTACAAACCCAGCAGGATCATGGCAGTAGGCAAGAAAGTGTCTCCTTTATTATAAGAAAAAAAAGGTTCCTCCTGATGGTTTCCTGACATTTGGATCACACGCCACTATCAACGTAGACAATAAGCGAGATAACTGCACAAGGAGCAGCAGACACCCGGGACCCAGCAGCGCGCATAGTAATTCTTTTTTTTCTAGGATCGAGAAGGGTATCAACTGGGTTGTGCGGGAGCTGTGGCTTGTCTAGCCTAGGCTTCTATTTCATATCTTTACCACATGACCATCCCAGTTTTTTTCCTTTCTGAAAATGGCTAGCCCAGCTATTTTTGTTTTTTGCAGAATAACCAACATAGGCCTACTTACTTTTCTACGCCCTGCTAGGCCGGAAATCTTTCAAAACGAGGAGAGATGTATTCGGGCTTTCCTAGAAAATGGGATAAAGTAATAATAAATAGGTTGTAGAATGAAAAAAATACAGCAAACAGGAAATTAGTTCCAAAATACTTTTTTTTCTTTCTGAATTTGATATTTTAAATTTCATTGTTTTTGGGCGGGTAAAATTTCTTTGGATTGAAATTAAGGTATGTTTAGTTTTTAAATTAATTTGAATCTGGCTAGAAATTTCGGGTTGTATGATGTTTGGGACAGATTTGGAGGCTGAATTGTGGGTCTACTAGGTTCACGTGTACGAAAGGCTTTGTGAACTTAGTCCGCAAACGATTCTAGCAGCAGTGCCCGTGGGATGTTAATCCAATGGCCGTGCCGCTTCTTCAACATCTGATCTAATTGCTCCAGCCGCCCAAACCAGCGCCAGTGGGACTGCCTGCTCCCGCCTCCCGTCGCTGGCTGTACTGCCGCACAAACCGCACCGCCCCACCCTACTCCATCGCTGGCCAGGCCATTCCTCTACTCACCCACACCTCATGTTATTTTCCGGCGACGGCAGCCGAACCAGTAAACCCTCGTACTCCCCACCGCATGGGCAACCACTTCCGAGTCTTCCCTGACTCCGGGTCGTTCCCTTCCTAGGCCTCACCGTCGTCCACCGCCCTGGTGCTTTTGGTGCGGCGTGGTCAACGTGGTTAACGAACGACATCCATCGGAAGAGGACTGTATGTGGAGAGGCTGACAGTTGGGTCCACGGCCGCACGCAAGGAAGTGCCTCTGTGTTATGCGCAAAATAATTATTCCTCCACCTGACAACTGGGACCCACCAGAAGGTCCTCTCGTGGAGAAAACGTTCCTCCTGCTGATAGCTCGGACCCACCTGCTATATCTTCACACGTAAGGAAGTGCCTCCTTATTACGCACAAAAAAATGAGTACTCCCCCTGCTAGTTGGGACCCACCATAGTGGGAGGCTGACTTGTGGGTCTACTAAGTTGACGCGGATGGAGGGCTTTGTCAACTTAGTCAATATGAACGATTCTAGCTCCCATGAACATATGATGTCCATCAAAAGGTCATACTGCTTCTTCAACCTCTGGTCTTCTTACTCTAGCCACCCAAACCAGCACCAATCGTGTCGCCTGCTCCTGCCTCCCGTGGATGGCTCGCTGCCAGGCAGGCCTCACCGCCCCACTCTACTCCAACCTCTGGCCATGCAATCCCTATACTCACCCACAACCCTTGTTATTCTGCGGCAACGACAGGCTCACAGCACAGCCGAACCAGTAAACCCTCGTAATCCTCTCCACGTGAGCATCCACTGCCGCGTCTTCCCCGGCTCCGTGTTGTCCCCTTCCTAGGCCTCGCTATCGTCCACCGCCTTGGTGCTCTCGGCACGACGTGGTCAATGTGGTCAAGGAACGACTTCCATCGGAAGAGTACTGTACATGGAGAGGTTGACAATTGGGTCCACGACCGCAGCAAGGAAGTGCAACCTTATTACGAGGAAAATAATTATTTCTCAACCTGACAGCGGGGACCCACCGAACGGGCCACCATTTCGTGAAAAAAATGTTTCCCCCCTGACTGCTGGGACCCACCAGCTACATCTCCACATGCAAGGAAGTGCTTGACAGTTGGGACCCACCTGGTCGAAGCGTACGTAGCATTGTCATTCTGGTCGTGAATGTGTACGTACATACTGGACGATCGGTCTGTCTGCAGGCTGCAGTGGTGAAACATGGCCGAGTAAGGAAGGGCACGTGTTGTAGTAGAGGCGCACACGTGTTGTAGTAGAGGAGCACACGTACCGTGTACACGTACGTACAACCAGGGTGCAAGAAAGTAAATATGGCCACATACGTACATACGGGCAGGGTCTCGAACGCCTACTCGCGCAGACATATGGCTAGGGTTGTGTACATGGAGAGGCAGCGATGGCGTCCTGTTCATGGGTAGCGAACCGACTGGGTCGGAAGAGAGAAAGTACGTCGTCGTGTTCATCGGGAGGCAACCGGCTTGGACGGAACAACCAATCAAAACAAGGCCTGGCGCACCGTAGAATGGAGGAAACGGCCTTGTGTTCGACCGCCTAGGGTCGAAACAGGATCTTGTTCATCGGGATGGGTCTAGCGTACAACAAACCAGAGGAAACGGACTTGTGGTCTAGTGCCTACGGTCGAAACAAGATCCTGTTGATCGGGAGGGGTGTGGCATACCGCAAAATGGAGAAAACGGACTTGTGTTGGAGTGCTACGGTCAAAACACGGGTCCTGTTCATCAGGAGGAGTGTGGCGTACCACAAAACGGGACACCATGGGCTACTGTTCATCTCCACTGTCGACCTCCTCCAGCCTCCACGGGCTATAGTACTTCCACCGTCGACCTCCTCCAGCCTCCACCTGCGACTGTTCATCCACGGGCTCCTGTTCATCCAGCCTCCACCGCTCCTCCACCGGCTACTGTTCAACCAGCCCTCTCCATGGGGTCCTATTCAACCGCCCCTCCACGGGCTACTGTTCATCTAGCCCTCCACCGGCTACTGTTCAACCAGCCCTCCACGGAGTCGTCCTGTTCATCTAGCCCCAACCGGCTCGATCGGGACCCCAACCGACAACATAGGAGACTCTTTATCATGAAAAACATGGTGCTATTTTGAAGCAGAAGTGTGGAAAGGATAGTAACATTGCCCCTTCTCTTTTTTCCTCTCATTTCTTTTATTTTTTATTTTTTTCTTTTTGGCTCTTTGGCCTCTTTTTATATATTTTGGGCTCTTTGGCCTCTTTTTATTTTGAGTCCAGAGTCTCATCCCGACTTGTGGGGGAATCATAGCCTCCATCCTCCTTTCCTCACTTCGGACAATGCTCTAATAATGATGATCATCACACTTTTATTTACATACAACTAAAGAATTACAACTTAGTACTAGAACAAGGGCATGACTCTATATGAATGCCTCCAACGGTGTACCGGGATGTGCAATGATCTAGCGTGACATGTATGAAAAATATGAACGGTGGCCTAGCCACAAATACTATGTAACCTATATGATCATGTAAAGCAATATGACTGATGGTATGTGTCATAATAAACAGAACGGTGGAATTTGCATGGCAATGTATCTTGGAATGGCTATGGAAATGCCATAATAGGTAGGTATCACTACTGCAGGATGTTGCTAACGCGACACTATGATTAGAGACCCTTTGACAAAACTGTGTGCCATGCATTAATCGCAAACGAGGATATAAAAAAACCGTCAAAAAGGATGCAAAATGTTTGTGATGGCAAAGACATCAAATACGGTTCAGATTTTAGTTATGTCTGCGATGTTGGGCATATGGTTGATCCAGCAGAACTATTTGCGAAGAGGTAGAACAACAGAAATGGGCAGCCATATCAATGTGTGTGCGATATACAGCATACAGTTCGCTCCGATGAACTTTTTGCTATTAGGGAATGCAATAGAAACGGTCGGCCAGATCAAGGTGTGTGTGATATATGGCATGTGGTTCACTCGAACAAACTGTTTTTGATTAGGCAAGAGAACGGAAACGGCTCAACTTAACAAGATGTGTGTGATATGGGGCATTTGCGATGACCCGAAAGAATACAAACAATTCGTGTAAACTAGATGTGTGTGATACGCAGCAAACAACCCACTCGGATGATCTGTTTGTGATGAGAAATTATAACACAAACGGTTACTATAGTAAGTTTGTGTGTGATTCTATTCGTACAAAAAACTTAGAAAAATGCAAACTAGTTGCTTGCGGTGACTAGGAGTATCGCACACGACGCGTCTGCGAGTACTCGTGTGCGACGATTAGTAAAAGAACTGTTTGTATTCGATACGGTTGATCCAAAAGAACTGTTTGCAATGAGACAGAACAACACAAATAGGACTTTGTAGGCCCAGAACCATTAATAAATTTTGACTTTGTTTCTCGTCACATTGCAGATTACAACGCAATAAGTAATTACAAATCTGTTTGCACAGATCAAACTAATATGTGTTCACACCGATCAAACTAATATTTATCCATACTTAGCATCGGGCTATAAAAACTACCCACTCGAAAATTACTTCACAGTTCCTCTCCTCGTCACCCACAAAACTAGTCTTTCCTGTCAAGTCGTTCCACCATGACCGGGAGGAGGAGTTACGGCTGGACATATAAGCAGGCAGCAAAGACCAAGGCCACGAAAACACTAGAGAGGTCCCGCCACGAAGCGACAGCCGCATCAGAGATGTCCCGGCGCGCAACGGAGCCCTCGAACGAGCTCTCACGGGAATGCGAGAGCTATCACAAGCGCACTCGCCGCATCAGCGATCGTGATCAGCTGGCATTGCTGAAGTCCTTGGCCAACGACAATGACATTCTCGCTGGCCTCATTAACACTACTAGGAAAAGGCCTACTAATGGCGCACCGGTTTTGCCTACTAATGGCGCGCTACCGGTGTGCCATTAGTATCACGCCACTAGTATTTTTTACTAATGGCGCTCCACTGGTGCGCCATTAGTATCTGGTATACTAATGGCGCACCACACAGTGTGCCATTAGTATGTAACACCATGCGCCAATAGTATGCCTCCCGGGGGGCCATATGTAACCATGTGCTTTGTCATACTAATGGCGCACCCTGTCATGATGCGCCATTAGTATCCTTTGGCATACTAACGGTGCACCTTGTGGTGATGCGCCATTAGTATGAATATTTGGTTTTTTTACTTCTCTGATTTTGGTACAGGTTACAAAATATATTATTGGACAGAATATAGACAGCAGCACACAGCAACAGCAGATTCATCGAATACAATAGAAGATTAGTCTCCGAATGCAATTCATCATATTAGTCTCCGAATTAAAAAGACCGAACAAAGATAAAACATTACAAGTCTCAAGACCGCGAGTATCAAGTTTGTCTTCACATTACAAGTCGATATCGATCATCTAAACTACCATCACATATAAGAGAGCTGCGGTCATCACGATGAGCATCATCACGATCAAACTGGTCTTCATCCGGTTCCTCCAACGCTCCCTCCTCTCTCCTGCTAGATAGCGGGCGTATCTAGATTCGGCCTCCGCCCTAGTGGTGTAACCTTTGTAACTGTTACCGCTGAAACGGTGAATCTGTGTCTGACACTCCTCCCAGTCATCATAGACTCCGGGAACCTTAGCCTTGTACACGACATACGACGGCATCTCTATGCACAAGCCAAACAATAGACAATACATAAGCAATATGTAAGTATGCAACTAAAGGATCGGAAGAGAAAAGCAAGACATTAATAGCACGATTCATGGTCCTACTAATAAATAGCATCGATTACATATAAGTTGAACGATAGTCCAAACCAAAGAGACATACGAATTCGTTAGAGTTTAATTACAACATGAGGCAATCAATGTTTCAGAACTACACATCACTACTTTCGACTCGACTCATCCGACAGGAGCATGGATGAAGCCACCGTCTGTCGTGATGGTCATGAAATCGCGGTCGTTGTCACCCTGCATTTGTAGCGTTCCATCTATCTCACTATTGGGCGGTTGATATCTGAGGAAGAACTGCCCCGAGGTATGAAGGACATCTTGATGGATGATGTCCGCAAACTCCGACTGGATGCGAAAGAATTCTTGTCTGAGGTCCGCGTCCTGGATTGCCGACAAGGTCACGGCCCAATCTTTGAGATTATCTGGTAGGAGAAGGTGATGATGGTCCCTTACGATCGCCTGCATGTGATGGAGGGTGTAGTAGGCATCCTTCTGACCACTAGGCGACTGCTTGACGCAGCAGAACTTCGTATTTTGTGAGAACATGTGTTTGCCGTACTTACGAACTGCCCTGGTGAAGGTGCCTCCAGATTTGGCGTAGCCGGGGAGAACATCATCAAGAACATTCTTGACATTTGTGTAGTCTATCTTGGAGCTACGGTTCGGGTCGAAATACGTGGCCATGGAATATTTTGGGCTTAAGAGGATGAGTGTGCAATGTGTGTCACTGCACAGAACACGGAATGTTAGAAAAAAAAGAAAGATCGAAATCTAAGAAATCATATGTTACGGGGCGGTTAAGGGATGACTTACTCGAGAAAGTAAGCCACAAGGAAGTTATCCTTATCTGCGTTTGCCAGAATGACGCCTTCGAGGTGTGAACTCGCAACTTGGCGGTCCCCAGCGCTGCTCAAGTGCTTGGCACACATGTAGAAGGGGTCAACTATCACGATGTTCGGGGTCTTGTCTCTAATGATCCGCATCTCCATACTCAGCGAAAACAGCCGAACGAAGGTGTAGTGCAGCGGATGAAGGTTAAACATAGCAAAGATGTCATCAAACCGCAGGACGATCGTACCCCCGATGTCGCCATTCACAAAGCCCTTGCCCTCTAGCACCTTGGCCACGAAAACCGGGTATGCCACATCATTCTCTCTAAGAGGCCGCTTCTCCAAAGAAAGAACACTGTCGTGCAGACTCCGCATAGCACCAGTTGCAGCATTGAGCATATTTGGTGGTAGCATCGCCCTACCCACCACATGCACCCTCCTCGAGATATCCTTAGGTGAAGGTGGCCCGCCCTGAGCACGGATCGAACTAGGTGTCGGCTGGCTCGCACCGGCGCCCTTGTTAGTACTTCGTTTCCGTCCCTTCTTCTTGATCTCCTGTAATGGGACCGAGTTCTGCTCACAGACCGCCTTCTTGAGCGTATTGGGGCTGATAATATTTCGCACCTCAGCTATCTGAGGCTCGGTGAAGGCGGGAGCTGGAGGCGTCTCATGAGAACTGAACGCCAGACGACGCCTGTTGCAATTGGATTTCTCCGTCGTACCAGCTAGATTGCGGGTGTCTTGGTCGGGTTCTTGAGAAAGAGGCCCGCAGAACTCGTCAGCGTACCCATGTTCGGCAAGTACTTATCGACTTTGGTAAATGTACCGTCATTGTTGTCGTCGTCGTTCGGATCCTGTGCCATAGGGCTGCCCGGATCATGTGCCATAGGGATGTCCGGCATAGGGATGTCCGGCAGGTCCGGTAGCGTTGCGGCGTTCTTGCCATGGCTTGGTGCCAGCACGACTAGCGGTCTTGTCTGTGGGGTGGTGTCCCGCGCCCCCAAACGAATCTGGCTCTTCGGCCAAAGCAGGGGCCAGTTTACGCAGGCACTAAGGGTCATCTCATCTTCTTCGTCGGCCCCAGCGGGTCGAATCGGAGGTAACAGCTCGTCGCAGCCTGGCAGCACCCGAACCACTTCAACCCTATACACTGTGGGTGGCATCGGATTACCGTGGAACATGGGGTTGCCCGGTTGAACGATTCTGCCCTTGGCGACATCGACCAACTCGCTGCCCACGAAGTGCAGAAGAGTGCAAGGAACGTCGGCGGCGCCCTGCGAAAACATGTAGGGCGTCAGGGATGCCCAGTCAAAGGCAAGGAGATGAAGTCATCGGCCGAGAGACTTAGTTGCCATGATGTCATCGAGCTCGGCTAATGTCGAGGCACCGCCAACGGCGGGCGCACAACTGACGGAGGGGCCGCTTGCTTGCGAGGTGCCGGTCGGCGTACCCGGGTGCATTAAGCTCCAATGCCCGTGCCAGAGCCAGAGACACGAATACCGCCTCCGCCAGAGACACCAATGGCGCCGCCGGAGACGCCAATGGTGCCGCCGGAGACACCAATGGCGCCGACTGCGCGCTGTGCGAGTTGCTGGCCATGAAGCTGGGAACCGGGGGAGGCCCCTGTTGGCCGCCCGCAATCCACGTCGTCAGCCTATGAATCAACGTAGGCACCATGGCATTGAGCTTCGTTCCCAGTTGTTGTTCCACTTGCTCTTGGACAAGCTCCGGAATCCGTGCCACCTGTGCCGTGGGTGCTTCAACCTCACACGACTGGCTTTCCGAGCTGGTATTTTTCTCCTTTCGCCCACCAGCGGTATAGTATGACGACCATTTTGTGGACAAACCTTTGCCGGCCACACGACCAGCTGAGGTCGGCTTACTGAGCTTATCCTTGTTTTTCATTACGTTCAACACCCTATTTAAAGGGGTGTCGAAAGGGGAGCTCTGAGACGACCCCGCGCTACTACTTTCAGTGTCCTGCGGAAGGAACGTGAACCATTTAGAAATATTGGGGATTAATTAGAATGCAACCATATGGAGCTAATTACGCGGGGGTGTATTCCTTACCAGAACAAGCTCGAGCGCCCTGATCTTCGTATCCGTGGTAAGCTCCTTTGTTACCGGGTCCTCCTTGTACCAGGCCCTAAGAAAGTTCCTGGTCTGCTTGTCACGGTATTTCTCGAAGCGGGGCGGTAGGCCTTGCTCGGCACGCTCCACGTCCTCCTTGTCCCATATAGGCTCCGCCACTCTGTAACCGCCGGGACCGAGTTGGCGGACCCCTAAGTTCAACTTTCGCATTTCTTTCCCCCACTGACTTGATTCGGAGGTTGCGCTGCTCTGGCACTTGATCTTGAACTCCTTGTACTCATCTTCGCTCATCAAAGGATATTTTGCCTTGATCTTGTCATAACTACCACCTTTGTCAATCATTGCCTTCACCGTGCTTCTCCAACTAGACAGGGCCGTGCTCATCCTCGTGAGGGCGGTACTGTTCACTTTATTCCCTGAGAGGTGTGTGTTTGCAAACTCAGCGGGGAATTTGTATCGTTCGTGTAGCTTCGTGAAGAGGAGGCTGCGCAAATTCCTGTGGTCCTTATGCCTTAGGTTCTCGGTGTTGATCGAGACGGTGCTCCGTAGAATGCACCCGAGCTGAACCGAGTACCCCTTGACTACTTGTTTGGGCGCCGTCGGATTCCCGTCGTAGTCCACTTCAGTAAATTCCTCCCTGACGGTGCCGAGCGTGCTCAGGCGCCGGTCCATCCGTTGCCTCTTCGGTTGGCTGCCATCTATGTGTGCACCTCCCTCATCAGTGGTGGCATCCTCGGCGGCACCATCAGTGGTGTCATCCCTGACGCCACTAGGGGTTGTGTAGTCAGGATTGGTGTCTTCCACGGCGTCCTCATAGCGGTGAGGTTGTTCCTCCAACTCCTGGGACAGCTCCCAAAATTGCTTGTCGTCCGAACCGCCGGCCTCATCGTTGTGGGCCATGTTTCGCTCTAAATAGGAAAAAAGTTTGGTCAAAAAGTTGGTTATTGTCAAGGAACAAGATCATGGTCTCATCATTTAGGGTTTGTCGACACTAAGGCATCCTGAAAGCTAAGCTTTTATCATTTAGGGTTTGTCGACGTCGAGGCACCCTAAAAGCCTAAGCGTACATCATTTAGGTTCTCATCAACACCGAGGCACCCTAAAAGCCAAGGTTTCATCATTTAGGGTTTGTCGACGCCGAGGCACCCTAAATGCTAAGTTAAGTTTTCATCATTTAGGGTTTATAGATGCCGAGGCACCCTAGGTTGGGCCTAATCACTTGGCACTAATCAGTTGGCTCTATTGCCACCTATGTTGGGTTTATCATCTAGGGTTTATCGATGCTGAGGAGAATTCTAAGTTGGGCCTAATCACTTGGCTCTATTGCCACCTATGGTTTAATGTAGCAAGAATAAAGGGGCAGTTGATCCTAATTCATTAAGTACTAAGATACCCTGGCCCATGCATTAGTAGCAAGTACCTCATATGTCCGATTTTTAGCAAAGTCATGCTAAAATTCACGGAAAATTTCAGCATGACCTTTGCTGAAAATAGGACATATGGAGTAGCCAAATTTGCCGGAACGGAAGTTAATCGACATTCCGGCAAACTCAAGGGCCTCTCGGGGTACCTGCAAAATCATCACGACACGAAGGGCCTCTCAAGGGCCTCAAGCAGCAGCAGCGTCTTCCAGGACCCCTTTTTTTGCTAAATTTCTTTGAGCAACAATCAAAGAAGAAAATTGTTACTGTATCTTGCGTAGGCACCACTACTGCAAGTGCCATACTACTGCAAGTGCTATACTACTGCAGGAAAGGAGGATCATCATACACGTATATATGTATAGCAATTGACAGGAGCTTCGTCATTTTTACTAACAACAATACATATATAGCAATTGGAAGCAAACAAATGTACACATAAGATAAAAATGTAGTGCTAAAAGTTTAATGCTTACAAAAGACTTGCTGAAATAGTGAAAAATATGGAGTCACCAAGCTGGCTAAGAAACTCCCAGAGTCCACTAGCAAATCCAAGATCTAATCCTATTACACACATCATAACAATTTAAGATAATTAGGATAAGGATAGTAGGAAATGAAAAAGAAAGAGCTCAAAAAACAATCACAACAGAAAAATAATAAAAACCTAGTCCTAGAAGAAAATAAATCCTAAAATAAAAGAAATCCTAAAATCTGGAGCAAGTCCTAGCAGTAGTAGTGCAATTAGATGGCCACCACTACTACTCCTATCACTAGAGTAAACAACAGTTGTGTGTTCAACATCTTTACTAACAGTAAATTGGCAGTACTCCATTATCTACTCCTGCAACTTCAACTACAATAACATCCTACAACTACTACAACATAAAACTACTATGCATCATCTTCTAACAACTACTCATCTTCAGCAGCAACAACATAAAATTCCTGTTTAGTTAAATTCATGTTAATAGCCTGATCTAACCACTCAAACAGAACAAGAGCAAGAAACCCAGAAATGAATCATGAATTGTTATTCATAGCTGAGGCAAATGAGGGCCCCATCTGTACAACAATCTGTTACAATTTGCATTTATTTACAAATAAAATGAAATGAACTGTCTTTCATTGGAACGGTGTACATTAGAGACAATATTCTCCACTACAAATTATTAAAATGTCATAAACAAAATGGCAGAGAGGAGAATGTTGTTTCCATATTACCATCAATTGAGCTAGATTAGTCCAAACTAGTCATTGCATACTAGAGAAGCATTAGCAGATTGTGGTGTTGAAAATTGTGAGTAATTGCATGGCTTCGCAACAACCAAAATACAATCGGCTCATACCACCTACAAATAAAAGCATAGAGGTATAAAACATGTTGACGTGTGCTATTCATACCAAAAAAACAAATATGGCAAGTAAGCCTGCTGCATAAGATTTGTCCATGAAATGGAAAACAAATCAATGGTAGTCTGAAGACTCTCACATCTGTCTTGAAGTGTTTCCCATTTGTCATTGTGATGTAGTGTCATCCAATCAAAGCTCTAATGTTTTAAAACCTATTACAGTGGAGTGGTTCTGGGAGTTCAGTTCATCTCATTAGGATCTGGGATTTCCATAAGCAAACTAACACACAGATGTAACATCTTCCACATCACTGAATGGATCCCCTAATTGTCTCTGCATTGTTGCAAAATCTGTAAAATATGGCTATTTGGTAACGCTAAGTAAGCCTGCTGCTCCTTAGGAAGTTTGCCCACATCCTAGCTCATAGGGTATCGCACGAGGGTGGGAGGAGGAAAACACTTACTGGTGCATTTCTCAGATTGTATTCATCTATACTAGCATTTTCAAATTACGAATATTGCATAGAGAGTGATCACTGTCTTGTTGTGGTAGCAGAGAGAGCACGCGACAGGGGCGGGGTGAGCGCGGTCTAGTGCGGCCGGGTGACAGCCGGAGGCGAGGTCAGGCAGTGGGCAGCACGGTGCAGCCGCGCGCGGAGCAAGGCCCGACCATGGCGGATAGTGGTGCGGCAAAATCACAGGGGCGGCGCTAGGGTTTGTAGGGGAGGGGTGGAGGAGAAGGGAGGAATCACCTGGGGAGGTGATGGAGGAATGGAGGAAGACACCGGTGTTGAAGCTCCGGCAGCAGGTGAGCGTTGAAGCTCTGGTGACACGCGGTGGGCTCCTCCACGCGGGTGCCCTCGAGGCTTGGGCGGCGCTCGGCTCGGGAGGGGGCGTTGGGGGCGGTGGTGGTCGGGTGCGGCGGGGGCAGCGAGCACGGCTGGGGATGGCGAGCACGGGGGCGTGCAGGCGCGGCGGCGGCGTACGGTTGGGGCGGATTGGGTTAGGTCGAGTGGGGATCTAGCGAGGGACAGGAATAGGTGGACTGGGGGGAAGCTTACTAATGGCGCACCCCGCAGAGGTGCGCCATTAGAATGTTTTTTTATTACAGTTCGAGCACTCAGGTGATATTCCACCTAACCCAATCCACATCAGAACCCGCCCACTAGCCCGACTGGTCAGCACGCAGCACACACACTAGGAGGTCCTAGGTTCGATTCCCAGGCTCCCCAATATTTTTTTATGCATTTTAAATGTTGTTTGATATTTATTTGTGTTTAGATATGTTCAAACTTGTTTAAATCATAACAGTAATATATTTTATTAATACAGTAATAATTTTTTAAAAATATTTTCAAATTTGTTACTTGAAAATATCATCGGCGGCGGCGGTGGAGCGGGGGAGGGTGCGGGGGTGCCCGTTGGTGGTGGTGGAGCGGGGGAGGGTGCGGGGTGCCGGGTGCTCGTCGGCGGCGGTGGAGCGGCGGAAGGTTGTGGTGGGTCGTCGGCGGCGGTGGAGCTAGCGGGGGAGGGTGCGGGTGGGATCGAAATGGAGGGGGATCGAGATCAAGATGGAGGGGGAATCGAGATCGAGATGGAGGGGGATCGAGATCGAGTGTCCTCATGAATTCAAAAAGTGCCATGAAATTTAAAAATATTCATGATATCAAAAAGTGCCCATGAAATACAATCGAGAAATGAAGACTACGATTTAAATACAATCGATCTTAGCTAGCTATTTGTTCACAATCTTCTTGCCCTTATTTTTCGCAAATGGAGCTCTTCTGTGGAACAGACGTCCTTTAGGTAGGGTGGTCCTGCTTCTTCTTGTGGTGTGTGCTGCTACTTCATCGTCATCGTCATGTTCGATCTTCGTGTCGCCGTACTTGTCGAAGTCTTGCTCATTGGCTACTCCATCCATTCCGATGATCTTCCTTTTGCCTCTCCTCACGACAACACGACTGGGCTTTGACGGGTCAGTAATAAAGAAGCATTGGTCCACTGGGGAAGCCAGTACCCATGGCTCATTTTTCGCGGTGACGTTTGCGCCCGCGGTCTTGGATTTGGCTTCGGGTATAACCATGGTGGTTAAATACCGGTCTTCTTTTAGGACGCTCTTGGCCCATCTGACACGGAACATCGGGACCTTCTCTCCAGCGTAGCTCAGCTCCCAGATCTCCTCGATCCTTCCGTAGTATCTGTCCTTGTCGTTACCGGTGTAGGATTCCATCGTTACCCCGGAGTTCTGATAACCATCGCTCTTCATGTCCTTGTTCTTGGTGTATAATGTGTAGCCGTTGATATCGTACGCCTCATATGTCATCAGGTTGTGCTCGGCGCCCTGTGACAAGGCGAATATGAGTTGTTCTTCCGCGGAAGAATCCTCATGTAAAGGGTACGACAGAAGCTTCTGCTTGAACCAACGCGTGAAACATGAGTTGTGCTCTTTGATTATATCTCCGTCCGTCATCTGTTGGCCTCGGTCATTGTACGTCTTCTCAATAAAGTTTTTGTGCTCTACGACCCAAGGATCGACCACGTCTATGTGTTCTAGCGCGACTAGGTTTGCTCTTTCAAAGTCAGTGAGTCGACCCTCGAAGTCGACATGCATTTCGTGGTGACCCTCACGGTGACCCCATCCAGCGAGCCTGTTGAAGTGCCTGTTGACAGGCAGACCAATGGGGTTCTCGATGCCTAGATAATTCATGCAGTAGGAGATGCACTCTTCGGTCAGAAAGCCCCTGCTATACTTCCCTCTGGACGTGACATGTTGCGAACGTATCCTTTGATGACACCATTCATCCTTTCGAACGGCATCATGCTGTGCAGGAACATCGGCCCGAGTTGGATGATATCCTCCACAATATGGACCAGCAGATGCACCATAACGTCGAAGAATGCGGGCGGGAAGTACATCTCAAGATCGCATAGTATCACCACGATCTCTTCCTGTGGCCTTCTGAGTTGCCTCACGCCAATCGACTTTCGAGAGATGACGTCGAAAAAGTTGCATAGGCCAAATAGCGTTTCATGGACGTGCGTGTCCATGATCACATGGATTGCAACTGGAAGTATCTGCGTCATCAGCACGTGACAGTCGTGAGACTTCATCCCGCTGAACTTCTGCTTCGCTGGGTCTAGGTATCTGCTTATCTTCCCCGCGTAACCATAAGGAAGTTTTACTCCTACGAGGCAGGTGAAAAACTGCTCGATCTCCTCCTGACTTAGAGTGAAGCACGCGGGAGGGTAGTCATTTCCGGTCTTCTTGGCCTTTTTGCCTTTGCGACGAGTTTCTGTGTCCTGCTTCGCCTCATCATCATCATCATCATCATCATCATCATCATCATCATCATCATCATCATCATTAGCGTGAAGCTCCTACCTGATGCCCATTGATTTCAAGTATGCCCTTGCTTTCGGCCCATCTTTGGTCCTCTCTGGCATGTTGAGCAGGGTACCAAGCAGACTCTCGCACACGTTCTTCGAGCTATGCATGGCATCAAGGCTGTGAGGCACACGGTGGATCTTCCAGTACGGCAAGTCCCAGAAAACAGACCTCGTTTTCCATACCTTTAGCAGCGGCTCTGGCGCCTTTCGCTTCTTTCCCGGCTTTGGCGCCTTTTGCTTCTTTCCCAGCAGTGGGCAATCTTTCCAATTTTCAACAGCTCGTCTATTTCCTCGCCGCTCCTCGTACGTGGGCGTTTTTGGGGTTCGGTTTCACCATCGAACAGATCCTTGCATTTCCTCCACGGGTCATCGTCGCGAAGCCACCTTCGATGTCCCATGAACACGGTTTTCGAAGACCCGGGATCTCTATCTAGCTGGCGATACGTTGTGTCATCCATGCACCTTACGCATCCAGAAAATTCGTGGACTACCTGCATCGCGAGATATGTGTAACCGAGATAGTCGTGCACTGTCGTGAGCAGTGCGGCTCTCATAGGGAAATATTCTTTCTCTGCAGTGTCCCACGTATTGGTGGCATTTTTCACAGCGTGTCTAGCTCCTCTTTTAGCAGCCCTAGATACAGATTGATGTCGTTCCCTGGTTGTTTCGGCCCTTCAATTAGCATACTCATGTGAATGTACTTCCTCTTCATGCACGACCAGGGGGGAAGGTTGTACATCCACACAAACACAGGCCAGGTGCTATGTGTGCTTCTCTGGCTGCCAAACAGATTGACTCCATCGGTGCTCGCACCCAGCACGATGTTCCTTGGATCCTTCCCAAATTCTGGGTATTCGAAGTTCCACGCTTGGCACTCGCTCGCATCCTTCGGGTGACTCAGCATCTTGTCTTATTTATTTATCTCCGGATCATTTCTGTCATCTTCCCGCTTCTTCTCCTCCCTATCCGTGTGCCAATGCAAATGCTTTGCTACCTTAGGGTCCACGAAATACCGCTGCAGACGAGGAGTGATCGGAAAGTACCACACCGATTTTCGAGGAGCTTTCTTCCTCTTCTTGTATAGAGTGACGCCGCACACCGGACATATGGTAGACTCCGCGTGCTCGTACCGATAAATGATGCAATTGTTCATGCACACATGGTATTTCACGTGCAGTAAATCAAGAGGACACATGATTTTCTTCGCCTCCTCGAAACTGGTTGGGCACTTGTTCCCCTTGGGAAGACGTTCGTGCCAGAATGACATGTTCTCGTCGAAGCATGCGTCGGTCATTTTGTGTTTTACCTTCATCTCCAGAGCCATGAGCGTTCCTTTCAGGCGGGTATCCTCGGGCCTGCATCCTTCATACAATGGGGTAACCGCGTCTATCTCCAGTTGATCCAGCTTGGCTTTCTCTCGGGCGGCACCTCTTGCGTTATCCGTCTGCTTGAGAAGCAACTCTTGAATATGAGGGTCCTGCACCCAGCCTCCATCGTCGTCTGCTCTGGCATCTTCATCTTCATGATCATGCCCTTTGTCTTTATCTTCCTCATCATCATGTACGACATCTTCTACATGATGACTGTGTACATCATCACCGTCGTGATCATGTCCTGGAGATTCTTCGTCTTCTCACCCGCTCTCACCGCGGTGGTTGTCTTGTTGCCCTTCCTCATTTCTTGCCCGGCCCCCATGGACGACTTCATAGTCATCTTCATCACCTTGCCACCGATAGCCATCCATGAAACCACGCAAGAGCAGGTGGTCCCGCACCTGCCCGGAATCTGGGTCCGCAATAAGGATCTTCAGCTTGCATCTACGACACGGACATCTTATCTCCGTCTTGTTCTTTCGAAGCATCTCAGCCTTTGCAGAGCTCAAAAACCTATTCACGATGCCTTCGGTCATCGTGTAGACCATGGTCGCCTGCGGAGTAGAGCAAAATGATATTTTAGAACCAAGAAAAAATTTGGCATGACCTTCCCTAAAAATAGGACCAAAAAGAATGCATAGTGCCAAAATTCTCGCCAAAACGGAAATGAATCAACATTCCGGCAAAATATTGGCAACTATCGCATTTCAAATACCGGTACCTGCAAACACAAACATATATGCAACACCACAAACACATGCAACACCACAAACATACATAGATCTAGCTAGGCCACCAAAAGAGCATGTGCACGTTGTTGGAGCGAGCTAGGGAGAAAAAAAGTAGATCTACATCATGAAGATAGCTTTCCCCTTACTTACCTATCAAAAAAAAGGTAATTTCACTACTTAATTTTGATGAATCTATGGTGCAAATGAGGTGAGGAGGAGGAGGCAGCCGAAAGCTTGGAGAAGGAGGTGGAGGGAATGAAGTGGGGAAAGTGAGTGGGTAGGTGTGGCTGTCCAAAATATCTTGTTGGGGTCCCAGGTTACTAATGGCGCACCACCTGCAAATGCACCATTAGTAACCCTGGTTACTAATGGCGCACCTGCAGGTGGTGCGCCATTAGTATTTTTGCAAAAAAGTATATATATATATATATATATATATATATATATATATATATATATATATATATATATACTAATGGCGCACCTGCAGTAGGTGCACCATTACTAGTTTAAACTACTAATGGCGCACTATGACACGATGCGCCATTAGTAGTTTTGCAAAAAAAAGAATAAAAAATACAGTACTGACGCACTCTGTGGCTGGTGCGCCATTAATAGTTAGAACTAGTAATGGCGCACTTCGGTCGGATGCGCCATTATTATGTATGTAAAAATGAAAAAAATTTATCACTAGTGGCGCACCTTTTGTCTGGTGCGCCATTAGTGTCTTCCACACTAATGGCGCATCTCCAAGTGGTGCGCCATTAGTATATAGTAATGGTGCACTACCTCTCTGGTGCGCCATTAGTGTCCATCCCATCTATAGTCCTTTTCCTAGTAGTGTAAGCAGCAGGAGCTAGTCGACGGCTTGATGAAGTTGCTCGAGATCAGCAATGCCTCAGTTGACAAGGCGACCGGCCTTGTCGAGCAACTCATGGGTGACAATGCGAAGCTCCTCAAGGTGCTCACCGAGAAGGAGGAGGCCACCAGCTGGAAGATGCTGCATGAGTAGAGCAGTGCCTCAGGGATGATGATGACACCAGTTGTTGAGGAACTGATGGGTGACTTGAGGAAGCTCCAGATCGAGCACAAGCGGGAGGTGGAGGAATCTGTGGCTGCTTTCAAGCAAAGTCATGAGGAATTGAAGAAGGAGCTAAAGGATTTCGTCTCCCGGCGATCCATCGAAGAGTAGATACAGTAGCGACCCAGCTTGTTGTCTACGATTTCCTTCTTCTCTTGCCCCCGTGTGTTCCGGGCTTTGACGCATGTGGCATTTTAAATTATCCGGAATATGTAAGATAGTTATTATCTGCGCCATTGCAAATTTGTCGTCGTACTATCCGTTGCCATTTTATTTTTGGTCGTATTATCCGTTGCCCTATGTGTCAATTTAAATTAGGCCAGAATATGAGTTGAAAACACGAACAAAGCAAATGTTCCCATGGGATCACAAGCAAACACCCTCCATCCAGGTGCTTTAATTAACCCATTAATTGAGAAGTTGTGAGCGAGGCAGGCGGCGGCTGGTGCATGTAGGTCAAAGAGCTCACTTTCCGGTGAGCATGGGCGGCCTTGCTGCTCGCACGTGTCCGTCGAGCCTGCGAGGTGGACATGATGCACGCGTCCCATCGAGCCTGTGCGGCGGACTACCTGCTCACATCCCATCGAGCCTGCACGCTGGACTTCTCGTGCTTGTCCCATCTAATAAAACAGTTGCATGCACGCCACCGAGTATGGTTAAATTTTGACACAGTTCATATAATACAACCGTTTGTGATATTAATGTGTCAGCTTTTTGTTTCAAAAAGGACTTCCTTGGCAACTAAAGTGTGCGCCTTTTCTCAAACTGGACGGTTCTTTACCACGACATATATGTCCCATGTCATGAAACCATGCCAAGTTTCATGTTTTTTGGGTGAGTTTTTGATTTACTGGGATTTAAAAACCAAGATTTTCAATGTTTCGGGACGACGAGAAGTTTGTAATTCATTCCCATTCCTTAAATGAGACCTAAACATGCACCCAATGACACATGTATGATTTCCCACCCATTTGGCTTCACTGGAGCATGTGCTTGTAGTTCAAATTTCAATTATGGACTACATTAAATGCGTAGAAAACTTAATTAGTAATATATACAATGGCCAAACGAACCCTGAACAATTTCAAATTTTAGCACGACACTCCTGTTATTCTATGTTGCCCATAGAAAACAAAGTTCAAGGCGAGAAGAGGCAGCGATTATCATTTCGCCCACCGGAACCACGAGGGTTGTGAGAAGATTCGGTTTGCAAGAGGCTTGTAATATAGCTTTGCCCAAATTGGAAAATTATATGTACCATGTAGTGACACCCTACCAAGTTTCATGATTTCCTGGTGAGTTTTGGATTTACAGAGATTTAAAAACCGAAATTCGCAATGTTTGTGCCCAAGGCAGGATGGTGAGACGGTTGAATTCATTCCCATTCATTCCATGGGACCTAAACACGCACCCCAAGGATACATGTATGTTTTTTCTAGCCATTTTGGTGCATTGGAGCATGTATTTGTAGTTCAGATTTGAATTATGGACATTAAATGCCTAGAAAACTCAATTAATGAATAAGAAAGGTCAAATGAACCCTGAATAATTTCAAAGTTTGGCGTGAATCTCCTATTGTTCCCTGTTGTGTGTAGAAGAAAATATGAGGCTAGAAGAAGGAGCAATTATCATTTGGCGCACAAGTGGACATGTTTCCCTCTCGAACCCATGAGGGTTCTTGCGATAGGCTCCGGTTTGTAAGAGGTTTGTAATAAAGCTTGGCCCAAATTGGCAATGTTTTTACCATGACATATATGTGCCATGACGTGACACCATGCCACCTTTGATGACTATCTGGTGAGTTTTGGATTTATGGGGATTTAACAACCGAGATTCCAAATGTTTGAAGACGAGCCAGGACGCCGGTATGGTTGTAATTTGTTCCCACTCCTGGCATGGGACCTAAACATGCACCCAAGGACACATTATAATTTTTATAGCCTTTTTGGTGAACTGGAGCATGTATTTGTAGTTCAGATTTGAATTATGGACATTAAATACCTAGGAAACTCAATTAGTGTATAAAAAGGACAAACTAACCCCAAATAAGTTTAAATTTAAGCATGGATATCCTGTCATTCCATGTTGCCGGTAGAAGAAAATACAAGGCGAAAAGTGGCAGTGATTAGATTTCGCCACAAGGGGAACACGTTTCCCTATCGGAACCACGAGGCTTCTTTGAGAGAAGCTCTGGTTTGTAAGACAAATCTAGTAGGCCAAACCAAACTGATAATTCGAAGAGACTTGCAAAGATAACTCAATCAGACATAAAAGAATTCAGAGAAGATTCAAATATTATTCATAGATAAACTTGATCATAAACCCACAATTCATCGGATCTCGACAAACACACCGCAAAAAGAGTTTACTTTGAATAGATCTCCACAAGAGAGGGGGAGAACATTGTATTGATATCCAAAAAGAGAGAAGAAGCCATCTAGCTAATAACTATGGACATGTAGGTCTGTGGTAAACTACTCACAACTCATCGGAGGGGCAAGGATGTTGATGTAGAGACCCTCCATGGTTGATTCCCCCTCCGGCAGAGTGCCGGCGAAGGCTCCAAAATGGGATCTCGCGGATACAGAAAGTTACGGCGGTGGAAATTGTGTTTCGTGGTGCTCCTGGATGTTTTCGGGGTACGTAGGTATATATAGGAGGAAGAAGTACGTCGGTGGCCGCCCGAGGGGCCCACGAGATAGGGGGCATGCCTTACCGGGGGGGGGGGGCAGCCCCCTATCTCATGGGGCCCTCGGGAGCTTCTGGACTTGCACTCCAAGCTCTCCGGATCATGTTCGTTCCAAAATCACGCTCCCGAAGGTTTCATTCCGTTTGGACTCCGTTTGATATTCCATTTCTTCGAAATACTGAAATAGGCAAAAAACAGCAATATGGGCTGGGTCTCCGGTTAGTAGGTTAGTCCCAAAAATGATATAAATGTGTAAAATAAAGCCGATAAACATCCAAAAGGGGTAATATAATAGCATGGAACAATCAAAAATTATAGATACGTTGGAGAGGTATCAAGCATCCCCAAGCATAATTCCTGCTCGTCCTCGAGTAGGTAAATGATAAAAAAGAAATTTTTGATGTGGAATGCTACCTAGCATAATTCATAATGTAACTTTCTTTATTGTGGCATGAATGTTCAGATCAAATGAATACAAAATTAAAGTTCATATTGACATAAAAATAGTAATACTTCAAGCATACTAATCAAAGTAACCATGTCTTCTCAAAATAACATGGCTAAAGAAAGTTATCCCTACAAAATCAGATAGTCTGGCTGTTGCTCTATCTTCATCACACAAAGTACTTAATCATGCACAACCCCGATAACAAGCCAAGCAATTTTTTCATACTTTAATAATCTCAAACTTTTTCAATTTTCACGCAATACATGAGCGTGAGCCATGGGCATAGCACTATATGTGGAATAGAATGGTGGTGTGGAGAAGACAAAAAGGAGAAGATATTCTCGCATCAACTAGGCGTATCAACGGGCTATGGAGATGCCCATTGATAGATATCAATGTGAGTGAGTAGGGATTGCCATCCAACGGATGCACTAGAGCTATAAATATATGAAAGCTCAACAAAAGAAACTAAGTGGGGTGCATCCAACTTGCTTGCTCACGGAGACATAGGGCATTTTGAGGAAGCCCATCATTGGAATATACAAGTCAAGTTCTATAATGAAAAATTCCCACTAGTATATGAAAGTGACAACATATGAGACTCTCTAACATGAAGATCATGGTGCTATTTTTAAAGCACAAGTGTGGGAAAAGAGATAGTAGCATTGTCCCTTCTCTGTTTTTCTCTCATTTTATTTTTTTTATTTTCTCTTTTTTTCTTTTTAATTTTTTTTCTTCGTTGGCCTTTCTCTTTTTTTTTCTTTCTCTTTTTTTTCTTTTTATAAAGTCCGAAGCCTCATCCCGACTTGTGGGGGAATCATAGTCTTCATCATCCTTTCCTCACTATGACAATGCTCTAATAATGAAGATCATCACACTTTTATGGATTTACAACTCAAAGCTAGAACAAGATATGACTCTATATGAATGCCTCCGGCAGTGTACCGGGATATGAAATGAATCAAGAGCGACATGTATGAAAATTATGAAAGTGGCCTTGCCACAAATACAATGTCAACTACATGATCATGCAAAAAGCAATATGACAAAAGTAATGCGTGTCATATGAACGGGACGGTGGAAAGTTGCATGGCAGTATATCTCGGAATGGCTATGGAAATGCCATAATAGGTAGGTATGTTGGCTGTTTTGAGGAAGGTAAATGGTGGGTGAGGGAGTCCTGGACTAGGGGGTGTCCGGATAGCCGGACTATCATCATCGGCCGGACTCCAAGACTATGAAGACACAAGATTGAAGACTTCGTCCCGTGTCCGGATGGGACTTTCCTTGGCGTGGAGGGCAAGCTTGGCGATACGGATATGTAGATCTCCTACCATTGTAACCGACTCTGTGTAACCCTAGCCCTCTCCGGTGTCTATATAAACCGGAGGGTTTTAGTCCATAGGACAAACAACCATTACAACAATCATACCATAGGCTAGCTTCTAGGGTTTAGCCTCCTTGATCTCGTGGTAGATCCACTCTTGTACTACCCATATCATCAATATCAATCAAGCAGGAGTAGGGTTTTACCTCCATCGAGAGGGCCCGAACCTGGGTAAAAACATCGTGTCCCTTGTCTCCTGTTACCATCCGCCTAGACGCACAATTCGGGACCCCCTACCCGAGATCCGCCGGTTTTGACACCGACATTGGTGCTTTCATTGAGAGTTCCTCTGTGTCGTCACCGATAGGCTTGATGGCTTCTTCAATCAACAACAACGCAATCCAGGGTGAGACTTTTCTCCCCAAACAGATCTTCGTGTTCGGCGGCTTCGCACTGCAGGCTAATTCGCTTGGCCATCTCGAGCAGATCGAAAGCTACGCCCCTGGCCGTTAGGTCAGGTTTGGAAGCCTAAACTTCATGGTTGACATCCGCGGAGACTTGATCTTCGATGGATTCAAGCCACAACCAAGCGCGCCGCACTATCATGGTGGGCATGATTTAGCTCTGCCACCGGACAGTGCCCTGGAGGCCGCACATGGGTCCGCTCTGACTCATAGTTCAGAGCCGACCGCGCAGATCGAGGACAGGTGGCTGGACACCGCCTCGGGAGCTGCAATCTCTACGGCGATGGAGTCGAATACTGACCTTGTCCTTTGCAAAACTCGTTACTCCGAGGTGCCGGACTCCTTGCCGGACTCCGAACCTCCTGCGCCCCTGCCAATCAAATCCGATTGGGCACCGATCATGGAGTTCACCGCTGAGGACATCTTTCAGCACTCACCCTTTGGCGACATCCTGAATTGCTAAAGTATCTCTCGTTATCAGGAGAGCCCTGGCCGGACTGCGGTCAAGATGGTTGGGATGCGGATGACGAAGAAATTCAAAGCCCACCCACCACCCACTTTATAGCCACTATCGACGATCTAACCGACATGCTAGACTACGACTCCGAAGACATCGACGGTATGGACGACGACGCCGGAGACGACCAAGAACCAGCGCCTACCGGGCAAGGGAAGGCCACCCCAATTCATGATATATACATGGTGGACACCCCAAAAGGAAGCGACAACGAGGAACAACAGGACGCGGCGAAGGATAATTCCCCCAAAAACAACCAAAACAACGACGCAAGCGCCGCCCCAAGTCCCGCCTCGATAACAACAGCACCCATAATGACCCAGCCATAGAGCAGGGCAAACCATTGGGCGACGAACATACAACCAAGCAACCATCCGAGCAGGACGAATTGGATAATCAACTCATCCCCGACGAAAACAACAGTCCAGACGATCTCACGCCGGACACGCCACGGGAACATAAGAACCTTCAAAAAAGGCTTGTCGCCACTGCAAGAAGTTTGAAGAAGGAGAAACGGAAGCTCAAAACAGTGGAAGACATACTCAGAATGAGGTGGAGCAAAGTACTCAAGACCGCGGACAAATATGGCAATAGCCACCAAACAAAGAGCTACCCGAAGCGCAAGGTGCTGCCCGAATTCGATGAGGAGGCCAAAGAGCCCCCACAATCAAAAATCAAAGAGGCCGCCTGGCCGGATAGACGACCAGATGAGAGGCCAAGAGCGGCAAGCGGAGCCGCACATAAGCCGGCACATGACACACATAAATGTCCTCGCAAAATGGATGGCCCGGTCAGATCCATTTATGGGCCAAAGAATAGGGCCCCAGGAAGCAACACAGCACGCCGCGTGCTCGAAGATAACGGCACACCTAAATACAGGGGCGCCGCACACCCACTATGTTTCACCGATGAGGTGCTGGATCATGAATTTCCAGCAAGGTTCAAACCCGTAAGCATAGAGGCATACGACGGAACAACAGACCCCGGAGTCTGGATTGAGGATTACATCCTGCACATACATATGGCTAGAGGAGACGATCTCCATGCCATAAAATATCTACCCCTCAAGCTCAAAGGGCCAGCTCGGCATTGGCTCAAAAGCCTCCCAGAAAATACCATTGGAAATTGGGAAGAGCTCGAGGACGCGTTTAGAGCAAATTTTGAGGGGACTTATGTCCGCCCGCCGGATGTAGACGATTTAAGTCACATAACCCAGCAGCCCGGAGTGTCAGCGCGCAAATTCTGGAACAGGTTCCTCCCCAAAAAGAACCAAATAGTCGACTGTCCGGACGCCGAAGCCTTAGCAGCTTTTAAACATAATGTCCGAGATGAATGGCTCGCCAGACACCTCGACCAAGAGAAGCCGAGAACAATGGCCGCGCTAACAAGCCTCATGACCCGCTTTTGCGCGGGGGAAGACAGCTGGCTAGCAAGATGCAGCAGCAGCGACCCGAGTACATCTGATATCAGAGATGGAAACGGAAAATCACGGCGCAGAAAGGACCAGCGCCGAAATAAAGAAAAGAGCCCGAAGAACATGGCGGTCAACGCCGGATTCAAAAGCTCGCGGCCGAACAATAAAGCACTGCCTCTTAAGGACAACAGTGACGAGCTATCCAACCTAAACAAAATTTTGGATCGGATATGTCAAATCCATAGTACCTCCGGGAAGCCTGCAAACCACACCCATCGAGATTGTTGGGTCTTCTAACCGTCCGGCCGACTCAACGCCGAACACAAGGGGCTCGATGCGCCAAGCGAGAATGACGACGAACCCCACCAGCAGAGCGCCAGAAAACAAAATACTTTCCCACAAGAAGTCAAAATAGTAAACTCACTTCATGTGATAATACGGAACAACAGTGCGGCACCCGCCAAAGTAGGTGTCGCACGGTCCTCCCCAGCGGAACCTCGAGATTGGATGTCAAAACCAATTACTTTCGACCACCTGGACTATTCCAGAAGTATTCGAAACATAGGATGGACTACTTTAATATTGGATCCTATAATCGACGGACTACAATTTACACAAGTCCTAATGGATGGCAGCAGCGATTTAAACCTGCTATATCCAGACACAATCCGCAAGTTGGGGATAGACCTTACTAAAATTCGCCATAGCCGCACTTCCTTCAAAGGAGTGACGCCAGGCCCTTACGCCAAGTCCACGGGCTCCTTACTACTAGAAGTTGTGTTCGGGTCTCCCGGCAACTTCCGACGTGAAAAGCTAATCTTTCATGTCGCCCCATTCAAAAGTAGCCACCAAGCACTATTGGGACGTGAAGCTTTTGTCCGCTTTAACGCAATACCACACTACGCGTCTCTGACACTTAAAATGCCCGGTCCACGCGGCATCATCTCATTAAAAGGTCGTTCAAGACCCCGGACACGGCTAGACGAGTCCGGCATAAATAAACTTGGGGCTCCCTAGCCGCACACCCCTTCACAAGGGGCTGTGCGTATGAGCAATAAGGAGCCAATAAAAGCTCAACTTTATTCATTTATTCATACTCGGTTTTAAATACATTTTTCACACGATTTCTTTTTCCTCTCTTTTACAGATGAACAGCGTGTTACACCCGTCCGGGATACAGCACAATGGAGACACAGGTGCAGATGTGCATTAGGGACCCGTTACAAGGATTCTTTTCAGATTAAGACCCTGCGTAAACCTTTTTTACTGTCTCTTGTTGCTATACATCCCCTGGTTGCTCATCATAACCAGAGAGGAGGCTGAGGTTTTGGCATCGGCCGCGTCAGAGGACCTTGCGTGTACCTAGACACTAGGGGCTTAGGGCATTGATCTGCCTGTCATCATGAAGACTGAACACCTCAGGGAGTGTTTGACGTCTCGAGTTAGGCCTTATATGCATCAGCTCCAAATCATGTCTTTGGTCAAATGTTGGGTTTGCCCGGCTCCTGTGTTTTGCTACCTTACGTTCCGTATCATCGGCTAACGTGGCACCAGGAGAACTACTGCGATTGTGCCCCGGTTTGGCCGGGTGAGCACCTCAGTAGAGAAAGCCGAAAACTAACTGTCATGATGTAGCGGGAGACTGGTCAACCACTCGATCGACCTCCGGAATGTTTAGAATTCCTCCGCTTTGACGAAGGACCGCTTCCCGGTCAGGCACACACGCGCCCCAAATCCGGAGAGCGTGGTGCCCATAGGGGCTATATCGTAGCCCCACCTTCGAACTCCTATGGCTAAGTGAAAGTGATAAAGCATTATAGTCCGGTTGCCTTGATTGCTACGCTATCACCTCCTTCACAGGACCAAGACGTTGGATTAAGTGTGAAAATGCGCTACTTTACAAACACCCCCGCACTATGTGCGTGGGGGCTGAAGCCGAAGACTGCCATCTTTCAGGTTATACACAAGTATACATTAACAACCGCACAGGAGATATTTCAATACTTGAACGCACAAGTATAAAAAGCGCTTATATTATAAATATCGTTTTACAAAAGATAAAGATCATTCAAACATGGCATTTTTTGAGCACTGCGACTCTATTACACGAGCACCACGCAGAACTTCCCCAAAATACTGCTCGGCGGGTAACCGGCTCTCGTCCGAACCCCGGGTTGCAACAGCGGTGGCATCCATCTCCGTCCAGTATGTCTTCACACGAGCGAGGGCCATCCGTGCACCCTCTATGCAGGCCGACCGCTTCATTGCCTTGATATGCGGCACCGCCCCAAGGAATTGCTGCAATAAGTCGAAATAACTCTTCGGCTTGGGCCTACACGGCCAGACATGAGCCACGATATCCGTCATGGCAAGTCCGGACAATCTGTTCAGCTCAGCCCACTCAACCAACCGATCGGTCAGCGGAAGTGAACGCTCGGGGCTGTGGAATTGAGACCAAAAAAGCTCTTCCGTCTCGTGATTCTTTTGACTTCGAAAGTGCACAACAGCATCTGCCGCACTCGCCGCTGAATCCATATAAGGATCCTCCGGACCCCACATCTGGCCTAGCTGAGCATACTTCAGATCTGTGAACCTCCTGCGCAGCAAAAAAGGCTTGCCAGCCGCAATATCTCCGGCGTGACGTAGCTCCTCCTTTATAGCCCTCATCGCCGAACGGGCATCCTTAGCTTCGGCGGTGGCCTTCTTCAGGCTTTCTTGCTCCGCTCGGCATTCCTTTTCAAGAACCTCATAGCGGTCGGTAACATCTTTCAGCTTCACGGCCATTTCGGCCATCTCCTCCTTGCTTCGGCAGTGAGCAGCCCTCTCAGCTTATAGCTCTTCGACTGCCCTCGAGGTAGCCGCATCACTCCTTCTGGCCTGCTCCTTGGCTCGAGCAAGTTCTGCCCGAAGGCCCTCCATAGCAGCGGCACCATCTGCATTAAGCACACATGTTGTAAGGTGTGGGCTTCAGCTCCCTTACTAGGTGACCACGGAGAAAAAACCTACCTTGTGACTCGCCAAGTCGCTTGTTGACTAGTGCGATGTCCGCATCCGCAACATCGAGTTGCCGCTTTAGTTTGGCAACTCCATCAGTCGGGCTGGCCACCGGACTATCCGCCACCTGCATAGGGAAGGCGAAAATTATTACCTGCGATTTTTATCCTCGGCATGCTGTCGCTTTCGACAACATACCGAGTCTCAGGGGCTACTATCTATACAGGGCGCACTTTATGTGTAAAACTGCCAAAAGGTATGTCATTTTTTATGTACCTCAAACCCCACAAGTAAACTTCTGACGGCATCATGCAACCCTCCTTCGGCGGACAAAATTCTTCCAATCACCATACCCATCAATGTACGGTGACCTTCTGAGATAGACGCCCTCTCAAGCAGATCCTTCAGCTCCCCCGGCCGCACACCAGTTGGTGCCGAACTATCCGGCCCTGCCGGACTCGGGGATACCCTCCGTGATGACACCTCGGGATCGTCCGCCCTACCTGACGGTGCGGCAGATGGAGGCGTCTCGCTCTCCATCATCTCCGGGCGAAGGTCCCCCGAGGACGAGCTCATCTGAGAAGGACGGAGGTCCGAACTACAAGGTAAAAATGTCGGTTATCCTCAGAAGCAAAAATAGGGATGTCTCTTATCATAGAACCCTCCTTTTTCTCCACTTACGGCTCGCTGGAGGGCTGATTCCTTAGGGGAGATAGTGCGGCCGGGGCCTCCCCGAACGCAGGACCCTCTGGTGAAGATCTCTTCCCCCGCTTCGAGGCCTTGGCCTCCAGGTTTTCGGAAGCGGTCCTCTTCTCTCCTTGGAAGGAGGGATTCTCGATCCCCCCTTTCTCAAAAGCCTCCTTGGTAGAGGCGGTAGTTCCTCTATTTTCCCCTTCGCCTTCTTCTGAAGGCGCAACCTCCAGCATCCTGACCAGCACGAGATCCGGCGCGGTCTCCGGGAGGGGGGCCGGACACCGTATCAGTTTTGCTTGTTCTATCCACTCCTGTTCAGAGGACAATTGGTTAAAAGGCAAATCATAGAAATGCAAACAAACGGTATGTCCGTACACAGAGCTACTTACTTGTGTATCCGGGCGATTGCAGCTTCGGCCGGCGTCCTCGGTCAATTCCGGACACACCTCTTGTGATCCGAAGAACAATTTGTACATCTCCACGGGTGTCGTACCCATGAAGTGTCGGAGAATTCGAGGTCCCTCCGGATTGAATTCCCACAGCCGGAGAGGACGACGTTTGCAGGGCAGAAGACGCCTAATCAGCATGACCTGCATCACCACGACCACATCGATCTCCCTCGCTTGGAGGTCTCGAATCCGACCCTTCAATAAGGGAACGTCCTTTGACGGCCCCCAGTTGAGCCTTTGGTTGACCCATGACATCAGTCATCGTGGAGGTCCCGAGCGGAAGATGGGCGGCAGCTTCTGCCTGCTGCCCCTGGGAGTGGTAATATAAAACCACTCCTGTTGCCACAAGCCAAGCTCCTCTTGGAAAGAGCCCTCGGTCCATGGAGCATCGGCCCTCCTGCTCATGACCGCCCCGCCGCACTCCGCTTGGCGCCCCTCGATCACCTTCAGCTCCATGTTAAAGGTTTTGAGCCACAAACCGAAGTGGGGGGTAGTGCGGAGGAAGGCCTCGCAGACGACAATGAATGATGAGATATGGAGGATGGAATCCGGAGCCAAGTCGTGGAATTCCAACCCATAGTAAAACATGAGCCCTCTCACAAAAGGATCCATCGGGAAGCCTAAACCCCGACGGAGGTGGGACACAAACACGACGCTTTCGCCGGGCTCGGGAATGGGAATGGCTTGCCCTTTGGCGGGCAACCTATGCGAAATCTCGTAAGTCAGGTACTTGGCCTTTCTCAGCTTTTGCATGTCCTCTTCCGTAACGGAGGAGGGCATCCACCGGCCCTGTAGGTCGTAGCCGGACATCGTTGAAGGTCCGAGGCGCTCGAATCCGGCGCTCTGGGTGTTGGAACTCAGGGCAAAGGGAAGATTCGATTGAGGATTGAGGAAAAGAAACGAGCCTTGGTCCCATTATAAAGAGGGAGAATACCAAGAGCCATCCCCGTGACCATTTGGGACTCGCCTCCGATAGAGGGGGCGTGGCAACGGGCACGGTTGGGTTACCCACGTCCGTATTGATGGGAATCCTGGAATAAGGGGAACACGATCTCTGCTTCGACAAGACGTGCCAAGGAAACCGCTTCGCTAAACGTGGTGAGGTGGTATAATAAAAATGATTCAAGTAAAGGCTTGGTAGTGGTGTGATGTCATGCCACAAAGTACGTCAGTAGATTGAACTTGTGTACATGTTATTCTCTCTACGGTGGAATGTGGAACTTATTCTGCAGAGCCGGACACTAACCTGGTGTTCACAATCTTCTATGAATTATTCGGAGGAGGAACCCGCCTTGCAATGCCGAACAATATGCGCGCCGGACTCATCATCATTGAAGCCTGGTTCAGGAGCTACTGAGGGAGTCCTGGACTAGGGGGTGTCCGGATAGCCGGACTATCATCATCTGCCGGACTCCAAGACTATGAAGATACAAGATTGAAGACTTTGTCCCGTGTCCGGATGGGACTTTCCTTGGCGTGCAGTGCAAGCTTGGCGATACGGATATGTAGATCTCCTACCATTGTAACCGACTCTGTGTAACCCTAGCCCTCTCCAGTGTCTATATAAACCGGAGGGTTTTAGTCCGTAGGACGAACAACCATTACAACAATCATACCATAGGCTAGCTTCTAGGTTTTAGCCTCCTTGATCTCGTGGTAGATCCACTCTTGTACTACCCATATCATCAATATCAATCAAGCAGGAGTAGGGTTTTACCTCCATCGAGAGGGCCCGAACCTGGGTAAAAACATCGTGTCCCTTGTCTCCTGTTACCATCCGCCTAGATGCACAGTTCGGGACCCCGTACCCGAGATCTGCCGGTTTTGACACCGACAGTGGGTGTATGGTACCGGCGAAAGTTGCACGATACAAGAGAGGCTAGCAATGGTGGAAGGGTGAAAGAGTGCGTATAATCCATGGACTCAACAATAATCAAAAGAACTCATATACTTGTTGCAAAAATTTAGAAGTCTTCAAAAACCAAAGTACTATGCGCATGCTCCTAGGGGGATAGATTGGTAGGAAAAGAACAACGCTCGTCCCCGACTGCCACTCATAAGGAAGACAATCAATAAATAAAATTGTGCTCCAACTTCATCACAAAGCGGTTCACCATACGTGCAAGTTACGAGAATCACAAGCTTCAACTCAAGCATTCTTTAAATTCATAATCACCCAACTAGCATGACTTTAATATCACTACCTTCATATCTCAAAACAATTATCAAGTATCAAATTGATCATAGCATCCAATTCACTTTCTATGATAGTTTTTATTATACCCAACTTGGATGCTCATCATTCTAGGACCAACTTTATGATAATAGCAAATACCATGCTGTTCTAAAAGACTCTCAAAATAATATAAGTGAAGCATGAGAGACTAGCAATTTCTTCAAAATTAAGACACCACCGTGCTCTAAAATATATAAGTGAAGCACTAGAGCAAAAACTATCAAGCTCAAAAGATATAAGTGAAGCACATAGAGTATTCTAGCAAATTCTAATCAAATATGCTTCTCCCAAAAGGTTTGTACAGCAAGGATGATTGTGGTAAACTAAAAAGCAAAGACTAATATAATACACGATGCTCCAAACAAAACACATATCATGTGGCGAATAAAAATATAGCTCCAAGTAAAATTACCAACGAACGAAGACGAAAGAGGGGATGCCTTCCCGGGGCATCCCCAAGCTTAGGCTTTTGGCTATACTTGAATATCTTGGGGTTCCATGGGCATCCCCAAGCTTAGGCTCTTGCCACTCCTTATTCCATATTCCATAAAAGCTTTACCCAAAACTTGAAAACTTCACAACACAAAACTCAACAGGAAATCTTATAAGCTCCGTTAGTGAAAGAAAACAAAACCACCACATAAGGTACTGCCATGAACTCATTCTTTATTTAATTTGCTGTTAAACCTACTGTATTACAACTTATTTATTGTTCATATAATTAATTACTAGCCATAGATGCATTGAAATAAGCAAACAACACACGAAAAAACAGAATCGGTCAAAAATAGAACAGTCTGTAGCAATCTGTAACTAACGCAAACTTCTGGAACTCTAAAACTCGTACCAAAATACGAAGTCCTGGAAAATTTGTTTATTGAATAGAAGCAAAAAGAATCAACGCAAAATCAAGTTCTTGTGATTTAACAAAATTATATTCGTGCACGCAAAGTTTCTGTTTCTCAGCAGAATCAAATCAACTATCATCGTAGGTTATCCTATAGGTTCTACTTGGCACAAACACTAATTAAAAGATAAAAAAACATCTAACCAGAAGATAGATGCAAGATTTATTACTAAACAGGATCAAAAATTAAAAACATAAAGAAAAATTTGGTTGCCTTCCAACTAGCGCTATCATTTAACGCCGCTAGCTAGGCATAAGAAGCAAAGACAGATCTAACGAGTGCCATCTTTGGCACTAAATTCATAAGTAGCACGCATGATAGATTCATAAGGTAATTTGACTTTCTTTCCTGGAAACTGCTCCATGCCTTTCTTTAATGGAAATTGGAATCTAATATTCCATTCCTTCATATCAATAATCGCACTAATTGTTCTAAGGAAAGGTCTACCAAGAATAATAGGGCAAGAAAGATTGCAATCTATATCAAGAACGATAAAATCTACGGGCACCAAATTTCGATTTGCAACAATAAGAACATCATTTATCCTTCCCATAGGCTTTTTAATGGTGGAATCCGCAAGGTGCAAATTTAAAGAGCAATCATCAAGATCATGGAAACCTAGAATATCACATAAAGTTTTCGGAATCATGGAAACACTAGCACCCAAATCACACAAAGCAAAACACTCATAATCTTTAATTCTAATCTTTATAATTGGTTCCCACTCATCATTAAGTTTTCTAGGTATAGAAACTTCCAAATTATGTTTTTCATCATAAGATTGCATCAAGGCATCAACAATATGTTTGGTAAAAGCTTTATTTTGACTATAAGCATGAGGAGAATTAACAACGGATTGCAACAAGGAAATACACCCTTTTAAAGAACAATTATCATAATCAAATTCCTTGAAATCCGAGATAGTGGGTTCAACATTAGGTTGAAGATTCTCCAATCTCACTTTTACCACATTTAACATCAAGATCTAAAGACTCCGAATTTTTGGGACGCCTTCTAGGCAAAGTTGATTCATCATCACTCCCATAATCATCAAAATTCATATTGCAAAACATAGATCTAATCGGAGACGCATCAATAACTTTAAGATCCTCATCATTATTTTCATGGAAACTAGAAGAACACGCTTTTATAAAGCTTTCTTTTTTAGCACGCAATCTAGCGGTTCTTTCTTTGCACTCGTCAATGGAAATTCTCATTACTTTGAGAGACTCATTGATATCATGCTTAGGAGAAGACGATCCAAGTTTAAGAGAATTAACATCAAGCGAAAGTCTATCAACGTTCCTAGCCAAATCATCAACTTTGAGCAATTTTTCTTCAAGCAAAGCATTAAAATTCTTTTGAGAAATCATAAATTCTTTCACACTATTCTCAAAATCAGAGGGCATCTTATTAAAATTACCGTAAGAATTATTGTAGGAATTTCCATAATTATTAGAGGAATTACTAGGGAATGGTGTAGCATTGAAGTTTCCTCTATAAGCATTGTTTCCAAAACTATTCCTACCAACAAAATTCACATCCATAGATTCATTATTATTCTCAATCAAGGAAGACAAAGGCATATCATTGGGATCAAGAGGAGTATTTTTAGTAGCAAACATCTTCATAAGTTCATCCATCTTTCCACTCAAAACATTGATTTCTTCTATAGCATGCACTTTTTTACTAGAAGATCTTTCGCTGTGCCATTGAGAATAATTAGCCATAATATTATCAAGCAATTTTGTAGCATCTCCTAACGCAATTCCTAGAAGCAAAGTTCAAACCGGCATAAAATTTTTGTATGATCATCCATAAATTCAAACCATGAGTAGGGCAATTGCGAAGCATCAATGTCATTCTTTCCCAAGATTGGGCAACATGCTCATGATCAAGTTGTTTAAAATTCATAATATCGTTCCTAAGAGTGATGATCTTAGCAGGAGGAAAATACTTAGAGATAAAAGCATCTTTGCACTTGTTCCAAGAATCAATACTATTTTTAGGCAAAGACGAAAACCAAACTTTAGCATGATCTCTAAGTGAAAACGGAAATAACTTCAATTTGACAATATTGTTATCCGTATCTTTCTTCTTTTGCATATCACACAAATCAACAAAATTGTTTAGATGAGTAGCGACATCTTCACTAGGAAGGCCGGCAAATTGATCTTTCATAACAAGATTCAGCAAAGCGGTATTGATTTCACAAGACTCAACATCATTAAAAGAAGCAATCGGAGTACTAAGGAAATCATTATTATTGGTATTCGAGAAATCACACAATTTGGTATTATCTTGCGCATGGCAACAAGTAATCCAACACACAAGCAAACAGAAAAATGGCAAGTGGAAAGAGAGGAGGAGATTGGGAAAGAGAGGACGAATAAAATGGCAAGGGTGAAGTGGGGGAGAGGAAAACGAGAGGCAAATGGCAAATAATGTAAATGCGAGGGAGATGGGTTTGTGATGGGTACTTGGTATGTCTTGACTTGAGCGAAGACCTCCCCGACAACGGCGCCAGAAATCCTTATTGCTATGTCTTGAGCTTGCGTTGGTTTTCCTCGAAGAGGAGAGGGTGATGCAGCAAAGTGTAGCGTAAGTATTTCCCTCAGTTTTGAGAACCAAGGTATCAATCCAGTAGGAGGCTCCTCAAAAGTCCCACGCACCTACACAAACAAACTGAGTACTCGCACGCAATAAAGGGGTTGTCAATCCCTTCACGGCCACTTGCGAAAGTGAGATCTAATAAAGATAGTACGATAAGATAAATATATTTTTGGTATTTTATGATATAGATGCAAAAAGTAAAGATGCAAATAAAGGTAGATTGAAAGCAAATATGATAAGAGATAGACCCAGGGGCCATAGGTTTCACTAGAGGCTTCTCTCAAGATAGCATAAGTATTACGGTGGGTGAACAAATTACTATCGAGCAATTGATAGAAAAGCGCATAGTTATGAGATTATCTAGGCATGATCATGTATATAGACATCACGTCCATAACAAGTAGACCGACTCCTGCCTCCATCTACTACTATTACTCCAAACATCGACCGACTCCTGCCTGCATCTAGAGTATTAAGTTCATAAGAACAGAGTAACGCATTAAGCAAGATGACATGATGTAGAGGGATAAACACATGCAGTATGATATAAACCCCATCTTGTTATCCTCGATGGCAACAATACAATACGTGCCTTGCAACCCTTTCTGTCACTGGGTAAGGACACTGCAAGATTGAACCCAAAGCTAAGCACTTCTCCCATGGCAAGAAAGACCAATCTAGTAGGCCAAACCAAACTGATAATTCGAAGAGACTTGCAAAGATAACTCAATCATATATAAAAGAATTCAGAGAAGATTCAAATATTATTCATAGATAAACTTGATCATAAACCCACAATTCATCGGATTTCGTCAAACACACCGCAAAAAGAGTTTACATCAAATAGATCTCCACAAGAGAGGGGGAGAACATTGTATTGAGATCCAAAAAGAGAGAAGAAGCGATCTAGCTAATAACTATGGACCCGTAGGTCTGTAGTAAGCTACTCACAACTCGTCGAAGGGGAAAGGAAGTTGATGTAGAGGCCCTCCATGGTTGATTCCCCCTCTGGCAGTGTGCCGGTGAAGGCTCCAAGATGGGATCTCGCGGATACAGAAGGTTATGGCGGCGGAAATTGTGTTTCGTGGTGCTCCTGGATGTTTTTGGGTACGTAGGTATATATAGGAGGAAGAAGTACATCGGTGGCCACCCGAGGGGCCCATGAGACAGGGGGCGCGCCCTACAGGGGGGGCGCGGCCCCCTATCTCGTGGGGCCCTCAGGAGCTTCTTGACTTGCACTCCAAGCTCTCCGGATCATGTTCGTTCCAAAAATCACGCTCCCAAAGGTTTCATTCCGTTTGGACTCCGTTTGATATTCCTTTTCTTCAAAATACTGAAATAGGCAAAAAAAACAACAATATGGGCTGGGCCTCCAGTTAGTAGGTTAGTCCCAAGAATGATATAAATGTGTAAAATAAAGCCCATAAACATCCAAAAGGGGTAATATAATAGCATGGAACAATCAAAAATTATAGATATGTTGGAGACATATCAGCAGCCTTCCCGACGACAAGATTTGTTGGAGGATAACTAAAATAACTAAAGCCAAAGCTCAAGATCAGATTACAACCACACGAAGAAGATCTCTGAAGCCAGAGATCAGAAATACTGAAGATACAGCTCGAGGACCCAACAAGATCCTTGTCGGGGAGAGCCATCCAAGATTGAAGCCCGACAGGCTCCGAGCCCGGCAAGAACCCCACTACGTTGCCACCGCTCCACCTCATCGATTAGGTTGTCACTTGTCGATTAGGTGTCTTGTATGCAGGTAGTTGGGTGAGCTTTGTTTGGGCACGTGGCAGCTAGCATCTGAAGATACAACTTTGATGACACCCGTCCAAATGATGTGTCAAAGAAATAAAAGGTAGATGGGTGAACTGCACAGAAGGAGATACCTAGTCGGGGAGCTCCATCCACAAGACACCGCATGGTGCATTTAATGCATTTGTCCTAACCCGTCAGAGTTTGGTATTTTGCACTTTAGCCACTATTTGCAGAGTTTATTTAGCATTTTGCCACTATGGTGACCCCTTAGTCTATAAAAGGAGGCCCATGGCTACCTCAACAAAGGTCGAAACCCTGTCCATTTGGACGCGTAGCAGCACTTTCTAAGCACCTTGCTGGAAGTACGCTCCTTGTAACTGGTCATGTACACATACAATACACAAAGTAGGAGTAGGGTTTTACACTTCACAGTGGCCCGAACCTGGGTAAACCCCGTATGTTCTTTGCTAATTCTGCTCTCTGTGCTTGCTGATCCCTTGAGTCGAACCGCAAAGGGATTGCCATGATCCAATAGATGGTCGTACGCATGACACTCGTACTACCCGATAAGGGCATTCCCACTATGGCATCAACTTGTTTGAATTCATGGTGGACCGAACTCGCTGAAGAACAATGTCGCCTTCCTCGAGACTTCAAGCATGAACTTTATGGCTACGATAGTGATGCAAAGCTTACTGGTAATGTCGAGCAGGCACAGTAGCCCGAAGACCATCTTCCTCAAGGAGGGGGGCATCATCTTGACACTTATACTCTTGCTCAGGCTCATCATAAGCGAGCACTCAAGATTATGTGTATATCAGTTCTGTGGGGTGTACTGCTTATGCACCATAAACTGGGGAGAAGGGCGTCTGGCCAGTGGCTCAACTTGTTGTCGTCCTTAGTGACAAAAGAACCCCAGCAACTCATCAAACCAGCGCCTTTCGCACTTGTGCATCTTGTTGAAAGTTCTGGTTTTGAGGCCTCGCAACACTTCAGCATTTTCCCTCTTTTCCTGGCCATTGCTCCTTGGATGAGCAACTTATGCAAAACAAATCTTGATGCCATGGTTTTGGATGTACTGCATGAAGGTGCGGCTCGTGAACTGTGTGCCGTTGTCGGTGATGACTCTGTTGGGAACTATTGGGAACTCCAAAACAGTAAACAAGTCCCTTGAAGAACTTGACGGCTGGCTGTGTTGTCACCTTCCTCACTGGTTCCACCTCAGGCCACTTTGTGAACTTTTCGACTGCAATGTACAAGTACTCAAAGCCCCCAACAACACAGGGAAAGGGGCCCAATATGTCGAGCCACCAGATCGAGATGGGCCAGGCGAGAGGGGTTGCCTGAAGAGCTTTAGCTGGCTTATGTAATTTCTCGAATCGAACTGGCATGCTTCACACTTGGTCACTAACGCAGTTGCATCTTGGAGGGCAGTGGTCCAATAGAAACCTTGTCGGAATGCTTTCCCGACAAGGGCTCTTGGTCCTACGTGAGAGCCACATATGCCTCCATGTATCTCCGCCAACAACTTTTGTCCATCTTCACGGCCAATCCACTTAACCTTCACCCCATTCGGTATCTTCCTATACAGAACGTTTGCCATGAACTGGTACATACTAGATTGACATGCTACTCTTTTATCTTCTTCTTGCTCTTCAGGAAGTTTTCTATCTGGAGGAATTGGGCAATCCACTATGCCCATGACGGAGCTTGTGGCTCGACCACAAGGACTAAAGGCATATCTTCAGCTGCAGGAACGCTAGTCTCAACAGCAAGGACATGGGGTCCTGCCGGATCTGGCAGCTCACTTGCAAGCTTGGTGTTATCTCCGGTAACATCTTGGCCGGTAGCGTCTGGGAGATCTGCGAGAAAGTACTTGCCAGTGTTCAACTTTCTTCTCTTGTTCTGACTTGTTGGTGGTGTCACATATGGCTGAGTCAAATGGAGCACAAAAGTTCCTGGTTCCACAGGTAACTTAAGGGTGGCACACTTTGACAGATCATCAACTATGTTGTTCTCCGCACAAGGAATGTGCTTTGTTTGTAATCTGTAATTGTGTTGTTCCAATTTCCTCACTTCATCAACATATGCTTCCATCAATGGGCTCTGATAATATTTGTTTACTTTCTTCCAAAGATGTCATGCGTAGAACAATCTATGGGTCCAGCAAAGTCTCCTTTGCGGTTTGACTGCCGAGATCAAAAAGCACAAAGAGCAGATATAACAATCAACACAACGGTTTTAGCCAGGTTCGGGCTGCTGTGAAGCATAAAACCCTAGTTTTGTTTTGTTCTATTGGATGTGTGTATGTCTAGTTACATGGAGCGCTACTAGCCGGCGTCAGGAAGGCTACCACTGCTTGTCGGGGAAACAGATCACCTATGGGGTCACAAGGATCCCTTTTACGTTCGGCGGGGGATTAGTTGCACGAAGAGCAGGTCGAACTGTTAGCACACAGCGGATTTTTATCCAGGTTCGGGCCGCAAGAATGCGTAATACCCTAGTCCTACTTTATCTGGTTATATGCGTGTTCTTGAGCTTTTGAACTAGCTACGATGCAAGCTTTGTCCAAAAGTCTGAATTCTCTCTCTGTGCACCTTGGGCCTCCTTTTGTACACAAAGGGGTTGCCACAGTGGCACACAGGAGGTGGCAAGCTACAGTGGTATGAGCTTATCATTCGATCAACGTAGGACAAGCGCATTTAATGCATTGCCTACGTGTCCTCTTGCTTTATTGGGGATGGCAACAGATCCCATCTTATCCTTCGCCACTCCTCCTCGCCTCGCAACTCCTCCTCGCCTCGCCACGCGTCCGAGCCGACGAGGAATGCAGTGCCACACTGGCCAACCAGTTGTTGTGTCGGCAAAATGGTAGGCTTCCACAAAGATCTGCATGCCGCCACGCATGCGCCTGCTTAGCCGACATGCCTATCGTCGCGTTGGAGTGGTGGTGAAGTGGCGAAACCTTGTCGGACGCGGGTCTGGCCGCGGCCGAGCGATCGTCCCCGGCAAGGCTTGCTGGGGGCTTTGGAGTCGTCCCCAGAAAGGGTCTTGCCGTGGGTCTTAATCTTCTGATCCCACGTGGATTCGTGGGTTGCCAATCTTCATGAGGAGCTGCATGCCACCAGGCATGTGCTCTCAAAATCTTGGTGTTTAACGTTGTCAATGGTGTCAGAGCTCTCAACCCCAAGGGTGGTGGCCCAGTTGATCTCTTCGCAAGCTACCGCATCAAGGAGCTGGCCGGGGGCTTTGGAGTCGTCCCCGGAAAGGGTCTTGCCGGGGGTCTTAATCTTCTGCTCCCACGTGGATTCATGGGTTGCCAATCTTCATGAGGAGCTGCATGCCACCAGGCATGTGCTATCAAAATCTTGGTGTTTAACGTTGTCGATGGTGTCAGAGCTCTCAACCCCAAGGGTGGTGGCCCTGCTGATCTCTTCGCAAGCTGCCGCGTTAAGTAGCTTGCCGGGGGCCTCGCGGGTCACCTTGGCAAGGCTTGTTGCCGGGCGTGGCCCTGCCAGTCTCCTGCTGCTCGCTACTCTAGGCATCTGTTTTTACATTCCTTGTTCCTGCCTTGCCTCCTGCCGCCCTCCTCTACTTTGCCAAGCACTGCTATAGGTGTCGCTGCGACTGTCCGTGCACAAGTAAGGGGTAGAGAAGTACCCACACTTTTGTACACCGATAAGAGCCCCGGGCCTGGGCCACACATAAGCGCAAGGCGTAGTTGGGCCAGGCCCAAAGCAGTGCGTGGGCGGGCATGGCAGAGCCGAACCACCACAATCTTTCTGTCAGTTGAGCTGCCCCACAACCTGCTTCGAGTGCGTGACGTGGGGGTCATGCACGGGAGGGGCATGGCACGCATGCGCCACCTTGTAGTAAATGGTAAAGAGCTGAACCGTGCCTTCCCCATAAAAAGGAAAAAGTTGGGGCACTGCTCATTTACCTTCTCTGCTTCTCCCACTCTCGGAACCGTCGTTCCCCTCTTCTTCTCCAAATCTGGACCATAGCTCCGTGCCTCTGCTCACCCCCACCACGCCTCCATTGTCTCTCAATCCCTTGCTCGTGCGTAGCTGCCATGGTGCCCATAGCTAGCAAGGGCAAGAAAGAAGACAAGGCCACTGCGAGGAAGGAGGTGCCGGAAAGTGAGCTGGTGAAGATGCAGAAGGAGCACGCCCTCTTCCCTCCGGCAATTGATGTTCTCATGCTCAAGGACCAGTTCTTGTGCTTGTGGGGGAAGGAGACAATGGGGCATCCCGCCACCAAGGTCATCCCTGCTCCCTTCGCCAAGGCCGGCCCAAATATTTATCCTTTATTCGTCGACTATTTCTCATGCGGCCTCTGCCCCCCTTTCTCTGATTTCTTCAATGAAATCATGCACACATACGGCTTCCATCTCCTGGATTTCATGCTGAACGCAGTGGCGTGCATGGCCCTTTTTGCCCATCTTTGCGAGGGCTTTGCCAGATTCTACCCCAGCATGGCGCTATTTCGCCACTATTTCTTCCCTCAGGTTCAGCAAGGGGACACCATCTCTGGCTCTGTCGCTTGGATCCTGAGGCAGTTGTGCAAGGGTGCATACCCGGAAGGCTTCCAGAAGGAGCGGTGGGAGGAATGGCGGGGCCGGTGGTGCTGGATTGTGGAGAAGGAGCCACGGCACTTATTTCCACCACCAGGATCCTCTGCCTCGTCTCTGCCGGCCTGATGCCAGAGATGGTCGGGGCCGAATTCGTCCATCTCCGTATTGCTCCCTTGCATCAGAAGGGGAGGCCGGCTTGGGATTTCAGGAATGCGGCGGATATCATGAGGCTCCGCCCTTGCTTGAAGCACAACTTCACGGTGATGCTGCACGCATCCGTCTACCAGAGGCTTTTTCAGCTCAAGATTGATGAGCACGGCAACGATGAGTGGATCGGCAAGGCCGGAAAGGCCGGCGAGACAGGACACCCGTTTAGGTTGCCGGCAGGGGTGGATCCAAAGAGCAATAACTCCCACTAGACCAAGATTATCGCCACGATGCCCGCCTTCAACGCCCACGACCTCGATCCAACCTGGGCCGAGCCAGAGGCGGAGTTGGTGTAGCAGTTCTTTGACAATTTGTCGGAGGGCACCATACGCGACGAGCTAGAGCTCATCCGCGCCACCACGGACAAAGAGGTGGCGTACATTGCCGCCAGAGTGAAGGAGGTAGACCTTGCCGCGGAGGCCGGCAGCTGCGGAACCGTGGAGGACGAGGCCAAAGGGCTTGCCGGGGAGACCAGTGGTGCTGGTGCCGGGGCTCCTTCTGCCAAGGAGGCGGCCGAAGAATCGGCTGGGGAGTGCTACGTCTTGAGGTTGCGTTGGTTTTCCTTGAAGAGGAAAGGGTGATACAACAATAGTAGCGTAAGTATTTCCCTCAGTTTTTGAGAACCAAGGTATCAATCCAGTAGGAGGCTCCTCAAAAGTCCCACGCACCTACACAAACAAACAAAGAACTTGCAACCAACGCAATAAAGGGGTTGTCAATCCCTTCACGACCACTTGCGAAAGTGAGATCTGATAGAGATAGTATGATAAGATAAATATATTTTTGGTATTTTATAATATAGATGCAAAAAGTAAAGATGCAAATAAAAGTATATTGAAAACTTATATGATCAAAGATAGACCCGGGGGCCATAGGATTCACTAGTGGCTTCTCTCAAGATAGCATAAGTATTACAGTGGGTGAACAAATTACTATCGAGCAATTGATAGAAAAGTGAATAATTATGAGATTATCTAGGCATGATCATGTATATAGGCATCACGTCCGTGACAAGTAGACCGACTCCTGCTTGCATCTACTACTATTACTCCACACATCGTCCGCTATCCAGCATGCATCTAGAGTATTAAGTTCATAAGAACAGAGTATCGCATTAAGAAACATGACATGATTTAGAGGGATAAACTCAAGCAATATGATATAAACCCCATCTTTTTATCCTCGATAGCAACAATACAATATGTGCCTTGCAACCCTTTCTGTCACTGGGTAAGGACACCGCAAGATTGAACCCAAAGCTAAGCACTTCTCCCATGGCAAGAAAGATCAATCTAGTAGGCCAAACCAAACTGATAATTCGAAGAGACTTGCAAAGATAACTCAATCATACATAAAAGAATTTAGAGAAGATTCAAATATTTCTCATAGATAAACTTGATCATAAACCCACAATTCAGCGGATCTCGGCAAACACACCGCAAAAAGAGTTACATCAAATAAATCTCCACAAGTGAGATCCAAAAAGAGAGAAGAAGCCATCTAGCTAATAACTATGGACCCGAAGGTCTGTGGTAAACTACTCACAACTCATCGGAGGGGCTATGGTGTTGATGTAGAAGCCCTCCATGGTCGATTCCCCCTCCGACGGAGCGCCAGCGAAGGATACAAGATGGGATCTTGCGGATACAGAAGGTTACAATGATGGAAATTGTTTTTCGTTGGCTCCCTGTATGGTTTCGGGGTACGTACGTATATATAGGAGGAATAAGTACGTCGGTGGCCGCCTGAGAGGCCCAGGAGACAGGGGCGCGCCCAGGAGGGGTGGGCGCGCCCTCCTATCTCCTGTCCGCCTCGACTGCTTCCTGACTTGCACTCCAAGTCCTCTGGGTATCACGCTCCCGAAGGTTTCATTCCGTTTGGACTCCGTTTGATATTCCTTTTCTTCGAAATACTGAAATAGGCAAAAAAAAACAACAATACGGGCTGGACCTCCGGTTAGTAGGTTAGTCCCAAAAATGATATAAATGTGTAAAATAAAGCCCATAAACATCCAAAAGGGGTAATATAATAGCATGGAACAATCAGAAATTATAGATACGTTGGAGACATATCAAGCATCCCCAAGCTTAATTCCTGCTCGTCCTCGAGTAGGTAAATGACAAAAACAGAATTTTTGATGTGGAATGCTACCTAGCATAATTCTCAATGTAATTTTCTTTATTGTGGCATGAATGTTCAGATCCAAATGATTAAAGATAAAAGTTCATATTGACATAAGAAATAGTAACACTTCAAGCATACTAATCAAAGCAATCATGTCTTCTCAAAATAACATGGCTAAAGAAAGTTCATCCTACAAAATCATATAGTTAGGCTATGCTTCATTTTCGTCACACAAAGATGTTCCCAAATTCTACACCCTCGATGACAAGCCAAGCAATTGTTTCATACTTAAATAATCTCAAACTTTTTCAACTTTCACGCAATACATGAGCGTGAGCCATGGATATAGCACTATGGGTGGAATATAATATGATGATGGGGATTGTGTGGAGAAGACGAAAAAAAAGAGAAAGTCTCACATTGACGAGGATAATCAACGGGCTATGGAGATGCCCGTCAATTGATATCAACATGAGGAGTAGGGATTGCCATGCAACGGATGCACTAGAGCTATAAATGAATGAAAAGCTGAACAAAAGAAAACTAGTGGGTGTGCATCCAACTTGCTTGCTCACGAAGACCTAGGGCATTTGAGGAAGCCCATCGTAGGAATATACAAGCCAAGTTCTATAATGAAAAATTCCTACTAGTATATGAAAGTGACAACATATGAGACTCACTATATGAAAAACATGGTGCTACTTTGAAGCACAAGATATGCGACTCACTATATGAAGGACATGGTGCTACTTTGAAGCACAAGTGTGGAAAAAGAGATAGTATATTTTCTTCTTTTTTTCATTTTATTTTTTCTTTTCTTTTTTCTTTGGCCTTTCTTTTTTTTCTTTTGGCCTTTTTTTTCTTTCTTTCTTTTTTTTCTCTTGGGGACAATGCTCTAATAGTGATGATCATCACACTTTTATTGATTACAACATATGAATTACTACTCGAAACTAGAATAAGATATGACTCCATATGAATGACTCCGGCGGTGTACCGAGATGGTGTAATGAATCAAGAGTGACATGTATGAAAAATTATGCATGTTGTCTTTGCCACAAATACGATGTCAACTACATGATCATGCAATGGCAATATGACAAAAGAATGTATGTCATGATGATGAACGAAACGGTGGAAAGTTGCATGGCAATATATCTCGGAATGGCTATGGAAATTCCATGATAGGTAGGTATGGTGGCTGTTTTGAGGAAGATATAAGGAGGTTTATGTGTGATAGAGCGTATCATATCACGGGGTTTGGATGCACCGGTGAAGTTTGCACCAACTCTCAAGGTGAGAAAGGGCAATGCACGGTACCGAAGAGGCTAGCAATGATGGAAAGGTAAAAGTGCGTATAATCCATGGACTCAACATTAGTCAAAAGAGCTCATATACTTATTGCAAAAATTTAGAAGTCATCAAAAACCAAGCACTATGCACATGCCCCCAGAGGGATAGATTGGTAGGAAAAGACCATCTCTCGTCCCCGACCGCCACTCATAAGGATGCACAATCCAAGTACACTTCATGTTTCAAATTTGTTACACAACTTTAACCATACGTGCATGCTACGGGGCTTGCTAACTTCAACACAAGCATTCTTTAAATTCATAATCACCCAACTAGAATGACTTTAATATCACTACCTCCATATCTCAAAAAAATTATCAAGTATCAAATTGATCATAGCATCCAATTCACTTCCTATGATAGTTTTTATTATACCCAACTTGGATGCCTACCATTCTAGGACCAATTTTATAACCATAGAAAATACCATACTGTTCTAAAAGACTCTCAAAATAATATTAGTGAAGCATGAGAGACTAGCAATTTCTACAAAATTAAGCCACCGCCGTGCTCTAAAAGATAAAAGTGAAGTACTAGAGCAAAAACTATCTAGCTCAAAAGATATTAGTGAAGCACATAGCATATTCTAATAAATTCTAATCAAGTAGGATTCTCCCAAAAGGTGTGTACAGCAAGGATTATTGTGGAAAACTAAAAAGCAAAGACTAATATAATACACGACGCTCCAAGAAAAACACATATCATGTGGCGAATAAAAATATAGCTCCATGTAAAGTTACCAATGAACGAAGACGAAAGAGGGGATGCCTTCCCGGGGCATCCCCAAGCTTAGGCTTTTCGCTACTCTTGAATATCTTGGGGTTCCAGGGGCATCCCCAAGCTTAGGCTTTTGCCACTCCTTATTCCATAGTTCATCAAATCATTGCCCAAAACTTGAAAACTTCACAACACAAAACTCAACAAGTAATCTCATAAGCTCCGTTAGTGAAAGAAAACAGAACCACCACATAAGATACTGTAATGTACTCATTCTTTATTTATTTTGGTGTTAAACCTACTTTATTCCAAGTTCTCTATGGTTCAAACCACCTAATACTAGCCATAGATGCATCAAAATAAGCAAACAACACACTAAAAACAGAATCTGTCAAAAACAGAACAGTCTGTAGCAATCTGTAACTAACGCAAACTTCTGGAACTCTAAAAATCTTTAAAAAATAGGAAGTCCTGGACTATTTTTCTATTGATCAGCAGAAAAACGAATCAACGCAAAATCAAGTTTCTGTGATTTAACAAAACTAAATTCATGCGCGCAAAGTTTCTGTTTTTTAGCAGAATCAAATTAACTATCACCATAGGTTATCCTATAGGTTCTACTTGGCACAAACACTAATTAAAACATAAAAACACATCTAAACAGAAGGTAGATGCAAAATTTATTAATAAACAGAAACAAAAACAAAAACAAAAATAAAATTGGGTTGCCTCCCAAGTAGAGCTATCGTTTAACGCCCCTAGCTAGGCATAAAAGCGAAGATAGATCTAAATAGTGCCATCTTTGGCACTGATGTGGCCATTAGAGATTCTTTGGCTACGACACGGAGTAGAGGGAAAAAGTGTTGTTTGCGCAGGAGAAGAAGAATGACAAAGGGATACTGGGAATTGCACCGTGTGCTCAATCTGCTAGCATAAATTGTTGTGGCGAAATTCCTGTCAAGTTAGTAGTGCCAGAGGAGGTGAAAGCAAATTTTCGTACGCCAAGCTGGGTGATGATCGGTGCAATTTTAATCCAAGTGCCATAACACATCTGAAGGCTATTTGGAAAGGATGTGCACATAGTCCTTATTTCCTACGTAGTCATATTAGTAGTTGCATTGTCAAGTGGGGTACTAGTCCGTTTTATAATCCTACAGGTGATCAATGTGGCCGAATATTTTATTAGGTAAGTTTTAATTAGTTCAAATCAGAGATAGAGTCTGTTAGAATCTAAAGTTAGAACTATGAGTCGGTTTGGTCTACGTACGTCTCGCCTATATAATGGGCTGGCTTCGGCCGTGTACGGGGATTAGTTTTTGGGGCAGTCAAATAATGAAAGCAGAAAACGCCTTGTGTCAGGGGCACCAACGTGATGAGTTTTTGTGATCCATTACAAGGGATATGTCGCTGCTACGTCGTGATTTACCTGGTGTTAATTTTTGACACAAGCCCTTTTCCTTCGGTTTCTTCTCTGTAGTAAGATCCAAAGGCTTCTTCTTCCTCTACTAATTATCTTCAACTACTGCTGCTATTGTTCGTCGTGTTTCATCTAGTACCGTGAAAGATCGGTCTGTCTTCACGCACGAATTAGCGTCTTGCTAGTTTGAGTCCCATCAAGTGGTATTCAGAGCTAAGGTTGTTCACGGTATTGTCTTGATCAAGATGTCGACCTCGGTTAACAAGGAAGACGAGGTTGCTGCTGATTCTCAGGAAATTGTACGTCCAGTGTACGCGGATGATATTCCTCAAAATATTCGGGATGGTTTTGACCACACATTCAACTACATCAAGTAATGTCATGATGTGCTTGGCAAAAGTATAGATGTCCTGATCACTCGGTTCGATGGTTTGGCAGACATCATCAATATGCCGGCAACAAATTCTGCACCACCACAGACTGCTGCGGCTGATCCACTGCGTTATGCACCACCTGCTCGCGGAGGACATGCCGGCATGCATGATCGCCATTTGGCGGCACCTCATGTTGGAGATGATGGTCTTGATGATGGTGTTGACCAGGCAGCGGGGTACGCTCCACGACCACGACACTATGAGCCTCGTCCTGAAACATCCGTTCGTGGTGGAGTGCATGACCGAGTTGGTCAAGCTGTGCGTGTGCCTTTGGACGATGGAATTGGGCGCATAAAAATTTCAATTCCTTCGTTCTCCGGCAAGTGTGAACCAGAAGGCTATTTGGAGTGGGAAATGCGTGTTGATCAAATTTTTGATGCCCATCATTATAGCGAGGAGAAGAAAGTTCAACTTGCTGGAATTGAGTTCACCAGTTACGCGCTAATTTGGTGGAATCAAATTTGTCGTTCAAGACATCGCCCGACGACTTGGCGAGGTATGAAAGAATTCATGAGGCGACGTTTTGTTCCTAAGCACTATAAAAGAGACATGTACAACAAGTTGCAGCGGCTCTCTCAAGGTAATATGAGTGTTGATGAATATTACAAGGAGATGGAATTGCTTATGATACGTACAGGGACAACGGAGGATCAGGAGGCGACCATGGCACGTTTCTTTAACGGGCTAAATATCGAGGTGTAGGATCGTGTTGAGATGGTGGTCTACTACAACATACAAGATCTTGTGCACCAAGTTGTGCGTGCGGAACAACAGATTAAGCGGCACCAAGTCAACATAGTTCCCAGTACCACTTTGAACACATGGCAACGCTCACAGTATAAGAGTGAGGATGTCGGTCCTAGCTCTAGGGCGACATCATCAAATCGCTCTCATGGTTCCGTGCAGAAGGATGCTTCAAAATCAGGACTGTCGATGGTTGATTCTAGTGCACAGTCGACCGGACGACTAGTGACATAGAGTGTTTCAAGTGTGGAGGAAGGGGACATATGAAGCGTCAATGTCCTAATGAGAAAAGAGTGTTGCTCACGAGAGACGGCTATGCATCCGCTAGTGATGAAGAGGCAGTTTCTGACACTTCTAGTGAAAAATCTAAGGATGCTGAAAATGTGGTTGCGAGTTTTGAAGCTGATGAGTCATATCCTTCACTAATGGTGCAACGAGTGCAAGAGGATCGCATTCAGGGTAAGGGGCAACATTGGAATATTTTTCAGTCTGAGTGCAAAATTAACAATACCAATTGCAAGTTGATTATTGACGGTGGAAGCTACACAAATGTTGTCAGCAAGGGATTGGTGGATGCTTTAGGATTACGTATGTGGAAACACCCACAGCCCCATCGTGTCGAGTGGATGCATCACACTGGAAAGTTGAAGGTTACCCACAAGGTGCGCATAAATTTTTCTGTTGGTGATTATACTGATATGGTTATATGCGACATTTTGCCAATGGATGCATGTCACTGTTGGGCAGGCCTTGGCAATATGATAGTGGTGCCACACATGACGGGAGGTCTAATACTTATTCATTTTGGAATAACGGGAAACGACATGTGTTGCGACCAATGTTTGCCAATGCTATCAAGGTGGATGCTATTATTTCAGTTTCAAATGAAATTCTCAGAGCTACCATGAAACCAAGGACGGCTTCATTTCAAGAAGAAGGGGATGATGTGGACATTAGAGGTTCTTTGGCTACGACACGGAGTAGAGGAAACAAAGTGTTGTTTGCGCAGGAGAAGAAGAATGACAAAGGGATACTGGGAATTGCACCGTGTGCTCAATCTGATAGCATAAATTGTTGTGGCGAAATTCCTGTCAAGTTAGTTGTGCCAGAGGAGGTGAAACCAAATTTTCGTACGCCAAGCTGGGTGATGATCGGTGCAATTCTAATCCAAGTGCCATAACACATCTGAAGGCTATTTGGAAAGGATGTGCACATAGTCCTTATTTCCTATGTAGTCATATTAGTAGTTGCATTGTCAAGTGGGGTACTAGTCCGATTTATAATCCTACAGGTGATCAATGTGGCCGAATATTTTATTAGGTAAGTTGTAATTAGTTCAAATCAGAGATAGAGTCTGTTAGAATCTAAAGTTAGAACTATGAGTCAGTTTGGTCTACGTACGTCTCGCCTATATAATGGGCTGGCTTCGGCCGTGTATGGGGATTAGTTTTTGGGGCAGTCAAATAAAGAAAGCAGAAAATGCCTTGTGTCAGGGGCACCAACGTGATAAGTTTTTGCGATCCATGACAAGGGATATGTTGCTGCTACATCGTGATTGACCTGGTGTTAATTTTTGACGCAAGCCCTTTTCCTTCGGTTTCTTCTCTCTAGTAAGATCCGAAGGCTTCTTTTTCCTCTACCAATTATCTTCAACTACTGCTGCTATTGTTCATCGTGTTTCATCTAGTACCGTGAAAGATCGGTCTATCTTCACGCACGAATTAGCGTCTTGCTAGTTTGAGTCCCATCAGGCACTCGGAAGGGAAAAAGAGGATCTCCTTTCTATGGAATTCATTCTTCTGTTTAGGGTAAGCACATTGCTATTAATGAATGAAGTAAGATTAAGCACATTACAAAAATTTGCATCTAGGCTAGACTTCATCTCTTTGATAATTTCATTTTGATAAAAGCACAAGAGAGTAGTTGATTCAACCTTATCATTCATAGGGTGCCCAAATATGGTTTTCATTTTTTCATAGGTATCTATAGCATCCCCTTCAAGAAAACCCTTTTCAAAAATAGAATCTAGAACTTGTTTGAAAGAAGCGGGCAAGCCAACATAGAAACTTCTTAAGTAAACTTCAATTTTATATTGTGGCACATAGCTAGCCCGAACCCTTAATAACCTATCCCAAGCATCTTTTAAAGACTCATCAAGCAAATAGCGAAAAATTCCGGAGTCATCTTCATCAAAATTATTTAAGCTCTCTTTGGTGACCCCGGTGGGTCTTTCCATAGCATCATTATTTATGAGCTTAGAGAGGATAGAGGGGTTATCCAAGGTACTAGAACCCGGGAGAGGACCCTTAGTTCTTTTTGATTCATCCATGGCAAAGAGAAGGCAAACGGAAAAGAGAGGAGGAGATTGGGAAAGAGATGGCGAATAAAATGGCAAGGCTGAAGTGGGGGGGGGGAGAGGAAAACAAGAGGCAAATGGCAAAGAATGTAAACGCGAGGGAGATGAGTTTGCATGGGTACTTGGTATGTCTTGACTTGAGCGAAGAACTCCACGGCAACGGCGCCAGAAATACTTCTTGCTACGTCTCGAGCTTGCGTTGGTTTTCCTTGAAGAGGAAAGGGTGATGCAGCAATAGTAGCGTAAGTATTTCCCTCAGTTTTTGAGAACCAAGGTATCAATCCAGTAGGAGGCTCCACAAAAGTCCCACGCACCTACACAAACAAACAAAGAACTCGCAACCAATGCAATAGAGGGGTTGTCAATCCCTTCCCGGCCACTTGCGAAAGTGAGATCTGATAGAGATAGTATGATAAGATAAATATATTTTTGGTATTTTATAATATAGATGCAAAAAGTAAAGATGCAAATAAAAGTAGATTGAAAGCTTATATGATAAAAGATAGACCCGGGGCCATAGGTTTCACTAGTGGCTTCTCTCAAGATAGCATAAGTATTACGGTGGGTGAACAAATTACTGTCGAGCAATTGATAGAAAAGCGAATAATTATGAGATTATCTAGGCATGATCATGTATATAGGCATCACGTCTGTGACAAGTAGACCGACTCCTGCCTGCATCAACTACTATTACTCCACACATCGACCGCTATCTAACATGCATCTAGAGTATTAAGTTCATAAGAACAGAGTAACACATTAAGAAGGACGACATGATGTAGAGGGATAAACTCAAGCAATATGATATAAACCCCATCTTTTTATCCTCGATGGCAATAATACAATACGTGCCTTGCAACCCTTTCTGTCACTGGGTAAGGACACCGCAAGATTGAACCCAAAGCTAAGCACTTCTCCCATGGCAAGAAAGATCAATCTTGTAGGCCAAACCAAACTGATAATTCGAAGAGACTTGCAAAGATAAGTCAATCATACATAAAAGAATTCAGAGAAGATTCAAATATTTCTCATAGATAAACTTGATCATAAACCCACAATTCATCGGATCTTGACAAACACACCGCAAAAAGAGTTTACATCGAATAGATCTCCAATAGAGAGGGGAGAACATGGTATTGAGATCCAAAAAGAGAGAAGAAGCCATCTAGCTAATAACTATGGACCCGAAGGTCTGTGGTAAACTACTCACAACTCATCGGAGAGGCTATGGTGTTGATGTAGAAGCCCTACATGGTTGATTCCCCCTCCGACGGAGCGCCGGCGAAGGATCCAAGATGGGATCTCGTGGATACAGAAGGTTACGGCGGTGGAAATTGTGTTTCGTGGTGCTCCTAGATGTTTTCGGGGTACGTAGGTATATATAGGAGGAATAAGTACGTTGGTGGCCGCCTGAGGGGCCCAGGAGACAGGGGCGTGCCCAGGAGGGGTGGGCGCGCCATCCTATCTCCTGGCCGCCTCGATTGCTTCTTGACATGCACTCTAGGTCCTCTAGATCATGTTCGTTCCAAAAATCACGCTCCCAAAGGTTTCATTCCATTTGGACTCTGTTTGATATTCCTTTTCTTCGAAATACTGAAATAGGCAAAAAAACAGCAATACGGGCTGGGCCTCCGGTTAGTAGGTTAGTCCCAAAAATGATATAAATGTGTAAAATAAAGCGCATAAACATCCAAAAGGGGTAATATAATAGCATGGAACAATCAAAAATTATAGATACGTTGGAGACGTATCAGGGAGGTGCCCGAGGCTGACGAGCCCTCGGCCCCGAAGAAGAGGCGTGTCTTGCGACGGGCCGACTCCAACGAGCCAGTCCGCCCCGACAAGGCTATGCAGAGGCAAGGGGCTCAGGCGGAGCCCATGCGGCAGACGAGGCATGCAGCCGCTCAGGCACTAGAGGCGGACACAGCGGCGAAGAGGGCCGCATCTGCCGCCTCCTCCTCGACCAGACGTGGTGCGGTTTCTTCCTCCTCGAGCAAACGCGCTGCTGCTTCCCCCGCGGCAGAGCGCGTAAGTACTCCATCTCCTTCTCCAGCGGGCTCCGTCCCGGTGGCCAAATATGACCTTGGGTCGTTCAGCCTAAGGAAGAAGAGGAGGGCAGAAGAAGAGGAGGATGACTATGCACTCTGTTTCCCCCATCTATTCTCTAACTCCTTACTTGAATTACTTTATCTTGATCTGGCTTCATTGTTGCAGTGACTCAGAGATGCTGGCCAAGAGGCTGAAAAGGGCCAGGGCCTCAACAAGTGATGAGCCCCCGGCAAGCACTCCTCGTGCGTCGGGGATGATCTTAACCAGCCCGGAGTCCAGCCCCCGGTGCAGCCCCCATTCTAGCCCCCAGCGTATGTTTGCCACTTATATCTTGTCGGCGGGCTTTGGAGCGCGTCTTCTTACTGGTGACCTTGCTGTGACCGCAGGAAGGGAGCAGCAGCAGGATGAGCCCCAAAGAGCCGCCCCTGACATGCCGCCCCCATCTACTACACCGACCAGAGGGGCGTCCCCGTCAAGGGCACCTACTGACGAGCCCATGCGCTCGGAGGAGGAGGAGGAGGTGGGCACAGGCACTGGTGTCGGTGTTCAGGGAACGGGGGTCCCCAGACTTGCCTGCCTGCGGCCTGCAGCTTGGCTCAACCAGTGGCCTAGTACAGCCTGTCTTCATCAACCCAAGCTCAAGACCCTCGCGAGGGGACAAGCCTCGCGGGGCAGATGACGCAAGGCCCCCTCGGGAGCGGCCTCACCAGGCAGGCTCGCGAGGAGGCGGAGAGATCAAGGCAAGGGGTACCTCGCGAGGTGCCCGTGACGCAAGCCGTGACGATCAAGACCAGGCGGGCGCCAGCCTACGCAGTGTACTCATTTCCTCTTTGGTGCAAAGGGGGCAAGTGCAGGCGCGGAGTACCGAGGCATCAGGCAAAGGTTTCCATATCGGTGCTAGGAGACCAAGGCCAGCAGGACAGTAGGACGGAGGTCACCGTGGAGCCCAAGACGACGTCATCACCAGTGCCTTTGGCAGTTGAAGACCACCTTTAGTTAGGATAGCTTGTACTAGCTGTCCCCTTTCAAAATGGCCGTTGTTGGCTCCCTTCCCGCTCAATATTTGGGAAGAGGACTAGGGCCTCTATAAATAGGGCTAGCCACCACACTAGAAAGCATCTCATCTAGAGCCAAGAGAGACGGATCGACTCCTCTCCAAACACACCACCACAAGAACACCTCTCCTCGCGAGGCTGTTCTTCCTCTATATTGTTCATCATTAGCCCAAGAGGCAATCCACCACACCACACACTAGATTAGGGTAATACACCACAACAGTGGCCCAAACCAGTATAAACCTCGTGTCTCTTGTGTTGTTCATCGTGCTAGCTTAGAAATCGCGGCGAGGCTGAGGGCGTGTTTCGGTAGGGAGAAGATCTTCGTGCGCACCCTAGAGTACGAACCTTAAGGGTTTTGCTGGAACCCGATATCCAACATTTGGCGCGCTGGGTAGGGGTGCGCTGAAATCTTTTTTCCACTGATCTGCGTCCCGTCGCTTCGTCGCATCCATGGCAGACGCTTGTCGAGCCCGCGCCGAGCGCCAGGCTGCCCTCGCGGGCCGCATCGCCACTCTGTCTCATGCTCGCCACGCCCCCGCGGACGCGCAGGCCGCATTGCTCTTAGCACGTGAGCTCCTACATTACCGCCCCGTTGACGACCACTACGAAGAAAGGCCCGCTCGCATCACCGAGCTCGTCAGCGTCGCAGGGGGCTCTACCATGTCGTCCCTCTCGTTGCCTCGCCCTCCATCATGCATGGGCGAGGCGGCTCAGGGAGCGTCTCCGCCACCTCCGCCCCAAGAAGGCACCCTGGCTCCAAGGCGTGCGGCCCCTGGACGTGACCCACTGCATCCAGCGCCCGCGCGGCAAGAAAGAAGATGCTAAGAAATCCCTCGACCTCAAGAAGGCGCTCGCGTTCTCCCTGCGCCAGCATGACAAGACCGTGTCCCTGCGCCAGCATGCCAAAACCCTGTGCTGCCCCTGGCGGCGGTGCGTGGGAACCATCAGGAGCAAGCCCCGCGTCAGCAAAGGGCTCTGGTGGCCATAGCAGGTTGCCGTGCCTTCACCATCGAGCTGCGTAGCATCGCCTAGCCAGGCAAGCTCAAGCCGGATCTGCCTCCTTGCTACGACAGTACAGCCGACCCGGCGGAGTTCCTGCAGCTGTACGAGTTGGGCATCGAGGCGGCCAGCGGAGACGAGAAGGTCATGGCGAACCGGTTTCCCATGGCGCTCAAGGATGGTGCCCGCACCTGGCTCTTGAACCTGCCTGCCGGCTTGATCTCCTCTTGGGACGAGATGCGTAGCCACTTCATCGCCAACTTCCAGGGCACTCGCGACCCCCCTGGCCGCGAGTGACCTGCGCGGCATCAAGCAGCAGCTTGGAGAGACCCTACAGAAATACATCCAGCGCTTCAACAGTGCCCGCCTCAAGATCCCAAAGGTGACGGACGAGGCCATCATCTCTGCGTTCTCTGATGGTGTACACGACATCAAGATGAAGGAGGAGCTCGTCATCCACGAGGATATGTGCACATCTCTGGAGCTGTTCAACCTGGCGACCAAGTGCGCAAGAGCTGAGGAAGGACGCCTCTCCCTCCTCGAGCTTCCAGCTGCTGACCCAGAAGAGAAGAAAGCCAAGGCCAAGGACGTGAAGCGCAAAGGAGTAGCCGTGCTCGCACCAGAGCCAAACACGAAGTGCAGCAGGGACCAGCTGGAGTCGTCCAAGGGCAGCCAACCGTACTACGCCTTCCACAACCTGCACACCCACAACACCAACGAGTGCCAGGAGCTCAGGGCCGTTCGAGAAGGACGCTTCGGTCGACACCCCGAACGCAACTACCGGGGCTATGGCCGAGGAGGACGACGAGGCGGAGGATGATGGGATGAACGTGGCCTTCGCCAGGAGTGGCGTGACCGACCTTGTGAGGATTGCTGGTAGGACCAGCCTCATGAGGGAGCCTGGAGGGATCAGCCTCGCGAGGACCGCCCGCAGGGCAACGCAGGCCTTCCTCCTCTGCCGCCACCGCCAAGAAGGAATGATGACCACCACCATGACGAGGGGGCTGGGGGCTTCCAGGAGCCACGTGCTATCGCTTGCATCTTGGGCGGTGCCCAGGCCCCAGCTTCTCAGCGAGGTGAATGCAGTCCTCACCAATCTCCAGGCCACGCACCCGCTCAGGTGGTCCAAGTGCGCCATCACTTTCAACTCAGCAGATCAACTCAAGTGTGCGGCTACCACTGGCGTTCTCCCGATGCTTTGTTCCCCAGTCATCAGCAACGTGCAAGTCACCAAGACCCTCATCGATGGCGGCGCAGGGCTCAACATTCTGTCCATTGAGATGTTCAACAACCTCCAAGTGCCATACGATCAACTTCAGCCTACCAAGCCTTTCTGAGGAGTTACTGACGGTTCCACTACCCCGATAGGGCAGGTCCGCCTCCCTGTCACTTTTGGGCAGCGCAACAACTACCACACCGAGCTCATCGACTTCGACGTCGCCCACATCCGCCTGCCATACAATGCCATCCTCGGGTATCCATCCCTGGCAAAGTTCATGGCAGTAACCCACCATGGCTACAACGTCCTCAAGATGCCAGGAAGCGACAGAATCATCACAGTCCCCTGCGAAGAGAAGGATGCGGTGTGCTCCCTCGAGCACGCCTTCCAAGCTGCATCAATTGAGGACCCGGACAGCAAGGGAGAGAACCCTCCTGAGGCAGTCACCAAGAAGAAGAAGACATCGCCCAGCTCAAGGCCTCAGGAGGTTGGCATCTCAAAAGGTGTCGCATCAGGAGCCGTGCCCATGCAAGGGGTGCCTCCTTCCATCACATAGGAAGGCGCGCCCAGCGCCCTCCTTGGGCAGGGCTCGGGGGCTCTCTTCTGGTGGGCCTCAGACTTTGCCAAAATCACGAGGGAGGCGCTCGGGCACCACTTGGAGGCGTGCTTAATAGCATGTTTTCCCCAGGAAGAAATGGGGCAAGGAAAGCCCAACCCTCAGGAGTTCATCACCAAGGCCACTCAGGAGCTTCAGGAAGCAAGAGTCATACACGGCAACCGCCGTTTGCCTGGCGTAGCTCCCCATCCAGGGGAGGATGGTGGGCTGCGCGTCTGCATCGATGTCCCACGGCTCAACCGAGCCACATCTCAGGAGCGCCTCTGGCCTTCGCACGTGGGACCTTGCGAGGGTCCGCTCCACAGCTACGTTCGCATGCCTTTCGGCCTGCCGAACGCGGCTTCCACCCACCAGCGCCATCTGCAGAGCATTCTAGCAGCTCAAGAGGCCAGGCATAATGCGGTCCTGGCAAAGCTGGAGATGGTCCTCGAGGAGCCGCCTGGACCCCAAGAGCCTCCCAAAGCTCAGGGCTCCGGTGGCTCGTGAGGGTTGGCCTCTTCACTGCGCATCTTTAGCTACTCCAACACCCCTTCTACAATGGTACCAGGTGACATGTTCCGAGTTCATTTCAGCTGGGAGCGCCCTCAGGGCTGCATCATTCCCAGGCCGCATGGGTCCGTCCCTGCGGCATGTATCCCTTTTGCTTATGTCTTTAGTTTACCTTGCTGGGGGCGCCCCTCGGGCTGCATAATCCCCAAGCCGCTCGGGCCTGACCCAGTGGCATGTATCCCTCCTGCATTTGCCTAAGCTGATTCGCTCTTCATGCCTAACCTAACCATGATTATCATCTGCCGCCCACCACGGGCCTCCTCTCCTTCATGAAAGTCGCTTGCCGCTAAAAAGGGGGCTCCTGAGCATCGTGACTCAGGAGCTCCTACTAGCTCTCTATACCTCACCCCCTGGCCTTGTCCACGGCATCACGACCTGGCATACTAGTGGTAGCTGAGCTCGCTCGAGGGCCGGGACCTGAGGACGTAGAGCAATTGTATCTATCCATCTCGCAGGAACACACGGCTGTCAATGATCCAAGACCAGGTGCAACCCGCCTTGAGGTAGGGCCTTGTGAGTCCCGCGCTGGCTCACGAGTGCCCAGATACACCTCGTCTAGCCCTGCCATGCAAGCCACGTGTCAGGGCGGGGCTGTACACGCCCTAGGGGCTCCTCCCAGAGGGGGCCCCCTCCCACGCACCAGTGGAAGCACCATGGTCCGCGCTGGCTGACGACACTGCTAAGGAGCGGCTATGCCCATACACATACGGAAGCGCTATGCTCCGCGCTGGTGATAAACAACTGAGGGCGGCCCATGGATGTATCAACCTCAGGGAGCCCATAGCTCAGTGTCTGGCCTCATCGCAACACCTCCCCTCGGGGGTGTCATGCGAGGGGGCTAGACACGGGGGCTGTGCCTGGGTTACGCCCGACGGCACGCCACGCAGCCAGGTCCCTCGGACCTGGTCGTCGCGCTCCCCTCCCCGACCGGAGCCAAGGTATGAAAGCCGTTTGAACGTCAAGGGGGACTCCTGAGCATCGCGACTCAGGAGCCTAACTGGTCACGTAGCCCCTCACTCCTTAGTCCCGTCCTGGCTGGGGCTAACGGTGGTTGAGGTATGCGCGGGCCGGGCCCTACCGATGTAGAATGCCAGATCCACCCCTACACTCCCTCTCTATTTGTTGTTTGCGCGTCAAGGGGGACTCCTGAGCATCGCGATTCAGGAGCCTAACTTGTCACGTAGCCCCTCACTCCTTGGTCCTGTCTTGGTGATCCGGTCGGGGCTAACGGCGGTTGAGGTATGCGCGGGGCAGGGCTCTGCCAACGTAAAACATAAAGCAAATAGGAAGGAAACTGCAAAATCTCGAAGCAAATCCAGAAGCAAATATTACAAACCATAATTGTCTTCACAATACCAAACGCAAGTTTAAACGCCTCCCGTGCACATTGCATGAGTTGAAACAGGAAAGAAGCCGCGAGAAGATCACCCTTGGACAACGCCGTCATTCGCCAAGGGCTCCGCCTCCGTGATGGCATTTCCCCCACCAGCTCCACCTCCTGAGGACACGGGATCAGCAGCACCTGCCGTGGGCGCAGTGGCAAAGGCGCGCAACTTCGCCAGCAAGGCTTCCACCTGGCCCTTCACAGCTTCAGTAGCAGCGGCGAAGCGCTCGTTGTCCACGGGCTCCAGCAGCTCGTCAAGATTTGTGCCAAGGTTGTGAAGGTAGACATGGCTGAAGACACGCGTCAGCGCCACAGAAGAAAGGACGCGAGCTTCAACCTTGGCCATGGGGCCAACGCCGATCATGACTTCCTCGAGCGCCTCGACCAAGAAGGGAAGCAGCTGGGCGGGCCGTCCTTGGCACCAGCCATCGGTTCCTCCAAGCCGCTCTCGTAGAGCGTCTTCGACGCCTCGTGAGATCTCTCCTCAAGGCGCGCAAAGGCCACGCGGTCCTCGGCCAGGACCTTCACCTTGGCATCCAGCTCGACCCTCTCCGCCCTCAGCTTCTGCTCCTCCGTCTCCAGCCGGCTGCGCTCAGCAGCCTGCGACTCCGACAGCCGCGTCAGCTCGGCGTCGAAGTCCCTGACAGCATCCTCCCGAGCCTTCATCTTCTCCTCCTTCGCCTGGCAGTCACTAACTTCTTTGGCGTGCTCATCGGGCAAGCCCTGCAGCTCGGCCTCCAGCGCCTTGGAGCAGTCCTGGGTGATCGTGGCATCCTTCAATGCCGCATTGCGGGCGGCTGCGGCCTGGGTGGCGGCTTGTTTCTCCTCCTCAGAAGCTGTCGCGGCCCGCCTCAGCGCCGCTCGGATAAAAGCGTTAGAGTGAAGCCAGCCAGAGACCAGCCCCAGGCGCCCGGCTACCCGAAGTTGGTCAGTGCCCTGGAGGTCTTCTTGCAGCTGGACCATCCTAGAGAGGGCACGCTCCAAGACATCGGAGGAGATAGAAGGACCCGGAACCAGTGGTGCAGGAGGAGGAGGTGGCAGCGTAACCATGGCTCGGGAGACTGGGAGCTCCTGAGCCTTGGGTACCTCAACAATAGCATCAGGCACCGGCACCTCCGGAGTCAGCGGGGCCACGAGGGCTGGGGAGGTGCGAACTTCACCGTCTCCCCCACCCACGGATGAAGGTGCGGCCACAGCAGATGAGTCTGCCCCAGACAGAGCCACCATGTCCCCCTTCTTCTTCTTCACCGCAAGCAGCGGCCTAACCAACTGATGGAGAACGTCAAGCCCCAGCAGCAAAAACAAGAACAAGAAGAAGTTCGAGCACTTACTGGTCAATAGTGGCATAGGTTCACCGATCTCTTGCCGAGCTTGAAGCCCGAGAGCCTAGTGGTCTAGGGTGCAGCCTCAAGAGGTCCAGAAGCAGAAGAGGGCGCAGCAGAAGAGCTGGAGGCGGCTTCAGGTGGTGCTTGGGCAGAAGCAGCCCCTCGGGAGATCAGCATCGACATGTCCTTCTTTGGGATCGTGGGTGGATCCTCTTCCTCCCGCGTGGCGTCGTCCTCGTCGTCGTCCGGCAAGGTGCGAAGGATGCTGGCCCTGCACCGGGGAGAGGTCTCCCCCGTCCCCTCAATGGTCGCCTCCGAGTCGCGCTCCTCTTCTTCTTCATTTTCCTCTCCTCCCCCGCGGGAGTCGCCTGAAGACACTTCCACCGGCGCCGTCTCCCCCTGGGCCACAGGAGGCACCGCCGGCACCAGGCCACGCCCATCAAAGGTGGGCATGGCATCCGCCACCTATTTCCAGTACTAACGGATGAACAAGGAGCAGGGGCACCCTCCAGGCCTTCCTGGTCGTCCCCAACCAAGACGTGAAGAGCTGCGGCAAGATCCTCGTCGGCCAAGGCCACCTGGTTCAGGCGAAGCTCGTCGTCTGCGCCCCCAAGCGTCCACAGCAGGGCGCGAGTGTGCCTGAAGTGGAGCCACCCGCTGCGTCAGGAACTCCCTCAGGAGCGTGGCCCGTGTCAGCTTCACCGCCTTCGCGTTGCCCGGCTTCAAGTCAGTGTTCATCTTCTCCAGCACCAACTTCGCCCGGTCGTCGGTAAGCTTCGCACGAGACAACCCCTCGTCAGACTGGGGCGCCTCCATGGGCAGCACCAACTAGGAGTGGATGCATCTGGCGTCCATCATGACCCACTTGCTCTGGTAGTTGTCGGCCCTCTTCCCAGTCTTCTAGATCGCGTTGGCCTTGGAATACGTGACGAAGTTGGCGCACGCCAAGCTGTGCTCGCCGTTGATTCGGATGGAGAAGAAGTGGCGCAGTAGGGCCACGGACAGCATCACCCCAACATGCGCCTCGCAGTAGTAGGAGAAAATAGACAAAAGGAGAACGGAGTTGGGAAGGAGATGAAGGGCCTGCAACCTGTATTCGCGGAGGATGGCATAGAAGAACTCGGAGAAGGGAGGAACCAGGCCAGCGACGACGGCGTTCATGAAGAAGGGGTAGAAGGTGCTCCCCTTAGCCTCCGGCTCGACGGAGCCAGCCCGTAGTTCGGTCTCCCCCATCTAGCTACCCTCCGCCGCCGTCATCAGGCGCGTAGCAGCGAGATTCTTCTTTGACATATTGGTGGCGTCCAGGGCTGGCGAATACCAAGCCGGTAGCGCGTCGACCTTGGCCTTGCGGGGCGGTATTGCTCACTGAAGGGGAAGGAGTGGAGCGGATTTGCAGATTTCGGAAGCAAGGGAGCAAGGAAGGGGATCTGGAGCAAGGCGAAGGAGAGCAATGAAGGCAAGCCTTACCCAGGCCAGCCTTTTGTCAGTCGGGCAGTTGCCGAGGCAGTGTGGGGAAGCGGAGACGCCCACGTCCAATCAGTCGCCACGCGGCAACCAAGGCCGCAGGTTGTGGGGGCCGCGGTGCTCCGCACTTGCCCTTTGGCTTCGCCGCTAAGCCAAGTCCGAGCACGCCTTGGGCCCAGGGGCTACTGTAGGCGTTCTGGGAATGGGGGTCTCCAGACTTGCCTGCCTGCGGCCTACAGGCTGGCTCAACTAGTGTCCCAGTATGGCCTGTCTTCATCAACCCAAGCTCAAGACCCTCGCGAGGGGCCAAGCCTCACAGGGCGGATAACGCAAGGCCCCCTCAGGAGCGGCCTCACCAGGCAGGCTCGCGAGGAGGCGGAGAGATCAAGGCAAGGTGTCATGGAATAGTCACGTCAGATGTCCTCGTGAAAGGACTTAGTTGTGGAGCCATCGCAACTAGGAAGCTTGAAGGGGTTAAATCGGGACAAGGGACACGAGAGAGTTTATACTAGTTCAGCGCCTTACGGTGAAGGTAAGGCCTACGTCTAGTTGCGTTGGTATTGATATTTCGATAACCAGGGAGCGAGACATGCTATGCCTGGTTCTCGATGTGTTGTTTCTTGCCCTAAGTCGCCAGCAGGTCATCCCCTTATATACATGGGTTGACGCCCATCGGCTTACAGAGTCCCGGCCGGCTTATAAACAGAGTCCGGCTCGGTGACTAGTTAAATATACCTTACGTTACAAGTCATGCCATCATGGCGGTTTACTACAATGGGCTTGAGCCGCCCGTGGGCCTTAAGCTCTTTATTGAACCGCCATCTTCATGCTTGGCCTTGGGCTTCCTATGATGAGTACTCTTTGCGTAACCCGGCCCCTCCTGGGCAGCTTACACAAATAGTCATATCCCCAACATTAGGCCCCAGACTGATTTGAACCTATTCATGTCAGTCTAAAAAATATTCTTAAAGAATTAAATCTTCAGTCTTCTGACTATATAGAGGGTTTTTGTTAACCCGCCATGACATCATCTTCTGGTTCCGTCTTAAATCGGCGTGACGTCATCCTTCCTTCAACTCATTTTTTATTCCACCGAATCCTTCAACGGATCTCTTCTTTACTGACTATTTTGAAAATCGAGGCGTTAGGGCCGCTGGATAATAATTGTTATCTCCTCGTTTCCCGCGCCGTCTCAGTCATCTTCTTCCTATAAATAGGCACGACTCGGGTCCTTTCCCTTTTACCCCTTCAGTTGTCTTCTTCCTCTCCTCTCTGCCGCTCAAGCTCCGCCGCCGTTACCATCGACTCCCTTCGTCTTCATCGACTCAGGCCGCTGCATCGACCTGACTGTGACCAGAGATCGACGGCGAGCTTCCGCAGTTTATCCTCATCTGTGAGTCTCCTTTTCCCTCTTCCTTAGATCTATCTTGAAGCTCCACTGAGTTCATCGGGTTCATCACCACCCGATGCAGATCCTTATTAGTCTGCACTTCCACAGCCTATTTAGATTGTAAAAACCTTGCAGAAACACTGCGGTAGTTGTTTGTGTTGATCTTGTATAGGAATAGATCTCATTTTTCTTGTTTGGAGACCCCCTTTGAATGCATGAACTTCTCTGCCCTGTTTCTAGGTCTAGAAATTTTTCTCCTTCAGAACAATATTTTGATCCATAATAAAGGCTGTTGTCCGTGAAACCTGTTTCCATCACCCGAAAAGCTTCTTCTTGAAAACTTACTTTTATCACCACTGTCTAGGTGTCTTGTTTAAAAAATCCTTGAATGATTGTTGATCCTGATAGCGGCTTAAACTTTCCTGCACAATCACCCTTATATCATTAGGCCCCTTGCTTAAGCCGCCATTTTGAATAAATTTGAATATTTCTCCCGGGTTATATTTGAAACGGAACTTTTACTTTGACGTAGGCCACCGCCGTTATGGCTCCTAAGGCGGTTAAGGCCTCTGTGACTTGCAACTGGGCTCCATCCACAGTCACCAAAAGCAAACTTGCCGAGTTTGTAGCGTCGGGCCATCTGCCAAAAAAGGAAGTCATGTCCTATCGTGCCCCTCACCCGTCTGAGGAAATACCTCAACCCAAAGACGGGTAGGTAGTCGTTTTTACAGACCATATGAACCGGGGGTTTGCCCCTCCCGGCTCAAAATTCTTCAGGGAAGTTCTGGATTTCTTTGACCTGAGGCCTCAAGACATTGGACCCAATTCCGTGTCCAATCTGTGTAATTTCCAAGTCTTCTGCAAGGTATATTTAGGAGAGGAACCAAGTCTGTTGCTGTTCAGGGAGCTTTTTTACTTAAACCGGCAGAATGAGCGCGCCAGCGGACCTAGTCTTGAACTTGGCGGCATCTCAATCCAGCGGCGGAGAGACTGCCTTTTTCCTTATGCTGAGCTGCCGAGTCATCCCAAAGACTGGAACCAGACGTGGTTCTACTGCCAAGACACCTCTCCGGCTAACGAGAAGCCTCTGCCCGGCTTTCGCGCCCTGCGCCTTGAGTCCAATCATCCTCTGGCGGACAAGTTAACTGCTATTGAGCGCCTGCCTCTTAACCCCACCATCAGAAAGATCAAGGCCCTTTTGGGCAACGGGTTAACTGGCATTGATTTAGTCCGGGTCTGGGTTACTTGGCGGATACTACCATTAAGCCGCCGCTCTAGCTTAATGTGTACCTATACAGGCGAAAAGGACGACTCAATGCGTCATTGTCCTGAGGACTTACCAGATGATGTGGCAGATGCTATAGTCCAATCACTATTGAAGGAGGGCACTGTAACCAGCAATACTTTCAGTTTGCTTCCCTTCTGCAAGAAGAATCCGGCTCCTGCAGTAAGTTACTAGTCTTCCCAAATACTCTTTAATATGTTACCTTCTGGTACTTATGATTCCTTGTCTTTTTCCATAGGCCGATGACAACTTCTGGAAGGTCACACTACTAGGAAAAGGGCTATAGATAGGATGGACACTAATGGCGCACTGTACATGTGGTGCGCCATTACTAAATACTAATGGCGCACCATGTGTTGGTGCGCCATTAGTGTGCAAATACTAATGGCGCACCACATCCCACTGTGCGCCATTAGTAAAAAAATTAATTTTTTCAAAACTACTAATGGCGCACCGTGGGGGTGGTGCGCCATTACTAGTTTGACATAGTAATGGCGCACCACACCCACGGTGCGTCATTACTAGTTTAGAAAAAAAAAATAAAAAAATTTTGTTAGTAATGGCGCACTAGCAGACAGTGCGCCATTAATAGTTTTAACTAGTAATGGCGCACTGTCCACTGGTGCGCCATTACTAAGTTTTTTTCAAAAAATATTTAAAAAAAATTCCATTTTTATTTTTTTTTCTAAACTAGTAATGGCGCACCATGAGTGTGGTGCGCCATTACTAGTTAAACTAGTAATGGCGCATGGAAATGTCAAAAAAATAAAACAAAATAAGTTTCCCATGTAATATGTGGTCTAGTTGTTGGGAAAATTTACAAATATGAATTTCGACTTTATTTGCAAAATCTCTCTGGAAATTTGTAAAATAGGCATAACTTTTGCATACGAACTCGGATTAAAAAGTTTTATATATGAAAAAGCATCTACTCGAAAAGTTACATCCCCAAAAACCCCGTTAAACATTTTCAAAATCCCCAAAAAACCTAACAGAAAAAAATTACGGGGCTTTCAAGATCTAGAGGCAAAAAAATTCAAAAAAGTTTAAAAAAATTGGTTTAAAAAAATTGAATTGTTTTTCAAAAAAATGATGCTTAATATGACCGGGAAGTATTTTTCAAAATTTCATCATAGTCATGAACATGAACAAAGTCCTAGACATCAACAAGGTATAATAGGATTGATATGCTAGATATATCAACAAGTGCCTGTGAAGTGAGCTGTTGCTCGGGTAGGATAGAACTTTGAAGTTAAGCGTGCTTCGCCTGGAGTAGTGTGAGGATGGGTGACCTTTTGGGAAGTTTGACCACGGAGTGCGATTTGACCTGAGATTAAGCATATTGACCCGAGATTAAGCCATAGTGACCTGAGATTAAGAAAAAAAAACGAAAAAGAAATGAAAAAAAAATAAAAAAATTCAGAAAAAAATATTGGAAAAAAGTATACCAGATACTAATGGCGCACCGTGGGCTATTCTAATGGCGCACCAGCGGTGCGCCATTAGTATACCAGATACTAATGGCGCACCACAGGTGCGCCATTAGAAAAAAATCTAATGGCGTGGTGCTAGTGGCGCACCTGTAGTGCGCCATTAGTAGCGAAAACAGGTGCGCCACTAGCAGCCCTTTTTCTAGTAGTGTCAAGTATGACCATGAAGCTGCAAAACAGGCCCGGGCGGCCAAGAAGAATGAAAGGAAAGCCGCCAGGATGGGTACCTCTAAAAAGAAGAACCCCAGCGCCTCTGATATGATGAGATTGGACGACTCTTCTTCAGACGAGGAAGAGGAAATCTTTTTAATTTTCTTTAATTCCTTCACCATTACCTTACTAACGTTTAGATCCTTTCAGGAGGATACTGGGAACAGCCAAGCAGCTGGCGAAGAGGTAACTATAATTTCCTCCGACTCAGAGCCTTTACCAACACAAAGAATCCGAAGGGTGACCCGGAAAGTAAGGTTTTCACACCCTCTCGCTTACCAAGATCCTCAATTTCTTTTGAAGCAACAGCAGCTTGAGAACCGGAGGCAGACTCGGGCCAACCAGGATGCAGAGGTTTCCTCTGGCTTACCCGATGTAACCAGGAAGCGTCGGACCGAGGTTATCTCTGACTTACGTTTTGTTTTACCCTTGATGGGTTTGATTCGCCAACCTCTCAATTCATCTGACTCCAACTATCAGGATACCTCCCCTTCTTCTGATGAGTCGATGCAATCGAACATGCCGGCTTTCAAGACGGCTCCCGGGTAATATAACCTTTCTTACTTTGAGTTTATCCATACTTATGCCTTGATACTTACCCTTCCACTTTGATTGACAGTGGGCAAGTAAAGCCCAGCAAGAAGGCAAAGAAAAATAAGCCGTCCCAAGACCCGGTGGTTACTAAACCGGTGTTTGACTCATCCGTTCCGGAAAGCTCCGCTCATCAGCCGCCGCCTGAACTGGCTTCTGACATCCCGCATCCAACTTCTGACCCGCCTGCAGAAGACGTGATTCATAACTTGGATGACCCGGAAGTTCCTAGCCCGGCCAAGACGGCTGACCCGGAGGTTGAGATTGTGAAGAGCCAATACGTTGAACCGGGCCGGCCTACTGCCCTTGCCCAATGCATCGCCAAGGAAGACTTTGCCCAGCGCCGGAAGTCCAAACAAGACATCACTGATTACTCTCACCTAAGTATTGGTGATATAGTCTCGGGCTATCTGAACCAAGTGCATAGTAGTCGTGACCTAGAAATTGACATGGTGAAGCAAATACAGCATAAATCTGAGGTAAAATTAAGCTTTCACTCTGAATCTTACTTACTATACCAGCCCCCAAGTCTATTGCTTATGAGAATATGCTATAGACTTTAAGAATCTGCTAGCTTTTAGTTTTGTCCAGTTTAAATTGAATATGTTTAACCCGGAGAAAACATGAAACTTTAAATTTGGGTTACATTAGCCCCCAAGTGTCAAGTACCTTTACTTGTAAAGTGCTTGAGATTTAATATGTGTAACTTGGTGAAATAGACTAAAAATTCTTTAAACATACATTAGCCCCCAAGTGCCAAGTTTCTTTACTTGTAAAATACTTGGGACTTAAATGTTATCTTACCAAGATTCTTACCATAACCTGATGTCAAATGCAGGCCACCGTAAGTCATTTTGAGGCGGAGATTGCTGAGTTAAAGAGCCAGTTGAAAACCCAAGAGCTCAAAGCTCAGAAAGCCAATTCCAAGTTTGAATTCAGTATCTCTGAACAACAGAAGCTGAAGAAAATTTTTTAATCGGAAAAGAAGGCTTGGCTGGATGAGAGGGCTTCACTGGTGACCCGGGCTGAAACAGCGGAGGCATCTCTTGCCGCAGCAACAAATGAACTGTCTGACTTAAAGCAGCACATATCCCAAATGGTCTCAGCTATCTTTGGTAAGCCGCCTGTAAATATTGTAATCCTTCAAGAGTTATCATAATAGTTGCCTCCGGCTTACTGTTATACCTGTGAACATACAAGCTCCAGGAGTACCAATCTGAAGGAAAATATGCTTGTCAAGCTTAAGGCAGTATACACCTTGGTAGAGCAGCTATACTCCGGGTCACAGCGTGCGTTGACCGCTGTGGCTTTATCAAATACCTCTCCCCGGCTTCTGCAAGACGTGTTGAGACATTTGTCGGTGCTACCTCAACGCATTCAAGACTTAAGGCGGGCATCCGCGAGAGCCGGAGCCGTGGCTGTGTTGAGTCGGGCAAAAGCATGGGTGCCAGAGGTTGACCTTGCTGACCTCTCTCTTGGATATCCAAGTCTTAAGGAGGACGGTACTGCTTTTGGCGAACAGGACTTCACTGCCTGTGTTAAAGTCGTACGCCCTCTGGCGACTCTCATTGGGGAGGATACTGATCTCACCAAGTACTCGCCGGGTTATGATAGCGAGAATCGGAGAATCCCAAATGTCCCATATGACCAAGTCAGCCTGCTCCTCCAATGCGTAAGCATACCTTTGCCCCTGAAGTGGACCCGGCCAGTTTAATAGATGATGAAGCTGAATTTGAAGCTTTGAGCGGCATTGACTGGGCCTTGTCCACCTTCTAGGACACAACAACCAAAGGAGAGGCGGGGAAGGATAACCCGGAGTCATCAAGCTAGCCGGAGGAATAAGCTGCCAGATGGGTTATAACTTGTCAAAGAACAATGCTTCACTTATTCAGACTTGGAGAGTCTTGTAATAGGATAGAAAAACTCCTTAATGCTTGTCATGCCTTATGGTACTTATTGCTTTTGCTAAGCCGCCAGCACTATTTCCATCTTGCTTTATGTTAATCAAGTGGTTCCTTGCTATTCCTCCTTGCTCCGTTTTAATCTGCACGTGAAAACAGGCAAGGCATCCTGGACAGTTTACTGCACCAGCAGGTTATAGAATATTGATAACCCGGACATGATCAAAAAATCATGTGTATAAGCCGGTTCATGATTATTTAAAACATAATCATAACAACATAGCTGCGACCCTTTTTGATAACCTCTTCGGCTCATATAATTTTTTACCTGGCACGTGATAGAACTTGAAGAAACTGATATAAAACCGGAAAGATCAAAAACCATCTCCTCAAGAGGGTTTCAAGGATAGTGAAAATAGTCATACTTGCAAATGTTCACAAGATCCTGATTCGAATATGATCAGAAAAACCATTCCAAAGGGGTTAAGCTAAGATTCGGATACGATCATATAGCCCCAGTGGCTTTGGCGATGCTGATCAAGTGGGTATCGACAGCTATGATCTCTTTGGTTCGAATATGACCTATGTTTGAACAGGAAGCCCCCAATTGAACATTAGAGTTGTTTAATGACGCTGATTCGAATACGATCCACGTCAGACCCAAAGGGGTTAAGCTATGATTAAAATTTGATCAGGAAGCCCCCAAGTGGGTTTGGCAATATGCCCATCAAGTGGGTATCGACAGCTATGTTCTCTTTGGTTCGAATACGACCTATGTTTGAACAGGAAGCCCCCAAGTGACCAAGGCTTGATTTAGATATGATCATAAGCCGGACCAAAGGGAAAGCCGGATTCAAATATGATCCGTCCCCTGTTGGCAATGTCCATCACCTGATAAAGAAAACATGAAACATTCTTTATGGGAAAAAAGGACAGAGGTCCTGCTTTATTGCTTTATATAATATGTACAATATAGAAAGTATCTTAAGAAGTAACTTAAGTATAGTAAGGCCAGCGGGTCTCCTCCTCCGATTTAAATGAGTCCTTGCGCTCTCGAATATCGATGAGATAATATGACCCGTTGTGCAGATTCTTGCTGACCACAAAGGGTCCTTCCCAACGCGGGGATAGCTTGTGCATGTCAGACTGATCCTGGATGAGCCGGAGCACCAAGTCGCCTTCCTGAAAGGTTCTGCTTCTAACCCGGCGGCTATGATAGCGGCACAGGTCTTGCTGGTAAATCGCCGAGCGGGCTATTGCCAAGTCTCGCTCCTCGTCCAACAAGTCCAGTGCATCCTGACGAGCCTTTTCATTATCCGCCTCAATGTAAGCCGCCACTCGGGGTGAGTCGTGCCGGATGTCACTTGGCAGGACCGCCTCTGCTCCATAAACCATGAAAAAAGGCGTGTATCCTGTGGATCTGTTAGGCGTAGTGTTGATGCTCCATAACATGGAGGGTAACTCCTCCACCCAACAACCCGGAGTCCGCTGTAATGGGACCAAGAGCCGGGGTTTGATGCCTTTCAAGATCTCTTGATTAGCTCTCTCTGCTTGACCATTGGATTGAGGATGAGCAACAGCCGAAACATCAAGCCAGATATGTTCTCTTTGACAGAACTCTTCCATGGCACCCTTAGAGAGATTAGTTCCATTATCAGTTATGATGCTATGTGGAAAACCAAAGCAAAATATCACCTTTTTTATGAACTGAACCGCCGTGGCTGCATCACACTTACTGACCGGCTCTGCCTCAACCCACTTGGTAAACTTGTCCACTGCCACCAGCAGATGTGTCTTTTTGTCTTTAGACCTTTTGAAAGGTCCGACCATGTCAAGCCCCCAAACTGCAAACGGACAAGTGATTGGGATCATCCTTAACTCTTGAGCCGGCACATGAGCTCGTCGTGAGAATTTTTGACACCCGTCACATTTGCTGACCAGGTCCTCTGCATCAGCATGAGCCGTCAGCCAATAGAAACCACGATGAAAGGCCTTGCCTACGAGGGATTTTGACCCGGCGTGATGGCCACAATCTCCTTCATGGATCTCACGGAGTATTTCTTGGCCTTCTGTAGGTGATACGCAGCGTTGAAACACTCCCGTGATGCTGAGTTGATGTAACTCGCCGTTAACAATCGTCATGGATTTGGAGCGCCTGACGATTTGTCTCGCCAACGTCTCATCCTCCGGTAACTCACCCCGGGTCATATAAGCCAAGTAAGGCACCGTCCAATCCGGGATAACATGAAGAGCTGCCACCAGCTGTGCCTCCGGGTCTGGCACTGCTAAGTCTTCCTCGGTAGGTACCTTGACAGAAGGGTTGTGTAACACATCAAGAAAGGTGTTGGGCGGCACCGGCTTACGTTGGGATCCCAACCGGCTTAAAGCATCAGCCGCCTCGTTCTTCCTTCGATTAATGTGCTCCACTTGATAACCCGTGAAGTAACCAGCCACAACATCTACTTCACGATGATAAGCCGCCATAAGGGGGTCTTTGGAATCCCACTTGCCGGACACTTGTTGAGCCACCAAATCTGAGTCGCCCAAGCATCGTACCCGCCTTAAGTTCATCTCCTTAGCCACCCGGAGACCATGAAGTAATGCCTCATATTCAGCTGCATTGTTAGTACATGGAAACATAAGCCGGAGTACATAGCGAAATTTGTCACCTCGAGGGGAAGTTAACACCACTCCATCCCCCGAGCCTTCTAGCTGCCTAGACCCGTCAAAGTGAATAGTCCAGTATGTGTTATCCGGCTTCTCCTCAAGGGCTTGCAACTCTGTCTAATCATTGACGAAGTCCACCAAGGCCTGAGACTTAATAGCCGTCTGGGGCATGTATTTCAAGCCATGAGGCTCAAGCTCAATAGCCCACTTGGCGACTCGTCCTGTGGCCTCTCTGTTCTGAATAATGTCTCCCAAGGGGGCAGAACTTACCATAGTTATAGGATGGCTTTGAAAATACTGTTTCAACTTCCGGTTTGCCATGAACACCCCATAAACAAGCTTCTGCCAATGAGGGTATCTTTGCTTGGATTCAATGAGCACCTCACTGATGTAGTAAACCTGCCGTTGAACCGGATGCTCCTTAACGGCTTCCTTACGCTCCACCACGATGGCAACGCTGACGGCTCGTGAATTGGCAGCCACATATAACAGCAAAGGCTCTTTGTCAATTGGAGCCGCAAGAATCGGCGGCTCAGACAATTGTCTCTTTAAGTCTTCAAAAGCAGCATCAGCGGCCTCACTCCAAACAAAAGTGTCTGTTTTCTTCATCATCTGGTACAATGGGAGGGCTTTCTCACTGAGCCGACTTATGAACCGACTTAAGGCGACGATGCGACCCGCCAATCGCTGAACATCATTGGTGCACGCCGGTTTAGCCAGAGAGGTAATCGCCTTAATCTTCTCCGGGTTAGCTTCGATGCCTCTGTTGGACACCAGAAAGCCCAAAAGCTTGCCTGCAGGAACACCAAACACACATTTGGCCGGGTTAAGCATCATCTTGTAGACCCGGAGATTATCAAAGGTCTCCTTTAAGTTGGATATCAAGGTTTCCTTTTCTATGGACTTCACCACAATGTCATCACATAAGCATGGACATTACGCCCGATTTGGTCGTGCAAACAGTTCTGCACACACCGCTAATAAGTCGCCTGGGCACTCTTGAGCCCAAATGGCATAGACACATAACACAAGGCTCCAAACGGAGTGATGAAAGCCATCTTCTCCTGGTCCTTAACTGCCATCTTAATCTGATGATAACCGGAGTAAGCATCCAAAAAGCTCAAACGCTCACAACCCGCCGTAGCATCAATGATTTGATCAATACAGGGGAGGGCAAAAGGGTCAGCCGGACAAGCCTTGTTCAAGTCCGTGTAATCCACACACATACGCCAGGTGCCATTCTTCTTGAGGACGAGCACCGGGTTAGCCAACCACTCCGGGTGAAAAACTTCAATGATAAACCCGGGCGCTAAGAGCCGGGCGACTTCTTCCCCAATAGCTTTCCGTCATTCCTCATTAAAACGGCCAAGAAACTGCCTGACCGGCTTATACTTTGGATCAATATTGAGAGTGTGCTCAGCGAGTTCCCTCGGTACACCCGGCATGTCAGAAGGTTTCCATGCAAAGATGTCCCAGTTCTCACGGATGAACTTGATGAGCGCGCTTTCCTATTTGGGATCCAAGTTGCTGGTGATGCTGAACTGTTTAGAAGAATCACCCGGGGTAAAATCAACAAGCTTCGTCTCAGCCGCCGACTTAAATTTCAACGCCGGGTCATGCTCTGTAGTTGTCTTCTTCAAGGATGTCATATCTGCCGGGTCAACATTATCTTGATAAAATTTGAGCTCTTGTGCTGCACAGGCCGACTCAGCATAAGCCGCGTCACCTTCTTCACACTCCAATGCCACCTTACGACTACCATGCACGATGATGGTGCCCTTGTAACCCGACATCTTGAGCTGTAAATAAACGTAACACGGCCGTGCCATAAACTTAGCATAAGCCGGTCGTCCAAACAGAGCGTGGTATGGGCTCTTGATCTTGACCACTTCAAACATCAACTTCTCAGCTAGGGAGTCATGTTCGTCTCCAAAAGCCACCTCCAGCTCAATCCTGCCAACTAGGTAAGCCGACTTACCAGGGACAACTCCATGGAAAACAGTGTTGGATGTTCTCAGGTTTTTATTAGTCAACCCCATGCGCTAAAAAGTCTCATAGTAAAGGTGTTGATGCTACTACCCCCATCCATGAGCACCATGGTGAAGTTATACCCACACCCCTGAAGCACCACTACCAAAGCCAGCTGACCTGGGTTATCGACCCGCGGAGGATGATCCTCCCTACTCCATATGATGGGCTGCTCTGACCACCTTAAATAACGAGGAATAGCCGGCTCAACGGAATTCACAGCCCTCTTATGAACCTTCTGGTCACGTTTGCACAAGCTAGTGGTAAACACGTGATACTGTCCGCCACTCAACTGCTTCGGATGGCTTTGATAACCCGACTATTGCTGCTGTCCATTTTGACCAGACTGCTGCTGACTGTTACCACCTGGATGCCCCTGAAAACCGAAATTTGAACCGCCGCCCGGGCCATGAAAGCCGCCGGCCCCTGAGCCGCCACCAGACCCTTGACCACCGTCGAAGGTGTTGGAATTTTCAAACACCTTCATGATCGCACAATCTTTCCACAGATGTGTGGCCGGCCGCTCCTGGGTGCCGTGAGTAATTGCTCCAGCGATGGGCCTGACCTGCCGGATCGTGGCGGCTTACCTTTACATCTCGGATTGTTACCTCGTACGTTGGCATTGGCCACAAACTCCGGTTTACCGTCCGCCTTACGCTTATTGCCGCCTTGGTTCCCCGGGTTATGCTGCTGACCCTTTTCATTGCCGTTCTGTTTTCCCTTCCCTGTCTTCTCATCATCAGACGCGGGATCCTTGGTACTATCAGAATCGGCGTATTTGACTAAAGCCGCCATCAGTGTACCCATATCTGTGAGGTCACGCTTAAGGCGCCCCAGTTTCATCCTCAACGGCTCAAAACGGCAATTTTTCTCCAGCATAAGAACTGCAGACCCGGCGTCCATCTTATCGGAAGAATGAATTATCTCCGTGACCCGGCGTACCCAATGGGTGGTGGATTCACCTTCCTCTTGCTTGCAATCCGTCAAGTCCACAATCGACATAGATTGTTTACAGGTGTCCTTGAAGTTCTGGATGAACCGGACTTTTAACTCGCACCATGAACTAATGGAATTGGGTGGCAAGCCTTTTAGCCACGACCGGGCTGTTCCATCTAACATCATGGTGAAATATTTAGCCATTGCCGCGTCACTGACTTCTAGCAACTCCATGGCCATCTCATAACTCTCGATCCAGGCCCCGGGCTGTAAATCGGCCATGTAGTTTGGTACCTTTCGAGGTCCCTTGAAGTCTTTGGGCAGTCGTACATCGCGCAGAGCCGGCACTAGGCAAGGGACACCGCCGGTTCTTGTGGCTACTCCCGCCTCAACAGATGTCATTGGATACTCTGGGTGATCATTCTCCTGATGTACTTGGTCCTGCACCGGGTTATAGCCCCCGGGCTGGTTACGTCGTTGGGCATTGCTTGACAAGGCTTCCAACTCCATGCGTCTGCTGTAACTCGGGCTCCAGTTCTGGCGAGATGGTGCTCCCCAGGGCGGGGGAGTGGAATGAATCCTGTCTCGGCTGTAAGAATAGTTCTCCTGCTGAGCCAGGGCCGTCCGAAGGAGCTCCCTGACCCTCCGGGTCTCCACCGCTGTCGGGTCGTCACCTTCCATAGGAAGAGCCGCTAAACATGCTGAAGCTGCGATTAAATTCTCCATGGGGTTGGAAAAGTGACCCGGTGGAATCGGCACATAACGCGGCGGTGGCATGCTCACGTGAGGCGGCACCATATCCCGAGGCTGAGCTAGTCTTCCTGTTCCGGCTGTCACAAGCCGATCGGCCTCTGGCGGGTTACTAGGGCCGGCTCCGGGTGTAGCAAAGAGAACCCGGGGGTCGTAATTCGGAGGTAAACGGGACTGCATTTTCTGATGTCTCCTCCTCATCACCTCATTGGATGCGTTTAAGCTCATCGTGAGCTGGTAAGCTTCTGACTGCAAGCGCTGTGCCCAGGCGTCGAGAGCCGCCCGTTCTGCAGCTAGTCTAGTATCCTCAGCTGCCAAGGCCTCCTTGGCCCGAGCTATTTCCTCACGCACCTGAGCTACTGCTGCGTCGTGCTCATCCTTGTCGGCAGGGATAACCGTAGCGGTTAACAGGGCCTTAAGCTTGTCCATGAGATCTATCAGCACCTGAGCCGGCGGGCGCACGGGGCCTCCTTCCCCGGCTGCTCCTGACCCGGACGTGATTGCTGCTGCCGCTGTAGAATTTGAACCGGGCTGAGTTCCATCCATGAAGATTCCGGCCCATCTTGGCGGCTCATCGGAGTCCGGAATACTGATGCCATCGGAACAGCCCCCGAGCGTGCCGTCTTCTACCTGATATAACGAATCTGTTGAGCCGGCGGACGAGTCACCATCTGAAAGGACGGCCGTCTCACCCCCATCTTCAGATCCAGAAAGTTCTTCTCCATGGACATAGCCCACGACGGCACGCCTCATTACCGGCTGAGTTCAGGTCTTCCTCGCATGCTGAGCCGTCTCGACGAGGTCAGTGCAGTTGTCCGGCTCAGGGCCCGGCTCACCGATCCGGCCGATGAAGACGTGGATTCCGCCGAAGGGGACCCGGTATCCGTCCTCAATTGAGCCGGCGTCGGGACCCCAGTCTTCGTCGTTGATGTAGATCTTGCCGCGACGACTCTTGGTCATCCGGCCCACTACGTACCCCTTGAGCCCTTCGAAGTTGCCCTTCAAGAATTCAAATGCACCGTGCGCTGGCCCCACGGTGGGCGCCAACTTTCGTGGAATAGTCACGTCAGATGTCCTTGTGAAAGGACTTAGTTATGGAGCCATCGCAACTAGGAAGCTTGAAGGGGTTAAATCGGGACAAGGGACACGAGAGAGTTTATACTAGTTCGGCCCCTTACGGTGAAGGTAAGGCCTACGTCTAGTTGGGTTGGTATCGATGTTTCGATAACCAGGGAGCGAGACATGCTATGCCCGGTTCTCGATGTGTTGTTTCTTGCCCTAAGTCGCCAGCAGGTCGTCCCCTTATATACACGGGTTGACGCCCACCAGCTTACAGAGTCCCGGCCGGCTTGTAAACAGAGTCCGGCTCGGTGACCAGTTAAATATACCTTACCTTACAAGTCATGCCATCATGGCGGTTTACTACAATGGGCTTAAGCCGCCCGTGGGCCTTAAGCTCTTTATTGAACCGCCATCTTCATGCTTGGCCTTGGGCTTCCTCTGATGAGTACTCTTTGCGTAACCCGGCCCCTCCTGGGCGGCTTACCCAAATAGTCATATCCCCAACACAAGGGGTACCTCGCAAGGTGCCCATGACGCAAGCCATGACGATCAAGACCAGGCAGGCGCCAGGAGGGCGCTAGCCTGCGCAGTGTCCTCATTTCCTCTTTGGTGCAAAGGGGGCAAGCACAGGCGCAGAGTACCAAGGCATCAGGCAAAGGTTTCCATATCGGTGCAACGAGACCAAGGCCAGCAGGACGGTAGGAAGAAGGTCACCGTGGAGCCCAAGACGGCGTCATCACCAGTGCCTTTGGCAGTCGAAAACCAACTTTAGTCAGGATAGCTTGTACTAGCTGTCCCCTTTCAAAATGGCCATTGTTGGCTCCCTTCCCGCTCAATATTTGGGAAGAGGACCAGGGCCTCTATAAATAGGGCTAGCCACGACAGTAGAAAGCATCTAATCTAGAGCCAAGAGAGACGGATCGACTCCTCTCCAAACACACCACCAGAAGATCACCTCTCCTCGCGAGGCTGTTCTTCCTCTGTACTGTTCATCATCAGCCCAAGAGGCAATCCACCACACCACACACTGGATTAGGGTATTACACCACAACGGTGGCCCAAACCAGTATAAACCTCGTGTCTCTTGTGTTGTTCATCGTGCTAGCTTAGAAATCATGGCGAGGCTGAGGGCATGTTTCGGTAGGGAGAAGATATTCGTGCGCACCTCAGAGTTCGAACCTTAAGGGTTTTGCGGGAACCCGATATCTGACAGCCAGTGACCCCGTCCCAGCGACAGATGCTGTCGGGGACGGGGACGCATCCTCCCCACCTACCGTGGGTAAGTATACTAGTTTCTACCATTATCGCTTTGGATTTCTTTCCTTCTTTCTGCCATGGGTTGCCCTGATTTTGGCTTTATCTTTCTCCCTTCTTTGGTTTCAGATCCCCCATCGATAAACCAGGCGATCATCAATGCCATGATCATGGAGACTGCCAAGGACGCCGAGGGAGAGGCCACCTATATTTCTAGTGAGGAGGCCGCCAAGGGGTTTGCCGAGGAGGCCGGCAAGGATCGTGCCGGGGAGAAGGTGGCTGAGGAGCCTACTGGAGAAGCCGGCAAGGCTGCCACCGAGGAGGCCGCTATAGGGCCCGCCGAGGATCCCGGCGAGGCCACCACTTGAGAGGCCACCAAGGATCCTGCCGAGGAGGAGGTGGTCAGTGACCAACTCTATTGGAAAAGGCAGTGCCTAGGATGTGCTTAGGCACGCCTAGGCACTAGGCAATGGCCAAACGCCTCGCCTAGGGCATAAATGGAGGTCTAAGCAGGGCAAGCAAGGAATTGCCTATGCAAGCAAGAAATCATGCCACATACTGCACTAGTATGCCAAACGGGTTATATTCCAATGGTAGTAGATGGTAATTAACTTACTTATATGCCCTAAACTAATATCAACACCCATATAATAATCACGAATACACTACGAGTAAAAACTATATTACCGCCTAGGCCGCGCCTAGGGCGCTTAGGCACCGCCTAGGCACTAGGCGAAGGCCAACCGCCTCGCTTATGCCTTCCTCCTCCTAAACCCCTGCCCCGAGTAGGTACTTGAAGGTTGGCGATGACCACTTCGTCAGCATCCCAGGAGAGGCAGGCACCAGAACGCCAATCGAGGGGGATGTCTTTGATGAGGAGATCCTCACCGCTGTCGGGCTCCAGGTTGTTGATTAACTGAGCATCAGCAGCGGCGTCTCCAAGGAGGACCAACTCCTTCAGGCTATAGGTGCTAACTTCCACAAGCTCCAGGATTTCCACCGGGCTCCCAAAGAGGTGTACTCCAGAATGGCGGCCGCGGACAAGGCCGAGGCCGACTTCCAAGAGTGCGTCGCCCAGATAAAAACCTAGTTTGACGAAGCTTGGGAGGATGTGAGGGCCTCCCAAATTCAGCTGGGTGAGCGTTAGTGGGACCTCCTCTTGAAGCAGGCTGATTTTGACAAGGCGCAGGAGGTGGACAAGGCCAAGGCTGCCAAGGACGAGTCCGACCAGATGCAGCACCACATCTCACTCGATGTCCGGGAGGAGGACTTAGTCACTCCTGAATTGGCGCTTGCCGCTATGCTCCATGGCAAGGACAAGGAGATCGAGCGGCTCATCATGTAGAGGATCCAAGACCTGACACAGAAGCACCAGGAGACGCTCAGTGCTCTGGCCCTCGACCACGCCGGCAAGCTAAAAGAGGCCGTCGACCATGCTGAAGCGGTAGAGGGCACCAAGATTGAGCTAGACGGCAAGGTGTAAAAGATGGGGGCGAGCCTGGCCGAGCTCACCAAGGAGATCTCCACGCTCAAGGACGATAAAGAGAAAGCTTTCTATGACCTGGCAGAGATGCAGAACACCATATTTGACCAAACCAAGCTGCTCTCCACGGCCAATGAGTCCATTGATGATCTGAAGCTGAAGCTGGATAGCCAGGAGAAGATGCTCTCAGAATCCCAGGCTCATGAGCAGACCCTGGCCAAGGACCTTGCGGGCGAGCAGCTGCTGTTGTGGACTGCCGCCACTTCCCACAACAAACTCATGGTGAGCATGAAGCTTTGGACCAGCCACCTAATGGACGTCGCAGAGAAGATCACCATGCAGCTGACTGCCATGGGCATGCCAAACTTTAGGTTCTCCCACGAGACGAGAGTAACCGAGAGCGCCAGGCTGTCTGAGTTCTTCGAGCATGTTCTTGATGCCCTGAAGCTGCTTCAGTCCACTAGGGCGGCCTACCTGGCCGAGGAGCCCCGGCAACTCTGCCGAGACGCCTTGATCAAGGTGCTCACCAAGGTAGTGCACTGGAACCCCAGCGTCGACTTTGCTCAGGTGCTCGACAGCTTGCCGGAGACATCGACCGTCAGGCGCTCGAGGAGTGCATCAAGCCCATCATCAGCTGCGTCAGCGGAGTCGTGAGGTTGGAGGGCCAGCGTCGGGATTAACTGCTTCGTCCCTTGTAGCTGCTGCGAGTCCGTACCCAAGAAAGATTATCTTAAGTTATAATCATGGCAACTTTTGTTGTAATATGACTTTTGCTGTACTTTGAACTGGGTGCATGTTATCTTCCCGTTCTAGTTCATCTTTGTATTTTCGGCACCCTACTCTTAGTTGGATAGGCCTACCTGCACGTGCACCCCTTGCCGTAGGCGCTAGAAGGACAGATCCTTAGCAGCCTCCGGAGGGAGTCGATGCCAGGGGCCTACCCTGTCGCTCTTGGCACAGTCACTTGGACTGTCGAGCGGACTCGAGGCAGAACAGGGGCGCTGTTGATTACGGCAAGGCACCCCTCCGTTCCTAGCAGAGCGCAGCACCCGAACTGTTGAGCGGACTCGAAACAGAACAGGGGCGTTGCCAATCGCGTCAGGGTTCCTTTTGCGTGCAGGTTCTCCATACAAGGACCGAAACCATCGAGGGGGATAACCTCATAAAAAGGAATTATTACTTAAAGTTAAGATAACTTAGCTTTGTCATTGCTGCCGTGGGCGCCGCCGCTCGCCTGGCCCTTCGCACTATGATGGCGCGGAAGGACTCGATCGGCCTGGCCGCCGCGGTCGCCTTGTTCTTCGGTGCCATGGCGATGAAGGAGATACTGTACTAACTACATACCAGATTCTCACAACTAAGCCACCCCTACCTGGCGCGCCAACGATGTCGGGGAAACCTATCACCTATGGGGTTACAAGGATCCCTTTTACGTTTGGCGGGGGATTAGTTGCACGAAGAGTAGGTCGAGCTGTTAGCACACAGAGGATATTTATCCAGGTTCGGGCCGCAAGGATGCGTAATACCCTAGTCCTGCTTTATCTGGTTATATGTGTGTTTTTGAGCTTTTGAACTAGCTATGATGTGTGCTTTGTCCAAAAGTCTGAATCCTCTCTCTGTGCTCCTTGGGCCTCCTTTTATACACAAAGGGGTTGCCACAGTGGCACACAGGAGGTGGTAAGCTACAGTGCTACGAGCTTATCACTTGATCAACGTAGGACAAGCACATTTAATGCGTTGCCTATGTGCCCTCTCGCTTGATTGGGGACAGCAACAGGGGCCATCTTATCCTTCGCCGCTCCTCCTCGCCTCGCCACGCGTCCGGGCCGACGAGGCATGCAGCGCCATGCTGGCCAACCAGCTACTGCGTTGGCAAAATGGTAGGCTTCCACGAAGATCGGCATGCCAGCACACAGGCGCCTGCTCAGCCTGCATGCCTATCGTCGCGTTGGAGTGGTGGTGAAGTGGCGAAACCTTGCCGGACGCGGGTCTAGCCACGGCCCAGTGATTCCTGTCAAGGCTTGTCGGGAGCTTTGGAGTCGTCCCCGGCAAGGGTCTTGCCGGGGGACTTCATCTTCTGATCCCACATGGATTCGTGGGTTGCCAATCTTCATGAGGAGATGCATGCCACTAGGCATGTGCTCTCCAAATCTTGGTCTTTAACATTGTTGATGGTGTCAGAGCTCTCTATCCCAAGGGTGGTGGCCCTGCTGGTCTATTCGCAAGATGCCGCGGCAAGGAGCTTGCCGGGGGCCTCGCAGGTCGCCTCGGCAAGGCTTGTTGCCGGGCGTGGCCCTACCAGTCTCCTACTGCTCGCTACTCTAGGCATCTGTTTTGACATTCCTTGTTCCTGCCTTGCCTCTTGCCATCCTCCTCTGCTTTGCCGAGTCCTGCTGTAAGTGTGGCTGCGACCATCCGTGCACAAGTAATGGGTAGAGAAGTAACCACACTTTTTTACACCGACACTGCCTATGCACAATTCTGGGGTACTAAAGGACCCAAACTTTAGTACACCAAGAGGAGCCCCCAGCCTTGGTCCACACACGCATGCGAGGCGTCATTGGGTCATGCCCGAACGGTGCTATCGGATATCGGGTTCCAGCACAACCCTTAAGGTTCGAACTCTGGGGTGTGCATGAAGATCTTCTCCCTACCGAAACACGCCCAAAACCTAGCCGCGACTCTAAGATAGCACGATGAACAATAAGAGACACGAGGTTTATACTGGTTCGGGCCACCGTTGTGGTGTAATACCCTAATCCAGTGTGTGGTGTGGTGGATTGCCTCTTGGGCTGATGATGAACAGTACAGAGGAAGAACAACCTCGCGAGGGAGGTGTTATTGTGGTGGTGGGTGTTCTGCTTCGTTAGGATTCGATCCCCTCCTACTGTGGTGGTTATCTCTATTTATAGAGGCCCTAGACCTCTTCCCAAATATCGAGCGGGAAGGGAGCCAACAACGGCCATTTTGAAAGGGGATAGATAGTACAAGCTATCCTGACTAAAGGTGGTCTTCGACTGTCAAAGGCACTGGCGATGACGCTGTCTTGGGCTCCATGGTGACCTCTGTCCTGCCGCTTGGCTGGTCTTGGTCTCGTTGCACCGATATGGAAACCTTTGCCTGATGCCTCGGTACTCCGCGCCTGCGCTTGTTCCCTTTGCACCAAAGAGGAAATGAGGACACTGCGCAGGCTGGTCCCCGCCTTGCGCCCGCCTGGTCTTGGTCGTCATGCCTTGCGTCATGAGCACTTCACGAGGTACCCCTTGCCTTGATCTCTCTGCCTCCTCGTGACCCTGCCCTGTGAGGCCGCCCCTGAAGAGGCCTTGTGTCGTCTGCCCCGCGAGGCTTGGCCCCTCGCGAGGGTCTTGAGCGTTTGTTGATGAAGATGGGCCGTACTGGGCCACTGATGAGCCACGCCGCAGGCCGCAGGGAGGCAAGTCTGGGAACCACCATTTCCAGAACACCGACAGTAGCCCCCGGGCCCAAGGCGCACTCGGACTTGGCTCAGCAGCGAAGCCAAAGGGCAAGTGAGGAGCGCCACGGGCCCCAACAGCCTGCGGTCTTGGTTGACGCGTGGCGGTTGATTGGACGTGGGCGTCTCTGTTTCCCCACGCTGCCTCGACAACTGCCCGACTTTACGAGTCCCTGCTGCATGCAAAAAGAGTCATCATCACGTACGATCGTGGAGGCCGGCGGTTGGAATCCCTTGGGCTATAAATGGGGAGGGGCGAAAGCCCCCGTTGCACATCTCCCCTTGCCCCTCCTGCTTCTTCTCCTTCCTCGCTCCAGTTGCTTGCAGCATCCCATGGCGCCCGTGAAGAGGTTCTTGACCGTGGAGAAGGGGAAGGCTCGCTTGGAAGGGCCTGGCTCTCCTCTGCCCTAGCGTGGCCGTGGCCGCCCCGACAAGCGTCCCGCGACTCCCATCGCGGCTTCTCATGGTCGCGGTGGTGGCCCTTCACACGGTGGTGGCCGCCCAAATCGAGGCAGCCCAGTCGATGGAGGGAGGCAAGTCGTGGCTGCGCGGCCTCCCTGGCCGCGCTTCCATTCATCGGAGGTGCTGCCGGAGTTTGTTGTGTGGTCGGACAACCCGGCCGGCAACTGGCTCCAGCTCCCTCACTTCTTCGGCGGTGAATTGCCAGCCGCTGGCCCTGGCGGGCTCTAGCTGCAGGCGGACGGCTGCTGTAGCAGGGCCTCCTGGGTTGCGGTGGAGATCTCCGTCACCGGGAACGTGGCCCTGGCTCGGGGCTGGCAGACTGATACGTCTCCAATGTATATATAATTTTTGATTGTTCCATGCTATTATATTACCAGTTTTGGATGTTTATGGGCTTTATTTTACACTTTTATATCATTTTTGGGACTAACCTACTAACCGGAGGCCCAGCCCGTATTGCTGTTTTTTTTCCTATTTCAGTGTTTCGGAGAAAAGGAATATCAAACGGAGTCCAAACGGAATGAAACCTTCGGGAGCGTGATTTTTGGAACAAACGTGATCTAGAGGACTTGGAGTGGAAGTCAAGCAACAACTAAGGCAGCCACGAGGGTGGAGGGCGCACCCTCCTGTCTCATGGGCCCCTCGGGCGCCCACCGACCTACTTCTTCCTCCTATATATACCCATGTACCCCGAAAACATCAGGGGAGCGCACGAAAACCTAATTCCACCACTGTAACCTTCTGTATCCGCGAGATCCCATCTTGGAGCCTTCGCCGGTGCTCCGCCGGAGGGGGAATCAACCACGGATGGCATCTACATCAACACCATAGCCTCTCCGATGAGTTGTGAGTAATTTACCATAGACCTTCGGGTCCATAGTTATTCTCTAGATGGCTTCTTCTCTCTCTTTGAATCTCAATACCAAGTTCTCCTTGATCTTCTTGGAGATCTATTCGATGTAACTCTTTTTGCGGTGTGTTTGTCGAGATCCGATGAATTGTGGGTTTATGATCAAGTTTATCTATGAGAAATATTTGAATCTCCTCTGAATTCTTTTATGCTTGATTAATTTATCTTTGCAAGTCTCTTCGAATTATCAGTTTGGTTTGGCCTACTAGACTAATCTTTCTTGCAATGGGAGAAGTGCTTAGCTTTGGGTTCAATCTTGCGGTGTCCTTTCCCAGTGACAGCAGGGGCAGCAAGGCACGTATTGTATTGTTGCCATCGAGGATAAAAAGATGGGGTTTATATCATATTGCATGAGTTTATCCCTCTACATCTTGTCATCTTTCTTAATGTGTTACTCTGTTCTTTGTGAACTTTATACTCTAGATGCATGCTGGATAGCGGTTGATGTGTGGAGTAATAGTACTAGATGCAGGCAGGAGTCGGTGTACTTGTCACGGACGTGATGCCTATATACATGATCATTCCTAGATAATCTCATAATTATTCGCTTTTCTATCAAATGCTCGACAGTAATTTGTTCACCCACCGTAATACTTATGCTATCTTGAGAGAAGCCACTAGTGAAACCTATGGCCCCCGGGTCTATCTTTTATCATATAAGATTTCAATCTACTTTTATTTGCATATTTACTTTTCTAATCTATATTATAAAATACCAAAAATATATTTATTTATCATATTATCTCTATCAGATCTGACTTTCACAAGTTGCCTTGAAGGGATTGACAACCCCTTTATTGCGTTTGTTGCGAGTTCTTGTTTGTTTGTGTAGGTGCGTGGGACTTTTGAGGAGCCTCCTACTGGATTGACACCTTATTCTCAAAAACTGAGGGGGATACTTATGCTACTATTGCTACATCACCCTTTCCTCTTCAAGGAAAACCAACGCAAGCTCAAGACGTAGCAAGAAGGATTTCTGGCGCCGTTGCGGGGGAGGTCTTCGCTCAAGTTAAGACATACCAAGTACCCATCACAAACTCATCTCCCTCGCATTTACATTATTTGCCGTTTGCCTCTCGTTTTCCTCTCCCCCAATTCACCCTTGCCGTTTTATTCGCCCTCTCTTTCCCAATCTCCTCTCTCTTCCGCTTGCCCTCTTCTTCCTCCTCGCAGTCACATCCCTAGTTCTATTAAGGCCTAGTGCTAGCATCTGGTGTTGCATCATGTTTAAATTCCAGTTAAACCTGAAATGGGGATTGCCTAAACCCTAGCATCAAAGGAATTCACTAGGTTCAACTAGAATATTTCCAGCGAATCCGAATGGCTTTCAAAAATGTCCATCATTTCTGGAAAATGCTAGAAACATTAACCAGAGGTGTTGCACCTTTTTCCATGTCATATTTGGGCTCTGGATTAAATCATACACTATTTGCAATTGGGCATTTCAATGCTATATAATATTTTAAATGCTCAATTAATTTGAACTTAAGTGAGGGTTGTTGGTAATATTCCAAACAGAGCCCACAATTATTTTCAGGATTTTTGAAAATGTTTTGGTATTTTAAATAAAGCCCAGAAGTTACAGAAAAATAGAAAACAGAAAACAATTTAGAAAAGAGAGAGAGAACGCCTACCTGGGCCACTTACCTGGCCGGCCCAGTTGGCAGCCCACCTGTGCGGCCCAGCCCACCTGGGCCCTCCCCTGTCGTCTTCCTCCATGCCAGGAGGACGAGCGTGTGGCCGACGCACGCCGGTGCATGCCTGGCCACCTCCTTCTTGCCGCTTCGCCCTGGCCTCTTCGGGTGACGCCACGCAGCCCCCTCGCTCCTCTCCCTCACTCTCTGCTCTCTCCCTCGCCCTCTAGTCCCTTCCTCGAGCGCGACCGAACACAGCCGTTGCCTCCGCCGACGATCACCGTGGTCACCGTCCACCCTACCCTCTCCGTACCGTCCAACGGCTCCACCGCGACGCCCTCTTCCTCATCGCCACGCCACGTGACGCTGGGAGCCTCGTGCCGTCGTCCTCGCCCTCGTCTTCTTCCGCGGGATCCGATGACAACCGCCGACGATTCGACGCCGTCCGGCCTCCCTCGAGCTCGCCGACCACCTCTACGACCCCGCTGTGAGCTCCGCCATCGATTCCCCCTCTCCCCGTACTCTACCTCCCTCTCTAGCCGCCGTTCGTAACGAGCCGGAGAGCTCTTCGCTACCGGCCATGTCACCGCCATGGCTACGGCTGTTGGAGCTCGCACTCGAGCACACCACTGCGCTCAGTGCCTTCCCACGAGGCCGCGACACGCCACAGCTCGCCTTCCCGTGCCCCCTAGCTCTCACTCGCATCTCGCCCGAACTTCGGCCGCCGCTTTGGAGCTCGCCAACGAGCCCAAGAACGGCCTCGTCCGTGCCCTGTGGGTGTTCTCTGAGCCGCGCCGCCATCTCGGGCCTCGCCGGCATCGAGTCGCCGGTGGGTTTGACCCCGCCGGCCTGGGTTTGACCCACTTTGACCCCGGTCGGGTACCAGGTGGGACAATGACATGTGGGGCCGGCACTAGCTGGATTAGTTAGATGTTAGTTAGTGCTAATCACCACTGGTAGGTGCTAATCCCCTCGCTAAACTAAACCTGAGCCACTGACATGTAGGCCCAGCCCTGCAGACATTTTCGTCAGGATCAGTTTAACCCTAATCAACTCAGTTAACCAACTGAGTCACTGACTAGTGGGCCCCACTGGTCAGGTTTGACCTGGCGGCGCCTGTTGACCTGCTGAGGTCAGCATGACCTAATGCTGATGCAGTAAACATGTTCTAGAATTAAAATAAATAAGAAATGATTTACAAATTTCAGAAAATGATCTAAACTTCTTAAATTCATAGAAATTCAACCGTAACTCCAAATTAAATAATTTATATATGAAAAATGATCAAAAAAATCCAATCTATCCATCTGTACCATTTTTCATGCATGTTTGAACAACTTAAATCTGCTGTATACAACAATTTGAATAAATGGCATTTGAAATGCCTTATGTGGAGTTTGAATTTGAACCTAGGGTTCAAACCAACTTCACTTAACCTGCTGCTAGTTGCATTAGCTCAAACCACAGCATATTGCCATGTCATGATCATGCATCATATTGTGCATTGCATTGATTGTGCTTCTTCTTTGTTTGTCGATGCTTGTCCCCTCTCAGTAAGACGTGTACCGACGATGTGATCGATGACACCAATGAAGAAATATACAATCTTCACAAGTGCCAGGCAAGCAAAACCCCCTTGTTCATTCCGATACAATCCTACTCTCTCGCTCCTGTTCTCTTTTACTACATTAGGACAACAATGATTCATCTGTTACTTGCTGCGGTAGCTGAACCCCTTTATCCTCTGCATGACCTGTCACTGACACAGAAAATAGATGAAACCCACTAGCATGAGTAGGAGTTGTTTGAGCCCTGTTGTGCCTACTCATTCATGCTTGTTTGTCATGCGTGCTACTGCTTAGAGTTGAGTCGTGTCTGATTCATCTGGGATGAATCTGAGGTGTGTGAACATGTCCTACTGTGTGTGAGCTAAGTGTGTGAACACGATTTGGTAAAGGTAGCGGTGAGAGGCCATGTAGGAGTACATGGTGGGTTGTCTCATTGAAGCCGTCCTCAGGAACTGAGTTCTATGTTTGTGATCCATGAAACAGATACTACCAAGCATTGGGCGCGAAACTGATGGACCCTCTCGGCTTCTTAATCACCCTTGTCCTCTGTCTAGGAGTTGCAAGTAGTTTTTGGTGTTTGTAGTATGCTGGAGGCCGTGCGCAGCGCTGACCGGAGGGGTGGGCTGTGATGTGGTACGCACGTGGCCGAGTATACCGGGCGCCCGTTTGGTGTCACGGAACCCTGTACACATCGTTCGGGGCCTTATGTGGAAACCTCGGCCGGACTCCCTGCGGATGGAACCTGAATAGGCGATAAACCTGGACTAGAGACTTGAGTGTTTAGGTAGGTCATGGCCGACACCCTCGCTGGGCTTCCGCTTGAAGGTTGCCGAGTACATGTCGTGTAAATGGCGGTAACTGGTGAGAGCGTGTGTGAAGAAGTACACCCCTGTAGGGTTAACATCATCTATTCGAATAGCCGTGTCCGCAGTAAAGGACTTCTGGGTTGCCTATAACAGTTCATAGACAAGTGAAAGTGGATACTCTAAAATACGCAAGATAAACGTGAGTGCTATGGATGGCGTTCTCGTAGGGAGACGGGAGCGGATCCATAGTGGTGTATTGATATCGTGAATATGTGGACTCGTGTGCGGCACCTCAAAAGAGTTACTTGCAGTCGTAGTTTAGGATAGCCACTGAGTCAAAGCTGGCTTGCTGCAGTTAAACCCCACCATCCCCTTTGTTGATAATGATGCATATGTAGTTAGTTCTGATGTGAGTCTTGCTGGGTACATTTGTACTCACATTTGCCTATTTTCTGTTTTTGCAGAGAGACTTCGGTCTCGTTAGTAGTTCTGCGTGGACTTTGACATTTAGATTGTTACCTCAGCTACGATTTTGTGCCCTCGGCAGGACCTTGTAGATAGTCAGGCTTCTCAGCCTTTTTCATCTGTAGATGTCTGTAATCAGACATGTTAAGCTTCCGCATGTGCTTTGACTTGTATGCTTTGAATGTTGGGTCACGAGACCTATGTTTGTAATATCTCGCTCCTTGGAGCCTATTGAATAAAATACTTGAGTTGTAGAGTCATGTTGTGATGCCATGTTGTATTTGCACATATCGAGCATATTGTGTGTATGTTATTGAAATGCTTGGTATGTGTGGGATCTGACTATCTAGTGGTTTATCCTTAGTAGCCTCTCTTACCGGGAAATGTCTCCTAGTGCTTCCACTGAGCCATGGTAGCTTGCTACTGCTCCAGAACACTTAGGCTGGCCGGCATGTGTCCTTCTTCGTTCCTGTGTCTGTCCCTTCGGGGAAATGTCACGCGATGAATACCAGAGTCCTGTTAGCCTGCTACAGCCCAGTTCACCGGAATCCTGCTAGCCCAATGCTACAGCCTGGATTCACTCGCTGATGACCGACACGTTCGATGCTGGGTCATGGATGCCTGTCCCTATAAGTTTGTGCCCCTTTGGGTTTACGACTAGCCATGTCAGCCCGAACTCCTTATCATATGGATGCTAGCAACACTATCATATACGTGTGCCAAAAGGCGCAAACGGTCCCGGGCAAAGGTAAGGCGACACCCGTGGGAATACCGTGCGTGAGGCCGCAAAGTGATATGAGGTGTTACATGCTAGATCGATGTGGCATTGAGTCGGGGTCCTGACACTTTTTTTTGCCGTCATGTCTGAAATTGGGGAGATTATCGTTGATATGGACAATAATGATAACATGGAAAATTCTGATGCTCCTGCTGAAGAACCCCCTATCTTGCATACTAAAAAGTTTCGAATCGATAGTGGTAATATTATTGGAAAGGGGTTATTCAAGACTTCTTTACTTGTGCCGGTGATTTACCTTCTATGGGTGGTTCTATTCTTCATAGAACTAGTAGTCTTGCGGATGCTATCTCTATGCTTGTAGTTGAGCTTGAAAGACAATTTATGCATATGCATCCTTGCATACAAAGAATTTTCCTGGAATTTTCTAATATTGAGCATTCTTCTGTTAAGCGCGTCGCTACTATCTTTTTGGCACATGAGTTTAGATTTATAATAAAAGAAGCCAAAGAAATCTTTGCGCACTATAGGGTGGACGCCGGCCGTCCTCCCGTAGAGCCGATCCTCTTTGATCAAATGGAAATTAGGCGTTTTCAATCTTTGGACTATGTTGCTTTTAATGAAAACCTTAGGAAACAGGTTCCTACCAATGTCCAAGTTGATAGAATTTCTGAACTTAATAATGATTTTGCTCTTCGAAACAATGAGCTAGGATACTCACTTGAGTATAGGCTCACGAAATTCTGCCAAAAGAATGCTTATAATGATGAATTAGTTGTGCAATATGAAGGGCCAAAGGAGGAACCCATACCTCCTGAGATTCATCTTGGGGACTTTTGTCCCGTTAAATTTAGCCCTTTTGATTACTTTTTCTTGCCTCAAAGAAAACTTGCTGCTGAACGTAGAGAATATGAGATGAGTTTTCGTGATCTATCTTATTATTATGGCACTAGTTAGATCTATCCTCGCTTTTATGCCTAGCTAGGGGCGTTAAACGATAATGCTAGTTGGGAGGCAACCCTATTTTATTTTTGTGTTTTTGTTTTTGATTCTGATTAGTAATAAATTTTTCATCTACCTTCTGTTTAGATGTGTTTTTATGTTTTAATTAGTGTTTGTGCCAAGTAGAACCTATAGGATAACCTATGGTGATAGTTAACTTGATTCTGCTGAAAAACAGAAACTTTGCACGCACGAAAATAATTTTTGTAATTCACAGAAACGTGATTTTGTGTTGATTCTTTTTGATTTAGATCAATACACAAATTTCCAAGAACTTCCTATTTTAGTAGGATTTTTAGAGTTCCAGAAGTATTCGAGAGTTACAGATTGCTACAGACTGTTCTGTTTTTGACAGATTCTGTTTTTCGTGTGTTGTTTGCTTATTTTGATGCATCTATGGCTAGTATTAAGTGGTATGAACCATAGAGAAGTTGGAATATAGTAGGTTTAACACCAATATAAATAAACGATGAGTTCATTATAGTACCTTATGTAGTGGTTTTGCTTTCTTTCACTAACGGAGCTTATGGGATTTCCTATTGAGTTTTGTGTTGTGAAGTTTTCAAGTTTTGGGTAAAGATTTGATGGATTATAGAATAAGGAGTGGCAAGAGCCTAAGCTTGGGGATGCCCATGGAACCCCAAGATATTCAGGAATAGCCAAAATCCTAAGCTTGGGGATGCCCGTGAAGGCATCCCCACTTTCGTCTTCGCTTATCGGTAACTTTACTTGGAGCTATATTTTTATTCGCCACATGATATGTGTTTTGCTTGGAGCGTCTTGTACGATATTAGTCTTTGATTTTTAGTTTACCACAATCATCTTTGCTGTACACACCTTTTGGAAAGAAGCCCACTTGATTGAAATTTATTAGAATACTCTATGTGCTTCACTTATATCTTTTGAGGTTGATAGTTTTTGCTCTAGTGCTTCACTTATATCTTTTAGAGCACGGCGGTGGCTTAATTTTGTAGAAATTGTTGATATCTCATGCTTCACTTATATTATTTTGAGAGTTTCTTAGAACAGCATGGTATTTGATTTGGTTATGAAATTGGTACTAGAATGATGGGCATCCAAGTTGGGTATAATAAAAACTATCATAGAAAGTGAACTGGATGCTATGATCAATTTGATGCTTGATAATTGTTTTGAGATATAGAAGTGGTGATATTAGAATCATGCTAGATGGGTGATTATGAATTTAAAGAATACTTTTGTTGAAGTTTGTGATTCCCGTAGCATGGACGTATGGTGAACCGCTTTGTGATTAAGTTGGAGCACAATTTTATTTATTGATTGTCTTCCTTATGAGTGGCGGTCGGGGACCAGCGATGGTCTTTTCCTACCGATCTATCCCCCTAGGAGCATGTGTGTAGTACTTTGTTTTTTATGACTTGTAGATTTTTGCAATAAGTACATGAGTTCTTTGTGACTAATGTTGAGTCCATGGATTATACGCACTCTCAACCTTCCACCATTGATAGCCTCTTTTGTGCAACGCAAATTTTGACGGTACCATACACCCACCATATACCTTCCTCAAAACAGCCACCATACCTACCTATTATGGCATTTCCATAGCCATTCCGAGATATATTGCCATGCAACTTTCCACCATTTCGTTTATATGACACACATCATCATTGTCATATTGCTCTTTGCATGATCATGTAGTTGATATCGTATTTGTGGCAAGGCCACCTTCATAATTTTCATACATGTCACTCTTGATTCATTGCATATCCCGGTACACCGCCGGAGGCATTCATATAGAGTCATACCTTGTTCTAAGTATTGAGTTGTAATCTTGAGTTGTAAGTAAACAAAAGTGTGATGATCTTCATTATTAGAGCATTGTCCCAGTGAGGAAAGGATGATGGAGACTATGATTCCCCCACAAGTCGGGACGAGACTTCGGAATTTTTACCACACTTGTGCTTCAAAGTAGCACCATGATCTTCATGATAAAGAGTCTCCTATGTTGTCACTTTCATATACTAGTTGGAATTTTGGTTATAGAACTTGGCTTGTATATTCCAATGACGGGCTTCCTCAAAATGCCCTAGGTCTTCATGAGCAAGCGAGTTGGATGCACACACACTAAGTTTCTTTTGTTGAGCTTTCATAAATTTATAGCTCTAGTGCATCCGTTGCATGGCAATCCCTACTCACTCACATTGATATCTATTAATGGGCATCTCCATAGCCCGTTGATACGCCTAGTTGATGTGAGACTATCTTCCTCCTTTTTTTTGTCTTCTCCACAACCACCATTCTATTCCACATATAGTGCTATGTCCATGGCTCACGCTCATGTATTGCGTGAAAGTTGAAAAAGTCTGAGATTACTAAAGAATGAAACAATTGCTTGGCTTGTCATTCGGGTTGTGCAATAGCCAGACTATATGATTTTTTGGGGATAACTTTCTTTAGCCATGTTATTTTGAGAAGACATGATTGCTTGATTAATATGCTTGAAGTATTATTATTTCTTATGTCAATATGAACTTTTATTTTGAATCATTTGCATTTGAACATTCATGCCACAGGAAAGAAAATTACATTGAGAATTATGCTAGGTATCATTCCACATCAAAACTTCTGTTTTTATCATTTACCTACTCGAGGATGAGCAGGAATTAAGCTTGGGGATGCTTGATACGTCTCCAACGTATCTATAATTTTTGATTGTTCCATGCTATTATATTACCCGTTTTGGATGTTCATGGGCTTTATTTTAAACTTTTATATCATTTTTGGGACTAACCTACTAACCGGAGGCCCAACCCGTATTGCTATATTTTTTGCCTATTTCACTGTTTCGAAGAAAAGGAATATCAAATGGAGTTCAAACGGAATGAAACCTTCGGAAGCGTGACTTTTGGAACGAACGTGATCCAGAGGACTTGGAGTGGAAGTCAAGCAAGAGCCGAGGCAGCCATGAGGGTGGAGGGCGCCCCCCCTACTGGGCACGCCCCCTGTCTCGTGGGCCCCTCGGGCGTCCACCGACCTACTTCTTCCTCCTATATATACCCATGTACCCCGAAACATCAGGGGAGCCAACGAAAACCTAATTCCACCGCCGTAACCTTCTGTATCCGCGAGATCCCATCTTGGAGCCTTCGCCGGTGCTCCGCCGGAGGGGGAATCGACTATGGAGGGCTTCTACATCAGCACAATAGCCTCTCCGATGAGTTGTGAGTAGTTTACCACAGACCTTCGGGTCCATAGTTATTAGCTAGATGGCTTCTTCTCTCTCTTTCAATCTCAATACCAAGTTCTCCTTGATCATCTTGGAGATCTATTCGATGTAACTCTTTTTGCAGTGTGTTTGTCGAGATCCGATGAATTGTGGGTTTATGATCAAGTTTATCTATGAGAAATATTTGAATCTCCTCTGAATTTTTTTATGTGTGATTAAGTTATCTTTGCAAGTCTCTTCGAATTATCAGTTTGGTTTGGCCTACTAGATTGATCTTTCTTGAAATGGGAGAAGTGCTTAGCTTTGGCTTCAATCTGCGGTGTCCTTTCCCAGTGACAGCAGGGGCAGCAAGGCACGTATTGTATTGTGGCCATCGAGGATAAAAAGACGGGGTTTATATCATATTGCATGAGTTTATCCCTCTACATAATGTCATCTTTCTTAATGCGTTACTCTGTTCTTTATGAACTTAATACTCTAGATGCATGCTGGATAGCGGTCGATGTGTGGAGTAATAGTAGTAGATGCAGGCAGGAGTCGGTCTACTTGTCACAGACGTGATGCCTATATACATGATCATGCCTAGATAGTCTCATAATTATTCGCTTTTCTATCAATTGCTCAACAATAATTTGTTCACCCACCGTAATACTTATGCTATCTTGAGAGAAGCCACTAGTGAAACCTATGGCCCCCGGCTCTATCTTTTATCATATAAGCTTTCAATCTAGTTATATTTGCATGTTTACTTTTCCAATCTATAATATAAAATACCAAAAATATATTTATCTTATAATATTATCTTTATCAGATCTCACTTTTGCAAGTGGCCTTGAAGGGATTGACAACCCCTTTATTGTGTTGGTTGCGAGTTCTTGTTTGTTTGTGTGGGTGCGTAGGACTTTTGAGGAGCCTCCTACTGTATTGATACCTTGGTTCTCAAAACCTGAGGGAAATACTTACGCTACTATTGCTGCATCACCTTTCCTCTTCAAGGAAAACCAACGCAAGCTCAAGACGTAGCACAGACGTTTGCCCGCGCGCGTGGCCTGGTCCGGCGGTGCACCCTCCACTTCAAGTTCGATGGCGACGTGACCCTCTACGTGAGGGTGTTAGGAGAAGATGGCCGCCGTGTTGGGTTCTTCCCTAAAGACGATGACAGCGATGGGGTGCTCGGCCATGGCGACGGCCGTGACGAGGGCGAAGGCGAACCCGCTCCTGGCGGCGACCGCAGCTTGCCGAGCTTCAGCGGCTCCTCCCCCGGTGATAGCTCCTCCAGCGGTGGCCGCTATCAGCCACCACACCGCCGCGCCCGCTTCAAGGGCAGTAGCGGGTCGTCCCGTCGCCGTGCCCCGGTGAAGCGTGAGGCGAAGTCTGATTGAGCTCGGGGGGACGGTGCGGATTCCCCCTCGCGAGCTGTCGCAAGGCGCGCGCCATTCTTATTTTGTTTTTCTCCTTTTCCTGCATTGAGAGAGAGAAGTATGGAGCCCCGTGTGGGCGTGTAACAGACTATGATCCTTTAATTATCGTGCTACATTTATTGTCCCTGTGCCGTGTTGTTGTGTCGCGGTTACGTGCCTGCGCGTAGGAACAACTTAGCTCGTGATGTTTGCGGTAGTTTCCACTTCACGAGGTGCCTGCTTGAGGCCTCGCCGGGCCCCTTAAGAGCTGCAAAAATCAGTTGGAGAATCGTTTCTAAACCTTAGTTGCAAGGGTTGTCGGCTATGGCCCGGTGCTCTACATCGTGATGCCCGAGGGGCATCGACCGGGAGGGGTGCTCCCGCTGTGAACTTGAACGAGGGAGCCTCACAAAAATCAGGCGAGAAAGGGCTCACGAGGGCGCCCGCGCAGCCCCCTCGTGAGGCTTGCGAGAGAGAGAGCGAGCTAGACAAAATCCGAAAACAGAGAACAGGGGCAGAAGACGGCAAACAACACTAGAAGCAACTTCAATAAAGGTTCAAACAGGGGAGAACAAGCCAACTGCAGAAAGCAAATGAAAAGCCACGTCCGGCACCTAGTCTAGTCTTCGACGTCTTCTCACCAGCACGGAGCTAAGTGTTCCCACTGGGCATGGGCGGGAGCCCCCGAGGCCCGAGGGCGGCACTCCGGAGACTCCGGGGCGTGTACAGCACCACCTCATTATTACGTGAGAGTGTCACGGACGGCGAGCTTCACAGGCACCGGACCTTCTTCACAGGCAATGGGCCTTTCTTTAGGTGGTGAGCTTCATAGGCACCGGGCCCTCTTCACAGGCACAGGGCCTTTCTTCAAGGGTAGAACTTCTGGAGGTGCTGAATGTTCCAAGCGTTTGGGATGGGCACCCCTTCCTGGGTCTCCAGGCGCGCGGCACTAGGCCTGGAAACATGGACAACCTTGAACGGACCCTCCCACATGGGCGAGAGCTTATGCTGCCCTTCCCTGGAGAGCACCCGCCTGAGTACGAGGTCACCTACCTCGAGAGTCCTGGGGCGGATGTTGCAGCAATGATACCGCCACAGCGCCTGCTGGTATCTTGTTGCTCGTAGTGCGGCTTCTCGACAGCTCTCCTCCCCCAGCACGAGGTCCATCCCCCGCATGGCGTCCTGTTGCGCTTCATCAAATGCTAGGACCCGCGTGGAGCGACACGTGACCTCGTGAGGGAGGACCGCCTCTACTCCGTAGACGAGGAAGAACGGAGTCTTGCCAGTCGACTTGGTGGCGGTAGTGCGGATGGACCACAACACGGACTGGAGCTCGTCATACCTGCCCCTGCCGCAGGCCTTTAGCTTCTTTTTGAAGGTCCAGCTTTTGAGGCCCTTCAGTACTTCTGCGTTGGTGCGCTCGGCCTGGCCGTTACTCCAGGGGTGTGCCACCGAAGCGTAGCATATCTGCGTTCCAAGGTTAGCACAATATGTTCTGAAGAGATTGCTGGTGAACTGCGAACCATTGTCGGTGATGATGCGATTAGGGACCTCGAACCGGCTCACGAGGCCCTTGATGAACTTGACTGCAGAACCAGCTGGGATGGTGCGAACGGCTTCCACCTCCGCCCACTTGGTGAACTTGTCGATGGTGACGTAGAGGTAGCGGTAGCCCCAGGCGCTCGAGGAAACGGGCACAAGATATCCAGCCCCCAGACCGCGAACGGCCACGAGAGCGGGATGGTCTGCAAGCCCCGGGTTGGCTGATGGATCTGCTTGGCATGGAATTGGCATGCTTCGTAGGTAGCTTGATTGCGTCGTTGAGTGCCGTCAGCCAGTAGAACCCGTTGTGAAATGCCTTGCCGACGAGGGTCCGTGATGATGAGTGGTGTCCGCAATCTCCACCGTGTATGTCAGCCAGCAACTCCTTCCCCTATTCCCTTGAGATGCAACACAGGAAAACATCATTTGGCCGCTTCCGATAGAGCTCTCCATCTTGGATGTAGTAGGCCATGGCCTGCCGGGCCATGCATTCCGCGTCCTCCTATTTCTCTGGCAGTGTCCCTTGCATCAGGTAGTCCTTGAATTCCGTGGTCCAGCACCCCTCCTGAGGCTCCAGCGCTAGGAGCAAGCGCGCTCCAGAGGTCGGCCCACAGGCCGGGGCTCCTGTGGCTGGTGGCTGAGGGAGTTCCTCCCGAGGTTGCACTATGCTTGACAGTGATGGTGCCGCCGATGGCCTGAAGAGCCGCTCCTCAAAAACACCACGCTCCCGAGGCAGCCGCCTGGATGCCCTCCTGGCGATGTCATCAGCCTCTTGGTTGGTGTCGCGGGGCACTTGCTGCAACTCCAGCCCCCAAAACTACTTTTCCATCCTGCGCACCTCCGCAAGATACGCCTCCATGTGCTCGTCCTTCGGCTCGTACACTTTGTTGGAGAAGTTGACGAGGAGCTATGAATCGACTTTGATGATGAGGCGCTTCACCCCTCGTGCTGCCACAGCTTTCAAGCCTGCTATGAGGCCCTCATATTCTGCTATGTTGTTGGAGACCTTCTCGCCATGCTGGAAATTGAGCTGCATGGCGTAATAGAGCTGGTCCTGAGTGGGGGATATAAGCATTGCGTCAGCCCCCGCGCCATGTCGTGAGAATGCTCCATCGAAGTACATGACCCAGCCATCTGGTGCCTCACTTCCTGGGGAAAGTGACCGGTCCTTTGCCTACTTCGAGCCCGGGCGCCTCTGTCCATTCTGCCACAAAATCTACAAGTGCAGATCCCTTGATGACCCTGGTTGTGCCGAATTCCAACTAAAACGATTGCAACTCAATGTTCCATTCGGCGACCCTTCCAGCGGAATTGGGGCTCTTGAGTACCCTCTCCAATGGGTAGGCAGAGACGACCTTGATGGGGTGACCTTGATAGTAGAGCCGCAGCTTTCGCGAGGCCACCAATAGCGCGAGCAAGAGCTTCTGAGGCATGGGGTATCGTACCCTTGCATCCCGCAGCACCGTGCTGACGAAATACACCGGATGCTCGACGAGGGTGGGTGTGCTGACGAGGTCCGTGCCCTCCGTAGGGTTAGGCGCCTCCTGAGATGATGGAGCCCCCAGCACCTGGCTACCTGGTGAGGCCTCTTCAGCCCTAGGGGCGTCTTCCTGTTGAGGCTGGTCTCCATCTGCCGAGGCCGTGGTCTTCGCGAGGCCTTCTTGGTCTTGTGCTATCACGGCCGGGGTCATGGCCGGTCATGACGCAGCCTTGGTCTGGTGCTCTTCCCGAACCGCCACCAGAGCTGCACTGGCGGAGTAGGGTGTGGCGGCGAGGTAGAGCACCAGGGGCTTGAGAGGGCGCAGTGCCACCATCATAGGATGGCTGGTCAGGTACTTCTTGAGGACTTGAAACTCTTGGTCGGCCTCCTGTGTCCATCTGAATGGGCCCTTCTTATTCATCAGCTTGAAGAAAGGCAAGGCATGCTCCCCCGTCTTGGAGATGAAGCGTCCTAACGCAGTTACGCGTCCGGCGAGCTTTTGCATTTCTCTGAGGGTTTGCGGTGGACTCATGTCTTCAATTACCTTGACCTTCTCTGGGTTGGCCTCGATCCCTCTGTGGGACACGAGGAAGCCTAGAAGCTTGCCGGAAGGAACGCCAAACACGCATTTCTCCGGGTTGAGTCACAGGTCCACTTCCTGGAGGCTCGTGAAGGTCTCTTCCATCTCCTGGATCAAGGTCTTTGCCTCCCAAGACTTCACCACAATGTCGTCGACGTAAGCCTCAGCATTTCTCCTGAGCTGCCGGCCCAAAGCGATTTGCATCAGTCGCTGGAAGGTTGCGCCCACGTTGCGCAACCCGAACGGCATGCAGGTGTAGCAGTATACCCCACATGGGGTCAGGAAGGCCGTCTTCTCCACGTCTTCTACCGCGATCTTGATTTGGTGATACCCCTAAAATGCATCCAGGAAACACAGAAGGTTGCACTCGGCGGTGGAGTCGACAATTTGGTCGATGCGAGGGAGTGGGAACGGATCTTGAGGGTATGCCTTGTTGAGGTTGGTGAAGTCGACACACAAGCGCTCCTTTCCTCCCTTTTTCGTCACAACAACTGGGTTTGCCAGCCATTCGGGGTAGTGAATAACACCTGCCGACTCCAGCTTGCGGGTTTCTTGGATGATGAAGGCCTGCTTCTCGGTGGACTACCGCCTTGCTTTCTGCTTCATGGGGCGTACATTGGGGCACACATTCAGGTGATGCTCAATCACCTGCCTTGAGACCCCCGCTAGCTGCTTGGGTTCCCATGCGAACACCTCCTTGTTCGAGCGCCGGAATTTCAGCAGTGCCTCCTCTTGGTAGGGGCTGAGATTGGCACCTATGGTGAAGGTGGCGCCGGAGGACCCATCCTCATCAACTGGTACCTGCTTGGTCTCCGCCTTGTCCTGGGTGAACAACTGCTTCTTCTTGGTTGACGCAGCCCCCTTGGCCTTGGAGGCGTCGGTGCCAGCAGGCTGTGCTGCCGTGGCTATCTTGAGGGCGAGCTTGAGCGCCAGCAGAGCATCCTTGGTATCTCCAGCTACGGTGAGGACGCTGCTGCTCCCGGGCACCTTCATGAGGTTGTAGGCCGGATGGGGTCGCTGCCATGAACTGAGCCAAGGCGGGGTATCCAAGGATGGCATTGTACGGGAGGCCGATGTGGGCGATGTCGAAGTTAACCAGCTCCGTGCAGAAGTTGTCGTGGGTGCTGAAGGTCACAGGAAGGCGGATCTGCCCCAGGGAGCTGGAGGAACCGCCTCCGACGCCCGAAAAGGGCTTGCTGGGTCGGAGCCATTCCAGCGGTACATGGAGCAGGCAGAAGGCCTCTACCGAGAGCATGTTGAGTCCGGCGCCACCGCCAATGAGGTTCCTGGTGATGGCCACCTGGAAAATGGTGGGCGTGCAAAGCATCGGGAGGGCACCCAAGCAGGCAGTGTTGACGGGGTGATCGTCCGAGTTGAAGGTTAGGTCGGCTTTGGGTGCCACCCATCCTGGAGGAGCTCCTTGACGCGCGAGGGTGGCGCCGATCTTGTGGAAGAACGGCTTGGCGTGGCGGTCTGAGGGTGGCGCATGCGAGCCGCCAAGGAGAGCTGCGACCATTGGGGGCGCCGGTGTAGTGTACCGGATGAGGAAGAGGTTGAGCAACTCCTCCCAGGAGGCCACAGAAGATGTTGGCAGGTTGAGCAGCCAAATGCGCGGGACACCGGTGAGGGCCATGGGAAACCAGTTGGCCATGACCTTGTCGTCGCCTCCGGCCTTGAGGATGGCCTCGTCGTATGTCAGCAGGAAAGCCAGCGGATCCGCCGCGCCGTTGTAGCGCGGCGGCATCTCTGGCTTGAACTTGTGCGGCCACTGCACCTGCCGCAAGGCAGGGGCCAAGGCTCGGAGCCCCCTGGCCCTGGCGCTGGCAATGTCCGCCGGAGCCAGAGGTGCGTTGTCTGCCATGAGGGCGAAGCGCGGTGTTGGTGGAGAGCGAGCCGACGGAAAGGAGAGCTCCTGCGCACCCCTACCTGGCGCGCCAAATGTCAGATATCGGGTCCGGCAAAACCCTTAAGGTTCGAACTCTGGGGTGCGCACGAAGATCTTCTCCCTACCGAAACACGCCCAAAACCTCGCCGCGATTCTAAGCTAGCACGATGAACAATGCAAGAGACACGAGGTTTATACTGGTTCGGGCCACCATTGTGGTGTAATACCCTAATACAGTGTGTGGTGTGGTTGATTGCCTCTTGGGCTGATGATGAACAGAACAGAGGAAGAACAGCCTCGCGAGGAGAGGTGTTCTTGTGGTGGTGGGTGTTTTGCTTCGTTAGGATTCGATCCCCTCCTACTGTGGTGGCTATCTCTATTTATAGAGGCCCCGGTCCTCTTCCCAAATATCGAGCAGGAAGGGAGCCAACAACGGCCATTTTGAAAGGGGACAACTAGTACAAGCTATCCTTACTAAAGGTGGTCTTCGACTGCCAAAGGCACTGGCGATGACGCCGTCTTGGGCTCCATGGTTACCTTTGTCCTACCGCTCTGCTGGTCTTGGTCTCGTTGCACCGATATGGAAACCTTTGCCCGATGCCTCGGTACTCCGCGCCTGCGCTTGCCCCCTTTGCACCAAAGAGGAAACGAGGACACTGCGCAGGCTGGTGCCCACCTGGCGCCCGCCTGGTCTTGGTTGTCATGGCTTGCATCATGAGCACCTCACGAGGTACCCCTTGCCTTGATCTCTCCGCCTCCTCGCGAGCCTGCCTGGTGAGGCCGCCTCTGAAGAGGCCTTGTGTCGTCCGCCCCGCGAGGCTTGGCCCCTCGCGAGGGTCTTGAGAATTTTTGATGAAGATGGGCCGTACTGGGCCACTGATAAGCCACGACACAGGCCGCAGGCAGGCAAGTCTAGGGACCCTCGTTCCCAGAACACCGACAGGTGCATAGGCACGCGTGGTAGAGGATAAGTGTCATAATCTTCTCTTTAACAACGCCCCCTTGACACTTGTTAAATGTGAAATGTGGGAGAGGTGGGATGAAACGGCTGCATAGGTAGCGTGTCTGCAAAACTGCGTCCACGCTGGACAGTAAAGAGCCAGCCCCACGCCTTCCCCATAAAAAGAAATCCGCAGAGGGCGCTTGCTACTTCTTGAGCTCGCGTTGTTTTTTCCCTTGTAGAGGAAAGGGTGATGCGGCAAAGTAGAGATAAGTATTTCCCTCAGTTTGAGAACCAAGTTATCAATCCAGTAGGATAAGAACGCGCAAATCACCAATACCTGCACAAACAATCAAACACTTGCACCCAACGCGATAACAGGGTTGTCAATCCCTTCACGCTCAGATGCAAAACTGAGATCTCATTAAGATAGATAAGTAGAACTAAACAAAAGATAAAATATTTTTGGTTTTTTGGTTTATTGATATGAAAATAAAAGATTGCAAAATAGTAGATCGGAAACTAATATGATGGAAATAGTAGACCGGAAACTAATATGATGGAAAATAGTCCTGGGGGCCATAAGTTTCACTAGAGGCTTCTCTCATCGCAGGCAAGTAATACGGTGGGTGAACAAATTACTGTCAAGCAATTGATAGAAAAGCGCAAAGTTATGACGATATACAAGGCGATGATTATGCAATATAGGCATCATGTCCGTGTCAAGTAGACCGACTCCTGCCTGCATCTACTACTATTACTCCACACATCGGCCGACTCCTGTCTGCATCTAGAGTATTAAGTTCATAAACAACAGAGTGATGCATTAAGTAAGATGACAAGATGTAGAGGAATTAACTCAAGAAATATGAGGAAAACGCCATCTTCTTATCCTCGATGGCGACAACGCAATATGTGCCTCGCTACCTCTACTTTGTCACTGGGTGAAATCATGCAAGATTGAACCCAAATCTTAGAACCTCTCCCATTGCAACAAAAACCAATCTAGTTGGCAAAACCAGACCAATAATTCAAATAGAAATATGAATATACCAAATCATGCATATAAGAATTCAGAGAAGATTCAATTAATATTCATAGATAAGCTGATCATAAATCCACAATTCATCGGTGTGGGGACCCCGACTCATAAGTCGTGATCATCGAATGCACGTGTACAGAGATCCCAGAGATCAATGCTCACTGAACACACAGAAGCTGAATAACAAGAGGCTTACATCCATACATACCGTATTACACAAGTAGGACCGTTATGGTCAAGTCTTGAGTATATCATCGCAGCGGAAATCTTCGTTGATAACTTGGACCCATGCCACCTGCCTTAACCCTACAGGCATTCTGACTGGGAAGCGTCCTAGCTCGCATGTTCCTCATCGAAGTATTCCTCATCATATCCTGTTCTTTCAAGCCTGGCCAATAAAATAACCAGTGGCAAGCCAATGAGTACTTTGAATGTACTCGCAAGCAACCCATGTTTTGGTTCAAGATACAACAATGCATGATATAGGTAAATTTTTGCAGAAAGCTAGTTTTGAGTGCAATGACATGTTCAACATCTTTGTAAGGCATGCATCAAGAGAAGTAACCATGAGGACTGGTTACAGATATCAACATAAATAGAGTGGGCACCAATCCATCTAACATAAATAGAGTGGGCACCAACCCATCTCAATCATGTCAAGTCCCTTGACTTGACCCAAGTCATTTTATCAACACACACACTTGGTTTGTAAACAAGTGGACGTAGCCCAAGAGCGGTTATCCAACTGTCCTTGACCGTGGACACGGCTATTCGAATAGTTTTACACTCTGCAGAGGTTGCACACTGTACCCACAAGATCCGGGGAACTTCCATGTCAGCCACAACCCGCGGTACCTCAAGTACCCGGGGTAAGCACCCGATCACTACCTTTCCCTAGACGACACTAACATGGAGTCCACTCGATTGGCAGTAACCCCCGTGCCCAACATTTCACATAACACTTTCAGGGAGCCTTGCTCCCATAATTATCACATACCACTGGCACGGGGTACCAACGGTGTGTCTGGTGCCCTGTGAAAACAGTCATGGCCGCCCTACCTGGCACAACCCCGTCCCGAGAGAGAGCAGCAACTCTCCCCCGTCACTAGTAAAGCGGGCTCCAAGCTAGTATTGACCTAGGTACTCAATAATGCCCTTTCCCATATAAGGGTAGAGTGGTTGCGCATGTAAGGTTGGAATAACGGTCGCAACTTCGACCAATCCGTTTTTGAAAACAACACACACACTTGCCTCGGTACACCACTTCGTCATCAAGTGGTTACCCATCTCATCATCTCCCTCGGGCATAAGTGGCACCCGACGGGGTTTTCGAAAAGACTTTTGAAATCACTCTGTCTCCTTTACCATGCATATACCCATCCCTCTGGCGTAGCATCCTATCTACTCCCACCGGCATAACCCTCATAAGAAGGTAGGGCCATGCACAATGCAAGTATCAACGAGGAAGTAACCGAGGCAACCAACCCACGTGGTTCACCATGTCATCTTGATTCCGATGCAACAATAATAAAGAGCTATATGACATGCATAAAAAGGGTTTCATAGACATGGTCAAAGGGCTGCTTGCCTGGTTCATCAGAGTCTTGAAATCTTCTGGTCCTTCTCCAAGTACTCCGTCTACTTCGTCAACTAACGTCGGAAACAAACACAATAAGTAACACAACAAGGCAAAAGTAAAAGTGCTCTAAAAATGTGAGTTGGACTTCTCTGGGATACCTATGGTCATATGAGGGGTGACCAAAGTGGTTTCATTAGGATTTGATCAATGGACATCTCTGAACATTTCAATATGATGGAATCAAGAGGTTTATGGATTTGCAAGAAGTGTACAGAAATATATTTTTGGAAAATGGGCAAAGATACCCATTTAACAAAGGATAATTTTAGAAGCATTTAGGATTTGGTTTCACTGGATTTGGAGTTCAAATGAATTTCTTATGAATTTGCAAAGTTGATAAATATGAAGAAATGGCTCATTAATTTATGTGGTACACAAAGTATTAATTAAAATGTTCATAAACTAAGTTATGAACTTAGAAGCATCTAGAAATTTGAATCATGGCATTTGGATCAAATTTGAGCCCTGTGTGATTTTCTAAAGTTTATGACAGAAATGGAAAAATGGGATTTGATAAATGTTTATGAAGAGAAAGTTTCTGGAAAAATGTGCAAATAGCACCATGTGAAAGTTCATGATTTATGGAGTCATAAGAAATTTGAATCATCAAATTTGGACACTATTTGAGTTGTTTAGAGATTTTTGAAGTTCACTTGATAAAGAAAATGAGAAAAAGGGCTTAACCTTATCCTGCGCACGGGGCGGCAGATAGACTGTGGGCCGGCCCAGCGGCTCGGCCGCACCAGGCGCCCAGGCGACGTCGATGGCGCCCTTTGGGAATACATCAACGGAGCGGGGGAGGCGGTAAGCAGCTGTAGCCGCCTCCACTTAACTGACGAGGCAGCCAGCGGGTCGCTGACGCGTGGGCCCGCATGCAGGTCGCCCCGTCACCCCTGGTCGTCTTCTTCCGCCCGACGCCGGGCAAGGAAGGCCTCGGCCGCCGGCGCAGCCGTCACCAGGTGACACGGGAGAGCCGACCGACGAGCACAGGAGCTCCAGCTCTCCTCACCGCACCAAAGGGTGGCTGCGGGCTCGCCCAAGGCAGCCTACATCGCCACCATCATCGGCAGGCCACGGCGGCCATGGAGCTTTGGCGGCACCACGCCGGGGGGGGGGGGGCTTCCCAGGCCAAGGGGAGGACGGGTCCGACCTTGAGACTCCCTGGGGAGGTCGCGGACATGGAATGAAGGAAGGGGGAGAGCCATGGTGCTCGAACTTGAGCGCGGGCCTGACGGCAAGGCTTCGGCCGTGGAGGGAGTAGGGGGGCACGAGAGGGAGAGGGAGTGTGTCTGAGAGGGTGCACGAGAGAGAGAGGGGAATCATCAGAGGCGAGATGGAGCTCATGGGTGACTCTATATAGGGGAGGCGCTGGTGCACCATGGGCAGCGTCCATGGACGCGCTCGGTGAGCTCCTAGCCGTTGCTGGAGGCCACGGGGGCGCGCGTGGGCGTGTCTGGGGTGTTCATGGGGTTGGTCTAGGGCTAGAGGAGAGGAGAGAGGGAGCAGGGGAGGGCCAGAGACGCGCGCATGTGAGCCGCACCATTGGCGCGCTCGGGCGGCCTTTGTTTGCTAGCGCGGAGGCGCGGGGAGGAGAGAGGAGGGGGCCGACCACGTAGCGTGTTGCAGAAGCCGAGGCGCATCGGCAGGCGCGCGGGGGAGGCTCGAGGTGGTCGGGGGACGCGGTGTCAACGGTCGGGAGCACGCTGACGTGCTCCAGAGCACGCAAATGGCCGGCATCCGCGGCTTTTCCTCGCGTCCTCACGCACCCACTTGTGTCTAGTGGCTGCAGGAAGAATAAACAAGGGGGAGGTGGCCTTGGATGCTCTGCGACCTGGCAGGAGTGAGAGAGAGGTGAGAAAAGGGGAGAAATGCAGCTGTCCAGAGAGGAAAAATGGATCCCTGCCCCCCTTAATCATTGCCTCTCGGGTAGGGAAGCACACCAGAGGTAGAGGGGGACTAGGAGGGGCTGTGGTAAAAAGGAGAAGTCATGGAGATTAGTGGAAGGGGATAAAACATGAATTTTGAGATTCTGCCAGAAGGTGTTTGATGCTGGTTTGGGCAAGAAGATGATATACATTTGTCATGAGGCTCCATAGGGTGCAATGGCACATATAATTAGGGCCGTCCACCCATTTTGAGCTCATTTAGGCAAAGTTGCCAATGCAACTTTTGTAAACCCTAGAAATCAGCAGAAATGGACTCTCCAAGATTTGGTCATGCAAATCTGTTCTCCTTGATGAACAACTTGGTGTAGTGTCATCATTTGAGGGTATGAACATGTCCACAAAAGTTGAGATCAAAAAGAGAAAGTTTCTAATGTAGAGTTGTTCAAATTTGGTTCTGGACACGAAGGGTTTTGGGGCACTTTGATCAAGTTAAATTGTTCTCCAACTTGTGCCACTTGGTCTAGATGAATAATTAGAACATTTGAGCATGTTCACAAGGTTTGAGAACATTTGGACATGTTTGGCAATGTAAAGTTGCTCAAACTTCAAAATGGACAGAAATGGTTTTGAGGGGATTTGATGATTTTATATTGTTCTCCAAGACATGAGACTTGGCAAGATCATCTAATATGCCATATGTGACATGCTAGAATTTTCTTGGAATTTTTGGAGAATATTTCCTTTGTAAATATTTCAAAAGCTTGAAATATCCAGAAAGGGTTTTTGAGGTATTTGACCAATATTTTGAACATGAGCATGTCTTGAAACTCTTATATGTGGACAATATATGTCCACTGAGTTTCCTTAAATTTTTTCAAATATTTTTGAAGCAATAAAATAATTTTTCCCTATTAAAGACCATTTCTGGCCTTAAGAAAAACCTTTTAAATAAAATAGGAAAATAACTTTTAAAATTATATTTTTGTGGTTTCTGGGTATCCTATATCTAATAGAGTCAAATATATTTTTAGAAAGATTTTTACTGCCCTTAATTAAGTACTTGCAGTGCAAACCTCAATTCAGGGGTTTTTGAAAAACTAATTTTTGAAAATACTATTTGGCCAAATTATTTTTGTAAGAAAATACTTTTATGTCCTATACACATCACATGATCATTGGTTCAAGAGTTTGGAGCAAGGAGATGAAGTATAGGAGTTGGAGGATTTATTTGATTTTTAGAGCACTTGCAAACAGCAGACAAACATTCAATCAAAGCAAAGACAAAACACTCAAAAGTTTTTGTCAAACCACATTTTAGCATGATTTATTGACTTAAGTGTTGTGGCATGAAAATCAGGGTGTGACAATCGGATCATGACGAACACACCGTCAAAGAGTATTACATCAGATAGATCTCTAAGAACATCGAGGAGAACATGGTATTGAGAATCAAATAGAGAGAAGAAGCCATCTAGCTACTAGATATTGACCCGTAGGTCTAAGGTAGACTACTCACGCTTCATCAGAAGGGCAATAGAGTTGATGTAGATGCCCTCCATGATCGAATCCCCTTATGGCAGGATGCCGGAAAAGGCCCCAAGATATGCGGCGGTGGAAAAGTGTTTTTGTGGATGCTTCTGGTGGTTTGGGAATATATGTAAATATATAGGCGGCAGAACTAGGTCAGGGGGGTCACGAGGGGCCAAAAAGGTAGGGGGTGCGCCCTCCACCCTTGTCGTTGCCTCATGGCTCTTATGAATTGAACTCCAAGTCTCCTGGGTGTCTTCTGGTCCAAGAAATATGATCGTGAAGTTTTATTCCGTTTGGACTCCGTTTAGCATTCCTTTTCTGCAAAGCCCAAAAACAAGGATAAAACAGAAACTAGCAATAGGCTCTAGGTTAATTAGTTGATCCCAAAAATAATATAAAATAGCATATTAATGCGTATAAGACATCCAAAACAGATATAATACCATGGAACAATAAAAATTTATAGATACATTGGAGACGTATCAAGCATCCCCAAGCTTAATTCCTGCTCGTCCTCGAGTAGGTAAATGATAAAAACAGAATTGTTGATGTGGAATACCTAATATATTTATCCACGTAATTTTCTTCATTGTGGCATGAATGTTCAGATCCATAAGATTCAAAATAAAAGTTCAATATTGACATAAAAACAATAATAATTCAAGCATACTAATAAAGCAATCATGTCTTCTCAAAATACTATGGCTAAAGGAAGCTATCCCTAGAAAATCATATAGTATGGCTATGCTCCATCTGCATCATAAAGAGTATTCAAATCATGCACAACACCGATTTTCAGCCAAGCAATTGCTTTATACTTCAGTATTCTCAAACCTTTTTAACTTTCACGTAATACATGAGCGTGAGCCATGGACATAGCACTATAGGTGGAATAAAATATGGTGGTTGTGGAGAAGACAAAAAGAAGGAGATAGCTAGTCTCACATCAACTAGGCGTATCGACGGGCTATGAAGATGCCCATCAATAGATATCAATGTGAGTGAGTATGGATTGCCATGCCACGGCACTAGAGCTATAAGTTTATGAAAGCTCAAAAAAAACTAAGTGGGTGTGCATCCAACTTGCTTGCTCAAGAAGACCTAGGACATTTGAGGAAGCCCATCAGTGGAATATGCAAGCCAAGTTGAAAAATTCCCACTAGTATATCAAAGTGACAAAATAGGAGACTCTCTATCATGAAGATCATGGTGCTACTTTGAAGCACAAGTGTGGAAAAGGATAGTAACATTGCCCCTTCTCTCTTTATCACTCTTTTTTTGAATGGCTTCTTTGGCATCTTTTCTTTTGATTTGCTCACATGGGACAATGCTCAAATAATGAAGATCATCACAGTTTTATTTACTTACAACTCAAAAGTAGAACAAAATATGACTCTATATGAATGCCTCCGGCAGTGTATCGGGATGTGCAATGACTCAAGAGTGACATGTATGATAGAATTATGAACGGTTGCTTTTCCACAAATACTATGTCAACTCCATGATCATGCAAAGCAATATGACAATGATGAAGCGTGTCATAATAAACGTAACAGTGGAAAGTTGCATCGCAATATATCTCGGAATGGCTATGGAAATGCTATAATAGGTAGGTATGGTGGCTGTTTTGAGGAAGGTATACTGTGGGTGTATGGCTTCAGCGAAAGTTGCGCGGTACGAGGAGGATAGCAATGGTGGAAGGGTGAGAGTGCGTATAATCCATGGACTCAACATTAGTCATAAAGAACTGACATCTTTATTGCAAAAAATTATTAGTCATCAAAACAACCTACTACACGCTTGCTCCTAGGGGAAGGGTTGGTATGAGTTAACCATCGCATGATCCCAACCTCCACACAAAGGATGCAATCAATAAATAAATCATGCTTCGACTTCGTTACATAACGGTTCACCATACGTGCATGCTTCGGGAATCACAAATTTTAACACAAGTATTCTTACCAATCCACAATTACTCACTAGCATGACTCTAATATCACCGTCCTCATATCTCAAGACAATCATAAGGAACCAAACTTCTCTTAGTATTCGATGCACTTTATATGAAAGTTTTTATTATATCCCTCTTGGATGCCTATCATATTAGAACTAAATTCATAACTTAAGAAAATTACCATGTTGTTTAGAGAGACTCTCAAAATAATATAAGTGAAGCATGAGATTTCAACAATTTCTATAAAATAAAGCCACCACCGTGCTATAAAAAGATATAAGTGAAGCACTAGAGCAAAATTGCCTAGCTCAATAGATATAAATGGAGCACTAGAGTATTCTAATAAATCCCAATTCATGTGTATCCCTCGCAAAAGGTGTTTACAGCAGGGATGATTGTGGCAAACTAAAAAGCAAAGACTCATATCATACAAGACGCTCCAAGCAAAACACATATCATGTGGTGCGTAAAAATATACACTCAAGTAAAGTTACCGATAGACAAAGACGAAAGAGGGGATGCCTTCTGGCGAATCCCCAGGCTTGTGCTCTTGATTGTCCTTGAATATTACCTTGGGGTGCCTCGGGCATCCCCAAGCTTAGGCTCTTGCCACTCCGTATTCCATAGTCCATCAAACCCTGACCCAAAACATGAAAACTTCACAACACAAAACTCAACAAAAAAATCTTATGAGATCCGTTAGTATAAGAAAATAAATCACCACTTTAGTGTACTGTTGTGAACTCATGATTTATTATATGGTTTAATATCTACTGTATTCCAACTTCTCCATGGTTCATAACCCCCGATACTACGCATAGATTCGTCAAAATAAGCAAACAACACAAAGAAACAGAATCTGTCAAAACCAAAACAATCTGTAGTAATCAGAGAACTTCGAATACTTATGTAACTCCAAAAATTCTGAAACATTAGCAAAACCTGGGAAATTTGTATATCAATATTGTGTAAAAAATTCAGATCAATAGCACGCTTCTGTGAATTATGGAAATTATTTTTCTGGGTGCAAAAGTTTCTGTTTTTCAGCAAGATCAAATCAACTATCACCGTAAACCATCTCAAAGGTCTTACTTGGCACAAACACTAAGTATAACACAAAAACACATCTAACTAGAGCCTAGATGAATTATTTACTGAAAAACAGAACCAAAAAGTAAGAACAAAAATAAAATTTTGGGTTGTCTCCCAACAGGCACTATTGTTTAATGCCTTTAGCTAGGCATAAAACATAGATCTAGGTATTGTCATCTTTGGTATGAAATTCCTTTATCATCAAATCTTCCAAAATTGTCTTAATAAATCTATCCTTTTTTATTTCCTTTCTAGTAGATGAACTTAAATCATGAAAAGGACTTTGATTAGTGATTTTGACATTCATAAACCCGTAATCAGGATCATCACCATATATATCAACATACAGAACACGTATCTCATTTCTAACGGGTCCTTTCATAATCTTGTTCAAGCAATCCCTAATAAATCACCCTTGTAATCCAATCAAATTCCTCGTAGGCCTCTATGTACAAAGTTTGAGAGATTTTTGAATAGGGAACTCTCCTCCTAAGATTTTCGCTATGAGAATGGTAATCCCTAGATTCCAAACTATGCATAGTTTCTCTATCATGGATAATATCTTCAATCAGAGGGTGTTCAACATCTTTATTATAGAAATCAAAAATATCCCAAGCCTCTTGTATTATAAAATCAAATTCTTGCATCAGGATGATGTTGGCAATCTTTTTAGCTATTGGAAGATTTTGTAAAATACTTTTTGTAGAGCGAGATGGATGTGCACAAATTTCCTTTCTAATTTCTCAAAGAGCATAGCAATGGCATCCGCATGACAATTTGAATTGAGAAGAATAGATCTTTTACTAATGGCCATACAATCAAAGAATTCTTGAATAATACTTTTCCCAATAATATTATCGTCCCCCACACAAAATGTTTTTGCTTTCTAATTAGGAGGAGTTTTAGTTTCATGATCAAAAGAACAAGATCGAAGTTTTTCCTCAAGATTTTCAGTGATAACATCCCCAGATTCTGACAAAGTGACATCAAACCATTCTAACAAACATTCAAACTAAAAGAAAACGAAAAGACGAACGGACGAAGGGCAAAAAAGGAAAATCTTTTCAAAAATCATTTTAGAAGTGGGGGAGAGGAAAACAAGTGGCAAATGGTGAATAATGTAATGCAAGATATGAGATTTTATGATGGGTACTTTGTATGTCTTGACTTGGCATAGATCTCCCCTGCTACTTCTTGAGCTTGCGTTGGTTTATCCCTTGAAGAGGATAGGGTGATGCAGCAAAGTAGAGATAAGTATTTCCCTCAGTTTCAGAACCAAGGTATCAATCAAGTAGGAGAAGAACATGCAAATCACCAATACCTGCACAAACAATCAAACGCTTGCACCCAACGCGATAAAGGGGTTGTCAATCCCTTCACGGTCACTTGCAAAGGTGATATCTGATAGAGATACACAAATAGAACTAAACAAAAGATAAAATATTTTTGGTTTTTTTTGGTTTATAGATCTAAAAATAAAAGATTTCAAAAAAGTAGATCGTAAACTAGTATGATGGAAAGTAGTAGATCGGAAACTAATATGATGGAAAATAGACCCAGGGGCTATAGGTTTCACTAAAGGCTTCTCTCCTGAAGGCAAACAATACGGTGGGTGAACAAATTACTATCGAGCAATTGATAGAAAAACACAAAGTTATGACGATATCCAAGGCAATGATTATGAAATATAGGCATCACGTCCGTGTCAAATAGACTGACTCCTGCCTGCATCTACTACTATTACTCCACACATCGATCGACTCCTGCCTGCATCTAGAGTACTAAGTTCATAAAGAACAGAGTAACGCATTAAGTAAGTTGACATGATGTATAGGAATTAACTCAAGCAATATGATGAAAACCCCATCTTTTTATCCTCGATGCCAACAATGCAATGCGTGTCTCACTACCCTTACATTGTCACTGGGTGAAATCACGCAAGATTGAACCCAAAGCTAAGCACCTCTCCCATTGCTATAAAAACACATCTAGTTGGCCGAACCAAACTGATAATTCAAAGAGAAATACAAAGATACGAAATCATGCATATAAGAATTCAGAGGAGATTCAAATAATATAAATAGGTAAGCTGATCATAAATCCACAATTCATCAAATCTTGACAAACACAATGTGAATATTACATCAGATAAATCTCCAAGAACATCGAGGAGAACATGGTATTGAGAATCAAAGAGGGAGAAGAAGCCATCTAGCTACTAGCTATGGAGCCGTAGGTCTAAGGTAGACTACTCACGCTTAATCGGAAGGGCAATAGAGTTCATGTAGATGCCCTCCATGATTGAATCCCCCTCCGGCAGGATGCCGGAAAAGGACCCAAGATGGGTTCTCACGGGAACAGAAGGTTGCGGCAGTGGAAAAGTGTTTTCATGGATGCTTGTGGTGGTTCGGGAATATATGTGAATATATAGGAGGCAGAACTAGGTCAGGGGGTCATGAGGGGCCCACAAGGTAGGGGCGCGCCCTACCCCTTGGGCGCGCCCTCCACCCTTGTCACCACCTCGTGGCTCTTCTGACTTGAACTCCAAGTCTCTTGGGTGTCTTCTGGTTTGAAGTTTTATTCTGTTTGGAATCCGTTTAGTATTCGTTTTCTGCGAAGCTCAAAAACAAGGAAAAAACAAAAACTGGCACTAGGCTCTAGGTTAATAGGTTAGTCCCAAAAATAATATAAAATAGCATATTAATGCATATAAAACATCCAAAACAGATACTATAATAGCATGGAAGAAATAAAAATTATAGATACGTTGGAGACGTATCAGCTCTGCTCATTTACGCCCCCCCCCCCATATTTGGCATGCCAAAGATGTCATGCGTACAACAATCTATGGGACCAGCAATCTCCCCTTTGCGGTTTGATTAGAGTGATCAACAAGCACAAAGAGCAGGTCCAGCAATCAAAACAATGGTTTTTACCAGGTTCTGTCCGCTATGAAGCATAAAATCCTACTCCTGCTTTGTTATATTGGATGTGTGTATGTCCAGTTACAAGGAGCCCTGCTAGCCGGCAAGGTGCATGGGAAGAGCCGCTACGCGTGCAAATGGAAAGAGTTTCACCTTTTTCAAGGCAGCCACGGTACTCCTTTTATAGAGAAAGGGGTCATCACGATGGCAAAATGGTAAATACACACTGTAAATAGTGGCTACAGTGCCAAATGCCTAGCTCTGGCATGTTAGGATAAACGCATTAAATGTGCCATGAGGTGTCATGTTGATGAAGCTCCCCGGCAAGAATTCTCTCTCATTCTGCGTCGTTCGCCCATCTACCTTATATATCCTTGACACGATCTTGGCACGGGTGTCATTAATGTTGAGTCTTCAATGGCGAGCTGCCACGTCCCCACACAAAGCTCACCTAACTGCCTGTCCGCTCGACACCTATACAACAAGTGACAAGCCAGTCGCTGAGGTGGAGCAGTGGCAAGACGGTGGAAACTTTTCGGGCCCAGAGCGATTGCCAGCGAGGAACTTGCAGGCCACCCCAAGCATGATCTTCTATATTCCTGATCACTGGCTTGGGCGTCTTTTTTATATTATTGTCAACTAGTATTGAGCTTGTCCTTAGTTGCCCTGTGGCAAGCCTTGCCTTCACGAAGTCGGCCACTGCCTGTGCACAAGTTTGGGCTACTAAAGGAACCAAACTTCAGTACACCGACAACAAGGTACTAGGGCGCGCCCAGGGGGTGGTCGTGCCCTAGTTTCTTTTAGGCGACTGGTGGGCCCCCTCTGGTATTTCTTTGATCCAATATGTCGGCTTCCTGGATTCAGGGGTATCCAGCACTGCCTGCCTGCGGCCCACCACCTGGCTCCACTAATGGCCTGGTACAGCCCGGCATCAACACCAACACTGCAAGACCCTCGCAAGGGGCCAAGCCTCGTGAGGCGGGAAGCGCCAAGACCCTCGAGGAGACCGGCCTCCTTAGGCTGGCTCGTGAGGGGCAGAGGTTCTATGCAGGTTACCTCACGAGGCTCGGATGACGTGAGCCATGACGACCAAGGCCAGGCGGGCGCCAGCTGGGCTCGGAGCGCAGGTTTCCTCTTTGGTGCAAGGGAGGCAAGCCACAGGCGCGGAGTGCCGAGGAATCAGCCAAAGGTTTCCATTTCAGTGCGATAAGACCAAGACCACCAAGACGGCAGGATGGAGGTCATCGACGAGTGCACCGCAGCGTCATGACCAGAGACTTTTCACAGGCGAAGACTACTTTTGTTAGGATAGACTGTACTACTTGTCCCCTTTCAAATCCGGCTTTTGTGGGATCCCTTCCAGCTTATATTTGGGAAGAGGACCAAGGCCACTATAAATAGGACTAGCCACCACCATTGAAGGGGACGGGATCAAGACAAGTAGAGCTAGCATACACCACACCAGCTCACGAACACCTCACTTCCTGAGGCTTGTTCATCCACTATACTAGCTCATCCTCAGCCCTTCGAGGCAATCCACCAAAACGTTGTAGTAGGGCATTACACCACAACGGTGTCCCGAACCAGGATAAAACTGTTGTGTCTCTTTGTCCCTTTGAGCTTGACGTGCTAGGCTTAGGAGGTTCACAAGTACGTAGGCCGGGTAGGTTGAGATCTCCGCACGCACCCCAGAGTTCGAACCTCTCAAGGGTTTGCGGATCCCATAATCTAACATTTGGCGCACCGGGTAGGGGTGCGTCGGATCCTCTCTTACGTCGATTGATCCACCACCACTTCGACACAACCATGGCCGATGCGTGCCGGGCTCACGCCGAGCATCGGGCTGTAGTTGCCGCCCGCGTCGCTCAGACGGCTCCGGCGGGTGACGGCTCTACCCGTCGCGCCCATTCTCCGGAGGCCAATGCTGCCACGAGCCCTGCTGGTCTCGAGGAGCAAGCTTCATCGCTGCACCCATCGGTGCGCCGTGATGGCCGCACCGCTACTCCGTCACTGACACCGGTATCTTCGTCATCCCACGTGCGTCGTGGGCAAGCGGATGCGTATGTCGCTCTTCTCCGCTACCGCCCGGTCGCGACCTCTACGAGGAGTGACTCAAGCGGATCGCTGAACTCTTCAGCGTTGCGCATGGGGGCTCCGCCTAGCCGGCTCGCTCGCTGCCTCAGCAACCACCTGCAGAGGGCGATGTGGCGCACGGGGCGCCATCATCGAGCCAAGGTGTGTGGCTCCACGGCGTGACCCGCTGCGCCCTGCGCCAGCTCGGGATGACATGAGCTCCCAGGTGGTGCAGCGGCCATAGGGGGAATCGCGCGTGCTTCTAGCACCCCAGCACCAGGCCCGCGTACCGCCGCAGGGGGTGGCGGTGTGCGCGCGCCAGGATCAATTTCCACCACCTCGAAGACCTTCGGTGGCCACAGCAGGATGCCACACATTCACTACAGAGCTCTGCAACATCGTGTGGCCAAGCATGTTCAAGTCTGACCTACCTCCATGCTACGACGGCACCGCCGACCCCGCCGAGTTCCTGTAGCTTTACAAGCTGAGCATCGAGGTGGCCAGCGGCGACGAGAAGATCAAGGCAAACTGGTTCCTGATGGCCCTCAAGGATGGTGCGCGTTCTTGGCTCCTGAACCTGACCAAGGGGTCGGTTTCTTCCTGGGAGGAGCTGAGCAGCCGCTTCATCGCCAACTTTCAGGGCACTCGCGACCGTCCGCCAGCCGCGGGTGACCTGCGCCGCATCAAGCAGTATCCTGGAGAGACCCTGCAGAAGTATATCCATCGCTTTAACAACGTTCGCCTCAAGATTCCCAGGTGTCGGACGAAGCCATCATCTCTACGTTCACCAATGGCATCTGCGATGTCAATATGAAGGAGGAGATCGCCATCCAAGAGGATCTCTGCACCGTTCTGGAGATGTTCAACATGGCGAACAAGTGCGCAAGGGCTGAGGAGGGACGCCTCTCCCTCCTTGAGCTCCCCGATGCTGATCCAGAAGACAAGAAGACCAAGACAAAGGACGTGAAGCGCAAGGGGCCAGCCTTGCTTGTGGTCGAGTTAGAGATGAAGCGCGGCTGCGACCACCCTGAGTCATCCAAGAGCAACCAGCCATTCTGCATCTTCCACAACGTCCACAGCAACAATCCCAACGACTGCCAGGAGCTCAGGGCCCTCCGCGACGGGTGCCTCGGTCGATGCCCCGAGCGCAATGATCGAGGCTACGATCGTGGAGGCATCCGAGGTGGAGGACGCTAGGGTGGGCGCAACCATCATCAGGAGTGGCGTGACCAGCCTCATGAGGACTACTGGAGGGAGCAGCCTCGTGAGGATCGCCCTCAGGGCAACGCAGCTTTGCCTCCTCTGCCTCCACCACCAAGAAGGAATGAAGATCACCACCAGGACGAGGGGGCTCAGGGCTTCCAGGAGCCTCGGGCCATTGCCTGCATCTTGGGCGGCTAACAGGCCTCGACATCCCACTGCATCTTCAAGCAGTTCGCGTGCGAGGTGAATGCAGCGCTCCCCAAGCCTGAAGCAACTCGCCCTCTCAAGTGGTCCAAGTGCGCTATCACCTTCAACTCCTCGGACCGGCTCAAGTGTGCGGCCACCGCTGGCGCACTCCCCATGCTTTGCTCCCCTGTCATCAGCAACGTGGTCGTCACCAAAACTCTCATTGATGGCGGAGCGAGGCTCAATGTTCTATCTGTTCAGACGTTCGACAGGCTCCAAGTGCCATACTACCAGCTTCACCCCACCAAGACATTCTCAGGAGTGACCGATGGTTCAACACACCCAATCGGGCAGGTTCGCCTCCCTGTCACTTTCGGCAACTGCAACAACTACCACACCGAGCTCACCGACATCGACGTCGCCGACATCCGCCTGCCCCACAATGCCATCCTAGGGTACCCAGCACTGGCCAAGTTCATGGCGGCCACGCACCACGGATACAACATCCTCAAGATGCCAGGAAGTGGTAGCGTCATCACGGTCGCCCATTAAGAGAAGGGTGCGGTGTGCTCCCTCGGGCGCGCCTTCCAGGCTGCAGCAGTCGAGAACCCCGAAGACGAGGACGGCACCCTCCCTCCTGAGGTCACTCCCAAGACGCAGAAACTGTAGCTAGGATAGGGGTCTCGTGAGGAAGCATCACTCGAGGATGCAGCGCTGAGCCTCGCTTCTCCGGACGCGGCCCCTTCGCCCATCGCATAGGAAGGCACGCCCGGCGCTCCTCTGAGGCTGGGCTCGGGGGATCTCCTTTGGAGGGCCTCAGATCTAGCCAATGTCACGAGAGGGGCGCTCGGGCACCATGTGGAGGCGCTCTTCAGAGCATGCTTCCCAGGAGAAAGCAGCAGGCGCGAGGCACCAAGCGTTCAGGAGTTCATCGGAGAGGCAATCGAGGAGATTCAGGAAGCAAGGGTTATGCAAGGCGATCGTCGCCTGCCACGTGGTGCAGCCACTGCCCTGGCGAGGGTAAGGAGTTCCGCATCTGCATCGACATCCCGGGCTCAACGGGGCAGTGTCTCGGTGGCTCATGTGGCCGTCTCGCGTCGGCCGACGCGAGGGTCCACCTCACAGCTATGTCCGCATGCCAGTCGGCTGGGCGGGTGCGGCTGAGGCGTTCCAGCACTGCATGAGGGACGCTCGGACGGCCTGCAAGGCCAGGAACCAGGCGGTCCTGGCAGAGATTTAGGAGCACCTTCAGGAGCCTCTCGGTCCCTTTGAGTGTCCAAGGCTCGGCACCAGAGTGGCTCATGAGGAACGGCTCCAGCGGCGCTTGTTTTTTGGCTACATCAACGCCTCTTCAGCAACTGTACCAGGTGACATCTTTCTAGTTCGTTCAGTTTGGGGGCGCCCCTCGGGCTGTATCATCCCCAGGCCATGTGGGTCTAGCCCTACGGCATGTATTGTTTTGCATTCACCAGGACTATCTAATCATTTTTGTGAGTTTCTCTTTGATTGTCACTCCATGAACACCGCCTCACGACCCTTCATATGTGCTGGCTAGTATCATTCCCACATCGCTGTACGATACTCATATCGGCGCGGCGCTTGTGCTCGGGACCCGCTCCGCGGGGGTCCCAGTCTTTCCTTTCATCCAACTTGTAGGTTCATCTGGCAGTTAGGGCCACGGGTCAGCTTGAACAACCACCGTCTAGCCTCGCGAGTCGCTTGCGCGTTAAAGGGGGGCCTCCCGAGCACCGCGTCTCGGGAGCTCCTACTGGCTCTCCAGCCCTCACCCCCTGGCCTTGACCACAGCATCGCCACCTGGCATACCAGCGGTGGCTGAGCTCGCTTGAGGGCCGGTTCCGGAGGATGTAGAGCACCAAGGCGAGCAAGGCAAGAAGGTGGCCAAGGCAAGCCGCGCCCAACAATATTGCAGGCGCGAGGGCAAGCATCATCCCTAATGGACCCGGACACCAAAAAGATAAGTCTCGGCTCGTTACATCACCAGTTTCACTCCCCGTACGCCCCATCCCGCAATTCCACTTTGGTGGTTCTACTCCCCTTTTTGATTTTCTGCGCAGCTGCTCGCACGCCAAGGGGGACCTCATGAGCATCGCGTCTCACGAGCTCTTACCAGACCTTTGGCCTCTCACCTCCTAGCCTTGACCACAGCATCGCGACCTGGCATACTAGCGACGGTTGAAGCCTGCATGGGGACTGGGTCCTGTCGGTGTAGAACACCATGCTGTCAAGGGAAAAGAAAAGGGAGGAACTGAGCCGAGCTAGAATACGCGCACCCATCTCGAATCAAAAGAAACAGCGTCAATATTAAGTGCATTTTGATCCTTACAAACCCCATGGGGGCTGATCTTCATCTCGCGCAGGAAAAGGAACTACAAGGCCCTATGGTATCACCGACGACGCCGGGGGGCAGCCGCAGCTGCGCTGCGGCCTGAGCGGGAGCTCGGCAGCACGTAACTATCGTCGCTTGACTCCGGAGAATCACTGGGCTCAGGAGAGTCGCTGGATTCCCAGGAGTCGCCACTGCTACTGGATGAAGCGCCGAAGGGGACAGCAGCAGGTCCAGCACCCGCTGCGGCGTCCCTCGATCTGCCTCCTCCGGGGCAGCACACCAGTCATTCGCCCTCCTCGTTGAAGACCTTGAAGAGCAGGGTGGCCGCGCAATCGTACTCGAAGTGGATTTGCCAGGGCGCCCTCTGCAGCAAGCCCGGGCAATGTCGCCCCATCCTCGAGTCATGAAGACGTCTCCGGGCGGCACCACCTCGACTTCGGCTCCAGTTGCCGAGCTGTGACACCCAGCGTGCTGCTGCCACAGCTCGACTGGCCCCCTCGGAGGCAGCTCGTTGGCGAAGAACACGGGAGTCAGATCTAGGTGTCGGGGGGCATTGCCACCCACACCACAAAATCACGCGAGCTACCCTCGGCGTGGGTCCGTGGTGCGGACGACAGGGCAATGGTGGCCCTGCCACTTTCGTCAGGCGTCTCTCGTCGGAGCACTCCTTGGTCCTGAGCACGAGCGTATATGGGAAGAGGGAAGCTAGGCGGAGGCCCGAATTGCCAAGGCCTGGTCACCTCTCTCCCCGCGCCGGCATCATGAGGAATGCGGAGCCGTTTCTTAGGCGGGAGCGGATCGGGCCCCTCCCGAGGGGCCTTCCCCTTCTCAGCCGCGGAATACCTTCTGATCGGTGCCATGGAGGCAAGATGGAGAAGAAGAGAAGCATACGTAAGCAAGGCGAAAGAAGGATGGGCAGGGGCTCCGGCCACCCGCACATTTATAGCCGGGAGAAGGTAAATCGTCAGCCTCCCACGAGCTCCAGTAATGATGATTCTCTCTGGATGTAGCATGCAGTTGTCAAGTCGACCAGTTGCCAAGGCAGCATGGGGAAGCGGAGTCGCCCACGTCCCATCAATCTCCATGCGTCATCAAGGCCGCAGGCTGTTAGGGTTCACGGTGCTCCGCCCTTGCCCTTTAGCTTCCCCTGGAAGCCAAGTCCGAGTGCGCCTTGGGCCCGGGGGCTTCTGTCGGCGTCGTGGATTCAGGGGTATCCAGCCATGCCTGCCTGTGGCCCACCACGTGTGAGGGAGTCCTGGACTAGGGGGTGTCCGGATGGCCGAACTATCATTATCGGCCAGACTCCAAGACTATGAAGATACAAGATTGAAGTCTTCGTCCCATGTCCGGATGGGACTTTCCTTGGTGTGGAAGGCAAGCTTGGCGATACGGATATGTAGATCTCCTACCATTGTAACCGACTCTGTGTAACCCTAGCCCTCTCCGGTGTCTATATAAACCGGAGGGTTTTAGTCCATAGGACACAACAACAATCATACCATAGGCTAGCTTCTAGGGTTTAGCCTCCTTGATCTCGTGGTAGATCCACTCTTGTACTACCCATATCATCAATATCAATCAAGCAGGAGTAGGGTTTTACCTCCATCGAGAGGGCCTGAACCTGGGTAAAAACATCGTGTCCCTTGTCTCCTATTACCATCCGCCTAGACACACAGTTCGGGACCCCCTACCCAAGATCCGCCGGTTTTGACACCGACCTTGGTGCTTTCATTGAGAGTTCCTCTGTGTCGTCACCGATAGGCTGGATGGCTCCTTCGATCATCAACGACGCAGTCCAGGATGAGACTTTTCTCCCCGGACAGATCTTCGTATTCGGCGGCTTTGCACTGCGGGCCAATTCGCTTGGCCATCTGGAGTAGATCGAAAGCTACACCCCTGGACGTCAGGTCAGATTTGGAAGTTTGAATTTCACGGCTGACATCCACGGAGACTTGATCTTCGATGGATTCGAGCCACAGCCGAGCGCGCCGCACTGTCACGATGGGCATGATTTAACTCTGCTGCCGGACAGTGCCCTGGAGGCCGCACATGAGTCCGCTCCGACCCCTAATTCGGAGCCGACTGCGCAGATCGAGGATGGGTGGCTAGACACCGCCTCGGGGGCTGCTACCTCTACGGCGATGGAACCAAATACCGACCTTGTCCCTTGTGAAGCTCGTGACTCCGAAGTGCCAGACTCCTCGCCGGACTCCGAACCTCCCGCGCCCTCTCCAATCGAATCCGATTGTGCGCCGATCATGGAGTTCACCGCCGCGGACATCTTTCAACACTCACCTTTCGGCGACATCCTGAATTCATTGAAATATCTCTTGTTATCAGGAGAGCCCTGGCCGGACTGCGGTCAGGACGGTTGGGATCCGGACAACGAAGAAATTCAAATCCCACCCACCACCCACTTAGTAGCCACTGTCGACAATCTAACCGACATGCTAGACTTTGACTCCGAAGACATCGACGGTATGGATGACGATGCCGGAGACGACCAAGAACCAGCGCCTACTGGGCACTGGAAAGCCACATCAACTCACGACGTATACATGGTGGATACACGAAAAAGAAGCGATAATGAGGAACAACGGGACGCGGCGAATTATAATTCCCCCGAAAAACAACCAAAACGGCGACGCAAGCGCCACCCAAAGTTGTGGGGACCCCGACTCATGAGTCGAGATCACCGAATGCACGTGTACAGTGATCCCAGAGATCAATACTCACTGAACACACAGAAGCTGAATAACAAGAGTCTTACATCCATACATACCGTCTTACACAAATTATGACCATTATGGTCAAGTCTTACATTGATAAAGCCTTAAGGGCTGAACATCAAATGAAACACAAGCAGTGGAAATCTTCGTCGATAAGTAGAACCCATCCCATCTGCCTTAACCCTACAGGCATTCTGACTGGGAAACGTCCTAGTTCGCATGTTCGTCTCCAAAGAACTCTTCTTCGAACTCCGGTTCTTCCATGCCTGGTCAATTAAATAACCAGTGGCAAGCCAATGAGTACTTTGAATGTACTCGCAAGCAACCCATGTTTTGGTTCAAGATACAACAGTGCATGATATAGGTAATTTTTTGCGGAAAGCTAGTTTTGAGTGCAATGACATGTTCAACAACTTGTAAGACATGCATCAAGTAACCATGACGACATGTTTACAGATATCAACATAAATAGAGTGGGCACCAACCCAACTCAATCGTGTCAAGTCCTTTGACTTGTCCCAAGTAGTTATGTCAACACACACACACGCATGTTTGTAAGAATCTGGACATAGTTTAAGCAGCACCGCCCAACTGTCCTTGACCGTGGACACGACTATTCGAATAGTTTTACACTCTGCAGAGGTTGCACACTTTACCCACAAGATCCGGGGAACTTTCGTGTCATCCACGACCCGCGGTACCTCAAGTACCCGGGGTAAGCACCCGATCACTACCTTTCCCTAGACGACACTAACATGGAGTCCACTCGTTGTTCCGTATCCTCACGATGTACGTCATACGAGACTCACTCGATATCGTAACATTCGAGAGGGGACACAACGGTGTGTCCGGTGCCCTGTAAAGACAGTCATGGCCGCCCTACCTGGCACGACCCCGTCCCGAGAGAGCGCACCAACAACTCTCCCGTCACTAGTAATGCAGGCTCCAAGCTAGTATCGGTCTAGGTAATCAATAATGCCCTTTCCCATATAAGGGTAGAGTGGTTGCGCATGTAAGGTTGGGACAGTCATCAAATCTTAAATCTAATCCGTTTTCGAAAACAACACACATACTTTCCTCGGTACACCACTTCGTCATCAAGTGGTTACCCATCTCAACATCTCCCTCAGGCATAAGTGGCACCCGTCGGGGTTTTCGAAAAGTTCTTTGAAAACACTTTGCCTCCATCACCATGCATATTCCCGTCCCTATTTGCGTAGCACTACTTTAGCATCCTATCTACTCCCACCGGCATAACCCTCATAAGGAGGTAGGGTCATGCACAATGCAAGTATCAACGAGGAAGTAACAGAGGCAACCCATCAAAATGGTTACTATCTCATCATGATTCCGATGCAACACTAATAAAGTGCTATATGACATGCAATAAAAAGGGCTTCATAGGTATGGTCAAAGGGCTGCTTGCCTGGCTCAACAAAGTCTTCGAGGTCTTCAAAGTCTTCTGGTCCAACTCCTTCGTCAGCAACACAATCTATCGTTGCAAAATAACAACGAGAAAATAAGGCAAAAATAAAACAGAAAAACCAAAGTGCTCAGAAAAATGTCAACACACTTTTGTAAAATACTAGGTTGAAAACTAAGAAGGGGAAAATTCCTAGTTTTGGATTTGGTGTAGCAGAATGGGAGAAATGGATTTTCAAGGATATATTTAAATGCTAAAAACCATATTGAAATATTTATAGTGAAGGAAAGGTTGTTGGATTAGAATGGAAGTTGCACCATTAAATAGGTTGTAATATTCTAGGAATTTAGGAATTGGAATTAATTCATTTGGATAAATATTTAATCCTATGGAATTTTTGGAAAACTGATAGAAAAAGAAAAAGGAAAAGGGCACTGTGCCACTAGGCCAGAACAGCCGCAGGCCAGCAGGCCCAGCCAGCGAGGCGGCCCAGCGCATAGGTGCACGCGCGCGCGCCAGGTTTTTAAACCTGACGAGCGGGGCCCAGCTACCAGTGGAAGAGAGAGGGGGCGAGAGAGAGGTGAGGATGACAGGCGGGGCCCGCCTGTCATCTCTGACCTCGCGACCAGAGGGCCGGCATGCTCACCGGCGGCGATGCAGGGCACGGCGGGTCGAGCTGATAGCACGGTTGGGCTCAGCATGGAGTCGCCGTTCGGTGGTGGTGGTGGACGTCGCCGGAGTTGCCTGGTTCGCCGGCGACGAGGAACTGCGGCGGAGGAGCTTTGGGAGGCAGTAGCTTCGGCCGTTTCCATTAGCTACAGAGAGGGGAAACGAGGGGAAAAGGGTCAGGGGGATGTAGGGGTTCCATATCGAGGCAAAGGAGGAGCGGGGGAGGCTTATACCTCGCGATCTCCGGCGTGCTAACGCGGCAGAGCTCGAGCTCGATCTCGAGCTCGGGCGGCTTTGGAGGCGAACTGGGGGTGCAGGGGGATGCTTTGGTGGTGCAGAGAGCGAGGGGTGAGGGCGGAAGGGCTCGGGGAGGCCTTTATATAGGCGAACGGCGGTCCACCGTGGGCTCGTGCGCCGGCGGGCTCGTGCTCGTTGCTACGGGCCTCGGGAGGGCGCTGCACCGTGTCTAGGGTGCTTGTGGGGGTCGACTACGTCCAGGGGAAAGAAGAGAGGGAGCAAGGAGAGGTCAGAGACGCCGCGCGTGTGAGCCGCGCCATTGGCGCGCTCGGGTGGCTGGTGTCCGTTAGCGCGGAGGCGCGGGGAGGAGGAGAGAGGAGGGGGCCGACCGCGTAGCGTGTCGCGGACGCCGAGGCGCATCGGCAGGCGCGCGGGGAAGGCCCGAGGTGGCCGGAAGCATCGGGCAGAGGGCGGCTACAGTGCCTAGCCGCACTGTAGCCCGCTCTGGAGCGTGCGTTTGGCATGCCATGGCATATTATATGCCCTGTGGGCGCGGCCACTGGTGTCCAATAGTGCTAGGGAGTAGTAAAGAAGGGGAGAGGGGACTTGGATGCCCTGGAGAGCCAGTAGAGTGAGGGGAGAGGAAGAAGAAGTGTGCAAATGAGCTGACCAGAGAGAGGAAGTGGGGTTTTACCCATCCAATAAGTGAGCTATGGACTTGCCATTGTTACTAGAGGTGAAAGGGGGCTAGGAGGAGCTGTGGTAAAAATTTGAGCTCTCCAAGAATAGTGGAAGGGGTCAAAATAGTGGTTTTTGCAAAATGTCAGAAGGTGTTTGATAATGGTTTGGGAAAGCAAATGAACTTTAATTGCCATGAGACTTCACAGGGTGAAATGACACATATAAATCTGGCCTTCCACCAATTTGGAGATTATTTGGGCAAAGTTGCCAATGCAACTTTTGTGAACCCTAGAAATGAGAAGAAATAGACTTGAGTAGATCTAGTTGAGCAAATCACGTCTCCTTGATGCACCACTTGGTGTAGTGGCCTCATTTGGTCATGTGAACATGCTCACAAAAGTTGGGGTCAAGGGGAGAAAGTTGGTAGTACAAACTTGATCAAATTTGACTCTGGTCAGAGAGGGTTTTGGGGCATTTTGGTGCACCAAAATGTCTTTAATAGGCATGAGCCTTTGCAAGGTGATCACAATATTCATTTGTGACTTGCTGGATTTTTCTTGGATTTTTATGAAAATATTTCCTGTAGAAATACTTCAAATCCTTGAAATAGGTAGGAATGGTTTTGGGAGGTTTTGTCCAATATTTTGATCATAACCATATGTTGAAACTCTTATATATGGAAAATATATGTCCACTGAGTTTCCCTGATTTTTGTCAAATATTTTTGAAACAATAAAACAATTTTTCCCTATCAAAGACCATTTTTGGCCTTAAGAAAAAGCTTTTAAATAAAATAGAAAAATAGCTTTTAAAATTATATTTTTGTGGTTTCTGGGTATCCTATATCTAATAGGAGTCAAATATATTTTTGGAAAGATTTTTACAGCCCTTAATTAAGTACTTGCAGTGCAAACCTCAATTCAGGGGTTTTTGGACAACTAATTTTTTGAAAATACTTTTTGGCCAAATTATTTTTGTAAGAAAATACTATATTGTTCTATACACATGGCATGATCATTGGACAGAAGTTTGGGGCAAGGAGATGAAGTATAGAAGGTGAAGTAGTTGACTATTAAGAGCACTTGAAAAACACAGAGAGAAAATCAACTCCAAAATAAAAGCCAAATAATGCAAAAGTTTTTGTTGGTCCAAATTTTCATGCTTGATTAATGCAAATGAAGTGTTACAAAATGCAGGGTGTGACAAAAGTCCCGCCTTAATAACAACAGCACACATACTGACCCAGCCGTAGAGCAGGGCGAACCAGTGGACGACGAACATGCCTCCAAGCAACCATCCGAAAAGGATGAATTGGACAAGCAACCCATCCCCGGCAAAAACAACAGTCCAGATGATCTCACGCCGGACACATCACCGGAGCATAAGAACCTTCACCAAAGGCTCGTCGCCACTGCAAGAAGTTTGAAGAAGCAGAAGCGGAAGCTCAAAACAGTGGAAGATGTACTCAGAATGAGATGGAGCAAAGTACTCAAGACCGCAGACAAATACGGCAATAGTCACCAAGCAAAGAGCTACCCGAAGCGAAAGCTGTTGCCCGAATTTGACGAGAAGGCCGTAGATCCACCACAATCAAAAAGCATAGAGGCCGCCTGGTCGGATAGACGACCAGATGACAGGCTAAGAGCGGCAAGCGGCGCCGCACACAAGCCGGCACATGATACACATAAAGATCCTCGCAAAAAGGATGGCCCGGTCAGGTCCATTTATGGGCCAAAAAAGAGGGCTCCAGGAAGCAACACAACACGCCGAGTGTTCGAAGATAACGGCACACCTAAATACAGGGGCGCTGCACACCCACTATGTTTCACCGATGAGGTACTGGATCATGAATTTCCAACGGGATTTAAGCCCGTAAACAAAGAGGCATACGACGGAACAACAGACCCCGGAGTCTGGATTGAGGATTACATCCTACACATACATATGGCTAGAGGAGACGATCTCCATGCCATAAAATACGTACCCCTCAAGCTCAAAGGGCCATCTCGGCATTGGCTCAAAAGCCTCCCAGAAAATACCATTGGAAGTTGGGATGAGCTCGAGGATGCGTTTCGAGCAAATTTTCAGGGGACTTATGTCCGCCCTCCGGATGCAGACGATTTAAGTCACATAACTCAACAGCCCGGAGAGTCAGCATGCAAATTCTGGAACAGGTTCCTCACCAAAAAGAACCAAATAGTCGACTGTCCGGACGCCGAAGCCTTAGTAGCTTTTAAGCATAACATCCGAGACGAATGGCTCGCCAGACACCTCGGCCAGGAAAAACAAAGAACAATGGCCGCACTAACAAGCCTCATGACCCGCTTTTTACTGCCCTTAATTAAGTACTTGCAGTGCAAACCTCAATTCAGGGGTTTTTGGAAAACTAATTTTTTGAAAATACTTTTTGGCCAAATTATTTTTGTAAGAAAATACTATATTGTTCTATACACATGGCATGATCATTGGACAGAAGTTTGGGGCAAGGAGATGAAGTATAGAAGGTGATGTAGTTGACTATTAAGAGCACTTGAAAAACACAAGGAGAAAATCAACTCCAAAATAAAATCCAAATAATGCAAAAGTTTTTGTTGGTCCAAATTTTCATGCTTTATTAATGCAAATGAAGTGTTACAAAATGCAGGGTGTGATAGACCTACCCCCCTTACAAGAATCTCGTCCCCGAGATTCCTAAACTAGGCTTTAAAGAGATACGGAAACTCGGATCTAAGGTAGTCTTCACGTTCCCAGGTGGCTTCTGCTTCAGTGTGGTTGCTCCAATGGACCTCGAAGTACTTGATCTTGCGGCTTCGAGTGCATCGCTCAGCCTCATCCAGAATGCAGATGGGCCTCTCACGGTAGGTCAAATCAGGCTGAAGGTCAATGGCTTGGTGATTGACGTCCTTGTAGAGATCGGGCTTGTCTGGAACTTGGAGACACTTCCGGAGTTGTGATACGTGGAATACGTTGTGCACATCGGATAGTTCAGGTGGCAGTTCCAACTGGTAAGCCACTTCTCCTCGTTGTTAAGTGATCTTGAAGGGGCCGATGTATCTTGGTGCGAGATTTCCTTTGACGTGGAAGCGCTGGGTTCCCTTGAGAGGGGTGACCCAGAGATAGACATGGTCTCCAACTCGGAAGTTTACGTCTCTACGATGTGAGTCAGCATAGCTCTTCTGCCTTGACTTGGCAGTCTTCAAACGCTCTCTAACAAGCTGGACTTGCTCTTCTGCTTCACAGAGGATATCGGGCCCAAAGACAAGTCCTTCTCTGGTCTCCGACCAATTGAGGGGTGTGCGGCACTTCCGTCCGTATAACACCTCAAATGGTGCCATCTGAAGGCTTGACTGATAACTGTTGTTGTAGGAGAATTCGACAAAAGGGAGGCAATCTTCCCACTTAGCTCCATATGCTAAGACACAGGCGCGGAGCATGTCTTCGAGTATCTGATTCACTCGTTCTGTCTGGCCTCCGGTCTGCGGGTGGAAAGCAGTGCTGAAGGACAACTTGGTTCCCAGGGCCTCTTGGAACTTCTTCCAGAACCTTGAGGTAAACTGGGTTCCTCGGTCTGACACAATCTCCTTGGGAACACCATGAAGGCTTACGATTCTGTTGATGTATAGAGTTGCTAGCTGATTGCCATCATGGGTAGTCTTAACAGGAATGAAATGGGCTACCTTGGTCAAGTGATCGACTATGACCCAGATGGAGTCATGTCCCTTGTTCGACCTAGGTAGTCCAGTGATGAAATCCATTCCGACTTTATCCCATTTCCACTCGGGAACCTTGAGTGGTTGGAGCAATCCAGCAGGTCGCTGATATTCAGCTTTGACCCTTTGACATACATCGCACTTTGCAACATAGGTGGCAATCTCCCTCTTCATGCCATGCCACCAGAATCTTTCCTTCAGGTCTTGGTATATCTTGGTTCCTCCGGGGTGAATGGAATACGGGGTGTCATGAGCTTCTTGCAAGATCAAATTCTTGAGCTCAATCTTGTTGGGTACGCAAATGCGATTCCCAAACCACACAATTCCTTGCTCATCCTCTGAGAATCCGGGGGCTTTGCCTACCTTGATCTTCCTCTTGATGCCTTCAATACTTTCGTGTCCCTTCTGAGCTTCCTTAATATCATCCATCAGGGTAGGCTTGACTTCATGGTTGGCTAAGAATCCTGGTGCAACTAGTTCCAACCCGAAGCTTTCAAGTTCTGCATACAAGGCGGGTAGCCTTCCCTTAACCATAGCATTCAAGGAACAAGCCTTCCTGCTTGATGCATCAGCTACCACATTGGCCTTCCCAGGGTGGTATTGAACACTGAGGTCATAATCCTTGATCAACTCTAGCCATCTTCTTTGCCTCATGGTCAATTCCTTTTGAGTGAAAATATACTTCAGACTTTTGTGATCTGTGTATATCTCACACCGCTTCCCTAGGAGGTAATGTCGCCATGTCTTCAGGGCATGAACCACAGCTGCTAACTCAAGGTCATGAGTAGCATAGTTCTCTTCATGAGGCCGTAGTTGCCTTGAAAGGTAAGCTACGACTCTGCCCTCTTGCATCAGAACACTTCCCAGTCCGGTCCTTGACGCATCACAATATATCACAAACTCCTTGTGTATATCTGGTGTGGCCAGAATTGGGGCGGTGCTCAGTCTCTTCTTCAGCTCCTGAAAGCTCTCTTTGCACTTCGGCGTCCATTCAAACTTCTTGTCCTTCTTCAAGAGCTGAGTCATGGGTCGGGCAATGCTTGAGAATCCTTCAACGAACTTGCGGTAATATCCCGCGAGTCCGAGGAAACTTCTGACTTCCTTCACAGTGCTTGGGGATTGCCATTCAGTCACGGCTTCAATCTTAGCGGGATCGACTGACAATCCTTCCTCGGTCATAACATGGCCCAAGAACCCAACTTCACGCAGCCAAAATTCGCACTTGCTGAACTTGGCATACAGTTGGTGCTCTCGAAGCTTGTCTAGGACCATCCTCAGGTGTTGCTCGTGCTCTTCTTCCGTCTTCGAGAAGACAAGAATGTCATCAATGAAGACAACGACAAACTTGTCCAAATATTCCATGAAGACCTTATTCATGAGGTACATGAAGTAAGCTGGGGCATTGGTCAACCCAAAGGACATGACCGTGCACTCATACAGGCCATATCTGGTTACAAATGCCGTCTTCGGAATATCTTGGGGTCTGATTTTCAGCTGGTAGTACCCAGATCTGAGGTCGATCTTGGAGAACACCTTGGCCCCATTGAGTTGATCAAACAGATCTTCAATCTTGGGAAGTGGATACTTGTTCTTGATCGTAACTTCATTGAGGGAGCGGTAGTCAATGCATAAGCGGATGGTACCGTCCTTCTTTGCCACAAACAGAACAGGTGATCCCCAAGGGGAGGCACTAGGGCGGATGAATCCCTTCCTCAACTGCTCTTCCAGTTGCTTCTTCAGCTCTGCTAACTCTTCCGATCCCATTCTATAAGGCTTCTTATAGATGGGTCCTACTCCGGGCATGAGCTCGATGATGAACTCAATGTCTCGGTCAGGAGGCATTCCCGGTAGCTCATCAGGAAAAACATCGGGGTATTCGCATACTACCGGCACTTGTTCGAATCCAACTTCAGTCAGACAGTTGACTTGGTTGGCTTGACCAGAGGAGGGGTTGGAGGCAAATTTAACTTCGACTCCTAGCTCATTGGTCACCGTGACAGTCCGGTTGGCGCAATCTATCAAGCCTTGGTGCTTGATGAGCCAGTTCATTCCTAAGATCACATCCAAGTCTTGTGATCCTAAGATGATAAGGTCTGCTAGGAAGTCTACCCTGTTAATAATAATCCCGACTCCTCTACATCCTATCTTGGCTCTCATCTCTGCTCCGGGGGTTTGTACCACCATAGGGTTATTCAGGGGTGTAGGGGTCATGCCACTTTTTAATGCAAACTTTTGAGTGACAAATGAATGCGTGGCTCCAGAATCAAACAAGACAGTTGCAGGTGCTGAATTGACAAGGAACGTACCCAACACGACGTCCGGGTCTTCCTGAGCTTCTTCTGCAGTGACATGATTCACACGACCCTTGCCATTGTTGGGCAGGTTGCGGGGAGCTTGGTTCCTTGGTGGCATTCCACGGCCTTGGCCTGAGTTCTGCGCATTGGGGCGCGGGGCGTCGGGCTTCTTGTTGGGGCAATACTTGGAGTAGTGTCCTGGCTGTCCACAACCAAAGCAAGTGGCTTGGTTGGGGTTGCTGCTTTTGCCAGCATTGTTATTGGGGTTGTTGTAAGCTGGCCTGGGGTTGGCATACTGCTGAGGTGGATAGTTGGTGCGGGGTGCAGGAGCTCGTGGCTGCTGATAGGTTGGCTTGACTGGGGCTGGCTGCCAAGGGCGAGGCTTCTGGTTGCTGGAGCTACCCTTGCTGATCATCTTGCGCTTGCGGGTATCATCCAAAGCGCGTCGCTTGTCCTCAAGCATGAGTGCGTTGTTCACCAGATCAGGAAAGGTCGGGCAGTCACACACAACTAGTGAGTATTGCAAAGTCTGGTTAAGGCCTTCCATGAAGCACTCCTTCTTGGCAGCATCAGTGCTGACATCCTCAGGAGCATACCTTGAGAGAACACTGAACTTCTGCATGTACTCCTTGACAGTGCTACTACCTTGCTTTAGGGCTCGGAACTCACGCTTCTTGATGGCCATGATTCTAGAAGGAATGTGGGCCTTGCGGAATTCTGCCTTGAAGTCATTCCAAGTGATGTTTTGCTCAGCATGCATGGCCTTGAATCCATCCCACCAAGCTCTGGCAGTTCCTCCAAGACAGTGGGCAGCATATGCCACCCTCTCACGGTCTTAGGTGCAGCCGACTAGGTCCAACAAGTCCTCAATGGTGCGGACCCAGTCGTCTGCATCCAGAGGTTCAGCAGTCTCGATGAAGGTGGGTGGTGCATGCTTTTTGAACTCCACCAACATGGACCGTCCATTGCCGTGTCCCGCCGGCTGGCGATTGACAGCTTGAGCAATCACCTGAAGGGCCGCAGTGTTGGCTTGGCGTTCCTCTCGGAAGGCTTGGAGAAGCTGAGCCATGTCCATGATTGGAGGAGGTGGTGGGGATGGAGTCTGTCCTTGGGCTTGGTCCTGGTTGACTCCTGCTTCAGCAGAACCTCCGGCTTCTTGCTGCTGGGTAGAGGTACCAGTACGTGTTACAACAGGCATCCTGTTGGAGTGGTCAAGGTCTCATGATTGGGAAAAGATGGGGAAAGCAACATAGATGGGATGCCTAGTAAGGGGGTTGGTATGATACTAATTGTTTTCATGCAAGGGCCAAAGGCCAAACACATTCATTAAAATCCAAATGGGTGATGTAGTCGCTTACAAGTTCCCGAAGGAAAGCACGACATCCATCAAACACAACAAAAGCAAACACAACACTACATGGTTTCATATGAACCATTACAGGGACTCGACTTCGCATAGGGGTACACGACCTATCCTACCGTAGGGTTACTAACGGGCATATCCAAGTTGTGAATGATGCCTAAGTGGTGGAATGCTCGGTCGCGTAGTCTGGCTCTTCTGGGTCTTCCTCCTCATCATCAGTAGCACGGCTTCCTTCATTGCTTGAAGGGGTGGGGGAGTGGAGGAGCTCAACACGGCGTTGCTTTGCTGGTGGGGTGAAGAGCTTGCGGTAATCCCTTGCGCTCATGCGATGTTGCTGTGATGGTTCTCCATCTTTTGGGGGTCTTCCGCCTCTGTATGCGATTGCGGGCTGTCCAGGGGGAGCACCTTCCTTCTTGATCCTATCCGTCTTCTCTTGTGCTTCGCGAAGAAGTGCCTTGGTCTCATGAAGTTCCTTTCGGAGTACCATTGATTCCGTGGCCAAGAGTTGTGCCAAACTATCGGCACAAAGGCTGAAGTAGGTTTGGAATCGGAGTGGAAGTCCTTCTTCTAATGGTGGAGCTGGTGCACTGCTCTCATCCTCACCTCCCTTCCGATAAGGCAAGAAGCGGGTTGCCAACTCGTCTGCCATCTCTGGAAGAAGGTCTCGGAGGCGGGTGAGTACCTTGAGGGTTGCCGTCTTGACGGCAAGAACTAGTGTTGCCATCTGGGGTCCCTCGAAGAACCAGCTTGTTGGAGAGTCATTGGCCTTCACGATCACTTCCACATGATACTCCGTCTCGGTGTCATTGATCCAATGCTCATGGTAGGTGAAAATGGGGGCTCAGTGGTACTGGCACTTCTTGAGGCTATCCTCGAGAAGCACGGGAAATCCGGTGGTCAGGAAGTCTTCGGGTACGACCGCCATCTACAAAGGTTGAGTGGGAGAGGTCAATAAGGGAAAAGTATCTTGGGTGGGGTAAGCTTTAGAAAAGAAGAGAAGTTTAGATGGTCTCAAGCTAACTAACGTCCATGCTAACTAAGGTTTCCTACAGTCAGGATGGCTCTGGTACCAGCTCTGTGGGGACCCCGACTCATGAGTCGAGATCACCGAATGCACGTGTACAGTGATCCCAGAGATCAATGCTCACTGAACACACAGAAGCTGAATAACAAGAGTCTTACATCCATACATACCGTCTTACACAAATTATGACCATTATGGTTAAGTCTTACATTGATAAAGCCTTAAGGGCTGAACATCAAATGAAACATAAGCAGCGGAAATCTTCGTCGATAAGTAGAACCCATGCCATCTGCCTTAACCCTACAGGCATTCTGACTGGGAAACGTCCTAGTTCGCATGTTCGTATCCAAAGAACTCTTCTTCGAACTCCGGTTCTTCCATGCCTAGTCAATTAAATAACCAGTGGCAAGCCAATGAGTACTTTGAATGTACTCACAAGCAACCCATGTTTTGGTTCAAGATACAACAGTGCATGATATAGGTAAATTTTTGCGGAAAGCTAGTTTTGAGTGCAATGACATGTTCAACAACTTGTAAGACATGCATCAAGTAACCATGACGACATGTTTACAGATATCAACATAAATAGAGTGGGCACCAACCCAACTCAATCGTGTCAAGTCCTTTGACTTGTCCCAAGTAGTTATGTCAACACACAAACATGCACGTTTGTAAGAATCTGGACATAGTTTAAGCAGCACCGCCCAACTGTCCTTGACCGTGGACACGGCTATTCGAATAGTTTTACACTCTGCAGAGGTTGCACACTTTACCCACAAGATCCGGGGAACTTCCGTGTCATCCACGACCCGCGGTACCTCAAGTACTCGGTGTAAGCACCCGATCACTACCTTTCCCTAGACGACACTAACATGGAGTCCACTCGTTGTTCCGTATCCTCACGATGTACGTCATACGAGACTCACTCGATATCGTAACATTCGAGACGGGACACAACGGTGTGTCCGGTGCCCTGTAAAGACAGTCATGGCCGCCCTACCTGGCACGACCCCGTCCCCAGAGAGCGCACCAACAACTCTCCCGTCACTAGTAATGCGGGCTCCAAGCTAGTATCGGTCTAGGTAATCAATAATGCCCTTTCCCATATAAGGGTAGAGTGGTTGCGCATGTAAGGTTGGGACAGTCATCAAATCTTAAATCTAATCATTTTTCGAAAACAACACACATACTTTCCTCGGTACACCACTTCGTCATCAAGTGGTTACCCATCTCAACATCTCCCTCGGGCATAAGTGGCACCCGTCGGGGTTTTCGAAAAGTTCTTTGAAAACACTTTGCCTCCATCACCATGCATATTCCCGTCCCTATTTGCGTAGCACTACTTTAGCATCCTATCTACTCCCACCGGCATAACCCTCATAAGGAGGTAGGGTCATGCACAATGCAAGTATCAACGAGGAAGTAACAGAGGCAACCCATCAAAGTGGTTACTATCTCATCATGATTCCGATGCAACACTAATAAAGTGCTATATGACATGCAATAAAAAGGGCTTCATAGGTATGGTCAAAGGGCTGCTTGCCTGGCTCAACAAAGTCTTCGGGGTCTTCAAAGTCTTCTGGTCCAACTCCTTCGTCAGCAACGCAATCTATCATCGCAAAATAACAACGAGAAAATAAGGCAAAAATAAAACAGAAAAACCAAAGTGCTCAGAAAAATGTCAACACACTTTTGTAAAATACTAGGTTGAAAACTATGAAGGGGAAAATTCCTAGTTTTGGATTTGGTGTAGCAGAATGGGAGAAATGGATTTTCAAGGATATATTTAAATGCTAAAAACCACATTTAAATATTTATAGTGAAGGAAAGGTTGTTGGATTAGAATGGAAGTTGCACCATTAAATAGGTTGTAATATTCTAGGAATTTAGGAATTGGAATTAATTCATTTGGATAAATATTTAATCCTATGGAATTTTTGGAAAACTGATAGAAAAAGAAAAAGGAAAAGGGCACTGTGCCACTAGGCCAGAACAGCCGCAGGCCAGCAGGCCCAGCCAGCGAGGCGGCCCAGCGCATAGGTGCACGCGCGCACGCCAGGTTTTTAAACCTGACGAGCGAGGCCCAGCTGCCAGTGGAAGAGAGAGGGGGCGAGAGAGAGGTGAGGATGACAGGCGGGGCCCGCCTGTCATCTCTGACCTCGCGACCAGAGGGCCGGCATGCTCACCGGCGGCGATGCAGGGCACGGCGGGTCGAGCTGATAGCACGGTTGGGCTCAGCATGGAGTCGCCGTTCGGGTGGTGGTGGTGGACGTCGCCGGAGTTGCCTGGTTCGCCGGCGACGAGGAACTACGGCGGAGGAGCTTCGGGAGGCGGTAGCTCCGGCCGTTTCCAGCAGCTACAGAGAGGGGAAACGAGGGGAAAAGGGTCAGGGGGATGCAGGGGTTCCAGATCGAGGCAAAGGAGGAGCGGGGGAGGCTTATACCTCGCGATCTGCGGCGTGCCGACGCGGCAGAGCTCGAGCTCGATCTCGAGCTCGGGCGGCTTTGGAGGCGAACTGGGGGTGCAGGGGGAGGTTTTGGTGGTGCAGAGAGCGAGGGGTGAGGGCGGAAGGGCTCGGGGAGGCCTTTATATAGGCGAACGGCGGTCCACCGTGGGCTCGTGCGCCGGCGGGCTCGTGCTCGTCGCTACGGGCCTCGGGAGGGCGCTGCACCATGTCTAGGGTGCTTGTGGGGGTCGACTCCGTCCAGGGGAAAGAAGAGAGGGAGCAGGGAGAGGTCAGAGACGCCGCGCGTGTGAGCCGCGCCATTGGCACGCTCGGGTGGCCGGTGTCCATTAGCACGGAGGCGCGGGGAGGAGGAGAGAGGAGGGGGCCGACCGCGTAGCGTGTCGCGGACGCCGAGGCGCATCGGTAGGCACGCGGGGAAGGCCCGAGGTGGCCAGAAGCATCGGGCAGAGGGCGGCTACAGTGCCTAGCCGCACTGTAGCATGCTCTGGAGCGCGCGTTTGGCATGCCATGGCATATTATATGGAGTCCAGTAGTGATAGGGAGTAGTAAAGAAGGGGAGAGGGGCATTGGATGACCTGGAGAGCCAGTAGAGTGAGGGGAGAGGAAGAAGAAGTGTGCAAATGGGCTGACCAGAGAGAGGAAGTGGGGTTTTAACCATCCAATAAGTGAGCTATGGACTTGCCATTGTTACTAGAGGTGAAAGGGGGCTAGGAGGAGCTGTGGTAAAAATTTGAGCTCTCCAAGAATAGTGGAAGGGGTCAAAATAGTGGTTTTTGCAAAATGTCAGAAGGTGTTTGATAATGGTTTGGGCAAGCAAATGAACTTTAATTGCCATGAGACTTCACAGGGTGAAATGACACATATAAATATGGCCTTCCACCAATTTGGAGATTATTTGGGCAAAGTTGCCAATGCAACTTTTGTGAACCCTAGAAATGAGCAGAAATAGACTTGATAGATCTAGTTGAGCAAATCACTTCTCCTTGATGCACCACTTGGTGTAGTGGCCTCATTTGGTCATGTGAACATGCTCACAAAAGTTGGAGTCAAGGGGAGAAAGTTGGTAGTACAAACTTGATCAAATTTGACTCTGGTCAGAGAGGGTTTTGGGGCATTTTGGTGAACCAAAATGACTTTAATAGGCATGAGCCTTTGCAAGGTGATCACAATATTCATTTGTGACTTGCTGGATTTTTCTTGGATTTTTATGAAAATATTTCCTGTAGAATTACTTCAAATCCTTGAAATAGGTAGGAATGGTTTTGGGAGGTTTTGTCCAATATTTTGATCATAACCATATGTTGAAACTCTTATATATGGAAAATATATGTCCACTGAGTTTCCCTGATTTTTGTCAAATATTTTTGAAACAATAAAATAATTTTTCCCTATCAAAGACCATTTCTGGCCTTAAGAAAAAGCTTTTAAATAAAATAGAAAAATAGCTTTTAAAATTATATTTTTGTGGTTTCTGGGTATCCTATATCTAATAGGAGTCAAATATATTTTTGGAAAGATTTTTACTGCCCTTAATTAAGTACTTGCAGTGCAAACCTCAATTCAGGGGTTTTTGGAAAACTAATTTTTTGAAAATACTTTTTGGCCAAATTATTTTTGTAAGAAAATACTATATTGTTCTATACACATGGCATGATCATTGGACAGAAGTTTGGGGCAAGGAGATGAAGTATAGAAGGTGAAGTAGTTGACTATTAAGAGCACTTGAAAAACACAGAGAGAAAATCAACTCCAAACTAAAAGCCAAATAATGCAAAAGTTTTTGTTGGTCCAAATTTTCATTCTTTATTAATGCAAATGAAGTGTTACAAAATGCAGGGTGTGACAAAAGTCCCGCCTCAATAACAACAGCACACATACTGACCCAGCCGTAGAGCAGGGCGAACCAGTGGACGACGAACATGCCTCCAAGCAACCATCCGAAAAGGATGAATTGGACAAGCAACCCATCCCCGGCAAAAACAACAGTCCAGACGATCTCACGCCGGACACATCACTGGAGCATAAGAACCTTCACCAAAGGCTCGTCGCCACTGCAAGAAGTTTGAAGAAGCAGAAGCGGAAGCTCAAAACAGCGGAAGATGTACTCAGAATGAGATGGAGCAAAGTACTCAAGACCGCAGACAAATACGGCAATAGTCACCAAGCAAAGAGCTACCCGAAGCGCAAGCTGTTGCCCGAATTTGACGAGGAGGCCGTAGATCCACCACAATCAAAAAGCATAGAGGCCGCCTGGCCGGATAGACGACCAGATGACAGGCTAAGAGCGGCAAGCGGCGCCGCACACAAGCCGGCACATGATACACATAAAGATCCTCGCAAAAAGGATGGCCCAGTCAGGTCCATTTATGGGCCAAAAAAGAGGGCTCCAGGAAGCAACACAACACGCCGAGTGTTCGAAGATAACGGCACACCTAAATACAGGGGCGCTGCACACCCACTATGTTTCACCGATGAGGTACTGGATCATGAATTTCCAGCGGGATTTAAGCCCGTAAAAAAGAAGCATACGATGGAACAACAGACCCCGGAGTTTGGATTGAGGATTACATCCTACACATACATATGGCTAGAGGAGACGATCTCCATGCCATAAAATACCTACCCCTCAAGCTCAAAGGGTCATCTCGGCATTGGCTCAAAAGCCTCCCAGAAAATACCATTAGAAGTTGGGACGAGCTCGAGGATGCGTTTCGTGAAAATTTTCAGGGGACTTATGTCCGCCATCCGGATGCAGACGATTTAAGTCACATAACTCAACAGCCCGGAGAGTTAGCACGCAAATTCTGGAACAGGTTCCTCACCAAAAAGAACCAAATAGTCGACTGTCCGGACGCCGAAGCATAACGTCCGAGACGAATGGCTCGCCAGACACCTCGGCCAGGAAAAACAAAGAACAATGGCCGCGCTAACAAGCCTCATGACCCGCTTTTGCGTGGGGGAAGATAGCTGGCTAGCAAGATGCAGCACCAGCGACCCGAGTACATCCGAGATCAGGGATGGAAATGGGAAATCACGACGCAAAAAAGATCACCGCCGGAATAAGGAAAATGGCCAAAATAGCACGGCGGTCAACGCCGGGTTCAAAAGATCCCGACCGAATAACAAAACACTGCCTCTTAAGGACAACAGTGACGAGCTATCCAACCTAAACAAAATCTTGGATAGGATATGTCAAATCCACAGTACCCCCGGGAAGCCTGCAAACCATACCCACAGAGATTGTTGGGTCTTCAAGTAGTCCGGCCGACTGAACGCCGAACACAAGGGGCTCGACACACCAAGCGAATACGATGATGAACCCCACAAGCAGAGCGCCAGAAAACAGAAGACTTTCCCACAAGAAGTCAAAACAGTGAACTCACTTCAAGTGATAGCAAGGAAAAATAGTGCGGCACCTACTAAAATACGCGCCGCACGGTCCACTCCAGCGGAGTCCCAAAATTGGATGTCAAAACCAATCACTTTCGACCATCAGGATTACTCCAGAAGTATTCAAAACGCAGAAAGAACTGCTCTGATATTGAAGCCCATAATTGACGGACTACAATTTACACAAGTCCTAATGGATGGTGGCAGCGATTTAAACCTGCTATATCCGGACATAATCCGCAGAATGGGGATAGACCCTACCAAAATTCGCCATAGCAGCACTTCCTTTAAAGGGGTGACGCCAGGCCCTTACACCAATTGCACGGGCTCCTTACTACTAGAAGTTGCGTTCGGTTCATCCGACAACTTCCGTCGCGAAAAGCTAATCTTCCATATCGCCCCATTTAAAAGTAGCCATCAAGCACTATTGGGACGCGAAGCTTTCGCCCGCTTTAACGCAATACCGCATTACGCGTCTCTTACACTTAAAATGCCCGGTCCACGCGGCATCATCTCATTAAAAGGTAACTTCGAGTGTTCGTCAACCATGGAAGAACGTGAGACTGCCTTGACAGCCACACACTAATCCGGCCTTGCTAATCAAAGCCCAAACAAAACAGGTCATACAGACCCCGTACACGGTTAGGAGAGTCCCGCATAAATAAACCAGGGGCTTACTAGCCGCATACCCCTTTACAAGGGGCTGCGAGCACGAGCAACGAGAGCCAATAAAGCTCAACTTCATTCATTTTTTAAATCATACTCTTGCACGATATCTTTCCAAACTAAGTTCTTCTCTCTTACAGATGAACAGCGTGCTACACCCGTCCAGGATACAACACAACGGAGACACAGGCGCAGATGTGCAGCAGGGACCCGTTGCAAGGATTCTTTTCAGATTAAGACCCTGCGTAAACCTTTCTTACTATCTCTTGTTGATACACATCCCCCTGTTTCCTACCATAACCGAGGAGGAGGCTGGCATTTTGGCATCGGCCGCGTCAGAAGTTTTCGCCCGTACCTGGACACTAGGGGCTTAGGGCATTGTTCTGCCCGTTATCATAAAGACCGAATACCTTAGGGAGTGTTCGGCGTCTCGAGTTAGGCCTTATATGCATCAGCTCCGAATCATGTCTTTGGTCAAATGTTGGGTTTGCCTGGCTCCTGTGTTTTGCTGCCTTACGTTCCGTATCATCGGCTAACGCGGCACCAGGAGAACTACTGCGATTGTGCCCCGGTTCGGCCTGGCGAGCACCTCAGTAGAGAAAGCCGAAAACTGACTGTCATGATATAGCGAGAGACTGGTCAACCACTCGATCGACTACCGGAATGTCTAGAATTCCTCCGCTTTGACGAGGGACCGTTTCCCGGTCAGGCACATACGCGCCCCGAATTCGGAGAGCGCGGTGCCCCTAGGGGCTATATCGTAGCCCCACCTTCGAACTCCTATGGCTAAGTGAAAGTGATAAAGCATTATAGTCCGGTTGCCTAGTTTGCTATGCTACCACCTCCTTCACAGGACCAAGACGTTGGATTAAGTGTGAAAATGCGCCCTTTTGCAAACAGCCCCGCACCATGTGCGTGGGGGCTGAAGCCGAAGACTGCCATCTTTCAGGTTATATACACATATAGATTAACGGCCGCACAGGAGATATTTCAATACTTGAACGCACAAGTATAAAAAGCACTTATATTATAAATATGGTTTTACAAATCATACATGTCATTTGAACATAACGTTTTTCGAACACTGCGACTCTATTAAACGAGCGCCCTGCAGGACTTCCTCAAAATAGTGCTCGGCGGGTAACCGGCTTTTGTCCGAACCCCGGGATGCAACATCGGTGGCATCCATCTCCGCCCAGTATGTATTAACACGGGCGAGAGCCATCCGTGCACCCTCTATGCATGCCGACCGCTTCATTGCCTTGATATGCGGCACCGCCCCAAGGAATTGCTACAATAAGCCAAAATAGCTCTTCGGCTTGGGCCTTTCCGGCCACAGATGAGCCACCACATCCGTCATGGCAAATCCGGACAATCTATTCAGCTCAGCCCACTCAGCCAATCGATCGGTTAAGGGAAGGGGACGCTCCGGACTATGGAATTGAGACCAAAAAAGCTCTTCCATCTCGTGATCCTTTTGGCTTCGGAAGTGCACGACTGCGTCTGCCGCACTCGCCGCCAAATCCAGATAAGGATCCTCCGCACCCCACAGCTGGCCCAACTGAGCATACTACTGATCCGTGAACTTTCTGTGCAGCAGAAAGGGCTCTCCAGCCACAATGTCTCCGGCCTGACGCAGCTCCTCCTTTATAGCTCTCATTGCAGAATGGGCATCCTTGGCTTTGGCGGTGGCCTTCTTTAGGTCCTGTTGCCCCGCTCGGCGTTCTCTTTCAAGAACCTCATAGCGGTCGGTAGCATCCTTTAGCTTCATGGCCATTTCGGCCATCTCCTCCCTGCTTCTGCAGTGAGCAGCCTTTTCGGCTTTTAGCTCTTCGGCTGCCCTCGAGGCAGCCGCATCACTCCTTCTGGCCTGCTCCTTTGCTCGAGCAAGCTCTGCCCGAAGGTCTTCCACAGCAGCGGCACCATCTGCATTAAGCATACATGTTATAAGGAGTGGGCATCAAACCCCTTACTAGGTGACCACGGGGAAACAACCTACCTTGTGACTCGTCAAGTCGTTTATTGACCAGCGCGATGTTCGCATCCGCAACGTCGAGTTGCCGCTTCAACTCGACAACTCTATCAGTCCGGCTGGCCACCGAGTGATCCGCCACCTGCATAGGAAAGGCGAGATTTTATAACTAAGATTATGATCCTCGGCACGCTGCCGCTTTCGACAACATACCGAGTCTCAGGGGCTACTATCTATACAGGGAGCACTCTATGTGCAAAACTGTCAAAAGGTATGTCATTTTTACGTACCTCAAACCCCGTCAGTAAACTTCTGATGGCCTCGTGCAACCCGCTCTCAGTGGATGAAATCCTTTCAATCACCGTACTCATTAAAGTACAGTGATCTTCTGAGATAGACGCCCTCTCGAGCAGATCCTTCAGCTCCCCCGGCCGTACACCAGTTGGTGCCGAACTCTCCGGCCCCGCCGGACTCGGGGAGACCCTCCGCGACGACACCTCAGGGTCGTCTGCCCCGCCTGACGGCGCGGCAGATGGAGGCATCTCACTCTCCATCATCTCTGGACGGAGATCCCTCGAAGATGAGCTCAGCTGAGAAGGGCGGGGATCCGAACTACAAGGTAAAAAAAACTTCGGTTATCCTCAGAAATAAAAACAGGGATGTCCCTTATTACAAAACTCCCCTTTTTCTACTCACGGCTCGCTGGAGGGCTGATTCCCTTGCGGAGATGGCGCGGCCGGGGCTTCTCCTGGCGCAGGACCCTCTGGTGAAGATTTCTTCCCCCGCTTTGAGGCCTTGACCTGCGGGTCTTCGGAAGCGGTCCTCTTCTCCCCCTGGAAGGAGGGACTCTCGATCCCCCCTTTCTTAAGAGCCTCCTCGGTAGAGGCGGTAATTTTCCTGTTTTCCCCTTCGCCCTCATCTGAAGGCGCAACCTCCAGCATCTTGACTAACACCGGATCCGGCGTGGTCTCCGGGAGGGGGGCCGGACAGCGTATCAGCTTTGCTTGCGCTATCCACTCCTGTCCAAGGGATAGCTGGCTAAAAGGCAAATCCATGATAAACAAATGGACGATACATCCGGACACAGGGTTACTTACTTGAGTATCCGGGCGATTGCAGCTTAGGCCGGCATCCTCGGTCAAGTCCGGACACATCTCTTGTGATCCGAAGAACAGTTTATACATCTCCACGGGTGTCGTACCCATGAAGTGTTGAAGAGCTCGCGGTCCCTTCAGATTCAATTCCCACAGGCGGAGGGGGCGACGTTCGCGGGGCAGAAGACGCCGAATCAGCATAACCTGCGTCACTACGACCAGATTGACCTCCCTCTCTTGGAGGTCTCGAATCCGGCCCTGCAATATGGGTACGTCCTTGGACGGCCCCCAGTCAAGCCCTTTATTGACCCATGATGTCAGCCGTTGTGGAGGGCCCGAGCGAAAGGCAGGCGGCGGCCTTTGCCTGCTGCCCCTGGGAGCGGTGATGTAGAACCACTCCTGTTGCCACAAGCCGAGCTCCTCCTAAAAAGAGCCCTTGGGCCATGGAGCATCGGCCCTCTTGCTTATAACCGCCCCGCCGCACTCTGACGCCCCTCAATCATCTTCGGCACCACGTTGAAGGTTTTGAGCCACAAACCGAGGTGAGGGGTAGTGCAGAGAAAGGCTTCGGAGACGATAATAAACGATGAGATATGGAGGATGGACTCCGGAGCCAAGTCGTGGAATTCCAACCGATAGTAAAACATGAGCCCCCTCACGAAAGGATCCATCGGGAATCCTAAACCCCGACGGAGGTGAGACACGAACACGACACTCTCGCCAGGCTCGGGAGTAGGGATGGCTTGCCCTTGGGCAGGCAACCTATGAGAGATCTCGTAGGTTAAGTACCTGGCTTCTCTCAGCTTCAGCACGTCCTCTTCCGTGACGGAAGAGGGCATCCACCGGCCCTGTAGGACGGATCTAGACATTGTAGAAATCCTGGAGTGCCCGAATCTGGAGCCCTGGGTGTTGGAACTCGGGGCGAGGGGCGGATTCGATTAAGGATTGAAGAAAAGGAACGGGCCTTGGTCTCATTATAAAGAGGGAGAATACCAAGAGCCGTCCCCGTGACCTTTTGGAACTCGCCTTCGATGGAGGGGGCATGGCAACGGGCGCGGTTGGGTTGCCCATGTCCGTATTGATGAGAATCCCGGAATAAGGGGAACACGATCTCTGCTTCGACAAGACGTGCCAAGGAAACCGCTTCGCTAAACACGCTGAGGTGGTATAATAAAAACGATTCGAGTAAAGACTTGGTAGTGGTGTGACGTCATGCCACAAAATACGTCAGCAGATTGAACTTGTGTAAATATTATTCTCTCTACAGTGGTATGTGGAAATTATTTTGCAGAGCCGGACACTATCATGGTGTTCACAATCTTCTATGAATTATTCGGAGGAGGAACCCGCCTTGCAATGCCGAAGACAATATGCACGCCGGACTCGTCGTCGTTGAAGCCTGGTTCAGGGGCTACTAAGGGAGTCCTGGACTAGGGGGTGTCCGGATAGCCGAACTATCATTATCGGCCAGACTCCAAGACTATGAAGATACAAGATTGAAGACTTCGTCCCGTGTCCGGATGGGACTTTCCTTGGCGTGGAAGGCAAGCTTGGCGATACGGATATGTAGATCTCCTACCATTGTAACCGACTCTGTGTAACCCTAGCCCTCTCCGGTGTCTATATAAACCGGAGGGTTTTAGCCCGTAGGACACAACAACAATCATACCATAGGCTAGCTTCTAGGGCTTAGCCTCCTTGATCTCGTGGTAGATCCACTCTTGTACTACCCATATCATCAATATCAACCAATCAGGAGTAGTGTTTTACCTCCATCGAGAGGGCCCGAACCTGGGTGAAAACATCGTGTCCCTTGTCTCCTGTTACCATCCGCCTAGACGCACAGTTCGGGACCCCCTACCCGAGATCCGCCGGTGCCCTTGAGCGACCAGCTGAAGCAGCTGGTGAAGCTCCATAAGGTGGCCGAACAGGCCATGAAGGGCCTCATAGTTCGGCTGTGGCCTAAGGAAGCCATGCCTGAGAGCTACTTCGGGCAGGTGAGGCCGCTGGTGGACGCCTGTCCATGGATTGAAGTCGTCAAGCACTCTATCTGCATCAAAGGTGCCCGTAGGGCCCTTGCCCGTGCTAAAGTGCACTGGTGCAAGATGGACGCTGAGAAGCTTGTGACGGACGCTCCACCGCCGGGCAGGGAGTATCGCAAGCCCGAGATGTATTATCAGGGCGTCCTGAAGGGTGCCGGCCTTATAGCGGGTGAATGCTCCAACGATGTAATTTAAAACTTGTTCATATGCGCTAAGCAACTCTTGTGAATTTAAAATATTACCTTTTGTGCGGCCGTTTATTAAATTTGAGAGATGGCGAGTCGTTGGCTTCTGCCCCCATGCCACGAGTGCTGGGGTGTTCGGGATAAACTTGAGCGCTCTTTTTCCCATTCTTGGGTCCTTCGAGGGAGGCGCTCGATGCAACTAACGAGGCAACCGGACTATAATGCTTGAACACTCTCACTTAGCCATAGAATTCTATAATTTTAAATTTCGGCAAAGCCCCTAGTATTCAAAGACCGAGTTCGGGGCGCTATCCACGCCTAGGCCGGACAAAGCCGACTCCTCGCTCTAAGTGGCATAAGTCTTTAGGGACTCGAAAACCTCTCGAACAGCGACCGGCTCTCGCCCTATCATGACGGTCAGTTTTGGCTTTCTCCACTGAGGTGCTTAACCCAGCTCAACCGGGGCACAATCGCAGTGGTTCTCCCAGCGCTACCTTAGCCGATATAACGGAATGTAAGGTACCAAAACATGGGAGCCGGGCAAACCCAACTATTGACCCAAGACATGATTCGGAGCCGATGCATATAATGCTATAAGTTCGGGGTGCCACACTTGTGAAAGTGTTCGGACTTATCACACCATATTTTGGGGTATTTAAGCCCCTGGTGTATTCGGCCGTACCAAAGCGTACGGATGCAACATGTCATGAGTGAACATATATAGATAAAAAAGGAATGCAATAATAGGCAGAGGCTATGTATGGTTTATTCAAAAAGGTTGCGGTATAAGCAGAACGATACAAATAGTGCGATAAGAAATGGACATGACTATTTGACATGTCCCCCTCCAGGGGCGAGCTGCGGGATGATATGTGAAACAAGTATACTGCTCGTTATAGAGACAACATGGACACTTGATGTAGCTTTGTGCTTCCTTGGCTGTTGCATCGTGTGTTTCGGCCATTCTACTGCCGGACAGGGCTTCTTGAGAACGGAGTCCTGAAAGTAAGAAGAAAAAAAAGGAATGACACAATCGGGAGCCCCTGGTGCGGTTGAGCCGCATTCTGGGCTTGCCGTGGTCGTGCCCCTCCCCCTATGCCCATGGTATTTCCAGAGCGTAATTATGTACGCATAGTACTGGTTTCGCAATTTCGCGAGGGCTGGGATTGGGGCTGCATTGCTACACGTGCTCGGAACTTGCCAGGCGGTCTTGTTGTAGGTTACTCCGGGCGCGCTTGACGGTGTCCGGACGTTTAATAGCCGGACTCGAGAATTGCCTTGAGAGGCTGCTTTGTACTTCCGCCACGAGAGCCACCGTATGCTCCTCTGTTCGGAGAGAGCGTTCGGTGTTTCCGTTGACCGTAATGAATTCTCGAGGGCCTGGCATCTTGAGCTTGAGGTATGTGTAGTGCGGCACCGCATTGAACTTTGCAAATGCGGTTCGTCCGAGCAGTGCGTGATAGCCGCTGCGGAACGGGACTATGTCGAAGATTAACTCCTCGCTTCGGCAGTTATCCGGGTATCCGAAGACCACTTCAAGTGTAACTGAGCCTGTACAGTTGGCCTCTACACCTGGTATGACGCCTTTAAAGGTCGTCTTTGTGGGTTTAATCCTTGAGGGGTCTACGCCCATTTTGCGCACTGTATCCTAATAAAGCAGGTTCAGGCTGCTACCGCCGTCCATCAGGATTCTAGTGAGGTGAAATCCGTCAATGATTGGGTCTAGAACCAATGCGGCGAATCCGCCGTGGCGGATGCTAGTGGGGTGGTCCCTTCGATCAAAAGTGATCGGGCAGGAGGACCACGGATTGAACTTTGGGGCGACTGCCTCCATCGCATATACGTCCCTTAGTGCACGCTTCCGCTCCCTTTTGGGTATGTGGGTTGCGTATATCATATTCACCGTCCGCACTTGTGGGGGGAAGCCCTTTTGACCTCTATTGTTCGGCGTCCGGGGCTCCTCCTTGTCGTCGCTATGCAGCCCCTTGTCATTGTTTTCGGCATTAAACTTGCCTGCCTGCTTGAACACCCAATAATCCATGTTGGTGTGATTGGCTGGTTTTTCGGGGGTGCCGTGTATCTGGCACGAGCGATCGAGTATTCGGTCCAAATTGGACGGGCCCGGAGTATTTCTTTTGAATGGCTTTTTCTGCTGACCGGGTTTTGAGCCTCTGAATCCGGCATTGACTGCCGTATCTTCAACATTATCGCCATTAATGCGGCGCTTGTGCTTGTTGCGACGCGACCTGCCGTTGCTGTCCTTGGTATCCGAATTACCAGGGCTCTTGGCAATGTTGTTACTGCGAGCTAGCCAGTTGTCCTCTCCCGTGGAAAAGCGGGTCATGAGTGTTGTGAGGGCTGCCATGGATTTTGGCTTTTCCTGTCCTAGGTGCTGGGCAAGCCACTCGTCGCGTATGTTATGTTTGAAGGCTGCAAGGGCCTCTGCATCCGGACAGTATTTAATTTTTCTTGGTTAGGAACCGTGTCCAGAATTGTCTGGCCGATTCTTCTGGCTGCTGAATTATGTGGCTTAGGTCATCGGCGTCTGGCAGTCGCACATAAGTGCCCTGGAAATTGTCGAGGAATGCGGCTTCCAGGTCTTCCCAACAACCGATTGACTCTGCTGCAAGCTGTTAAGCCAATGTCGAGCCGGTCCTTTAAGCTTGAGTGTGAGGTATTTGATGGCGTGTAGATCATCACCACGGGCCATGTGGATGTGAAGGAGATAGTCCTCGATCTAGACCGCAGGATCTGTGCTATCGTATGATTCAATGTTCATGGGTTTGAAACCCTCGATCTTGTTTGCCTTGCCTTGTCCTCCAATATATCCCGCAGGTCTGGCGCATTTTCCCGCGCCTTGGTATTTTTTGAGCGGCGCCGGGGTGCGGCTTGAATGGAGGGCCGAGAGGCCTCTCTGTCGCGGCCACGAGGTGGCCGGTCGGCCGTATTATGCGCTGGTGATGTAGGCTTAGGTGCTTCCTCCTCTAATCGGGGTAGCAGCCTACGTTTTGGGTAGCTCTTGGAGGGCATTCGAGTTCGTACTCTTCAGCCGCCAGGACTTCAATCCATCTGTCGGCTAGCAAATCTTGGTCAGCTCTAAACTGCTGCTGCTTTTTTCCTGAGGCTGCTTGCGGTGGCCATAAGCCTTCGTTTGAAACGCTCTTGCTCGACGGGATCCTCAGGCACAACAAATTCGTCGTCGTCGAGGCTTGCTTCGTCTTTGGAGGGAGGCATGTAATTGTCGTCCTCTACCTCTCTGCCTGCCGCTCCATCATGAGGGCTGGCTTCTCCATCCTCCTGCACTGAATCCTGCTGGAGGGGGTTGTCTTCGGCACTGTCCGGGGTGTTATTGTCTCCCGTGCCAGAATCACCGTTTTTGCTGTGGCAGGATTTAGAGCGGCATTGCTGACACCGGCGCTTAGGCTGTTTCTTGGAGGGGTCATCCTCCGTTGTTCCATCGCCATTCCCATCTTTTAGGGTGTCCACCATGTAAATGACGTATGACGAGGTGGCCTTCCAGTGCCCTGTAGGCGTTGGTTCTTGGTCGTCTCCTGCATCGTCGTCCATACCGTCGATGTCTTCAGAGTCAAAGTCGAGCATGTCGGTTAGATCATCGACAGTGGCTACGAAGTGGGTGGTGGGTGGGCTTTAAATTTCTTCGTCGTCCGCATCCCAACCTTCCTGGCCATAGTCCGGCCAGGTCTCTCCTGATAAAGAGAGAGATTTTAGTGAATTCAGGATGTCACCAAAGGGCGAGTGCTGAAAGATGTCCGCAGCGGTGAACTCCATGATTGGCGCCCAATCGGCGATTGGCAGGGGCGCGGAAGGTTCGGAGTCCGGAGAGGAGTCCGGCGCCTTGGAGTCATGAGCTTTGCAAAGGACAGGGTTGGTGTTCGGCTCAATCGCCATTGAGATAGCTGCCCCCGAGGCGGTGTCCAGCCACCTGTCCTCGATTAGCGCAGTCGGCTCCGAGCTAAGGGTCGGAGCAGACACTTGTGCGGCCTCCTGGGCACTGTCCGGCGGCAGAGCTAGATCATGCCCATCGTGACAGTGCGGCGCGCTTGGCTGCGGTTCGAACCCGTCGAAGATCAAGTCTCCGCGGACGTCAGCCGTATAGTTCAAACTTCCAAATCTGACCTGATGGCCAGGGGCGTAGCTTTCAATCTGCTCCAGATGGCCAAGCGAATTGGCCCGCAGTGCAAAGCCGCCGAATACGAAGATCTGTCCGGGGAGAAAAGTCTCACCCTGGACCGCATCGTTGTTGATGATCGGAGGAGCCATCGATCCTAAAGATGACGACACAGAGGAACTCTCAATGAAAGCACCAATGTCGGTGTCAAAACCGGCGGATCTCGGGTAGGGGGTCCCGAACTGTGCGTCTAGGCGGATGGTAACAGGAGACAAGGGACACGATGTTTTTTCCCAGGTTCAGGCCCTCTCGATGGAGGTAAAACCCTACTCCTGCTTGATTGATATTGATGATATGGGTAGTACAAGAGTAGATCTACCACGAGATCAAAGAGGCTAAACAATAGAAGCTAGCCTATGGTATGATTGTTGTTCGTCCTACAGACTAAAACCCTCCGGTTTATATAGGCACCGAAGAGGGTTATGTCGGTGTACTAAAGTAGGGGTACCTTAGTATCCCGAACTTGTGCACGGGCAGTCGCAGGGCCCCGCGACAAGGCTTGCCGGGCGTCCGCCAAGATCCTTTGCTATTCCTATTACTGCCATTCGAGAACAAAGTATTTAACTGTGAAGACAAGGCCCCGGCAAGAGGAGCTTGCCGGGAAGGACAAGACCCCGGCAAGAGGAGCTTGCCGGGAAGGCCAACCTAGACCCGGCGAGCGGCAAGCTTGCGGGTGCGACAAGACAGCGACCGCGGCAAGGCGCTTGCCGCGGCGAAGCCACCACTCTGCACCCACGCTCCAGCACATCCGATGACGTGTTGCCGCAGGATCGCTCCTGGTGCATGTGGCGGGTAGTTGTGCAGCCAAACGGTGCGAGGTGGCAAGGGAAGATGACTAGAAGGCCATCGTGGCGATCGGTGGCGCTCTTAACGGTCGTTTCTTGCACTGTTTGGGAGACCGGACGGGCATTAAATGCCCTTGTCCCCTGCCGTCAGAGTTAGGTAGGGGGCACTATTGGTAGCGGTTGTACCAACCCCCGTTTTTCTTTTTTACTCCTCTCTCTACGCTGCCACCTGTCGGTGACCCCTTTAGACTATAAAAAGGAGGCCCATGCGCACGTAGAAGGGGTTCGACTCATTCGAAACTACGGCACACCCACGCTCTTGAGCAAGAATAGAATAGAAACACAAAGCAGCAGTAGGAGTTTTATCTCTCCGGAGAGCTCCGAAGCTGGGTAAAATCCCCCGCGCGCTTCGCCTCGATCTGCTCTTCATGCGCCCTCCGCTCCCTTGCCGGACCGAAAAGGGGCCCTGCCCCATGGGTGTTCGTTCCCCACGACATCTTTGGCGCGCCAGGTAGGGGGGCGTCGAGGTCGTGTGTATCTGATCCGGCGTCTGCGTGCTACATCAACATCTTCATTGACATGCCACCGAAGAAGAAGACTTCGGAGGTGGCCGCTCCGTCTACGACTATCCTACCGCCACCGGAGCAAACGGGCGGTTGGGTGGACGCCGGTGGAGGAGCGGGCGCCAACGGGGGGACTCACGTCGTCACCAGGTCCAAGGACAAGGCCCCGCAAGCTTCAGCGTCTGTACATCCGCTGCACCCCTCCCAGGAGGTGCAGGATCGACAACGCCATGGTGCTCCTAGCACCGTACTCGCGTTGGAACAAGGCCAAGCTGGTGGGTCGCGGGACGCTCAAGGCTAACGTGCGCGTCAACACGCTGGCACGAGCGCAGTACGGTCGCCTGGACGAGATGTCTCTCCTTCTAACACAGTTAGAAGTTTGAGCGTATCCCGCACCTCGCGTCGCTTGCCACCGCCACCCAAGACTCCAGAGGAAGCGCTGGCCCGAGCCCAGCTGCTTCTAGATTATCCTCCAGCGCCAGACAAGATCGACGACTAGAGGGCCGCCATTCAGAGCCTCATCTGCTTCGCCAACGGCGACAAGCCCCGGCAACCGAGCACATCGAAGCCCCGGCAAGACGCCCAGGCGCAAGCCAATGCCGACAAGACCGCTGGAGATGCCACCACCGTGCACTCCCTGCCCCGAAGGCCAAGATCGCCGACTCGCCGGGCCAACCTCGACACCGACTCCACCGCGTCGTCGGACCCGCGAGCTCGCCGCGATCAACGCCAAGTTCTCCAAGAACGACGACACGAAGACGCTCGTACTCGCATCGAGCGTCGAAGAGAAGCGCGGCGTCAGTCAGACCAGCGCGCTGGGCCTACTGTCGATATGCATGCGCCAGGGGAACCAGGTGACTTGCCGTACGCGGTAGGTTGCCCTGCATTCACCCGTGAGCTACGGCAGGTCCAGTGGCCCAGTACCAAGAACTTCAAGCCAGACGTGCCCGAGAAGTACGGTGGCAGGATACATCCGTCAGAGTTCCTCAGCGTCTACACCATCGCGGTGCAGGCTGCCGGGGGGCGCGACGAGAAGATCCTCGCCAACTACTTCCCGCTGGTGCTCAAGCCCAACGTCAGATCTTGGCTCATGCACTTGCCGGACAACTCCATTTCTTCGTGGGCGGACCTGTGCCATCAGTTTGTCGGCGCCTTCATAGGCGGCCACAAACCCCATGGCCAGGAAAGTGACCTTCATCTGCTCGCCCAGAAGGAAGGAGAACCCCTGTGCAAGTACATATAGAGATTCAGCCAGGTGCAGTGCAACATCCCAGACGTCCACCCTGCCGCGGTAATCAGCACGTTCCATCAGAACGTGCGTAACCGCAGGATGAGGGAGGAGATGGCGATGTGCAAAATCAGAGATGTCAGCGAGCTATATGCTCTGGCCGACAAGTGTGCACGAGCTGAAGAGGGGAGGAAACTCCCCGGAGAGAACGTAGGAGCAGAAGGATCTGACAGTGAGGACGCCCCTCCGGCAAAGAAGAACCGGAGGCGGAACAACAGAAAGAGGAAGGCTAAAGACGTGCTAGTGGTCGAGCAGTCCGGCAACAGAGGCGGCGCCGAGAAGACCAAAGTTGGTGACTCCGGCAAGGCTGTGGGGGCCGCCGACAAGCAGGACGGCTCCGGCAAGCAGTACTGCAAGATCCACCGCACCAAGGGCCATGATCTCCAGGCCTGCAAGAAGGTTGAGCAGCTTGTTGAGCTACAGAAAGCTGAGTACGAGCGCCGCGACAAGGAGAAGGCCCAGGAAGGTGGCGGAGGATCCGGCAAGAAGCGTCCCGCCCGGGGAGGGCGCCGCGGCAAGGCCAAGCAGCGGCAAGGAGACAAGCCTCCCCGCGGCCGCGACAAAGATGAAGACGAAGATGAAGATGATGAGATGGAGGAGGATGAGACTGACGAGTAGGAGTTCCAGAAGGCAACAGAGGTTTTGTGCATCGACGGCGGTGCTTCTCTACACGCCTCGCACCGCCAACTCAAGCAGTGGGTGCAGGAAGTGAACGCAGCAGAACCGTCCGTTGAGTCGCGCAAGCCCCTGAAGTGGTCCAGCACGCCCATCATCTTCGACGTTGAGGATCACCCTGATCGTATAACTGCGGTCGGGTGCTTGCCGATGTTGGTTTCGCCAACAATCCGCAACCTCAAGGTCACGAAGATGCTGGTTGACGGCGGGTCCAGCCTAAATCTGATCTCCTCCGCAGTGCTCAAGAAGCTCCAGATCCCCGACAGCGAGCTCGAAGAGACTGGTACTTTCCAAGGAATCAACCCGGGAAGGAGCAAGCCGAAGGGGAAGATCACGCTGCCAGTGACGTTTGGCAGCGAGCTGAATTTCAGGACAGAGAGAGTTACGTTTGACATTGGTGATTTCCCATTGCCCTACAATGGGATACTCGGCCGTCCGGTGCTTGCCAAGTTCATGGCAGCCTCTCACTACGCCTACAACGTGCTCAAGATGCCCGGTCCAATAAGTGTCATTTCTGTCCATGGCGACAAGAAAGATACACTTATCTGTACCGACAAGATCTACCGGGAAGCAGCAGCCGCAGCAGAACGCAAACCACTTGCCGCTGAAGCTCCCGGGGGGAAGAAGAAGACCAAGTCCGGCAAGAGTAGCTCTGATGCCCACTCCGGCAAGCGCACCTCTTCGGTGTGCTGCGCTAGCATCGAGGACGCACCATCGAGCTCCACCGGCAAGTGCAAGAAGGCAAAGACAGCTTCACCAGAGACCAAGAAAGTGGCCGCCAAGGAGGACGGCACTGGTGGTACCTTCACCATCAGTGCCACGCTTGACCCGAAATAGGAAAGCGGGCTCGTTGCTTTCCTGTGGGCGAATGTCGATGTGTTTGCATGGCAACCATCTGACATCCCCGGTGTTCCCAGGAAAGTAATTGAGCACCACCTTGCCGTCTGCCCTCACGTGCGGCCCGTCAAGTAGAGAGTCAGAAAACAAGCAGTAGAACGCCAAGAGTTCATTGTAGAGGAGATCAAGAAGGTGGAAGCAGCAGGCCTAGTCCGAGGAGTACTCCATCCAACGTGGTTAGCCAATCCAGTAGTCGTGCGCAAAGCAAACGGGAAGTGGAGGCTTTGTATTGACTTCACTGATGTTAATAAAGCTTGTCCCAAGGATCCATTTCCCTTGCCGCACATTGACCAGATTGTCGACTCCACGGCAGGATGTGATCTGCTTTCATTCCTTGATGCATATTCAGGATATCATCAGATCTTCATGGCGGAAGAGGATGAAGAGAAAACCGCATTCATTACTCCATGTGGCACGTACTGCTTTGTACGGATGCCTTTCGGACTAAAGAATGCTGGTTCAACATTCGCAAGGGTAGTCATTCATGCTTTTGAGCCACAGCTGCACAGAAATGTAGAAGCTTACATGGATGACATAGTGGTCAAGAGCAAGGACAAAGAAACTCTGATCCAAGATTTGGACGAGACTTTTGCAAATCTGCGCAAGATCAATCTCAAGTTGAACCCCGAGAAGTGCGTGTTTGGAGTTCCTTCCGGCAAGCTTCTCGGGTTCTTTGTGTCCCAGAGGGGGATTGAAGCCAATCCCGACAAGATCAAGGCCATTGAGCAGATCGAAGCACCAAAGCGCGTCAAGGACGTACGAAGGCTTGCCGGCTGCGTTGCTGCTCTCAGTAGGTTCACCTCTAAGTCTGCTGAGCGCGCCCTGCCATTTTTCAAAATTTTGAAAAAGGCAGGTCCAATGAAATGGACTCCGGAAGCGGAGGCTACGCTGCAGGACTTGAAGAGATACCTATCCTCCACTCCAATACTTGTCGCACCTAAGCCACAAGAGAAGTTGCTGCTATATCTGGTGGCAACCAATCAAGTGGTTAGTGCTGCGTTAGTAGCGGAGAGGGAAGTGGATGATGAGCCAGCGACCGTGGCAAGCAAATCCAGCGACAAGCAGGGGGCTTCCCCGACAAGCTCTGGTCCCGACAAGGATGGATCTGCGCAGCCACAAGAAGAGAAACGGAAGAAGATGGTGCAGCGCCCAGTTTACTTTGTCAGTTCCCTTCTGCAGGGGGCTAGATCAAGGTACTCTGGTGTGCAGAAGTTGCTTTTCGGCCTTCTCATGGCCTCGAGGAAGCTGCGCCATTACTTTCAAGCACATGAGATCACAGTGGTCACTCGCTTTCCGTTGAAGAGGATATTGCAGAATCCAGAAGCAACAGGCAGGATTGTCGAGTGGGCGCTGGAATTGTCAAGCTTTGGCCTCAAGTTTGAGAGCACTTCAACTATCCAGAGCCGAGCATTGGCAGAATTCATAGCAGAATGGACGCCAACACCTGATGAAGAAACTCCGGAGAGGAGCATCCCCGTCAAGGAAGCGAGCAAAGAATGGATCATGTACTTTGATGGTGCCTTCTCACTGCAAGGCGCCAGGGCGGGCGTACTACTCGTCGCACCCACCGGAGAGCACCTCAAGTACGTGATCCAGATGCACTTTCCCAAGGAGCAAGCAACAAACAATACTGCAGAGTATGAAGGCTTGCTTGCCGGACTCAGAATCGCCGCAGACCTTGGGATCAAGAAGCTCATTGTCAGGGGTGACTCACAGCTTGTCGTCCGTCAAGTTAACAAGGATTATCAGAGTCCGTTGATGGAAGCTTACATTGATGAAGTGAGGAAGCTGGAAGAGCATTTTGATGGCCTGCAAATGGAACATGTTCCAAAAGCTCAAAATGACATTGCAGACGGCCTGTCAAAGTGCGCCGCACTCAAGTTACCTGTGGAACCAGGGATTTTTGTGCTCAAGCTGACTCAACAATCTGTAATACCATCCACTGGACAGAGCAAGAAGAGGAAGTTGGTTACTGGCGACTACTTTCCAGCAGAGCTCCCCGAAGCCGCCGTCAAGAAGGTCCCCAGGATCAACACAAAGAGCGCTGAGGAGCAGTCTGCTCCGACAAGCCCTAGGGTTTGTTTCGTTGAAGCAGACGCTCCCGACAAGTTGTGTCCTGACACGCTTGCCGGGGAGCATCACGCTCCGGCTGAATCACAGATTCTTGCCGTAGAAGCAGATGTTCCCGCAGCAGCATTTGTGCCTTTAGTCCTTGTCGTTGAGCCACAAGCTCCGGCATGGGCACAGCAGATCATCCATTTCCTTCAGACAGGAGAACTTCCCGAGGAACAAGAAGAAGCGGAGAGAGTAGCCCGACAATCAAGTATGTACCAGTTTGTCGACGACATACTGTACAGAAGAAGGTTCAATGGAGTGAAATTGAAGTGCATTTCCCGGGAAGATGGACAGGAGCTGTTGGCGGAAATACATGGAGGCATATGTGGTCACCACATTGGCGCAAGAGCACTTGCCGGCAAAGCCTTCCGGCAAAGTTTCTTCTGGCCGACAGCCCTCCAGGATGCAACAGCACAAGTAACCAAGTGTGAAGTGTGCCAGTTCCACTCCAAGCAGATACATCAACCAGCTCAAGCTCTCCAAACAATCCCTTTATCCTGGCCATTTTCGGTCTAGGGGCTCGACATCCTCGGCCCCTTTCCCCGAGCTGTCGGGGGCTTTGAGTACTTGTATGTTGCAATCGACAAGTTCACAAAGTGGCCTGAAGTGGATGCAGTGAGGAAGGTGACAGCACAGTCAGCAGTCAAGTTCTTCAGGTCAATTGTTTGCCGTTTCGGAGTCCCTAACAGGATCATCACCGACAATGGCACACAATTCACGAGCCGCACCTTCATGCAGTACGTCCAAGATCTTGGCACCAAGATCTGCTTCGCTTCTGTTGCTCACCCGAGAAGCAACGGTCAAGCGGAGAGGGCAAACGCTGAAGTGCTGCACGGGCTCAAGACCAGAACTTTCGACAGGCTGCGCAAGTGCGGAAGAAATTGCATCGAGGAGCTGCTAGTGGTTCTTTGGTCGATCAGAACGACGCCAAATCGAGCCACCGGCCAGACACCTTTTGCTCTAGTCTATGGAGCAGAAGCAGTTCTCCCCACGGAACTCGTATACGGATTGCCTTGAGTGCTCGCTTATGATGAGCTTGAGCAAGAGCAGCTGCGGCAAGATGACGCGCTGCTCCTTGAGGAGGATTGTCTTCAGGCTGCTGTACGAGCTGCTCGCTACCAGCAAGCTTTGCGCCGCTACCATAGCCGCAAAGTTAATGCTAGAAGCTTCGAGGAAGGCGACCTTGTTCTTCGGCGCGTTCAATCCGCCAAGAATTCCAACAAGTTGACGCCGAAGTGGGAAGGCCCTTATCGGGTGAAACGAGTCACTAGGCCTGGCGCTGTCTGCCTTGAGACCGTAGATGGCTTTCCGGTGAGCAACTCCTGGAACATAGAGCATCTTCGTAAGTTTTACCCATAAGGCGCGGTTGCCGGAACCTGTTCCGGCAACCACCTTTTGTACAAGCCTTGCCACTGTTGCATGTAACCCTGTGTACAAAGCCGGGCGCAGATCCCGTGAATAAATAAAGTTCATGTGTGCCTCGCACATCTTGTCAAACCTCATGCATTCTTTCTTTTTTGCTTCTTTTATCTGACATTTTGTGCAGCACTTGCCACCGGTAAGCAATAACGAGCCTTAAGGCCCCATACCATTATTTTCTCTTCTTTCTTTTTCTCGAAAAGAAGGTTCCTTCACCCACAAGTTCACGGGAGGGGAGGAGAGGATAAAGGTGTGGACCAGGCGTCGTTCAAAAAATACAGCCTTGCCAGGACGCAGACGACAGAAAAGCTAAGTTGCCAAAGTTTGAGCACAGTCAGTTTTAAATTTTTAAGTTATATTCCTTGAACGACCGTGCCTTGTATGGAAAACCTATGCGCAGAGGAACCGGCTCGTGGCTAAGTTGCGCCCTTACTTTGTTTCGAGTCCGCTCAACAATGAAAGTGTGCTGCGACTAGTCCCGACAAGGTTTCTTGCCGGAGGCAACACCGCCAGCAGGCTGCTGATGTCCCGCACTTAGCGCTCGCGGCAAGTGTGCTTGCGCCGGCAAGTTCCCTAAAAGCGTAGGGCAAAAACATGCAAGGGATGGAATCAAGTAAAGGAAATAGCATAGCAGATAGTACCCAGAATAAAGTTATATTACAATAAATAACTTGCCGCGCTCTAATAGATTGTTCCTATGACATATCTAGCAGCAGCAAGAAGAAGGAAGGGAGAAAAAGGGTGGCCTAATCCACGCGCTCGCCATCAACCCTCCTGACCTCATTCACCTTGTCCATGATGGGTGCGACAATGGCTTTGAGTTCTTCAAGATCGGCACCCGCCGGCAGCTTCTTGAGGACGCGGGTGAGGTCAAGGCCCGGGTTGCAGAAGAGTATCTTGACCAACACCTTCTCCAAGACCTTGGCGCAGATTGCGCGCGACTCGTCCGCCAGCTTCTTCGGGATCCTTTCCCGGAGTTGCTGGAGGGCCGTCACCACACCCTTGAAGAAGAGAGTAAGCTTGGCGCTGGGCTGGAGGTTTTCGTCAGTGGAGTACCCGAAGCCCGCCAAGTCCAGCTCCGCCAACTCCTCGTCGATGGCTGCAGCGATGTTGACGAGGCCCTCCGTCCAGAGCTCCACCGTGGCCTTGAAGGTGTTCTGAGTCTCTGCAGCCCTCGTCAGCAGCTCTTCGTTGCCCTTGACTTCCTTCTTCAAGTCATCCTCTCGCCTCTTGGCGGCGTCCAACGTCTCCGTCATGGTGGCCAGCTTCAGCTCCAGATCAGCGCTCGAGTCCTTGGCGGCGTTCAGTTCCTTGATCTTCTCAGCGAGTTGAACTTGCAGATCACCATGGGCAAGTGCATCCTTCTCGCGTTCGCGCTGGAGTGCGGCAAGCTCTTCATTCTTCCCTTTCATGTCCGCCTCCAGCTGCGTCACCTTCACCTCTAACTCCTTCTTGGTGGCCTCAGCAGCCGCGGCGGCATCCTTCGCCTCCTTGAGTGCCCTGCCAAGTGATTGCTCCCGGGCCTCGAGCTCCTCCTCGTGGCTGTCCAGATTAACCTTCTTCTGTGTCAGTTCACCTTCCCGCCTGGACAGCTCCTCGGCGGCGAGCCTCTGCTGCTCCTCGGCTTCAGCCTTTTCCAGGATGAACGCCTTCTTCGCCTCGTCAAGTCACGCCCTTTCCTCCGCAATAGATCGGAGGGCCTCCTGGTTGCGGCTCTTCAGCTCCTCTGCATGCTTCTCTATGTCAACTCCCGCCCGCGCGACCAGCGCTTCCCGGGACTCAAGCTTCGCTTGACGGGCGCGGTAGAGTGACACCAATTTTCGGAGCAACTGCTCCTCCTCGGACTCGCCGCTGCTGCTGCTTGGCGCGTCAACCACTGCCAGCCCAGCAGAGGCGAGTACTTCCCCGTCAAACTCCTCTCCTTCGACCGGTGCCCTGGAGCGGCGTAGTCGAAGCAGACAGTGCCTCCGGGGCGGTTTCTGGTTGCTCCTGATGGGCCTGCTCTGCTCCTACACAAGTAAATCAACAGTCAAGATGTCAGCAAAAGAAAAGCACCCATGCACGCCCCACAACAGGAAGTGAACCAAACACTTACGCTGGGGGCTGTGCTGGGGGCTGCTGCGAGAGGAAGGAACCGGGTCCGTCAAGGTAGTCTCGGACGTGTCCTCTGCCATCACAGCAGGGTCGTCCTCGATGACAACCACAGGGACCTTGGCCCTCTTCGCCGCTCTCTCGGCCAGAGTCATGAAATAGAACAAGGATTCAGAGGGAAGCAAATCAGATGCAAAACCAGAAACAACAAAGATTGAAGAAATACAAGTACAGTGAGAAGAAATCCTTACTCCTCCTCCTCTTCTTCCTCCTCGTCGGAGCTCAGCGCAGAGAGGTCGAAATCTGGTACCCTTTCTGCACGGCGAGGCGGAGGAGTAGGCTCCCTTGGACGTTTGCCGGGAGCTACGGCAGGATCGGGCGTGGCAGCACGGGAAGACCCCGCCTCAGTTGCCGGCATGGCCTGAGACGCTCCGCGGCAACGGTACTTGCCGCGGTGGAGCGCGTCCCACGACGCTGCGGCTGTTGGCCTGCCTGCCGCCCTGCTGTATCTCCAACTCGACGGAGGCGCCTTCTTGGTTGGAATTTGGGCTGCGCTGGGGGCTCCGCCTGCGGCAAGCTGCTCGAAGACGGCTGGCCGCTCGCGCCCCCGGCGGGCTCGCTCGCTTCGGCCTCGGGCTCCCCCTCGCCAACGACCTTTCCGGCAAGGTCTTCCCGGTCGGCAAGACTTGCCGCCTCGGCCACCTCCGCCTCCTCCAACGTGAAGCCAAACTCGCCCGCGGCGGCGGCTACCGCCGCCTCTTCGGCCCTGGTGGCGATGTACCGCATCTCATCGTCGGTGGTGTCGCGGGTGAGGAGCCTCTGCTCATCGGCATTGACTGCTATCTCCGTCAAGCCATCGAAGAATTGCCGCACGATGTCGTCGGCGGGCTCCATCCAAGTTGCTGGGAGTTGCACTCCGGCATCATTGCGCAGATGCGATCACGCTGGGAGTTGTTGCACAATGGGATGACGCCCTGCGGCAGCCTAAACCACTCGGGATGGTTGGCATCATGCTTGAACAGCTCCCTCAACATCCCGTCAAGCTCCAGAACTGTGAAGTTGAAGTTGAGGCCTGGACGCAGCCTCATAATATCCGCCGGGCCGCCAAACAGCCAGGCGGGCCTCCCCCTCCTCTGCAGAGGGGCGATGCGACGGTGAAGGAAATCCGCGCCAACTGCCCCTGCTGTGAGCCCGGCAAGCCTGAGCCGGAGGATTCGGGTGGTGGCAATCTTCAACTCGGCGTCGTCCGGCGACAGAGCGCTCCAGTCGCCGCCGCGCACTACCCGGGTCTGACGCAGGTTGGTGAATGGCTACGGATTGGCGTCAACGATCCAGCACCACTCCGCCCTCCACTCACCCCACTTGCTGCGGAGCTCGCCCGTCAGATACACTTCCTTCATGCCAATTCGTGAGGTCCAGGCGATTCCGCTAGCCAATGGCTCTCCTTTCTCGGCTTGGGGGGTGAAATAGTGGCGAAAAAGATCAACATTTGGGTGGATGCCAACGAAGTTCTCGCAGAGGTGTGCGAAAACCGCCATTGTCAGAACGGCGTTGGGGGTGAAATCAAGAAGATGAAACCCGTAGGTATTCATGATGTCGCATAGCAAATCAGAAAAAGGTGGGCAGAGCCCGCAATAGAAGAACACCGGAAAGAAATAGTACCCTTTTGGGCACCGCTTCAAAGTGGAAGCTTCGGCGGAGAGCACCGGCATGCGCGGATGCGCCCGCGTCTGTGTCGACCAAAAGAGGTAAAATTCCTCCCGCAGCGCCTTCGGGGTGAGCTCGGGAGGGAAAAGCACTCGCTCCTTGTGCAGCGCCTCAAGCCGCAACGCCTCGGCTGACTTTGTGCTCGACTTTGAGCCCTTGCCGGTCTTCGGAGCCATGGCGGAAGCGGCGGGGGAGCGCGGAGGTGTTGAGGGCGACGGCGGCGACGGGCGGCGGAGCGCTGTTCTCTTTCAGCTTGCGAAGCGGAGGGGAGCGGCGGAGCTTTCGGAGGAAGGAACGGCAACTGGCGAAGGTGGGGGAACGGCCTTATTTCCTCTGCTTATAAACAGGGGAGGCGAACGTTACGCATTTCCTGAATTAAGAATTGCCCACGATCTCTCCCACGACGCCGCGATTGACGCGTGCCGTTACGGGAGGGCGCGGCGCATACGGAGTCAGATTTGGTTTGGACCCAGGCCGTGCGTGCCCGTGCCTTGTTTTGGGCCTGGCCCAATAGCGCTCGGCACCGTGTATGGCCCAGGCCCGGGGGCTCCTGTCGGTGTACTAAAGTAGGGGTACCTTAGTATCCCGAACTTGTGCACGGGCAGTCGCAGTGCCCTGTGGCAAGGCTTGCCGGGCGTCCGCCAAGATCCTTCGCTATTCCTATTACTGCCATTCAAGAACAAAGTGTTTAACTGTGAAGACAAGGCCCCGGCAAGAGGAGCTTGCCGGGAAGGACAAGACCCCGGCAAGAGGAGCTTGCTGGGAAGGCCAACCTAGACCCGGCGAGCGGCAAGCTTGCGGGTGCGACAAGACAGCGACCGCGGCAAGGCGCTTGCCGCGGCGAAGCCACCACTCTGCGCCCACGCTCCAGCACATCCGACGACGTGTCGCCGCAGGATCGCTCCTGGTGCACATGGCGGGTAGCTATGCAGCCAAGCGGTGTGAGGTGGCAAGCGAAGATGACTAGAAGGCCATCGTGGTGATCGGTGGTGCTCTTAACGGTCGTTTCTTGCACTGTTTGGGCGACTGGACGGGCATTAAATGCCCTTGTCCCCTGCCTTCAGAGTTAGGTAGGGGGCACTGTTCGTAGCGGTTGTACCAACCCCCGTTTTTAATTTTTTACTCCTCTCTCTATGCTGCCACCTGTCGGTGACCCCTTTAGACTATAAAAAGGAGGCCCATGCGCACGTAGAAGGGGTTCGACTCATTTGAAACTACAGCACACCCACGCTCTTGAGCAAGAACAAAATAGAAACACAAAGCAGCAGTAGGAGTTTTATCTCTCCGGAGAGCTCCGAAGCTGGGTAAAATCCCCCGCGCGCTTCGCCTCGATCTGCTCTTCGTGCGCCCTCCGCTCCCTTGCCGGACCGAAAAGGGGCCCTGCCCCATAGGTGTTCGTTCCCCACGATAGGTTAGGGTTACACAGAGTCGGTTACAATGGTAGGAGATCTACATATCCGTATCGCCAAGCTTGCCTTCCACGCCAAGGGAAGTCCCATCCGGACACGGGACGAAGTCTTCAATCTTGTATCTTCATAGTCCAGGAGTCCGGCCAAAGGCTATAGTCCGTCCATCCGGACACCCCCTAATCCAGGACTCCCTCAACTAGCCACCACCATAGAAGGGGACGAGATCAAGACAAGTAGAGCTAGCATACACCACACCAGCTCAAGAACACGTCACCTCATGAGGCTTGTTCATCCACTGTACTAGCTCATCCTCAGCCCTTCGAGGCAATCCACCAAAACACTGGAGTAGGGTATTACACCACAACGGTGGCCCGAACCAGGATAAAACTGCCGTGTCTCTTTGTCTGTTTGAGCTTGACGTGCTAGGCTTAGGAGGTTCGTGGGTAGGCAGGCCCGGTAGGTTGAGGTCTCCGCATGCACCCCAGAGTTCGAACTTCTCAAGGGTTTGCGGATCCCATAATCCGACACAATATTTTTCAAAAAAAACAACAAAGCCTTTAGTCCCAAACAAGTTGGGGTAGGCTAGAGGTGAAATCCATAAGATCTCGCGACCAACTCACGGCTCTGGCACATGGATAGCAAGCTTCCACGCACCCTGTCCATAGCTAGTTCTTGGGTGATACTCCAATCCTTCAGGTCTCTCTTAAGAGACTTCTCCCATGTCAAACTTGGTGTACCCCGACCTCTCTTGACATTCTCCCACACTTTAGCCATCCGCTATGTATTGGAGCTTTTGCAAGCCTGCGTTTAATATGCCCAAACCATCCCAGACGATGTTAGATGAGCTTCTCTTAATTTTTTGCTACCCTAACTTTATCTCGGTTGTCATCATTCCGTACTCTATCCTTCCTTGTGTGGCTATACATCCATCTCAACATACGCATCTCCGCCTCACCTAACCGTTGAACATGTTGCCTTTGAGTAGGCCAACACTCAGCGCCATACAACATTGCGGGTCGAAAACCATCCTGTAGAACTTCGCTTTTAGCTTTTGTGGCACTCTCTTGTCACATGGGAATGCCAGAAGCTTGGTACCACCTCATCCATCCGGCTTTATTCGATGGTTTACATCTTCATCAATACTCCCATCCTCCTGCAACGTTGACCCCAAATATCGAAAGGTGTCCTTCTGAGGTACCACCAGCCCATCAAGGCTAACCTCCTCCTCCTCACACCTATTAGTAATGATACCACACATCATGTACTCGGTTTAGTTCTACTAAGCCTAAACCCTTTCGATTCCAAGGTTTGTCTCCATAACTCTAACTTCCTATTTACCCCCATCCGACTATCGTTCACTAGCACCACATCATCCACAAATAACATACACCATGGGATATCTCCTTGTATATCCCTTGTGACCTCACCCATCACCAAGGCAAAAAACATAAGGGCTCAAAGCTGACCCCTGATGGAGTACTATCTTAACAGGGAAGTCAATAGTGTCAATATCACTTGTTCGAACACTTATCACAGCATTATCATACATGTACTTGATGACGGTAATGCACTTTGCTGGGACTTTGTGTTTCTCCAAGGCCCACCACATGACATTCCGATGTATCTTATCGTAGGCCTTCCCGAAGTCTAAGAACACCATATGCAAGTCCTTCTTTTGCTCCCTGTGTCTCTCCATAAGTTGTCGTACCATGAAAATGGCTTCCATGGTTGACCTCCCAGGCATGAAACCAAACTGATTTTGGTCACACTAGTCATTCTTCTTAAGCGGTGCTCAATGACTCTCTCCCATAGCTTAATTGTATGGATCAGTTCATTCCACGGTAGTTAGTACAACTTTGAACATCCCCCTTGTTGTTGAAGATTGGTACTAATATACTCAGTCTCCATTCATTCCATAAAAATACTCCGTGAAATTTTAGCTCATTTAGAGTTGTGCGGAATGGGTTACTCTGATGTAGCATTTTCAGGTCCAAAATTCCAGCTGCCGACAATCTCCCTCTTCATTTAAATCTTGCAAATTAAGAGAGAAAAGGCATTATAATTGCATCACAAAGTATTATATTGATAAAAACATCATAAGTAATAGTAGGAGAAAATAATGCAAAATGGACGTATCAACTCCCCCAAGCTTAGACCTCACGTAGAGAGAGAGGTGTCGATAAAAAAAATACGGACATAGTAGCAACATGATCCTTATCATAGCAGCAATATATTATCATAAAACTTCTCATGAACAAGTAACAATTCATCTCAATAACAAAGTATAAAGCCTAAAATTTCTTGAAAACTAACAAAGTATGTACTTAGTCAAGAAAGAGATGACAATTCATCATATTTTTAGGAAGGGTCTCATGTAAGAGATTTTGTTTAGCAAGTCCACATACTCAACTATCATTTAATCTTCTATGATTGCTGACACTCACGACATATATATGGAGCAAAAGTTTTAGTCAGACACAAAGAAAGACAGGGGCTTATAGTTTTGCCTCCCTACTTATTTACCTCAAGGGTAATGTCAACAATAATTACTCATGATCACTCATATCCAACTGGATATATATGCCTAGATCTTCCCAACACATGATGCTTGCAAAGAGAAAATTGAAAAAGGAATAGAGAAGAACACTATTGACTCTTGCATAAAAAGTAAATACAAAAAAGTAAAAGATAGGCCCTTCACAAAGGGAAGCAGAGGTTGTCATGCGCTTTTTATTTTTAGATGTGCAACCTCTTAATGTAAAGTAAAGTCACTTCATATTGCCCCTTGTGATAGCAACATTTATTATGCAATCTATCGCTTTTATTTCTTTACCATCAGAAGATTGTACAAAGCTTATTTTCCCTTACAATAAAAGATCATACATATTTAGGAGCAAATTTTATTGATTTTGCACCGATGACAACTTACTTGAAGGCTCTTATTCAATCCATATGTAGATATAGTGGACTCTAATGACATGAAACTGGGTTTAAGGGTTTTGGATGCACAAGTAGTATCTCTATTTGGTGCAGATTTTTGGCTAGCAAAGATATTTAGTAAGCACGACATGTTGGAGGATCCATGACAATATAACTTCTACGTGAATATAAGCGAACATAAATCATTACATTGTCTTCCTTGTCCATATTAACGGGGGCTCACAATCATAAAAGATGTCCAAGATAGTATATTTATATGTGAATCTTCTCTTCCCTTATTAATATTTCATGAATTGCATCATTGACCAATACCATGTTTGTTAACTTCCAACAAATTTATCACTTATGTTGTTCTTTATGTAAAGTCATTACATTCCATGGGATTAGCATATGATCATTCTATTATTTTCATTGCTAAGATTGAAACATAAAAGTAAACAAGCAAAACTCAAACTACTCTTTATTGTATAACTCTCAACTTGATTACATAGATAGCTAGTTGATGGAACTAGCACTCGAAAATAGATTATACTAAACTTTATTTTTCTAAATCATGAAATAACTAAGTATCAAACTAATACAGGTAAAGATAATAAAAGTAATGGTGATACGATATCGGGGCACCTTGCCCAAGCTTGGCAAAAGCCTAGGATGGTGCCTGTACCCATGTAATCAAGTTTATTTCTTCGATGATGATGGTGTTGATGAAGTAGTGGGCTTGTCCTCCGTCTTCCACGGCATAGGTTCTCCATCATGAAAGGATGAACAAGTCTCCGGGTCCTGAAACTTGCAGCTAAACTCAAACAAGTAAATTTTTCTTCATACTCGAAATTTTGATTTTGGAGATCATAGACATGGGCCTAGAGATAGTCAATACAATCGTTGAGCTTGGAGATGGCATATCCAATCTCCTTGCATTCCACCTTGTGCTCAGGGGTAAATTCCTGATCACGGAGTGGTTGGTGTTAAGTCCACATTCCACCATCCGTTGGCACTTGAAGATCTCCTGCTCCATCGCACTTCAAGCCTGGCCTCCACATTCCTGGTCTTCTTAGGCCCTTGAACACCTCGGATGTGAAGCACCCCATCATGCATCTCAATGGCTTTAGGATGTTTCATCACCTCCGATAGGTATGGTTTGATGACCTTTTCATATAACTTGTCCCTGGACGAACTTGGTGGAGCCATGGTGATCTAGATATGTCAAAAAAAACATGAAATGAGAACAGTGGAGAATCTTGCAATATGTTGGTCAAAACATTCAGGAATACATACAAACAATTTTTATCTTGCGAAACAAGTATTCTAGACAAAAACGGAGTTGGAAAGGCACACGAGGGGCACATAAGGCATCAACGCGCACTAGAGGGGTTGGCGCACCCTCTTGCCTTGTGGGCATCTCGTTGGTCCCCTCAGTTGTTTCTCATTTTGGTATTTTTCTAATATTCCAAAACTGACTGAAATTAGTTTTATGGAATTTTTGGAGTCGTTTTACTTAGTGTATCACATACCTACTCTTTTTCAGGGTTCTGTAGTGTTCTAGAAGGTCTCTCTTATGTGTTCCTTCAGTGCCATAGTTTGAACAACGTTAGTTTCAACATTAATAGGTGTACCTGAGATATAATGCTTAATTCTTGTCCATTGACTACCATCAGATTAGTGACCTCGGCATTGTTGATCTTGATAGCTCCGGAGCGATAAACTTCCTCGATGATATATGATCCTTCCCATTTAGAGAGAAATTTTTCTGCAAAGAATCTGAAACGAGAGTTGTATAATAGAACATTCTCACCCACTTTGAATTCCCATTTTTGAATTCTTTTATCATGCCATCTTTTAACTGTTTCTTTAAACAACTTGGTGTTTTCATATGCTTAGGTTGTCCACTCATCTAACAAGCTAATATCAAATAAGCTCTTTTCACCTGCAAGTTTTAAATCATAGTTAAGTTATTTAATTGCCCAATATGCTTTATGTTCTAGCTCAAAAGGCAAATGACATGCTTTTCATAAACCATTTTATACGGAGACATACCCATAGGATTCTTATAAGTAGTCCTATAAGCCCAAAGTGCATCATCAAGTTTCTTAGACCAATTCCTTCTATATCTAATAAAGGTCTTTTGTGAGATTAACTTGATTTCTCTACTGCTCAATTCAACTTGACCACCAGACTAAGGATGATAAGCAGATGCAATTCTATGGTTAACACCATATTTAGCAAGGAGTTTATGGAAAGCACCATGTATAAAACGTGAAGCACCCTCAGTCTTTAAATATCTAGGGACTCTAAACCTCGGGAAAATAACCTCTTTAAGCATTTTCATAGAAGTGTTATGACCAACACTACTAGTTGGAATAGCGTCTACCCACTTAGTAATACAACTAACATCAATTAAAATATGTGTATACCCATAAGAGCAAGCAAAAATGCCCATATAATCCAATCCCCAAACATCAAATGGTTCAGTAAAAAGTGAATAATTAGGCATTTCTTGACATATAAAAATATTACCAATTCTTTGACATTCATGACAAGATAAGACAAACTTATGTGCATCCTCGAAGCGAGTAGGCCTATAAAAACTAGATTATGTTACCTTATGTGCGGTTCTGCCTCTAGCATGATGTCCTCTGTATGTCTCGGAATGACAATTGCATAGGATTTGTTCGTGTTTATCCTCAGGTACACAACATGTAATGATACCACCTACTCCTTATTTATAAAGGTGTGCGTCATCCCAAAAGTAATCAAAGTAGATTTTTTTCTATTGTTGGTATGTGAAACTAGGTGGTATATGTTTAGCAACAATGTAATTAGCATTGTCTGCATACCAAGGAGTGTTACAAGCGGCATTTATAATAGCTAATTGTTCATCAGGAAAACTATCATCAATAGATAGTAAAAGAACCCACTTAATCAACCTAGGTTGAGCATCTTTATTTTCCATAAGATATTTAATAGCGGCATCAACTGTGTGAACAATTACTTTAGAATCAACAATATAAGATCTAAATTTATCACATACAAACACAACTGCTAAAAATTATTTCTTAGTACTAGAATAATTTGTTTGTGCACTGTCTAGAGTTTTACTAGCATAATATACGACGTTTAATTTCTTATCAACTCTTTGTCCTAGAACAGCACCAACAACATAATCGCTAGCATCACACATAATTTCAAAAGGTAAGTTCCAATCAGGTGGTTTGGGCAATGGGTGCAGAGATTAAGGCTTTCTTAAGTATTTCAAAGGCTTCTACACAATCATCAGCAGAAACAAATGGAACAGCTTTTTGCAAGAGATTAGTAAGAGGCTGATGACCCACAAGTATAGGGTATCTATCGTAGTCCTTTAGATAAGTAAGAGTGTTATACCCAACGAGGAGCAGAAAGGAAATGACAAACGGTTTTTAGCAAGGTATTTTCTACAAGCACTGAAATTATCGGTAACAGATAGTTTTATGATAAGATAATTTGTAACGGGTAACAAGTAACAAGTGTAACAAAGGTGCAGCAAGGTGGCCCAAACCTTTTTTAGCAAAGGACAAGCCTAGAAAACCTCTTATATGAAGCAAGCGCTCCCGAGGACACATGGGAATTGTCGTCAAGTTAATTTTCATCATGGTCATACGATTCACGTTCATTAGTTTGATAATTTGATATGTGGGTTGATTGGTGCTTGGGTGCTGCCCTTACTTGGACAACCCTCGCACTTATGATTAACCCCTCTCGCAAGCATTCACAACTACAAAATAAGAATTAAGATAAATCTAACCAGAGAATGAAACATGTGGGTCCAAATCAGCCCCTTACGAAGCAACGCATAAACTAGGGTTCAAGCTTCTGTCACTCTATGTAGAGACCAGACCTCAAACAGTCTGATCTCTGTGCTCAAGTGTCATCCCTGGATCAGTAATGCTGACACCACACAGTACTTGAAGGATTTATAACAGAGTAGCAATCACACACTTATTACATCGAATGTCTCAAGAGAGAACTTATTAAAATAAATATGGCTTAAGGCCATCTAATAACGATAACAGCGGAAGGCTTGGAAGAATAAGCGAGTCCATCAACTCCAACGGCATCACTGAGTATAGAACCACGACCTAAGCTCCTTACTCATCGTCTGAAAAGTCTGCAACATGAAACGTTGCAGCCTGAAAACGGGTCAGCACATGGAATATGCTGGCAATGTAACACATAGAGAATAATAATGGAATAAGCTATACTACATGCATATTTGGCTGGTGGAAAGCACTATGGTTACAGTTTTGCGTAAAGCCAATTTTTCCCTACTGCAAAGGAATAAATTTATTTAACTATCATGGTGGTTGTTAAACATTGAGAATGGTTGACAGCATTCTCAATCCCAATTAAAACTAATCATTAACAACCCAACAATATTAATTAGAGTAACATGACGAGATTCACATGATATCCAAGTACTAGATACTCAAGATGTCCATAACCGAGGACACGGCTAACCATGATTAGTTTGTTACACTCTGCAGAGGTTTGCACACTTTTCCCACATGACTCGATCTCCTCCGTTTGGATTCTTGCACTACATGGTGTTTGAGAAACGGATGACCGAGACATAGTCTTTCAGAAGCGCTTGCACCTTACGAACGGGTAGACCGTACCAACCTACATCCCCTACATCAGCTAGTCTACCACTATAAGAGTTCGCACGACTTAGTCAACTATGCTAGAGCCCATAGTAGCATATGGCTGCACATGGAAGTTTCTAGCATGAAAAATCTTATGATCCCTTTGGGCCTGGGTGGTGGTCCGAAGAAAAACAGGAAAATCCTGGAAACCAGGTACCTCAATCCACCCAGATGTGTGTTTAAGTTGCCACCTTAAGTAAACCATTAATTAACAAACTCACATCTGTCATGGATACACTCACCCAATCCACGTCTACTAGCATAGCATGGCATAATAAGCAAACGTAGAAGTAACTCCGAAAGGTTTGATTATAAAATAGGTAATAGGTACTACCTCATCTACTTCCCAAACACACATATTAATTAGATCCTAGTCATGCAATGTTTGAGGATTGATCTAATGCATAAAAATTGGGTAGTAGAAAAGATATGATCGAAGTGTTACTTGCCTTGCTGATGATCCGCGAAACCTAGAGACTCGAAGTAACAGGCGGCGCACTCCGGGTATTCTATCGCAGACAAACAAACAAGCATACAATAAGTACTCAACTAAATGCACAAGTAAACTCAAATAAAGGAACTAAACAGAAAGTTCAACTTAAGAACTCCGGTGTCGCAAAAAGAATCAAAGCAAACGAAGCAACGGAAGTCAAAAGGCGAAAGAAAACAACTCCGTTTTACTAATCTGGATCTAAGTCAAATTTTATAGAGGCAAAAACTTGTTTAAGTTGGTTATTCGGAAAGAGGGTTCGAGACGAAACTCCAGGCGCTTGAATCGCCTGATTCCGATAAACGAGCGAAAAGTTATACTAAAACGAAAATCGGATTAGAAATCACAATCAGTAGAATCGTGGATTAAATCCGAGAAAAAAGAAAAACGACGAACAGGTTAACGAACGAACGTCCGTTAATTGGATCTAATCGACGAACACGTTCGTTAAAACGAACAAACGAGCGAACGCTCGCTGTTTAACCGAACCAAAAAAAGTAAACCGATCTAAAAATGGAAATAAAAAAACCGGCGAAAAACCGACGAAAAACCGAACGGTTTTTCGAGAAAACCGGCGGCGCGGAAATTGAGGCACCTCGGGCAGCGGGTCGGCGAGGCGGCGGGCGGCGGCGGCGGCTCCGGCAGCGGCGGCGGCTAGTGCGGGGCTCGAGGCGGCGCGGGCTAGGGTTTGGCGGCGGCGGCGGGCTGGGCTGGGGTGGGCGGCTGGTGGGCTGGGGTTGGCTCGGGGCGGCGCTATTTAAAGGCTGCCCCCGGGCGGAGTCCCACTCGGGTACGGCCCGTAGGTCGGTTCGTTTGTTTTTTTTAAATAATTTCGCGCAGAAAATCAAACGAAAGAAATACTAAACGTGTGGGGACCCCGACTCATAAGTCGAAATCACCGAATGCACGTGTACAGTGATCCCAGAGATCAATGCTCACTGAACACACAGAAGCTGAATATCAAGAGGCTTACATCCATACATACCGTATTACACAAGTAGGACCATTATGGTCAAGTCTTGAGTATAAAATTGTAGCGGAAATCTTCGTCGATAACTTGGACCAATGCCATCTGCCTTAACCCTACAGGCATTCTGACTGGGAAGCGTCCTAGCTCGCATGTTCGTCACCGAAGTATTCTTCATCATATCCTGTTCTTTCAAGCCTGGCCAAGTAAATAGCCAGGGACAAGCCAGTGAGTACTTTTGAATGTACTCGCAAGCAACCCATGTTTTGGTTCAAGATACAACAATGCATGATATAGGTAAATTTTTGCAGAAAGCTAGTTTTGAGTGCAATGACATGTTCAACAACTTGTAAGACATGCATCAAGAGAATTCAAGTAACCACGAGTACAGGTTATAGATATCAACATAAATAGAGTGGGCACCAACCCAACTCAATCATGTCAAGTCCCTTGACTTGACCCAAGTAGTTCTTTCCACTCATCCATACATACTCACCAGGTTTCGTAAACATATGGACGTAGCCCAAGAGCGGTTACCCAACTGTCCTTGACCGTGGACACGGCTATTCGAATAGTTTTACACTCTGCAGAGGTTGCACAGTTTACCCACAAGATCCAGGAAACTTCTGTGTCATCCACGACCCGCGATACCTTAAGTACCCGGGGTAAGCACCCGATCACTACCTTTCCCTAGACGACACTAACATGGAGTCCACTCGATTGGTAGTAAACCCCGTGCCCAACATTTCACATAACACTTTCTTGGAGCCTCGCTCCCATAATTATCACATACCACTGGCACAGGGTACCAACGGTGTGTCCGGTGCCCTGTGAAAACAGTCATGGCCGCCCTACCTGGCACGACCCCGTCCCGAGAGAGCGCACCAACGACTCTCCCGTCACTAGTAATGTGGGCTCCAAGCTAGTATCGGTCTAGGTAATCAATAATGCCCTTTCCCATATAAGGGTAGAGTGGTTGCGCATGTAAGGTTGGAATAACGGTCGCAACTTCGACCAATCCGTTTTGAAAACAACACACACCCGCCTCGGTATACCACTTCGTCATCAAGTGGTTACCCATCTCATCATCTCCCTCGGGCATAAGTGGCACCCGACGGGGTTTTCGAAAAAGTCTTTTGAAAGTACTTTGTTTCCTTCACCATGCATATACCCGTCCCTTTTTGCGTAGCATCTACTTTAGCATCCTATCTACTCCCACCAGCATAACCCTCATAAGAAAGTAGGGCCATGCACAATGCAAGTATCAACGAGGAAGTAACAGAGGCAACCAACCCACGTGGTTCACCATCTCATCATGATTCCGATGCAACAATAATAAAGAGCTATATGACATGGATAAAAAGGGTTTCATAGACATGGTCAAAGGGCTGCTTGCCTGTTTTAACAAAGTCTTCGAGGTCTTCAAATATCTCTGGTACAACTCCGAGAATTGCGTCTACTTCGTCAACTATCGTTGAAAGCAACCATAATAAGTAACACGACAAGGCAGGAAATAAAAGTGCTCTAAAAATATGAGTTGGACTTTTCTGGGATACCTCTGGTCATATGAGGGATGACCAAAGTGGTTTCATTAGGATTTGATCAATGGACATCCCTAAACATTTCAATATGATGGAATCAAGGGGTTTATGGATTTGTAAGAAGTGTACATAAATATATTTTTGAAAAATGAGCAAAGGCACCCATTTAACAAAGGATGATTTTAGAAGCATCTAGGAATTGGTTTCACTGGATTTGGAGTTCAAATGAATTCCCTATGAATTTGCAAAGTTAAAAAATATGAAGAATTGGCTCATTATATTGTGGGGTACTGAAAGTATTAATAAAAATGTTCATAAACTAAGTTATGAACTTAGAATCATCTAGGAATTTGAATCATGGCATTTGGATAAATTTTGAGCTCTCTATGATTTTCTAAAGTTCATCACAGAAATGGAAAAACAGGATTTGATAAATATTTGTGAAGGAAATAATTCTGGAAAAATGTGCAAATAGCACCATGTGATAGATAATGATTTTAGGAACTACTAGAAATTTGAATCATCAAATTTGGAGTCCATTTGAATTGTTTATGGATTTTTGAAGTGACTGGAAAAAGAATAAGGAAAAAGACAAAGGAAGGGGGCGTTATACCTATGTCGCGCCCTGAGCGCAGGATAGCGCCGCAGCGCACTGGGCCGGCCCAGCTGCACGGCCACGCGGCTAAGGAGGGCCACGCCGACGGCGTACTATGGGAGTACGCTTCCCTGCAGGGAAGACGGTTTCGAGGGGATCCCGCCTCCACTTGAACGCCGGGGCCCGCCGGCTGAGTCGCTGACCCGCGGGGCCCACCCGCAGGGTCGTCCCCTTCCTCCCGCGCCCGTGATAGAGGGGATCGAGGCCGCGGGTGAGCGCCGGCCGTCGCTTTCCCCCGGCGGCACAGGCCACCCCCGGCCAAGCTTCGGCCACTTGAGGGGTCGCCGGGGAGAGGCGGTTCTTCTGGAGGGGAGAGGAGGTGGGGAGCACCTCGTCCTCGTCCGAATCGGAGCGGAGGCCAGCGGCGGCATTCCGGCCATGGAGAGCAACGGAGGGCACGAGGAGGGGTGTGGGTTGGTCCAGAGGGGCTCTAGGGGAGAGGGGGAGCAAACGGAGTGGAGAGGAGGTCCTGGGAGGCCTTTAAATAGCCGGTTCATAGCTCACCGTGGACGTGGCCTACGGGTGCGTGCGGAAATGACCGTGGTGGCCACAGGAGGAGGCCCGGGGCTGTCTGCAGCGCTCGTGGGAGTCGTGTAGGGTGCCAGGAAGAGAGAGAGGGAGCGGGGAGAGGTCAGAGGCGCGCGCGTGTGAGCCGCACCATTGGCGCGCTCGGGCGGCCTCTGTTTGCTAGCGCGGAGGCGCGGGGAGGAGGAGAGAGGAGGGGGCCGACCGCATAGCGTGCTGCGGACGTCGAGGCACCTCGACTGGCGCGAGGGGGAGGCTCGAGGTGGTCGGGAGTGCCGTGTCAACGGTCGGGAGCACGCTGACGTGCTTCAGAGCGCGCAAATGGCTGGCACCCGCGGCTTTTCTTCGCGTCCTCACGCGCCCACTTGCGTCTGGGGGCTCTGGGAGGGAGTAAACAAAGTGGAAATGGCATTGGATGCCTTGGGGAACCAGTAGAGGAGAGGTGGGGTTGAGAGAGAGAGGGAAAACTGCTGTCCTGGGAAGAAAAATGGAGTTCTCCCCCCCTCCATCATTGCTTCCTTGGGCATGAAAGTGTCCAGGTACTAGAGGGGGACTAGGAGAGGTTGTGGTAAAAAGTAGAGGCCATGGAGAAGAGTGGAAGAGATCAAAAATGGCATTTTGGTAAAGTGTCAGAAGGTGTTTGATGCTGGTTTGGGCAAGAAGATGAGTCCCATTTGTCATGAGACTCCACAGGATGAAATGGCACATATAACTAGGGCCTTCCACCAATTTGGAGCTTATTTGGGCAAAGTAGACAATGTAACTTTGCTGAACCCTAGAAATCAGCAGAAATGGCTTTGCCAAGATTTAGCCATGCGAATCTTTTCTCCTTGATGCACCACTTGGTGTAGTGTTATCATTTGATCATGTTATCATGCTCACAAAAGTTGGAATCAAGGAGAGAAAGTTTTCAATGTAGAGTTGTTCAAATTTGAATCTGGTCAGAGAGGGTTTTGGGGTACTTTGGTCAAGATAAAATTCTCTCCAACTTGTGCCATTTGGTCTAGATGCATTATTACACCATTTGAGAATGTGCACCTAGTTTGAGAGCATTTGGACATGTTTGACAGTGCAAAGCTGTTCAAACTTGAAAAAGGACAGAAGTGGTTTTGAGGGGATTTGATGATGTTATCTTGTTCTCCAAGACATGAGACTTGGCAAGATCACCAAATATGTCATATGTGACATGATAGAATTTTATTGGAATTTTTGGAGAATATTTCCTTTGTAAATATTTCAAAAGCTTGAAATATCCAGAAAGGGCTTTTGAGGTATTTGACCAATATTTTGAACATGACCATGTGTTGAAACTCTTATATATGGACAATATATGTCCTATGAGTTTCCCTAAATTTTGTCAAATATTTTTGAAGCAATAAAATAATTTTTCCCTATTAAAGACCATTTCTGGCCTTAAGAAAAAGCTTTTAAATAAAATAGGAAAATAACTTTTAAAATTATATTTTTGTTGTTTCTGGGTATCCTATATCTAATAGGAGTCAAATATATTTTTGGAAAGATTTTTACTGCCCTTAACTAAGTACTTGCAGTGCAATCCTCAATTCAGGGGTTTTTGGAAAACTAATTTTTGAAAATACTTTTTGGCCAAATTATTTTTGTAAGAAAATACCATATTGCTCTGTACACATGGCATGATCATTGGGAAAAGGTTTTGGATCAAGGAGATGAAGTATAGGAGTTGAAGGATTTATTTTATTTTTAGAGCACTTGCAAACAACAGACAAAAATCAAATCAAGCAAGGACCAAAACACACAAAAGTTTTTGTAAAACCACATTTTATCATGATTTATCATCTTAAGTGTTGTGCCATGTAAATCAGGGTGTGACAGACCTACCCCCCTTACAAGAATCTCGTCCCCGAGATTCCCAGACTAGGCGCGGAAAGGGATACAGAAACTTGGATCTGGGGTAGTCTTCAAGTCCTCATGTTGCTTCTACTTCCGTGTAGTGCTCCATTGAGCTTGAAGTACTTGATAGTGTGGCTTCGAGTGTGTCGCTCAGCCTCATCCGGAATGCAGATGGGCCTCTCACGGTAAGTCAAATCAGGCTGAAGGTCAATTGCTTGGTGATTGACGTCCTTGTAAAGATCAGGCTTGTCTGGAACTTGGAGGCACTTCCGGAGTTGTGACACGTGGAACACGTTGTGCACATCGGGTAGTTCAGGTGGAAGTTCCAACTGGTAAGCCACTTCTCCTCGTCGTTCAGTGATCTTGAAGGGGCCGATGTATCTTGGTGCAAGCTTCCCCTTAACATGGAAACGCTGGGTTCCATTGAGAGGTGTGACCCGGAGATAGACATGGTCTCCAACTCGGAAGTTTATGTCTCTACGACGTGAGTCAGCGTAGCTCTTCTGCCTTGACTTGGCGGTCTTCAAACGCTCTCTGACAAGCTGGACTTGCTAGTCTGCTTCACGAAGGGTATCAGGCCCAAAGACAAGTCCTTCTCCGGTCTCTGACCAATTGAGGGGTGTGCGGCACTTCCGTCCGTATAGCACTTCAAATGGTGCCATCTGAAGGTTGGACTGATAACTATTGTTGTACGAGAACTCGGCGAAAGGGAGGCAGTCTTCCCACTTAGCTCCATAAGCTAAGACACATGCTCGGAGCATGTCTTCGAGTATATGATTTACTCGTTTTGTCTGACCTCCGGTCTGTGGGTGGAAAGCAGTGCTGAAGGACAACTTGGTCCCCATGGCTTCTTGGAATTTCTTCCAGAATCCTTGAGGTAAACTGGGTTCCTCGATCTGACACAATCTCCTTGGGAACACCATGAAGGCTCACGATTCGGTTGATGTAGAGACTGGCTAACTGGTTCCCCTTGTAGGTCGTCTTGACAGGAATGAAGTGGGCCACCTTGGTCAAATGGTCAACAATGACCCATATGGAGTCATGTCCCTTGCTTGACCTGGATAAACCGGTGATGAAGTCCATCCCGACTTTGTCCCACTTCCATTCAGGCACCTTGAGGGGTTGCAACAATCCAGCGGGTCGCTGATGTTCAACTTTGACTCTCTGGCATACGTCACACTTTGCAACATAGGTGGCAATCTCCCTTTTCTTCCCGTGCCACCAGAGTCTTTCCTTCAGGTCTTGATACATCTTGGTTCCTCCAGGATGGATGGAATACGGGGTGTCGTGAGCTTCTTGCAAGATCAGATTCTTGAGCTCAATCTTGTTGTGTACGCAAATGCGATTCCCAAACCACACGACTCCTTGCTCATCTTCTGTGAAACTTGGGGCTTTGCCCTCCTTGATCTTCCTCTTGATGCCTTCAATACTCTTGTGTCCCTTCTGAGCTTCTTTAACCTCATCCATCAGGGTCGGCTTGACTTCAAGGTTAGCTATGAATCCTGGTGCAACCAGTTCCAACCCGAAGCTTTCAAGTTCTTCATACAAGGCGGGTAGCTTGTCCTTAAGCATAGCATTCAAGGAACAAGCCTTTCTGCTTATGGCATCTGCTACCACATTAGCCTTCCTAGGGTGGTATTGAACACTGAGGACATAATCTTTGATCAACTCTAGCCATCTTCTTTGCCTCATGTTCAATTCCCTTTGAGTGAAAATATACTTCAGACTTTTGTGATCCGTGTATATCTCACATCGCTTCCCTAAGAGGTAATGTCTCCATGTCTTCAAGGCATGAACCACTGCTGCTAGCTCAAGGTCATGAGTAGCATAGTTCTCTTCATGAGGCCATAGTTGCCTTGAAAGGTAAGCTACGACTCTACCTTCTTGCATCAGAACACCTCCTAGTCCGGTTCTTGACGCATCACAATATATCACAAACTCCTTGTGTATATCTGGTGTGGCCAGAACTGGGGCGGTGGTCAGCCTCTTCTCTTCGTCTCGTAGTGATCTCAGAGGGGTTTGTTAAATCTTGGTGTGGGTCTCCTTGTCATGAAAATGCTTGGTTCCTTAGAGAGGAGTGGTTTGTAGATACGCACAGTCTTCATCGAGGAAGTTCGCTTCTTGGCGATGGTGGTTGGTGTAGTTCTTCCCCCTAGACATGACGATCTTCAAATGTTCCTTGACTAGTTGAATGGCTCTTCTCCCGTCTTCAGGTGGACAGGTAGGTCACCAATTGATGATGACAACTATCTTGTGTAAGCACTCCATGAAGTCTATGGGGTACGCAAAGTAGGCTGGGGTATTGGTGGTGGTCTCGATTGAGCATTGGCAAAGGTCTTCTTGTCCTAGAGCCAAAGCCCGTGGTCATGATCCGACCATGTTGTGGTTTGGGGGGGGGGGGCTTAAGAGTTTCAAAGGTTCTAGTGTGCGGGTGAACGCTTATCGTCCCATCCTTAAGCACAGTTTCTGAGATGCCAATAGTTCTACCTAGTCTTCACATCATATTACCGAAAAAATCATCTCGTATAGGTCAACTCCAATCATCACTCATGTTATTCATATCCTCATGACTGTCGAGAGGGGGTCTAACAAAATCATATATGTCTACAATTCCCCAAACTCATGTGTGTAGCTACCCCTAAAAATCCATGGGTAGAGCATACAAGCTTCCAAGCTGGAATAAAACAGGACAATCCAAGTGCTCATCCTATTCTTCCAAGGTCTAAGATAAAGCACCTCTATCCTAAGGAAACACGTCGTAAGCCACTCCAAGATCTTGTTTCCTTCCTATGAATCAATTCCAACATCCCATTAACTTGCATCAATCACTACATAATCCATTTAATTCTACAAATCCAACGGTTAAGGTGTTCCACATGATCTCCTAAGGTTCCTATAATCCCCATATACTTGAAAGGGCTATTTTCGCTATAGTCAGTCCACCGATTCCCATTATCACGGTTAAGTAAACTCCAAGGTCAAGCTTATATAGATCCCTAAATCAACCTTGACAATTAATCCAATCTCTTAGTTTATTGTCTCCCGAGAGACATGGTATCATGATCGAGATCATCAGTCTAAATCCAATTTACTCCGAACCATGTAGACATACTCAGCATCTATATTCAACTAGAATCATTTACTTAAATCCAAATCTCTTGTCCAACGAGAATTTCCACACTTTCCCCCAAGTCATTGTCGTAATATCAACTATCACCTATCAATATCCCCTGCCTAAGACAAATCCAAATACTTCCAAGAATTTCAGCTTGCGGTCATAATTGTCCTATTAAATCCAATTTACTCAGGGGTAATGAAAGCTATGCTAATCTATACTCATGATCCCACCAAGTTCATCTACCAACATCAAAGCCTCATAATCCATCAAGTAGTCTCATATAATTCCTAAAGTCATTGATATAAACTCATCAAGTCATTTGTCCTCTATCCCTATATCCTCAGATTGGTCCTCCCTATGGCATTGTCAGTTTTGGTGCTATCTTAGGAAGATAGTGTGCTCATTCACTATGTCCACTAGTTCCATAATGAACCCAGTGACAAGCAAGGTTACGGAGGCTTAACCGGTTCTCTTGCAATTCCGTAGGTTAAGCTCAGGGTTAAGGTTTCGAGCTGGGGTATCTCGTGAAGTCTCGAAGGGTCTAGGAATGGGTATCTAGTCTTGAGGGTTAAACATAATTCTACGGGGTTGCATTTGGTCGAGCAGGCTGTAGCAAAAGTCTTCAGCGCTTGTTGGTCGCCGAGGTGGAATCCTTGGTGCATATTGTCTTGCTTGTCTTCAGTTGAGGAGAGAGATGAGAGGGGAAAGTAGCATAGAGGAGGGGAACGCCTAAAGGGGGTTCTATAGTGCAAGTGCGAACAAACAAGTGCCAAAAAGGGCCAAACACAAACAACAAAATAAGGCAGGTGATATAGTCGCGTACTTGTTGCCTAGGGAAAAAGTGCGACTTATATCAAAACACAAACAAATAAAAACAAGCAACACACAATCATGGTTCTATTCGAACCATCATACGGACTCGACTGCGCATAGGGGGTACACGACTCATCCTACCCTAGGGGTTCTCGGACTCCATAGTCGTGCCTTGTGCCTCGTGCAGTCTCCCGGGTTTCCTCAGTTGCTGCTACGTCTCTTGTAGTTGTTTGATGAAACGATCCCGGTTGAGCTTGAAGAGTCTTCAACAACTTCTTGCCGGTTGAAGTGATGGGGTGAAGGTGGCTTCTCATAGCAGGCATTGACTCGGTCTTCTGTTGTTTTCTTGATCATGACGATCCCTTTTTGACTTCTAAGGCGTCGAAGGTACTAAGTAGATAATCCTTTATGCAATGACATTAATAAGGCATAATAGAGGTCCATCATGTCGGTTACGTTGATGACAACATCGACACCAAGAGCGGGGGATGAGGAGAACCGTTTTCCTGCTCACTATGGTGAGGCGGACCAAATGGCTAGGTTCTCATCCATCGGTGGTTGCCGATACAACAACGGTAGTGACATGGTTACCCTATTAGCGATGTATATCATGATCTTGCATATTCTAGGCCCTGATCATCATAGGCTAAGGTTGCATCATCTTGGGGCAGTGTCAAGGGCGTCACCATCTCCTGGGTCTTCAGGTCCTCATTCCTCGAGGATGTATCTTCTGTTGGTATCGTCTTGTTGTGATGTCGCCAATCTTGTGTACAGGAGATGCGGGTGAATGTCTTGCAAGTCATCTTCCTTCTTGATTATCCACGAGGGTTACAAGGAATCCAGTGGTCAGGGGCATAAGGGTTCTAGCATCCAAAGGTTTTGAAGGGGAAGAGATCAATAAGGAAAGTATCCCTTAGTTTTGGAAAAACTGAGAAGGGAAGAGAAGTACAGATAGTTTTGAAAACTAGTAGTTGTTTTGGAAATAGTTTTACCCTAACTAACGACCATGCTAACTAAGGCTTCCTACAGTCAGGATGGCTCTGATGCCAGCTCTGTGGGGACCCCGACTCATAAGTCGAAATCACCGAATGCATGTGTACAGTGATCCCAGAGATCAATGCTCACTGAACACACAGAAGCTGAATATCAAGAGGCTTACATCCATACATACCGTATTACACAAGTAGGACCATTATGGTCAAGTCTTGAGTATAAAATTGCAGCGGAAATCTTCGTCGATAACTTGGACCCATGCCATCTGCCTTAACCCTACAGGCATTCTGACTGGGAAGCGTCCTAGCTCGCATGTTCGTCACCGAAGTATTCTTCATCATATCCTGTTCTTTCAAGCCTGGCCAAGTAAATAGCCAGGGACAAGCCAATGAGTACTTTTGAATGTACTCGCAAGCAACCCATGTTTTGGTTCAAGATACAACAATGCATGATATAGGTAAATTTTTGCAGAAAGCTAGTTTTGAGTGCAATGACATGTTCAACAACTTGTAAGACATGCATCAAGAGAATTCAAGTAACCACGAGGACAGGTTATAGATATCAACATAAATAGAGTGGGCACCAACCCAACTCAATCATGTCAGGTCCCTTGACTTGACCCAAGTAGTTCTTTCCACTCACCCATACATACTCACCAGGTTTCGTACACATATGGACGTAGCCCAAGAGCGGTTACCCAACTGCCCTTGACCGTGGACATGGCTATTCGAATAGTTTTACACTCTGCAGAGGTTGCACACTTTACCCACAAGATCCGGGAAACTTCCGTGTCATCCACGACCCGCGATACCTTAAGTACCCGGGGTAAGCACCTGAGCACTACCTTTCCCTAGACGACACTAACATGGAGTCCACTAGATTGGTAGTAACCCCCGTGCCCAACATTTCACATAACACTTTCTTGGAGCCTCGCTCCCATAATTATCACATACCACTGGCACGGGGTACCAACGGTGTGTCCGGTGCCCTGTGAAAACAGTCATGGCCGCCCTACCTGGCACGACCCCATCCCGAGAGAGCGCACCAACGACTCTCTCGTCACTAGTAATGCGGGCTCCAAGCAAGTATCGGTCTAGGTAATCAATAATGCCCTTTCCCATATAAGGGTAGAGTGGTTGCTCATGTAAGGTTGGAATAACGGTCGCAACTTCGACCAATCCGTTTTGAAAACAACACACACCCGCCTCGGTATACCACTTCGTCATCAAGTGGTTACCCATCTCATCATCTCCCTCGGGCATAAGTGGCACCCGACGGGGTTTTCGAAAAAGTCTTTTGAAAGTACTTTGTTTCCTTCACCATGCATATACCCGTCCCTTTTTGCGTAGCATCAACTTTAGCATCCTATCTACTCCCACCGGCATAACCCTCATAAGAAGGTAGGGCCATGCACAATGCAAGTATCAACGAGGAAGTAACAGAGGCAACCAACCCACGTGGTTCACCATCTCATCATGATTCCGATGCAACAATAATAAAGAGCTATATAACATGCATAAAAAGGGTTTCATAGACATGGTCAAAGGGCTGCTTGCCTGTTTTAACAGTCTTCCAGGTCTTCAAATATCTCTGGTCCAACTCCGAGCATTGCGTCTACTTCGTCAACTATCGTTGAAAGCAACCATAATAAGTAACACAACAAGGCAGGAAATAAAAGTGCTCTAAAAATATGAGTTGGACTTTTCTGGGATACCTCTGGTCATATGAGGGATGACCAAAGTGGATTCATTAGGATTTGATCAATGGACATCCCTGAACATTTCAATATGATGGAATCAAGGGGTTTATGGATTTGTAAGAAGTGTACAGAAATATATTTTTGAAAAATGAGCAAAGGCACCCATTTAACAAAGGATGATTTTAGAAGCATCTAGGAATTGGTTTCACTGGATTTGGAGTTCAAATGAATTCCCTATGAATTTGCAAAGTTGACAAATATGAAGAATTGGCTCATTATATTGTGGGGTACAGAAAGTATTAAAAAAATGTTCATAAACTAAGTTATGAACTTAGAATCATCTAGGAATTTGAATCATGGCATTTGGATAAATTTTGAGCTCTCTGTGATTTTCTAAAGTTCATCACAGAAATGGAAAAACAGGATTTGATAAATATTTGTGAAGGAAATAATTCTGGAAAAACGTGCAAATAGTACCATGTGATAGATAATGATTTTAGGAACTACTAGAAATTTGAATCATCAAATTTGGAGTCCATTTGAATTGTTTATGGATTTTTGAAGTTGACTGGAAAAAGACAAAGGAAGGGGGCGTTATACCTATGCCGCGCCCTGAGCGCAGGATAGCGCCGCAGCGCACTGGGCCGGCCCAGCTGCACGGCCACGCGGCTAAGGAGGGCCACACCGACGGCGTACTATGGGAGTACGCTTCCCTGCAGGTAAGGCGGTTTCGAGGGGATCCCGCCTCCACTTAAACGCCGGGGCCCGCCGGCTGAGTCGCTGACCCGCGGGGCCCACCCGCAGGGTCGTCCCATTCCTCCCGCGCCCGCGATAGAGGGGATCGAGGCCGTGGGTGAGCGCCAGCCGTCGCTTGCCCCCGGCGGCACAGGCCACCCCCGGCCAAGCTCCGGCCACTTGAGGGGTCGCCGGGGAGAGGCGGTTTTTCTGGAGGGGAGAGGAGGTGGGGAGCACCTCGTCCTCGTCCGAATCGGAGTGGAGGCCAGCGGCGGCATTCCGGCCATGGAGAGCGACGGAGGGCACGAGGAGGGGTGTGGGTTGGTCCAGAGGGGCTCTAGGGGAGAGGGGGAGCAAACGGAGTGGAGAGGAGGTCCTGGGAGGCCTTTAAATAGCCAGTTCGTAGCTCATCGTGGACGCGACCTGCGGGTGCCTGCGGAAATGGCCGTGGTGGCCACGGGAGGAGGCCCGGGGCTGTCTGCGGCGCTCGTGGGAGTCGTGTAGGGTGCCAGGAAGAGAGAGAGGCAGCGGGGAGAGGTCAGAGGCGCGCGCGTGTGAGCCGCACCATTGGCGCGCTCGGGCGGCCTCTGTTTGCTAGCGCGGAGGCGCGGGGAGGAAGAGAGAGGAGGGGGCCGACCGCGTAGCGTGTTGCGGATGTCGAGGCACCTCGACTGGCGCGAGGGGCAGGCTCGAGGTGGTCGGGAGTGCCGTGTCAACGGTCGGGAGCACGCTGACGTGCTCCAGAGCGCGCAAATGGCCGGCACCCACGGCTTTTCTTCGCGTCCTCACGCGCCCACTTGCGTCTGGGGGCTCTAGGAGGGAGTAAACAAAGTGAAAATGGCATTGGATGCCTTGGGGAACCAGTAGAGGAGAGGTGGGGTTGAGAGAGAGAGGGAAAACTGCTGTCCTGGGAAGAAAAATGGAGTTCTCCCCCCCTCCATCATTGCTTTCTTGGGCATGAAAGCGTCCAGGTACTAGAGGGGGACTAGGAGAGGTTGTGGTAAAAAGTAGAGGCCATGGAGAAGAGTGGAAGAGATCAAAAATGGTATTTTGGTAAAGTGTCAGAAGGTGTTTGATGCTGGTTTGGGCAAGAAGATGAGTCCCATTTGTCATGAGACTCCACAGGATGAAATGGCACATATAACATGGGCCTTCCACCAATTTGGAGCTTATTTGGGCAAAGTAGACAATGTAACTTTGCTGAACCCTAGAAATCAGCAGAAATGGCTTTGCCAAGATTTAGCCATGCAAATCTTTTCTCCTTGATGCACCACTTGGTGTAGTGTCATCATTTGATCATGTTATCATGCTCACAAAAGTTGGAATCAAGGAGAGAAAGTTTTCAATGTAGAGTTGTTCAAATTTGAATCTGGTCAGAGAGGGTTTTGGGGTACTTTGGTCAAGATAAAATTCTCTCCAACTTGTGCCATTTGGTCTAGATGCATTATTACACCATTTGAGAATGTGCACCAAGTTTGAGAGCATTTGGACATGTTTGATAGTGCAAAGCTGTTCAAACTTGAAAAAGGACAAGTGGTTTTGAGGGGATTTGATGATGTTATCTTGTTCTCCAAGACATGAGACTTGGCAAGATCACCAAATATGTCATATGTGACATGATAGAATTTTATTGGAATTTTTGGAGAATATTTCCTTTGTAAATATTTCAAAAGCTTGAAATATCCAGAAAGGGTTTTTGAGGTATTTGACCAATATTTTGAACATGACCATGTGTTGAAACTCTTATATATGGACAATATATGTCCTATGAGTTTCCCTAAATTTTGTCAAATATTTTTGAAGCAATAAAATAATTTCTAGCCTTAAGAAAAAGCTTTTAAATAAAATAGGAAAATAACTTTTAAAATTATATTTTTGTTGTTTCTGGGTATCCTATATCTAATAGGAGTCAAATATGTTTTTGGAAAGATTTTTACTGCCCTTAACTAAGTACTTGCAGTGCAATCCTCAATTCAGGGGTTTTTGGAAAACTAATTTTTGAAAATACTTTTTGGCCAAATTATTTTTGTAAGAAAATACCATATTGCTCTGTACACATGGCATGATCATTGGGAAAAGGTTTTGGATCAAGGAGATGAAGTATAGGAGTTGGAGGATTTATTTTATTTTTAGAGCACTTGCAAACAGCAGACAAAAATCAAATCAAGCAAGGACCAAAACACACAAAAGTTTTTGTCAAACCACATTTTATCATGATTTATCATCTTAAGTGTTGTGCCATGAAAATCAGGGTGTGACAAAACGGACTCCAAAAATCCCGAAATAAATTTTCCCCGGCTTCTAAAATCAAGCCGGACCAGATGAACATTTATTTGTGGCCTAAATGCAATTTTGAAAAACGCGCATTTTTCCTAAATCCAAATAAAAAGGCGAAAACTCCAAAATAAAATCTTATTTGATTTTTGTATTAAATCTTCATTATTTCTTTATTTTGGGAAAGTCATTTTATTCCCTCTCTCAAATTTCGATAGTAGAAATAATTGAAGATAAAATAAATAAAATCAAATGATCCTATTTTAAAAATTTGAGAAAACTCAAATATGAAAATAACGAAATCCCCAACTCTCTCCGTGGGTCCTTGAGTTGCGTAGAATTTCTAGGATCGAGCCAACAATGCAACAAAATATGATATGCAATGATGATCTACGTATAACATTCCAAATTAAAAATTTGGGATGTTACAAACCTACCCCCCTTATGATGAATTTCGCCCTTGAGATTCGGGTTGGCTAGCAAATAGGTGAGGGTGGGCCTTGAGCAGATCTTCCTCTCGCTCCCAGGTGGCTTCTTCCTCGGTGTGGTGGTTCCACCGAATCTTGCAAAACATGATGACCTTGCTGCGGGTGACTCGGCTGGCATACTCCAGAATCTTAACTAGTTTCTCTTCATAGGTCAGATCGTTGTTCAACTAAATTGCTTCTAGTGGCACAATATCTCTCAGTGGTATATCCGCCATCTCTGCGTGACACTTCTTTAACTGAGAAACATGGAACACATCGTGAACACCTGACAAACCCTCGGGTAATTCCAACTTGTACGCAACTTCTCCCATGCGCTCTAAAACTTTGTATGGCCCCACAAAACATGGCGCTAGCTGTCCTTTAACTCCAAAACGCTTAACTCCTCGAAGCAGAGATACTCGAAGATAAACTCTGTCTCCGACTTCATTTTCTGCCTCCTTGCATTTTGAATCCGCATAGCTCTTCTACCTTGACTGGGCTACCTTGACTATCGCGAATCAACTTTACTTTCTGTTCAGACTCCTTAATCAAATCCGGTCCAAACAACTGGCGGTCTCCAACCTCATCCCACAATAGCGGGGTTCTGCACCTCCTTCCATACAAGGCTTCGAAAGGTGCCATCTTCAAACTAGTTTGGTAGCTGTTGTTATAAGAAAACTCCGCATAGGCAAGATGTCATCCCAACTTGATCCATAATCCAAAACTTAGAGGTGAATTGGGTTCCTCTATCTGATATGATACTCCTTGGAACTCCATGCAAGCATATAATCCTACTGGCTTCTGATGTTCTGCCTTCACTCTCTGACACACATCACAAACTGCTACATACTCTGCAATATCCTTCTTCATTCCGGTCCACCAGAAAGTTTCCTTCAAATCCAAATACATCTTGGTATTTCCGGGGTGGATCGAATACGGCGAATCATGTGCCTCTTGCAAAATCAACTTCTGAATCTCCTGATCACTTGGCACGTAAACGCGGTCCTCAAACCATAAGGTATCGTGATCATCCTCACGAAATCCCTTAGCTTTTCCCTTGCTCATCTTCTCCTTAATAGAAGCAACTTCCTTATCTGTCTTTTGAGCTTCTCTGATTTTATCCATCAAAGTAGACTGAATCTCCAACGCTGCTACAAAGCCTCTAGGGACTATTTCTAAACACAGCTCCCGGAATTCCTCGGCTAATTCTTTTGGTAAACCTCTGGTCATTAGGGTGTTCACATGGCTCTTACGGCTCAACACGTCTGCTACAACGTTAGCCTTTCCGGGGTGATAATGCAATCTCATATTGTAATCTTTAATAAGCTCCAACCATCTCCTCTGCCTGAGATTTAACTCCTTCTGCATGAAGATGTACTTCAAACTCTTGTGATCCGTGTACACCTCACAGTGGTTCCCAATAAGAAAATGTCTCCAAGTTTTCAGTGCGTGCACTACGGCTGCTAACTCCAAATCATGAGTAGCATAATTTAACTCATGAGGCTTAAGATGTCGCGAAGCATACGAAATAACTCTTCCCTCCTACATAAGCACTGCTCTAAGTCCCCGGCATGAAGCGTCGCAATATACTTCGTAATCCTTGCTTTGATCTGGCAGAATTAACATTGGTGAGGTTACCAAACGCTTCTTCAACTCTTTGAAACTAGCCTCACACTCCTCAGTCCATATGAACTTGGTATCCTTCTTCAACAATTGTGTCATAGGCTTCGCAATCTTCGAGAAATTCTCAATGAATCTCCGGTAGTATCCTGCGAGTCCAAGGAAACTCCGGATCTCTCCAACTGTTGTTGGTGCTTCCCAGTTTGTCACCGTGGCAACTTTAGTGGGGTCTACTGCTATACCTTCTTCGGATATAACATGTCCGAGAAATCCAACTTCCTTCAGCCAAAACTCACACTTGCTGAACTTGGCATACAACTGATGTTCTCTGAGGTTCTCGAGTACCAAACACAAGTGCTGTCAGGACCCCGACTCAATGCCACATCGATCTAGCATGTAACACCTCATATCACTTTGTGGCCTCACGCACGGTATTCCCACGGGTGTCGCCTTACCTTTACCCAGGACCATTTGCGCCTTTTGGCACACGTATATGATAGTGTCGCTAGCATCCATATGATAAGGAGCCCGGGCTGACATGGCTAGTCGTAAACCCAAAGTGGCACGAACTTACAGGGACAGGCATCCATGGCCCAGCATCGAACGTGTCGGTCATCAGCGAGTGAATCCAGGCTGTAGCACTGGGCTAGCAGGACTCCGGTGAACCAGGCTGTAGCGGGCTAACAGGACTCCGGTATTCATCGCGTGTCATTTCCCCGAAGGGACAGACACAGGAACGAAGAAGGATACATGCCGGCCAGCCTAAATGTTCCGGAGCAGTAGCAAGCTACCATGGCTCAGTGGAAGCACTAGGAGACATTTCCCGGTAAGAGAGGCTACTAAGGATAAACAACTAGATAGTCATATCCCACACATACCAAGCATTTCAATAACATACACACAATATGCTCGATATGTGCAAATACAACATGGCATCACAACATGAATCTACAACTCAAGTATTTTATTCAATAGGCTCCGAGGAGCGAGATATTACAAACATGGGTCTCCCGACCCAGCATTCAGAGCATACAAATCAAAGCACATGCGGAAGCTTAACATGTCTGAGTACAGACAACTACAAATGAAAAAGGATGAGAATCCTGACTAACTACCAGATGTTGCCGAGGGCACAAGATCGTAGCTGAGGTAACAAGCTAAACGTCGATGTCCAAGCGGAACTACTAGCGAGACTGAAGTCTCTCTGCAAAAACATAAAATAGGCAAACGTGATTACAAATGTACCCAGCAAGACATACATCAGAACTATCTACATATGCATCATTATCAACAATGGGGGTGGTGGAGTTTAACTGCAGCAAGCCAGCTTTGACTCGGTGGCTATCCTAAACTACGACTGCAAGTAACTCTTTTGAGGTGGCGCACACGATTCCACATATTCACCATATCAATACCCCACTATGGATGCGCTCCTGTCTCCCTACGAGAACGCCATCCATAGCACTCACGCTTATCTTGCGCATTTTAGAGTATCCACTTTCACTTGTCTATGAACTGTACAGGCAACCCAGAAGTCCTTTACCGCGGACACGGCTATTCGAATAGATGATGTTAACCCTGCAGGGGTGTACTTCTTCACACACGCTCTCGCCACTTACCGTCATGTATCTAGGCAACCTTCAAGCGGAAGCCTGCCGAGGGTGTCGGCCACGGCCTACCTAAATACTCAAGTCTCTCGTCTAGGTTTATCGCCTATTCGGGTTCCATCCGCAAGGAGATCCGGCCGGGGTGTCGCTCACAGCCCCAAACGATGTGAGCAGGGTTCCCAAGTCCACCATCCGGGTGCCACTTGGTCATGCAGAGGATAAAGGGGTTCAACTACCACAGCAAGTAACAGTTGTATCGTTGTTGTCCTAATGCAGTAAAATAGAGCAGGAGCGAGAAAGTGGGATTGTATCGGAATGAACAAGGGGGTTTTGCTTGCCTGGCACTTCTGAAGATAGTATAGTTCTTCATCGGTGTCATCGATCTCATCGTCGGAACCACGTTTACTGAGAGGGGACAAAACCGGCAAACAAGGAAGAAACACAATCAATGCAATGCAACATTATGATGCATGATTATGACATGGCAACATGCTGGTGGTTTGAGCTAATGCAACTAGCCACAAAGTTAAATGAAGTTGGTTTGAACCCTAAGTTCAAATCCAAACTCCGTATGTGAAATTCAAATGCCATTTATATGATTTGTCCTAAACAGCAGCCATAAGTTGTTCTAACATGCATGAAAATGCTACAGATGGATAGATTGGATTTTTTTTGATCATTTTTCATATATAATTTATTTTATTTGGAGTTACGGTTGAATTTATATGAATTTTAGAAGTTTTGGGTATTTTATGGAATTTCCTGTATAAGAATAAATCCAGAAAAAGAGTCACTGCGTCAGTACTACGTCACTGTGACGTCAGCGGTCAACGGGGCCGGTCCAGTCAAACTGACCAGTGGGTCCCGTCTGTCAGTAGTTAGTTAAACTAACTAAGTTTAGTTAGCGTTAAACTAATACTAACTTGGTTTAGTTAGTGGCCTGGGGCCCACACGTAAGTGACTCGGGGTAGAGGTTAGTGGCTAAACTAATCCAGGATTAGCCTAACTAACGAGGCCACGTCAGCCTCACCGGAGATACGCCAGCGGCAACCAGAAACGCGGCGGAGGCACACTGCAATGGCTCGGGTTTCGCCTACCGGCCGCGGTTTGAGCCGCGGTTGGTCTCTACGGGAAGCTGGCATCAAGGCGCGTCCGACGGTGGTCGGGGGGAGGCCTGAGGTGGGCAGTAGAGATGACGGCGACATCAGCAGCGGCGACCGGAGTTCGGTGGCATGCGGGTTTGTTGCTACGGGGCACGGTAGGGGCTGCAGGCGAGTGTGTTCGGCTCCTGGGGCTGCAAGGAACGCGCTGATGAGCTTGGACGCGGGTGGCAGCAGCTGTGGCCGCGACGGCGATGAGGTACGGCGCCGGCGAGCTTCGGCGTCCGCGCAACTATGGCCTAGAGCAGGCGGCAACAACGGGGTTCGGGGGAGGAGGAAGAGAAGCTCAACGCGAGCACGATGGGAAGGTCAGTGGGCGCAGGGGAGGTCCGGAGTGAGCAAGGCGACGGTGGCGATCTCGGCGACCCGAGGAGGAAGAAGAGGTCAAGGCCGGCGCTTCGGGGCATTTGGCGTCGCGTCAGTCGACAGAGAGGCGTAGGCGATGGTGTCGGAGCTTCTGGGCATGTAGGAGAGGCGAGGGGGAGGTGGTGGCCGCGGTGGTGGCGAACGGCGGCGACGAACCCGTTCGGGTGGTGAGAGAGAGAGGTCCAGGGGAGGGGATGAGCACGGGGAAGAGCGGGAGGGGGTCGAGGGGAGCGCGTGGCATCACCCGAAGAGGCTAGGACGAAGCGGCAAGCAGGAGGTGGCGGGGCGCGTGCTCACGTGCGGCGGTATTTGAAATAATTCAGGGGTATTTGAAATTATATTCTAATATATGAATATAATCCATATTCAAATAGCTAATGATTTAAATTCAAAGACCCAAAATATTCCTTACAAATGTTCATTATTTTTGGTTTGGTGTAGGAGCCTTGCCAAAAATATTAAATAGTTAATAAGAACATTTTGAGAAACATTGAATGCAATTTTCCAGGGTTCTTTGCCCTTCTTGAATTAAATCTTGAGGCTTCCAAATTTCCTCAATTCAGGTTTAAAAAATTTAAACATGATGCAAGCAAGATGCAAACACTAGGCAGCACCAGAAGCTAGGGATGTGACAACTCACCCCCACTAAGCAAAAATCTCGTCCCGAGATTCAAGCGTATGGTAAGATGAAGGGGGAATGCAAACTAACACAATCTTCACGATCCAGGTTGCACTTCATAGGGGCGTTGATTCGATTACCATCTTTGTCTCGACGTCTTTCTTTGAGAACTCCAACTAACATGACAATGAAAGGAAAGGGAAAACTTTAGCAGGATCGATCTTCTAGAAGACCGAACAACTCAGGATCAACTCACGGAGTGAGACATTAATACATCTCGCGGGATGAGACACGAAGCAAACATCCAAAGGGATGGGGTGAAACAGATGAGGAAGGTTCACTAGGTAGACAACAATTTCACACTTAAAAAGGTGGTGAACAGTTGACAACGTAGCGACGAGTTGAATTGCCATGATACCATAACGAGACATCTTAGAGGAGGTGACTCGTAGAATCATCCCTTAAGTGGCAAAAAGAATTACCTTTGATTCAAAGATCATTGAAACTCTTTATACCAGCTTAAGGCAAATTACAATCGATCATTTGGAGAAGTTCGAAAGAATGGCATACTCAGTTTGGAAAGGAAACTAGAGTTATAAGACAACTCGACAAACGGAAGGCACATTCCAATCGATACCGGGGATATAACCTAGTGTCTGAGCATGCCCTCAAGAACTTGAGCATTTCCATATTCATCAAGGTTTTACCAACATCCGTGACAAGGATCCTGGCAACACAACATACTACCATGATGAATACCCATGGAAGATGCAGATGCAAAGGAAGATAACACCTTCTCAGATTTCACCTTGGCGGGGCCAAGGGGACAAAATCTGGATGATCGACCGAGAGACATTTAGCACTCCACTTCTAATGTTCTCCTTGATGTGCTAGTGTAACACATTCATAGATATGGTTTGATATCTAGAACATCAAGTAAAAGGTCGGACTTCGGGAAAACCAAAAATCATAAGGCACAACTAGGGGGTAAATCCTACGAAGTCCTTATGGGGAGGTGGCCAACTTTCTCAATCAAGATACTACAACAATAGGTCTTCCGGCTGGGTGTGTTGGCCACGACATCCACTTTACCGGGTTACAGAGAGACTAATATAGTAGTTCTTGGGAATTGTTCCAACCATCATATCTGCCTGAGATTCAGATCTGGTTGGTGTCAGAATATTCCAGACTCATCAAGTCTAGGAAGAAAAATGAAAGTTTGCAACACAAATCGACGAGATGACATTGCAAGATTCTCGGGTAATGGACTACGGTAGTAAGCTCCAAAACATGAGCTGGTTCTGCTACAAACATGTGAACACGTTGCCCCAGACAAGCATGGCCACATAGTAGTCTTATAGTTAAACGCTACCGAGTTCAGGTGGGGAACCATCATCGAGGATATCGAAGTCCTTGATTAAGCCCGGGTTAGCTATTAAAAGGAACTCCTTCTCCTGGAACAAATCAATCAGTGGCTTGGTGTGCTAGGGAATACATATGGAGTGGAGGTAATTAATCTACCAAACCATAGAATACATTCGCACATGCATAACTGACTTGGGATGGTACCAGAGAAAACAAAAACAATCTTTCTCGAACTCACCGCGGCAACTTGCACCAAATGCACGTGAATCAGAGGAAGTCACTTCTTTCATCCAACACATGCTTCATGAATGGAGCATGAAGATAATGCTTATAGAAGTTTCCAACACTAGCTGGATGTTCAACACGAATCATAGAGGAGACAAAATGCTGTTGATGGGCTCAACAACAAGTCATCGAGATTTCCATGTAAATGGAATTCCATAATTATGTGAACAAGGTGATAGCATTGGTCAGAGCAAAGGATATAATGGTGTATGCCCGAGGAATCAACCACGAGTAAGACAACATTTCGAACATCGTTGGTTCTGATTTGATTTGAGGATAACCCATACTCAAATCAAAGTTTTGGCAAGACAATAGATCCAATAATTGATCACGAGGTTCAATCAAGGAAGATATCATCTAACTTCAACACACACACACACAAGATATCCCTTAAACTGAACTAAGTCGGACAAGCTTTCATGTTCCAACTCTCCAAGTTGGTGTTTAGCCTAACCAACTCGCTCGGTGTATCCGACACAGATTCTTGGAGAAAAGGGTGGTTTACAAGAAAACCAACTTGATCACGAGCTCAACATAGCGGTCAGGTGACAACCTGGTGATACTTCCGGGAAGATATTCGGAGAATCACGAACCACCGATATGTTACTAAGCTTGAGAACAATCTTGCTTTTGAGGCAAGATGATATGATGAAAAGGGCGAGGGATTGACACAATCCTAACTCATTGATCGAAGGGTGCACCAAGAAAACGGACTAGGTAGCACAATCAATCTTAGAATAGTGGTCCAATAACCAACACGCTAAGAATGATATTATTGCCCATTAACTACCAAGCAACATGGTTGCTAGGAGTATTGATTTCACACATCATGGTTCACTTGTCGGCATTCCGGTTACAATAACACGGGAACCGAGGAATTAACAATGATGGCAAGAAGCATTACTACGTCAAGAATTCATAAGAGGTGGTAATTCCTATGATATTCTTGACATAAATAGGGTAATACTCCAGGGTAGAACAGAACAAAAGCTGGGTTGGCATTTTGATCTGCGGAGCACAACTATTTCGACCCAATCCTGGATATGGATGAGGTACTGGAGTTTGTTTCTCCTAGTCATCCTGGAATAGAATGGCTTGACGGACCACAAGAGTAGTAGGTATCGATGAATGAATGCACGCATACTCTTGACTATAAATTCATAGACGAGGGTCAGAAGACGACTAAGGGGACAACTCAAAGGAACATATATCTTTCTGAGTTGTGGATGCATAGATTAGTATGTCGAGCAAAGCTCAACATTTCTTCCGGATAACCCATGCAGAAGGTAGAACTGGCAGATTCACAATATAGAATGGAGAACTCATCAAGAGCACTCTGGTTGTGATCTTTTGTTTCAAAAGAACTCCTGCCAAGAATGGTTCATGGTATTTGGAAGAACGATATACCACGGACCTCGAGGACTATCGCAAAGTTACTAATAACCTAAAGGAACTAGCAAACACTATCAACATGAAGTAAGTAGGGTGGATCTCGGGTTCAAGAACCCAGTAATAGAATGCCTACTAACTAGGTGGCATCACGGGATGCTTTCGAGAATGATGGCCAGAATGATCACACTGGAAACACAAAACATGGCTGGGTTACTAGGTGATCCTCTAAGACACCTAGGGTCATAGTACTAGCTCCAACATATATGTCGAGGCAACAGAGTACCTCAACTCAACAATTTAGTGTGGTTAACCTGGCCTAAAAAGGCATCGGAACGAAAAGAAGGGATTTGCAAATGCATCAGATTATTTAGAAACCTGGGATGACTCGGACAACATAACGGCTGTAAATGCTTGAAAAGATTTGAGACATCCTGCAAATGGTGGCATAACCACTTGATCATCAAAATATCAAGATTCTGAGACCAGCTATGAATACACGGAAGTAGTAGGAACTGAACCAATGCTTAAGTCCAACAATTCTATAAGTCTACGGATTAGTAACACGTGATCCTAATAGACAGAAGAGAAAGCCTAGTTCCTTAACCCCGTAGAAAAGATAGGATGACTCAGATCATAAGGCATAAGGTATAAGGAGTAAAAAGAGCCTTACGTTCTATCCCACAATCAATTCCCTTATATAACTAAAGAATTTCTAGACTCAACTTCGACCAGTTTGGCTTGGTAATCCTACAGGCAGTCAAGCTCTGATACCAAAACTGTCAGGACCCCGACTCAATGCCACATCGATCTAGCATGTAACACCTCATATCACTTTGCGGCCTCACGCACGGTATTCCCACGGGTGTCGCCTTACCTTTACCCGGGACCGTTTGCGCCCTTTGGCACACGTATATGATAGTGTCGCTAGCATCCATATGATAAGGAGCCCGGGTTGACATGGCTACTCATAAACCCAAAGTGGCACGAACTTACAGGGACAGGCATCCATCACCCAGCATCGAACGTGTCGGTCATCAGCGAGTGAATCCAGGCTGTAGCACTGGGCTAGCAGGACTCCGGTGAACCGGGCTGTAGCGGGCTAACAGGACTCCGGTATTCATCGCGTGACATTTCCCCGAAGGGACAGACACAGGAACGAAGAAGGACACATGCCGGCCAGCCTAAATGTTCCGGAGCAGTAGCAAGCTACCATGGCTCAGTGGAAGCACTAGGAGACATTTCCCGGTAAGAGAGGCTACTAAGGATAAACAACTAGATAGTCAGATCCCACACATACCAAGCATTTCAATAACATACACACAATATGCTCAATATGTGCAAATACAACATGGCATCACAACATGACTCTACAACTCAAGTATTTTATTCAATAGGCTCCGAGGAGCGAGATATTACAAACATGGGTCCCCCGACCCAGCATTCAGAGCATACAAATCAAAGCACATGCGGAAGCTTAACATGTCTGAGTACAGACAACTACAAATGAAAAAGGCTGAGAAGCCTGACTAACTACCAGATGCTGCCGAGGGCACAAGATCGTAGCTGAGGTAACAAGCTAAACGTCGAAGTCCAACCGGAACTAGTAGCGAGACTGAAGTCTCTCTGCAAAAACATAAAATAGGCAAACGTCAGTACAAATGTACCCAGCAAGACTTACATCAAAACTATCTACATATGCATCATTATCAACAAAGGGGGTGGTGGAGTTTAACTGCAGCAAGCCAGCTTTGACTCGGTGGCTATCCTAAACTACGACTGCAAGTAACTCTTTTGAGGTGGTGCACACGAGTCCACATATTCACCATATCAATACCCCACTATGGATCCGCTCCTGTCTCCCTACAAGAACGCCATCCATAGCACTCACGCTTATCTTGCGCATTTTAAAGTATCCACTTTCACTTGTCTATGAACTATACAGGCAACCCAGAAGTCCTTTACCGCGGACACGGCTATTCGAATAGATGATGTTAACCCTGCAGGGGTGTACTTCTTCACACACGCTCTCGCCACTTACCGCCATGTACACGTCATGTATCTTGGCAACCTTCAAGCGGAAGCCTGGCGAGCGTGTCGGCCACGGCCTACCTAAACACTCAAGTCTCTCGTCTAGGTTTATCGCCTATTCGGGTTCCATCCGCAAGGAGATCTAGCCGGGGTGTCGCTAACAGCACCAAACGATGTGTGCAGGGTTCCCAAGTCCACCATCCGGGTGCCACTTGGTACACCGGGCCACTGTGCCTAGTCTGTCCCAAGCCCACCTGTACCGGGTGCCACTTGGTAGACTACTAACACTACCTACAAACACAAGAAACTAGTTGCAACTCCTGGACAGAGAACAAGGGTGATTAAGAAGCCGAGAGGGTCAATTAAGGATCCCAATGAGTGGTAGTAGCTGTTCATGGATCACAAACACAGAACTCAGTTCCTGAGGACGGTTTCAATGAGACAACCCACCATGTACTCCTACATGGCCTCTCACCGCTACCTTTACCAAATCGTGTTCACACATTTAGACCACACACAGCAGGACATGTTCACACACCTCCAATTCATCCCTGATGAATCAGACCTGACACAACTCTAAGCAATAGCAGGCATGACAAACAAGCATGAATAAGTAGGCACAACAGGGCTCAAACAACTCCTACTCATGCTGGTGGGTTTCATCTATTTACTGTGGCAATGACAGGTCATGCAGAGGATAAAGGGGTTCAACTACCGCAGCAAGTAACAGTTGTATCGTTGTTGTCCTAATGCAGTAAAATTGAGCAGGAGCGAGAAAGTGGGATTGTATCGGAATGAACAAGGGGGTTTTGCTTGCCTGGCACTTCTGAAGATAGTATAGTTCTTCATCGGTGTCATCGATCTCATCGTCGGAACCACGTTTACTAAGAGGGGACAAAACCGGCAAACAAGGAAGAAACACAATCAATGCAATGCAACATTATGATGCATGATTATGACATGGCAACATGCTGGTGTTTTGAGCTAATGCAACTAGCCACAAAGTTAAATGAAGTTGGTTTGAACCCTAAGTTCAAATCCAAACTCCATATGTGAAATTCAAATTCCATTTATATGATTTGTCCTAAACAGCAGCCATAAGTTGTTCTAACATGCATGAAAATGGTACAGATGGATAGATTGGATTTTTCTGATCATTTTTCATATATAATTTATTTTATTTGGAGTTACGGTTGAATTTATATGAATTTTAGAAGTTTTGGGTATTTCCTGGAATTTCCTGTATAAGAATAAATCCAGAAAAAGAGTTACTGCGTCAGTACTACGTCACTGTGAGGTCAGCGGTCAACGGGGCCGGTCCAGTCAAACTTACCAGTGGGTCTCGTCTGTCAGTAGTTAGTTAAACTAACTAAGTTTAGTTAGCGTTAAACTAATACTAACTTGGTTTAGTTAGTGGCCTAGGGCCCACACGTCAGTGACTCAGGGTAGAGGTTAGTGGCTAAACTAATCCGGGATTAGCCTAACTAACGAGGCCACGTCAGCCTCACTAGAGATACGCCGGCGGCGACCAGAAACACGGCGGAGGCACACTGCAACGGCTCAGGTTTCGCCTACACGCCGTGGTTTGAGCCGCGGTTGGTCTCTACGGGAAGCTGGCATCGAGGCGCGTCCGACGGTGGTCGCGGGGAGGCCCGAGGTGGGCGGTAGCGATGACGGCGACATCAGCAGCGGCGACCGGAGTTCGGTGGCGTGCGGGTTTGTTTCTACGGGGCATGGTAGGGGCTGCAGGCGGGTGTGTTCGGCTCCTGGGGCTGCAAGGAACGCGCTGATGAGCTCGGACGCGGGTGGCAGCAGCTGTGGTCGTGGCCGCGATGAGGTACGGCGCCAGCGAGCTTCGGCGTCTGCGCAACTATGGCCTAGAGCAGGCGGCAAGCAACAGGGTTCGGGGGAGGAGGAAGAGAAGCTCAACGCGAGCACGATGGGAAGGTCAGTGGGCGCAGGGGAGGTCCGGAGCGAGCAAGGCGACAGTGGCGATCTCGGCGACCCGAGGAGGAAGAAGAGGTCAGGGCCGGCGCTTCGGGGCATTTGGTGTCGCGTGAATTGACAGAGAGGCGTAGGCGATGGTGGCGGAGCTTCTGGGCATGTAGGAGAGGCGAGGGGGAGGCGCTGGCCGCGGTGGTGGCGAACGGCGGCGACGAACCCGTTCGGGTGGTGAGGGAGAGAGGTCCAGGGGAGGGGATGAGCACGGGGAAGAGCGGGAGGGGGTCGAGGGGAGCGCGTGGCATCACCCGAAGAGGCAAGGACGAAACGGCAAGCAGGAGGTGGCGGGGCGCGTGCTCGCGTGCGGCGGCCACGCGCGTGCTGTCCTTCTGGCGGGAGGTAGGTGATGACTGGCACTGTGGGCCAGTGGGCCGCACAGTGCTGGTCCAGCTGGGGCGCCAGATGGGCTGCAGGTGAGTTAGGTAGGTTTCCGTTCTTTTTTTATCTGTTTTCTGTTTTTAGTTAATATTTTGCCACTGTTTTGAATTCAAACAAATTCAAACAATGCCAAAAACTCCTCTGAACATTTCTATTTTGCTAGATGGACTTTTCCAAAATCTCATAAAATAATTCAGGGGTATTTGAAATTATATTCTAATATATGAATATAATCCAAATTCAAATAGCTAATGATTTAAATTCAAAGACCCAAAATATTCCTTACAAATGTTCATTATTTTTGGTTTGGTTCAGGAGCCTTGCGAAAAATATTAAACAGTTAATAAGAACATTTTGAGAAACATTGAATGCAATTTTCCAGGGTTCTTTGCCCTTCTTGAATTAAATCTTGAGGCTTCCAAATTTCCTCAATTCAGGTTTCAAAAATTTAAACATGATGCAAGCAAGATGCAAACACTAGGCAGCACCAGAGGCTAGGGATGTGACAAGTGCTCCTTATTTTCTTCTTCATTCTTTGAGTAGACCAAAATATCGTCAATGAATACCACGACGAACTTATCCAAAAACTCCATAAACACCTTGTTCATCATGTTCATAAAATAGGCTGGGGCGTTAGTCAGACCAAATGACATAACGGTATACTCATACAGCCGGAACCTGGTGGTAAAAGCCGTCTTAGGTATATCCTCCTCCCGAATCTTCAACTGATGGTATCCTGATCGCAAATCGATCTTGGAAAACACCTTAGCTCCTTGCAATTGGTCAAACAAGTCGTTGATCATCGGCAACGGGTATTTGTTCTTAATGGTCACTTCATTCAATCCTCGATAATCAACAACCATTCTTAATGATCCATCCTTTTTCTCCACTAGAAGTACTCCCTAAGGCGAAGAACTTGGGCGAATAAAACCTTTGTCCAGCAACTCCTTAATCTGCTTCTTAATTTCCTCCAAATCTTGGGCTGGCATCCTATACGGTCTCTTAGATATCGGCCCATTGCCTGGCAGTAGTTCAATCAGAAACTCAATGTCTCTGTCTGGTGGCATGCCTGGCAACTCTTCCGGAAACATGTCCGAATAATCCCTTACCACAGGTACTTCCTCCTGCACAACTACTGATAAGGAATTTATATGTGCCCTCCTCAGCTCATGCCGTGATACATACTTGATTCTCCTTCCTTCAGGGGTGGTAAGCAAAATCGACTTACTGGCGCAATCTATATTCCCTCCGTACTTTGATAACCAATCCATGCCTAATATCACATCCAATCCTTGCGATTCCAGAACTATTAGGTCCGAGGGAAATACATAGTGTCCAATCCTTAATGGCAGTCGATCACACCATATACTAGCCATATATTCTGCTCCGAGTGAGGTTACTAGCATGGGTGACCTAAGGGCTTGGGTTGGTAATTTATATTTATCCACAAATCCCCTTGTTATGTATGAATGCGATGCACCAGTATCAAAAAGAACAACTGCAGGAAATGTCTTAACCAAAAACTTACCAATTACTGCGTCTGGCTGAGCGTTAACCTCCTCCACGGTAACGTGGTTCACCTGTCCCCTATTGAAAGGGTTCGGCTTCTTTCCTGAGCTTCCATTGCCGTTACCATTTTGGGCTTCTGGACATTCATTTGCATAATGCCCAGTCTTACGGCACTTAAAACAAGTGATATGGCTCAGGCCTACCTTGGATGGTGTTGACGGGTTGGTGTGGTTTTGTCCATTGCTTCCTCCATTCCCGTTTCCATTCTTTGTGCCATTATGATTGTGCGAGCTGCCTCCTCCGTGAGTATGCTAAAATTGCCCTCCTGACTTCAGGGTAAAGCGTAGTTTCTGCTGAGCTCCAGAATTGTACTTCCCCTGTCCATACTTCTACTTGCGATTGTCAATCTGCTGTTGCTTCCCTTCAATCATAAGAGCACGATCTACTAACTCCTGGTAGTTATTGAAGGTGGCTACCATCAACTGCATGGTCATCTCATCATTCAGTCCTTCTAGAAACTTCTCCTGCTTAGCTGTGTCTGTAGCAACGTCATCTGGGGCATAATATGCTAGCTTACTGAAGTCATCCACATACTGGCCAACTATCCGTCCTCCTTGGCGTAAGTTGCAAAACTCATGCTTCTTCATGGCCATAGCTCTTGCTAAAACATGGGCAGTACGGAAAGCTTGCTGAAACTGATCCCATGTGACAGTATCTACAGGGTAAGTGGCTGTAAAATTTTCCCACCATGCTGCTGCGGGTCCTTCGAGCTGATGTGCGGCAAACTTCACCTTTTCCCCATCTGTACATCCTGCAGTGATCAACTCCCTCCCTATCTTACGGAGCCAGTCATCTGCAACAATCGGCTCGGTGCTACTGGAAAACACCGGCGGATTCAGCCTTAAGAAACGAGTCAAATGGTCAACATGTGGTGGTGGTGGTGGGTTGTTGTTGTTGTTGTTGCCTTGGTTCTGTACCAATGTTTGAATCAAGGCATTCTGCTGCTGAATCAACTGAGTGATCTCTGGCGGGAAAACAAATTCGGGGTCGCGTCTCGGAGGCATCTGAGGGTTTATAGAAGAGACGAGAGTTAAGAATAGAATAAGGTCTAGTGAGATAACACTACCCATATGCACATGAGACAAAAGCACACAATATCACTCCAATCAATTCAAACAAGGGCATACAACGGTCTAACTATCGTTACAAAAGTGCCTGGACTAAAACTAATTTTTAAATGGGGGAATTTTCTACTACTGTTATGGTGGTCAACTAGAAAAACTGCTCCGATGAAGACTCCATGATATCTGCTCCAACTTCATCAACAAAGTCATCATCACTCTCGTCGAGATCCGAGTCGGTGTCCTCGATGATGATATAATTATTCGGACAAGTGGATTCATCATCTTCTCCTCTAGGTGCTGAACCTCCCATGAATAATGCAATCTTCTCCTTAAGGTCGTCGTTCTGTCTTACTAGAGCGACGATCTCTTCCATATAGTCTTTAAGTGTAGCCTTGAGTTCCTCTTCTAGATCCTTGATCTTGGTATGCATATCCTCCATGTCTGCGCACATCTGATTCTCCTGGCATCGGATGTGTTGGTTTAATTCTTGGATATAAGCTACGATTGATCTGTCCTTCCTAGTGTTGATCATCTCCCAATGCTCATCTCAGCGCCCACAAATCTGGTAGATAGTATTCTTGAGATCATTGTGGTAAACTTCTCCAATTCGTCCCATGGTGACATGGGCTGCCATGCTCTTTCCTAGGCTCCATGTTGGTGCATCAAAGGAAAACTCTATGGGTTCCGTGACTGGTGCAAATGTCTTCCTTGGAATGTGGACTTGGATCATCCAGCGCTCCTCTTCGGGTAAAGTGGCGTTGAAGGTCCCGGTGAAGCTTGGTACTCCTATGTTCAGGTACCTAGTGATTTCCTTCAAGTGATAACCAAAAGGTGAGTCTTCATCCAGTTGTGTGAACTTGTTCCTTGCATCCGCCATCCTAAAGAATAGAAAAGGTGAGGAGTCAGAAATGAGAAGAAAGAGTAGTGATCTAGGGCTTTAGCTTAGTTGCCGGGTCCTACAGTCAGTGTGTGCCCTGATACCATCTTTGTAGCGACCAGACCTCAAACAGTCTGATCTCTGTGCTCAAGTGTCATCCCTGGATCAGTAATGCTGACACCACACAGTACTTGAAGGATTTATAACAGAGTAGCAATCACACACTTATTACATCGAATGTCTCAAGAGAGAACTTATTAAAATAAATATGGCTTAAGGCCATCTAATAACGATAACAGCGGAAGGCTTGGAAGAATAAGCAAGTCCATCAACTCCAACGGCATCACTGAGTATAGAACCACGACCTAAGCACCTTACTCGTCATCTGAAAAGTCTGCAACATGAAATGTTGCAGCCCGAAAATGGGTCAGCACATGGAATATGCTGGCAATGTAACACATAGAGAATAATAATGGAATAAGCTATACTACATGCATATTTGGCTGGTGGAAAGCTCTATGGTTACAGTTTTGCGTAAAGCCAATTTTTCCCTACTTCAAAGAATTAATTTATTTAACTATCATGGTGGTTGTTAAACATTGAGAATGGTTGATAGCATTCTCAATCCCAATTAAAAGTAATCATTAACAACCCAACAATATTAATTAGAGTAACATGACGAGATTCACATGATATCCAAGTACTAGATACTCAAGATGTCCATAATCGGGGACACGGCTAACCATGATTAGTTTGTCACACTCTGCAGAGGATTGCGCACTTTTCGACACATGACTCGATCTCCTTCGTTTGGATTCTTGCACTACATGGTGTTTGAGAAACGGATGACCGATACATAGTCTTTCAGAAGCGCTTGCACCTTACGAACGGGTAGACCGTACCAACCTACATCCCCTACATCAGCTAGTCTACCACTGTAAGAGTTCGCACGACTTAGTCAACTATGCTAGAGCCCATAGTAGCATATGGCTGCACACGGAAGTTTCTAGCATGAAAAATCTTATGATCCCTTTGAGCCTGGGTGGCGGTCCGAAGAAAAACAGGCAAATCCTGGAAAACAGGTACCTCAATCCACCCAGATGTGTGTTTAAGTTGCCACCTTAAGTAAACCATTAATTAACAAACTCACATCTGTCATGGATACAGTCACCCAATCCACGTCTGCTAGCATAGCATGGCATAATAAGCAAACGTAGAAGTAACTCCCAAAGGTTTGATTATAAAACAGGTAATAGGTACTACCTCATCTACTTCCCAAACCCACATATTAATTAGATCCTAGTCATGCAATGTTTGAGGATTGATCTAATGCATAAAAACTGGGTAGTAGAAAAGATATGATCAAAGTGTTACTTGCCTTGCTGATGATCTGCGAAACCTAGAGACTTGAAGTAACAGGCGGCGCACTCTGGGTATTCTATCGCAGACAAACAAACAAGCATACAATAAGTACTCATCTAAATGCACAGGTAAAACTCAAATAAAGGATCTAACCAGAAAGTTCAACTTAAGAACTCCGGTGTCGCAAAAAGAATCAAAACAAACGAAGCAACGGAAGTCAAACGGCGAAAGAAAACAGCTCCATTTTACTAATCTGGATCTAAGTCAAATTTTACAGAGGCAAAAACTTGTTTAACTTGGTTATTCAGAAAGAGGATTTCGAGACGAAACTCCAGGAGCTTGAATCGCTTGATTCCGATAAACGAGCGAAAAGTTATACTAAAACGAAAATCGGATCAGAAATCGCGATCAGAAGAATAGCGGATTAAATCCGAGAAAAAAGAAAAACGACGAATAGGTTAACGAACGAACGTTCGTTAACTGGATCTAATCGACGAACACGTTCGTTAAAACGAACGAATGAGCGAACACTCGCTATTTAACCGAACCAAAAAAATAAACCGATGTAAAAAAACGGAAATAAAAAACCGGCAAAAAACCGACGAAAAACCGAATGGTTTTTCGAGGAAACTGGCAGCGCGAAAATCGAGGCACCTCGGGCGGCGGGTCGGCAAGGCGGCGGGCGGCGGCTGGCGGCAGCGGCGACGGCGTGTTGGGCTGGGGCGGGCGGCTGGTGGGCTGGGGGCGGCTCGGGGCGGCGCTATTTAAAGGTTGCCCCCAAGCGGAGTCTCGCTCGGGTACGGCCCGTAGGTCGGTTCTTTTTTTTGTTTTTTTAAATAATTTCACGCAGAAAATCAAATGTATGAAATAATAAACGGACTCCAAAAATCCTGAAATAATTTTCCCCGGCTTCTAAAATCAAGCCGGACAAGATGAACATTTATTTGGGGCCTAAATGCAATTTTGAAAAACGCACATTTTTCCTAAATCCAAATAAAAATGCGAAAACTCCAAAATAAAATCCTATTTGATTTTTTATTAAATCTTCATTATTTCTTTATTTTGGGAAAGTCATTTTATTCCCTCTCTCAAATTTTGATACTAGAAATAATTGAAGATAAAATAAATAAAATCAAATGATCCTATTTTCAAAATTTGAGAAAACTCAAATATGAAAATAACAAAATCCCCAACTCTCTCTGTGGGTCCTTGAGTTGCGTAGAATTTCTAGGATCGAGCCAACAATGCAACAAAATATGATATGCAATGATGATCTACGTATAACATTTCAAATTGAAAATTTGGGATGTTACACTCTAGCAACCCATCATCTACTTATTACTTCCCAATGCCTTCCCTTAGGCCCAAATCATAGTGAAGTGTCATGTAGCCGATGTTCACATAGCACCACTAGAGGAAAGACAACATACATGTCACATCCCTAGCTTCTGCCTTTGCACTAGGCTAGCTTCATGTGTGCATCATGTTAACATTTTATTTAACTTGAAATGGGGATGTTCAAACCTTAGCATAAAAAGGAAAACACCAGGTTCAACTAAAATATTTTTTCAGTGAACCCAAATGGCCTTAAAAGTGTTCATCATTTTTGGAAAATGCTGCAACAGCAACCAGAGGTGATGCACATTTTTGCATGACATTTTGGATTGTTGAATTAACACATATTGTATTTTGAATTGAAGCAAATAAATAAATAATTTATTGCTCCAATAATTCTGATTTTTGTTGAGGGGCTTTGGAATAATCTTGTTTAGTCCCTGCAAAATTTATCAGAAGCAACAAAATTAGTTTGGTTCAAAAACCAAATTAAAACAAATGTCAGAAATACAAAAACAAAAATAAAAGAGAGAGAGAGAGTTACCTGGCGCTTACCTACAGCCGAGAGGCCCTACTCTGTGCGGTCCATCTAAGCTGGCCGGCCCAGCCCTCCTCCTCTCTGTCGTGTTCCTCCCCCTCGCCCCGAAGCAGCTCGGTGGCGAGCGCCGGCGCCAGCCTTGCCACCTCCTAGTTGCCACCGAGGCGCCCCCGATGCGTCTGGACACGCCCCGCGGCCCCTCTGCCTCTCCCGTCGCTCTCTGCTCTCTCCCGACCCCTTCCCTCTTCTCTACTTCCTCTCCCGAGCACACCCGAGCGGAGCTCGTCGTCGCCGACGCCGTTTGCCACGGCCACCGAGCTCCCCTCGCCTTCCCGCACTATCCATGGTCTCCGCCATCGTCCGCCGCTCCGCCCCACCCTGGCCCCAAGCGCTGGGACGGCCTGCATCGCCGGCTGCTTCGTCTTCTTCCTCCTCGGTCGCCGGAAGCCGCACGCGCTGATTCGATGTCTCCGACGCGTCCCCGAGCCCGCTGAACCGCTCACCAGCCTCCCTGTGAGCTACCGCATCTCCCCCTTCTCATCCTTTTTCTGTTTGCGCACTCTAGCTAGCCCCCACCACCTTTCCCGAGAATCCCTCGCTGCCGTCCATGGCGCCGTCGTGGCCACAGCCGTCGCCGCTTGCATATGAGCCCACCAACGCGCTCAGTGCGTCCCAAGGAGCTCAAAGCACCCAACTGCTGCTCCTCCTGTGCTCTGTGGCGTGGTTTCGGTCGAGCCCGAACTCCGGCGGCCGCCCGGCTCATCGCTGCCGCTACTACACACACTCCCAGCACACCACACGGCCACCACAGAATGCGCCGCACTGCCAGCAACTCATAGCCGCGATCCATGCTCGAAACCGTCCCCTGTAGCGTCTTCCCGCAGCGTCTCCGTCGTCGGTTTTGGTCGCCGCCGGCCGAACTCCGGCGATGTCGAAGTGGCCCATCATTAGCCACTAATGACACTGCTAATTAACCCTAGAGCCACTTATAGACGGGCCCCACTGCCTAATTAACCCGGGTTTGTTCCTGTTTAAATAAAACTAACACCCATGGGCCCCACAGGTCAGTTTGACCTGGCCCCGTCACACTTTCACCGACCCCACCCGTCAGCATTGACTCCGCTGACGTGGCTGTTGACCAATCCCACCTGTCAGCCACACAAACCAGTCTGAGACACTGACATATGGGTCCCACATGTCAGGTTTGACCTGGACCGTCTCCGTTGACTGCTGACGTCACAGTGACGCAGTGCTGACGCAGTAAACCATTTTCTGGATTAACAAACTCAGGAAATGTTATAAACTTCCAAAATTCATATAAATTCAACCGTAACTCAGAATGAGATAAATTATATATGAAAAATGATGAGAAAAATCCAATCTATCCATCTGTACCATTTTCATGCATGTTAGAACAACTTATGGCTTCTGTTTAGGACAAATCATATAAAGGGCACTTAAACCTTCACATATGGAGTTTGAATTTGAACCTTGGGTTTGAATCAACTTCATTTAACCTTGGTGCTAGTTGCATTGGCCCAATCAACAACATATTTCTATGTCATGATCATGCATCATGTTGTGCATTGCATTGATTGTGTTCTTCCTTGTTTGCCGGTTCTTGTCCCCTCTCGATAGATGTGGTTCCGATGCTGTGATCGTTGACACCGATGAAGAGATATACTATCTTCAGAAGTGCCAGGCAAGCAAAACCCCCTTGTTCATTTCGATACAATCCCACTCTCTCGCTCCTGCTCTCTTTTACTGCATTAGGATAACAATGATTCATCTGTTACTTGCTGCGGTAGCTGAACCCCTTTATCCTCTGCAGGACCTGTCATTGCCACAGTAAATAGATGAAACCAACTAGCATGAGTAGGAGTTGTTTGAGCCCTATTGTGCCTACTCATTCATGCTTGTTTGTCATGCCTGCTACTGCTTAGAGTTGTGTCAAGTTTGATTCATCAGGAATGAATCAGAGGTGTGTGAACATGTCCTACTGTGTGTGAGCTAAGTGTGTGAACACGATTTGGTAAAGGTAGCGGTGAGAGGCCATGTAGGAGTACATGGTGGGTTGTCTCATTGAAGCCGTCCTCAGGAACTGAGTTCTGTGTTTGTGATCCATGAACAGCTACTACCACACATTGGGTTCCGGTAACTCGGCCCCTCTCGACTTATTAATCAACCTGATCTCTGTCCAGGAGTTGCAACTAGTTTCTGGTGTTTGTAGGTAGTGTTAGTAGTCTACCAAGTGGCACCCGGTACAGGTGGGCTTGGGACAGACTAGGCACACTGGCACGGTGTACCAAGTGGCAGCCGGATGGTGGGCTTGGGAACCCTGCTCACATCGCTTGTGGCCGTGAGCGACACCCCGGCCGGATCCCCTTGCGGATGGAACCCGAATAGGCGATAAACCTGGACGAGAGACTTGTGTGGTTAGTCAGGTCGTGGCCGACACCCTCGCCGGGCTTCCGCTTGAAGGTTGCCGAGTACATGTCGTGTAAACGGCGATAAGTGGTGAGAGCGTGTGTGAATAAGTACACCCCTGCAGAGTTAACATTATCTATTCGAATAGCCGTGTCCGCGGTAAAGGACTTCTGGGTTGCCTGTACAGTTCATAGACAAGTGAAAGTGGATACCCTAAAATACGCAATATAAGTGTGAGTGCTATGGATGGCGTTCTCGTAGGGAGACGGGAGCGGATCCATAGTGGTGCATTGATATGGTGAATATGTGGACTCGTGTGCGCCACCTCAAAAGAGTTACTTGCAGTCGTAGTTTAGGATAGCCGCCAAGTCAAAGATGGCTTGCTGCAGTTAAACCCCACCACCCCCTTTGTTGAAAATGATGCATATGTAGTTAGTTCTGATGTAAGTCTTGCTGGGTACATTTGTACTCACGTTTTCCTATTTTATATTTTTGCAGAGAGACTTCAGTCTCACTAGTAGTTCCACGTGGACTTCGACGTTTAGCTTGTTACCTCATCTACGATCTTGTGCCCTCGGCAGGATCTGGTAGTTAGTCAGGCTCCTCAGCCTTTTTCATTTGTAGATGTCTGTACTCAGACATGTTAGCTTCCGCATGTGCCTTGACTTGTATGCTCTGAATGTTGGGTCATGAGACCCATGTTTGTAATATCTCACTCCTCGGAGCCTAATGAATAAATATTTGAGTCGTAGGGTCATGTTGTGATGCCATGTTGTATTTGCACATATCGAGCATATTGTGTGTATGTTATTGAAATGCTTGGTATGTGTGGGATCTGACTATCTAGTTGTTTATCTTTAGTAGCCTCTCTTACCGGGAAATGTCTCCTAGTGTTTCCACTGAGCCATGGTAGCTTGCTACTGCTCCGTAACACTTAGTCTGGTCGGCATGTGGCCTTCTTCGTTCCTATGTCTGTCCCTTCGGGGAAATGTCACGCGTTGAGTACCGGAGACCTATTAGCCCAGTGCTACAGCCCGGATTCACTCGCTGATGACCGACACGTTCGATGCTGGGTCATGGATGCCTGTCCCTATAAGTCTGTGCCACTTTGGGTTTACGACTAGCCATGTCAGCCCGGGCTCCTTATCATATGGATGCTAGCGACACTATCATATATGTGTGCCAAAAGGCGCAAACGGTCCCGGGCAAAGGTAAGGCGTCACCCATGGGAATACCGTGTGAGGGAGTCCTGGACTAGGGGGTGTCCGGACAGCCGGACTATCAATATCCGCCGGACTCCAAGACTACGAAGATACAAGATTGAAGACTCTGTCCCGTGTCCGGATGGGACTTTCCTTGGCGTGGAAGGCAAGCTTGGCAATACGGATATGTAGATCTCCTACCATTGTAACCGACTCTATGTAACCCTAGCCCTCTCCGGTGTCTATATAAACCGGAGGGCTTTAGTCCGTAGGACAACATACATTACAACAATCATACCATAGGCTAGCTTCTAGGGTTTAGCCTCCTTGATCTCGTGGTAGATCTACTCTTGTACTACCCATATCATCAATATTAATCAAGCATGACGTAGGGTTTTACCTCCATCGAGAGGGCCCGAACCTGGGTAAAAACATCGTGTCCCTCGTCTCCTGTTACCATCCGCCTAGACGCACAGTTCGGGACCCCCTACCCGAGATCCGCCGGTTTTGACACCGACATTGGTGCTTTCATTGAGAGCTCCCCTGTGTCGTCACCGATAGAGCGGATGCCTCCACCCGTCTTCAAAGACGGTGTTTTCGCCGGAGGGGCCTTGGCCGCCGGCCAAACTATCCGGCTTGGTGGTTTTCTCATGACCGCTTGTCCGGCCGCCGCTTCGGCAATGACTTCTCAAGTCATCGAAAGCAATCTTCGCGTCAGCCCTAAAGCTGCCGAACAGTTAGATCCAATAGAGCTCTCGTCTGTTAACGAGCTCTTGGATCGCATCGCCGCCCTGGGAGTCGCTACGGACTACAACCAGATTGGGCTTAAAACCGATCTGAGAGAGATTAACTCTCCCCAGGCCACCCACCATGTTGCAGTGGTAGAGGAGCAATACGGCAACTCTTTGCCAGTGCTGAAAATAATTCATGTCCGGATTCCTGAACCCTCCATGCCGGATTCCCGCGGGGGGACGGACTTCGATCGAGCATTGAACTTAAAATCATGCATCGCCCCGGACTCACTGGACTGTCCCCAGCAAACCACACTTCCGAATTCGGAAACCCCTTGGCCTCTGAGCCTCAAGATGGGCAGGGATCCGGATTTTATTCCACCCACCCGCCCAGACATATGCGATCTATCTCTAATACGGCAAGAGCCTACAGAAACAGTACATCACTACTGGGCCAGATTACTCCTGGTCATGGACAGGATAAAGGACTGCCGAGAGGAAAACGCAATATCAATCTTCCGCAATAACTGCACGGACAAGGGAATACTAAACGCCATTGATCGTCGCAAAATTACGCGCTTCACCGATCTGGCATCCATTGTACGAAAGTACTGTGCGATGGAGAGTTTCCGGAAAACCGAAAATCAATTTTGGGATAATCCGGCCCCAAACCCAGTCCGCAGTAAAAGGGCGCCTTAAACTCAGGCCCCAGATGCAAAAACGAAAAAACAAAAACCCAATCAGGGAAACGGAACCGTACTCGAGGGATGGCTCAATGGACCCTGTAAGCTTCATAATACAGAGGGAGCCGTCCCAACACATAGCCTTCGAGCATGTTGGATATTACGGCAGGTGGCCAAAAGTGGCGAAGAGCTTCTAGCTCCGGGAAACCACTCCAACAATACAAGTACGGTATCAACAGTCTTCGAGACTTTCGCATCAAATAATACGCGAAAACGATCAATCCGCGAACTCGCCGAAGTCTACCAAGTAGCAACAGCAAATCCATGGAGCGACACGGCTATTACCTTCAATGGCAATGACGAGCCCACATTTCGAACAACCAGAGCCCCAGCCGCACTGGTACTTAGTCCCATGGTGGACGGCTTTCGACTCACAAAAGTCATCATGGACGGCAGCAGCGGACTAAACCTCATTTATGAGGAAACCCTGCGAAAAATGGAAATCGATTGGAGCCATATTGAGCGAAGCAGCACAACCTTTAGAGGAATAATCCCTAGCCGGGAAGCGCGCTGCACCGGAAAAATCACACTCGATGTGGTGTTCGGCTCTCCGGACAATTACAGATCCGAAGAAGTCACGTTCCAGGTGGCCTCGTTCAGCAGTGGGTATCACCCCATATTAGGACGAGAGGCGTTCACAATTTTTCAAGCAATACCTCATTACGGGTACATGAAGCTCAAAATGCCTGGGCCCAGTGGAATAATCACTCTCGCTAGTTATCCGGATATAGCATTCCGCGCCGAAAACAAGACAGCCGCACTAGCCCTCGAGGCACTATCCAAAGCCGTAGCGGCAGAGGAACTCACCGCGCTGCGCTCTACGGTGAACAGGGACGATGTGATACTCGATAAAAGATCCAAGTCCACCTCCTTCAAACCAGCAGACGAAATAATAAAATTCCAGGTCCATCCAACGGACCCAACAAAGACGGCCTCCATTGGGGCAAAGTTGAACCCCGAAGTAGACGCTGCACTGCGCGAATTCCTTCGGGAAAATTGGGATATCTTCGCCTGGCATCCTTCGGACATGCCCGGAATCCCTCGCAGGTTGGCAGAACACAGCCTAAACATCCTAAAAGGGTTCAAGCCAGTCAAACAGGCTCTTCGACGATTTTCCGAGCCCAAAAGATAGGCAATGGGAGAAGAGCTAGCCAAACTATTGGAAGCCGGATTCATTAGAGATATCAAACATCCGGACTGGCTAGCAAATTTGGTGATGGTACCAAAAAAGGATAAATCCTGGCGCCTCTGTGTCGATTTTAAAGACCTCAATAAAGCTTGCCCAAAGGATCCCTTCCCTCTCCCCTGCATCGATCAAATCATCAATGCCATAGCAGGGCATGATTCGTTGTGCTTCCTGGACGCATACTCTGGCTATCATCAAATCAAGATGGCGGAAGCAGACCAAGCCGCAACGGCATTTATCACTCCATATGGACCATTCTGCTTCAACACGATGCCCTTCGGACCCAAAAACGCCGGTGCAACATATCAGCGCATGATTCAAACGTGTCTGGCCACCCAGATCGGCAAAACAGTCGAGGCATACGTAGACGAGGTAGTCGTCAAAACAAAACACGTCGAAACTTTAGTAGACGATTTGAGGCTCACATTCGACAACCTCAGAGCATATGACATCAAGCTGAATCCGGAAAAATGCGTTTTCGGCGTAGCAGCCGGAAAGCTGCTGGGCTTCATCGTATCCGGTAGAGGAATTGAAGCAAATCCGGCCAAAATCCGAGCTCTGTCACAGTTGGATATTCCAAAAAACCTCAAACAAATACAAAAATTAACAGGATGTGTGGCAGCCTTAAGCCGCTTTATCTCCCGTTTAGGAGAAAAGGCGTTACCCCTCTATCGCCTCCTCAGGCGCACTGAACACTTCGAGTGGACGGATGCTGCCACTGCCGGACTGGAAGAAATAAAGGCCATACTGGCAACAAATCCGGTCCTGGCTGCGCCCACTCTGGGCGAACCAATGTTATTATACATCGCAGCAACACATCAAGTTGTAAGCGCAGTCCTCGTCATTGAACGAGCGACAGAAGGGCATAGACTCCCTCTTCAAAAACCAGTGTATTATGTATCCACTGTGTTAACCCCCTGCAAATCCCGTTACCCGCACTATCAGAAGATAGCATATGCGGTGTTCATGGCGTCTCGAAAGCTCCGGCACTACTTTCAAGAGTGCTCGATAACAGTGGCCTCTGAAGTACCACTCAATGACATTATAAATAACCGCGACGCAACGGGCAGGATAGCAAAATGGGCCATTGAGCTCTTACCATTCGACATCACTTACAAACCTCGACGAGCTATAAAGTCACAAGTTTTGGCTGACTTCATCGCCGAATGGACTGAAGCCGAACTCCCTAAAGAGTACGGCGCCTACTCCAATTGGACTATGCATTTCGACGGCTCCAAAATGTTGGCCGGACTGGGGGCTGGCGTCTTACTGACGTCCCCCACCGGAGATACAGTCCAGTATGTACTTCAAATAATGTACACGGACTCCAACAATGCAGCCGAATACGAGGCCCTGTTACATGGTCTCCGGATGGCGGTCTCCATGGGCATTCAACGCCTAGAGGTGCGCGGGGACTCAAACCTTGCAATATCCCAAATAAATGGAGACTTCGACGCCAAGGATCCGAAAATGCCAGCATATCGCAACGCTGTCCTAAAAATGTCAGCTCGGTTTGAAGGACTTGAATTCCATCACATAGCCCGAGATAATAACCAAGCGGCCGATGTCCTGGCACGCATCGGTGCGAAACGTGATGCTGTCCCTCCAAATATCTTCCTGGAACGGCTCTTCAAGCCATCCGTACTATGGGAAGAGGAGCCCGGTAGCGACAAACCGGAGAAAACCGCACCAACCGGTGATTCGGCAGACGACATAACACCCTCCGCCCACGTCATAATGGCAGTAATCGCCGCGTGGACAAAACCTTTCCTAGCCTACTTACTTAGGCAGGAACTTCCCGTAGACCAAAATGAGGCCCGCTGCATAGTCCGACGATCGAAGGCCTACAAGGTCCATGAGGGAGAACTTTATAAGAAAAGTACCACCGGAGTCCTTCAAAGGTGCATCTCCGAAGAAGAAGGGCGAAACCTCCTGGCTGAAATTCATGCAGGACTAGGCGGACACCACGTAGCAGCCCGGGCCCTCGTAGGAAAGGCATTCCGTACAGGATTTTATTGGCCGACGGCTCGGGCAGACGCACAGGACTTGGTCCAGCGATGCGTTGGTTGTCAGCTCTTTGCTAATCAGAGCCATATGCCACCCACCGCCCTCAAAACCATACCCATTACCTGGCCGTTCGCGGTCTGGGGGCTTGACATGGTTGGACCCCTTAAAGGGGGAACCCACAAGAAAAAGTACCTATTGGTCATGGTGGATAAGTTCACCAAATGGATAGAGGCCAAACCGGTCAAAACGGCAGAGTCCGGACCAGTGATATACTTTATATCAGGGGTGGTACACCGTTACGGAGTCCCCCACAGCATCATCACCGACAACGGCACGAACATCACAGCCGACGAGGTTAAGTCATGGTGCAAAAATATGGGCATCAAGCTCGACTATGCGTCAGTCTATCACCCTCAAACCAACGGTCAAGTGGAAAGAGAAAATGGTCTAATAATGAGCGGCATTAAACCCAGACTAGTGAGGTCACTCACTAAATCCGACACACAATGGGTCGAGGAGCTCGACTCCGTACTCTGGGGGCTGCGGACAACGCCTAACCGTACTACCGGATTCACACCATTTTTTATGGTATACGGCGCAGAGGCAGTCTTGCCCTGTGACATTATTCATGACTCACCTCGAGTGCGCATGTATGAGGAAAGAGAGGCCGAGCTTGATCGGCAGGACAACTTGGACACATTGGAGGAAGAACGCGGCGTCGCGAAGGCTCGTTCCGCATTCTATCAGCAGCAGCCCCGAAGATATCAAAGCAGAGAAGTACGGGCCAAGACTTACAACGTTGGTGAACTAGTTCTATGCCTGCCGGACAAGAAAAAGGACAAGCTCAAGCCCAAATGGGAGGGGCCCTTCATTATCGATCAAGTACTGACCGGCGGAGCATACCGTCTATGAAATGCGTCGGATCACCGACTCGAGCCGAACCCATGGAATGCAGCCCGCCTCCGACGATTCTATGCCTAGCGCCGGACTAAGAGTTCGTCCCCTTCCCCCGTCCAAACTTTTACACTTCGGCTGTCTTTTGTTTCTCTTTTTATCCTTTTCACTTAAAAGCCCTTCCGGGCCTATTTTTGCATTCTTTGCATACGCATGATGTGCCGTCCGCACTCATTATTCCTGGGGGCTTCTTTTACAGAAGCTCAATTATACGCATGATGTGCCATCCGCACTCATTATTCCTGGGGGCTTCTTTTACAGAAGCTCAATTATACGGGTTTATACCCAGCACATGTGTCAAGCTTCCACATGTACCTTTTACTCGCCATTATATGCATCGATATGACTTAAGTTTTGGCCAAGCTGGGTTGCCTGGCTCCTGTGCTTACCCCTACGTTCCCGATTGTTCGGCTAGGAGGTAAAGGGAGCACCTCTGCGATTGTTACTGCCGGGTCAGCCAGATGTGTACCTCAGACTGGGTGAAGCCGAAAGCTAGCGTTCTTAAGGGAATATTCGGTCGGTGACTTAAAAGATGACTTTTTACCTATTTATCTATTTGCCCCCAGATGTTTTACTGCTTTCTTTGCAGTCCGGACATGCACTTTAGGGCATGCCTCCCAGGGAAAGGAACCCTTAACAGAACTATTCTCCCTGGAAGATGTTTCTTACTAACCATGTAATATAACATAACTAGTTGGGCACTTGTCTGATAAAGCACTAATGACCCCTACGCCTGGTCTCCATGCATACCACGGTTGTCTCTTAACCAAAAAGGTATTCGGACACACTCCGGACTCTAGGGTCCCGAGGTCGAAGCGAAAAGGTCGGCAAAGACAAACGATCTACAATCCGGCTAGAAGGAATTTCACATGTCACTTTAAAGGATAACATACATTGTCAAATTTACTGATTGTATTCCTCCTCAATCCCGTCTAACAGGCTGTCTAGTTTACAGTCCCGTTGGGAAAATTTAGCAGCCAACTCTACTTGGCTATACACTAAACTCACAGGGATCTCCTTCCCATCAGGCCCCACCGGTCCAACTTCGGCCATGTGGTTGGGATCCGCCTTCTTGTACCACGTCTTCACCATGGCCCAAGCCTCCCTGGCACCTTGACGGCAAGCCGAAATCTTCCACAAACGGAAGCGCTGCCGCACTCCCTGCAGCTTCTCCGCAAGCTCCCCGAGGCCCTCGGGTAGGGTGAGGGCTGGCCATAAAGCCTGAACGACGCCGCTCATTGCCTGCCGAACTCGTTCGAGTAGCTGCAACAGTTCGGGAAGTTGATCACCCATTGATATGGGCATCTCCTCTGCAGGACGACCCGTGAGTATACCTACAAGACATATCATGTCAAAATACTTCCTCGCCAAACTCTTCTTTTCAAAAAAGTTCGCTCAAGCACTTACTATAATGCTGCGACGAAGCCGCTGATTCTCCTTAACGCAGCCGGATAGCTCGGCCTGAGCGCCTTTCAGCTTTTCTCCGAGCTTGGCGTTGGCATCCTGGAGCTTGTTCCTTTCCTGCTGAACCCTATTCAGCACACTCACGCCGGCCTTTAGCTGGCGTAGCAATGCTTGCCTGTCCGGATCTTGTCCGGCGGTACCTGCAAATGTCATTATTAGACTCGCGCGCACACCGCACATCGCTTATATTTATTAATAAAAATGTGTTACCAGGAGGGGTCTTTCCGTCTCCTCCTGCGGCAGCAAGTGCGGCCTCAAGTTGGGCCTTGCAATCTTGCAGCTCCCGAGACAGCTGGGCGTTCTTCTCGTTAAGTGCCTGAAATTTTCAATGATCCTTAAATCAGTTAACATAACTACTTTAAGTCTCGGGGGCTACTAGTATATACAACCATTAAAATTCCCTTACCCGTATGTCTTTCACATACTGCTTCGTGGCTCTGGTAAAACCATTTTGAGCAGCACGGAGATGCGCGTCCCCTGCGTTAAAAGCATCCAATGCCTCAGGGGAAAAGCATGCTTCTTGAAATACTGTCCGGCAGCGCCTATGGTTCATGGCGCTCTCCACCTCAGACTTGGTGGCGGACAGTCTGTCGGTATCCTCCGTTGGAGAAGGATCCGGCTCGCGTCTTGCGCTTGCCTCCCCCTCCAGACCGGGCGCTGGAGCCTGGCCGGTGTTGGTCGGATTGGCAATTCCTGCGCTCGGAGTCCGGCGAGCGCTTTTTCTCCTACAAAGATCATGAGCACTCAGACGTTTCCTCGGAACGTTGCTCTAAAAATTCAAATATGAGCTATACCTTTGCGGCGACGTTTCCGTCTGCACTGCGCTCCTTTTCCGCCTGCTGGTTCGGACTGACCTCTGTTGGTCGGCCGCCGCGGGCTCGGTTTCCTGCCGTAAAGGCGCTTCCTGCAAAATACCATCGTTCGCGAAGTTCAGAAATGGGCAGGGATGAGATAATGGTGTCCGGACTTCGGTCGCGGTCACCTGGGAAGCCGGACTTAGCCCGGGGTAGTCCGCCGTAATGGCGACCAAAGCATTGTCTATGCTGAGCTGGTGATACACCCCGTCGATCAGCTCCACCTCGATATCCGGGTCCTCTTCGGAGGCCGGACCCAGGGATCCTTTTGGATCCCCGGGTTGCGGAGCAGGACTCACCATGTCCTCCACAGTCCGGCGTAGATCCTGCGCCGAAGACATAATGTAAGAAGCTTAAACTTCGAAAGCGTGGGTTGGGCCCTTCAAGGTGTTCACTTACCCATCCTCTGGGATTGATCATGGAAAACCCCTTCAAAGGGTTCGTTCGAAGGAAATCCTCCTTCTCCCCCTTGTACAGGCTGGACAGGATCTTCACCAGATCCTCGGTCGAATCCGGCCCTTTGCGGCCGTGCCGGGTAGCATCGTCTTCCCCGTTGAAATCCCACATGGGGTGGCCTCTGTATTGCAGTGGCTGCACCCCTCGCTTGATGCATGTCGCCATGACTCCGATCATGGTCAAGCCAGAATGAGCCATTAATCTTATCCGGCCCATCAAGTAGTGGACGCTCTTGTCTTCCTCCAATCGGGGGCTCCGTGGGCGCCAGCTGAGGCGTTTCTTCAAGGGAGCAGCACTAAACTCTGGGAGGCCGATCCGAACTGGGTCTGCAAGCGGAGCGTCTCCTACATAAAACCACTCCGAGGGCCAGTCTTCAGACGCCTTCTTGGAGTGCCGGATAGGTATCCGGTCCCGGCGATGCGCCATATTTCGGCGCCGCCCACTTGATATATGGACCCCTGGTAAGAACGGGGGGTACGAGGCAAAACAACCTCTTCCACAATGCGAAATGGGGCTCAATGCCTAGGAATAGCTCGCAAAGAGCTACGTAGCCCGCGATATGCAGGACAGAGGCGGGCGTGAGGCGGTGGAGCTGGAGTCCGTAGAACTTCAGGAGCCCGCGGAGGAACAGATGTATTGGAAATCTGAGTCCCCTTATCAGATAAGGGACAAAACATACTCGCTCCCCCTTGTTGGGGCTTGGAGTGTCCTCCGCCTGTCTCCCACCTTGATAAGTAACCAGTCCGGCCCGGACTGGGATCATGAAGGCCGGAGGGAGAAATCCCCCCGTTTGGAGCTTCACAAGCTTGTTGTGCGAAATAGAGCACCTCCTCCAATTCCCCGGCGGTGGGCTGGGAGCGCGCCAAGAAGAGCCGTGTTGACGATCCATGGTGGAATGGATTTCTAGGTCAAAGGCGCTTCGATGGAGTTTTCGCGGGAGGAAGACGGTGTGGTTGGGATCTGGATTCTTGCCTCTTTTATAGTCGGGCGACTCGCACAATTGGGGGGTGAAATGCAAAAGACACCCTGGCTTTTCGCATTCGTGCGACGCGTGGAAGAGGGCCATTATTTGGCGTAGAAGCCGAGGAACACAGTATTCAAGATGAAGCCGGACACTGTTCGGCAGGTACATGGAATTTGAAGGGAGAACCCGCCTTGCAACACCGAACACTATAAACGCGCTGGACTTATCGTCATTGAAGCCTGGTTCGGGGGCTACTGAGGGAGTCCTGGACTAGGGGGTGTCCGGACAGCCGGACTATCAATATCCGCCGGACTCCAAGACTACGAAGATACAAGATTGAAGACTCCGTCCCGTGTCCGGATGGTACTTTCCTTGGCGTGGAAGGCAAGCTTGGCAATACGGATATGTAGATCTCCTACCATTGTAACCGACTCTGTGTAACCCTAGCCCTCTCCGGTGTCTATATAAACCGGAGGGCTTTAGTCCGTAGGACAACATACATTTCAACAATCATACCATAGGATAGCTTCTAGGGTTTAGCCTCCTTGATCTCGTGGTAGATCTACTCTTGTACTACCCATATCATCAATATTAATCAAGCAGGACGTAGGGTTTTACCTCCATTGAGAGGGCCCGAACCTGGGTAAAAACATCTTGTCCCTCGTCTCCTGTTACCATCCGCCTAAACGCACAGTTCGGGACCCCCTACCCGAGATCCACCGGTTTTCACACCGACACCGTGTGTGAGGCCGCAAAGTGATATGAGGTGTTACAGGCTAGATCGATGTGGCATCGAGTCGGGGTCCTGACAGTTTTGGTATCAGAGCTTGACTGCCTGTAGGATTACCAAGCCAAACTGGTCGAAGTTATGTCTAGAAATGCTTTAGTTATGTAAGGGAATTGATTGTGGGAGGGAACGTAAGGCTCTTTTTACTCCTTATACCTCATGGCCTTCTGATCTGAGTCGTCCTCTTCTCTTCTACGGGGATTAAGAACTAGGCCTTCTCATCTATCTACCAGGATGACGTGTTATTAATCCATAGACTTATAGAATTGTTAGTTTCAAATCTCAGTTCAGTTCCTACTACTTCCGTGTGTTGTTAGTTGATCTCAGAACCTTGTTATTGTGATGTTGAGTGGTCATGCCACTATTTTGCAGGATGTATCAAATCATTTTGAGCATTTACAACCGTTATGCTGTCCGAGTCATCCCAGGTTTCTAAATAATCTGATGCATTTGCAAATCCTTTCTTTCCGCTTCCGATGTCCTTTTTGGTCAGAATAAGCACACTAAACGGTGCATTGAGGTACTCTATTGCCTCGGTATATGTGTTGGATCTACTATTATGACCCTAAGTGTCTTAGAGAACCACCTAGTAATCTAGCCATGTTCTGTGTTTCCGGTGTGATGATTCTGGCCATCATTCTCGAAGCATCCCGTGATGCCACTTAGTTAGTAGGCATTCTATTCCTGGGTTCTTGACCCAAGATTCACTCTACTTATCTCGTGTTGATAGTGTTGCTCGTACCTTTAGGTTATTAGTGAGCTTTGCCTTAGTCCTCGAGGTCCATGTTATTTCCTTCCTCCAAATACTATGAACCGTTTATGGCAGAAGTTCTTTGAACCAAAGATCACAACCAGAGTGCTCTTGACGAGTCCTCGATACTATGCCATGACTCTTCCAGTTCTACCTTCTCTGCATGTCTCGAAGAAACCTATTGAACTTGGTTCGACATACTAATCTATGCATCTACAACTCAGAAAGTTATATGTTCCTTGAGTTGTCCCTCTTAGTTGTCTTCTGACCCTCGTCTATCAATTGATAGACAGGAGTAGTTGTGCAACCGTGCTCATCGATGCTTATTATTCTTGTGGTCCGTCGAGCCATTCTATTCTGGAATGACTAGGAGAAACAAACTCTAGTACCTTGTCCATATCCAGGATTGGGTCAAAGCAGTCGTACTCCGCAGATCAAATTGCTAATCTAGATTTTGCTCTGTTCTACCTTGGAGTACTACCATCTTGATATTAAGAATATCATGGGAATTGCACACCATCCTATGAACTCTTGGTACAGTGATACTTCTTGCCATCATTGTTCATTCCTCGGTTTCCGTGTTATTGTAACCGGAATGCCGACAAGTGAATCGTGGTGTGTGAAATCAATACTCCTAGCAACCTCGTTGCTTGGTAGTAAATGGAAAATATTCTCATACTTAGCGTGTTGGTTATTAAATCATCACTCTAAGACAGATCGTGCTACCTAGTCCTTATTTCTGGTGTACTCTTCGATCAATGAGTTAGGATTTCAATCCCTCGCTTAATTGATCACATCATCTTGCCTCGGAAGCAAGATTGTTCTCGAGTTTAATAACATACTGGTGGTTCGTGATGTTCCGAATATCTTCTCGGAAGTATTACCGGGTTGTCACCTGGCCGCTGTGTTGAGTTCGTCATTAAGTTGGTTTTCTTATAAATCACTCCTTCTCCAAGAATCTGTGATGGATATCCCTGAGCTAGTTGGTTGAGCTAGACATAACTTGGAGAGTTGGAAGATAAAAGCTTGTCTGACTTAGTTCATGTTAAGGGATATCTTCTTGTGTGTGTGTGTTGAAGAAAGATGATATCTCCATTGATTGATCCTCGTGGTCAATTGTTGGATCTATTGTCTTACCCAAACCTTTGATTTGAGTATGGGCTATCGCCAAATCAAATTAGAACCAACGATGTTCGTAACATTGTCTTACTCGTGGTTGTTCCTCGAGCATACACCATTATATCTTTTGGGTCTGACCAATGCTATCACCTTGTTCACATAGTTGTGGAATTCTATCTTCATGGAAGTACCGATGATTCGTTGTTGAGCCCATTGACAATATTTTCATCTTGTCCATGATCCATGTCGAACATCTAAGTAGTGTTGGAAACTTTTATAAGCATTATCTTCATGTTCCATTCATGAAGCATATGTTCGGATGAAAGAAGTGACCTCCTCTAATTCATGTGCATTTGATGCAAGTTGCCGCCATGAATTTGAGAAGGCTTGTTTTACCTCCTCTGGAATCATCCCAAGTCAGTCATGCACGTGCGAAGTATTCTATGGTCTGATAGACTGATCATCTTCATTCCATACGTATCCCTAGCACACCAAGCCACTGATTGATTTGTTCAAGGATAAGAAGTTCATCGATAAGTGCACAAGGACTTTGATATCCTCGATGATGGTTCCCAACTATTTCTCGGTAGTGTTTTATTATAAGACTACCATGTGATCATGCTTGTCTGGGACAGCGTGTTCGCAGGTGAGTAGCAGAATCAGCTCATGTTTTGGAGCTTACTACCGTAGTCCATTTCCTGAGAATCTCGCAACGTTATCTCGTCGATTTGTGTTGCAAACTTTCATTTTACTTTCTAGATTCGATGAGTACAGATTATTCTGACACCAACCAGATCTGAATCTCAGGCAGATATGATGGTTGGAACATCTCCCAAGAACTATAATATCGGTCTCTCTGTAATCCGGTAAGTGGATGTCGTGGGCAACACACCCAGCCAGAAGACCTATTATTGTAGTGTCTTGATTGAGGAAGTTGGCTACCTCCCCATCAGGATCTCGTAGAATTTATTCTAGTAGTTGTTCTTTATGGATTCTTGAGCTCCCGAAGTCCGACCTGTTACTTGATGTTCTAGATACTAAACCATTTCAATGAATGGGATACACTAGCACATCAAGGAGAACATTAGAAGCGGAGTGCTAAATGTCTCTCGGTCGATCATCTAGATTTTGTTTCCTTGGCCTTGCTAAGGTGAAATCTGAGAAAGTGTTATCTTCCTTTGCATCTGCATCGTCCAACGCTATTCATCAAGGTAGTATGTTTTTTTTGACTGGGAACTGTGGGGCAAAACCCCCACAGCATATCAAAACTTTATTGATTTAAAGGACAGATACAACAAGTTGATTACAAGGAGTAACCAGAGTACAAAGAAGAAATAGTGCCTTACTAGCATGGCCTATGGGGGGAGGAAAGAGATCCATTTTAGCAGGTCATCCTTGTAAACAGATCTAATTCTGTGCTGCATGAGGCTAATATCATGCTTGAAAGCAAACCTCCATTTACTAAAAGTAGCCCTCTCATTTCTGAAAACTTTGGCATTCCTGATGATCCAAATATTCCAGCAAGCAATGAACACCACTTTAGAGAAGAAAGGCCTACCAAAGCTTCTTCTTTCCTGTGTCACCAGGTCTATCATGGATGTGCCAGCAGTCCAATCAATCTGCAGATAGTTCCAGACCCTTATACTGAAATTACAGTTGAAGAATAAGTGATCCCTGGTTTCCCTTTCCTGCAGAGGGCACATCCTGCAGTGAACTCCATCATCCATATGCCAGTGCCTTCTCTCCACCATATCCTTGGTGTTCAACCTGTCCATAATAAGCATCCATGCAAAGACCTTGATCTTCTGTGTACAGGAAGATTTCCAAATCCAATATAGTAGGGGATTAAAGGTCTCAGACTGAAACGTGTGGGAGTAAAACAGCTTGGGCTTGAAATACTTGGAAGAGCGCTGCCAGAACCAAAGATCCTTCAAGCTGGGGTCCCTACTGTGAGAATCCATCAGATCCTTTATCAGATTTAACTCATCAAAAGCCTGTGCAGATAAAGGAAGGTTGAATAGATGATGCATATCCTGGGTATTAAAGATCTCTTGAACAGATATCCAGGGGTCCTTGGCAAAAGAGAAAAGCCTTGGGAATCTTGACTGCAAGGTAGAAGTTTCAGAGTCAAGGTTCCAGTTATCAGACCAAAATAGAGCAGTGTCCCCTTCATTGATCTGTACCCAGGAGCAGTCTCTAAAATGCTGCATGACTTTGCAAATATCCCTCCACCAAAAAGAGCCACAATCCTTAGTTCCTTGGGGCATACTTTCAAAATAGTAAGAATCCCAAACTAGGGAAACCCAAGGAATATCTTTCTTGTTCAGGAAGTTACTGGCATGCTTGAGAAGAAGAGCTACATTCTGAACCCCCAGATTTAGAATACCAAGACCTCCTCTGTTTTTTAGCCTACATATGAGCTCCCAAGCAGCATGAGATGGAGCTGGCTCATCCCTATGCTTTCTCCACAAGCACTGCCTTTGGATTCTCTCCAACTGCTTTAGAATACCAGCTGGTAGTGCAAGACTACCCATAAAAAATATAGGCAATGAGGAAAGAGCAGAGTTAAGGAACTTCAGCCTTTCTCCTTGGTTAAGGAAAGAGGAACTGGCAGTCATTCTTCTCTCCATACAATCAACCAGAGGCATGAAGTCTACCATTTTGGGTCTTGTGGTCCCCACAGGCAATCCCAGATATGTAGTATGTTGTGTTGTCAGCACCCTTGACACGGATGTTGAGAAAACCTTGATGATTGTGGAATGCTCAAGTTCTTTAGAGCACGCACAAGCACTAGGTATTATCACCAGCACTAACTGGGATTGCTCCTAGTTTTTCGGTTATGCTATAACCACTCCAACAGTGGAATCACTCCCTACTGTTGAGCCACTCCCTAGTGACCAGAGTCATTCCCAGCATTTGCACCTTGTTCTAGCTTGCACTGCCATTGTGCCATTCTACCTTGGGTCCTATCTATTGCCGATGATAAGCAAAATCATCTATGGCATTGTCTTCAACAAGGTAATCCACATCATCCATTCTGGTCCGAGTATACCATTCTACCCAACCCCCACCAAACGATCACTCAAGAATTGCCTTAGGCTGGTATAAAGAGTTTCAATGATCTCTGAATCAAAGGTAATTATTTTTGCCACTTAAGGGGATATTTCTAGGAGTCGCCCTCCTCTAAGGTATCTCGTTATGGTATCATGGCAACTCAAATCCTTGCTACGTTGACAACTGTTCACCACCCTCTTAAGTGTGGAATTGTTGTCTACCTAGTGAACCTTTGTCATCTATTTCACTCCATCCCTCTGGATGTATGCCTCGTGTCTCACCTTGAGAGATGTCGCTATGTCTGATCCTGAGTTGCTCGATCTTCGAGGAGATCATTTTCTATAGAGTCTCCTTCTGTCGTCATCGTGTTGGATGAAGACCTCACAAGCAAAGACGTCAAGATCCATTTGAATCAATGAATCAACATCTTCGGGAAGGACAGTTGGATCTTGGAAATCATTTTTTAGCTCGTGTCCCTCTGTCTTCTTACCTCACGTCTTGAATCTCGGGTCGAGATTCTTGTTTAGTGGGGGTGAGTTTTCACATCCCTAGCTTCTGCCTTTGCACTAGGCTAGCTTCATGTGTGCATCATGTTTAAATTTTATTTAACTTGAAATGGGGATGTTCAAACCCTAGCATAAAAAGGAATCCACCAGGTTCAACTAAAATATTTTTTCAATGAACCCAAATGGCCTTAAAAATGTTCATCACTTTTGGAAAATGCTGGAAACAGCAACCAGAGGTGACGCACATTTTTGCATGACATTTTGGATTGTTGAATTAACACATATTGTATTTTGAATTGGAGCAAATAAATACTATAAATAATTTATTGCTCTAATAATTATGATTTTTGTTGAGGGGCTTTGGAATAATCCTTTTTAGTCCCTGCAAAATTTATCAGAAGCAACAAAATTAGTTTGGTTCAAAAACCAAATTAAAACAAATGTCAGAAATAGAAAAACAGAAATAAAAGAGAGAGAGAGAGAGTTACCTGGCGCTTGCCTACAGCCGAGAGGCCCTACTCTGTGTGACCCATCTGAGCTGGCCGGCCCAGCCCTCCTCCTCTCTGTCATGTTCCTCCCCCCGCCCCGAAGCAGCTCGGTGGCGAGCGCCAACGCCAGCCTTGCCACCTCCTGCTTGCCACCGAGGCGCCCCCGATGCGTCTGGACACGCCCCGCGGCCCCTCTGCCTCTCCCATCGCTCTCTGCTCTCTCTCGACCCCTTCCCTCTTCTCTGCTTCCTCTCTCGAGCACACCCAAGCGGAGCTCGTCGTCGCCGACGCCGTTTGCCATGGCCATCGAGCTTCCCTCGCCTTCCCGCGCTGTCCACGTTCTCCGCCATCGTCCGACGCTCTGCCCCACCCTGGCCCCGAGCGCTGGGATGGCTTGCATCGCCGGCTGCTTCGTCTTCTTCCTCCTCGGTCGCGGGAAGGCGCACACGTCGATTCGCCGTCTCCGACGCGTCCCCGAGCCCGCTGAACCGCTCTCCGACCTCCCTGTAAGCTACCGCATCTCCTCCTTCTCATCCTTTTGCTGTTTGCGCACTCTAGCTAGCCCCCACCACCTTGCCCGAGAATCCCTCGCCGCCGGCCATGGCGCCGTCGCGGCCACAGCCGTCGCCGCTTGCATATGAGCCCGCCAACGCACTCAGTGTGTCCCAAGGAGCTCTAAGCACCCAACTGCTGCTCCTCCTGTGCTCTGTGGCGTGGTTTCGGTCGAGCCGAACTCCGGCAGCCGCTCGGCTCGTCGCCACCGCTGCTACACACACTCCGAGCACACCACACGGCCACCACAGGATGCACCGCACTGCCAGCAACTCATAGCCGCGATCCATGCTCGAAACTGTCCCCTGTAGCGCCTTCCCGCAGCGTCTCCATCATAGGTTTTGGTCGCCGTCGGCCGAACTCTGGCGATATCGACGTGGCCCATCATTAGCCACTAATGACACTGCTAATTAACCCTAGAGCCACTTATAGACGGGCCCCACTACCTAATTAACCCGGGTTTGTTCCTTTTTAAATAAAACTAACACCCACGGGACCCACAGGTCAGTTTGACCTAGCCCCGTCACACTTTGACCGAACCCACCCGTCAGCATTGACTGCGCTGACGTGGCCGTTGACCAGTCCCACCTGTCAGCCACACAAACCAGTCTGAGACACTGACATATGGGTCCCGCAGGTCAGGTTTGACCTGGACCATCTCCGTTGACTGCTGACGTCACAGTGACGCAGTGCTGACGCAGTAAACCATTTTCTGGATTAACAAACTCAGGAAATGTTATAAACTTCCAAAATTCATATAAATTCAACCATAACTCAGAATGAGATAAATTATATATGAAAAATGATCAGAAAAATCCAATCTATCCATCTGTATCATTTTCATGCATGTTAAAATAACTTATGGCTGCTGTTTAGGACAAATCATATAAAGGGCATTTAAACCTTCACATATGGAGTTTGAATTTGAACCTTGGGTTTGAATCAACTTCATTTAACCTTGGTGCTAGTTGCATTAGCCCAATCAACATCATATTTCCATGTCATGATCATGAATCATGTTGTGCATTGCATTGATTGTGTTCTTCCTTGTTTGCCGGTTCTTGTCCCCTCTCGACAGACGTGGTTCCGATGCTGTGATCGTTGACACCGATGAAGAGATATACTATCTTCAGAAGTGCCAGGCAAGCAAAACCCCCTTGTTCATTCCGATACAATCCCACTCTCTCGCTCCTGCTCTCTTTTACTACATTAGGACAACAACGATTCATCTGTTACTTGCTGCGGTAGCTGAACCCCTTTATCCTCTGCATGACCTGTCATTGCCACAGTAAATAGATGAAACCCACTAGCATGAGTAGGAGTTGTTTGAGCCCTGTTGTGCCTACTCATTCATGCTTGTTTGTCATGCCTGCTACTGCTTAGAGCTGAGTCAGGTTTGATTCATCGGGAATGAATCAGAGGTGTGTGAACATGTCCTACTGTGTGTGAGCTAAGTGTGTGAACACGATTTGGTAAAGGTAGCGGTGAGAGGCCATGTAGGAGTACATGGTGGGTTGTCTCATTGAAGTCGTCCTCAGGAACTGAGTTCTGTGTTTGTGATCCATGAACAGCTACTACCACACATTGGGTTCCGGTAGCTCGGCCCCTCTTGACTTATTAATCAACCTGATCTCTGTCCAGGAGTTGCAACTAGTTTCTGGTGTTTGTAGGTAGTGTTAGTAGTCTACCAAGTGGCACCCGGTACAGGTGGGCTTGGGACAGACTAGGCACAGTGGCACGGTGTACCAAGTGGCACCCGGATGGTGGGCTTGGGAACCCTGCTCACATCATTTGGGGCCGTGAGCGACACCCCGGCCGGATCTCCTTGCGGATGGAACCCGAATAGGCGATAAACCTGGACGAGAGACTTGTGTGGTTAGTCAGGTCGTGGCCGACACCCTCGCCGGGCTTCCGCTTGAAGTTTGCCGAGTACATGTCGTGTAAACGGCGATAAGTGGTGAGAGCGTGTGTGAATAAGTACACCCCTACAGGTTTAACATTATCTATTCGAATAGCCATGTCCGTCGTAAAGGACTTCTGGGTTGCCTGTACAGCTCATAGACAAGTGAAAGTGGATACCCTAAAATACGCAAGATAAGTGTGAGTGCTATGGATGGCGTTCTCGTAGGGAGACGGGAGCGGATCCATAGTGGTGTATTGATATGGTGAATATGTGGACTCGTGTGCGCCACCTCAAAAGAGTTACTTGCAATCGTAGTTCAGGATAGCCACCGAGTCAAAGCTAGCTTGCTGCAGTTAAACCCCACCACCCCCTTTGTTGAAAATGATGCATATGTAGTTAGTTCTGATGTAAGTCTTGCTGGGTACATTTGTACTCAGGTTTGCCTATTTTATGTTTTTGCAGAGAGACTTCAGTCTCACTAGTAGTTCCACGTGGACTTCGACGTTTAGCTTGTTACCTCAGCTACGATCTTGTGCCCTCGGCAGGATCTGGTAGTTAGTCAGGCTCCTCAGCCTTTTTCATTTGTAGATGTCTGTACTCAGACATGTTAGCTTCCGCATGTGCCTTGACTTGTATGCTCTGAATGTTGGGTCATGAGACCCATGTTTGTAATATCTCGCTCCTCGGAGCCTAATGAATAAATATTTGAGTCGTTGGGTCATGTTGTGATGCCATGTTGTATTTGCACATATCGAGCATATTGTGTGTATGTTATTGAAATGCTTGGTATGTGTGGGATCTGACTATCTAGTTGTTTATCTTTAGTAGTCTCTTACCGGGAAATGTCTCCTAGTGTTTCCACTGAGCCATGGTAGCTTGCTACTGCTCCGGAACACTTAGGCTGGCCGGCATGTGTCCTTCTTCGTTCATGTGTCTGTCCCTTCGGGGAAATGTCACGCGTTGAGTACCGGAGTCCTGTTAGCCCGCTACAGCCCGGTTTACCGGAGTCCTGCTAGCCCAGTGCTACAGCCCGGATTCACTCGCTGATGACCGACACGTTCGATGCTGGGTCATGGATGTCTGTCCCTGTAAGTCTGTGCCACTTTGGGTTTACGACTAGCCATGTCAGCCCGGGCTCCTTATCATATGGATGCTAGCGACACTATCATATACGTGTGCCAAAAGGCGCAAACGGTCCCGGGCAAAGGTAAGGCGACACCCATGTGAATACCATGTGTGAGGCCGCAAAGTGATATGAGGTGTTACAGGCTAGATCGAGGTGGCATTGAGTCGGGGTCCTGACAATACATCTCTTCAAAATATCGAATGAATACCAAATTCACATGATTACTTATAACAAAACTTCTCCCATGTTCTCAGGAACAAACGTAACTACTCACAAACATATTCGTGTTCATAATTAGAGGAGTATTTAATGGCATCAAGGACCTGGACATATGATCTTGCACTGAATAAACCAACTAGCATCAACTACAAAGAGTAATCAACAATACTACCAACCGACAGGTACCAATCTAAGGTTTTGAGACAAAGATCGGATACAAGAGATGAACTAGGGTTTGAGAGGAGATTGTGCTGGTGAATATGTTGATGGAGATTCACCCCCTCTTGATGAGAGGATCGTTGGTGATGATGATGGCTTTGATTTCCCCCTCCCGGAGGGAGGTTTCCCCGACAAAACATCTCCGCTGGAGCCCTAGATTGCTTCTACCCAGGTTCCGCCTCGAGATGGCGGTGCTTTGTACCGAAAGCTTCCTTCTGATTTTTTTCCAGGTCAAAACCCTCCATATAGCAGAAGATGCGCACCAGAGACCTGCCAGGGGGCCCACAAGCCCTGAGGGCGTGCCTAGAGGGGTAGGGCCTGCCCCTAGGCTTTTGGGCACCTGGTGAGTCCCCTCTGGTATTTTCTTCGCCCAATATTGTTTATATATTCCAAAATAATTCTCTGTATGTTTTCAAGACTTTTGGAGTTGGGCAGAATAGGTCACTCAGATTTGCTCCTTTCTGGTCAGAATTCCAGCTGCTGGCGTTCTCCCACTTTGTGTAAACCTTGTAAAATAAGAGATAAAAAGGCATAAATATTGTACCATAAAGTGAAATAAGAGTCCATAATGCAATAAATATTGATATAAATACATGATGCAAATGGACGTATCAGAGTCCTAGAAATTTTAAAGAAGTCTTTAATAAATCTCCTATAGAAACCAACATGACCAAGGAAACTTCTTATGCCTTTAATATCTTTAGGACATGGCCTTTTCTGAATTGCATCATCCTTAGCTTTATCTACTTCAATACCTCATTCAAAAATGTTATGCCCAAGCACTACACCCTCGTTCACCATGAATTGGCACTTCTCCCAATTTTAAGACAAGATTAGTTTCTTCAAATCTCTTCAAAACTCGATCAAGGTTGCTTAAGCAATTGTCAAAAGGAGTCTCGTAAATGGAAAATTCATCCATTAATACCTCAACAATCTTTTAAAGTTGGGAGAATATAGTATTCATACATCTTTGAAAGGTAGCGGGTGCATTACATAATCCAAAAGGGATACATCTATAAGCATAAGTTCCAAAAGGACAAGTAAAAGTAGTTTTATCTTGATCTTCTTTTGACACATGTATTTGAAAACCATAATATCTATCAAGAAAACAAAAGTGTTTATGCTTAGATAATCTTTCTAACTTTTTATGAATAAAAGGCAAGGGGTAATGATCTTTTCTAGTAGCCTTGTTTAATTTCCTGAAATCAATTAACATCCTATAAACAATTAAAATTCTTTGTGGGATGAGTTCATTTTTATCATTAGGAACAACAATTATATATCCTTTCTTAGGAACACAATGAACAAGATTTACCCATCTAATATCAGCTATGAATAAATTATACCTCCTTCCAAAATCTTTAATATTCCAGTTCTTACCACATCCTTCATCTTAGGTTTCAATTGTGGTTGTTGATCAACAATTGGCTTAGCATTAGGTTCCACATTAATTTTGTGCTGGTATAGAGTTGGACTAATCCCCTTTAGAATCTCAAGAGTATATCCAATAGCAACTTGGTGCTTCCTCATAGTTTTAAGTAATCTCTTTTCTTCATGCAATGAAAGGTTAGCATTGATAATAACATGATATATGTTCTTTTCATCCATATACGCATATTTCAAAGTATGAGGTAGTTTATTAAGTTCAAACACAGGATCACTCATTTGTGGAGGAGGGCTTCCAAGAGTCTTGACAGGCAAATTATGTTTAAGGATACGTGCTTGATCAAAGAATATCTCAGATATTTCTTTTCTTTCACTCATATACATAGAATTTTCATCGTCTAGCAAATATTGTTCTAACGAATCAAGAGGAGGTACGGAAATAGAAGAAAGACCAATAATTTTAACCTTACAAGGCAATTCTTTATCATGAGGTTGTCTACGAAATTTAGAGAAATTAAACTCATGAGATACATCACCAAAATTAACACTGACAGTTTCCTTATTGCAATCGATCTTCGCGTTAACTGTATTCAAGAAAGGTCTACCAAATATAATGGGACAAAATTCAGCTTGTGGAAAACCAATAACTAGAAAATAAGTAGAGTATTTGATCTTTCCACACAAGACTTCAACATCTCTAACAATCCCAAGTGGTGAAATAGTATCCTTAATTGCGAGCTTAATAGTAACATCAATGTCTTCCATCTCAACTAGTGAAATATCATTCATAATATCCTGATATAAAGTGAAAGTAATTGCGCTAACACTAGCACCCAAATCGCATAAGCCATGATAACAACGATCTCCTGTTTTAACAAAACAACAGGCTTATTCTTATCTTTAACATCAGGTTTAGCAATCCTAGTAGCTTCATCACAGAAGTAAATAACATGCCCATCAATATTATCAACCAAGGGATGTTTAACCATAGCAGTATTAGGTTAAACTTTAATTTGTTCAGAGGGTCTAGCTGTTCTAATATTACTTTTGTTAACCATGGTTGAAACTTTAGCATGTTCCTTAATCCTAACAGAAAACAAGGTTTCTCAATATATGCAGTAGGCACAACTAGATCAACATTCTAAATGATAGTTTCATCTTTAACTATAATAGGTTCCTCGATATTTTGTTTAATAGGGGGATGATATTTAAACCACTTCTACTTAGGGAGATCAACATGAGTATCAAAGGATTCAAAAAAGGAATCTACTATCTCATAGTTAAGTTCATATTTATTATGAAAAGCATCGGTTTCCACAAAAGATTTAACACAATCAAATTCAAGTTTTATACCTGACTCTTTACCTCTATCAAGTTCATAATATTCAGAGATGCGTTTAGTTCTTTCCAGAATAACCCATTTGAATTCAATAGTTTTCTTCACAAAAGAACCTGTACAAGAAGAATCGAGCAAGGATCGATCATTATGAGAAAGCCGAGCATAAAATTTTGGTATGATAATTTCTCTTAAGAGCTCATGATTGGGGCATGTGTACATCATGTACTTAAGCCTCCCCTAAGTGTGGGGACCTAGACTTACAGAGTTGAATCCATCGATTGTGCATGCATAGTGATCCCAAGGATCAATGCTCACTGTACGCAATGAACTGAATATAAAGAGTTTACATCCATTACATACCGTCTTACACAAATAGGACCATTATTGGCAAGTCCTACATAGATAAAGCCGAAAGGACTAAACATCAAATAAAACATTGTTGCAGAAACTTCGTCGATAACCTGGACCCATGCCATCTGCCTTAACACTACAGGCATTCTCACTGGGAAAGTGTCCTAGTTTCATGTTCTCCACTTAAAAACTCTTCTTCAAACTCCTGCTCTTCCATGTCTGGCCAATTTAATAGCGAGGGACAAGCAAAATTTTGAATGTACTCACAAGCAACGCATGATTTATAATAGAATAATATGCAAGCATCTATTACTAAGTTGGCATTTTACGGAAAGCTAGTTTTTCTTACGCAAGTATGATCAATATTGATTAGAAATAATGAATGCGTCTGCAAAAAGTATTAAGAGGTTAAAGACATCAACATCGAGAAATAGTTATGAACAACTCAGTCTCAGGCTCATCGTGACATCCTTATGAATCTCATCACAATACTTCCAACCCAACTTTTGTAAAATCCGAAAATAGTTTAAGCAACATCACCCAACTGTCCTTGATCGTGGGCACGGCTATTCGGATAGTTTTACACTCTGCAAAGGTTGCACACTTTACCCACAAGATTCGGGGAACTTTGATGTCAGCCATGACCCACGGTACCTCAAGTACCCGAGATAAGCACCCGATCAATACTTTTCCTAGACGTGACTCACATAGAGTCCACTTTCTTGGTAATAGCCCCCGTGCCACAACCATTCTCACACATTTTACTATGTCCATGGAGCCTCGCCCCCAGAATTATCACATAACTCATGCATGGGGGTACCAACGGTGTGTCTGGTGCCCTATAAAAAATAGTCATGGTTGCCTATCCAAGCACGACCTTATCTCGAGAGTGACAATGCTACTCCCGCCACTAGTAATGCTGGCTCCATGCTATCACGAACTAGGTAATCAATAACGCCCTGTCCCATAGCAAGGTAGTGTCGTTGCACATGTTTAGTTGGGACGGTCGACAAATCTTAAATCTAATCCGGTTTTGAAAACAACACACTCACTTGCCTCGGTACACCAATTCTTCACCAAGTAGTTACCTAGCTCATCATCATCTCCCAAGGGCATTAGTGTCACCTAGTGGGGTTTTCAAAAGTCTTTGTTAAACCACACTTGTTTTTACCATGCATAACCCTGCCCCGGTTTGCGTAGCTAGAGTCTACAATAGCAATCTACTTCCTACCAAAACAACCCTAAGCAAGGGTATAGTTATGAACAATGCAAGTATCAATGGAAATATGCAACGGAGGCGAGCCTAGAAAGGTTGACAGTAAAGATATCATGCCTTTGGTAAACAACGGAAAATGCTATTATTATGTAAAAAGGGTTTATCATGGTCAAAGGGTTGCCTGCCTTGGCGGGCTTGATCTTTGAAGTCTTAAACCTCATTAAATAGGGTTTCTAAACGTCGCAAAAGAATAACGGGAAAATAAGGCAATAGGAAAATAAAAGTTCTCATAAAAATTGAACCCGTTTTTGTTAAATACTAGGGTGAAAACTATGAATACCAAAATTATTAGTTTGGGACTTGGAGCTATAAAAGCAGAGATATGGATTTTTGAAGGTGGATTTATATGCTTAAATTTGAATTGTCAGAAAAGTGTTAAGGTGTCATTGACCTAGAATCATGTAGTTTAAATAGTGGCAATTAGTTGCATCAGTGAGCATCATGCATCATCCTTCAATTTTTCGAAACTTGAATTGAGGATTTTTAAAGCCTCAAAAATCCATTTTAAAAGAAGGGCAAGAACCGTGAAAATTGTATTCAATGAAACCAAAATGTCCTTAATTAATGTTTGATAACTTTGGCAAGGGTTTTGGTCCAAACAAAATATTATTAACATTTTTAAGGATTAATTTTGGTCACTGAATTTAAATCATATTGTATTTGAATTTTTAGTTATATTGATATAACTACAATATATCTTCAAATGCTTCTAAAATAATTTATGTGCCTTTGGGAAAGGTCCTTGAAGCAGCATAGAAATATTCAAAGGATTTTGGCATTGTTTGAATTCAAAACAATGGCAAAAGAATTAAATAAAACAGAAAAAAAATAAAAAAACAGAGAAAAACTTACCTGGCCAATCCTGCAGCCTGGCCCAGCCCACCTACCCCCACGGCGTCGTCTTCCTCCCGCCAGTAGCAGCAGGTGTATGTCGACGCATGCGCAGCCACGACCACCTCCTGAGGCCCATCCTTCTTCTTGATCCCATGCTTGGAGATACCCTGGAGCCCTTCGGTCCTCTCCTCCTTCCCTGGCCACTCTTCTCCCAGCCATTGCTCGTCCCCAAGCTCATCTAAGAGCAGCAATGGCCGCCACTCGACGTCCTCGCAGCCACCATCCGCCCCTCGCCTCCCTAGTCAATCCAATCTCCCCACCAAGATGTTGTGGACCTATTTACCGAACCACACGAGCGGGAGGCACCGCAAATGTCACCTTCATCATCATCTTCACTGACAGGCATTGGAGAGCGCTCATGTCGATTCGCTAGAGTCAACACCTCCCCTACCTCACCGACGACATCGTCGAGTCCGTTATGAGCCCGTGAGCATTTTCCATCACCTCCCACTCTCGCATTCCTCCTCTAGCCGCCGCCCCACGAGCACCCGAGCTCCGTCCATCATGACGACTGATGAGCTCGACGCTCTTGAGATCCTCCGCTCAAACACGTCACTCTGTCGTGCTCCTGGAGTACTCAGCGTGCCTCAAAGCCCCTCCACTGACCTCCTCGCACCCTACAGCCTCGCCGTGTTCAAGCTTGAGTCACAGTCGTAATTTGGCTTGTCGCCAATGTCAATTCTGGTGACCTTGTGACCTGTTGCTGCCTCTGTTGGATGGGAGGGAGGAAGGGCTACAGCCTGGCGCCCTTAGCGCGTTGAACCGCTACCGGAGCAGTGTTTTCGGCGAGCGTCTACCACGGTTTTCATTGCCGCCGAACAAACTCTAGCGAGTTGACGTGGCGCTAGCTTATTAGGCTATCCACCAGATTAGCACTAACTAGTTGACCCTTGGGTCACTAACGTACGGGTCTGGCCTGCTGAAAGTTTTTGGTTAGGACAAAAGTTAACACTAATTATGTTGTTAGTGAGATGGGTCACTGACTAGTGGGCTATTTTTTGTTTCAATATAGTACCAAGTAAAGCCATTGGGATTATGTTTGGTGATAGTTGATTTTATCTTGTTGGAAAACAGAAACTTTTGCATCCACTAAAATAATTTTCGCAAACCAAGGAAGCGACGAAAGCTTATGTTTTTTACACAAGATTGATATACAAATTTCCTACATTTTCCTATTTTTTTAGGATTTCTGGAGTCACAGAAGTATGGTTAGAGTAAACATTACTACAGACTGTTCTGTTTTTGGCAGATTCCATTTTCAATGCGTTGTTGCTTGTTTTCTAATTTCTATGGCTTGTATTGCTCATATATTGTGGAAATGATAAGGTACAGTAGGCATTGTGTGAGAACAATTATGAATCTTGTCTTTGATAGTACCAAAGTGAATGTTTTCTCTTTATCATACTAACCTATCTCACGAAGTTCCGTTAAGTTTTGTGTGATTGAAATTTCAAGTTTTGGGTGAGATATCGATATGAGGAGAATAAGGAGTGACACGACCCTAAGCTTGGGTATGCCCAAGGCACCCCAAGGTAATATTCAAGGAAGATCCAAGAAACTAAGCTTGGGGATGCCCCGGAAGGCATCCCCTCTTTTGTCTTCAACATTATCAGTAACCACACTTCGAGCTATATTTTCATTCATCACATGATATGGGTTTTGCTTGGAGTGTCATTTTAGTTTGTTAGGATTTTCTTTCTTTTATTTAGAATAATGTTTTGCATCTTTCATTTCAATAAAAATGTCAAGTTTAGCCTTTGACATCCTTATTTTCCAAGTCTATATGTGGCTGAATGAAAACTTAAAGTTGCACGGTAGTGCATGAATTCTTGCAAAAATTCAAAATGTGATAAACGTTTATTTTGTTGCAAAATAATCTATGATAAATTTTCTCCAGTTTGGTATATTTTAAGAATTTTTAAAGTTATATAAGTATGAATCTTCTTGCATTCTTTATAGACTATTCTGTTTTGACATATTGTTGTGGTGTTTGCATTGTTTGCATATGTTTGGTTGTTTAATGATTCTATTTGAGGATTGGATTATTAAATATGCAGAGGCATTTAGAGTGTAATGTTAAATAATAATTTTAGTAATTTTCTACAGTAGAGAATGATAAGGTTACTGCATTGATTTATACAACTATCTCAAAAGTTCTTGTTGAGTTTTGTGTGGATGAAGTTTTCAAGATTTAGGGAAGCTGTGATATAATAAGAATTAAGGAGACACAAAATCTAAAGCTTGGGGATTCCCAAGGCATCCCAAGATAATATTTCAAGAAGTCTCAAGCATGGAAGCTTGGGGATGCCCCGGTAGGCATCCCACCTTTCATCATTAGCAATTATCGATTTGTATCGGTTGAGCCTAAGTTTTTGCTTCTTCACATCATGCGTGCCATTCTTGGAATGTCATTTTATTTTGTTTTTCTTGTTGTTTTAATAAAATACTTATATCTGAATGTTTTTAATAAAAGAGATTCTGTTGGTGTACAAAAGTATGGGCCCTTCTGTACCCCTTACTTGTGCACGGGCAGTCGTTGCCACACCTGCGGCAAGGCTTGCCCGGGCAGTGGAAGATAGAATACAAGACTACCAAGAGAGCATTCAAGACAGTGAACAAAGAGCAAAAGACTAGCTATGCCTCCCCGACAACATCTTTGCCTGGTCGGCTAGCGTAGCCCCGGCAAGCTCCTTGCCGAGGGAACCCGTGAAGCACCAGCAAGGCCATCACCCTTGAGGCTGAGAGCTCCGACATCATCAACAACATCAAGGCCAAGGCTCGGGGGCGCGTGCATAGTAGCATGCAGATCTTTGTGAAGACTAATGGCCTGCAGGTCCACATGGAGATCAGAAGGCAAAGACCCCCGGCAAGGCCCTTGCCGGGGGCGACCGCGAGGCCCCGGCAAGACCCTTGCTGGGGACAATTGTGGGGCCACAGCTAGGCCCACACCCGAAAAGGTTTTCGCCACCTAACAGCCATTCCAGCGTGATGACCAGCTTGCCAACTTGGAAGACGCCTGTGTGGCGGCATGCAGATCTTCGTGGAGGCTCTACCACTGCGCCAGCACAGCAGCTAGCCAGCAAGCCTAGCGTTGCATGCCTCATCAGCCTGGACACGTGTCAAGGCAAGGAGAGGCGGTAATGGATGGGACGGCTTCTGTTACCATCCCCGATAAAATTGGAGGGCACGTAGGCAGCGCGTTAAATGCGTTTGTCCTATGATGTCAGCGATAAGCTTGTACACTATAGATACTTTACGCCTCATGTGTGCCACTATGGCGACCACTTTGACATATAAAAGGAGGCCCGAGGCGTACTGGAGGAGGATTCAGAGTTTTTGGAATGGGCATGCATAGCAGATATGTCGGATTACGGGTTCTGCAAACGCTTGAAAGGTTTGAACTCTGGGGTACGTGCGGAGATCTCAAACTACCCAGCCTGCCTACTCGCGATCCTCCTAAGCCTAGCGCAACGAGCTCGAAGAGACAAAGAGACACAAAAGCTTATCATGGTTTGGGCCACCTTGCAGTTTAATAACCTACTCCAGTGTTTTGGTGGATTGCCTCAAAGGGTTGAGGATGAACTGGTATAGTGCATCAACAGGCCTCAGGAGGTGAGGTATTCTTAAGCTCAAGAGAGCTGGTGAGGTGGTCGGGTCAGACTGGATCTCTTCCCGTTGCCCCCATCTATGGTGGGGGCCAAGTCCTATTTATAGTGGCCCATGTCCTCTTCCCAAATGTTGGTGGGAAGGGATCCCACGATGGCCGGATTCGAAAGGGAACAAGTAGTACAGCTTATCCTGACTAAAGTGGTCTTCGCCTGTGAAAAGCCCCCGGTCGTGACGCTGCGGTGGGCTCGGTGATGAACTCCGTCCTGCCGTCCTAGAGGTCTTGGTCTTGTTGCACCAGAATGGAAACCATTGACTGATTCCTCTGGACTCCCTGCCTACGGCTTGCCTCCCTTGCACCAAAGAGGAAACTAGCGCTCTATGCCCGCTGGCGCCCGCCTGGCCTTGGTTGTCATGGCTCACGTCAGTTGAGCCTTGCGAGGTTGTCACGCCCAATACGCGACTTTATCCTAAAGGAACTCGAAGGTCCCACCAAGGATAGAAGAGCATATTGGAGACTCTTTTGCAAGGTGGATATCCTTACTTCGTACCATTACATAATAGTTGGGGATACATGGAAGAGGCATACAATGCCACATGAATACAACAACATCATACATAAGAGCGACATTCGACTACAGATGAAACACAAACAGAAACACAAATGACATCCACCCTGCTAGCCCAGGCTGCCGACCAGGAACCTATCCCCTGAACGACGAAGCAGAAGAAGAACTCAAGACAAGTAAGCATCCTTCTCACGTCATGATCGTTGCATTACCTCCGCCTGCAATTGTTGTTGTAGTAATCTGTGAGCCACGAGGACTCAGCAATCCCATTACCATGTGTATCAGGACTAGCAAAGCTTAATGGGAATGGAAAGGATAAGTGGTGAGTTACAGAAGCGACTAAGCATGATATGGTGGCTTACTTAGGAGTAAAAGAATAAGATGAGAAGCTATGGAAATGGTCGCAAACTAGTAATGATCAAGAAGTGATCCTGAACTACGTACATTCAAACATAACACCACCGTGTTCTCTTCTCGGCCCACTCGAAAAGAGACCATCATGGTTACACACGTGGTTGGGTATTTTAATTCGAGTATAGTGCCAAGTTCTCTACAACCGGATATTGAAAAATTCCCATATGCCACATAACCGCGGGCACGACTCTCGAAAGATTAAACCCTGCAGGGGTGTCCCAACTTAGCCCATTATAAGCTCATGATCCGCGGAGACAATCATCCATCGCGGGACATCCGATCAGTCTCAGGATCCTGCACAAGACATTTCCACAATGGTAAGACAAGTCCAGCAAGACCTCCCGACGTGCCGACACCCTGATAGTAGCCGCGCTTATCTCATCTCAGGCCACGATCGGATGTCCAAACTTCCGGTAGGCCAATCCGGAGTTGCCCCTGGCGGTCACCGGCGGTAGACAGGTCTGGACCAACACCCATGAGCAGCACTGGCCCGGGGGTTGATTAAGAGTCCTCGGGTGCTAGCCGGTCCATATGCAAGTTTTTGGTTGTTATTAGGCAAATGGTAAAACCAATGTTGGGCCTTGCTGGAAGAGTTTTATTCAAAGTGAACTGTCAAGAGTGTCCCATACCCCTCACCGTGTTAGAGACGCAAAATCAAGGAACATAACACCGGTATGACGGAAACTAGGGCGGCAAGAGTGGAACAGAACACCAGGCATAAGGTCGAGCCTTCCACCCTTTACCAAGTATATAGATGCATTAATTAAAATAAGATATATTGTGATATCCCAACATAAACTTGTTCCAACATGGAGCAATATTCAACTTCACCTGCAAAAAACAATGCTATAAGAGGGGCTGAGCAAAAGCGGTAACTTAGCCAAACAACGATTTGCTAGGAAGGTGAAAAATGTTAGAGGCTGACATGGCAATTTGGGAGGCTTGATAAACAAGTGATAGGAAGCGCGACATAGCGATAGCATTGAGACAACTAGCATAGCAATGATAGTAGTGAGATCCAGGGTAACGGTCATCTTGCCTGAAATCCTGGTAGGAAGAAGAACGAGTCCATGAAGAAGATGAACGGGTGAAGACGAACCAAGCGTAGTCGAACAAATCCTCACGATCGCAACAAAACAGGAACTATCGAGAAGAAGCACAACCGGAAAGAAGCAAACAACATGGTAAACACACAACACATAAACATGACATGATGCAAAACCAAGTATGATGCATGGAAAGGCTTTATGAAGCTACTCATGGCAAGGGATGATGCATACAGGATCAACACATCAAAGCAAGTTTAAATGAGGCAGGAAACAACATATAACAAGTCCGGTAAGTCCTCATATGATAATTTCGAAATTGGTCCAGATCTGAATAAACCTTATGTTCAAGTTGTTAAACATCAAGTTAAGATGCACCAAGATGATCTACACGAGATTCTAGTCAAGTTACATATAAAGTTCATTTAATTCGGAGCTACGGCCTAGAAGATATGAGCAAAACAAGTTAAACATGGCATTGATGCAAAATGCATTCAAACATCAAGAAAAAATACTCAACACAAGGATTCAACATGACATGATGAAACTACATGCAATTCTAAGCATGCTCAAAACGGAGCAACGGTGAAACACACACTCCAAACAAGATATAACAACAATCTGCCCAAAACAGCAACTAGGCACTTTGCAATCACCAAAACAACATGCTACAGGAATCATATGAGCACAAACTTGACATGAACTTCACGTACAGATAGGAAACTTCAAATATCATTAAGTTTCAGGTTCATAGGCATCAAGATTAAACCAATATGATCAATGCAAAAAGCAACTTTATAACACATGATCATATACATGAGCAGAGTTAATATGATGGCATGTTGGAGGCATGAAACAAATAATCTAAAGCAAATGTGAATGGCAACCAAGGTCATGGCATCAAAGTGCACATAACAAAGAGAAAATAACATCATGGAATCATATACATATGGCTCATGGATTAGTGGCAACCAACAAGACAAGATTGAATGTTGAAACAGTTTCAGCAAGTGTAAAACAGCAACATTATGATAGCATGTTTGCAAGCATGGAACAGTGGCATATCATCTCCAAAATTGCCAACCACGGAGTTTGAACAAAGCACTCATACCATACTTAAAAACATGTAATTGGAGCATCTTCAAAAGAGGCATGGATCAATTAATAACAACCTCACAACATGGCATCATGAAGTTAACAGAAAACTGGAGCATAATATAAGCATCTTCATGGCAATGAAAATATATGCTAGAGGACAGATATATGGCATCAAATAACATGGCACGATATAGCATAACATGGAATTCAAAACATGTGAACGTAGCATCTCCAGATTATGCATAGATTAATTGGTAGCATCGAACAAACATAGTAACATGATATGACAGAAACAGACTTGACAGAAAATTAACAGCAAATAGCCCACTTCACAAGCTTGATGCACTCACTACAAGGCCTATCAAAATACACACATTGGACCAATCAAAATATGGAATTATTGTGCTCCTAACACATGTGGACATGATGCTCAAAACAAAATTACACATAAAGATATAAAAATGACAAATAGGCAAGTTATAATAGTTTTCAGCAGTTAAGAGCAACATGCACTTTTGCAATAGAGATAAAGATATCTATGTGCACCATAAAATGTATGCAAAGAACACCAACACGTAGAGCATGAAGAGCAAAACATGTGCATATCAAGATCATCATCATAGGATTAACAGGGAGAAAGTTACCCCACTCACAAGGTGCATACATTATGTTAACAAACAACAGATTTCAGCAGTTTATATCACTTAACAGTGGCATGAATTAAAAAGCAACCATCATTTAGATAATCAAGAGACGAACATTTTGACATATCATACACGCAAAACGGAGCAGTATGCATGAAGTTACACCCAAAATATAATGCAACAAGATATGAGTTTTCTGGGTACGTAGTGAAATATACCCTTGTGAAATGGGACGGGGAGGAGCGGGACGGAGGGATCCAGGGGAGGCGGAGGCGTGTTTGGATCGATAGTCGGGTGGATCTCATCCCACCCGACCGGATCCGAGGTGGGGCAGCGGCCGACGATGGTGAGGTCGCCGGAGATGGCGGGGACGGGGCGCCAACGCGAAGGGCGGTGACCGGCGGCGCGGTAGGCAGGCAGCGGCGCGGCGGCGGCTGGCGCGACGGCAGTGGCAGGGCTCAGGCTGCACGTGGCTAGACAGCGGCGGGGTTCGTCGACCGGCGGCGAGGCGGCGGAGGGCGGCGAGAGCCTCGCGCGGGGAGGCACTCGGGCGAGCGGCGGCGGCGTGCGGGCCGCGCGGGCCTGACTCGGGCCCCGCGGGCCGGCGGCGGCGGGAGGTGGCGGAGTGCCACGTGGCGGCGTGGGACTGGACCAGGCGCGGCGGCGGATGTGTCCGGCGGCGGCGAGGACGCGTCCGGTGGCATGGAGGAGGTGGGATCTATGGTTAGGGGTGGAATCATCTGTGATTTGAGGATGGGAAGGACTATTTATAGATAGAGGGAGCTAGGAGAGTCCAAATGAGGTGTGGTTTTTGCCCACACGATCGTAATTCAACAGCGGAGAGCATGGAGTGGAGTTTGGTGGGCTACGTTGGCTGTGTGGAGGGGTGCTGGGCTGCAAAGAGAAGGGGGGTTTTGTGGTTACACGGTTAACCGTTGGGGCCTCAAACGGCCTCCAAATGGAACGAAATTTGATAGGCGCTCTATCGGTGATGTACGAAGACCACTCGTCAACTCTCGGCCCATTCCAAGAACGTTTTTCTGTGGCTCACAAAACAAGATCTGAGAGGTGCGACGGGCGCGTGCGAGTGTGGTTGGGCTCAGAACAACGGAGAGAACTGGGGGAACCCAAACGGATGCAAGTTTTGAAAAACATGCAGATGAAATTCACATGATGACATGGCAAAGTGCAACACGCAAGCGAATGACATGGAAACGACGACGAATAAATGGAAGACACCTGGCGCATTGGTCTCGGGGCATTACAACTCTCCTCGACTAACAAGAGATCTCGTCTCGAGATCTTAGGAACGATATGGAAGAGAAAGAGGAAGAGGTGAAGCAAGAGCACAAGAGAGAAGGTGAACAAAGTTGAGAGCACTCGGGTAGAAAAGAGGAACGGTGATTATGACGAGAATGAAATGCTCAAGAAACAAGATATACTCTGAAAACACTCTGGTTAGAATAAGATAGGAAAGGAATAAGAACATAAGAATTTAGGCAGCACTCCGACTGAAAATGGAAGGAATGAAGTCATGAACTTCACAAGATGGGATGACACGTGACGAGATGAACAACGCAATGCCTCCGGAAGAATTGAAAGAATGGAATGACAAGGATGGATGAGAGAACAACAACTTCCACCACAAATGAATTCAATAGGATCCCTAGAGGAAGGGTAGAACGGAGTTGTTGAGATATTCAAGAACAAAAGAATAAGCTTGTTGTGGACTTATCAAAAACATCTCAAAACTTCTGATGAAATTATACCACAACCAAAAGTATGAATACGTGAGAAGAACGAAGAAATGCAAAACTCCAGAAGAAAACGGAGAATTATTTGCACTTCGAGATGCGAGAAAAAAAGATACTTGAACTCCTCCAACAAAATCTTGATGAACTCTTGAAGAATGAATTAAATCATGAAGAACCACCAAGAAGAACTCTGGTGACAAAAGTATGATGAGATAGAATGAAGGATGAAAGAATAAGATTAAGCCTGGCGGTGATTTAGATGGAGGTTCCAACGAAATGGCTGAGGAAATTTGAACTCCGGAAGATGAAAACACTTCGAACCATGAAATTATTCATCATGAACAAACTCCGAAGGAAAGGATTAATCACTTGGAGGAAATAAGAATAAGATTTATTGTTTGCTTTTCCTTCATCAAATTATTGTATGCTTTTCCTTCATCAAATTAAATTGATGACAAGCAATGGATTTGGCATGCAACTTATTCCCCTTGAGAAGGATTGAGGAGTATATGGTGCAACCTTGAGGAAGGTCTTCAACAAACCACCGATAGGATTTGAAAGAATGAAAGAATTAATATGATAACAAAGGAAAAGGAATCTGAAGGAACCACCGTAAGAATTGGAAAATGACTGATGAAAGAGAATGAAACACCGGGAAGAATTAGAAGAACAAATATGCTCTGAGTGGATTTAGATAAACTAGAAGCTCGAATCTTTGGGAGAACGGAAAAGATTTAGAAGGAACTCTTCTTCGATCTTCAGATGTAGAGAATGACGACGAGGAACACCACCAAAATTACTAAGATGCTCCGGGAGAATAAAAAGTGAAAAGGTTGAGCCTACAATGAAAAGAATTTGAAAGCAATCTTGGAGAAGGCATGTGACTGATGGAATCCAATCTCACATCACACATTGAAAAGAATTTAAGAATAACTCCAGAATAATTAGAAGAGTCTGGTCAGATCCTGGGAAAAGACCTGTGGGCTAGGGCCCACAAAATAAAACACCGTTGAAAAAGAATTTTTGAAGAGTTAGATGATGCACCGGAACAATTGAAATATTTGAATGAGGTGACAACCTAGAATTAATTGGAACACAGACGAATCTCTTGAGATGTCTTCCGAACTCCGAAATAATTAAATGGCTAGAGGTGAACGAGCAAGGGGAACAATTGATCCAAGGAAAAGAATATGATCAACCCGAAAAACTTGAATTGAGTCCACCAGAAAAGAAAGAGATGAAGAATGACGAACTAGACAAGAAATTACCGGTTGAAATGATTGAGGAAAGACTGAAGAGGCTCCGCACGAATGAAGTTGATGGTCGAAAGAGACTCAGACTCCGGGAAGAAGAGGGGTGGGAGGGAAAGAAAACAAAGGCAACTTGAAACGGGGAACCGACGAATATCTTGAAGAGAAAACACCGGTTGAAATAATTGAGGAAAGAATGCAAAGGCTTCGCACGAGTAGGATGGACACTCGAGTACGGACTCCGTCTCTGAGAAGAAAAAAGGGGTGGGTGGGTGGGAAAAAGAAAGCAACTTAGGATGGAGAAACAACTTCATTGAGAAAGAACTGAGGATTGATCCTGCGAAAACAAAGAGGTCGAATCGACTTGACGAGAAATGCACCGGATGAAAAGAGCTGACACACAACGATCGGAAATCTAACTGCGTGAACCTAAAGAAAACTTTGAAGGGGAAGAGGAGTGAGTCAAAACACCTACGTCAAGATTCCTCACTAGAGTGACGAAGGGGCTGAGGAGTAAAAAGAATTCCTACTCTCCGATATAACTAGACTCCGAAAACTGTTTTCTTCTAGACTTAAAAATGGCCATGCTACGAACACTCAAGGGGGCTCCTATGGTCGGTCGAGGATCTGATACCAACTTGTCACGTCCAATATGCAACTCTATCCTAAAGGAACTCGAAGGTCCCACCAAGGATAGAAGCGCATATTGGAGACGCTTTTGCAAGGTGGATATCATTACTTTGTACCATTACATAATAGTTGGGGATACATACAAGAGGCGTACAATGCCACATGAATACAACAACATCATACATAAGAGCAACATGCGACTACAGATGAAACACAAACAGAAACACAAATGACATCCACCCTGCTAGCCCAGGTTGCCGACCAGGAACCTATCCCCTGAACAACGAAGAAAAAGAACTCAAGACAAGTAAGCATCGCTCTCACGTCATGATCGTCGCATAACCTGTACCTGCAACTATTGTTGTCGTAATCTGTGAGCCACGAGGACTCAGCAATTCCATTACCATGGGTATTAAGACTAGCAAAGCTTAATGGGAATGGAAAGGATAAGTGGTGAGGTTACAGAAGCGACTAAGCATGATATGGTGGCCAACATACGAGTACAAGAATAAGATGAGAAGCTACAGAAACTGTCGCAAACTAGTAATGATCAAGAAGTGATCCTGAACTACTTACCTTCAAACATAACACCGCCGTGTTCTCTTCTCGACCCACTTGAAAAGAGAACATCACGGTTACACACGCGGTTGGGTATTTTAATTCGAGTTTGGTGCCAAGTTCTCTACAACCGGATATTAACAAATTCTCATCTGCCACATAACCGCGTGCATGGCTCTCGAAAGATTAAACCCTACAGGGGTGTCCCAACTTAGCCAATTATAATCTCACGATCCGCGAAGACAATCCTCCATCGCGGGACATCCGATCAGACTCAGGATCCCGGTGCACAAGATATTTCGACAATGGTAAAACAAGTCCAGCAAGACCTCCCAACGTGCCGACACCCTGATAGTAGCCGCGCGTATCTCGTCTCAGTCCACGATCGGATTGTCCAAACTTCCGGTAGGCCAATCTAGAGGAGCACTGGCCCGGGGGCTGATTAAGTGTCCTCGGGTGCTAGCCGGTCCCTATGCAAGGTTTTAATTGTTATTAGGCAAATGGTAAAACCAATGTTGGGCCTTGCTGGAAGAGTCATTCAAAACGAACTGTCAAGAGGGTCCCATACCCCTCACCGTGTTAGGGACGCAAAATCAAGGAGCATAACACCGGTATGACAGAAACTAGGGCGGCAAGAGTGGAAGAAAACACCAGGCATAAGGTCGAGAAAAAGTGGTAACTTAGCCAAACAACAGTTTGCTAGGAAGGTGAAAAAGGTTAGAGGCTGACATGGCAATTTGGGAGGCTTGATAAACAAGTGGTAGGAAGCGCGACATAGCGATAGCATCGAGACAACTAGCATAGCAATGATAGTAGTGAGATCCAGGGTAATGGTCATCTTGCCTGAAATCCCGCTAGGAAGAAGAACGAGTCCATGAAGAAGACGAATGGGCGAAGGCGAACCAAGCATAGTCGAACGAATCGTCACGATCGCAATGAAACAAGAGCTATCGAGGAGAAGCAGAACCGGAACGAAGCAATCCACATGGTAAACACACAACACATAAACATGACATGATGCAAAACCAAGTATGATGCATGACAAGGCTTTATGAAGCTACACATGGCAAGGGATGATGCATACAGTAACAACACATCAAAGTAAGTTTAAATGAAGCCGGAAACAACGTATAACAAGTCTGGTAAGTCGTCGTATGCAAATTTCAAAATTAGTCCAGATCTGAATAAACCTTATGTTCAAGTTGTTAAACAGCAAGTTAAGATGCACCAAGATGATCTACACGAGATTCTAGTGAAGTTACATATAAAGTTCATTTAATTCGGAGCTACGGCCTAGAAGATATGAGGAAAACAAGTTAAACATGGCATTGATGCAAAATGCATTCAAACATCAAGAAAACACACTCAACACAAGGATTCAACATGACATGATGAGACTACATGCAATTCTAAGCAAGTTTCATATAGAGCATGCTCAAAACGGAGCAACGGTGCAACACACACTCCAAACAAGATATAACAACAATCAGCCAAAATAGCAACTAGGCACTTTGCAATCACCAAAACAACATGCTACAGGAATTATATGGGCACAAACTTGACATGAACTTCACGTACAGATAGGAAACTTCAAATATCATTAAGGTTCAGGTTCATAGGCATCAAGATTAAACCAATATGATCAATGCAAAAAGCAACTTTATAACACATGAGCATATACGTGAGCAGAGTTAATATGATGGCATGTTGGAGGCATGAAACGAAGAAGCTACAGCAAATGTGAATGGCAACCAAGGGCATGGCATCAAAGTGCACATAACAAAGAGAAAATAACATCACGGCATCATATACATATGGCTCATAGATTAGTGGCAACCAACAAGACAAGATTCAATGTTGAAACAGTTTCAGCAAGTGTAAAACAGGAACATTATGATAGCATGTTTGCAAGCACGGAACAGTGTCATATGATATCCCAAATTGCCAACCATGGAGTTTGAACAAACTACTCATACCATACTTAAAAACATGTAATTGGAGCATCTCCAAAAGAGGCATGGATCGATTAATAACAACCTCACAACATGGCATCATGAAGTTAACAGAAAACTGGAACATAATATAAGCATCTTCATGGGAATGAAAATATATGCTACAGGACACATATATGGCATCAAATAACATGGAACGATATAGCATAACATGGGATTCAAGCCATATCAACTAAGCATCTCCAGATTATGCATAAATTAATTATTAGCATCAAACAAACATAGCGACATGATATGACAGAAACAGACTTGACAGAAAGTTAACAGCAAGTAGCCCACTTCCCAAGCTTGACGCACTCACCACAAGGCATATCAAAATAAATGGATTGCACCCTGCAAATATGGCATGCTTATGCTCCTAAACCATGTTGACATGATTCTCAAGAGAAAATCACAAAAAACGATATAAAAATGACAGATAGGCAAGTTATAACCGTTTTCAGCAGTAAATAGCAAAATGCACTTTTGCAACAGAGATAAAGATATCTATGTGCACCCTAACATGAATTCAAAGAACTCCAACATGTAGAGCATGAAGAGCATAACATGTGCATATCAAGATCATCATCATAGGATCAACAGGGACAAAGTTACACCACTCACAAGATGCATGCATTATGTTAACAAACTGCAGATTTCAGCAGTTTATATCACTTAGCAGATTTGCAATGAATATTAAGGCATCAATATTAAAAGTAGCATAAATGAAAAATCAACCATCATGTAGAGAATCATGTAGACATGTCATACACGCAAAACGGAGCAGTATGCATGAAGTTACACCTAGAACAATAATGCAACATGATATGAGTTTTCTGGGGACTTGGTGAAATATACCCTCGCGAAACGGGACGGGGAGGAGAATGACGTAGGGATCCAGGGGAGGCGGAGGCGCATTTGGATCGGTGGTCGGGTGGATCTCATCCCACCCATCCGGATCCGAGGCGGGGCGGTGGCCGACGACGGCGAGGTAGCCGGAGATGGCGGTGACGAGGCACCGACGCGGAGAGCGGTGACCGGCGGCGGGTTGGCAGGCGGCGGCGCGGCGACGGACGTGCGGCGGCGGCTGGCGTGGCGGCGCAGGCGGTGGGGCATGCAGCCGCGGGACTCGGGCAGCGCACGGCTAGACGGCGGTGGGGTTCGGCGACCAGCAGCGAGGCGGCGAAGGGCGGCGAGGGCCTCGCGCGGGGAGGCGCTCGGGTGACCAGCGGCGGCAAGCGGGCCACGTGGGCCTGACTCGGGGCCCGCGGGCCGGCGGCGGCAGGAGGTGGTGGAGTGCCACGTGGCGGAGCGGGACCGGACCTAGCGCGGCAACGGACGTGTCCGGCGGCAGTTCGGACGCGTCCAGTGGCGCGGAGGAGGTGGGATCTAGGGTTAGGGGTGGAATCATCCATGATTTGAGGAGAGGAAGGCCTATTTATAGGTAGAGGAAGCTAGGAAAGTCTTAATAAGGTGCGGTTTTCGCCCACATGATCGTGATCCCATGGTGGAGAGCATGGAGGGGAGTTTCATGGGGTAGGTTGGCTGTGTGGAGGGGTGCTGGGCTGCAAAGAGAAGGGGGGTTTCATGGTTACATGGTTAACCGTTGGGGCATCAAACAGCCTCCAAATGGAACAAAATTTGACAGGCGGCCTACAGGTGATGTACCAAGACCACTCATCAACTCTCGGCCCATTCCGAGAATGTTATTCTGAAGCCACAACACAAGATCTGATAGGTGCGACGGGCGCGTGCGAGTGTGGTTGGGCTGAGAACGGACAACGGAGAGAATCGGGGAAACCCGAACAAATGCAAGTTTTGAAAAACATGTAGATGAAATGCACATGATGACATGGCAAAGTGCAACACGCAAGAGAATGACATGGCAACGACGGCGAATAAATGGAAGACACCTGGCGCATTGGTCTCGGGGCATTATAGAGGTGCAACTTGCATGGAACTCTCCGCCCCTCGAGAGCCAGCCTGAAGAGGCCGATCCCCTCGGGGGTCTTGGCATCGTTCGCCTCGCAAGGCTTGGCCCCTAGCGAGGATCTTGAGTCGTTGATGCTGAAGCTGGGCCATACCAGGCCGTCGAGGGAGCCACGTGGTGGGCCGCAGGCGGGCAAGTCTGGATACCCTCATATCCAGAACGCCGATAGTAGCCCCCGGGCCCAAGGCATGCTTGGACTTGGCTTCCAAGCGAAGCCAAAGGGCAAGTGCGGAGCGCCGCAGGTCCTAACCCCCTGCAGCCTTGATGACGCATGGTGATTGATGGGACGTCGGCGTCTCCACTTCCCCACGCTGCCTCGGCAACTGTTTGACTTGACGGAATGATGCGGCATGCGGAAGATCATCATGGTGCGAGGTTGTGGAGGCCGGTGGTTGGCCTCCCTTGGGTATAAATGTGGAGGAGGGGCAGAGCCCCCTCGCCCATCTATCCTTCATCTTCTTGCCGCCCGCTTCTTCTCCTTCTCCGTTTTGCTCCCATGGAGATGGTGAGGAAGTTTTCGGGGCCGAGAAGGGGAAGGCTTCCAAGGAGGGACCAGCCTCTCCGCCTCCCAAGAGAGGTCGTTGCCATCCCCGGAAGCACCTCACGACCCCCGCAGTGGCCCCCATGGGGCGCAGGCGCGCATTCCCCAGGGCCAACGTTTCTCTTGGTGCCTGTGATGGTACCGCTTCTCGCGGCGGGGGCCACCGTCTTTGGAGCAACCCCCATGACGAATGGAGGCACGCCGTGATCGTGCGCCCACCTCGACCACGCTTCTCCTCGCTAGACGTGCTCCCCAAATTTATGGTGTGGTCGGAGAGCCCGGACGGCACGTCGCTCTGGCTTCCGCGCTTCTTCTCTGGCGAGCTTCCATGCTCGGGGCTCGATGGTCTCTAGCTACAGGCTGACGGCTGCTGCAGCAGAGCTTCATGGGTCGGGACTGAGGTCGCCGCCTCTGGTGGCATGGTCCTTACCTACGGCTAGCAGACGTTTGCCCGCGTGCGAGGCCTAGGCGGATGGTGCACCCTCCACTTCAAGTACGATGGCCTGGTGGCCCTCTATGTGAGGGTGTTCAGGAAGGATGGCCGCCGCGTGGGGTGCTGCCTGGAAGATGGCAGCGACAACGAGGGTGGTGAAGGTGAGCTTGGCCTTGGCGGTGTGCCCTCCTCTTCTCGGGACGGCAGCTCTTCCTCGGATGAGAGCTCGAGCAGTGGTTGCTATGACCAGCCCCCACGCCGTCTCGCTCGGGACGAGGACGGCGGTGGTTCGTCCCATCGCAGCGCTCTAGTGAAGCTGGAGAGGAGCCTGGCGTGACCCTGGGGCCGCCGAACTTGGACTCAAGACTGGCCGGGCCACAGGTCGCCTATGGGGGAACTGGTGAAGCGTCGGGCCACCTTGAGGTGCTGCTTGAGGACACGGCGTTGGTGCCGGGTTCGTACGTCCTCTGGTCTTCTTTGTTTAGCCTTTCATTTCTCCTGTAATTCGAAAAAAAATAGTGTACCCCGCTGGGGCGTGTAATGGACTATGGCAGTTATGCCCTTTATGCTATGCTTGCTATTTTGATGTTGTGCCGTAATGTTCGCACTCTGAGTAGGCCAAGATAGGAAAACTTAGCTTGATATGTGTGCAGTAGATTTCCGCCTTGGGGGACTTGGCTTCAGGCGCCCGACGAGGTCCCCTTTCTGGGGAGCTAGAGTTCAAAGAGCTCTGGAGGTTCCTTGGGGTCTCGGGAGACGACGCGGAACCGCTACAGGGCTGTTTTTAAAAGAAAAGAAAACCTGACGAGCACCTCATTCCTCCGTATGCGAGCCCCCTATGATAGACCAGCTCTTACTTAATGCACTGCGTCGCGCTACCCGGGGGGCACGAATATGAGGGGTGCTGATTCTTGTGAGCTTGATCGAGGGATCCTCGCGAGGATAAGGCCGAAGCACCAGGGCAGCAGGGTTCGGCGAGGTGTGCGCGCATGACGGCATGCCCAAGGCACACACACCTGCCTAGCCCCCATGCGCGAGGCGCGCGATGGAGAGTGACGGGCAACTGCCACCTCTCGCCTGTCCTTAGGCTAAAAGCAAACGAACGGGAGGATAAGAATTCAACTCGGTGAACCAAAACACGAAAGCACCAATTCCATTGAAAGATTATTAAAAGACTGCAAGCAACTTCGGAAAGCAAATGAGCAGTCGTGTCTAGCACCTAATCTAGTCTTCTCACCAGCGCGGAGCTAAGTGCTGCCACTAAGACGTGGGAGGGAGCCCCCGTGAGGCCCCAGGGCGGCTCTGAGGAGACTCCGGGGCATGTAGAGCCCCACTCATTATTACGTGAGAGTGTCACGAGCGGAGACCTTCACAGGGCGGAGCCTTGATTCACTGGCCGGAGCCATTCTTCAGGGGTAGAACTTCCGTAGGTGCTGGATGTTCCAGGTGTTCTGGATGGGGACTCCGTCCTGTGTCTCCAGGCATGCGGAGCCAGGCCTGGAGACATGGGAAATCCTAAACGGGCCCTACCAGATGGGAGAGAGCTTGTGCAACCCTTCCCTTGAGAGCACCCTGTCGGTGTTCTGGGAACGAGGGTCCCCAGACTTGCCTGCCTGCAGCCCATGGCGTGGCTCCACCAGTGGCCCGGTACGGCCCATCTTCGTCAACCAACACTCAAGACTCTCGCGAGGGGCAAAGCCTCGCGAGGCGGACGGCACAAGGCCTCCTCAGGAGCGGCCTCACCAGGCAGGCTCGCGAAGGGGCGGAGAGATCAAGGCAAGTCGTACCTCATGAGGTTCCCGTGACACAAGCCATGACGACCAAGGCCAGGCGTGCGCCATGCGGGCGCCAGTGCGCATAGTGTCCTTGTTTCCCCTTTGGTGCTAAGGAGGCAAGCGCATGCGCGGAGTACCGAGGCATCGGGCAAAGGTTTCCATATCGGTGCAACAAGACCAAGACCAGCAGGACTGCAGGATGGAGGTCTTCGTGGAGCCCAAGACGGCATCACCACCAGCGCCTTTGACAGGATAGCTTGTACTAGCTGTCTCCTTTCAAATTGGCCGGTGTTGGACCCCTTCCCGCCCAATATTTGGGGAGAGGACCAGGGCCTCTTTAAATATGACTAGCGACCATAGTAGAAGGAGGACGAACGAGAACAACACAGATAAGAGGACGGAACGAAATCAGTGCACCATCGTATCCACCAAAGCACAAGAATACCTCTCCTCAGGAGGCTGTTCTTCCCTTGTACTGTTCATCATCATCCCAAGAGGCAATCCACCACACCCACACTGGAGTAGGGTATTACACCACAATGGTGGCCCGAACCAGTATAAATCTTGTGTCTCTTGTGTTGTGAGTTCATCGAGCTAAGCTTAGAGATCGTGGCAAGGATGAGGGCAAGATTCGGTAGGGGGAAATCTTCGTGCGCACCCCAGTGTTGGAACCTCACGGATTTTTCCGGAACCCTAAATCCGACATTTAGTGCGCCAGGTAGGGGGTGCGCCGAGGCTTTTCCTTCCGTCGGGCCGCACTCCGTCAACACCGCGCTTCGCCCTCATGGCGGATATCGCGCCTCTAGCTCCGGTCATAGGTGCCAGTGCTGGGGCCAGGGGGCTCCGAGCCTTGGCCCCCACCTTACAACGGGTGCAATGGCCGCCCAAGTTCAAGCCAGAGATGCCGCCATGCTACGATGGAATGGCGGACCTGGTGGTTTTCCTGCTGGCGTACGAGGAGGCCGTCCTTAAGGTCGGGGGCGACAACAAGGTCATGGCCAACTGGCTTCCCATGGCCCATACTGGTGTCCCGTGTGCTTGGCTGCTCAACCTTCCCGGGTCCATAGTGGCATCTTGGGAGGAGGTGCATAGTCTCTTTGCTGCGCGCTTCGCGGCTACGACGCCCCATGCGGTCGCGGCCCTCCTCGGCAGCTCACAAGCACCACCCTCAGACCGCCACGCCAAGCCATTCTTTCCCTGGATCAGCATCGTCCTCGCGCGGCAAGGAGCTCCCCCGGGTTGGGTGGCGCCCAAGGCTGACTTAACCTTCGACTCGAAAAATCACCCTGTCACCACCGCATGCTCGGGTGCGCTCCCGATGCTCTGCACTCCCACCATCTGCCACGTGGCCATCACCAAAACCCTCATCAATGGTGGTGCCGCCCTCAATGTGCTCTCGGAGGAGGCCTTCATCCTCCTCCATGTACCACCGGAGCGGCTCCGTCCCAACAAGCCCTTCTCAGGCATCGGAGGCGGTTCCTCCAGTCCCCTAGGGCAGATCCGCCTTCCCGTGACCTTGGGCACCCGCGGCAACTACCGCACGGAGCTGGTCGACTTCGACATTGCTCACATTGGCCTCCCGTACAACGCCATCCTCGGATACCCTGCCCTAGCTCAGTTCATGGCAGCAACCCATCCGGCCTACAACCTCATGAAGATGCCCAGAAGCAAGGGCGTCCTCACCATAGCTGGAGATACCAAGGAGGCTCTTATGGCGCTCAAGCTTGCCCTCAAGGCCGCCGCCACGGCGCAGCCCGCCGACGCGGACACCTCCAAGGCCAAGGAAGCTGCACCGACCAAAAAGAAGCAGTTGTTCACTCAGGATAAGGCGGAGACCAAGCAGGTGCCAGTTGAGGAAGATGGGTCCTCGGGAGCCACCCTCGGCGGCAACGCCTCCATCTATGTGGGAAAGGTGCGGCTAGGGAGGGGATGTGAGGGAGCAGGAAAAGGAGCGTCGCGGCTGGGCAAACCCTAGCGCTGTTTGAGATCGAGGGGAGCCTCGTTCCCGTCGGAGCTCGAGGGTTTTTTTTTCGTTGGTTTTTCTTTGTAGGTTTTTTATTGTTCGATTCTCTGGCGTGCGAAGGGCATCGCTCCCTTCTAAGGTGGGTTTTTATTCTCCGGTTTTGGTTGGGTTTTTTGTCGAGGTGGGAGGTGGGAGTGAGGACAAAAAAAACGTCTTTGGTGGGACGACATTTAACTGGTGAATGAAGACTACCAACTGAGACATTAGGAGTAGAGAAATTGGTGGCTGCTTAGAGTTAGTGCATGGCTTTTGTCGTTTGAGGGCAACCCACCTCTGAAGCATTTGAGAGAGAAATCCTTGAGAGGACAAAGCCCAAAACATCCAGAGCCAAAGAGTGTTAGGCATCACTAAAGTCTTTCTGTCCAAGTGATCTAAAGGCTTGTTACACTTGAGGATTGTGAATCCTCCAGTCGGTTAGGCATCACGTTCTGAGCATTCGAGAGTCATTGTGGATTGCCGGTGAATGAAGTCTATGAAAGTTTGGAAGTCTACCTCAAAGACTTACCAGAGTGATCGAGCGAGGACTGAGTGTCCTTAGCTCAAGGGGAATAAGGTGAAGACACAGTCTTCTGAGTTAAATCTCAGCCTCCCTAACAAGACATACAGTTTTCATAGCAACTGGAACTGGTCTATCAAATCCTTGTCTCCGTCAAGCTACTGGTTGTATCCTCTACTCTCCTTACTTTACAGTTGTCTTCGTGAAGTCACTCCTTACCTGTCTAATCTATTTGACTTCACTCTGTGAAGACTAATATATGTTAAGCTTCGTACTATCTACCTTTCTGATCCTCTCTACCTAGTTGCAATTAGTCTTTGTGCTTTCGTTGTATTGTATGTTTGACTAATGCTTGCCTAGTGTATCTTTCATTCCGTTGCTTACTATATAGGCTCAGTCTACCTGTTTGTCTTCAAAACCACCGTGTTTTGAAGACTTTCATAAAAATCGCCTATTCACCCCCCCTCTAGTTGATAACTAGCACTTTCAATTGGTATCAAAGCAAGGTACTCCCTTGTTCTGTGTGATTCGGTTTAACCACCGGGAGTTTTAGCTATGTCGACTGCAGGGATAATCAAGGTCCCTGTTGCATGCCCTATCTTCAATGGCACTGACTACCCCTACTGGAAGAATAAGATGTGCATGCATCTTGAAGCCATTGATGTTGATCTCTGGCATGTCGTCAAGACTAGCGTTCCCAAAGTCGGTGAAGGTGTCACCACTGCTGATGTCAAGATATTTGCTCAATTGGACTCAACCACCAAGAACATCATCCGTGGTCATCTGACCAAAGGGCAGTATGGCCGTGTAAGTGCACTGGAAACTGCAAAGTTGGTCTGGGACTGGCTGTTCAAGGTCAATGAAGGCATCTCAACTCAGAGAGACTCAAGAATCAATGTTCTTCGCAATCTCTTCAACCGCTTCAAGAGAAATGACAATGAAAATGTCCAGCTCATGTTCGATCGCTTGACTGATATCACCAATGAGCTGCATGCTCTCGGCGCCACTGAGATCACCAAGCATGAGATCGTGAAGAAGCTTCTGAGATCACTTGACAACTTGTTTGACACCTTAACCCTGATGATTCAAGAACGTCCTAACTTCAAAGATCTCGATTCGTTTGACATACTCGAGAGGCTCAACACACATGAGTTCTAGTTATATGAGAAGCGTGATATCTATGGTCCCAACTATGGCCGAACCCGTGCTCTGAAGGAAAAGGTTGTTTCCTCATCTGAAGAAGAATCTGACTGTAGCTCTAATGATCCCGAAGTGCTTGGCAAAGAACTTGCAATGCTTGTGACGAAGTTTCAGAAGTTCTCCAAGAAGAATCGATTCAGCAAGTCTTCAAGATCTAGCTTCAAGAATGACGAGGGTTCATCATGTGACTACAAGAAGAGGACTTGCCACAAATGCAAGAAGACAGGCCACTACATCTATGAGTGTCCACACTGGGATAAGGAATCGAAGAAGAAGAAGAAGAAGAAGAGAAAGGAATATGATTCTGATGACAAGAAGAAGAAGAAATCTTCAAAATCTTCTTCAAAGTCTTCATCAAAGTCTTCATCTCACAAGAAGACCTCATCAAGCAAGGCTCCTGCATTTATTGGAAAGAAAATTGATTCAGAGGAGGAGTCTGCCTCTGAGGTGGCGGAGGTGGAGTCACATGAGGAGTCTGATTCAGGCGTGGCAAGCCTGGCTCTGGCATCAGCGTTCGTCGCCCAGTCTATCTTCAACACTGAAGACAATGGTCACACTGTTGACGCCAAAGCTGATGATGACGACTCTCCTCCTACCTACTGATGACCCACAAGTGTAGGGGATCTATCATAGTCCTTTTGATAAGTAAGAGTGTCGAACCCAACGAGGAACAGAAGGAAATGACAAGCGGTTTTTAGTAAGGTACACTACAAAAAAAGACACATTCGTGACATTTTGGCCGAACGAAAAAAAATTTGTCATACTTATGACACTTCTATGACGATAATTGTGAGAAAACCCGGTATCATCATAGATGCGGTGGGCTCGTACTTCTATGACAAACAATCATGAAAGAAAATGGGCTTTTCATCCTAGGTGGGCCGGAGACGCAGCTGCATGACATTCTTTAGGCCGTCCATGACGGAAAAAATCATGGTAGAAGCGAGGGCGAGGAAAATTTTGGGGAGTTCCCGGTTACGGTGGGTAGTAGGGGGCCGAGCGATGTGTGTTTCTCTCATACACGTACGCGCGTGTGTGCGAGGCGTTGGGATTTAACTGAACCCGAGCGAGGCGTCGCCTAACTGAACCCAAGCGATTGCACTGTAGGCTACACATTATTGAACCCGAGCAATCGAGCGATTCCTTCGCTACTGCTCCTAACTGAAGCCGATCGATGCTGCCTCTGGATGAACAGTGAGCGTTGCTGGGGGGATTTGGATGAACAGTGAGCGGAGGGGTGGATGAACATAACCCCGTGGTGTTGCCTCTGGATGAACAGGACCCCGATCGATCGAGCCAGTTGGGGCTGGATGAATAGGACCCCATGGAGGGCTGGATTAACAGGACGACCCCGTGGAGGGCTGGATGAACAGTAGACGGTGGAGGGGTGGATGAACAGTAGCTCGTGGTGGGGTGGTTGAACAGGAGCCCGTCGAGAGGGGTGGTTGAACAGTAGCCGGTGGAGTAGCACACGGTGGAGGCTGGATGAACAGGAGCCCGTGGATGAACAGTCGCAGGTGGAGGCTGGAGGAGGTCGACTGTGGATGAACATTAGCCCGTGGAGGCTGGAGGAGGTCGACGGTGGAGATGAACAGTATCCCAGGGAGTCCCGTTTTGCGGTACACCAGACCCCTCCCGATGAACAGGACCACCATTTTGACCGTAGCGCTCCAACATAAGTCTGTTTCCTCCGTTTTGCGGTACGCCACACCCCTCCCGATCAACAGGACCCCGTTTCGACCATAGGAGGTCCAACACAAGTCTGTTTCCTCCATTTTGCGGTATGCCAGACCCCTCGCGATGAACAGGATCCCGTTTCGAACGTGGCCGGTCGAACACAAGGCCGTTTCCTTCGTTCTGTGGTACACCAGGCCTCGTTTCCATCACCTGTTCCGTCCAAGCCCCCCCCCCCCGGTTGGCTCCCCATGAACACGACGATGATGCTGTTTCTCCGTTCTGACCCAGCCATGTACACGAGCCTTGGCCGTACATATGCGCGAGTAGGCGTTCGAGACCCCGCCCGTATGTACGTACGTGGCCGTATTTACTTTCTCCCACCCTAGCTGTTGTACGTACGTGTACATGCTACGTGCGCGCCTCTACTATGACACGTGCGTGCCTCTACATCAACCAGTATGTACGTACACGTTCGCGACCAGAATGACAACGCTACGTACCCTTCGACCAGGTGGGTCCCGACTGTCAGGCACTTCCTTGCGTGTGAAGATGTAGCTGGTGGGTCCCAGCAGTTAGGGGGGCGAATCGCTTTTTTTTTGCCTGGACACACTTCCTTGCGTGTGAAGATGTAGCTGGTGGGTCCCAGCAGTCAGCGGGGAAACATTTTTTTCGCGAAATACGGTGTCTTGTCCGGTGGGTCCCTGCTATCAGTTGGAGGAATAATTATTTTGCACGTAATAAGGAGGCACTTCCTTGCGGCCACTGTGGACCCAGCTGTCAGTCTCTCCACGTACAGTACTCTTCCGATGGAAGTCGTTCCTTGACCACGTTAACTGTGACGCCCCCGATTCAATCGTACACTAATCATGCACACAAACGTGTACGATCAAGATTAGGGACTCACGGGAAGATATCACAACACAACTCTAAAAACATAAATAAGTCATACATGCATCATATTACAAGCCACGGGCCTCGAGGGCTCGAATACAAGTGCTCGATCATAGAGGAGTCAGCGGAAGCAACAATATCTGAGTACAGACATAAGTTAAACAAGTTGCCATAAGATGGCTAGCACAAACTGGGATACAGATCGAAATAGGCGCAGGCCTCCTGCCTGGGATCCTCCTAAACTACTCCTGGTCGTCGTCAGCGGCCTGCACATAGTAGTAGGCACCTCCGGTGTAGTAGGAGTCGTCGTCGACGGTGGCGTCTAGCTTCTAGGCTCCAGCATCTAGTTGCGACAACCAGAGAGAAAGGAAAGGGGGAAAAGGGGGAGAAAGCAACCGTGAGTACTCATCCAAAGTACTCGCAAGCAAGGAGCTACACTACATATGCAGGGGTATATGTGTAAAGGGCCGTATCGGTGGACTGAACTGCAGAATACCAGAATAGGAGGGGGATAGCTAATCCTGTCGAAGACTACGCTTCTGGCCACCTCCATCTTCCAGCTTGTAGAAGAGAGTAGATGGTAAGTTCACCAAGTAGCATCGCACAGCATAATCCTACCCGATGATCCTCTCCTCGTCGCCCTGTGGAAAAGCGATCACTGGGTTGTCTGTGGAACTTGTCTGGGTGTGTTTTATTAAGTATCCGGTTCTAGTTGTCATAAGGTCAAGGTACAACTCCGGGTCGTCCTTTTACCGAGGGACACGGCTATTCGAATAGATCAACTTCCCTGCAGGGGTGCACCACATAACCCAACACGCTCGATCCCATTTGGCCGGACACACTTTCCTGGGTCATGCCCGGCCTCAGAAGATCAACACGTCGCAGCCCCACCTAGGCCTAACAGAGAGGTCAGCACGCCAGTCTAAATCCTATGCGTGCAGAGGTCTGGGCCCATCGCCCATTGCACACCTGCATGTTGCGTACGCGGCTGGAAGCAGACCTAGCCCACTTAATACAAGAGCAGGCTTACGGTCCAATCCGGCGCGCGTCGCTCAGTCGCTGACGTCACGAAGGCTTCGGCAGATACCACGACGTCGAGTGCCCATATCTCTCCCGCGTAGTTGGTTAGTGCGTATAGGCCAGTAGCCAGTCTCAGACCAAATACCAAGATCTTGTTAAGCGTGTTATTATGAAGTAACCACGGACGCCGACCAGGGCCAGGCCCACCTCTCTCCTAGGTGGTCTCAACCTGCCCTGTCGCTCCGCCATAAAGTAACAGTCGGGGGCCGTCGAGAACCCATGCCCACCTCTACCGGGATGGAGCCACCTGTCCTTCCAGCCCCCACATCAGAATCACTTGCGGGTACTCAACGAGCTGACCCGACTTTAGTCACCATCTGTACAGTATGTATATATGTATAATATATACCCGTGATCACCTCCTGAGTGATCACGGCCCGATAGTATAGCAAGGCAGACTGACAAGAATGTAGGGCCAATGATGATAAACTAGAATCCTATACAAGGCATTTACGATTGTGGGTAAGGTATCAATTACTGTAGCAACAATGACAGGCTATGCAACAGAATAGGAGTAACCAAACAGTAACATGCTACACTACTCTAATGCAAGCAGTATAGAGAAGAATAGGCGATATCTGGTGATCAAGGGGGGCTTGCCTGGTTGGTCTGGCAAGAAGGAGGGGTCGTCAACTCTGTAGTCGAACTGGGCAGCAGCAGCGTTGGTCTCGAGGTCTACCGAAGAAGAAGAGGGGGGAAGAAAAGGTAAATACGGAGCACACAAGGCATCACAGAATATAGTATGGCAACAAGCAGTGCTAGGGGTGACCTAATGCGGTAGGAGGTGATACCGGCGAAGGGTGGAAACAACCGGGAAAGTATCCCCGGTGTTTCACGTTTTCGGATGGATGAACCGGAGGGGGAAAGTTGCGTGTTTGCTATGCTAGGGATGTGTAGCGGACGAACAGGCTGCGTATTCAGGTTCGTCTTGTCATTTTGAGCAACTTTCATGTACAAAGTTTTGTCATCCGAGTTACGGTTTATTTTATATGATTTTCTAAATTTTAATCATTTTTAGAATTTATTTAATTATTTAATTCTAACTTTATCCAGAATAGTGCATGCTGATGTCAGCATGACATCAGTAGTCAACAGAGGTGTTGACTGGTCAAACTGACGTGTGGGTCCCACTGTCATTGACTGAGTTAGTTAAACAGAATTCATTAGTTTAAGTAGGTGATTAGTTTAATCTAAACATGATTAACTAAGTTAATTAATTATTCTCTCTTTTTTTAGATCCAGGGGGCTGGGCCCCACTAGTCAGTGGGCCAAAAGGCCTTAGAGGGTCAACGGGCGCGGGCGGAGCCGGGTGACGGGCACCAGTCCGCATGACTGGGCGCTGCGGCCAGCGGGTGAAGGGGGCGGCGCCAGGCCCGACGTCGGCGACCGTGGCTAGAGCGGGGCGGCGCCGCGAGGCCAACCGGAGTGAAGGGATGAGCAGCGACGTCGGGGATGAGCAGCGGCACCGGGGGAGGCAGGGCATGAGCGGGTGGAGGTGGCCACCGGCGGGAGGTAGGCTGCGGTTGCGTGCGCGTAGGCGATGGCACGGTGAGCGCGCATCAGGCGCGGCCGGAGATGGCACCGGCGTGCACGGTGGTGGGGAGCGGGGCGCGCGGTGACGAGGCGAGCCGAAGAAGGCGAGTGTGCGGCCGACGCGGGGAGAGGAGGAGGGAAAGGCGGCGGCTCACGGCGGGGAGTAGGGTCCAGGGCAGCGGGCTCTATGAAGGTTGATGCAGTGGGGGCTAGCGACGGCGGGGACGAGGTTGAGGATGGAGAGGATGGTGAGGCGGCGACGTGACGATGTCGGCAGGTGCCGAGGTCGGGTGCCGGCAGGGACGACGGGCGTCGATGGGGTGAAGAGGTCTGGGGAGGCCGGCGGGGTTGAGGCGAGGAGACGGGGCAGCGCGCGTGGGGGCCGGCGAGGGAGGTCCGGTGAGGACGAGCTCCGGGCACGGGGCGACATCGAGCGGCCTCCCTCCTCAATCCCGATCCAATCGAGGAGAGGGGGATATATTTTCGTGGGGGCGGGGGGAGTGAGGTGTCGGTGGGTTAGGGTTTCCCCCCTGGTGGGGATATGGAGAGAGTGGAGGGGCCGGCTGGGCCAAATGGGTCAGCCAGCTGGGCTTTCTGGCCCAGTTGGCGAGGGGGGCATTTTCTCCCTTTTTTTGTTCTGTTTTCTTTTCCTTCTTTTATTCTATTACTTTTTTTGTTTTCTTTTCTTTTAGTTTTATAAAATTTAACAGCGACAACTAATTTGGTGTTATTAAGTAGGTCACAGCCCCAAATATTTTGGCACTTTAAATAAAGTATTTTGCATTTGCTAATTATCTTAAAAGCATTTTAGATAATTGTTTTATCACTTTTTTCGTTTATTTAGTGCATTTAAGTATTTTATTAAAATATGATTTCTCCGCCAACATTTATTATGGATTATTTGACATATTAGGAACAATTTAGTTTTGACTTTTGAAAACTTTAATTGTTTTGACTTTAATTCAAATTTGAATTTGGAACGGTTCTGAACTAACGCAAGATTATCAACAATAATCGAGGTGACATGGCATCATTACCAGAGGGTTACTGTAGCTTGATTACCTGGGCGTCACAATTCTCCTCCACTACAAGAAATCTCGTCCCGAGATTTAAGAGGGGGACTAAGGGGAAAATTCTGGTTACAAAATTCTAACGGATCTTCTCAATCTTGGTTGCTCTTCTCGAAGAGGTCGATCCATTACGTTGAAGTCTTTATTTCTCTGCTCCAGGTCATCATGATCAATTCGTCATCCTTTCTTCGGGATCTCCATCGTCCTACGAACTCGAGCAAGGGGAAAAACTCCGGAAGAACACATCTCCACAAAGCTGGGCATCTGATGGTGAACTTAATGGGAAATACACAAGGTACCCCACGAGTTGTATTTCAGTGAATTCGTTGAGTGCAATATACGATGGTACCAAGGTTTCAAACGGGTAGGCAATCAATCGATGACTAGACAGAAGCTGGAATGGGGGCTTGAACAACGAGAATAACATGGTGTTTGATTCCAGGATGAATAATGGTATAGCATTCAGCTCGTGAATCACATACGAAGCCAAGTGCAAAGGATACATTAGAATCCGGGTTATAAAGAAGTGTCAGGTTTCGATCTAGTGGACCTGTGGGTTATGGGCTCACCATGTGGGTTAAAAGTAGGAGTGGTGACATCTTGCGTGATCATGTAAGCAAGGCATGTCAGAGGATAGCCTGTCAATTATGTCGGCAACAACATCGGTACCAAGGGCGAGGGACGAAGAGAACCATTTCCTGCTCGTTGAACGAGGCGGACCAGTAGGCAAAGTTCTCGTCCATCGGTGGCTACCGGAACGTCATCAACAATAGTAACAGGGTTACACCAGACAAGATGGTACACCGAGGTGTTTACATAAGCAGGGAAATATTACTGCTTATATAGATCACAAGAAGGTTTAAACAAAACAACGGAAAGGAAAATGTGCTTAAACACATATTTCAAGGGTATATCCTTCCCAAGGACACGCAGAGTATGATATCCATGATAGGAAATAATGTAGAAAACCCTTTAGGTAAGGGGAGAGAAATTTCATGACATTACCCATACAACGGTGTTTGGATAATTGATAAAGAAACATTTAGCATTGTGCTTCAAATGTTATTATTGATGATTGGAGTACCACAAACATGCTTCAAGATAGCGTTCACATGGTCTTCGAGCAAGGTCGGACTTTGGATACTCAAAGGATTCATCAGGAACAACTTATAGAATAAGTCTTACAATTTTCTCCAGGAAGAATGGTTATCCTTGCAAAAGAAATTATAATGATAGGTCCTCCAGCCAGGGGGGTGCTAGGCATGACGTCATATTACCGGGTCATCAAAGGACCAACATCATAACTCCTGGAAAGTTATCCCAACCATCATATCTGACCGAGATTCAGATCCGATTAATGTCATGATACCTCAGACTCAGGATGTCCGAGAAGAAAAGGTGCAACACAAATCGACGAAATGACATTGCAAGATTCTTGGGAAATGAACTATGGGAGCGAGTTCCTGAAATAGTAGTTCATCATTAAACCAAGGAGGGGATGAGAAGGTGGCTGATGGGCTCAGCGGCAATTCATCGAGAATTCCAAACGGATGGATTTCCACAATAATGTGAACAAGGAGATGACACTTGTCAATTCAAATGATATAATGTTGTATGCTCTAGGAAAACATACACCATCAATCATTAGTGGAAAGATGTGCCCGAAATATGACCTTAGGCAGCAAGATCAATGTTAGAGTGACGATTCAATATCAACGGTCTAAGAACGAACTGTCGATTGTTAACTTCAAAGCAATAGGGTTGCCAGAAGTACAGAACTCAAAGAGTATCTATTGGTATGCTGGTTAAAAACAACATGGGGACCAAGGAAGAATGGTGATGGTGAGAAGTATCATCATATCGAGAATTTCTAAGAGGTGGATCAATCCCCACAACATTCTCGACATAAAAGACAGTAATACTTCAAGGCGGAACACAACACTAGCCGCAGAGCAAGTTGTATTCAGAATGTGGACAAGTTCGCTATAAAAGGAAGTCAATGGTGTTGTCGATGATAATAAAAATCATCAAGGGCAAGGAGGGTATTTCTCATCATGATCACAGTTGACATCTTGGAAGAAGTCAAAGTGTTGAAGGTGATCTGACACATTTGTCGGGAGGTTTCACGAGGATGCAATCAACCAACAACGACAAAAGCAAGGGAATGATGAAGTGGCAAGTTATAGGATCTATATATAAGATGCAAGCTCGGAACCAAGGTTGCCTTTCAAGACAAGCAACACGATGTTGAAAGCTCAACGTAAGTCGTGCTTACACACTAAAGAATGCGTGCACTAGAGGACGCGATAGCACAGTCAAAGGTAGCAAGACTAGGATGCAGTCGATAGTCTAGGAATAACCAGATTGAGTTCAGAATTTCCTAGTAAAAATACTAGGGATATTTGATTTGTAGTGCGGAATAATTTCACTAGTCGGTGTCCTCGGTTGACAACAACCCAGAACCCATAGAGTGAATACGACAAAGAAAGTCATTACTTCAACAAAGTTAATAAGATCTGGTGCAATGGCAAGACATCTTCGAGATACCAGGGGATAATACTCGAAGGTAGAACATGTTAGAAGCAGAACCGGGTCATTAACCTATGATAGTAGATACTTCAACCTTGCCAAAATAGACGAGGCACTGGAATGAATTCCCATCAGATATATCAGATCAGGACAACATGGTCGGAACCATAACTGTAAGGAATCAATTTCAAGAATACCGAAAGAATCATACAGCTGGATAATCATTTTGCAAGAAGCTTCCGAGACGGTCTACATCATTTTCATGGGCATGAACACAAAGTTCAAGGTCGACTCCCACTTCTTTAATGCATATCATTTCATTCACCTCTCGCTTTGATATATCTGTAGTGTTGGAATTTTATCTGGTAGAACACCGGAAGAGTATGACTTGTGAAAACTTTCAGGTTCTCACGGTTTAGGGGAAGGCATAGTGTCAGGACCCCGACTCAATGTCACATCGATCTAGCCCGTAACACCTCATATCACTTTGCGGCCTCACGCACGGTATTCCCACGGGTGTCGCCTTACCTTTGCCCGGGACCGTTTGCGCCTTTTGGCACACGTATATAATAGTGTTGCTAGCATCCATATGATAAGGAGCCCGGGCTGACATGGCTAGTCGTAAACCCAAAGTGGCATAGACTTACAGGGATAGGCATCCATGACCCAGCATCGAATGTGTCGGTCATCACCGAGTAAGTTCCGGGCTGTAGCACTGGGCTAGCAGGACTCTGGTAGACCGGGCTGTAGCGGGCTAACAGGACTCCGGTACTCAACGCGTGACATTTCCCCGAAGGGACAGACACAGGAACGAAGAAGGACACATGCCGGCCAGCCTAAGTGTTCCGGAGCAGTAGCAAGCTACCAGTGGAAACACTAGGAGACATTTCCCGGTAAGAGAGTCTACTAAGGAAAATCAACTAGATAGTCAGATCCCACACATACCAAGCATTTCAACCATACACACAATATGCTCGATATGTGCAAATACAACAAGGCATCACAACATGACTCTATGACACAAGTACTTTATTTAAAGGCTCAGAGAGCCATACATAGCATACACACAAGTACGGGTCACACGACCCGGCATTCAAGTCATACAGTCATACAAACCAGCAGCGGAAGTAACTTGTCTGAGTACAGACAACTAGTAAAATAAAAGAGGCTTGGAAAGCCTAGCTATACTATGTGGTCCTTCACAAGCTCAGGATCACCACCTGGGTCTTAGCCTACTCATTGATGTCAACGTCTACGAAGAACCCATCAGAAGGGGTTGCAGCGTCTTCTGTAAAAAAAAGTAAATTATAGCAACATGAGTACAAAGGTACTCAGCAGGACTTACATCAGATCCTACATACATGCACATTATCAAGAAGGGTTGGTGGAGTTATTGCAGCAAGCTAGCTTTGACTCTTGGCTAAGCTATCCTATGAGACTCCAACTTGAAATGGTTTTGCGCACACGAGTCCACTACTCATCACTCAATACACTACCAAGGATCCACCTCCGTCTTCCTACGGAGGAGCCATCCTCGGCACTCACGCTTATCTTGAGGCTTTTAGTAGTTTCCATTTACTTGTCTATGAACTGTATAGGCAACCAAGTAGTCCTTTACCGCGGACGCGGCTATTCGAATAGATTAGGTTAACCCTGCAGGGGTGTACTTCTTCATACACGCTCTCACCACTTACCGCCGTTTACACGACATGTACTCGGCAACCTTCAAGTGGAAGCCCAACGTGGGTGTCGGCCACGACCTACCTAGACACCTAAGTCTCTAGTCTAGGTTTATCGCCTATTTGGGTTCCATCCATGAGGAGATCCGGCCGAAGTTTCGCTCACAGCCCCAAACGATGTGAACAGGGTTCCCGAGATAGCAAACGGGCATCCGGTACACCCGGCCACGTACCTACCGCATCACAGCCCACCCCTATGGTCAGCGCTGTCCACGGCCTCCAGTAGGCTACAAACACCAGAAACTACTTGCAACTCCTGGACAGAAGACTAGGGTGAATAAGAAGCCGAGAGGGTCCATTGGTTTCGGGCCCAATGCAGGTAGTAGCTGAATCTTAAATCACACATACAGATCTCAGTGCTTAAGGACGGCTTCAATGAAACAACCCACCATGTACTCCTACATGGCCTCTCATTGATACCTTTACCAAATCGTGTTCAACACACCACTCTCAACTGATATGATCATTTCACTCTAGCCCATCACCCAGATGAACCAGACCTGACACAACTCTAAGCATAGCAGGCATAGCAAGGTAGGAACAACACATACATATGGCTCAAACAACTCCTACACATGCTAGTGGATTTCATCTAGTTACTGTGGCAATGACAGGTCATGCAGAGGAAATGGGTTCAACTACCGAAGCACACAGCAGTTTGAAACGCGTTGTCTTAATGCATTAAAAGAGAGCAAGAGCGAGAACATGGGATTGTATCGATATGATCAAACGGTTGGTTGCTTGCCTGATGGGTCGATGCACTGATACGGTTCTTCGCTAGGGTAATCACGATACTCCTCGGAGGTAGAACCTGCCGCAAAGAACACCGATACACAACCATCACCAAACAATGTGCGACAATATGATGCATGCATGAAACATGGCAATATGAGTGTGTTGGGCTAATGCAACTAAGACCAGAAGGGTTTGAACCAATTTGAACCAAAGAATTCAAATTTCAAACTCATACATGGCCCTTTAAAGTGTTTTATCTTGTTCTGCATTAAACATCAAGTTAACTTGTTTAATCATGCATGGAAACAGTACAGATGGATAGATTGGATTTTTCTGATCATTTTTCATATATAACTTTTTTGATTTGGAGTTACAGATTAAAAGTTATGAATTTTAGAAGTTTGGGTTATTTTCTGAAATTTATAAATCATTTCTGATTTATTTTAATTCCAAGAACAAATACTGCGTCAGCATGACGTATCAGTGACGTCAGCAGGTCAACGTGGTTGGTCCAGGTCAAACCTGGCCAGTGGGGTCCACTAGTCAGTGACTCAGTCAGCTAACAGGGTTAATTAGTACTAACTAAAAGTTAATCTTGGCTAATTAGTCCCTGGACCCACATGTCAGTGACTATGGGATTAGCTTAAGTTAATTTTAACACTTAGCTAATTAACAGGGGCCGGGGCCCGCATGTCAGTGAGAGAGAGGGGTCAAACCTCGCCGGTCAAAGCGGTCAACCCGCCGGCGTTTAGCCGCCGGCGACGACAGAGACGGCGGGGCGGCTCGGAAATGCACTACAGGGCACCATTCGAAGCGCAGATTGCACCTATGGGTTCCTGGGAGTGAGGCGCATCCATTGGAGGCGGTGGTAGGAGCTGTGGTGGTCGGGATCGACGGCGGTGACCAAATCGGCGGCGGCCGGAGTTCGGATGGGTTCGGTTTGGCGCTAGGGGACACAACAGGTCGAACGGCCGGGCGCGCCCGGCTCCTGGGGGAGTGCTGATCACGGGGCAACGCTCGGACGCGGGTGGCAGCAGCTGTGGCTGCGACGGCGCCATGGACAGCGGCGGCAAGCTCTTGGGCGTGGCAGCGCTAGCGCTAAAGGGAGAGTTAGACTGCGAGGAGAGAGGGGAAAAGCGTAGGAGCTCACAAGGGGTCGGGAGAGAAGCTCGGTGGCCTCAGGGAAGCTTCGGCGATGGCGAATTGACGACGGCGATCTCCGGGCACCGGAGATGAAAACGATGACGCTCCGGTCGACTGGGGCCTCCTCTGGTCGCGTGCGTCGGGGGTGTAGCTCCACGAGGTCAGGGCAGAGCCCAGGGATGCAGAGAGGGAGCAAGGGGGTGGCTGTGGCGGCGGTGGTTGCGAGCGGCGGCGGCGGCGGCTCTCGGTGGGGAGAACAGAGGAGGGGGAGGAGCGAAGAAGAGTGAGGGAGAGAGCGAGGGGGTCCAGGGGGTCGGGGCGGCGCCGAGGAGAAGACGCGAGGCGTCGCGGTGGCCAGGCGACGCAGGCAGGCAGCCTGGTGGCGTGGCGCCCGCGCGCGCGCCGGCGTGCTCCTCTCTGCCTGCCTAGCGAGAGGAAGCAGGTGGCTGGCACGGGCCAGCACAGTGCTGGGCCGGCCAGTGGGCTGCCAGGTGGGCTAGCCGCGCAGGTAAGTGGCCCTTTTTATTTCTTTTCTATTTTGCAGGTTTGTTTTGAATTTGGTTTTGAAACCAATTCAATTTATTTTGCTTCTGACAATATTTTTAGGAGCTAAAAGAATTAAAACAAAGCTCCACAAAATATTTCAGAATTATTGGACCTATATTTATTTAATAGTAGATATAAATCCAATTCAAATAATTATTGATTTAATTCAAATGCCCAAAATAAATGTTTCTGAGACACCAAAAATATTGGTTTGGATTTTACCTCTTGCCAATATTTCCAGAGGATAACAGGAACATTTTCTTGGACTTATTTGAAGCGATTTAAATGTTGGTTATTTTTAGAGGTTTCCTGAGGCTTTTGAAAATTCCTCAATTCAAATTTCATTTGAATTTAAACATGATGCACACATGGAAGCTAGCGTAGGTCAGGCCAGAACTAGGGATGTGACACATAGGTTCGACCCATCGGGCATCTTAGTAACATATACCACAAGTCTCAAAAGTAAATGCACAAGCTCGAAAGCAGAGCATGGTTGGTCAAGCAGAGGATACAATGTACCAAAGGCATCATGTATCAGGGGAAGATCTCACAAGGTGATTGAATATGAAGGACACTTTCGGATAAAAAAAATCCAACAATGGATATGGCGATCCACAATGGAGCTGAGGTGAGTATCGATACCCAATCAGAGGAAGAAATCGGTTTATAGAACATCTGAATAATTCAATGTTTAAATAACAAAGGAATTATGATTTTAAAATCAAGGGACCGGGATCAAACGCTCTGATCAAGGATGGATAAGTTGAATAGACTTAGGGGTACAATCGATGGCAATTTGACTGGTCGAGATCCATCTCATGTTTAAAATGATGTCTGAGCCGAAAGGATGAATTCTTGGATCTGATTAAGGATTGCAACATTCGCAACATATTGAAACAAGGGACCCAAGATGATAAAGGCAAAGGACATCCATGAATATTGCTAGTTATTTGGAATTAACCAAAATGCAGGCAGACAAGCATTTCAAAGGCCATAGGCTAATGAGGATTCTCGAAAGATCGGATAGTATTTTGAAGAATTTTGTGAAACACATGAACAACTAGGGATGAGCGGATACTCGGTAAGAGAGAGGAATTATCCGTAGGGGTATTCATTCGGCAAAGAATTGCAAGGCAGTAGGCACAAAGTATTCTTGAAACAATAGAGAGAATTTCGATGTATCTTGTAATAACAAGATGAACTGGGAAGCATTATATGAATGGCGAGTATGCGTGGTTATCCATAGGGTTTATCGATGGAGGGGAATTGCAAAAGCGATGCCATAAAGTCTCAAGAGAACATCGGAGAGTATCTTCGGATGCTTCTGGTGGAGCAGACGATCATCTGTAATAAGGGGCTCTCCGGGAGAAAGTATTATCGAGAACCTTGAGTCAGAGTTAGTATAATCATTTAACCCGGATAGAAGAGATGTTAGAGTTCCAAAGTATAGGTCGAGGAATAAAAGATCCTACTACCACCCAATGGCGACGTGTGCCCGTAAGACACACATCCATGTTAGTAAAAGTTTTGCAATGTCTAGACTCAACTTCGGCCAAGGAGTTGGAAAGGGGGATTCCTACAGGCAGTCGGCTCTGGTACCAACTTGTGACGCCCCCGATTCAATCATACACTAATCATGCACACAAACATGTACGATCAAGATCTGGGACTCACCGGAAGATATCACAACACAACTCTAAAAACATAAATAAGTCATACAAGCATCATATTATAAGCCAGGGGCCTCGAGGGCTCGAATACAAGTGCTCGATCATAGACGAGTCAGCGGAAGCAACAATATCTGAGTACAGACATAAGTTAAACAAGTTGCCATAATATGGCTAGCACAAACTGGGATACAGATCAAAAGAGGCGCAGGCCTCCTGCCTGGGATCCTCCTAAACTACTCCTGGTCGTCGTCAGCAGCCTGCATGTAGTAGTAGGCACCTCCGGTGTAGTAGGAGTCCTCGACGGTGGCGTCTGGCTCCTAGGCTCCAGCATCTGGTTGTGACAACCAGAGAGAAAGGAAAGGGGGAAAAAGGGGGAGAAAGCAACCGTGAGTACTCATCCAAAGTACTCGCAAGCAAGGAGCTACACTACATATGCAGGGGTATATGTGTAAAGGGCCGTATCGGTGGATTGAACTGCAGAATGCTAGAATAGGAGGGGGATAGCTAATCCTGTCGAAGACTACGCTTCTGGCCACCTCCATCTTGCAGCATGTAGAAGAGAGTAGATGGTAAGTTCACCAAGTAGCATCGCATAGCATAATCCTACCCGACGATCCTCTCCTCATCACCTTGTGGAAAAGCGATCACCGGGTTGTCTGTGGAACTTGTCTGGGTGTGTTTTATTAAGTATCCGGTTCTAGTTGTCATAAGGTCAAGGTAAAACTCTGGGTCGTCCTTTTACCGAGGCACACGGCTATTCGAATAGATCAACTTCCCTGTAGGGGTGCACCACATAACCCAACACGCTCGATCCCATTTGGCCGGACACACTTTCCTGGGTTATGCCTGGCCTCGGAAGATCAACACGTCGCAACCCCACCTAGGCCTAACAGAGAGGTCATCATGCCAGTCTAAATCCTATGTGCGCAGAGGTCTGGGCCCATCGCCCATTGCACACCTGCACGTTGCGTACGTGACTGGAAGCAGACCTAGACCCCTTAATACAAGAGCAGGCTTACGGTCCAATCCGGCGCGCACCGCTCAGCCGCTGACGTCACGAAGGCTTCGGCTGATACCACGACGTCGATTGCCCATATCTTTCCCGCGTAGTTCGTTAGTGCGTATAGGCCAGTGGCCAGACTCAGATCAAATACCAAGATCTCGGTAAGCGTGTTATTATGAATTAACCACGGACGCCGACCAAGGCCAGGCCCACCTTTCTCCTAGGTGGTCTCAACCTGCCCTGTCGCTCTGCCACAAAGTAACAGTCGGGGGCCGTCGGGAACCCAGGCCCACCTCTACCGGGATGGAGCCACCTGTCTTTCCAGCCCCCACATCGGAATCACTTGCGGGTACTCAACGAGCTGACCCGACTTTAGTCACCATCTGTACAGTATGTATATATGTATAATATATACCCGTGATCACCTCCCGAGTGATCACGGCCCGATAGTATAGCAAGGCAGACTGACAAGAATGTAGGGCCAATGATGATAAACTAGCATCCTATACTAGGCATTTTGGATTGCGGGTAAGGTATCAATTACTGTAGCAACAATGACAGGCTATGCAACAGAATAGGAGTAACCGAACAGTAACATGCTACACTACTCTAATGCAAGCAGTATAGAGAAGAATAGGCGATATATGGTGATCAAGGGGGGGCTTGCCTGGTTGCTCTGGCAAGAAGGAGGGGTCGTCAACTCCGTAGTCAAACTGGGCAGCAGCAGCGTCGGTCTCGAGGTCTACCGGAGAAGAAGAGGGGGGAAGAAAGAGTAAATACGGAGCACACAAGGCATCACAGAACATAACATGGCAATAAACGGTGCTAGGGTTGACCTAACGCGGTAGGAGGTGATACCGGCGAAGGGTGGAAACAACCAGGAAAGTATCCCTGGTGTTTCACGTTTTCGGACGGATGAACCGGAGGGGGAAAGTTACATGTTTACTATGCTAGGGATGTGTAGCAGACGAACAGGCTGCGTATTCGGGTTCGTCTCGTCGTTCTGAGCAACTTTCATGTACAAAGTTTTTTCATCCGAGTTACGGTTTATTTTATATGATTTTCTAAAGTTTTAATCATTTTTAGAATTTATTTAATTATTTAATTCTAACATTATCCAGAATAGTGCATGCTGACATCAGCAGTCAATAGAGGTGTTGACTGGTCAAACTGACATGGGGGTCCTACTATCATTGACTGAGTTAGTTAAACATAATTCAATTAGTTTAAGTAGGTGATTAGTTTAATCTAAACAGGATTAACTAATTTATTTATTTATTTATTTATTTATTATTTTAATTATAGCTTTATTATTCTCTTTTTTTAGATCCAGGGGGCTAGGCCCCACTAGTCAGTGGGCCAAAAGGCCTTAGAGGGTCAACGGGCGCGGGCGAAGCCGGGTGACGGGCACCAGCCCGCCCGACTGGGCGCTGCGGCCAGCGGGTGAAGGGGGCGGCGCCAGGCCCGACGTCGGCGACCGTGGCTGGAGCGGGGCGGCGCCGCGAGGCCAATTGGAGCGAAGTGATGAGCAGCGGCGCCGGGGATGAGCAGTGGCGCCGAGGGAGGCAGGTTGTGAGCGGGTGGAGGTGGCCACCGGCGGGAGGTAGGCTCCAGTTGCACACGCACAGACGATGGAACGTGAGCGCGCATCGGGCGCGGCGGGAGATGGCACCGGCGTGCACGGTGGTGGGGACTGGGGCGCGCGGTGACGAGGCGAGCCGGGGAAGGCGAGTGCGCGGCCGACGCGGGGAGAGGAGGAGGGAAAGGTGGCGGCTCACGGCGGGGAGTAGGGTCCAGGGCAGCGGGCTCGATGAAGGTTGATGCAGTAGGGGCCAGCGACGGAGGGTACAAGGTCGAGGATGGAGAGGACAGCGAGGCGGCAACGTGACAATGTCCGCAGGCGCCGAGGTCGGGTGCTGGCAGGGACGTCGGGCATCGATGGAGCGACGAGGCCTGGGGAGACCGGCGGGGATGAGGCGAGGCGACGGGGTGGCGCAGGTGGGGGCCGGCGAGGGAGGTCCGGCGAGGACGAGCTCCATGCGCGGGGCGGCGTCGAGCGGCCTCCCTCCTCGATCCCGATCCAATCGGGGAGAGGGGGAGATATTTTCGTAGGGGGGAGTGAGGTGTCGGTGGGTTAGGGTTTCCCCCTTGGTGGGGATATGGAGAGAGTGGAGGGGCTGGCTGGGCCAAATGGGTCAGCCAGCTGGGCCTTCTGGCCCAGTTGGCCAGGGGGGCCTTTTCTCCCTTTTTTTTGTTCTGTTTTCTTTTCCTTCTTTTATTCTATTACTTTTTTTGTTTTCTTTTATTTTAGTTTTATAAAATTTAAAAGCGACAACTAATTTGGTGTTATTAAATAGATCACAGCCCCAAATATTTTGGCACTTTAAATAAAGTATTTTGAATTTGCTAATTATCTTAAAAGCATTTTACATAATTGTTTTATCGCTATTTTATTTTATTTAGTGCATTTAAATTTTTTATTAAAAGATGATTTCTCCACCAACATTTATTATGGATTATTTGTCATATTAGGAACAATTTAGTTTTGACTTTTGAAAACTTTAATTGTTTTTACTTTATTTCAAATTTGAATTTGGAAGGGTTCCGAACTAACGCAAGATTATCAACAATAATCGAGGTGACATGGCATCATTACCAGAGGGTTACTGTAGCTTGATTACCTGGGCGTCACATTAACCATGCCGCACAGAGAGCATCAGGGCGGTGGACGACGGCGAGGCCTAGGAAGGGGACGACGCGGAGCCGGTTAAGACGTGGCAGTGGAAGCCCACGCGGAGAGGAGTACGAGGGTTCAATAGTTCGGCTGCATTGTGCGGCTGCCGTCACTGCAGAATAACAGGGGTGTGGGTGAATAGAGGGATGGCCTGGCCAGTGATGGGAGTAGTAGGGGGCGGTGAGGCCTCCGCGGCATCACAGCTGGCCACGGGAGGCAGGAGCATGCGGCACGACCGGCGCTAGTTTGGGTGGCTGGAGAAAGAAGACTAGAGGTTGAAGAAGCACTACGGCCGTTGGATGGACATCGTACGGTCACTGGAGCTAGAATCGTTCATATTGACTAAGTTGACAAAGCCCTCCGTCCCCGTCAACTTAGTTGGCCCACAAGTCAGCCTCCTACTATAGTGGGTCCCAGCTAGCAGTGGGTATTAATTTTTTTGTGCGTAATAAGGAGGCACTTCCTTGCGTGCGAAGATATAGCTGGTGGGTCCGACCTGTCAGCAAGGGGAACATTTTTTCGCAAAATAGAGAGGCCCTTCCGGTGGGTCCCAGCTGTCAGGTGGAGGAATCATTATTTTGCGCGTAATAAGGAGGCATTTCCTTGTGTGCGGCCGTGGACCCAGCTGTCAGCCTCTCCACGTATAGTCCACGTCCGATGGATGTCGTTTGTTGACCATGTTGACCAGGGCGCGCCGAGAGCACCATGGCGGTGGACGACGGCAAGGCCTAGGAAGGGAACGACAGGGAGCCGGGGAAGACTCGTCAATGGTTGCCCACGCAGTGGGGAGGACGAGGGTTTACTGCTCCGGCTACCATCGCCGGAAAATAACAGGAGGTGTGGGTGAGTAGAGGAATGGCCTGGCCAGCAATGAAGTAGGGTTGGGCGGTGCGGCGTCTGCGGCAGCACATCCGGCCATGGGAGGCGGGAGCAGGCTGTCCCACCGGCGCTGGTTTGGGCGGCTGGAGCAAGAAGATCAGATATTGAAGAAGCAGCATGGCCGTTGGATTAACATCCAACGGTCGCTGCTGCTAGAATCGTTTGTGGACTAAGTTGACAAAGCCTTTAGTACACGTCAACCTAGTAGACCCACAAGTCAGCCTCCAAATATGTCCCAAACAGCATACAGCCTAAAATTTCTAGCCAGATTCAAATTAATTTTAAATCTAAAAATACCTTAAGTTAAATTCAATAAAATTTTACCTGCGCAAAAACAATGAAATTTAAAATATCAAAATCCGAAAGAAAAAAGTATTTTGGAACTAATTGCATGTTTGCTATATTTTTTCATTTTACAACCCATTTATTATTACTTATAGCCCGTTTCTTATTACTTATAGCCCATTTTCTGGGCAAAATGCATCCCTCCTTGTTTTGAAAGATTTCAGGCCCAGTAGGGCTTAGAAAAGCAAGTACGCCTTCGTTGGTTATTCTGCAAAAAAAAAATAGCTGGCTAGCCATTTTTAGAAAGGAAAAAAACAAACTGGGTCTGTCATGTGCTAAACATATGAAATAAAAGCCTGGGCTAGATGGGCCACAGGTCCCGCAGAACCCAGTTGATACTCTTCTCCCTCCCGAAAAAACAAAATTATTGCGCGCGCTGCTGGGTCCCTACTATTATCCTCACCATGTACAGTCACCTCCTTATTCCTCTTGGTTGTTGACCATGTTGACAACACCGAAGGGCGGCGGCGCGGCGAGCGAACCAAGGTGGAGGACGATGGTGAAGCCTCGGACGGGAACGAACATGAGCCGGGGAAGATGCACCGAGTTTTAGTGTGCGATGTGGCCATGATGCATGCGCGGCAGCACAGCCAGCCATGGGAGGCGGGAGCGGGCGGTTCCGCCGGCGCTAGTTTGGCTTTGGCACCTCAAGGAAGAAGAGACTAAAGAAACATGATAGGCGTTGAATGTCAATCCAACGGTCAAGGTTGGCACAATCGTTTGTTGACTAAGCCGACACCAAGTAGTATACTTTTTTATATATAGGAAGAAAAGAAAAACTGAGCTCATTCGCCTGATAAAATTCCCGAAACTTTGACCGTTCGATCTTGTGTCGCAACTAAAACTGCGAGGAAAATGCGTCCGTCTATTGTCCTCCTCCCAGGGAACGTTCGCCACATAAGTGACTAGCACCCTTGGTTTTCAACCGAGAGGTCTTGGGTTCGAGTCCGAGGAACTCTCAATTTTGTCCTCCTTCCTTCCTCACCAAAAAAGGGAAAGAAAATCAAAGACTTTAGAAGGCGTACAGAACAAGCTAGTGTACCAGTAAAGAGACGTTGCAGAGTTTTAGAAAAAAGAGAGACGTGCTCCTGTAGCTAGTTGGAATCCAAACCTAGATTATGACCATATATAGTGTTATGCTACTCTGCAAGTAATGAAACTGACATATCCAATGTTAGCTTCTCCTCTTCTCTACTTACTCTGCCTAGCATCAGAAGCTCTGGCCGCAGCAACCATGTCCATCGGCTGCTTGTCCACCTGCTCTTCAGCAGGCAACAACCAGATATGCGCCAAGTCGCCACCCGTACCATCGCCTGTGGGTCTCATCACACCCCCCCCCCCCGGCACGCGCACCGCAGCCGATTGCTCATTGCAACCCGGTGCCGTTGGTGTGGTGCCACTACTTCAAATCACGCAGAGGCATCCATCGTGTCTCGACCACAATCCTCAACCCTGGCCGAGACTTCTACAAATGCCCGAATCATGGGGTAATAATATGTTTAAGTGTTGTTCTGCTGCTTTCAGTTGCTGATTTTTTTAATAGTTTGGTTGATGATCTTCCAATTTGATTCGTGCAGAAAAGGGAAGATTCGTGTGATTTGTATTTCTGGGAAGTTGCTAATGTGGGGGAATGCAACTACGCTGATTATTTGGTTAGCCGAGGAATCCCAATACCAGCGGGTTGGGGTGTTGGACAAGTAACTGAAGGAATGGAAGAAGAGGAAGATGCAGAGCAAAAGGTTAAAGATGCAGTTCCTCTAATGATGGCCAAGCAACAGCTGCTGAATGGCCTTGACAGCAATGAGGAGATGAAAGAGCTTGTGAAGATAATGGGAAAAATCGATGTGCTCTGTAGGATGATTGTCTCTTTATTTGTAGTGGATGTAGCACTCGTGATGTATTCAGTGGCTATGACATGAGCACTTTGCTGAAACTAGTAATGAATGAAACATGTGTAGCAGGTTGGGCATAGTGTTGTGAACATCTAATGATTCTATTAACGAAAGTCAGGGGGTATCCCCTTTTGCTCATAAATAAATAAATATTAGAGGCCCTTTTGGTAATAAATAAATAAATTAGCAGAGGCCCTGTCGAGTCAGCTTTGTTCTCATTCGAAGACGTCGAGCAAATTGCAGTCCAACAGCAAACTATGTCATCAAATTCAAGTTTCACAGCCAAATATGAGTACAACTAAACAATAATGTCATCATGTTTTAGTCATCATACAATCACCAAACACAAATCGGCATACATAAAAAGTGATGTTCTCACAACAAAATACTAAACAACATGTTCATCAGGTTTCAGTTGTCATAGCAAACACAATTTCACATAGTAGATAAAAAACATCTTCTGACAGGCAAATACGACAAAAGCAATGTAATCATCATCTGCAGCAGCAGCATCAAAATCTTCGCCACGTGTATCAGTCTGCATCATAATTCCCCACGGTGTCATCTTCTTCTTCGTCCTCAACATCCTCGAATGTTTGCTTCTTCTTGATCAACTATTGTATGTCCACAGCACGACATGCAATCTTTTCGCCGGGATCATTGACGTGATGGTTCTCAAAGATATTAGGAACATCTGTGTTATCTTGTACATCAGGAGGAGTGTAAGCATCATCTTGTTGTGCAACTTCATTAAACGAATTCCTCTTCTCAAACATTTGCAATACTCTGCAGTCATCGCTACATGCAAATGTGTCTTCCAAGAAAAATATCTGTGTTGCTTGATTTGCCAAAATAAAAGGCTCGTTGGTCTGGTACGCTGCCTTGACATTGATGGATTTGAAATAATCATCATCTCTGGGTTTTGCGGTCCTGGAAAACAAGTTATACCAACGACAGCACAACAGAACCACACACCGATGATCCTTGAAACTGGAGATATACTGCAACTAAACAATGTCTGTTATGTTAGCATACATTTCAGTTGTCTCTTTGTCAATTGTATCCGTGCTCATGATGGCACTGTTTTGTGTCTTCCCGCCTTCATCTCGTGCAAGGGTGTTGTAGCGCACATCTCCAACAACGCAAGATTCATAATGTCTTACCCGAGTATCAGGACCCATTGCTAGTGAGTAAAGGGCATCATCAACTGCCTGCCCATCCTCCAGCATCTTCTTAACCTATTGTTAGAAAATAGGCAAGCTGATCATCTTATGTACTCAATATATTAAAAAAACTTCCAGTGCAATTCAAAAGCTTACATGGCTCTCGAACCATTTTGCACATCCTGCCATAACCAGTTTGTCGATGTTTCTTGGATTTTACGGTAGTAACTCCTTTTTGTAGATGCTGCACAACATAGTGATCGCGTCAAACATCTAAATATATAAGAATGTGCTGCAAGTTTACTAGATTACGATGTATAAGATGCAGTACTTAGCACTTACTTGATACAAGGTAGTATCTCAGGACAGATATTCAACACATAACAAACCATTTTGTCCAAATCTTTAGGTTTGTCCTCTTGTCGACTCTTCCCTGCAACTCGAACAGAATAATCGAAAACATTGAGCCCGGGATTGTCTTCACCCACCTCTTTGCTAAGATGATCAGCTGTTTCAATGTATTTTGAGCAGAATGTCAACGCTTCTGTAGCAATGTAGGCCTCTGCAATGGAACCCTCGGGTCTAGCTCTGTTCCTAACATAGCCCTTGAAAGTGCCTAGCCGCTTTTCAATACGGTACATCCAGCCATACTCTACTAGACCTCTAAGTAGTGCCCCATCAGGTAGATGAACAGCCAAATGCACCATCACATCAAAGAAGGCTGGAGGATATATCTTCTCAAGGTTGCATAGGATAGTTGGTATCTTGTCTCTAAGACGCTCCAAACCATCTATCCTGATATTTGTACTACAGAGTTCCCTGAAGAAGTGTCCCAACTCTGCAACTGCTCTGTATAAGTCAGGGCGGCCCAATCCTCTAAGGATAATAGGTAAAACCCTTTGAAGTGGGACGTGGAAGTCATGAGTTTTCAACCCTTGTACCTTGTTTCCATCTGCACTGACTCTCCTTTCAGTGTTGGAAGCAAATCCATGTGGGAATCTCACACGTGACAGGACCTCGCAGAATTCTTTTCTTTTTACCTTGTCCAAGACGTACACAGCTGGTGCCATATCCCGTGGTTTACCTTCATCTTGCACCTGCAAATCCTGTCTGATACCCAGGTGTGTCAAATCAATGCTAGATTATAAGGTATCTTTCGCCTTGCCTTCAATATTAAGAAGTGTGCCAATAATGCTGACACATATATTTTCCTCGATGTGCATCACATCAAGATTATGCTGCAGATCCAAATCTTTCCAGTACTCCAAGTCCCACAAAGTGGACCTGCGGGTAAATAATAATCTCTCTTCTGCCCTGCCACACTTCCTTTTCCCACTACCATTACCAGGATGGTTTCCTGGTGTAATATGCCTGGCCTTCTCTAATTCCACTTGCAACTCATCGGCGGTGAGCCTCTTTGGCGCTCCACGGTTTTCATGCTTTGCATTGAACACATGTCTTCGGTATTTTCTAGGATGCGGCTTGTCCTTGTCAAGGAAACGAACGTGTCCAATGTAACAGATCTTGCTAAGTATTGCGTATGACAGCGGATTCCTGTCACTGCGAACACATGCATTGTAACATTGTGTCGTGCGCCCTGACATAGTGCCCAAAGTTGGATAATCATGGATGCACCAAATTATAACAGCACACAGAAAGAAATCAGCTGGTGGGCTGCTATATAGGTCTCGAGTGAGAACACCCCTCCATAGCTGTTGAAGTTCCTCCACAAGAGGCTCCATGAACAAATCAAAATCCTTTCCAGGACTCTTTGTACCTGGGATGAGCAAGCCATCATGTAGTTTGATTCTTTGGTGTAGTCATTTGGAAGCATGTTGTACGGGATAACAAGCACTGGCCACATGCTATATGTGGCGCTCTGGTGGCCAAATGGGTTAAATCCATCTGAAGCTAAGCCAAGTCTAATGTTTCTCGGGTTAGCAGCAAACTTTTTGTGTTTATGATTGAAGCTTTTCCACTCACTACCATGAGATGGATGGCTCATTACATTCTGATCTCTATACTCCTAGTTCCTAGAATGCCACTACATCCTCTCTTGTTTCAGCATCATGAAACAACCTCTGCAATCCTAGTATAATTGGAAAATGTCTCGGAACATTATGAGGAATCCTCTTCACAACATCGCCGTCTTTCCATCTTGATGATTTGCATTTCCGGAACAGAACACAATTATTCTTACAAACATGGATCATATCATATCCAATTCCAACTGCATGAAGGAAATTCTTCATTTTACTGTAGGTGTGTGGCAGCTCAGACGCATCTGGGAAAGATTTGTGGAAAGCAGCCAACATCGCATCGAATGATTTGTTGATCATCCGCTCAGATGTCTTCACCTGAAGAAAGGTGACCATAGCTGAGAATACTGACAGCTTATTTCCTGGGGTGACAGCCACGTTGCATTGTTCCAACATGCGGGCCCACCTTATTTCTTCTGCAGGTGTGTCACGCCCAATATGCGACCCTATCCAAAAGGAACTCGAAGGTCCCACCAAGGATAGACCCACATATTGAAACGCTTTTGCAAGGTGGATATCATTACATCAACATTACATAATAGATGGAGATACATACATAAGGCATACAATGCCACACGAATACAACATCATCTTACATAAGAGCACCATCCGACTACGGGTGAAACACAAACAGAACCTCAAACGACATCCACCCTGCTAGCCCAGGCTGCCGACCTGGAACCTATCCCCTGATCAAAGAAGAAGCAGAAGAAGAACTCCAAAACAAGCAAACATCGCTCTCGCGTCATGATCATCGCATAACCTGTACCTGCAACTGTTGTTGTAGTAACCTGTGAGCCACGAGGACTCAGCAATCCCATTACCATGGGTATCAATACTAGCAAAGCTTAATGGGAAAGGAAGGGGTAAAGTGGTGAGGTTGCAGCAGCGACTAAGTATATATGGTGGCTAACATAGGCAAATGAGAGCGAGAAGAGAAGCAAAGGAACGGTCGTGAAGCTAGCAATGATCAAGAGGTGATCCTGAACACCTACTTACGGCAAACATAACCCAGAAACCGTGTTCACTTCCTGGACTCCGCCGAGAAGAGACCATCACGACTACACACTCAGTTGATGCGTTTTAATTCGGATCTGGTGTCAAGTTATCTACAACCGGACATTAACAAATTCCCATCTGCCACATAACCGCGGGCACGGCTCTTGAAAGTTTAAACCCTGCAGGGGTGTCCCAACTTAGCCCATGATAAGCTATCGCGATCAATGAAGGATATTCCTTCTCCCAGGAAGACCCGATCAGTCTCGGAATCCCGGTTTACAAGACATTTCGACAATGGTAAAACAAGACCAGCAAAGCCGCCCGATGCGCCGACAATCCCGATAGGAGCTGCACATATCTCGTTCTCAGGGCAACACTGTATAGGTCAGTCTACGAGTAAAACCAGACCTCGAGTTGCCCCGAGGTGGCCCCGCAGTCTGCCTGGTTCGGACCAACACTTAGACAAGCACTGGCCCGGGGGGGGCTAAAATAAAGATGACCCTCGGGTTGGCCGACCCAAGGGAAGGGTATAGGTGGTGGTGAGGCAAATGGTAAAACCAAGGTTGGGCCTTGCTGGACAAGTTTTATTCAAAGCGAACTGTCAGGCGGGTCCCATAAATCACCCGACCGCGTAAGGAACGCAAAATCCGGGAACATAACACCGGTATGACGGAAACTAGGGCGGCAAGAGTGGAACAAAACACCAGGCATAAGGCCGAGCCTTCCAAGCTTTACCAAATATATAGATGCATTAATAATATAAGAGATATTGTGATATCCCAACATAACCCTGTCCACCATGGAGCAATCTTCAGCTTCATCTGCAACTAGCAACGCTATAAGAGGGGCTGAGCAAAGCGGTAACATAGCCAACAATGGTTTGCTAGGAATGGTGTCAAGGGTTAGAGGTTCATGGCAAATTGGGAGGCTTCAAGAGCAAAAGATAGGTAACGCAGCATAGCCATAGAACAAAGCCACTAGCATAGCAATGATAGTAGTGTGATCCAAGGTGACGGTCATCTTGCCTGAAATCCCGCAAGGAAGAAGAATGAGTCCATGAAGAAGATGAAGCCACGTAGACGAACCAAGCGTAGACGAACGCATCCTCACGATCGCAACGAAACGGGAACTATCGAGAAGAAGCACACAACATGGTAAACACACCACACATAGGCAATACATGATGCACAACAAGCATGATGCATGACAAGGCTACATGAAGCCACTCATGGCAAGAGATGATGCAAACAAGAACAACACATCAAGGCAAGTTTAAATGAGGCCGGAAACAACACATAACAATTCTGGTGAGTCCTCATATGCAAATTTCGAAATTGGTCCAGAACTGAATAAACATTATGTTAAAGTTGTTAAACAGCAAGTTAAGACGCACCAATAAGATCTACAAGAGATTCTAGTCAAGTTTCATATAAAGTTCATTTAATTCGGTGCTACGGCCTAGAAGATATGAGCAAAACAAGTTAAACATGGCATTGATGCTAAATGCATCCAAACATCAAAAAAACACCTCAAAACAAGGATGAAACATGATAATATGAAGCTACATGCAAAATCAAGCAAGTTTCATATAGAGCACCCTCAAAACGGAGGAACGGTTCAACACATATACTATACAAGTTATAGCAACAATCTGTCCAAAACAGCAACTAGGCATCTTATAAGCATCAAAACAACAAGCTACAGCGCCCCAAAATAAGAACAAATGGCATGAGCATGTAGTACAGGTAAAGCACAACAAAACATGAACACTGAGCTATCTCCAGAAACAACTAGAACATGCTCAAAAAGACATGGAAAGATTGCAAATAATAACAGTTTTAGACTTAGCAGAAATAACATCAGGTTACAATGTTTAGAGCTATCAAACAACATGTTACAGGAACTTATCATGGCAAACAAAGGCATGCAATGAATCTACTAATTGCATAGATCAAAAGTCCCTTACTGACCATCAGCCAAAAAGGCACAGAAAATATGATGGCACCCATGTAAACATGGCAAATAATATGACAAATTCATACATGGCAGGAACAACAATAAGTAGGCAAGTTCGTGAGCTTGAACCACTCACTACAGAGCAATACATGGCATGGCAAGGCAACCAACAGCAAGAAGACATGTTTATGTAGCTAAGCATGGCAAGATCAAGATCATAGGGTGCATGGATCACTAGAAAAGCACATGGACAAAACTGAACTTCATGTTAACAGGTTGATAGCAACATTATTTAGCAAACTTTGGAGCAAGATAACAACATGTTCCTGCAGGCTATAATTGCAACCAGGGGCATGAATGGATATAGCAAGACATGTATAACAAAACATCCTTAGTGAACATCTCCAGAATAATGCACGAAATGACTTGTAGCAGCAGGTGAACATGGCATCACAAAATAACAGATTCAGCCTAGCAAAACAGCAACAGCAAGTACCCTCCTTAACAAGCTCGATGCACTCACTACACAAATCACAAAAATACATGGATGGCACCACTGGAAAGATGGCATGGCATAGACCAAAACACATGTAGACATCGACATCATAGGATGCACACATCAAACATGGCAAAAATGACAAATGACCATGTTATGACAGTTCCAGCAGATTAACAGCAACATGCACTCTTCCAACAGCATTTCGGGCATCAAGATGAGCTCAAATGAAAATGATGCAATGGATCGAAATCAAGTACTCGTCGAGACGTACAATTTAACATATTACACGCACGAAACGGAGCAGCATGCACAGAGTTATGATGTGATGAACATGGCATGAAAATGTGAAAAACTCGGGACTTAAGAGGGATTTTCGGGGTCAACCTCGTTGCACGGATTTCGAAGCGGCACGGATCTCGCCGGATCCGCGAGGACGGCGGCCGGAGAGGGAGAATAACATCGCCGGAGGGGAGACTCGCCGGAGGGGGACGTCGGGGAGGCGACGAAGGGGCACCGGGGTGGGCCCGGACCGCGGGCGGCGGAGCTCGGCTCCGACTGACGAGGTCCGCGGCGGCAGAGGGCGAGGTTGCCGGCGCAGGCGAGGCACGGCCGGCCGAGCGGCGCGGCAGAGGCGCGCGGGGGGCGTGGGCGGAGGCGAGTGCCGCCGGGCCGGCGCGCTCGAGGCCGACGGGGCCGGCGGCGGGGCAGGACGCCGGCGGAGGGGGGCGGCGCTCGGCGCGGGGCGCGGGCCGGCAGCGGCGGCGCGCGGGCCCGCTACGGGCTCGGGCGGTCCGCGGCGGCGGCGGGTGGCGGCGTGCCACGTGGCGCGATGCCAGTGGCTGTGGGGCGGCGGCGATTTCGTCCGGACGGCGGCGGACATGTCCGGGCGCGGCGGGGGCGATTTGATCTAGGGTTTGCCCGAAAATTCGGGGGAGGGGACTAATATATATGTAGAGGGATCTAGGAGAGTCCAAATGAGGAGCGGTTTTCGGCCACGCGATCGTGATCGAACGGCCGAGAGCATTGAGGGGAGTTTGCTGGGTTTTGGGCCAGTTTGGAAGGGTGTGTTGGGCTGCACACGAAAGAGGCCTTTACAGTTACCCGGTTAACCGTTGGAGTATCAAACGACCTCCAAATGGCACGAAACTTGACAGGCGGTCTACCGGTGCTATACCAAGGTCGCTTGGCAAACCTCGGTCCATTCCAAGAAAGTTTAACACCCGCTCACAACAAGAGACGGAAGGGTAACGCCGGAGGACATAGTAGTGCCGGATTGCAAAACGGACAACGGGGAAAAGGCTCGGATGCATGAGACGAACACGTATGCAAAATGAGATGCACATGATGACATGATAAAATGCAACACACAAGCAAATGACATGGCAACAATGGTGAATAACTGACCAACACCTGGCGCATCGAATCCGGGGCGTTACAAGGTGAAAGTTCACGGAATGCACGAGCATTTTGTAGCATTGTTTCAATGTTGGTCAAACTCACTGGCTCCGCCACCACCACCTCCTCCTCCTCTTCAACCTGAGCATCAGGTAGATCAAGATGGTGTTCTGCTGCTTCCATGTAGTCAATAACATTGACGTTCACCTTGTCACCATGATGAACCCACCTAGTATATGTGACCGACATCCCATACAAGTGTAGATGATTTTGCACAGTTGACTGGGGTCTTGAAACTGAACTCATATAACTACTACACGGGCAGAGCACATCTGATTTCGGACCACCGTACTCAGCTCTGATAAACTTCATGAAGTTTTCAACCCCCCTCGACATATGCAGTGGAGAATCTTCGAGCAGAAGTTATCCAAGTCATGTCCATCTGTTAGACATACAAATTAGTTCTTCTACTAGATATTACAGGAAAAACATATATGTTTTTTATGAAGTCCAGCAAAAAATACCTAGGTCGATGTCAAAATCTATGGCAAGATATTTGGACGAGCAGATCTAAGTAACGAAATATATGTAAAGCTAATTTAGCAAACAGATTTGAGTGGTAAATTATGGCAAGCTGTTTCAGCAGTCAATGAGGCTGAGCACACAACCATCAAACTATCGAAGGCCATCGGAGCAACAAAGATCGAGTATAAAACAATGTAGAGCAATTTCACCTAACAGTTTGGCTACTAGACCATGGCAATCTACGTCACAATAAATATATGGCAGGATATTTTAGCAACTAATCGGCTTTGGCATGCCATCTTAGCTAAGCAGATTGAGTGCAGAACAGGGCAAGAAAGCTTCTTAAGCAGAGCATATTGATTGTAAACTACTTCGGCAAACAATGAGATTAACAGCGTCTATCAGCTAACATTGAGCGCTACACCGACATGCACGGGGCCTCAGTCTAGAATGCGCGTCCTATGGGAGAAGCTGACCGTAGTGCGTCTCCACACGAACGTCGCCTGCGGTGGCGGCGCTGACCATCGTGCGCCTCCACAAGAACATAGCCAGCGGCGGCGGCATGGCTAGAGGACGACAGTCTACGAGAGCGTACTGTGGGAGCAAGAGGATCGCCGTGCGTCCCCTCGACGAACCGCGGCGCTGACATATCGGCGCGGCGGGGAGGGCAGCTTTGGCGGAGCGAATGGAGTGGAGGGGGACGGGGGGGAGGGGGTTTGGGGAATATTATTGGCTAGTTGGCTGAAGGGCGGTTGAATCGTATTTGGGGGGAATTTTTTGGTCGGGGGAGGATTTTCGTGCGGTGGGCGGGGGGAGTTTGGCGCATGGTTGGTTTCTCCAAGTGCTGTCCCACGTGTTCAGTGAAGAGGCAAGCCGAAGCACATTCCGTTTGCGTGAGCCGTGTGCAGGACCGAACGTGTGTGGGGTGCAATGCGACCGCGACAGGAGTGTTGTGAGTGTACCGCCTTTTTTTCCTTTTAAACTAGGTGCTTCGCCCCCTCAAAGAAAAACTTGTTGCTTCGTGCGATCCATCGATACTACCACTAGTAATCCGGTAATCCCGACTAAAATGGCGCGGCCGGGTCTTTTCCCGCGCGATATGCTGGGAGGTTCGCTTAGTTGGATTTTTTAGGATGAGTAATGCTACACCTACGTAATCCCAGTTACGTAATTAATGTAATGTGAAATGTGTAAGCTGTTGATTGTAGATTGGTGGGAGGGAGGGGCCCACCACCATGAAAATCAGGGGAGGAGAGAGGGGGCAATTTACGTTAACCCTTTCGTAGGTTCTCGTAGATGTAGAAAGATTTGAAATGCGTGAATTTGTAGTGGACGTACTATTGGAGTGCCTAAGATAAATTGTGTATGTATAGACCCTATTGAGGTAGTCCTGGATTAAGGGGTCCTCGGACAGCCGGACTATATACTTTGGCCGGGCTGTTGGACTATGAAGATACAAGATTGAAGACTTCGTCTCGTGTCCGGATGGGGCTCTCCTTTGAGTGGAAGGCAAACTTGGATATTCGGATATGTAGATTTCCTTCTCGGTAACCGACTCTGTGTAACCCTAGCCCCCTATGGTGTCTATATAAACTGGAGGGTTTAGTCCGTAGGACAACAACAATCATAATCATAGGCTAGCATCTAGGGTTTAGCCTCTACGATCTCGTGGTAGATCAACTCTTGTAATACTCATATCATCAAGATCAATCAAGCAGGAAGAGGGTATTACCTCCATTGAGAGGGCCCGAACCTGGGTAAAACATCATGTCCCCAGCCTCCTGTTACCATTAGCCGTAGACGCACAGTTCGGGACCCCCTACCCGAGATCCGCCGGTTTTGACACCGACATTGGTGCTTTCATTGAGAGTTCCACTCTGTCGTTGTGATAAGGCTTCATGGCTCCTTCGATCATCTTCAATGACGCAGTCCAGGGGTAGGTGTTCCTTCCCAGACAGATCTTCATATTCGGCGGCATTGTCCTGCGGGCCAATTCGCTTGGCCATCTGGAGCAGATCGATAGCTACGCCCCTTCCCATCAAGTCAGGTTTGGAAGCTTAAACTATACTGCTGACATCCGGGGAGACTTGATCTTCGATGGATTCGAGCCCATGCTGGGCGCATCGAACGATCACGACGGGCATGACTTTGATCTGCCGTCAGACAGTATTCGGGAGATCGCGCATGCGGTGGCGCCGGGAATCAATCCGGAGAAGATCGTGCCTTCCGAGGGCGGGTGGATGGACCCCGTCACGAAGGCCGCGCACTCATCGACGTCGGAGCCGAACACTGATCCCACCTTTTGTGAGGGTGGTGTCATCGGACCCTCGGACTCGTCTCCTTCTACAGGATCTGAACCACGTGCGTCCGTGCCTATCAAATCAGATTGGGCACCAGTCATGGATTTCACCACCGCGGATATTTTTCCGCACTCTCCCATAGGAGATGTGCAAAACTCATTAAGGTCTCTTTCCTTGTCGAGAGATTCCTGGCCGAACTATGTCCGGCTCGAGTGGGAAGCGGACGACGAAGAAAATTGTTCCCCACCCACCACCCACTTAATAGCCACTGTTGATGACTTAACCGACATGCTTGACTTCGACTCCGAAGACATCGATGGTATGGACGACGATGTAGGAGAAGAACAGGAACCACCGCCTATAGGGCGCTGGACTGCGACCTCATCATATGATATTTATATGGTGGACACCCCTAAAGAAAGCAATGGCGATGAGGCAACGGAAGATAACCCCTTGAAGAAGCAATCCAGACACCGGCGTCATCGACGCCGCTCCAAACCCCGCCATAGGAAAAATAGTGATACCGGCACAAGAAATAACAATCTGGGTGGTGCCGAAGACAAGGACAATCCTGCCCAGTCAGGCTTCGAGCGGGCCGAGCAAGAGGATGGGCAAGCTAGCCCTAAAGAACAGGCAAGTGATGGAGAAACAGAGGACGATAATTACATGCCTCTCTCTGAAGACCAAGTGTGCCTTGGCGACGAAGAATTCATCGTGCCTGAGGATCCCGTCGAGCAGGAGCGCTTCAAACGCCGGCTTATAGCCACTGCAAAAAGCCTGAATAAAAAGCAGCAACAGCTTCAAGCTGATCAAGATATGCTAACTGACAGATGGACCGAGGTCCTGGCTGCCAAGGAATACGGACTCGAGCGCCCTAGCAAAAGCAACCCAAAGCGCAGGCTGCTACCTCAACTCCAGGAGGAGGCATTAAAGCCCACGCTACCAGCGCATGATGCGGCTGACCAGCCACCCTGTGGCCTCGACAAAGCAGCATACCAGCCCGAAGTCCAGACCGCACCCCGTCGCCAATCAAACGATAATACTAAGGCCAGGGGCCACACGAAGGATGTATTGGAAAACAAAGCAGGACAGTCAAGATCGATCAACGGATCATGGGGGCGCGCCACAAGACGTGAGGATGACCGTCACACCGGATACAATAAACCAAAGTCCGGCCGGGCCAAATACAATAGACCGGATTCATTTGAACTACGTCGGGATGTAGCCCGGCATAGAGGCACCGCACACCCCCTATGCTTCATTGATGAAGTTATGGATGAATTCCCAGAAGGGTTTAAACCCGTAAACATTGAATCATACGATGGCACAACAGACGCCCGCAGTATGGATCGAAGATTTTCTTCTCCACATTCACATGGCCCGCGGTGATGACTTACATGCCATAAAGTACCTGCCACTTAAGCTCATAGGACCGGCTCAGCATTGGCTGAATAACCTGCCAGCAAGCTCCATTGGCAGTTGGGAGGATCTGGGAGATGCGTTCCTCGATAACTTCCAGGGCACTTATGTACGACCACCGGATGCTGATGACTTAAGTCACATAACCCAACAGCCCGGAGAGTCAGCCAGGAAATTCTGGACTCAATTCCTAACTAAAAAGAACCAAATTGTCGACTGTCCGGATGCCGAAGCCTTAGCGGCCTTCAAGCACAACATCCGCGATGAATGGCTCGCCTGACATCTCGGCCAAGAGAAGCCAATGTCCATGGCAGACCTCATAACACTCATGATCCACTTCTGCGCGGGCGAGGACAGCTTGCTGGCTCACAGCAACATCACACCCAAAAACTCAGGCGATATAGACGCCAGGGATAGCAACGGCAAGCCACGACGAAATAGACACAAGCGTCCCAATAAAGGCGACAATGCCAAAGACATTATAGTCAATGTCAGATTCAGAGGCTGTAAATCTGGACAGCGGAAAAAGCCATTCAAAAGAAACAGTCCGGGCTCGTCCAGCTTGGACCGCATTCTCGATCGCTCGTGTCAAATTCACGGCACCCCGATAAACCAGCCAACCACACAAACAGGGAATGCTGGGTGTTTAAACAAGCCGGCAAGTTGAATTCCAAAACAAGGAAAAGGGGCTGCATAGCGACGACGACGAGGAGCCCCGACCTCCGAACACGGGAGGACAGAAGAAATTCCCTCCCTAGGTGAAAACAGTAAATATGATATACGCAACCCATCTTCCCAAGAGGGAACGGAAGCGTGCACTAAGGGACGTCTATGCGATGGAGCCAGTCGCCCCAAAGTTCAGCCCATGGTCCTCTTGTCCGATCACCTTTGACCATCCTACCAGTATCCGTCATGGCGGTTAGGCCGCATTGGTCCTTGACCCCATCATCCACGAATTCCATCTCACACGAGTCCTCATGGACGGTGGCAGCAGCCTGAACCCGCTCTATCAGGATACAGTGCGCAAAATGGGCATCGACCCCTCAAGGATCAAGCCCACAAAAACCACCTTCAAGGGCATCATACCCGGTGTAGAGGCTTGTTGTACGGGCTCAATCACACTGGAAGTGGTCTTCGTATCTCCGGACAATTTCTGAAGCGAGGAGTTAATCGTCGACATCGTCCCCTTCCATAGTGGCTATCATGCACTGCTCGGACGAACCGCATTCGCCAAATTCAATGTGGTACCACATTATGCATACCTCAAGCTCAGAATGCGGGGACCTCATGGGGTTATTATAGTTAATGGAAACACAGAGCGCTTGCTTCGCATGGAGGAGCACACCGCGGCCCTCGTGGTGGAAGTACAAAACAGCCTTATTAGGCAAACAACCAATTCGGCGATAAAGAAACCAGATACCGTCAAGCGAGTCCGGAGTACTCCACAACAGGATCGTCTGGCACGTCCAGAGCTCGACTAGCAATCTGGCCTCCGCCCCAGTCCCAGTCAAATGGAGAAATTTGTTCCGCACGTACACAACTACGCACTTAAAATACCATCGGCATAGGCGGAGGCACGGCCATGACACGGCCCACAATGCGGTTCGACCGCCCCAGTACACACGCATTTTCGCACCCCATTTTCTTTCAGGTCCCTATCTTCAGGAGGCTCTTCCGAAAGACCGGCTATCAGACACATACCGGGACGGACACACCAGGAGGATAAGAAGCTTTGGCGTATGAGGGAATCCTCAGGTGGTCTCCGATAACGATCGTTATACCTATTTTACATACCCGGATACCGCCCGCTCCTGGTCAGGATGTGTCAAACAGTCCTATTCTGCTTATCGCACTACTTTTATACGTATGCTTGGACGTATCATTTGAATAACAAGGAAAAATAGTATACATCATCAGCTTGCTATTACATTTATGTCGGATTTTGGGTTCCGGCAGACCCTTGAGGTTCGAACACTGGGGTGCGCACGAAGATCTTTCCCCTACCAGCTCACGCTCGAAGTCTCGCAAGGATCTAAGCAAGAAAGATGAACACACAAGGGACACAAGATTTATACTAGTTTAGGCCACCATTGCGGTGTAATACCCTACTCCAGTGTGTGGTGTGGTGGATTGCCTTAGGGGCTGATGATGAACAGTACAAAGGGAGAACAGCCTCGCGAGGGGCTGTTCTTGAGATGGTGTGATGAACTGCTTGGGGAGTTCAGTCGCCTCTCTCTAGTCTATGCGCAATCTGGATCCGATGTCCTAGGTGCTTCCAGATGCCTCTACCCTGTGGGTGGCTACTCCTATTTATAGAGGGAGGCCCTAGGCCTCTTCCCAAATAATGAGCGGGAAGGGCGCCAACAATTGGCCATTTTGAAGGGGAACATCTAGTACACTTATCCTGACTAAAGTTGGTCTTCGGCTGCCAAAGGCTCTGATGATGACGCCGTCCTAGGCTCCATGATGACCTCCATCCTGCCGTTCTGCTGGTCTTGGTCTTGTTGCACCGAAACGGTAACCTTTGTCTGATGCCTTGGCCTGTGCTTGCCCCCTTTGCACCGAAAGGGAAACAAGGACACTGCGCAGGCCGGCACCCGCCTGGTCTTGATCGTCATGGCTTGCATCATGGGCTCCTCGGGAGGTACCCTGCCTTGATCTCTCCGCCTCCTCGCGAGCCTGCCTAAGGAGGCTGCTCCTGAGGAAGCTTCCTATCGTCCGCCCCGCGAGGCTTGGCCCCTCGCGAGGGTCTTCAGCTTGAGCTGATGAAGCTAAGCTACGTTGGGCCCCCACTTAAGCCATGCCACGGGCCGCAGGCAGGCAAGTCTGGGGACCCCCGTTCCCAGAACCCCGACAGTAGCCCCTGGCCCAAGGCGTGCCCGGACTTGGCTTAGCAGAGAAGCTAAGGGGCAAGTGCGAAGCGCCGCGGGCCCCAACAGCCTGTGGCCTTGGGTGCCGCGTGGCTATTGATTGGACGTGTGTGTCTCTGCTTCCCCACGATGCCTCGGGAACTGCATGACTTGACAAGTCCCTGCATGCAAAAACGGGTCATGATTACCTGCGATCATGGCGGCCGGCGGTTGGCCTCCTCCGGCTATAAGTACGGTATGGCGCAGGCCATTCCAGCCCATCTCTTCCTGCTACTCCTTTCTTCTTCCTCCATGTCCTTGCTCCACCTCACGCTGATGGCACCAATTCACCGGTTTTCTGCACAAGAGTAGGGGAAGGCCCCCCGAGAAGGTCCCGACCCGCTTCCGCCGAAGAAGCGGCTAGTCCTCTGCCGCCGAGACGAGGGCGCGTGGCAGGAGGCATCAAGGCCCTGGTACGAGCGGCTGCCGCCGTGGTTCCCGCTGCCCTTGTACGCCCACATCGAGGGCTCTGGAGAAGAAGGCACCGAGCGACACCGTCGGTGCCGCCGTCGACGCCGGCAGATTATGGCGGTGCGCGACCTTCCTCCTGGAGTCCACGCCGAGGGCTCATCTCGCGAGCTTGTGCTCCACGCCGCCATGCCTCCTCGATCTTGGATTGGCCTTCCTCCCTCCTTCGCCTTCGAGACCCCCCCGAGGGGGCCTCTTGAGCTCTGGCTGCAGCACACTGACTGCAGCACCCCTGCGACCGGAGCGGAGGTCGAAGTTGTCGCTCCGGGCAAGGTCTACATGACACGTGGCTGGGGCGAGATCGCGCGGGTCTAGCGGACAGGGGGCACCCTCATAATCCACCTCGAGTACGATGGCGCCTCCCTGATGGTCTTCAAGGTCTTCGACGGAGAAGGATGCCGGCTGGTATGCTACCCCGAGAAAGGCGGCCGGACCATCGTCGTGGCGAGGACCAGGCCCGCCAACGGCTTCCTCGGCAGCTCCTCAGGCAGCAGCGGAGGAGCCGGAGGGTCAAGCAACTCCACCGAGCTTTACATGACTCCGGAGACGAGTGACGACAGCTATGAGCCCCCGAGCTCGCGTCGCTCCTGGAGCAGGGCAGCTGCATCAAGCTGCCGATGCCACTGATCTGGATGGGGGTTGGCGCCGGTGTCCGACGGCCCACTGTTGATGATGGCGTCTCTTGCGGAGGCGCGTGTAGTTAGCACTCCCTAGGATTAGCACCTTTTGTTCCCTGCGAGGAATCAAAGTACCACCCCGCGGGGGTATGTAAGGCGCTGGCCATGTCTTTTGTAAATATAATATCCCTATTATGAATCGATGCGAGATGCTTGTCCTGTCCAGGCTTGGCTCCCCCTTTCTTCCCTCATGAGGGCCTGGTGCTTTACGCTGACAGGTCCCGGTCCCCAGGCAGGCTTCAGCCGTCACTGGTGTGCCAGGTCGCGATGCCATGGTCAAGGCCAGGAGGTGAGCGGCCCGAGGTCCAGTAAGAGCCCCTGAGTCGCGATGCTTAGGAGGTCCCCTTTAGCGCTCAAGCACCCTCCGCTGGGGAAGAAAGGCAGGAAATGTTGCCATGACAGAGCTGCAATAGGCGATGGTTCAGCGCTGAGTCGATTCAGTTCTCGTGTGACTTATCCCATAGGTTTGGAGTGGCCTTCGGTGAAGCGTCGAGCCTGCATGGCGGCAGGTGAGGTATGGCTGGGTTAGGCCCTCGTGAGCTTCCTCCCTCTCCCCCGCACTTTCCTTAATGCTCTACGTCCTCAGGTCCCGGCCCTCGAGCGAGCTCAGGCGCCGCTGGTATGACAGGTCGCGATGCTGTGGGTCAAGGCCGGGGGTGAGGGCTGGAGAGCCAGTAAGAGCCCATGAGTCGCGATGCTCATGCACCCCCCTTTTAACGCACAAGCGGATCATGCCGGAAAGAAGGAGAGAAAGCTCGTGATGCCACCAGCGTTGCTCCTAGAGCGGGTCCTGCATATCAATCACGAGGGGAAATAGGTTCTGTCGTTACGGTTGCCAGCCAACCATTGACCGCTCCGAGGGAGTGAGAGGGGCACTGAGGGCCTGGTGAGGTGGTGCCTTGCGGGGCTGCCGCGGCAAGGGCTCAGCCACTTAGATTTTTCGGCGTTTGCCGGGACGGACCCGTGCGCAAGTGCCGTGCCAGAGCGAGCGGCTCCAAAGGTAGGTGTCAATCGCGCAGGCGATTAAGTCAAGCAGGTCAAGCATGAAGGAGCAAATCCATTTAGATAGATGCGGAAACAGTTAAATGCCACTAGGTCTGGCCTGAGCAGCTTGGGGATAATGCAGCCCGAGGGACGCCCCCAACCAGGGTAGGTAAAGAGCATAAGCAAAACGGATACATGCTGCAGGGACGGACCCACGCGACCTAGGAATGATGCAGCCCTGCGGGCGCTCCCAGCTAAAAATAGAACTTGGAAAGACGTCACCTCATACCATTGCAGAGCGAGTGTCGGAGTAGCTGACGATGCGCGGTGAAGAAGCCACCCCTCACGAGCCTTCGGAGCCTTGAGCCTCGGGAGGCTCCATAGGGCCGGGCGGCTCCTCAAGGTCCATCTCCATCTCCTCCAGGAACGCGCGGTGCCCGGCCACCTGAGCTTCGAGGATGCTCCTCATCAGGCGCTGGTGGGCAGCAGCAGCATTCGGCGGGTCGAAGGGCATGCGAACGTAGCTCTGAGGTGGGCCCTCACAACGCCCCACGCGCCAAAGCCAGAGGCGCTCTTGAGATGCGGCTCGGTTGAGCCCTGGTACGTCAATGCAGACACGCAGCCCACCATCCTCGCCGGGATGTGGGGCTACGGCAGGTAGGCGGCGGCTGCCGCGCATGACTCTTGACTCCTGCAACTCCTGAATGTTCCTCGCGATGAACTCCTGAGGGTTTGGCCCTGCTTGCCTCATGCCTTCCTGAGGGAAACGTGCCTTGAAGCACGCCTCCAAGCGATGCCCGAGCGCCTCCCTCGTGACCTTGGCGAGGTCACCCTCCAGGAGGGAGCCCCCGAGCCCTGCCCGAGGAGGGCGCCCGGCGTGCCTTCCTGTCACGCCCAATATGCGACCCTATACAAAAGGAACTCGAAGGTCCCACCAAGGATAGACCCGCATATTGGAACACTTTTGCAAGGTGGATATCATTACATCAACATTACATAATAGATGGGGATACATCCAATACATACAATGTCACATGAATACAATATACAAGAACAACATTCGACTACGGATGAATCATGAACAAAAACTCAAACAATATCCACCCTGCTAGTCAAGGCTGCCAACCTGGAACCTATCCCCTGATCAAAGAAGAAGCAGAAGAAGAACTCCAAACAAGCAAACATCGCTCTCGCGTCATGATCATCGCATAACCTGTACCTGCAACTGTTGTAGTAATATGTGAGCCACGAGGACTCAGCAATCCCATTACCATGGGTATCAAGACTAGCAAAGCTTAATGGGAAAGGAAGGGGTAAAGTGGTGAGGTTGCAGCAGCGACTAAGCATGATATGGTTGCTATCATACGAAAAAGAGAGCGAGAAGAGAACAAGCGGAACGGTTGTGAAGCTAGCAATGATCAAGAGGTGATCCTGAACACCTACTTACGTCAAGCATAACACAGAAACCATGTTCACTTCCCGGACTCCGCCGAGAAGAGACCATCACGGCTACACATGCGGTTGATGCGTTTTAATTTGGATCTGGTGTCAAGTTATCTACAACCGGACATTAACAAATTCCCATCTGCCACATAACCGCGGGCACGGCTCTCGAAAGTTTATACCCTGCAGGCGTGTCCCAACTTAGCCCATGACAAGCTCTCGCGATCAACGAAGGAATAGACCTTCTCCCAGGAAGACCCGATCAGTCTCGGAATCCCGGTTTACAAGACATTTCGACAATGGTAAAACAAGACCAGCAAGACCACCCGATGCGCCGACAATCCCGATAGGAGCTGCACATATCTCGTTCTCAGGGCAACACCGGATAAGCTAAGCGTACAGGTACCGACGAATCCAAGTTGCCAAGGAATGGTCCGCACGGTGCTCTAGTTTGGACCAACGCTTAGACAAGCACTGGCCCGGGGGGGCTATAATAAAGATGACCCTCGAGAGAGCGACTCCCAAGGGAAAAAGTAGGTGGTGGTGAGGCAAATGGTAAAACCAAGGTTGGGCCTTGCTGGACAAGTTCTATTCAAAGCGAACTGTCAGGGGGGTCCCATAAATCACCCGACCGCATTAGGAACGCAAAATCCGGGAACATAACACCGGTATGACGGAAACTAGGGCGGCAAGAGTGGAACAAAACACCAGGCATAAGGCCGAGCCTTCCACCCTTTACCAAGTATATAGATGCATTAATAATATAAGAGATATTGTGATATCCCAACAAAACCCTGTCCACCATGGAGAAATCTTCAACTTCACCTGCAGCTAGCAACGCTATAAGAGGGGCTGAGCAAAAGCAGTAACATAGCCAAACAATGGTTTGCTAGGAATGGTGTCAAAGGTTAGAGGTTCATGGCAATTTGGGAGGCTTGAAGAACAAATGATAGGTAACACAGCATAGCGATAGAATGAAGCAACTAGCATAGCAATGATAGTAGTGAGATCCAGGGTAGCGGTCATCTTGCCTGAAATCCCGCAAGGAAGAAGAATGAGTCCATGAAGAAGACGAACGGATGAAGCCGAACCAACCGTAGACGAACGAATCCTCACGATCGCAACGAAACAGGAACTAACAAGAAGAAGCACACAACATAGGTAAACACACCACACATGAACAAGGCATGATGCACAACAAGCATGATGCATGACCAAGCTACATGAAGCTACTCATGGCAAGAGATGATGCAAACAAGAGCACACATCAAGGCAAGTTTAAATGAGGCTGGAAACAACATATAACAATTCCGGTAAGTCCTCCTATGCATATTTCGAAATTGGTCCAGAACTGAATAAACATTATGTTCAAGTTGTTAAACAGCAAGTTAAGATGCACCAAGATGATCTACACAAAATTCTAGTCAAGTTCCATATAAAGTTCATTAGATTCGGAGCTACGGCCTAGAAGATATGAGCAAAACAAGTTAAACATGGCATTGATGCAAAATGCACCCAAACATCAAGCAAACACACCAAAACAAGGATGCAACATGATAATATGAAGCTACATGCAAAATAAAGTAAGTTTCATATAGAGCACACTCAAAACGGAGCAACGGTGCAACACATACACCCTATACAAGTCATAGCAACAATCTGTCCATAACAGCAACTAGGCATCTTACAAGCATCAAAACAATATGCTACAGCATCCCAACATAATAACAAAAGGCATGGGCATAAAGTACATGTAAATCATAACAAAACATGGACACTGAGCTATCTCCAGAAATCACTAGAACATGCTCAAAAGGACATGGGAAGATTGCAAATAATAACAGTTTCAGACTTTAGCAGAAATAACATCAGGTTGCAATGTTTAGAGCTATCAAACAACATGTTACAGGAACTTATAATGGCAAAAAAAGGCATGGCATGAATCTACTAAAAGCATAGATCAAAAGTCCCTTACTGACCATGAGCCAAAAAGGCACAGAAAATATGATGGCACCCATGTAAACATGGCAAGTTATATTACAGATTCATACATGGCAGGAACAACAATAAGTAGGCATGTTCGTGAGCTTGAACCACTCACCACAGAGCAATACCTGGCATGGCAAGGCAGCCAACAGTAAGAAGACATGTTTGTGAAGCTAAGCATGGCAAGAGCAAGGTCATAGGGTGCATGGAACACTAGCAAACCACATGGGAACAAGTGAACTTAATGTTAACAGGCTGATAGCAACATTATCAAGCAACTTTAGAGCAAGATTAAAACAAGCTACAACAACCCACAAATGAAACCAGGGGCATGAATGGATAGAGCAAGACATGTAGATCAAAACATGTTTATAGAACATCTCCAGATTATGCATATAATGATTAGTAGAAGCATGTTAACATAGCAACAAAATACAACAGAATCTGCCTATCAAAACAGTAACAGCAAGTACCCTCCTTAACAAGCTCGATTCACTCACCACAAGTCATTGCATGACAAGCTAAGCATATAATCATCAAGAAGGCATGTTTGTGTAACTAACCAAGGCAAGAACAAGTCCATAGCATGCAAGGATCAAATATAGGAAGCTTGGCCCTATTGAATAACATGTAAACAATCTGCCAGGAAATATTTTGAAGCAAAAGTAGAGCACTCAAATGACATGCTAGACTACTCCATAATTTCAAATAAGGGCATCAATGTATAGACAATAACCATATGTTCAAAACACCCTTACTGAAATATCTCTAAATAAGCATTGATCTCTCTGTAGGATCAAGTTTACATGGCATCAAAATAACAGCAGAACAGGGACTAAAATCAGCAATATCATGAAGCCTAGTTTGCATGCTTGTGCTAGTCACCACATTGATCACAAAAATACATGGCATACACCCTTGGAAAGATGGCATGGCATAGATCAACATACATGTAGACATCAACCCCAAAGGATGCACACATCAATCATGGCAAAAATGATAAATGAGCAAGTTATAACAGTTTCAGCAGATTAACATCAACATGCACTCTTCCAACAGCATTTCGGGCACCAAGATGAGCTCAAACGAAAATGATGCAATGGAATGAAATGAAGTACTCATTGAGACGAACAATTTGACATATTACACGCACGAAACGGAGCTACGAATGCAGAGATGCGATGGCATGAACATGGCATGAAAATCACAAAAATCTGGGACTAAGTGGAAATATCACCTCCGCGAAAAAAAACAACCCAGGACGGGAGGGTGCGGGACGGAGGGATCCAGGGCGCGGGGCGGCGCGTTTGGATCGGTGGTCGGGTGGATCTCATCCCACCCGACCGGATCCGAGGCGGGGCGGCGGCCGACGCCGGCGAGGCGGGTGCGGGCGGCGAGGCGGAGGCGGCGGGGGCCGATGCGGGCGCCGGGGCGAGGCGCCGGCGAGGGACGGGCGGCGGCGACCGGCCGGACCGCGGGGGCCGGGGACGGCGGCGCTTGGGCGCGGCTCCCGCGGCGGTGCTAGGTGGAGCGGGGCGGCGGTTGGCGGCGGAGGCCGCGGGCGGAGGCCGGCGGCCGCGGCGGCGGCGGAGCGAGGGGCGCATGGCGGCGGCGAGCTCCCGACGGCGGCGGGCGAGCCGGCGGCGGGGTCCGGCGAGCGGCCCGGCGGCGGAGGGAGCCGGGGCTGGCGCGGTCCGGCCGGCGGCGGGGCGGGCCTGCGCGGGCCCGCGATGGGCTCCGCGGGCCGGCGGCGTGGGGTGGCGGCGGGAGGCCACGTGGCGGCCCTGGATTGGGCAGGGCGTGGCGGCGGACTTTGTCCGGCGGCCGACGGACATGTCCGGTGGCGGCGGGGGAAGAGGCTAGGGTTTTCATCCGCGAAAAATGGAAGGGGAGGGCATATTTATAGGTAGAGGGAGCTAGGAGAGTCCAAATGAGGAGCGGTTTTCGGCCACGCGATCGTGATCGAACGACCGAGAGCATGGAGGGGAGTTTGCTGGGCTTTGGGCCACTTTGGAAAGGGTGTTGGGCTGCACACAAAAGAGGGCTTTGCGGTTACCCGGTTAACCGTTGGAGTATCAAACGACCTCCAAATGGCACGAAACTTGACAGGCGGTGTACCGGTGCTATACCAACGCCGCTTGGCAAGACTCGGTCCATCCCGAGAAATTTTAACACCCATGCACAACAGGAGACAAAAGGGGGACGCCGGGGGACATAGGAGCGCCGGATTGTAAAACGGACAACGGGGAAAAGGCTCGGATGCATGAGACGAACACGTATGCCAAATGAGATGCACAAGATGACATGGCAATATGCAACACGCAAGCAAATGACATGGCAATAACAGCGAATAACTGGCAGACACCTGGCGCATAGAATCCGGGGCGTTACACTTCCTATGCGATAAAGGGTGGCGCCCCTTGAACGGGCGCGGATCCTGACACAACGCCTCCGGAGGCGCCTGCCTCGTGAGGTTTGGGCCAGGTGAAGCCTTCTTCTTCTTAGGGACTGCCCCTGGGAGCCTCCCACTCCTGTGATCTGGGTCTTCGATTGCCGCGGCCTGGAAGGCACGCTCAAGAGAACACACTGCATCCCTTTCCTCACAAGGCACTCTGACGATTCCACCGCTTCCTGGCATCTTGAGGACATTGTAGCCATGATGAGTCACTGCCATGAACTTGGCTAGAGTTGGGTACCCGAGGATGGCATTGTACGGTAGGCGAATGTGGGCGACGTCGAAGTCAATGAGCTCGGTGCGGTAGTTGTTGCGCTGCCCAAAGGTGACAGGAAGGTGAACTTGCCCTATCGGATCAGTGGAACCATCAGTGACTCCAGAGAAAGGCTTGGTCGGCTGAAGATGATCGTATGGCACTTGGAGATTGTTGAACGTCTCGACGGACAGGACGTTGAGTCCTGCACCGCTATCGATGAGGGTCCTGGTGACTTGCACATTGCCGATGACTGGGGAACAGAGCATCAGGAGGACTTCGGCCGTTGCTGCGCACTTGAGCTGATCCGCTGAGCTGAACGTGATAGCACACGCCGACCACCTAAGAGGGCGCGTGGCGTCAAGCTTGGGAGGACTGCATTCACCTTGCGAGCAAACTGCTTGAAGATGCACTGAGGGCTGGGGCCTGAGCGCCGCCCAGGATGCAAGCAATTGCGCGCGGCTCCTGGAAGCCCCCAGCCCCCTCGTCTTGGTGATGGTCTTCATTCCTCCTTGGCGGTGGTGGCAGAGGAGGGAGGCCTGCGTTGCCTTGAGGGCGATCCTCACGAGGCTGATCCCTCCAACCTTCCTTGCGAGGCTGGTCCTACCAGCGGTCCTTGCAAGGTCGGTCATGCCACCCTTGGCGAGGGCCATGGTCTTCCCATCGTCCTACACCTCTTCCTCCTCGGCCATAGCCTCGGTCGTTGCGGTCGGGACGCCGGCCGATATGCCCATCTCGCACGGCCCTGAGCTCTTGATATTCATTGGTGTTGTGGGTGTGGAGGTCGTGGTACACGTAATAGCGGCTGCCCTTGGATGACTCAGGTTGATCCCTGCCTTGCTTGGTGTCTGGCTCTGCTGCGAGCACGGCAGCCCCCTTGCACTTCACGTCCTTGACCTTGGGCTTCATCTCTTATGGGTCGGCAGCCGAAAGCTCGAGGAGGGAGAGGCGCACTTCCTCAACCCTGGCGCACTTGGTCGCCAAGTTGAACAGCTCCAGTGATGTGCACAAGTCTTCATGGATTGCAGGCTCCTCTTTCATCTTAACGTCACGCATGCCGTCGGAGAAGGCTGAGATGATGTCCTCCTCAGTCGCCCTAGGGATCTTGAGGCGGGCGTTGTTGAAGCGCTGGATGTACTTCTGCAGGGTCTCTCCTGGCTATTGCTTGATGCGGCGCAGGTCACTCATGGCCGGGGGCCGGTCGCGAGTGCCTTGGAAGTTGGTGATGAAGCGGGTGCACATCTTGTCCAAGGAGGAGATCGTGCCAGGGGCCAGGTTCAGGAGCCAGGTGATAACCCACAAGTGTAGGGGATCGCAACAGCTTTCGAGGGTAAAGTGTTCAACCCAAATTTATTGATTGGACACAAGGGGAGCCAAAGAATATTCTTGAGTATTAGCAGTTGAGTTGTCAATTCAACCACACCTGGATAACTTAGTATCTGCAGCAAAGTATTTAGTAGCAAAAGTGGTATGATAATAAAGGTAACGGTAGCAAAAGTAAAGATAAATGTTTTTGGGTTTTTGTAGTAGTTGTAACAGTAGCAACGGAAAGGTAAATAAGCGAAGAACAATATATGAAAAGCTCGTACGCAATGGATCAGTGCTGGATAATTATGCCGGGTGCGATTCCTCATGTAATAGCTATAACATAGGGTGACATAGAACTAGCTCCAGTTCATCAATGTAATGTAGGCATGTATTTCATAAATAGTCATACGTGCTTATGGAAAAGAACTTGCATGACATCTTTTGTCCTACCCTCCCGTGGCAGTGGGGTCCTAGCGGAAACTAAGGGATATTAAGGCCTCCTTTTAATAGAGAACCGGAACAAAGCATTAGCACATAGTAAATACATGAACTCCTCAAACTACGGTCATCACTGAGAAGTATCCCGATTATTGTCACTTCGGGGTTGTCGGATCATAACACATAATAGGTGACTATAGACTTGCAAGATAGGATCAAGAACACACATATATTCATGAAAACATAATAGGTTCAGATCTGAAAACATGGCACTCAGGCCCTAGTGACAAGCATTAAGCATAGCAAAGTCATACCAACATCAATCTCAAAACATAGTGGATACTAGGGATCAAACCCTAACAAAACTAACTTGATTACATGGTAAATCTCATCCAACCCATCACCATCCAGCAAGTCTACGATGGAATTACTCACGCACGGCGGTGAGCATCATGAAATTGGTGATGGAGGATGGTTGATGATGACGATGGAGATGAATCCCCCTCTCTGGAGCCCTGAACGGACACCAGATCAGCCCTCCTGAGAGAGATTAGGGCTTGGCGGCGGCTCCGTGTCATAAAACGCGATGAAACTTTCTCTCTGGTTTTTTTCTCCCCGAACGTGAATATATGGAGTTGGAGTTGACGTCGGTGGAGGTCCAGGGGGCCCACGAGATAGGAGGTCGCGCCCTAGGGGGCACGCCCCCAGTCTTGTGGACAGCCTGTGGGCCCCCTGGCATTAATTCTTTTGCCAAAAATTCTTATTAATTCCAAAAAGTGCCTCCGTGGATTTCCAGGACATTCTGAGAACTTTTCTTTTCTACACATAAAACTACATCATGGCAGTTCTGCTGAAAACAGCGTCAGTCCGGGTTAGTTTCATTCAAATCATGCAAGTTAGAGTCCAAAACAAGGGCAAAAGTGTTTGGAAAAGTAGATACGTTGGAGACGTATCACCAAGTGCGGGCACCGTCCTTGAGCGCCATGGGAAACCAATTCACCATGACCTTTTCGTCCCGTTGGCGGCTTCGATTCCCAGCTCGTAGAGCTGGAGGAACTCCGTGGGGTCTGTAGTGCCGTCGTAGCGAGGAGGCAGGTCCAGCTTGAACTTGCCGGGCCATGCAACGCTACGCAGCTCGGAGGTGAAGGCGCGGAAGCCTGCAGTGGCCACCGGAGCTCTCTGCTGATGCGGGGCTTGCTCCTGGGGATTCCCGCGCACTGCTGTCTGGAGCTGCGCGGGGTCTTGACATGGTGGCGCAGGGGCGCGGTCATGGTGCACCGGTGCCGGAAGCACGCGAGCACCTTCTTGGGGACGAGGGATTTCCTGGCAGCTCCTTTCTGGTCGCACAGGTGCCGGACGCGGAGGGTCTTGTCCTGGGGCCGCGCGCCTTGGAGCCAGGGCGCCTTCTTGGGGAGGAGGGGGTGGAGGCACCTCCTGTTCCTCGCCTCCTGCGCAGGATGGAGGGTGAGGCAGCAAGAGGGACGGCATGGGAGAGCCCCATGCGGCGCTGACGAGCTTGGTGATGCAGGCGAGCCAGTCCTCGTAGAGGTCGTCGATGGGACGGTAGTGCAGGAGCTCACGCACCAGGAGCAGCGCGGCGTGCGCGTCCGTGGGGGCGTGACGGGCATGGGACGACGAACCGGTTGGAGTCAGCGATGGGGTGGCGGTGCGGCCATCGCGCCGCACCGAAGGATGCAGGGACGAGGCCTGCTGCTCATTCCCCGGCGGGCCGGTGGAGGCGTTGACGGCAGGCGATGGGGAACGACGGGGGCCTCCGCCGATAGGCGCCGTCTGGGCGACGTGGGTGGCGAGAGCAGCCCGACGCTCGGTGCGAGCTCGGTGAGCGTCAGCCATGGACACGGCGGAAGATCACACGCGACAAGCGGAAGAAAGATTCCGGCGCACCCATACCTGGTGCGCCAAATGTCAGATTTCGGGTTCCGGCAGACCCTTGAGGTTCGAACACTGGGGTGCGCACGAAGATCTTTCCCCTACCAGCTCACGCATCAAAGTCTCACAAGGATCTAAGCAAGAAAGATGAACACACAAGGGACACAAGATTTATACTGGTTTAGGCCACCATTGCGGTGTAATACCCTACTCCAGTGTGTGGTGTGGTGGATTGCCTCAGGGGCTGATGATGAACAGTACAAAGGGAGAACAGCCTCGCGAGGGGCTGTTCTTGAGCTGGTGCGATGAACTGCTTGGGGAGTTCAGTCGCCTCTCTAGTCTATGGGCAATCTGGATCCGATGTCCCTAGGTGCTTCCAGATGCCTCTACCCTGTGGGTGGCTAGTCCTATTTATAGAGGGAGGCCCTGGGCCTCTTCCCAAATAATGAGCGGGAAGGGCGCCAACAATTGGCCATTTTGAAGGGGAACATCTAGTACACTTATCCTGACGAAAGTTGGTCTTCGGCTGCCGAAGGCTCTGACGATGACGCCGTCCTGGGCTCCACGATGACCTCCATCCTGCTGTTCTGCTGGTCTTGGTCTTGTTGCACCGAAACGGTAACCTTTGCCTGATGCCTTGGCATGTGCTTGCTCCCTTTGCACCGAAAGGGAAACAAGGAAACTGCGCACGCCGGCGCCCGCCTGGTCTCGATCGTCATGGCTTGCGTCACGGGCTCCTCGGGAGGTACCCTACCTTGATCTCTCCGCCTCCTCGCGAGCCTTCCTAAGGAGGCTGCTCCTGAGGAAGCTTCCTGTCTTCCGCCCCACGAGGCTTGGCCCCTCGCGAGGGTATTGAGCTTGAGCTGATGAAGCTGGGCTGCGTTGGGCCCCCACTTGTGCCACGTCGCAGGCCGCAGGCAGGCAAGTCTGGGGACCCCCGTTCCCAGAACGCCGACAATTTATTTACCCTTTTTTCTTTACTGCTTATTTATTATACCCGTGCATTTTGGCACGACCAGTTTGCCAGATGCTTCAGTACCCCATAATCTGGCAAGACAAGTCCGAACACTTTCGACAGTGCGGCACCCCGAACTTATAGCACTATATGCATCAGCTCCGAATCATGTCTTGGGTCAATAGTTGGGTTTGCCCGGCTCCCATGTTTTGGTACCTTACGTTCCGCTATATCGGCTAAGGTAGCGCAGGGAGAACTACTGCGATTGTGTCCTGGTTCTTCCGGACGAGCACCTCAATAGAGAAAGGTGAAAACTGGCTGTCATGATAAGGCGAGAGCTGGTCGTTGTTCGAGAGGTCTCAAATCCTTAAAGATTTTTTCCGCTTCAGGCGAGGAATCGGCCTCGTCTGATTTAGGCGTGTATAGCGCCCCGACTTCGGCTTTCCGGATACTAGGGGCTTCGCCAAAATTTAAAATTGTAGACTTCTATGGCTAAGTGAGGGCGATAAAGCCATATAGTCCGATTGCCTCATTCGTGGCGCTAAACACCTCCTTCAAAGGACCAAAAACTTGGATAATGAGTGTTTATACTTATCCCGAACACCCTAGTACTAGTTACATGGGGGCGGAAGCCGACGACTGGCCAACTCTCAAGATTTTTTTAAAACAGCCGCACAGAAGGTAATATTTTATATTCACACGCGCTACATAGCGCACATGAACTGGTTTTCATAATACAGGATGACATGAGTACATTCATTCAAATATCACATCCTTAGTACATTCATCCGCCACAAGGCGGGCACCCTTAATGACATTTTCATAATATTGTTCGGGGTGGTGATGCTCCTTGCCCTTCGGCGACATCGTTGTTGGTGGCGAGGAGGTCGCGGGCCAGCTCTTCCATTGGACTAGTTTGCGCTACGTCATCCCGACGGGTGTGCCCCACATGTCGGTTTCCCTGTTTTCCCGGTCATATTCGAGCGTCAGTGCTCCTCGTTGTGCATTAGGCCTTTCACTATGTAGGCCAAGCGAGACAACTTATTGTTTATTTGAGCCGTTCAAGTATAATCATGCGGTGTTTGCTTATTTCTCATTCCTCTCCAACCCTGTTCTCCATTGATCATGTAGCCCTCCGGTCGAGTCCATCCTCCCGCATGCCCCATTTGAACATTCCGCCGAGTATCATCCGCATGTACCCAGCCTAGTCCTCTTTCAATCGATCTCCGGACCCTGAGATGAAATCGAGAGAGAACGAGTGGGGGCACGTGCCTAAGGCAGATTCAAAATTTTTAACCGGTGATCTTAGCATCCGCAAAACATATATAAAGGGTATTCAATGTTCGTTTCATTTTTGAACGTACAATATACTCCCTCCTATCCTTTCTAGTTTACATATAAGTTTTATGTGTAGTCAAAGTACCTCTACTTTGATAAAAAAAGTATCAACATTCAACAACGTCCAATCAATATTGTTAGATTCGTACGTACTCCTAGATTTGTACTAGATATGGTTTCCAATTTGTATTCAACCACATGAATGTGCTTGTTCTCGCGCATGCTCTTCCTACTAGGATTTCCCCATGTATAGCCAGTCCAATAGTAACTTTTTTAAGCTCCCTGTCCAATAGTACTAGTGGAGTACTGACAACATCTGTACTACAGTATGCAATGGTCATAGTAGTACTCCCTCCTTCCATTTATATAGGGCTATGTGGAAGAGAGATATGTGAAAAAGTATGGGGAGTGAGCTCTCATGCAAGAGCCTAGCTATATACGCATTCCTAGTTAAATACAATAAATATGACGAAAGAGATAGAGAGGAGATGGAAAAAACTACTAATACAATAGCCAACCTTATAATTTTTTTTGTGGGAAATAGCCAACCTTATAGCCCACACTACTGTACGAGTGCATATAATAGATGATGGCTATAGATGACATGGCAGTCCCTCATAGCCATCGACTGGCTATATTATTAACCATGCTCTAATGCGTTTTCCAAAACCGCATTTGACCATTGACAAGATTAATAGTACATGAGATGTATAATGTGAAAATTATATCATTGGAAACTCCTTTCACATACGAGTTTGACAGTATGCTTTGTGTAAGTTGCATGTCATATATTATTACTCTAACATTTGGTCAAAGTTAGCCTCAAAAAATGCATTAGGCCCTGTATAGTAAATGGAAGGAGGTAGTAGTAGTGGAAGTGAATCCTCTGACACAGGTATCCCTGCCTTACCCTCCCTTTCGGTCACTTACTGGCGGAGCCCATCCTTGCTAGGCCCCGCATGTCAGTTACTCAATGGGTTCGGCCACGTCATTCCCTCTATTTTTATTTTCTCTGCATAAAATGGAGGGAGTGCTAGTATAAATGACACGGGCAATGGAGGGGGAGGGACGTTGGTTTGCTCTCAACTGCGGTCCCACAAGCGAGCGAAAACGCAAGATGAAGCGCGTTCCATTCGGTGAGCGACGTGGAGGGTCTAGCATGCTGGGCTGCGTACAGTCAAAACCGATTGACCGGTCATCATCGGAACCACTATTCACACCAAAACCTTTACTGCTCGGCCTACGCCAGCCACTGCCCTAAAACCACACCTAATCTCCAGCCCGTTCCCCCACCTTTCGATCCCCTAGCCCGCATCAAGCGTCCCCTAGTTCGCCCGAAAGCCATGGTGCATCGCAAGATCACTTACTACAAGATGCTGACACCGGAGCGGCGCGCAGAAATCACGGTGGCGGTCGGCACCACAGACCACCATTCCCAAGCTCGCTTTGCGGCGGGCCAATCCCCGAGTTCTGAGCCAAGCTATGAGGAGGAGGAAGCCGATCCAATGATCATGGTGGAGGCCCTAGCGCAGCAGGCCCTCGATGGGTATGAGACGATGGACGTCGATTTCGTGTCGGCGTCCGAGTCCCCATGGTGCAGGCGGACCAGCGGTTCAACATGGAAATACTAAAGGAGGACCAGGAGGCAGAGGCTCAACTCAACACGGAGCGCGTGCATGCCGCTGCCATCGAGGCTCTCCTGCAGGTGGAACCGGATGTCGTCGATGTGAACCGGGAGGCGGAGGCTCAACTTGAGGTGGAGTGCTTGGATGCCGCTGCCATCGAGGCCCTCCTGCAGGCAGAACCGGACGTTCTAGACTTGAACCGGGTGGTAGAGGATCAACTCAACGCGGAGCGCGCGGATGCCGCTCTCATTGATGCCCTCCTCCAGGCGGAACCGGTCGTCCTGGACATGAACCGGGCGGCGAAGGCTCGACTCAACGCGTAGCGCGCAGATGCCACTGCCATCGAGGCCCTCCTGCAGGCAGAACCAAACGTCCTTGACTTGAACTGGGATGTGCTCTCGTCCGTGCAGAGTGCCCGCACGCTCCGCATGAACGAGTAGCTGGAGGCCAAGGACAACCACGGTGCGGAGACACACGTCGGCAGCTATGGCTGGTTCGGGCCAGCAGCCAAAGACGACGAGGCCGTCTTGTTCCGCGAGCAGTGATAGTTTTCTTCGTGTTGTTGTTTTTATGGATCTTTTGTTGTGTAAAAAACATTTATTGTTATGCAAGTCACCTAACTTGGGCCAGTCTACCATTTTAGGCAGTTGGATGAATATCCTACGTCTCCTAACCCTTCTTCCTCACCTCTTCTTCTTCCCCAACAGACCATCGCACGGGCCGTATGGATACTCCCCAACATGAGGTTGGATAAACATACTCTATGAACGAAAATTATGTGTCAGCGATAGGATGGCTGAGTTTGGTTTGTTCACATGCGACAACATGTGTCAGTGAGTGTCGGTGGTGTCAAAACCGGCGGTTCTCGGGTAGGGGGTCCCGAACTGTGCGTCTAGGCGGACGGTAACAGGAGACAAGGGACACGATGTTTTTACCCAGGTTCGGGCCCTCTCGATGGAGGTAAAACCCTACTCCTGCTTGATTGATATTGATGATATGGGTAGTACAAGAGTGGATCTACCACGAGATCAAGGAGGCTAAACCCTAGAAGCTAGCCTATGGTATGATTGTTGTTGTTATTATGTCCTAAGGACTAAAACCCTCCGGTTTATATAGACACCGGAGAGGGCTAGGGTTACACAGAGTCGGTTACAATGGTAGGAGATCTACATATCCATATCGCCAAGCTTGCCTTCCACGCCAAGGAAAGTCCCATCCGGACACGGGACGAAGTCTTCAATCTTGTATCTTCATAGTCTTGGAGTCCGGCCGATGATGATAGTTCGGCTATCCGGACATCCCCTAGTCCAGGACTCCCTCAGTAGCCCCCGAACCAGGCTTCAATGACGACGAGTCCAGCGCGTACATTGTCTTCGGCATTGCAAGGCGGGTTCTCCTCCAAATTCCATGTGCTTGCCGAATAGTGTCCGGCTTCCTTACAAATGTTGCGCTCCTTGGCTCCCACGCCCAATAATGGCCCTCTTCCACGTGTCGTATGAATGCGAAAGGCCAGGGTATTTTTATGTTTTACCCCCAAGCTGCGCGCATAGGCTGCCTATAAGAGAGGCAAGAATCTAGATCCAAATCACACCATCCTCCTTCCACGGGTACTCATCCGAGCGCTTCTGACAAAAATCCACTCTATCATGGACCGTCGATGCGGCTCCTCCTCTCGCGCTCCCAGCCCTCAGCCAGGAGATTGGAGGAGATGTTCAGTCCCACACAGTGAGCTGGTGACACTCCAAGCGGAGGTATTCCTTCCTTCGGCCTTCATGGTCCCGGTTCGAGCCGGGCTGGCCACCTACCAAGGCGGAAAACAGGCGGAGAACACCCCCAATCCCTACAAAGGAGAGCGGGTGTGCTTCGTCCCTTATCTAATAAGGGGGCTCGGATTTCCCATACATCCGTTTCTCCGGGGGCTCCTGGAGTTCTACGGACTCTAGCTTCATCACCTTACGCCCGCCTCCATTTTGCATATTGCGGGTTTCGTAGCTCTTTGCGAGCTGTTCTTGGGCATCGAGCCCCATTTTGCACTGTGGAAGAGATTGTTTTGCCTCGTACCCCGTTCACGAGGGTTCGATATATCAAGTGGGCAGAGCCGAGATATGGTGCATTACCGGGACCGGGTATCTATTCGGAACCCCGAATAAGGCGTCCGAAGACTGGCCTTCGGAATGGTTTTATATGGAAGACACTCCACTGCCGGACCCAGTTCGGATCGGCCTCCCGGAGTTCAGCAACGCTCCTCTGAAGAAATGCCTGAGTTGGCGCACGCGGAGCCCTCAACGGGAAGATGACAGGAGCGTCCATTATCTGATGGGTCGGATAAGGTTGCTAGCTCATTCCGGATTGACCATGATTGGAGTCATGGCCACATGCATTATGCGAGGGGTGCAGCCGCTCCAATATAGGGGGCACCCTATGTGGGATTTCAACGGGGAGAATGACGCCACCCGTCATGGCCGCAAAGGGCCGGGATCGGCCGCCAATCTGGTGAAGATCATGTCCGGCTTGTACAAGGGGGAGAAGGAGGACTTCCTCCACACGAGTCCATTGAATGGATTCTCCATGAATAACCCTCGGAGCTGGGTAAGTAGACGCTTATCTATCCGATCCGTGCTCTCAAAGTTAAGTGTCTTACTTTATGATTTGGACGCAGGATCTGCGTCGGGACGTGGAAGGCATACACAGTCCAGCTCCACAACCCCAGGATCCGGGAAGATCCCTTGATCCGGCCTCCAGAGAGGATCCTGACATAGAGCTGGAGTTGATTGACGGGGTGTTCCACCAACTTAGCATGGACAATGCTCTAGTCGCCATTACGGCTAACTACCCCGGTTTATCTCCGGCTTCCAAGGTAACTATGACTGGAGTGTTGACACCATTACTTCGTCCGTGCTTATTTCTGACCACCGTATACCGACGGTGTCTTGCAGGAGGTGCCTTCAAGGCGGGAAGCCGAACCCGCGGCGGCTGACCAACAAGGGTCAGTTCGGCCTAGCAGGCGGAAGAGGGCGCGGTGCGAATCGAAACGTCGCCACAACGGTATGGCACGACACCGTTTTAAGGGAAAGATTCCTGGGAGGTATATTAATGCTCATGACCTTTCTAGGAGAAAGAGCGCTCGCCGGACTGTGCCCGGAGAGGTTGCCAACCAGGCCTCCGCCAGCCAGGCTCCAGCACCTGGTCCGGAGGGGGAGACGAGCGCAAGGCGCGAGCCGGATGCTCCTCCAACGGAGGATGCCGAAAGGCTGTCCGCCACCAGATCGGAGGTGGAGAGCGCCATGAATCACAGGTGCCGCCGGACAGTTTTTCGTGACGCATGTTTCTCCCCGGAGGCGTTGAATGCCTTTAACGCGGGAGACGCGCACCTCCGTGCCGCTCAAGATGGTTTAACCAGAGCCACGCAGCAGTATGTGAAAGACATACGGGTAAGGATTTTTGATAGTTATATATGCCAGTAGCCCCCGAGACTTAAAGTAGTTAGAATAACTGATTTAAGGATCATTTGAAATGCAGGATCTTACTGAGAAGAATACCCAACTGCCCCAGGAGCTTCATGAGTGCAAGGCCCAACTTGAGGCCACACTAGCTACCGAAGGAGGAGCCACAGAGACCCCCCTGGCAACACATATTTCAAAAAGATAAGTGGTTTATGAAGTGCGGCGTGTGTACAAATCTGACAATAATGTTGCAGAGGGCGCTGGACTATATCCGGACAAGCAACATCTGCTGCGCCAGCTGAAGGCCGGCGAGAAGGTGCTTATGAGGGTGCAGCAGGAGAGAAACAAACTCCAAGATGCCAACACCCAGCTAGGCGAAGAACTAAAAGATGTTCGGGTCCAGCTGTCTGACTCCGTAAAGGAGAATAGGCGGCTTCGTCGCGGCATCTACAGTAAGTGCTTGAGCAAACTCTTTTGAAAAGAAGAGTTCGGCGAGGAAGTTGATTGACAGAAATATGTCTGTAGGTGTGCTCACAGGTCGCCCTGCGGAGGAAATGCCCGGTTCAACGGGTGACCATCTTCCCGAGCTGCTGCAACTGCTCGAACGTGTTCGGTAGGCGATGAGTGGCGTCGCCCAGGCCTTATGGCCGTCCGTCTCCCTACCCGAGGGTCTTGGAGGGCTTGCGGAGAAGCTCCAGGGAGCACGGCAGTGCTTCCGTTTGTGGAAGATATCGGCCTGCCGTCAAGGCTCCAGGGAGGCCTGGGCCATGGTGAAGACGCGGTACATGAAGGCGGATCCGAACCACATGGCCGAGGTCGGACCTGTGGGGCCCGACGGGAAGAAGATCCCTGTGAGCTTAATGTACGGCCAAGTAGAGTTGGCCGCTAAGTATTCCCAACGGGACTGTAAATTAGACAGCCTGTTAGATGGGATTGAAGAGGAGTACAATCAGTCAATTTGACGATGTATTTTAAAATGACATGTATAATGCCTTCTAGCCGGATTGTAGATCGTTTGTCTTTGCGGACCTTTTCGCTTCAACCTCAGGACCCTGGAGTCCGAAGTGTGTCCGAATACCCTCACGGTTATGAAAAAACCGGGGCATGCATGGAGACCAGGCGTAGGGGTCATTAGTGCTTTATCAGACAAGTTCCCAACTAGTTATGTTATATTACATGGTTAGTAAGAAACATCTTCCAGGGAGAATAGTTCCGTTAGGGGTTTCTTTCCCTGGGAGTCATGCCCTAAAGTGCATGTCCGGACTGCGAAAAGAGCAGAAAAGCATCTGGGGGAAGAAAAGTAGATAGGTAAAAAATCATCTTTCAAGTCACCGACCGAATATTCCCTTAAGAACGCTAGCTTTCGGCTTCACCCAGTCTGAGGTACGCATCTGGCTGATTCGGCAGTAACAATCGCAGAGGTGCTCCCTTTACCTCCTAGCCGAACAATCGGGAACGTAGGGGTAAGCACAGGAGCCAGGCAACCCAGCTTGGCCAAAACTTAAGTAATATCAATGTATATAATGGTGAATAAAAGGTACATGCGGAAGTTTGACACATGTGTTGGGAAAAAAGCCCGTATAAATAAGCTTCTGTCAAAGAAGCCCCGAGGTATAATGAGTGCGAGTAGCACGTCAAGTGTGTGCAGACAGTGCGTAGATCAGCCCTCAAAGGCTCTATGAAAAAGGGAGGAGTAAGGAGACGAACTCTGAGTCTGGCGCTAGGCGTAGAATCTTCGGAGGCGGGCTGCGTTCCATGGGTTCGGTCGAGTCGGTTGTCCGATGCGTTTCGCACATGGTATGCTCCGCCGGTCAGGACTTGGTCGATGATGAAGGGACCTTCCCATTTGGGCTTGAGTTTGTCCTTTTTCTTATTCGGCAGGCGTAGAACTAGTTCTCCAACATTGTATGTTTTGGCCCGTACTTCTCTGCTTTGATATCTTCGAGCCTGCTGCTGATAGAATGCAGAACGAGCCTTTGCCACGTCGCGCTCCTCCTCCAATGCGTCCAAGCTATCCTGCCGATCCAACTCGGCTTCTCTTTCTTCGTACATGCGCACTCGAGGTGAGTCATGAATTATATCGCAGGGCAAAACTGCCTCTGCGCCGTATACCATAAAGAATGGCGTGAAACCGGTAGTACGATTTGGCGTGGTCCGCAGCCCCCAGAGTACGGAGTCGAGCTCCTCCACCCAGTGCGTGTTAGATTCCGTGAGGGACCGCACTAACCTGGGTTTGATGCCGCTCATGATTAGACCATTTGCTCGTTCGACTTGACCGTTAGTTTGAGGGTGATAGACTGAAGCGTAGTCGAGCTTGATGCCCATGTTTTTGCACCAGAGTTTAACCTCATCGGCCATGAAGTTCGTGCCGTTATCAGTGATGATACTGTGGGGGACGCCATAACGGTGTACTACCCTGGATATGAAGTCTATCACGGGTCCGGATTTGGCCGTTTTAACTGGCTTGGCCTCTATCCATTTGGTGAATTTGTCCACCATGACCAATAGGTACTTTTGCTTGTGGGTTCCCCCTTTGAGGGGTCCAACCATGTCAAGCCCCCAGACCGCGAACGGCCAGGTGATGGGTATAGTTTTGAGGGCGGTGGGTGGCATGTGGTTTTGATTAGCAAAAAGCTGGCACCCGACGCATCGTTGGACTAAGTCTTGAGCATCTGCCCGGGCCGTCGGCCAATAAAATCCTATACGGAAGGCCTTGCCTACAAGGGCCCGGGCTGTGGCGTGGTGCCCGCCGAGTCGGACGTGAATTTCGGCCAGCAGATTTCGCCCTTCCTCTTTGAAGATGCACCTTTGAAGGACTCCGGTTGTGCTTTTCTTATAAAGCTCTCCATCATGGAGTTTGTAGGCTTTAGATCGCCGTACTATGCAGCGGGCCTCATTTTGGTCTTCGGGGAGTTCCTGCCTCATTAAGTAGGCTAGGTATGGTTCCGTCCACGGGGCGATCACTGCCATTATTTCGTGGGCTGAAGGTGTTATTTCATTGGCTGAGCCGCCGATTGTGTCAGAATGTTCGGTGTTGGGCGGTGCGGTTGGTTCCGGGTTGTTCTTTCCGGACTCCTCTTCCCATAATACGGATGGCTTAAAGAGCCACTCCAGGAAGATGTTTGGAGGGACGGCGTCGCGTTTTGCGCCAATGCGTGCCAACACGTCGGCTGCCTGGTTATTATCCCGGGCTACATTGTGGAATTCGAGTCCTTCGAAACGAGCTGACATTTTTAAGACGGCATTACAATAGGCTGCCATTTTCGGATCCTTGGTGTCAAAGTCTTCGTTTACTTGGGATATAGTGAGGTTTGAATCCCCACGCACCTCTAGGCGTTGCATACCCATGGAGATTGCCATCCGGAGACCATATAGAAGGGCCTCATATTCGGCTGCATTGTTGGAGTCCGTGTACATTATCTGAAGTACGTATTGGACTGTGTCTCCGGTTGGGGACGTCAATACGACACCAGCCCCCAAGCCGGCCAACATTTTGGAGCCGTCGAAATGCATGATCCAATTGGAGTATGCGCCGTACTCTTTAGGGAGTTCGGCCTCGGTCCATTCGGCGATGAAGTCAGCCAAAACTTGCAACTTTATAGCTCGCCGTGGTTTGTAGGTTATGTCGAATGGTAAGAGCTCAATGGCCCATTTTGCAATCCTGCCTATCACGTCACGGTTGTTTATAATGTCGTTGAGAGGTACTTCGGAGGCAACTGTTATCGAACACTCTTGAAAGTAGTGTCGCAGCTTCCGGGATGTCATGAACACCATGTACGCTATATTTTGATAATGTGGATACCGGGACTTGCATGGAGTTAAGACAGTGGATACGTAGTACACTGGTTTTTGAAGAGGGAATTTGTGTCCTTCTATTTCTAATTCGACGACGAGTACCGCGCTGACAACTTGATGTGTTGCCGCGATATATAATAACATCGGTTCGCCCAGGTTAGGCGCGGCCAGGACCGGATTTGTTTCCAATATGGCTTTTATTTCTTCGAGTCCGTCCGTGGCAGCATCCATCCATTCGAAGTGTTCGGTGCGCCTGAGGAGGCGATAGAGGGGCAATGCCTTTTCTCCCAGACGGGAGATGAAGCGGCTTAGAGCCGTCACGCATCCAGTCAATTTTTGTATTTGTTTGATGTCTTTTGGGATATCCAACTGTGACAGAGCTCGAATCTTGGCTGGGTTTGCTTCAATTCCTCTACCGGATACAATGAAACCCAAGAGCTTTCCGTCTGGTATGCCGAAAACGCATTTTTTCGGGTTGAGCTTAATGTCATGTGCTCGGAGGTTGTCGAATGTGAGCCTCAAATCGTCTACTAGAGTTTCGACGTGTTTGGTTTTGATGACCACATCGTCTACGTATGCCTCCACTGTTTTGCCGATCTGGGTAGCCAGACATGTCTGAATCATGCGCTGATATGTTGCGCCGGCGTTTTTGAGTCCGAAGGGCATTGTGTTGAAGCAGAATGGTCTGTATGGAGTAATGAATGTCGTTGCGGCTTGGTCTGTCTCCGCCATCTTGATTTGATGGTAGCCAGAGTATGTGTCGAGGAAGCACAATGAATCGTGCCCTGCGGTAGCATCGATGATTTGATCGATGCGGGGAAGGGGGAAAGGATCCTTTGGACAAGCCTTGTTAAGGTCTTTAAAATTGACACACAGGCACCAGGATTTGTCCTTTTTTGGTACCATTACCAGGTTTGCTAGCCAGTCCGGATGTTTGATGTCTCTGATGAATCCGGCTTCTAATAGTTTCGCCAGCTCCTCTCCCATTGCCTGTCTTTTGGGTTCGTAAAATCGCCGAAGAGCCTGTTTGACTGGCATGAATCCTTTTAGGATGTTTAGGCTGTGTTCTGCCAACCTGCGTGGGATTCCTGGCATATCTGAAGGGTGCCAGGCAAAGATGTCCCAATTTTCCCGAAGGAATTCTCATAGTGCGGCGTCTACATCAGGGTTTAATTGTGCCCCAATGGAGGCCGTCTTTGTGGGGTCCGTTGGATGGACTTGGAATTTGACTATTTCGTCCGCTGGTTTAAAAGAGGTGGACTTGGATCTCTTATCGAGTATCACATCGTCCCTGTTCACCGTGGAGCGCAGCACAGTGAGTTCCTCTGCCACTAGGGCTTCGGATAGTGCCTCTAGGGCTAGTGCGGCTGTCTTGTTTTCGGCGCGGAGTGCTATGTCCGGGTCACTGACGAGAGTGATTATTCCGTTGGGCCCGGGCGTTTTAAGCTTCATGTACCCATAATGGGGTATAGCTTGGAAAATTGTGAATGCCTCCTGCCCTAGTAAAGCGTGATATCCGCTGCTGAACGGGGCCACTTGGAACGTGACTTCCTCGGACCTGTAATTGTCCGGCGGGCCGAACACCGCATCTAGTGTAATTTTTCCTGTGCAGCGTACTTCCCGACTAGGGATTATTCCTCTGAAGGTTGTGCTGCTTCGCTCAATGCGGCTCCAGTCTATTTCCATTTTTTGGAGGGTTTCCTCGTAGATGAGGTTTAATCCGCTGCCGCCATCCATGAGTACCTTGGTAAGACAAAAGCCGTCCACTATTGGACTGAGGACCAATGCTGCTGGTGCTCGGGCTATTCGGAATTTAGGTTCGTCGTTGGCGTTAAAGGTGATAGCCGTGTCGCTCCATGGATTTGTTGTTGCTACTTGGTATACTTCGGCGAGGCTGCGGATTGTTCGTTTCTGCATATTATTTGATGCAAAAGTCTCGAAGACTGTTAATACCGTACTGGTACTGTTGGGCTGGTTCTCCAGGGCTAGAAGCTCTTCGCCACTTTTGGCCACCTGCCGTAGTATCCAACATGCTCGAAGGCTATGTGTTGGAGTGGCGTCCTCTGTACTATGGATTTTACAGGGTCCGCTGAGCCATCCCTCCAGTACGGTTCCGTGCCCTTTATGGGGCTTTTGCTTTTTGGTTTTTGTCCCGGGTGCCTGAGCATGGTGCACCCTTTTGTTTCGGACTAGGGTTGTGTTCGGAGCCGGATTGTCCCAAAACTTAGTTTCGGTTTTCCAGGTACTCTCCATCGCACAATACTTTCGTACTATGGACGCTAGGTCGGTGAAGCGTGTAATTTCGCGGCGACTTATGGCGTTCGTGATTCCTTTGTCCGTGCAATTGTTGCAAAAAATTGAGATTGCGCTTTCCTCACGGCAGTCCTTTATCCTGTCCATAACAAGGAGGAATCTGGCCCAATAATGATCTACTGTCTCCGTGGGCTCTCGCCAGATTTGAGATAGATCGCTTATGTTTGGGTGGGCGGGTGGAATTAAGTCTGGAACCCTGCCCAACTTGAGGCTCAAGGGACGAGAAGTTTCCAAATTTGGAAGCTTGGATTGCTGGACATTGTCCAATGAATCTGGTTTGCTGCCTGACTTTAGTTTCAGTACTTGATTGACGTCCGTCCCTCCGCGGGAATCCGGCATGGAGGGATCAGGAGTCCGGACATAACTAGTTTTTAATACAGAAGAAGAGTCGCCGCGTTGTTCCTCTACCACGGCGACATGGTGGGTAACCTAGGGAGAGTTAATCTCTCTCAGATCGGTTTTAAGCCCAATCTGATCATAGTCTGTAGCGATTCCCAGGGCGGCGATGCGGTCCAAGAGCTCGTTTACGGAAGAGAGCTCCATTGGATCCAGGTGCTCGGCGAATTCCGAGTTGACGTGAAGTTTGCTTTTGATGACCCGAGAGGTCATCGTCGAAGCGGCGGCCGAACAGGCGGTCATAAGAGAACCACCTAGCCGGATAGTTTGGCCGGCAGCCAAAGCTCCTTTGGCAATGGTACCGTCTTTAAAGACGGGAAGAGGCATCCTTCCTGATTGTGACGGCACAGAGGAACTCTCAATGAAAGCACCAATGTCGGTGTCAAAACCGGCGGATCTCGGGTAGGGGGTCCCGAACTGTGCGTCTAGGCGGATGGTAACAGGAGACAAGGGACACGATGTTTTTACCCAGGTTCAGGTCCTCTCGATGGAGGTAAAACCCTACTCCTGCTTGATTGATACTGATGATATGGGTAGTACAAGAGTGGATCTACCACGAGATCAAGGAGGCTAAACCCTAGAAGCTAGCCTATGGTATGATTGTTGTTGTTATTATGTCGTAGGGACTAAAACCCTCCGGTTTATATAGACACCGGAGAGGGCTAGGGTTACAAAGAGTCGGTTACAATGGTAGGAGATCTACATGCCAAGGAAAGTCCCATCCGGACACGGGAGGAAGTCTTCAATCTTGTATCTTCATAGTCTTGGAGTCCGGCCGATGATGATAGTTCGGCTATCCGGACACCCCGTAGTCCAGGACTCCCTCAGTGAGGGTGCGTTCCCTTGGTTGGGTTTGCGGCGTGTAGGAGCGACTGTGTGAGTGTGTGGTGCGACCGCGGCATGCATGAGCGACCGTGTAAGGGTGCGGTGCGACCGCGACAGCCGTGCGCAAGTGTACCTCCTTTTCATTTTGAAAACTTTAGGCAAGCTTGGCAAAAATGTGTGGCGAAGTATGGCAATGCAAGGCCTAGACCCAAACAGGATAAGTACGTACGTACTAGGAGTACTAGTGTTAAAAAAGAAAGGCAGGGTTTCCCTTCGCGGGATTTAATCGATACAAATCCTCATTTCACGTGTCAATTAATGCGTATTTTTTTCTCCAAAGACCAAAGAGCTAACCATCTCACTCCTCATCGCTTGATTAATGCAGCGCCATGCAAACCAACCTTCTCACTTCCGCATGCATGCAGGGGATATTAATGTCCTTGGTTGCTAGTATGAGGCCAACCCCATCATTTTTGCCTCGATTAGTGTTAGTGGCCTTTTGCAAATTGTAATTTTGATATACTGGCCTTGTGTACAAAAAAATGGAGGTAGTAACTATATTTGACTTCCTTCCCCATTGCGATGACGTCGATGATATCTCAAACATTGTGGTTTGGCGAAGTGTGTTCGACAAAGAACACCATTGAGGGAGACCACAGTAAGTCGTTCGCAAGTGCCGCCTGCAAGCCGAGACAACTGCTTTATTTGCATCCAGGAAGTCTGTTGAACCAAAGGACGCATAAATGTACTAGTACTACTAGTACACAATAGTGTCGTCCGTCCAGCTTAGTACGGTGAGATGGTTTCTCGAAGAAGGCGATGGAGAAGCGGAGTCAGCGAAGAGTGAAATGATGGTTGCTTCGTCTGTGCTTTTGTGATTTGACGCCTCACTGCTTTGTGATTTGTCATAGAAGGGACATGGGAGTAGACTCTGTCCAAGCATGGGAGAAAGAGGAGAGATGTTGCATTTTTATTCCTTCAATCAATCAATCAGGGAGCTTTGGTTCCATCTTTTTGGCTTTAGAAACACCGTCCACAATGGTTCCCACGATGCCAAAAGCTATTTTCACATTTGGCAACACATTGTGGATGCCCTTAACCATACCACTTGGTTTTGCTCCTGTGTGCTATCTATACAAATCTCAATTATATTGACCTAAAACATTATAGAATCAAGATTAGTAAAAAGGAGGTGATTTTGCCGCGCGGATTGCGGGGGAGGTTTCTTATTTTTAGAGGACATTGTCCTGGCGGCTTGCTAACATGCAGTCCCACGTGTCAGTGCTTTACCAAGCCGATCCATGTCCCACATGAGGCAGAACAACGGCAGAAGCAACACGTGGTTAAGTTGAAGAAGATGAGGGAGAAGCGATTTAGCAACGAGTGAAATGATGGTTGCTTCGTTCCTCCAACTTCTTTTTTTAGCATTATTACTTCGTCCCTCCAACTTAACTGCAGGAAAGGTGCAGCTTTGTGATTTGACGCCTCATTGCTCATTGCTACGTTGGCCCATGACTGGGGTGCTTCACCCCGGCTGCTCTGCACTGTATCCTGGTCTGGCACGTAGACCCGGTAGCTTGATGTCCCACATGTCGGCAAAAGGGACTAGAAGATTTATGAAAGTGAGCGCTCCACTCTTACAACGGAGGAGTAGACGACACGACGGCCTAGTGAATTGTCACTTTTTCTGTATAGTACTATAGTTTTGTTGTTTCGCATGATCCATCGATACAAACCCGATTAAATAGGAAAGGGCGGGATTTTTTCCGCACGGTAGATAATACTGGCCATACATTTCAAAGGCAATTTTAATGTATGCAAACTGAATAATTAAGTAACAATATGATATCTAGTAAAACTAAAAACACATATGATTCATTGTGTTAGAGTGTAGTAGTAGTGTTGTATTGCATAGTTGTTAGATGTAACATGCGAGAACGTGTAGAAATGTAGTTTTGGGGGGCCTACAGAGAGAAAAGCGTAATACGGTCAACAAACTTCAGAATAAGCTGATTACGATCACTATTACGTTTTGCGGTGATTATACGGTCACTTGCTCAGGGTTCAGCATCAGATTGCACTCTGTTGACCGGCCAAATAGTCTGCATGGCGCATTTTGACTAATTAAATTGACCATGTTCCTTGTGGGTCCCACCTGTCAGTTCGCACAGGGAAAAGGTGAGATAAACACAAATTTACGCAGGCGCGACAAGACTCCAACCCGTGCGCGCGAATCACCTGGTTGTGTATGTGTCTGTCAGGGCCTGATGTGTGCGCATGCACGTGTAGGTTGAGCACTTGAGCGTGAGTGTGTGTTGGTCGCGTGGTGTACTGGTGTGTGCATGCATGCGTGCATGTGTGCGTGTGAGTGTTGCGTGCGTGCATGGCTGCGTGTGTACGTGTGAGTGTTGCGTGCGTGCGTGGGTGCATGTGTTCGTGTGAGTGTTACGTGCATGTAGTTCGTGTGCATGCGTGCGTGTGTGTATAATCACCACACCTACTCCTGTGTGTTAAAACAGACGGCTCAGCATACCAATACAAGGCCACCTTGTCCGCTGTGCCCGCGGTCATGACTTCGAACCACCGTCCAATATTTTTTTGTCATTTGTTTTCATTCTTACTAGCAAGATGCCCGTGCGTTGCACGTAACATCAAGATGCATTTGTATGACTAGTTTATCTTGTGAGAGAAAAGGATGAACAAGGGAAGGCCTTATTTGCAAATGTGGAGAGGTGTGTGGGTACCTTTTTTCCAAATTGCCATAGTTTCTTTCCTATCCGTCAGATATAAATCGGACGGCCTATATTGCAAGATGGCAGGCACACCATCATCACCAACTCTGTTTTTTATAAGAGTGTATTTTATAAGAGTGTAGATGTAGAGTAGATACAAGCCGACAGGTGGGCACGATGCTAGTGAGATAATGTGATGCAACACTAGAGGTGCCACGTGGAGCATTTAACTGGTCAACTAGTCATGTCTTGAGCAAATACAGAGTTGTACGGTGAGCCCGTGACGGTATAATAACCACAAAACATAAATGGTGACCGTAATGAGTGGATTCTGAAGTCCAATGTACGTATCGTGCTTTTGCTTCAAATACAATGATCATCATTGTATATATCGCGAGAGAAAGATGAAACATGCGTGAATGTGTTGGGGGCTTACTTTTAGAGGACCTGGAGATAGTTTGTGTGCATACGTGAAAGGGGCGTAGAGGGGGGTATGCAATGGAGAAAGAGATGCTCTTCGTTTCTCTTTATTATGACTAACTTTGTATATAATATAAAAATATACAAATTCACAGTGCGGAATAAATATCATTGTGGGCACCATGCAATGCAAATTAGCGTTCGTACTCCTCCATATAACTTTGTAATGTTGTATATATGTAGAAATTCTAAAATAATTTTTTGGCCACACTTTATTCAAAAGGAATGTTGTATGCGAAATAAACGTGAAGAGAGGGCTTTTTAGATCAATAGGGTTCGTGATGTAACATGTGTGAATGTGTAGTTGATGCATTTGGCAGGGCCTAGAGAGGTATGTGTGTGTATTACGTATTCGAGAGAGGCATGGATAGAGGGGCCGGCGGGGGGGGGGGGGGCGTGGGAGAGATAGCACGAGAAATGAGAGTGGTCTAGAGAGAGAAAGAGAGAAATATGACATCACGGAGTGAGATTCCCTTGAGTGTGTATATGCAAGGGTGGAGGGGATAGAGGCACCAGGAGAATTTTGTGTGTGTGTGTGGTGTTTGTGTTGGTATGTGTGGGTGTGAGAACATAACGAGATGTGGGGGCATAGGGTGTGTCACCGCGTGAGGTCCGGTGGGTCGAGGTGAGGCCCTTCGTTCGGTTCCTCCCTGCGCCACATTGGTCGTCCCATGACGCATTTAGGGAGACCCATGGATGACAAGTCATACATGACAAAGATAGCATAATTGTGAAGGACTCTGTGTCCACTAACAAAGCTGGCTAGGATTTGTAACCCTAGGTTCTCGGACTAAGGTAACCCCTTTATCTCTGATATTACTGTTCATCCAACCTAACTTTAAGGGGCATCCTACAGAATGCTCTGCTAGAATCATACTCGTCAATTAGGAAGAGAGGTGTGAGACAATGCGTGAGAGACAGGCCTAAAGATAATGTGCGTATAGGAGACACGTAGGTAGGTCTATGTATATAGAAAGGGTCAATGGCTATTGTGCGTGTGTATGCTTGCGAGAGGAAGAGTGCTTGTGATAAAGGTTAGTGAAAACGGTCGTAAATGTTTACGAGAGGGAGGGAGGGTTATATCGAGAGCATGTGTGCGGGAAAGACACCTCGGGAGAGAGTGTGTGAGCCTGTGTGAGAGACCACCGACAGAGAGTGAAACTACACGTAAAAGACTGTTGTACACATTGATTAAAGATATAAATTGTATCCAAATATTAGCATGGGATCATGATATTTGCAATTCGCGTAAGGAACGGTCATTGATCCATCAGACATCTAGATTCTATCGAATTTGAGCATGCCTATGTTATTATTCGACACAATTGATCCACATAGTTAGTATTTTGTACTACAGACAATGCATCACTTTAGCAATCGAATATAAACGTGAGTATAGTTCATGTTGTGTGTGTATAGCACATTATACATACGAAAGTTACACAATGAACATTATAAATAGCTACCTATGAATTAGCATACATTTGAATTCAACTTAAGGTGGTTTAAAAAAATCAAATTCAACATGAAGTCCATTCAATTATTTGAATTTGATATGATGGCATTTTCAAATCATACCTAAATTATGGGGGCACCAATCTTAGCTCTGATTTTGTACATAATAGCATATGTAGTCGCGTACAAAATAGATTCAAATTTAGCTCCTCCATTCCAAAATAATCGTAGTTATAGGATTTTCAAGTGTCAAAATTTCAAAAAGAAGCGGATAATTTAATGAGGTTTTCAAACATACAAGGTCAAATATAATGTTGTCTATTTAGGTCAATCCTCATAATTCAAGAGTAATCTAAACGTGAATGCTTGTGTTTCAAAATTTTGAACGAAGCGCCATAAGAGCCTCTACTCGCCCGAAACCGCGTGAGACCAATGTTTGGTAGTACAAGGAAATTACTTTTCTAATAACTCCGACCCGTGAAACCTACCGGCCCAACGTCCAAAGTTCTAAACCGGGGTAGGTTTGTAGCTTCATCTAGACACCACGCAACCGCCTCCGAAAAACATTCATACACAATGGCCGCCTAAGCACACATGCATGTCATGGTCCTAAGACTGACAGTAGAATGGGGGGTAGGTATGAGATGGCAAGATCTCAGCTATGGTGAAGTTGTACACACAAGATTTACGAGTTCAGGCCCTTACGGTGGAAGTAAAAGCCCTACGTCTCGGTGCCCGGAGGCGGGCGACTGGATTATATGCGTGTGGTGTTACAGGTGGTGCAAACCCTTGTGCCAGAGGAGGGGGTGGATTATATAGAGTGCGCCAGGACCCCAGCCATCCTCCATTACAAGGGGTTCAATGTACATAAAGATGGGGCGTTACTGATAATGCCAGCCATAAGTGCTTTTAATGATCGTAAAGACTACGGAGTGAACGCCTGACCGTTGTAGTGCTAAGTGACTCCTGGTCTTCAGTAGGTCGAGTGGTTTCTTGTATGGTCGAGTGACATCAGGTAAGAGGGGTACCCGAGTGATATTGTTGGTCGAGTGGCTTGCACTCGACGCCTTCCCTGGGTATTCCTTGTTGTCTCTTGGACTTCTTTGCTCCTAGGGTAGTGACCTTTGGTAGGGCATATAGGTCAGGCCTGTGACCCTATCCTAGGTCCGTATCCTCATCATTAGCCCCCGAATGGATTAAGGTCCGAGTGGAAAGAAGGTTGAAGTTGATCTTGCTCCGAGCCTTGTGCCTCTCGAGTATTTTACGCAGGACGGAAGACTCATGTTGGAACTCCAGCTTTGATTTAGTTTCCTTGATCGATTCAGAAAGTTGCCGACTGAATTTGTAACATCATCTATCGAGTGTTGCTTCTGGGCGCAGAATCTTTGGCGCGATTGGTTGCAGTGTATCCCGAATCTCACGGGATTCGAAATTTCGGAGAAGCGCGCGGGACGGAGCATGCCGAGGTAAGCTGGGTGGATAAACAGGACCGCCTCGATCTCTGCGCCACCTTTTTCATGACGTATGTCACGTGCGACTGTTGCGGGATTTGACAGGATCGCCTGGACCCACGCGTCAGCCACTCGGAAGCGGGCCTTTATAAGGCGACGGAGTCGAGGCACCTGCATTGTGCGTGTCAATTTTCCCCCTCTTTCTCTCTGCTTCTCGACTGCATCCGGCTCCTCCGCTCTCGACGCTGCCGCTCCGCCACCATGGTGAAGGACAAGACGGCGGTGCTGGAACGCATGAAGAAAGCGATGGGGGCGGCGAAAGTCAAGAAGCGGAATCGTGGGTCGTCGTCGCGCTCTGTGATGCCGCCAGGGTGGATCCAAGGCGACTGGATCGGGTCTTCGCTCCGCCAGGAAGATTTAGACAAACTGGTGGAATCCGGATTGATCGCCAAGGGCACGGCGAGGTTGCCGGAGGGGGAGACGGAGCCGCAGCCACGGCCGGGTGAGTGTGTTCTGCTTGCCACCCATGTCAACCGGGGCTTTTCGCTTCCTCCTCACCCCTTTTTCTGGGGTTTCTTGAACTTCTTCGGCGCCCAACTCCATCACTTTTCTCCCAATACCATCACATATCTTGCTGCATTCGTGCCCATGCGCGAGAATTTTCTAGGGTGTCGACCGCACTTGGGTCTTTTCAAGCACATTTTCACCATCCGTTCTCAGTCAGTGAAGAAAGCAAATACAAGTGACGAGAAAACACATGTCATTCAGATGTGTGGGGGCTTGGGCATCCAGAAGAGGCAGAGGAGCTCTTTCCCTTCCATGACTCTTCCTGAATCGGTCAGGGGCTGGCAGTCGACCTGGTTCTACTGCTAGGACCTCGCAACTCCAGGTCCATCGACTGGACTTCCACACTTCACCTTTGATCGTGTTCAGACTCCTTCTTTGCTGAAAGTGACTGCTGCTGAGAGCATGGAGACGAATGTGTTAGTTGAGAGGGTGGTCCAACCGATCAATCAGGGCGTCACTGGCATGGATCTGCTGGAAGTATTCCTCAGTCGACGTATCCAACCTCTCCAGGCCCGTGACCATCCCATGTGGATGTATTCTGGGGTCAACGACACCACTCGGGTCCATCCAGAGGAAGTACCAGCTAAGACGATGGCCATGTGGTTGAAGAGCATTACAGGCAACAAGGACAACCCCAGAGGCGCCAGGAGAGTCGACCCCTTCAGGGACAACAATCTGCCAGACAAGGTGTGTCTTCCGTCGTCGACTGTTTGTTGGGTATATTTTCTGACTGCTCTTGAACCCGACTGACTTTTACTTGACTTCTTGTCTTGTAGGTTTTTAATGAGATGTACTCGATGCACAATGGTGAACAAGTTCTGGAGCAAGGTGATGACCGACAAGTATAGGGGATCTATCGTAGTCCTTTCGATAAGTAAGAGTGTCGAACCCAACGAGGAGCAGAAGGAAATGACAAGCGGTTTTCAGTAAGGTTTTCTCTGCAAGCACTAAAATTGTAGGTAATAGATAGCTTTGTGATAAGATAAATTGTAACGAGTAACAAGCAATGAAAGTAAATAAAGTGCAGCAAGGTGGCCCAATCCCTTTTGTAGAAAAGGACAAGCCTAGAAAATTTCTTATAATGAGAAAAGAGCTCCCGAGGACACATGGGAATTATCGTCAAGCTAGTTTTCATCACGCTCATATGATTCGCGTTCGGTACTTTGATAATTTGATATGTGGGTGGACCGGTGCTTGGGTACTGCCCTTACTTGGACAAGCATCCCATTTATGATTAACCCCTATTGTAAGCATCCGCAACTACAAAAGAAGTATTAAGGTAAACCTAACCACAGCATTAGACATATGGATCCAAATCAGCCCCTTATGAAGCAATGCATAAACTAGGGTTTAAGCTTCTGTCACTCTAGCAACCCATCATCTACTTATTACTTCCCAATGCCTTCCTCTAGGCCCAAATAATGGTGAAGTGTCATGTAGTCGACGTTCACATAACACCACTAGAGGAAAGACAACATACCTCTCATCAAAGTATCGAACGAATTCCAAGTTCACATGACTACTAATAGCAAGACTTCACCCATGTCCTCAGGAACAAACGTAACTACTCACAAAGCATAATCATGTTCATAAGCAGAGGAGTAATAATATGCATTAAGGATCTGAACATATGATCTTCCACCAAGTAGACCAATTAGCATCAACTACAAGGAGTAATCAACACTACTAGCAACCCACAGGTACCAATTTTTGGTTTTGATACAAGATTGGATACAAGAGATGAACTAGGGTTTTGAGAGGAGATGGTGCTGGTGAAGATGTTAATGGAGATTGACCCCCTCCCGATGAGAGTATCGTTGGTGATGACGATGGTGATGATTCCCCCCTCCTAGAGGGAAGTTTCCTTGGCAGAACAGCTCTGCCAGAGCCCTAGATTGGTTCTGCCAAGCTTTCGCCTCGTGGCGGCGGAGTTTCATCCCGTAAGCTTCCTTATGATTGTTTCCAGGGTAAAAGCCTTCATATAGCAGAAGATGGGCACCGGAGGGCCACCATAGGGCCCAGGAGATAGGGGGCGCGCCCAGTAGGGGTGGGGGCGCCCACCACCCTCCTGGCCAGGGTGTGGGTCCCCTCTAGTAGTTTTTTCCCTCAATATTTCTTATTAATTCCAAAAATAACTTCCGTGGAGTTTCAGGATTTTTGGAGCAGGTGCAGAATAGGTTTACAATGTTTGCTCCTTTTCTAGCCAGAATTCCAGCTGCCGGCATTCCCCCTCTTCATGGTAAACCTTGTAAAATAAGATAGAACAGCCATAAGTATTGAGCTATATTGTGTAATAACAGCCCATAATGCAATAAATAATGATATAAAAGCATGATGCAAAATGGACGTATCAACTCCCCCAAGCTTGGACCTCGCTTGTCCTCAAGCGGAAGCCGATATCAAAAAATATGTCCACATGTTTATAGATAGACGTGTCGATAAAAAATAAAATACGGACATGAGGGCATTATGATCATTCTTATAACAGCAACATATATAGATTTTTTCATATGATTTCTTATGCTCAAGTAACGACCAATTCACAATGTCAAGTATGGTTCAGAAACTCCATTGGGAACTAACAAACTATAATCTCAGTCACTGAAGCAATTGCAATTTATCATAACATCAGAAAGAGTCAAGAATAGAGCTTTTGAGCAAGTCCACATACTCAACTATCATGTAGTCTTCTACAATTGCTAACACTCACGCAGTACTTGTGCTTAGGGAATTTCAACCGGACACTGAGAAAGATAGGAGCTTATTGTGTTTCCTCCCAACGTATTCACCTTTGGGTGATGTCAACAATAATAATTCATGCTAACTTACATTCAATTGGATATATATCAAGATCTTTCAAACACGAGGAGCTTGCCAAAGGATAAAATGAAAAAGGGAAAGCTGAAGATCACCTTGACTCAAACATAAAGTAAAAACATAAAGTAAAAGATAGGCCCTTGGCAGAGGGAAGCGGAGGTTGTCATGTGCTTTTTGGGATTGGATGCACAAAATCTTAATGCAAAAGAACGTCACTTTATATTGCCACTTGTATGTGGACCTTTATTATGCAGTCCGTCGCTTTTATTGCTTCCACAACAAGATCGTATAAAGCTTATTTTATCTGCACTAATAAGTCATACATATTTAGAGAGAAATTTTTATTGCCTGCAACATGACGACTTACTTGAAGGATCTTAATCAATCCATAGGTAGGTATGGTGGACTCTCATGGCAAAACTGGGTTTAAGGATATTTGGAAGCACTAGTATCTCTACTTGGTGCAAGGAATTGGATAGCATGAGGGGGAAAGGCAAGCTCAACATGTCTGGAAGGTCAATAACAATATACTTTAACTGAGATGTGAGAAAACATAAACCATTACGTTGTCATCCTTGTCCAACATCAACTCTTTTAGCATGTCATACTTAATGAGTGCTTCACAATCATAAAAGATGTCCAAGATAATATATTTGTATGTGAAAACCTCTCTTTCCTTATTACTTCCTATTAATTGCAACGATGACCAAAACTAAGTTTGTAAACTCTCAAAAAGTTTTATGCCTCATACTTTCTATGTGTGAAGTCATTACTATCCATAAGATCAATAAGAACTCTTTTATTCTTTCTACTTCCTCAAGATCATAGCAAGATAGTAAAGCCCTTGACTCAACACTAATTTTTATTATAGATAGCTCACGGACTCGACTACATAAAGAGATCACAAAGCAAAACTCAAAACTAATTGATACTAAAACTTCAATCTACTAGATCAAGATACTACTAAATGGATCGAACTAAATAAAACGTTAAAGATAGGACTGTGATGGTGATACGATACCGGGGCACCTCCCCCAAGCTTGGCAGTTGCCAAGGGGAGTGCCCATACCCATGTGATTATGTCCTCGGAGGTGGTGAAGTAGGAGTTGTTGATGATGTAGGCTTGTCGTCCATCTTCCAAGGCATAGGCTCACCATCATAGAAGGATGATCGAGTCTCTGGGATCCTCAAATCTGCAGCCAAACTCATCCTCTTGAATCTATATTCATACTCACAGTTTTGGTTTTGCAGGTCATAGATCTGGGCTTGGAGGTGCTCGATTTTCTCTTGAAGATTGAAGATGGTCTCCCCAATGACCTTGGCATCTACCTTGTGGTTGTTGGTGAACTCTGTGATCATCATATGGTTGGTGTTGAGTCCACGCTCCACCATCCCTTGGCATTAGAAAACTTGTTGCTCCATGGATTTGAGCTTTGTCTCCACGCTTCTGGTACGCCTTGGTCCCTCCACAACGCGGATGTGCAGCACCCCCTCACACATCTCAATGGTTTGAGGGTGCTGTAGCACCTCCGTGAGATAGGGGTTGATAATCCTCTCGAAAAACTTGTCCTTGGGAGCGCTTGGAGACACCATGATGCTCTAGATCTGTCAGAAAAACAGCTGGAAACGAAAACAGAGGATATTTGCATGATACGGTGGTCAAAGCCGTCGAGAGATTATATAATGAATTTTTACCGACCAAAATACGTAACATGCAAGAAAATGAATCCGGGAGGCACACGAGGTGGCCACGAGACAGGAGGCGCGCCCAGGAAGGTTGGGCGTGCCCTCCACCCTCGTGGAAGCCTCGTGTCCTTGCCGGATTACTTCTTTCTTCCTAAAATTCTTAAATATTCCAAAACGGATAGAAATTGCCTTTAAAAATGTTTTGGAGTCGGTTTACTTACCGTACCACATACCTATTCCTTTTCGGAGTCTGGAACATTTTGGAAAGTGTCCCTTATGTATTCCTCCAGGGTTACGGTTTCGACAATATTAGTTTCAACATTGATAGGATTACCTGAGATATAATGTTTAATTCTTTGACCGTTCACCACCCTCGGACTTGTGCCTTCGAAGTTGTTGATTTTTATGGCACCGGAACGATAGACTTCCTTGATAACGTAAGGACCTTCCCATTTAGAGAGAAGTTTTCCTGCAAAAAATCATAAACGAGAGTAGAATAATAACACATAATCACCTATGTTAAACTCATGCTTTTCTATCCTTTTTTCATGCCATCTTTTAACTTTTTCTTTGAATAGCTTGGCATTCCCATAGGCTTGGGTTCTCCATTCATCAAGTGAGCTAATATCAAATAACCTCTTCTCACCAACAAGTTTGAAATCATAGTTGATCCGTTTAATAGCCCAATATGCTTTATGTTCAAGTTCAAGAGGTAAGTGACAAGCTTTTCCATAAACCATCTTATACGGAGACATACCCATAGGATTTTTATATGCAGTTCTATAGGCCCACAATGCATCATCAAGTTTCTTGGACCAATTCTTTCTAGATCTATTCACAATCTTTTGCAAAATTAATTTGAGCTCTCTATTGCTCAACTCTACTTGACCACTAGACTGCGGGTGATAAGGAGATGTGATTCAGTGATTAACATCATACCTAGCAAGCATCTTACGGAAAGCACCATGAATAAAATGTGAACCACCATCAGTCATAAGGTATCTAGGGACTCCAAACCTCAGAAAAATAACTTCTTTAAGCATTTTAATAGAAGTGTTATGATCAGCACTACTAGTTGGAATAGCTTCTACCCACTTAGTAACGTAATCAACAGCAACTAAAATATGTGTGTAACCATTAGAGGCAGGAAAAGGTCCCATATAATCAAAGCCCCAAACATAAAATGGTTCAATAACAAGAGAATAATTCATAGGCATTTCTTGATGTCTACTAATATTACCAATTCTTTGACATTCATCACAAGATAATACAAACTTACAAGCATCTTTGAAGAGAGTAGGCCAATAAAAACCAAACTACAGTGCCTTATGTGCAGTTCTATCTCCAGCGTGGTGTCCTCCATATGATTTAGAGTGACACTTGCGTAGGATCTGTTCCTTTTCATGCTCAGGTACACAATGTCTAATAACACCATCTACTCCTTCTTTCTAAAGGTGTGGGTCATCCTAGAAGTAATGTGTTAAATCATAAAAGAACTTTTTATTTTCCTGGTATGTGAAACTAGGTGGTATAAATTTAGCAACAATGTAACTAGAATAATCAGCATACCAAGGAGCAGTACAAGAAGCATTAATGACCGCTAATTGTTCATCAGGAAAGCTATCATCAATAGGCAGTGGGTCATCAAGAACATTCTCTAACCTAGACAAGTTGTCTGCAACAGGGTTCTCAGCTCCCTTCCTATCAATAATATGCAAATCAAATTCTTGGAGCAAGAGAACCCATCTAATGAGTCTAGGCTTAGCATCTTTCTTTTCCATAAGATATTTAATAGCAGCATTGTCGGTGTACTAAAGTAGGGGTACCTTAGTATCCCGAACTTGTGCACGGGCAGTCGCAGCGACCCACGGCAGGGCTTGCCGGGCGTCCGCCAAGATCCTCAGCGGCTACTTTGATGCCATTCAAGAACAAAGTACTCAAACTAAAGCCCCGACAAGAGGAGCTTGCCGGGAAGGCTATCCAAGGCCCCGGCAAAAGAAGCTGGCCGGGAAGAATACAAGGCCCCGGCAAGAGGAGCTTGCCGGGAAGGACAAAGGCCCCGGCAAGAGGAGCTTGCCGGGAAGGCCAGCTAAGGCACTTCAAGAAACTTGCCGCAACGCCCCGCACGTCCCGACAAGGCCCGACGAGCGGCGAGCTGGCTGGTGCGACAAGATAAAGGCCGCGGCAAGGCGCTTGCCGCGGCAGGGCTGCCACTCTGCACCCACGCTCCAGCACACCCGACGACGTGTCGCCACAAGATCGCTCCTGGTGCACGTGGCGGGTAGCTGTGCAGCATGGCGGTGCGAGGCGGCAAGCAAAGCTGACAAGGAGGCCATCGTGGCGATCGGTGGCGCCTCCAACGGTCGTTTCCTTGCACTGTTGGGGCGACCGGACGGGCATTAAATGCCCTTGTCCCCCTGCCGCCAGAGTTAGGTAGGGGACACTGTTGGTAGTAGTTGTACCAACCCGCGTTTTTACCTTTCTACCCCTCTTTCTAGGCTGCCACCTGTCGGTGACCCCTTTAGCCTATAAAAAGGAGGCCCATGCGCACGTAGAGGGGGTTCGGAATTTTGGTTCCACAGCTTGGGGGTTCGGCTGATTCGACGCCACGCCCGCTCTCTCGAGCAAGAACAGAACACAAGACACAAAGCAGTAGTAGGAGTTTTATCTCTCCGGAGAGCTCCGAAGCTGGGTAAAATCACCCGCGCGCTCTCTCGCCTCGATCTGCTCTGCGTGCGCCCTCCGCTCCCTTGCCGGACAAGAAGGGGCCCTCCTGCCCCATAGGTTCTCGTGCTCCCATTCCCCACGACATCTCTGGCGCGCCAGGTAGGGGGGCGTCGAGGTCGTGCGTATCTGATCCGGCGTCTGCGCGCGCTACATCAACATCTTTGTCGACATGCCACCAAAAAAGAAGACTTCGGAGGTGTCCGCTCCGTCTGCGACTTCTCTACCGCCACCGGAGCAAACGGGCGGTGGGGCGGACGCCGGCGGAGGAGCGGGCGCTAGCGGGGGGACGCGCATCGTCACCCGGTCCAAAGACAAGGCCCCGCAAGGTTCAGCTTCTGCATATCCACCGCACCCCTCCCAGGAAGTGCAGGATCGACAGCGCCACAATGCTCCTAGCACCGTACTTGCATTGGAACAAGGCCGAGCTGGTGGGTCGCGGGACGCTCAAGGCCAACATGCACGTCAACACGCTAGCGCGAGCGCAGTGCGGTCGCCTGGGCGAGATGTTACTCCTTCTAACACTGTTAGAAGTTTGAGCATGTCTCGCACCTCGCGTCGCTCGCCACCGCCACACAAGACTCCAGAGGAAGCGCTGGCCCGAGCCCAGCTGCTTCTAGATTACCCTCCATCGCCGGACGAGATCGACGACTGGAGGGCCGCCATTTATAGCCTCATTGGCTTCGCCAATGGTGACAAGCCCCGGCGACCGAGCACATCGAAGCCCCGGCAAGACGCTCAGGCGCAAGCCGATGCCGACAAGACCGCTGGGGGTGCCACCATTGCGCACTCCCCGCCCCGAAGGCCAAGATCGCCGACTCGCCGGGCCACCCTCGACACCGACTCCACCGCGTCGTCAGACCTGCGAGCTTGCCGCGATCAACGCCAAGTTCTCCAAGAATGATGACACGAAGACGCTCGCACTCGCATCGAACGTCAAAGAGAAGCGCGACGTCAATCTGACCGGTGCGCTGGGCCCACTATCGACATGCATGCGCCAGGGGAACCAGGCGGCTTGCCGTACGTGGCAGGTTGCCCTGCATTCACCCGTGAGCTGCGGCAGGTCCAGTGGCCCAGTACCAAGAACTTCAAGCTAGACGTACCCGAGAAGTACGATGGCAGGATACATCCGTCAGAGTTCCTCAGCATCTACACCATCGCGGTGCAGGCTGCCGGAGGGCGCGACGAGAAGATCCTCGCCAACTACTTCCCGCTGGTACTCAAGCCCAACGTCAGATCTTGGCTCATGCACTTGCCGGACAACTCCATCTCTTCGTGGGCGGACCTGTGCCATCAGTTTGTTGGCGCTTTCACAGGCGGCCACAAACCCCATGGCCAGGAGAGTGATCTTCACCTGCTCGCCCAGAAGGAAGGAGAACCCTTGCGCAAGTATATACAGAGATTCAGTCAAGTGCAGCGCAACATCCCAAACGTCCACCCTGCCGCGGTTATCAGTGCTTTCCATCAGAACGTGCGTAACCGCAGGATGAGGGAGGAGATGGCGATGTGCAAAATCAGAGATGTCAGCGAGCTATATGCCCTGGCCGACAAGTGTGCACGGGCTGAAGAGGGGAGGAGACTCCCCGGAGAGAATGCAGGAGCAGAAGGATCTGACAGTGAAGACGCCCCTCCGGCAAAGAGGAACCAGAGGCGGAATAACAGAAAGAGAAAGGCTAAGGATGTGCTAGTTGTTGAGCAATCCGGCAGCGGAGGCAGTTCCGAGAAGGCTAGAGCTGGTAGCACCGGCGAGGCTGTGGTGGCCGCCGACAAGCAGGATGGCCCCGGCAAGCAGTATTGCAAGATCCACCGCACCAAGGGCCATGACCTCCAAGCCTGCAAGAAAGTTGAGCAGATGGCGGAGCTACAGAAAGTTGAATACGAGCGCCGCGACAAGTAGAAGGCCCGGCAAGGTGGCGGAGGATCCGGCAAGAAGTATCCCGCCCGGGGAGGGCGCCGCGGCAAGGCCAAGCCGCGGCAAGGAGACAGGCCTCCCCGCGTCCGCGACAAAGACGAAGACGAAGATGAGGATGATGAGATGGAGGAAGATGAGACTGACGAGCAGGAGTTCCAGAAGGCGACAGAGGTATTGTGCGTCGACGGCGGTGCTTCTCTGCACACCTCGCACCGCCAACTCAAACAATGGATGCGGGAAGTGAACGCAGCAGAACTGTCCGCTGAGTCGCGCAAGCCCCTGAAATGGTCCAGCACGCCCATCATCTTCGACATTGAAGATCACCCTGATCGCATCACTGCGGTCGGGTGCTTGCCGATGTTGGTTTCGCCAACAATCCGCAACCTCAGGATCACGAAGATGCTGGTTGACGGCGGGGCCGGCCTGAATCTAATCTCCTCCGTAGTGCTCAAGAAGCTCCAGATCCCCGACAGCGAGCTCGAAGAGACTGGTACCTTTCAAGGAATAAACCCGGGAAGGAGCAAGCCGAAGGGGAAGATCACACTGGCAGTGACATTTGGCAGCGAGCTGAATTTCAGGACAGAGAGAGTCACATTTGACATTGCTGATTTCCCATTGCCCTACAATGGGATACTTGGCCGTCCAGCGCTCGCTAAGTTCATGGTAGCCTCTCACTATGCCTATAATGTGCTCAAGATGCCTGGTCCGATAAGCGTCATTTCTGTCCAAGGCGATAAGAAGGATGCACTCATCTGTACCGACAAGATCTACCGGGAAGCAGCAGCCGCGGCCGAACGCAAACCACTTGCTGCTGAAGCTCCCAGGGGGAAGAAGAAGACCAAGACCGGCAAGAGTAGCTCTGATGCCTACCCCGGCAAGCGCACCAAGACCGGCAAGAGTAGCTCTGATTCCTACTCCGGCAAGCGCACCTCTTCGGAGTGCTGTGCTACTGTCGAGGATGCACCATCGAGCTCCACCGGCAAGTGCAAGAAGGCAAAGACAGCTTCACCAGAGACCAAGAAAGTGGCCGCCAAGGAGGACGGCACTGGTGGCACCTTCACCATCAGTGCCACGCTTGATCCTAAATAGGAAAGCGCGCTTGTTGCTTTCCTGCGGGCGAATGTCGATGTGTTTGCATGGCAACCATCTGACATCCCCGGTGTTCCCAGGAAAGTAATTGAGCACCACCTTGCCGTCTGTCCTCACGCGCGGCCCGTCAAGCAGAAAGTTAGGAAGCAAGCAGTAGAGCGTCAAGAATTCATTGCAGAGGAGATCAAGAAGTTGGAAGCAGCAGGCCTGGTCCGAGGAGTGCTCCATCCGACGTGGTTAGCCAATCCAGTAGTCGTGTGCAAAGCAAACGGGAAGTGGAGGCTTTGTATTGACTTCACTGACGTTAATAAAGCTTGTCTCAAGGATCCATTTCCCTTGCCGCGCATTGACCAGATTGTCGACTCCACGGCAGGATGTGATCTGCTTTCATTCCTTGATGCATATTCAGGATATCATCAGATCTTCATGGCAGAAGAGGATGAAGAGAAAATAGCATTCATTACTCCATGTGGCACGTACTGCTTTGTACGAATGCCCTTCGGACTAAAGAATGCTGGTTCAACATTTGCAAGAGTAGTCAGTCATGCTTTTGAGCCACAGCTGCACAGAAATGTAGAAGCTTACATGGATGACATAGTGGTCAAGAGCAAGGACAAAGAGACTTTGATCCAAGATTTGGACGAGACTTTTGCAAATCTGCGCAGGATCAACCTCAAGTTGAATCCCGAGAAGTGTGTGTTTGGAGTTCCTTCCGGCAAGCTTCTCGGATTCTTTGTGTCCCAGAGGGGGATTGAAGCTAATCCCGACAAGATCAAGGCCATTGAGCAAATCGAAGCACCAAAGCACGTCAAGGATGTGCGAAGGCTTATCGGTTGTGTTGCTGCTCTCAGTAGGTTCATCTCTAAGTCTGCTAAGCGTGCCCTGCCATTTTTCAAAATTTTGAAAAAGGCAGGTCCAATGAAATGGACTCTGCAAGCGGAGGCTGCACGACAGGACCTGAAGAGATACCTATCCTCTACTCCAACACTTGTCGCACCTAAGCCACAAGAGAAGTTGCTGCTATATCTGGCGGCAACCAATCAAGTGGTTAGTGCTGCATTAGTAGCGGAGAGGGAGGCAGAAGGTGAGCCAGCGACCGCGGCAAGCGAGTCCAGCGACAAGCAGGGGGCTTCTCCGACAAGCTCTGGCCCGACAAGCCCTGATCCGGCAAGTTCCGGTTCCGGCAAGGAGGGGTCTACGCAGCCACAGGAAGAGAAACAGAAAAAGATGGTGCAGCGCCCAGTTTACTTCGTCAGTTCCCTTCTGCAGGGGGCTAGATCAAGGTACTCTGGTGTGCAGAAATTGCTCTTCGGCCTCCTAATGGCCTCGAGGAAGCTGCGCCATTACTTTCAAGCACATGAGATCACAGTGGTCACTCGCTTTCCGTTGAAGAGGATATTGCAGAATCCAGAGGCAACGGGCAGGATTGTCGAGTGGGCACTGGAATTGTCAAGCCTTGGCCTCAAGTTCGAGAGTACCTCAACTATCCAGAGCCGAGCATTGGCAGAATTCATAGCAGAATGGACGCCAACACCCGATGAAGGAACTCCAGAGAGGAGCATCCCCGTCAAGGAAGCTAGCAAGGAATGGATCATGTACTTCGATGGTGCCTTCTCGCTGCAAGGCGCCGGTGCAGGCGTACTACTTGTCGCACCCACTGGAGAGCACCTCAAGTACGTGGTCTAGATGCACTTTCCCAAGCAGCAAGCAACAAATAATACTGCAGAGTATGAAGGCTTGCTTGACGGACTCAGGATCGCGGCAGAACTTGGGATCAAGAAGCTTATTGTCAGGGGTGACTCACAGCTTGTCGTCCGCCAAGTTAACAAAGATTATCAGAGTCCGTTGATGGAAGCCTACATCGATGAAGTAAGGAAGCTAGAAGAGCATTTTGACGGCCTGCAAATGGAGCATGTTCCGAGAGCTCAGAATGACATTGCAGATGGACTGTCAAAGTGCGCCGCACTCAAGTTGCCTGTGGAACCAGGGATTTTTGTGCTCAAGCTGACTCAGCCATCTGTGACACCATCAACTGGACAGAACAAGAAGAGAAAGTTGGTTGCCGGCGACTACTTTCCGGCAGAGCTCCCCGGAGCCGCCGCCAAGAAAGTCCCCGGGATCAACGCAAAAAGTGCTGAGGAGCAGTCTGCTCCGACAAGCCCCAGGGCTTGTTTCGTTGAAGCAGTCGCTCCCGACAAGCTGTGTCCCGACACGCTTGCTGGGGAGCATCACGCTCCGGCAGGATCCCGGATTCTTGCCGTAGAAGCGGATGTTCCCGCAGTAGCATTCGCGCCTTTAGTCCTTGTCGTCGAGCCACAAGCTCCGGCATGGGCACAGCAGATCGTCCATTTCCTTCAGACAGGAGAACTTCCCGAGGAACAGGAAGAAGCGGAAAAAGTAGCCCAACAATCAAGTATGTACCAGTTTGTCGATGACGTACTGTACAGAAAAAGATTCAACGGAGTGAAATTGAAGTGCATTTCCCGGGAAGATGGACAGGAGCTGTTGGCGGAGATACATGGAGGCATATGTGGTCACCACATTGGCGCAAGAGCACTTGCCGGCAAAGCCTTCCGGCAAGGTTTCTTCTGGCCGACAGCCCTCCAGGATGCAACGGCACAAATAACCAAGTGTGAAGCGTGCCAGTTCCACTCCAAACAGATTCATCAGCCAGCTCAAGCTCTCCAAACAATCCCTTTAACCTGGCCATTTTCGGTCTGGGGGCTCGATATACTCGGCCCCTTCCCCCGAGCTGTCGGGGGCTTTGAGTACTTGTACGTTGCAATTGACAAGTTCACAAAGTGGCCGGAAGTGGAGGCAGTGAGGAAGGTGAAAGCACAGTCAGCAGTCAAGTTCTTCAGGTCAATTGTTTGTCGTTTCGGAATCCCTAACAGGATCATCACCGACCATGGCACACAATTCACGAGCCGCACCTTCATGCAGTACGTCCTAGATCTTGGCACCAAGATCTGCTTCGCTTCTGTTGCTCATCCAAGAAGCAATGGTCAAGCGGAGAGGGCAAACGCTGAAGTGCTGCGCGGGCTCAAGACCAGAACTTTCGATAGGCTGCACAAGTGCGGAAGAAATTGGATCGAAGAGCTGCCGGTGGTTCTTTGGTTGATCAGAACGACGCCAAATCGAGCCACTGGCCAGACACCTTTTGCTCTTGTCTATGGAGCAGAAGCAGTTCTCCCCATGGAACTCGTATACGGATCACCTCGAGTGCTCTCTTATGATGAGCTTGAGCAAGAGCAGCTGCGCCAAGATGACGCGTTGCTCCTCGAGGAAGATCGTCTTCAGTCTGCTGTGCGAGCTGCTCGCTACCAGCAAGCTTTGCGTCGCTATCATAGCCGCAAAGTTAATGCCAGAAGCTTCGAGGAAGGCGACCTTGTTCTTCGGCGTGTTCAATCCGCCAAGAATTCCAGCAAGTTGACGCTGAAGTGGGAAGGCCCTTATCGGGTGAAACGAGTCACTAGGCTCGGCGCTGTCCGCCTTGAGACCGAAGACGGCTTTCCGGTGAGCAATTCCTGGAACATAGAGCATCTTCACAAGTTTTACCCGTAAGGCGCGGTTGCCGGAATCCGTTCCGGCAACCAACTTTTGTACAAGCCTTGCTGCTGTTGCATGTAACCCTTTGTACAAAGCCGGGCGCAGATTCCGTGCATAAATAAAGTTTATGTGCTCCGCACATCTTGTCAAATTTCATGCATTCTTTCTTTCTTGCATGTTTTACCTGACACTTTGTGCAGCACTCATCCCTGGTAAGAAATAACGAGCCTTAAGGCCCCATACCATTATTTTCTCTTCTTTCTTTTTCTCAAGAAAAGAAGGTCCCTTCGCCCACAAGTTCACGGGGGGGGGGGGAGGAGAGGATGAAGGTGTGGGCCGAGCGTCGTTCAAAGAAGTACAGCCTTGTCGGGACACAGACGACAGAAAAGCTAGGTTGCCAAAGTTTGAGCACGATCATTTTCTTAAAATTTCAAGCTATCCTCCTTGAACGATTCTGTTTTGTATGGAAAACCTGTGCGCGGAGGAACCTCCTCGTAGCTAGTTGCGCCCTTACTTCGTTTCGAGTCGGCTCAACAACTTAAGTGAGCTGCTAAGCGCCCTTACTTTGCTTCGAGTCCGCTCAGCAACTTAAGTGAGCCGCTAAGCACCCTTACGTTGTTTTCGAGCCCGCTCAACAACTTAAGTGCGCTGCAACTAGTTGCGGCAAGGTTTCTTGCCGGAACCGGCACCGCCAGCAGGCTGCTGATGTCCCGCACTCAGCGCCCGCAGCAAGCGTGCTCCGGCACTGACTAAATTGTCCCATGACTTAGATAAACGGCGACAAGGAAAGAAGGAGAGAGATGGTCTAATCCGCGCGCTCGCCGTCAACCCTCTCGACCTCATTCACCTTGTCCACGATGGGTGCGACAATGGCTTTTAGTTCTTCAAGATTGGCACCCGCCGGCAGCTTCTTGAGGACGCGGGTGAGGTCGAGGCCCGGGTTGCGGAAGAGTATCTTCACCAACACCTTCTCCAAGACCTTGGCGCAGATCGCGCGCGACTCGTCCGCCAGCTTCTTCGGGATCCTTTCTCGGAGTTGCTGGAGGGCCGTCGCCACGCCCTTGAAGAAAAGAGTGAGCCTGGCGCTGGGCGGGAGATTTTCGTTGGTGGAGTACCCGAAGCCCGCCAAGTCCAGTTCCGCCAGCTCCTCGTCGATGGATGCAGCGATGTTGACGAGGCCCTCCATCCAGAGCTCCACCGTGACCTTGAACGTGTTTTGAGCCTCGGCGGCCCTCGTCAGCAGCTCTTCGTTGCCCTTGAGATCTTTCCTCAAGTCATCTTCTCGCTTCTTGGCGGCGTCCAGCGTCTTCGTCAAGGTAGCTAGTTTCAGCTCCAGGTCAGCGCTCGAGTCCTTGGCGGCGTTCAGCTCTTTGATCTTCTCGGCGAGCTGAACTTGCAGATCGCCATGGGCGCGCGCATCCTTCTCGCGTTCGCGCTGGAGTGCGGCAAGCTGTTCGTTCTTCCTTTTCATGTCCGCCTCCAGCTGCGTCGCCTTCACCTCCAACTCCTTCTTGGCGGCCTCAGCAGCCGCGGCGGCATCCTTTGCCTCCTTGAGTGCCCCGCCAAGCGATTGCTCCCGGGCGGCGAGCTCCTCTTCGTGGCTGTCCAAGTTCACCTTCTTCTGTATCATCTCACCATCCCGCTTGGACAGCTCCTCGGCGGTGAGCCTCTGCTGCTCTTCGGCTTCAGCCTTCTCCAGGAGGAATGCCTTCTTCGCCTCATCGAGCTGCGCCCTCTCCTCGGCAATGGACCGGAGGGCCTCCTGGTTGTGGCTCTTGAGCTCCTCCGCGTGCTTTTCTATGTCAACTCCTGCCCGCGCGACCAGCGCTTCCCGGGACTCAAGCTTTGCTTGCCGGGCGCGGTAGAGCGACACCAGCTTTCGGAGCAGCTCCTCCTCCTCGGACTTGCCGCTGCTGCCGCTTGGCTTGTCAACCACTGCCAGCCCAGCAGAAGCGAGTACTTCCCCGTCAAACTCCTCTCCTTCCACCGGCGCCCTGGAGCTCGAGGCCCAGGGAAGCTTGATGTACACGCCCTCGCCGGCCTTCAAGTATGCGCCTGGCTGGGGCTCCTCGGAGCCCGGCGCTGCCTCAGCGGCGGAGGGGTCGGCGGACGGTGTAGCGCCTTGCGCTCCTGCGTCCTCCGGGTCGTCAGTACGATCGCCGAATCCCTCGCCGGCTCCCACGTGAGCAGCCTTGGCGGCTTCCTCGCCGGCGGGTTCATCAGCGCCGGACTCTTCCTCGCCAGCGGCGGCATCTTCAGTGTTGCCGCATGCACCCTCCCCGCCGGCGGCCTCGGTCTCCATTGGGTCTACGAGAGGGGGATCTGAGGATAGGGAGAGGAAAGAAAAGTCAAGCAGATATCCAAAAAAGAAGGACCCAAGGGAAGATTTCCGACAAGGAAGGTTACCTGTGCTGGGCTCAGTGACCAAGGGCTCACTAGTTCCATCCCTTGCCGGGGAGCGCTCCCTTGTCGGGGAATCGCCCCTTGGCAGCGTAGTTGAAGCAGGCAGCACCTCCGGAGCGGCTTCTGGTTCCTCCTGACGGGCTTGCTCTGCTCCTACACGAGCAAATCAACAATCAAGATGCCAGCAAAAGAAGAAGTACCCATGCGCGCCCCGCAACCAGAAGTGAACCAAACACTTACGCTGGGGGCTGTGCTGGGGGCTGCCGCGAGGAGAAGGAATCGGGTCCGTCAAGGTGGTCTCGGACGTGTCTTCTGCAGTCACAGCAGGATCGTCCTCGATGACGACCACAGGAATCCTGGCCCTTTTCGCCGCCCACTCGGCCAGAGTCCTGAAATGGAACAGGGATTCAGAGGGAAGCAAATTAGATACAAGACAAACAATAACAAGGATCAAAGAAGATCAAGAACAGTGAGAAGAAAGCCTCACTCCTCCTCCTCCTCCTCTTCATCATCATCGGAGCTCAGCGCGGAGAGGTCGAAGTCCGGTACCCTCTCTGCGCGGTGTGACGGAGGAGTAGGCTCCCTTCGGCGTTTGCCGGGGGCTGCGGCAGGATCAGGCGTGGTGGCCCGGGAAGACTTGCCGCCTCGGCCGCCTCCGCCTCCGCCAACATGAAGCCATACTCGCCCGCGGCAGCAGCTGCCGCCACCTCTTCGGCCCTGGTGGCGATGTACAGCATCTCGTTGTCGGTGGTGGCGTGGGTGAGGAGCCTCTGCTCGTCGGGGTTGACCGCTACCTCCGTCAAATTATCGAAAAATCGCTGCACATCCTCGGCGGCGGGCTCTATCCAAGTTGCACTTATCCCGTGCGAGTCGCACTCTGGCATCATTGCGCAGATGCGATCGCGCCGGGAGTTGTTCCACAAGGGGATGACGCCCTGCGGCAACCTGAACCATTCTGGATGGTTGGCGTCATGCTTGAACAGCTCCCTCAGCATCCCGTCAAGCTCCAGAACGGTGAAGTTGAAGTTGAAGCCTGGACGCAGCCTCATGATATCGCAGAGAAAATCGGAAAAAGGCGGGCAGAGCCCGCAATAGAAGAACACAGGAAAGAAGTAGTAACCTCTGGGGCACTTTTTCGATTTGGAAGCCTCAGCGGAAAGCACCTACGTGCGCGGATGCGCCCGCGTCTCCGTCGACCAGAAGAGGTAGAACTCCTCCCGCAGCGCCTGCCGGGTGAGCTCAGGGAGGAAAAGCACTCGCTTCTTGCATAGCGCCTCAAGCTGCAGCGCCTCGGCCGACTTCGCAGCCTTCGCAGCCTTCCCGGTCTTCGGAGCCATGGCGGAAGCGGTGGGGGAAGGCGAGGGCGGCGGCGGTGACGGCGGCAATGGGCGACGGAGCGCTGCTCTCTTTCGGCTTGGGAAGCGGAGGGGAGCGGCGGAGCTTTCGGAGGAAGGAACTGCAAGTGGCGAAGGTGGGGGAACGGCCCTGTTTCCCCTGCTTATAAACGGGGGAGGCGGATGTTACGCATTCCCTAGATTAAAAAATTACCCACGATCTTCCCCACGACGCCGCGTTTGACGCGTGCCGTTGCGAGGGGGCGTGGTGGGTACAGAGATATGCGGTGTGACCTAGGTCGCGCGTGCCCGTGCACTGTTTTGGGCCTGGCCCAACAGCGCTCGGCACCGTGTATGGCCCAGGCCCGGGGGCTCCTGTCGGTGTACTAAAGTAGGGGTACCTTAGTATCCCGAACTTGTGCACGGGCAGTCGCAGCGACCCACGGCAGGGCTTGCCGGGAGTCCGCCAAGATCCTCAGCGACTACTTTGATGCCATTCAAGGACAAAGTACTCAAACTAAAGCCCCGGCAAGAGGAGCTTGCCGGGAAGGCTATCCAAGGCCCCGACAAGAGGAGCTTGCAAAATTATTTTGAGCTCTCTATTGCTCAACTCTACTTGACCACTAGACTGTGGGTGATAAGGAGATGTGATTCAATGATTAACATCATACCTAGAAAGCATCTTACGGAAAGCACCATGAATAAAATGTGAACCACCATCATTCATAAGGTATCTAGGGACTCCAAACCTCGGAAAAATAACTTCTTTAAGCATTTTAATAGAAGTGTTATGATCAGCACTACTAGTTGGAATAGCTTCTACCCACTTAGTAACGTAATCAACAGCAACTAAAATATGTGTGTAACCATTAGAGGCAGGTAAAGGTCCCATATAATCAAAGCCCCAAACATAAAATGGTTCAATAACAAGAGAATAATTCATAGGCATTTCTTTATGTCTACTAATATTACCAATTCTTTGACATTCATCACAAGATAAGACAAACTTACAAGCATCTTTGAAGAGAGTAGGCCAATAAAAACCAAATTACAATACCTTATGTGCAGTTCTATCTCCAGCGTGGTGTCCTCCATATGATTTAGAGTGACACTTGCGTAGGATCTGTTCCTTTTCATGCTCAGGTACACAATGTCTAATAACACCATCTACTCCTTCTTTCTAAACGTGTGGGTCATCCCAGAAGTAATGTGTTAAATCATAAAAGAACTTTTTATTTTCCTGGTATGTGAAACTAGGTGGTATAAATTTAGCAACAATGTAATTAGCATAATCAGCATACCAAGGAGCAGTACGAGAAGCATTAATGACCGCTAATTGTTCATCAGGAAAGCTATCATCAATAGACAGTGGGTCATCAAGAACATTCTCTAACCTAGACAAGTTGTCTGCAACGGGGTTCTCAGCTCCCTTCCTATCAATAATATGCAAATCAAATTCTTGGAGCAAGAGAACCCATCTAATGAGTCTAGGCTTAGCATCTTTCTTTTCCATAAGATATTTAATAGCAGAATTGTCGGTGTACTAAAGTAGGGGTACCTTAGTATCTCGAACTTGTGCACGGGCAGTCGCAGCGACCCACGGCAGGGCTTGCCGGGCGTCCGCCAAGATCCTCAGCGGCTACTTTGATGCCATTCAAGAACAAAGTACTCAAACTGAAGCCCCGACAAGAGGAGCTTGCCGGGAAGGCTATCCAAGGCCCCGGTAAAAGAAGCTGGCCGGGAAGAATACAAGGCCCCGGCAAGAGGAGCTTGGCGGGAAGGACAAAGGCCCCGGCAAGAGGAGCTTGCCGGGAAGGCCATCTAAGGCACTTCAAGAAACTTGCCGCAACGCCCCGCGTGTCCCGGCAAGGCTCGGCGAGCGGCGAGCTGGCTGGCGTGACAAGATAAAGGCCACGGCAAGGCGCTTGTCGCGGCAGGGCTGCCACTCTGCACCCACGCTCCAGCACAACCGACAACGTGTCGCCACAAGATCGCTCCTGGTGCACGTGGCGGGTAGCTGTGCAGCATGGCGGTGCGAGGCGGCAAGCGAAGCTGACAAGGAGGCCATCGTGGCAATCGGTGGCGCCTCCAACGGTCGTTTCCTTGCACTGTTGGGGCGACCGGACGGGCATTAAATGCCCTTGTCCCCCTGCCGCCAGAGTTAGGTAGGGGACACTGTTGGTAGTAGTTGTACCAACCCGCGTTTTTTACGTTTCTACCCCTCTTTCTACGCTGCCACCTCTCGGTGACCCCTTTATCCTATAAAAAGGAGTCCCATGGGCATGTAGAGGGGGTTCGGAATTTTGGTTCCACAGCTTGGGGGTTCGGCTGATTCGACGCCATGCCCGCTCTCTCGAGCAAGAACAGAATACAAGACACAAAGCAGCAGTAGGAGTTTTATCTCTCCGGAGAGCTCCGAAGCTGGGTAAAATCCCCCGCGCGCTCTCTCGCCTCGATCTGCTCTGCGTGCGCCCTCCGCTCCCTTGCCGGACAAGAAGGGGCCCTCCTGCCCCATAGGTGCTCGTGCTCCCATTCCCCACGACAAGCATGATCAGTGTGAATAGTAACTTTGGAATTAAAAATATAAGGTCTAAACTTATCACAAGCAAACACAACTGCTAAGAATTCTTTTTCAGTAGTAGCATAATTTCTCTGGGCAGTATCAAGAGTCTTACTAGCATACTGGATAACATTCAATTTCTTATCAACTCTTTGCCAGCATGCATCTTTGAAATGTAGCAGGTGCATTACATAAACCAAAAGGCATACGTCTATAAGCAAAAGTACCGAAAGGGCAAGTAAAAGTAGTTTCTGATTGATCCTTCGGTGACACAGGTATTTGAGAGAAACCAGAATAACCATCTAGAAAGCAGAAATGTGCGTGTTTGGATAGTCTTTCAAGCATTTGATCGATAAAAGGTAAAGGGTAATGATCTTTCTTAGTAGCTTTATTTAATTTACGGAAATCAATTACCATCCTATAACCTGTAATAACTCTTTTGGGATCAATTCATCTTTATCATTAGGAACGACAGTAATACCTCCCTTTTTCGGAACACAATGGACAGGGCTTACCCAATCACTATCAGCAACAGGATAAATTATACCTGCCTCAAGGAGCTTTAGTAACTCCTTTCCTACCACTTCTGTCATCTTAGGACTCAATCTTCGTTGAGGATCTCTAACTAGTTTGGCATCGTCCTCCAAATTAATTTTGTGTTGGCATAACGTGGGACTAATGCCTTTGAGATCATCCAGAGTATATCCGATAGCAGCACGGTGCTTCTTCAGAGTTTTAAATAATCTTTCTTCTTCTTGCTCTGAAATGTTAGCACTAATAATAATAGAATATATTTTCTTTTCATCAAGATAAGCATAGTTAAGATTATCAGGTAATGGTTTGAGTTCAAACACGGGATCACCCTTGGGTGGAGGGGGATCCCCAAGAATTTCAACGGGTAGGTTGTGTTTCAGAATAGGTTCCTGTTGAAGGAACACTTCGTCTATTTCCCTTCTTTCCTTCATAAACATATCATTTTCATGGTCTAGCAAATATTGTTCTAAAGGGTCAGTAGGAGGCACGACAATAGAAGCAAGACCAATAATCTCATCCTTACTAGGTGATTATTTATCATTGGGTTGTCTACGAAACTTAACAAAATTAAACTCATCAGACACATCCCGTAAGCCAATTGTAACAGTATCCTTTTCACAATCAATCCTAGCATTAACAGTATTCAAGAAGGGTCTACCAAAAATAATGGGACAAAAGTCATCTTGTGGGGAACCAAGAACAAGAAAATCAGCAGGATATTTAACCTTCCCACACAAGACTTCAACATCTCTAACAATCCCAAATGGCTTAATAGTATCCCTATTGGCAAGCTTAATAGTAACATCTATATCTTCCATTTCAGTGGGTGCAATATCATGCATAATTTCTTTATATAAGTCATAGGGTATTCCACTAGCACTAGAACCCATATCACATAAGCCATGATAACAATGATCTCCTATTTAACAGAAATAACATGCATGCCTACAACAGGTCTATGTATCTTAGCATCTGGGCTAGCAATATTAGCAGTCTCACCACAAAAATAAATAACATGTCCATCTAAATTATCATCCAAGAGATATTTAACCATAGCAATACTAGGTTCAACTTTGATTTTCTCAGGAGGTGTATAAGTCCGAGTATTACTCTTACAAACAACAGTCGAAGTTTTAGCATGATTCTTTATCCTAACAGGAAAAGGAGGTTTCTCAACATAAGTAGTAGGAACAATAGGAGCACTATAAGTGACAGTCTTTTCTTCAACTGTAATAGGTGCAACTACTTTTACTTCAATGGGAGGATTATATTTAAACCACTTTTCCTTAGGGAGATCAACGTGAGTAGCAAAAGATTCACAAAAAGTAGCTACTATCTTAGAGTGAAGTCCATACTTAGCGCTAAATCCACGGAAATCATCGATATCCATAAAAGATTTAACACAATCAAACTTAGGTGTCATACCTGACTCCTTACCATCGTCGGAACCCCAATCTTTAGAGTTGCGTTTAATTCTTTCCAATAAGTCCCACTTGAATTCAATAGTCTTCAGCATATAAGAACCAGCACAAGAAGTATCGAGCATGTTGCGATCATTGGGAGAAAGCCGAGCATAAAATTTTTGAATAATCATTTCTCTGGAGAGCTCATGATTGGGGCATGAATATAACATTGGCTTAAGCCTCCCCCAAGCTTGAGCGATGCTTTCTCCTTCGCGAGGCCAAAAATTATATATGTAATTACGATCACGATGAACAAGATGCATAGGATAGAACTTCTGGTGAAATTCCAACTTCAGTCGTTTATAATTCCAAGATCCCGTATCATCACATAGCCTATACCATGTCAATGCATCCCCCTTCAAAGATAAAGGGAAGACCTTCCTTTTGACAACATCATCGGGAATACCTGCAAGCTTAAATAATCCACAAACTTCATCCACAAAGATAAGGTGTAAATCGGGATGCAATGTTCCATCTCCTGCAAAGGGATTAGCTAGCAGTTTCTCTATCATACCCGAAGGAATCTCAAAGTAAATATTTTCAGTAGGTTCAGTAGATTGAGGAGAAACTCTTTGCTCTTCTGGTTGGGGTGAAGATACCCCGAACAAGCCCCTCAAAGGATTAGTTTCCATAGTAACAAGTAACAGAAAATCTCAGCACACTATATAAATGTTTCCTTACCAAGTTCCACTCACCAAAGGCGCTTCACTCCCCGCCAATGGCGCCAGAAAAGAGTCTTGATGACCCACAAGTATAGGGGATCTATCATAGTCCTTTCAATAAGTAAGAGTGTCGAACCCAACAAGGAGCAGAAGGAAATGACAAGCGGTTTTTAGTAAGGTTTTCTCTGCAAGCACTGAAATTGTAGGTAACAGATAGTTTTGTGATAAGATAAATTGTAACGAGTAACAAGCATTGAAAGTAAATAAAGTGCAGCAAGGTGGCCCAATCCTTTTTGTAGCAAAGGACAAGCCTGGACAATTTCTTATAATGAGAAAAGAGCTCCCGAGGACACATGGGAATTATTGTCAAGCTAGTTTTCATCACGCTCATATGATTCGCGTTCGGTACTTTGATAATTTGATATGTGGGTGGACCAGGGCTTGGGTTCTGCACTTACTTGCACAAGCATCCCACTTATGATTAACCCCTATTGCAAGCATCTGCAAATACAAAAGAAGTATTAAGGGAAACCTAACCACAACATTAGACATATGGATCCAAATCAGCCCCTTACGAAGCAACGCATAAACTAGGGTTTAAGCTTCTGTCACTCTAGCAACCCATCATCTACTTATTACTTCCAAATGCCTTCCTCTAGGCCCAAATAATGGTGAAGTGTCATGTAGTTGACGTTCGCATAACACCACTAGAGGAAAGACAACATACATCTCATCAAAATATCGAACGAATACCAAATTCACATGACTACTAATAGCAAGACTTCACCCATGTCCTCAGGAACAAACATAACTACTCACAAAGCATATTCATGTTCATAATCAGAGGAGTAATAATATGTATTAAGGATCTGAACATATGATCTTCCACCAAGTAACCCAATTAGCATCAACTACAAGGAGTAATCAACACTACTAGGAACCCACAGGTATCAATTTGTGGTTTTGATACAAGATTGGATACAAGAGATGAACTAGGGTTTTGAGAGGAGATGGTACTGGTGAAGATGTTGATGGAGATTGACCCCCTCCCGATGAGAGGATTGTTGGTGATGATGATGGTGATGATTTCCCCCTCCTGGAGGGAAGTTTCCCCGGTAGAACAGCTCTACCAGAGCCCTAGATTGGTTCCGCCAAGGTTCCGCCTTGTGGCGGCGGAGTTTCGTCCCGTAAGCTTCCTTATGATTTTTTTTCCAGGGTAAAAGCCTTCATATAGCAGAAGAGGGGCACCGGAGGGCCACCAGGGGGCCCAGGAGACGGGGGGCGCGCCTAGTACGGGTGGGCGCGCCCCCACCCTCTTGGCCAGGGTGTGGGCCCCCTCTGGTAGTTTCTTTGCTCAATAATTCTTATTAATTCCAAAAATAACTTCCATGGAGTTTCAGGATTTTTGGAGCAGTGCAGAATAGGTTTCCAATGTTTGCTCCTTTTCCAGCCAGAATTCCAGCTGCCGGCATTCCCCCTCTTCATGGTAAACCTTGTAAAATAAGAGAGAATAGACATAAGTATTGAGATATATTGTGAAATAACAGCCCATAATGCAATAAATATTGATATAAAATCATGATGCAAAATGAACGTATCACAGGGCCAGGAGGGAGAGAACAGTGCGGAGGAGAACGGCGAATGGGAATCTTCGAACAAAGAAAACGAGGAGGAAAGCGAGGAGTCGGACGACGATGAAGCTGTCGACTCGCCGCCTCGCTCAGAACATCGATCCAAGCAACATCATGACCCAGCAGGCGGGCACGGTAAGAACGTGGCCCCAAGCACCCAAACACAGAAGCACACTCGGACGTCGACTCCGGAGCCAACAGAAAAAGTCGCGAAGCAGCCCAAGGTTGCTCCTCCAAAAGCTCGGAAGACACTGCCCAGGATCAAGATGGATGTTCCTGTTGCCTCTGGGTGAGTATCCTTTCTGTGTTTACCTCTATCGACTGCTTCTCCTGCTCTGGCCGAACGGATCGTGCACCTTTCCAGCCCGACCTCAGCCACGGCTGACAAGGATGTTGGCAAGGCCCCAGGGGATGAGGAGACCGATGATGCGGCCACCTCCCGAGCTGGTAAGTCCGTTCGACCAAAACTTATTTTGTCGAGTGAGTCGTTGGTCAGTTGAATCTCTGATGTTCTCTTTTTGCTGCAGCTCCACGAGACATCGTTGTACTCCCTGATGATGAAGAATAAGAAGTGCCTCTGAAGGAGACGAGGAGGAGAGGCAAGGGCTCGAGCGGGAGGGGGCTTGAAGTTCAAGTCCCTCAGTCGACGCCGGTTCTTGAAGCGGTGGTCGAGCGATCCGGAGATCTGGTTCAGACCAATGTCACATTCACCGATCCGCTGACGACTGATCGCCCTCAGGGTCGACTGCTCCGACTCCTGCCGCTCCAGTGCAACTCCATGCGTCTGACCCCGTGGCTGCTTCCACTGCTTTGGTGCCATCACTCTTTGCTACATACCAAACTCTAGACGACTCGCCAAGTGCCGCCAGGGAGACTCTTTGCCAGGTGAATCTTTTTATGGAGCAGGTGAAGGTGATGCACGAGGCCTGTCAGGTGGCCTATAATGCCAGCACTGCTCTGCAGACCAATGTTAAGGTCAGTTACCTCCCGACTGAACTTTTGAATCATGAAAACTGTCGCTGTAGCTTCGCTGCCCATATGTGCATCTACTATCATGGGTCTGTGTTTCATATCTGATCACCCACTGGGGTGTGCCTGCCTTGGAGTTTAACAGGTCTTCTACTCAACTTGACTCATGCTGAGTCGAGTGTTTTGTCCGAACTAGTGGGGGCACGCAGAGTGCACCCACTGGGTGTAGTCCCCGAGACCATGGTCGACTGCTGGCAGTCGGCTGGGGTCTAAGAATCTACTCTCTTTTTTTGACTCACGCTGGGCAGACCATGCTGAGTGTCGATCCAAATAGTGGGGGCACGCTAAGTGCACCCACTGGGTGTAGTCCCCGAGACTACTGTTGAATGTTTGATTCAGCAGTAGTCTTAGACTAACTTTCATTGTGATTGTGTTTCTGTCGACTGATATATCTCTCTCGCGGACTGCAGAGGTCTTGTGATCTTGGGGCTCAACTTTCTGAGTTGAACAAGAAGAAAATCAGCCTCAATCATGATCTTGAACTGGCGAAGAAGAACCTCAAGACTGCTCAGGAAGAAACAACCATCATGGGAGGTAACCAATCGACACTCGTCCACCTTGTGGCTCGCGCCTTTCAGTGTTTTTTCTTTCAGTCTCTTTGAACTGAGTGACTTCACACGAACAGATGTGCGTGGTGAAAACCGCTAGCTTCAAGCTCGTCTGAAGAGTGTTGTTTCTTTAGAGAAAATGAAGGAAGCTCTGGAAAAGAAGGATCTGGATCTTGCTGATGCTCAGAAGGAGGCATGAGAGAAGACAGCACTTGCAGACAAGAAGCTAGCTTCGGTCGGTACGTTGGAAGAGGAGAACTCGAAGCTGAAGACTGCCATCTCTGAGGCCAATCGGGAGGTTGAGCAACTGAAGAAGGACAAGGAGAACCTGACCAATGAAGTTGGAAGCCTCCAAGCCAAGACGGGCGAGCTGGAGTCCTATCTGGGACAACTTGCAGCAAAAATGGTCCTAAAGCTTGAAGGTATCATCGTTCGACTGATCAGTTGCCATCGATTGAAATGTCTTGCTATACTGTCGACTCACCATTTTTCCTGATTGTGCAGAACTTTGCCAGGACTTTGAGGCTGAGACTGGGTGGGTTGAGACGGGTCTCGACCCCATCAATTGTCCTATTAAAGATGATGTTGCGATGAGCTTGGTGTAGTTGGAATCACGCATGGACAGTGTTGTTGCTTATCTGGCTCGACTGAAGGCGGCGATGACTCAGGTTGATGCCGAACTCCGGCCTCAAGCGGATCTTTCACAAGATCTCGAATCGCTGATGACTCGACTGAATCAGATCCCTGGCCGAGTGCAGGAATGGAAGAAATCATCTGCCCACTGTGCCGCTGACGTTTCCCTGTCATTGGTCCGAGTGCACTTCAAAGACGCCAGAGAAGACAAGCTGGCGGCCCTCAAGGTTGCGAATACTAAGAAGCACACCTTCCAGTCCTTCATGGACACCTTCCTTGAGGCTGCCACTCGCATTGCAGACAGCATTGATCTTGACAGTTTCTGTGATCCAGCCAGCCCTTCTCTTGACGAGTGACCAAAAAACATTATGCACCACCTTTATTTGCCTTGGTATGCCGAGTGATAGTATATCGTTAAACTCTTTTGGACCTGATGCCTGAGCACTTTAATCCGTGGTCTGGAACTTTTGGATTTTTCTGAACTTGGTTTATCTCTGAATATGTTGTGTTTGTCTTCGAGTGGAACTTGTTCTTCACTCGCTATAGTTCTTGTACCTTTGATGCAGTTCTGAGGAAGAGGTCGCAGTCGACCTGTACCTCGTCGTCCTTGTGGATCAGGATGGAGCGTCTATTGGATGAGCCCTTGGCAGCATTGATCAGCTCATCAGCAAGGCACTCAGCAATGGTCTTGACGTTCCTAAAAGCGGTTCGCCTTGGCAGCAGCTGTTGGATGAGCCCTTGGCAATATTGATCAGCTCATCAGCGAGGAACTCAGCAATGGTCTTGACGTTCCTGAAAGCGGTTCGCCTTGGCAACACGCTCAATCTCGTCCTTCTTGATGGCGTAGCTCTGAGGAGGAGGTCGTAATCGACCTACACCTCGCCGTCCTTGCGTATCGGGATGGAGCATATGGATAAGTCCTTGATCAAGAAGATTAGTTCTCACTCGGAATGTATTTTTAAACTTAGGCGAGTACTGGACTGCAGCTAAGCCTCTGAGTGAGAGTATTGCTCACCACTCGGTAGGATTTTTCAAACTTAGGCAAGTACTGGACTGCAGCTAAGCCCCCGAGTGAGAGGATTGCTCACCAGTCGGTAGGATTTTTTAAACTTAGGCGAGTACTGGACTGCAGCTAAGCCTCCGAGTGAGAGGATTGCTCACTACTCGGTAGGATTTTTTAAACTTAGGCGAGTACTGGACTGCAGCTAAGCCTCTGAGTGAGAGTATTGCTCACCACTCGGTAGGATTTTTCAAACTTAGGCAAGTACTGGACTGCAGCTAAGCCCCCGAGTGAGAGGATTGCTCACCAGTCGGTAGGATTTTTTAAACTTAGGCGAGTACTGGACTGCAGCTAAGCCTCCGAGTGAGAGGATTGCTCACTACTCGGTAGGATTTTTTAAACTTAGGCGAGTACTGGACTGCAGCTAAGCCTCCGAGTGAGAGGATTGCTCACTACTCGGTAGGATTTTTTAAACTTAGGCGAGTACTGGACTGCAACTAAGCCCCCGAGTGAGAGGATTGCTCACCACTTGGTAGCATTTTTCAAACTTAGACGAGTACTGGACTGTAGCTAAGCCCCCGAGTGAGAGGATTGCTCACTACTCGGTAGGATTTTTCAAACTTAGGCGAGTACTGGACTGCAGCTAAGCCCTGAGTGGGAGGATTGCTCGCCACTCGGTAGGACTTTTTTCAACTTAGGCGAAACAGATTCGCAGCTAAGCCCCCGAGTGGGAGGCTTGCTCACCACTCGGTAGGATTTTTTCAACTTAGGCGAAACAGATTCGCAGCTAAGCCCCCGAGTGGGAGGCTTGCTCACCACTCGGTAGGATTTTTGCAACTTAGGCGAAACGGATTTGCAGCTAAGGCACCCACTGGGAGATTTAGAACATGTAAAAAAGGAACAACAATCATTCAGGAGACTGTAAAATCTTTTATAATCAAACTAGAAGGTATCTCTTATTAAATCTTAACAGTCTGAATGCTTAAGTGTAAAAGGGGCGGAGCAGCTCCGCATTCCAAGCACGTGGTGAGGGAGTCCTGGATTATGGGGTATCCGGACTGCCGGACTGTGTACAACGTCCAGACTATTGAAGCATGAAGATACAAGACTCAAGACTTCGGCCCGTGTCCGGATGGGACTCTCCTTGGCGTGGAAGGCAAGCTTGGCGATCCGGATATTATTTTTCCTTCCTTGTAACCGACTCCATGTAAACCCTATCCCTCTCCGGTGTCTATATAAACCGGAGAGGTTGGTCCTTAGAAGGCTGATCACAATTACAATCATACCATCATAGGCTAGCTCTTAGGGTTTAGCCTCTACGATCTCGTGGTAGATCTACTCTTGTACTACCCATATCATCAATATTAATCAAGCTGGAAGTAGGGTTTTACCTCCATCGAGAGGGCCCGAACCTGGGTAAACATCTGTGTCCCTTGCTTCCTGTTACCCTCAGCCTTGACGCACAGATAAGGACCCCCTACCCGAGATCCGCCGGTTTTGACACCGACATTGGTGCTTTCATTGAGAGTTCCTCTGTGTCATCGCAACAGGGCTTGATGGCGCCTCCAATCATCAACAACACAGTCCAGGGCGAGACGTTTCTCCCCGGACAGATCCTCGTGTTCGGCGGCTTTGCACTGCGGGCCAATTCGCTTGGCCATCTGGAGTAGATCAATAGCTATGCCCCCGGTTCCCAGGTCAAGTTCGGAAACTTGAACTACAGGCGGATATTCACGGAGATTTGATCTTCGGCGGACTCGAGACTGCGCCGGGAGCATCGAACAGTCACGACGAGCACGGTTTAGACCCGCTGTCAGACGAGGCTCGGGATATCACCCCGGCAGAAGCCTCGGATCTAAATCTGGGGCAGGTTGCGTTGCCCAAGGACGGAGGGCTAGACCCCGCCCCGCAGACCGTAACCTCATCGGCGATGGAACCGAACACAGGTGTCGCTTCTGAGGAAGCCCATGACTCCAGACCCCCGGACTCGTATCCGGATGTAGGTTCCAGTCCGCGCGTTCCCAAGCCCGCCGAGCCTTGTAGGGCTCCGGTAATGAAGTTCACCGCAGCGGACATCTTTCAGCACTTGCCCTTTGGCGACATAATAAACTCACTAAAAATTCTCTCTTTGACAGAGAATTCTGGGCCGAACTATGTCCAGCTCGAGTGGGAAGCAGGCGACGAAGAAATTCGTTACCCACCCACCACCCACTTGATAGCCGCGGTTGATGATTTAACCGACGTGCTTGACTTCGACTCCAAAGGCATCGACGGTATGGACGATGATGCAGGAGACGACTCATAATCTATGGGGTACCGGACTCCCGCCTCGTCACATGACATATACATGGTGGATACGCCCAAGGAATACGACGGTGACAATCCGGAAGATAAAACCCCCAGGCAAAAGCCAAAGGGACGGCGCAGACGCCGTTCCAAATCCAGCAATAGTAAAAATATCAGCAAGAGCGCCAGAAGGATGGATACTCCGGTCAACCCCGAAGGCAACAACGACCAAACGGAACCAGCGATGGAGTAGGACAAACCAGGTCACACCGAACACAGTTCAGAGCAGACGCCCGAAGACAATGATCCAGAGGGACGAGTTCATCAAACCGGCCCAGGACAAGAAGACAGTCCAGACGATGACGCATTCATCATTCTGGAAGAACACGTGGAACGAGATAATCTCCACAAAAAGCTTATGGCCACAGCAAGAAGTCTAAAGAATCAGAAGCAACAGCTTAAAGCCGCACAGGAAACGCTCAATCGCAGATGGAACAAAGTGCTAGACACTGAAGAAAGATATGGCGACGATCGCCATACAAAGAGCTACCCAAAACTTAAGCTACTGCCAGAATTCGACGACGAGGCCGTTCCACCAAAGAGTAACACGACAAGGAGACCAGATGTACCACTTCATAACCGCAACAAAGCAGCTACCGAAGACGCGCACGATTTACGTGAGCACCTGGATAAGACAGCAGGCGCAGCTAGGTCCATCTACGGATCTAAAGGACACACCCCGGCGGAGGACTGCGATCGTCGCAAAGACTATGTCAATCAAATATCAGTTCGGAATAAACACCAGTCATAACAACAGCCGACAGCATGCCACAGCGCGTCCAGATACAGAGGGGCTGCTCACCTCGTGTGCTTTACTGATGAAGTACCGCACCATGAATTCCCATAGGTTAAACCTATGAACATAGAGGCATACGACGGAACGACAGACCCAGGGGTCTGGATCGAGGACTTTATCCTACATATACATATGGCTCGCGGGGATGACCTCCACGCCATCAAATACCTTCCCCTCAAACTAAAGGGACCAGCTAGACACTGGTTGAAAAGCCTCCCCAAAAATTCAATTGGGAGTGGGAGGAACTTGTCATGGGAAACGAACACCTATGGGGCAGGGCCCCTTTAAGTCCGGCAAGGGAGCGGAGGGCACACGAAGAGCAGATCGAGGCGAAGCACGCGAGGGATTTTACCCAGCTTCGGAGCTCTCCGGAGAGATAAAACTCCTACTGCTGCTTTGTGTTTCTATTCTGTTCTTGCTCGAGAGCGTGGGTGTGTTGTAGTTTCGAATGAGTTGAACCTCTTCTACGTGCGCATGGGCCTCCTTTTTATAGTCTAAAGGGGTCACCAACAGGTGGCAGCGTAGAGAGAGGGGTAAAAAAGTAAAAACGGGGGTTGGTACAACCGCTATCAACAGTGCCCCCTACCTAACTCTGACGACAGGGGACAAGGGCATTTAATGCCCATTCGGTCGCCTAAACAGTGCAAGAAACGACCGTTAGGGGCGCCACCGATCGCCACGATGGCCTTCTAGTCATCTTCACTTGCCACCTCGCATCGCTTGGCTGCACAGCTACCCGCCACGTGCATCAGGAGCGATCCTGCGGCGACACGTCGTCGGATGCGCTGGAGCGTGGGCGCAGAGTGGTGGCTTCGCCGCGGCAAGCACCTTGCCGCGGTCGCTGTCTTGTCGCACCCGCAAGCTTGTCGCTCACCAGGCCTTGCCGGGACGCGCGGTGCGGCAAGTCTCTTAAAATGCCTTGGTTGGCCTTCCCGGCAAGCTCCTCTTGCCGGGGTCTTGTCCTTCCCGGCAAACTCCTCTTGCCGGGACTCTGTCTTCTCAGTTAAACACTTTGTTCTTGAATGGCAGTAATAGGAATAGCGAAGGATCTTGGCGGACGCCCGGCAAGCCTTGCCGCGGGACGCTACGACTGCCCGTGCACAAGTTCGGGATACTAAGGTACCCCTACTTTAGTACACCAACAGGAGCCCCCGGGCCTGGGCCATACACGGTGCCGAGCGCTGTTGGGCCAGGCCCAAAACAGGGCACGGGCACACGCGGCCTGGGTCCACACTAAATCTGACTCCGTATCCACCGCGCCCTCCCGTAACGGCACGCGTCAAACGCGGCATCGTGGGAGAGATCATGCGCAATTCTTTAATAAGGAAAGGCGTAACGTTCTCCTCCCCTGTTTATAAGCAGAGGAAACAGGGCCGTTCCCCCACCTTCGCCACTTGCAGTATCTTCCTCCGAAAGCTCCGCCGCTCCCCTCCGCTTCCCAAGCCGAAAGAGAGCAGCGCTCCGCCGCCCGTCGCTGCCGTCGCCCTCAACACTTCCGCGCTCCCCCGCCGCTTCCGCCATGGCTCCGAATATCGGCAAGAGCACAAAGTCGAGCACAAAGTCGGCCGAGGCATTGCGGCTTGAGGCGCTGCGCAAGGAGCGAGTGCTTTTCCCCCCCGAGCTCACCCCGAAGGAGCTGCGGGAGGAGTTTTACCTCTTCTGGTCGACGGAGACGCGGGCGCATCCGCGCACGCCGGTGCTCTCCGCCGAAGCTTCCACTTCGAAGCGGTGCCCAAAAGGGTACTATTTCTTTCCGGTGTTCTTCTATTGTGGGCTCTGCCCACCTTTTTCCGATTTCTTCTGTGACATCATGAATACCTATGGGTTTCATCTTCTTGATTTCAGCCCCAACGCCGTTCTGACAATGGCGGTTTTCGCACACCTCTGCGAGAACTTCGTTGGCATCCACCCAAATGTTGCTCTTTTTCGCCACTATTTCACCCCCCGAGCCGAGAAAGGAGAGCCATTGGCTGGCGGAATCGCCTGGATCTCACGAATCGGCATGAAGGAGGTGTATCTGGAGGGCGAGCTCCGCAGCAAGTGGGATGAGTGGAGGGCGGAGTGGTGCTGGATCGTTGACGCCAATCTGCAGCCATTCACCAACCTGCGCCAGACCCGGGTAGTGCGCGGCGGCGATTGGAGCGCTCTGTCGCCGGATGACGCCAAGCTGAAGATCGCCACCACCCGAATCCTACGGCTCAGGCTTGCCGGGCTCACAGCAGGGGCCGTTGGCACGGATTTCCTTCGCCATCGCATCGCCCCTCTGCAGAAGAGGGGGAGGCCCGCCTGGCTGTTTGGCGGCCCGGCGGATATCATGAGGCTGTGTCCGGGCCTCAACTTCAACTTCACGGTTCTAGAGCTTGACGGGATGCTCAAGGAGCTGTTCAAGCATGACGCCAACCATCCAGAGTGGTTCAGGCTGCCGCAGGGCGTCATCCCACTGTGCAGCAACTCCCAGCGTGATCGCATCTGTGCAATGATGCCGGAGTGCGACTCGCACGGGATAAACCCAACTTGGATGGAGACCGCCGACGACGTCGTGCGGCAATTCTTCGATGGCTTGGCAGAGGTAGCAGTCCGTGCCGACGAGCAGAGGCTCCTCACCCGCGACAGCACCGACGACGAGATGCGATACATCGCCACCAGGGCCGAAGAGGCGGCGGCAATCGCCGCAGCGGGCGAGTTTGGCTTCACGTTGGAGGAGGCAGAGGCGGCCGAGGCGGCAAGCCTTGCCGACTGGGAGGACCTTGCCGGAGGAGTCGTTGGCGAGGGGGAGCCCGAAGCCGAAGCGAGCGAGCCCGCCGAGGGCACGAGCGGCCAGCCGTCTTCGAGCAGCTTGCCGCAGGCAGAGCCCCCAGCGCAGCCCCAATTTCAACCAAGAAGGCGCCTCCGACGAACTGGAGATATAGCAGGGCGGCAGGCAGGCCAACAGCCGCAGCGCCGTGGGAAACGCTCCACCGCGGCAAGTACCGTTGCCGCAGGAGCATCTCAGGCCGTGCCGGCAACTGAGGCGGGATCTTCCCGGGCCGCCACGCCTGATCCTGCCGCAGCTCCCGGTAAACGTCGAAGGGAGCCTACTCCTCCGCCACACCGCGTAGAAAGGGTACCAGACTTAGACCTCTCTGCGCTGAGCTCCGACGAGGATGAAGAAGAGGAGGAGGAGTAAGACTTTTCCCTTGTTGTACTTGTATTTCTTCAATCTTTGTTGTTTCCTGTCTTGCATCTGATCTGCTTCCCTCTGAATCCCTATTCCATTTCAGGACTCTGGCCGAGAGAGCGGCGAAGAGGGCCAAGGTCCTTGTGGTTGTCATCGAGGACGATCCTGCTGTGATGGAAGAAGACACGTCCGAGACCACCTTGACGGACCCGATTCCTTCTCCTCGCGGCAGCCCCCAGCACAGCCCCCAGCGTAAGTGTTTGGTTCACTTCCTGTTGTGGGGCGCGCATGGGTGCTTTTTCTTTTGCTGACATCTTGATTGTTGATTTATTTGTGTAGGAGCAGAACAGGCCCATCAGGAGCAACCAGAAGCCGCCAAGGGGCGATTCCCCGACAAGGGAGCGCTCCCCGGCAAGGGAGCGGTCCCCGGCAAGGGGCAGTTCCCCGGCGAGGGACGGGACCAGCGATCCTCCGGTGGTGGAGCCCATGGTCACGGAGCCCAGCATAGGTAACCCTCCTTGTCGGAAATTTTTCCCCTGGGTTTTTCTTCTTCTGATCTTCTTTTTGGATCTTTGTTTGACTTTTTCCTTCCTCCTCCTGTCCTCAGATCCCCCTCTTACAGACCCGATGGAGATTGAGGCCACCGGCGAGGAAGGCGCACGCGGCAATACTGAAGATGCCGCCGCTGACGAGGAAGAGGCCGGCGCTGATGAACCCGCCGACGAAGCAGCCGCCAAGGCCGCTGGCGCAGGAGCTGGCGAGGGGTCCGGTGATCGTACTGACGACCCGAAGGGCGCAGGAGCGCAAGGCGCTACACCGACCGCCGACCCCTCCGCCGCTGATGCAGCGCCGGGCTCCGAGGAGCCCCAGCCAGGCGCTTACTTGAAGGCCGGCGAGGGTGTCTACATCAAGCTTCCCTGGGCGTCGAGCTCCAGGGCGCCGGTTGAAGGAGAGGAGTTTGACGGGGAAGTACTCGCCTCTGCTGGGCTGGCAGTGGTTGATGCGCCAAGCAACAGCAGCGGCGAGTCCGAGGAGGAGCAGTTGCTCCGGAAGTTGGTGTCACTCTACCGCGCCCGGCAAGCGAAGCTAGAGTCCCGGGAAGCGCTTGTCGCACGGGCGGGAGTCGACATAGAGAAGCATGCGCAGGAGCTCCAGAACCGCAACCAGGAGGCCCTTCGGTCCATTGCTGAGGAGAGGGCGCACCTCGTCGAGGCGAAGAAGGCGTTCATCCTTGAAAAGGCTGAAGCCGAAGAGCAGCAGAGGCTCGCCGCCGAGGAGATGTCCAGGCGGGAAGGTGAGCTGACGCAGAAAAAGGTAAATCTAGACAGCCACGAGGAGGATCTCGCTGCCCGGAAACAATCACTTGGCGGGGCGCTCAAGGAAGCGAAGGATGCTGCCGCAGCTACCGAGGCCGCCAAGAGGGAATTAGAAGCGAAGGTGACGCAGCTGGAGGCTGACATGAAAGGGAAAGATGAAGAGCTTGCCGCACTCCAGCGCGAACGTGAGAAGGATGCCCTCGCCCATGACGATCTGCAAGTTCAACTTGCCGACAAGATCAAGGAACTGAACGCCGCCAAGGACTCGAGCGCTAATCTGGAGCTGAAGCTGGCCACACTGACAGAGATGCTGGATGGCGCCAAGAAGCGTGAGGATGACTTGAAGAAAGAGATCAAGGGCAACGAGGAGCTGCTGACGAGGGCCCCCGAGACTCAGAACACCTTCAAGGCTACGGTGGAGCTCTGGACGGAGGGCCTCGTCAACATCGCTGCAGCCATCGATGAGGAGCTGGCGGAGCTGGACTTGGCGGGCTTCGGGTACTCCACTGACGAAAACCTCCAGCCCAGCGCCAAGCTTACCCTTTTCTTCAAGGGTGTGGTGACGGCCCTCCAGCAACTCCGGGAAAGGATCCCAAAGAAGCTGGCGGACGAGTCGCGCGCAATCTGCGCCAAGGTCTTGGAGAAGGTGTTGGTGAAGATACTCTTCCGCAATCCGGGCCTCGACCTCACCCGCGTCCTCAAGAAGCTTCCGGCGGGTGCTTATCTTGAAGAACTCAAAGCCATTGTCACACCCATCGTGGACAAGGTGAATGAGGTCTGGAGGGTTGACGGCGAGCGCATGGATTAAGCCACCCTTCTTCTCCTTTCCTTGTCGTTGTTTATTTAAGTCATGAGAACAATTTAGTCAGTGCCGCAACAAGTTACTTTTGTAATATAACTTTATTCTAGGCAATGCTTGCTATGCTATCTCCTTTACTTGATTCCTTTCTTTGTATTTTTTACCCTACGCTTTTAGGGAACTTGCCGGCACGGGCACGCTTGCCGCAAGTGCTGAGTGCGGAACATCAGTAGCCTGCTGGCGGTGCCGGCTCCGGCAAGAAACCTTGCCGCAACTAGTTGCAGCACACTTAAGTTGTTGAGCGGACTCGAAACAAAGTAAGGGCGCAACTAGCTACGAGGAGGTTCCTCTGCGCATAGGTTTTCCATACAAAGTACGGTCGTTCAAGGAAGATAACATAAAATTTTAAAAACTGATCATGCTCAAACTTTGGCAACTTAGCTTTTCTGTCGTCTGTGTCCCGGCAAGGCTAGACTCCTTTGAACAACGCCTGGTCCACACCTTTATCCTCTCCTCCCCCCTCGTGAACTTGTGGGCGAAGGAACCTTCTTCTTTTTTGAGAAGAAAGAAGAGAAAATAATGATATGGAGCCTTAAGGCTCGTTATTGCTTACCGGGGGCAGGTGCTGCACAAAGTGTCAGATAATACATGCGAAAAAGAAAAAGGCATGAATTTTGACAACATGTGCTGAGCATACGATCTTTATTTATGCACGGGATCTGCGCCCGGCTTGTACAAAAGGTGGTTGCCGGAACAGGTTCCGGCAGCCGCGCCTTATGGGTAAAACTTACGAAGATGCTCTATGTTCCAGGAGTTGCTCACCGGAAAGCCATCTTCGGTTTCAAGGCGGACAGCTCCAGGCCTAGTGACTCGTTTCACCCGATAAGGGCCTTCCCACTTCGGCGTCAACTTGTTGGAATTCTTGGCGGATTGAACGCGCCGAAGAACAAGGTCGCCTTCCTCGAAGCTTCTGGCATTAACTTTGCGGCTATGGTAGCGACGCAAAGCTTGCTGGTAGCGAGCAGCTCGTACAGCAGCCTGAAGACGATCTTCCTCGAGGAGCAGCGCGTCATCTTGCCGCAGCTGCTCTTGCTCAAGCTCATCATAAGTGAGCACTCGAGGCGATCCGTATACGAGTTCCATGGGGAGAACTGCTTCCGCTCCATAGACTAGAGCAAAAGGTGTCGGGCCAGTGGCTCGATTTGGTGTCGTCCTGATCGACCAAACAACCACCGGCAACTCATCGATCCAATTTCTTCCGCACTTGTGCAGCCTGTCGAAAGTTCTGGTCTTGAGCCCGCGCAGCAGTTCAGCGTTTGCCCTCTCCGCTTGACCGTTGCTTCTCGGGTGAGCAACACAAGCGAAGCAGATCCTGGCGCCAAGATCTTGGACGTACTGCATGAAGGTGCGGCTCGTGAATTGTGTGCCATTGTCGGTGATGCTCCTGTTAGGGACTCCGAAACGGCAAACAATTGACCTGAAGAACTTGACCACTGATTGTGCTGTCACTTTCCTCACTGCTTCCACTTCAGGCCACTTTGTGAACTTGTCGATTGCAACGTACAAGTACTCAAAGCCCCCGACAGCTCAGGGAAAGGGGCCGAGGATGTCGAGCCCCCAGACCGAAAATGGCCAGGATAAAGGGATTGTTTGGAGAGCTTGAGCTGGTTGATGTATCTGCTTGGAGTGGAACTAGCACGCTTCACACTTGGTTACTTGTGCAGTTGCATCCTGGAGGGCTGTCGGCCAGAAGAAACCTTGCCGGAAGGCTTTGCCGGCAAGTGCTCTTGCGCCAATGTGGTGACCACATATGCCTCCATGTATCTCCGCCAACAGCTCCTGTCCATCTTCCCGGGAAATGCACTTCAATTTCACTCCGTTGAATCTTCTCCTGTACAGTATGTCATCGACAAACTGGTACATACTTGATTGCCGGGCTACTCTCTCTGCTTCTTCTTGCTCTTCGGGAAGTTCTCCTGTTTGAAGGAAATGGACGATCTGCTGTGCCCATGCCGGAGCTTGTGGCTCAACGACAAGGACTAAGGGCGCAAATTCTGCTGCAGGAACATCTACTTCCACAGCAAGAATCTGTGATTCAGCCGGAGCGTGATGCTCCCCGGCAAGTGTGTCGGGACACAGCTTGTCGGGAGCGTCTGCTTCAACGAAACAAACCCTAGGGCTTGTCGGAGCAGACTGCTCCTTAGCACTCTTTGTGTTGATCTTGGGGACCTTCTTGACGGCGGCTTCGGGGAGCTCTGCCGGAAAATAACCACCAGTAACCAACTTCCTCTTCTTGCTCTGTCCGGTTGATGGTGTTACAGATGGTTGAGTCAGCTTGAGCACAAAAATTCCTGGTTCCACAGGTAACTTGAGTGCGGCGCATTTTGACAGGCCATCTGCAATGTCGTTCTGAGCTCTTGGAACGTGTTCCATCTGCAGGCCATCAAAATGTTCTTCTAGCTTCCTCACTTCATCAATGTATGCTTCCATCAACGGGCTCTGATAATCTTTGTTTACTTGACGGACGACAAGCTGCGAGTCACCCCTGACAATAAGCTTCTTGATCCCAAGGTCCGCTGTCGTGGGGAACGAGCACCTATGGGGCAGGGCCTTTTTTCGGTCCGGCAAGGGAGCGGAGGGCGCACGCAGAGCAGATCGAGGCGAAAGCACGCGGGGGGATTTTACCCAGCTTCGGAGCTCTCCGGAGAGATAAAACTCCTACTGCTGCTTTGTGTTTCTATTCTGTTCTTGCTCAAGAGCGTGGGTTTGTTGTAGTGTCGAATGAGTTGAACCGAACCCCTTCTACATGCGCATGGGCCTCCTTTTTATAGGTTAAAGGGGTCACCGACAGGTGGCAGCGTAGAAAGAGGGGTAAAAGAGTAAAAACGGGGGTTGGTACAACCGCTACCAACAGTGCCCCCTACCTAACTCTGACGGCAGGGGACAAGGGCATTTAATGCCCGTCCGGTCGCCCAAACAGTGCAAGGAAGCGACCGTTAGGAGCGCCACCGCCTGCCACGATGGCCTTCTCGTCATCTCCTCTTGCCACCTCACACCGCTTGGCTGTACAGCGCCTCGCCATGTCCTCCTGGGATGGTCCTGGGGTGACACGTCATCGGATGTGCTGGAGCTCGGGTGCAGAGTGGCAGCCTTGCCGCGGCCGTTGTCTTGTCGCACCCGCAAGCTTGCCGCTCGTCGGGCCCTGCCGGGATGCGCGGAGCATCGCGGCAAGTTTTCTGAAGTTCCTTGGTTGGCCTTCCCGGCAAGCTCCTCTTGCCGGGGTCTTGTCCTTCCCAGCAAGCTCCTCTTGCCGGGGTTCTGTCTTCTCAGCTAACACTTTGTTCTTGAATGGCAGTAAATAGGAATAGCGGAGGATCTTGGTGGACGCCCGGCAAGCCTTGCCGCGGGGCGCTGCGACTGCCCGTGCACAAGTTCGGGGTACTAAGGTACCCCTACTTTAGTACACCGACAGGAGCCCCTGGGCCTGGGCCATACACGGTGCCGAGCGCTGTTGGGCCAGGCCCAAAACGGGGCACGGGCACGCGCGGCCTGGGTCCAAACCAAATCCACTCTGTATCCACCGCGTCCTCCCATAACGGCACGCGTCAATCGCGGCGTCGTGGGAGAGATCGTGGGCAATACTTAAATCAAGGAAATGCGTAACGTTCGCCTTGGTTCTGCATCCCCGCCACGTGGCTCCATGCGCTTGGGGTCGCGGACGGTGGAAGTGGAAACTGGGTCGTTGCGAGTAGAGGCAGTGGGTCGGCCCCGACTCCTTGCTCTTCTCGTGCCCTGATTCGCTGAGCGGGGCGGCCGAGCCCCCACCTCGCTCCTTTAAGAAGAGCGGGAGGGGAGCGCAGAAGCTCGCACTCTCTCATCTTCTCCTTTCTTCAGCTTCTGCTCCCCTTTCTCTCATTCGCCATGGAGGAAGGGAACCCTGGCCCTTCATCGGTGGCGGCGAGGGTCGCCGCCAGACAGCGCACCCCTTCCTATCCCGCGCCCGTGGTGGCAGAGCCAGCCATAAGGGGAAGAGGGAGGGGGCGAGGTCGTGGACGAGGTCGAGGACGAGGTCGGGGCGCTCGGGGAAGAGGCAGACGGGACGGCGCGCCAGCTCCGCCCCCGCCGGCGGTTCCTCTCCCCACGGCGGTCCATACAGGGGACGACCCTTGCGAGTTCTTCGTCAGGCTGCGCCGGGCGCCTCGTCATCGCCTCCGGCTTCCAGCTCCGTTTGCGAGTGCGATGGAGTTGGACCCGCCTGAGACGCTGAGACTGCACATGAGGGGCTGTGGGATCAACGGCACGCGAGTCCGCGTTGTATGCCCAGCCCCTAATGTGATGTATCTTGATCGTGGGTGGAAGACGTTCACCTGCATCCACAGCCTGATGGCGGGGTTTACCCTCCATTTTAAGTTAATGGAGGGCGATCTCCTCTCCGTCAAAGTCTTCGGGTGCTTCGGCACTCGGGCGAAGTGCTGCGTGGACAGCTCCTCCACTAGCGAAGGCTCCTCGAGCGAGAGTGACGAGGAGGAGAGCGACAGCGATGATGAGGGTAGCGGGCGGCAGGATGGCAGGCCCGACTAGGTGTTGGGCGCCGCTTCGTGCGTCACCGGTGACCCCATCATCCATGTCGCCGGCTCCTTGAACTCCCCGGGGTCGTCTCCTTGGGCGGCTGGCGTAGGGAGGCTGCGGAAGGGGAAGAGGGCTGGCGACAAGGCTGTCAAGTCGGAGTACGAGGGCGTAGTGCCCTCGACAGCGTGCTGACGTCCTACCGCCCCGTCTTCGAGCCCCTCTTCCGGCGCCGCCATCACCGTCCAGCCTTCGGATAGCCCCCGGGATGTTCTCTTGGTGTCTTCTAGCACCTCTAGCTCGCCTAGGCGCCCCTTTTGCCCTTTTCGCCTCCTTGACCTACCTCCTGAAGAGAGGGACAGGAAAGGGATTACGGGCATCTTATCTTTTTAATTTGTTAGCCTCCGGGCCTTAGCCGCATCTAAAACTTGTAATCCTCTCTTTCATGTTTTTCATCCTCTATGGACTGTACCTGAGCGGGATGTTTTTTAATGAAAAAGGAATGCTTGTTATGTTATATCCTTTACTCAATTCCACCCCTTGTATGTTATTACCCTACGCTTTTAGGGAACTTGCCGGTGGGAACACGCTTGCCGCGAGCGCTGAGTGCGGAACATCAGCAGCCTGCCGGCGGTGTTGCTTCCGGCAAGAAACCTTGTCGGGGCTAGTTGCAGCACACTTTCATTGTTGAGCGGACTCGAAACAAATTAAGGGCGCAACTTAGCCACGAGTCGATTCCTCCGCGCACAGGTTTTCCATACAAGGCACGGTCATTCAAGGAGTATAACTAAAAAAAATTTAAAACTTGATCATGCTCAAACTTTGGCAACTTAGCTTTTCTGTCGTCTGTGTCCCGGCAAGGCTGTACTTCTTTGAACGACGCCATATCCACTTCATTATGGCTCGATTCGGCGTCGTCCTGATCGACCAAAGAACCACCGGCAGCTCCTCGATCCAATTTCTTCCGCACTTGCGCAGCCTGTCGAAAGTTCTGGTCTTGAGCCCGCGCAGCACTTCAGTGTTCGCCCTCTCCGCTTGACCGTTGCTTCTCGGGTGAGCAATAGAAGCGAAGCAGATCTTGGCGCCAAGATCTTGGACGTACTGCATGAAGGTGCGGCTCGTGAATTGTGTGCCGTTGTCGGTGATGATCCTGTTAGGGACTCCGAAACGGCAAACAATTGACCTGAAGAACTTGACTGCTGACTGTGCTGTCACCTTCCTCACTGCCTCCACTTCCGGCCACTTCGTGAACTTGTCGATTGCAACATACAAGCACTCGAAGCCCCCGACAGCTCAGCGGAAGGGGCCGAGGATGTCGAGCCCCCAGACCGAAAATGGCCAGGATAAAGGGATTGTTTGGAGAGCTTGAGCTGGTTGATGTATCTGCTTGGAGTGGAACTGGCACGCTTCACACTTGGTTACTTGTGCAGTTGCATCCTGGAGGGCTGTCGGCCGGAAGAAACCTTGCCGGAAAGCTTTGCCGGCAAGTGCTCTTGCGCCAATGTGGTGACCACATATGCCTCCATGTATCTCCGCCAACAGCTCCTGTCCATCTTCCCGGGAAATGCACTTCAATTTCACTCTGTTGAATCTTCTTCTGTACAGTATGTCATCGACAAACTGGTACATACTTGATTGCCGGGCTACTCTCTCCGCTTCTTCTTGTTCTTCGGGAAGTTCTCCTGTCTGAAGGAAATGGACGATCTGATGTGCCCATGCCGGAGCTTGTGGCTCGACGACAAGGACTAAAGGCGCAAATGCTGCAGCGGGAACATCTGCTTCTACGGCAAGAATCTGGGATCCTGTCGGAGCATGATGCTCCCCGGCAAGCGTGTCGGGACACGGCTTGTCGGGAGCGTCTGCTTCAACGAAACAAACCCTAGGGCTTGTCGGAGCAGACTGCTCCTCAGCACTTTATGTGTTGATCCTGGGGACCTTCTTGACGGCGGCTTAGGGGAGCTCTGCCGGAAAATAGTCGCCAGTAACAACTTCCTCTTCTTGCTCTGTCCAGTTGATGGTGTTACAGACAGTTGAGTCAGCTTGAGCACAAAAATCCCTGGTTCCACAGGTAACTTGAGTGCGGCGCACTTTGACAGGCCGTCTGCAATGTCATTCTGAGCTCTTGGAACATGTTCCATTTGCAGGCCGTCAAAATGTTCTTCCAGCTTCCTCACTTCATCAATGTATGCTTCAATCAACGGACTCTGATAATCTTTGTTTACTTGACGGACGACAAGCTGTGAGTCACCCCTGACAATAAGCTTCCTGATCCCAAGGTCTGCCGCGATCCTGAGTCCGGCAAGCAAACCTTCATACTCTGCAGTATTGTTTGTTGCTTGCTCCTTGGGAAAGTGCATCTGGACTACGTACTTGAGGTGCTCTCCGGTGGGTGCGACAAGTAGTACGCCCGCACCGGCGCCTTGCAGCGAGAAGGCACCGTCAAAGTACATGACCCATTCTTTGCTCGCTTCCTTGACGGGGATGCTCCTCTCCGGAGTTTCTTCATCAGGCGTTGGCGTCCATTCTACTATGAATTCTGCCAATGCTCGGCTCTGGATAGTTGAGGTACTCTCAAACTTGAGGCCAAAGCTTGACAATTCCAGTGCCCACTCGACAATCCTGCTTGTTGCCTCTGGATTCTGCAATATCCTCTTCAACGGAAAGCGAGTGATCACTGTGATCTCATGTGCTTGAAAGTAATGGCGCAGCTTCCTCGAGGCCATGAGAAGGCCGAAAAGCAACTTCTGCACACCAGAGTACCTTGATCTAGCCCACTGCAGAAGGGAACTGACAAAGTAAACTGGGCGCTGCACCATCTTCTTCTGTTTCTCTTCTTGTGGCTACGCAGATCCATCCTTGCCGGAACCAGAACTTGTCGGGGAAGCCCCCTGCTTGTCGCTGGACTTGCTTGCCGCGGCCGTAGGCTCATCATCCGCCTCCCTCTCCGCTACTAATGCAGCACTAACCACTTGATTGGTTGCCGCCAGATATAGCAGCAGCTTCTCTTGTGGCTTAGGTGCGACAAGTGTTGGAGTGGAGGACAAATATTTCTTCAAGTCTTGCAGCGTAGCCTCCGCTTCTGGAGTCCATTTCATTGGACCCGCCTTTTTCAAAATTTTGAAAAACGGCAGGGCGCGTTCAGCAGACTTGGAAATGAACCTGCTGAGAGCAGCAACACAGCCGGCAATCCTTCGCACATCCTTGACGCGCTTTGGTGCTTCGATTTGCTCAATGGCTTTGATCTTGTCGGGATTGGCTTGAATCCCCCTCTGGGACACAAAGAACTCGAGAAGCTTGTCGGAAGGAACTCCAAACACGCACTTCTCGGGGTTCAACTTGAGATTGATCTTGCGCAGATTTGCAAAAGTCTCGTCCAAATCTTGGATCAGAGTTTCTTTGTCCTTGCTCTTGACTACTATGTCATCCTTGTAAGCTTCTACATTTCTGTGCAGCTGTGGCTCAAAAGCATGATTGACTACTCTTGCAAATGTTGAACCAGCATTCTTTAGTCCGAAAGGCATCCGTACAAAGAAGTACGTGCCACATGGATTAATGAATGCGGTTTTCTCTTCATCCTCTTCTGCCATGAAGATCTGATGATATCCTGAGTATGCATCAAGGAATGAAAGTAGATCACATCCTGCCGTGGAGTCGACAATCTGGTCAATGCGCGGCAAGGGAAATGGATCCTTGGGACAAGCTTTATTAACATCAGTGAAGTCAATACAAAGCCTCCACTTCCCGTTCGCCTTGCGCACGACTACTGGATTGGCTAACCACGTTGGATGGAGTACTCCTTGGACCAGGCCTGCTGCTTCCAATTTCTTGATCTCTTCAGCAATGAACTCTTGTCGCTGTACTGCTTGTTTTCTGACTCTCTGCTTGACGGGCCGCGCATGAGGGCAGACGGCAAGGTGGTGCTCAATTACTTTCCTGGGAACACCGGGGATGTCAGATGGTTGGCATGCAAACACATCGACATTCGCCCGCAGGAAAGTAACGAGCACGCTTTCCTATTTAGGGTCAAGCGTGGCACTGATGGTGAAGGTACCACCAGTGCCGTCCTCCTTGGCGGCCACTTTCTTGGTCTCTGGTGAAGCTGTCTTTGCCTTCTTGCACTTGCCGGTGGAGCTCGATGGTGCGTCCTCGACGGTAGCGCAGCACTCCAAAGAGGTGCGCCTACCGGAGTGGGCATCAGAGCTACTCTTGTCGGACTTGGTCTTCTTCTTCCCCCCGGGAGCTTCAGCGGCAAGTGGTTTGCGTTCTGCTGCGGCTGCTGCTTCCCGGTAGATCTTGTCGGTACAGATAAGTGCATCTTTCTTGTCGCCATGGACAGAAATAACACTTATCAGACCGGGCATCTTGAGCACATTGTAGGCGTAGTGAGAGGCTGCCATGAACTTGGCAAGCGCTGGATGGCCAAGTATCCCATTGTAGGGCAATGGGAAATCGGCAACGTCAAATGTGACTCACTCTGTCCTGAAATTCAGCTCGCTGCCAAACGTCACTGGCAGCGTAATCTTCCCCTTCGGCTTGCTCCTTCCCGGGTTGATTCCTTGAAAGGTACCAGTCTCTTCGAGCTCGTTGTCGGGGATTTGGAGCTTCTTGAGCACCGCGGAAGAGATCAGATTCAGGCCGGCCCCGCCGTAAACTAGCATCTTCGTGACCTTGAGGTTGCGGATTGTTGGCGAGACCAACATCGGCAAGCACTCGACCACAGTGATGCGATCAGGGTGATCCTCAACATCAAAGATGATGGGCGTGCTGGACCATTTCAGGGGCTTGCGCGACTCAACGGACGGTTCTGCTACGTTCACTTCTCGCACCCACTGTTTGAGTTGGCGGTGCGAGGTGTGCAGAGAAGCACCGCCGTCGATGCACAAAACGTTCGTTGCCTTCTGAAACTCCTGCTCATCGGCCTCATCCTCATCCATCTCTTCATCTTTGTCCTCATCTTTGTCGCGGCCACGGGGAGGCCTATCTCCTTGGCGCTGCTTGGCCTTGCTGCGGCGCCCTCCCCGGGTGGGACGCTTCTTGCCGGATCCTCCGCCACCTTCCTGGGCCTTCTCCTTGTCGCGGCACTCGTATTCAGCTTTCTGTAGCTCTGCCATCTGCTCAACCTTCTTGCAAGCTTGGAGGTCGTGGCCCTTGGTGCGGTGGATCTTGCAGTACTGCTTGCCGGAGCCATCCTGCTTGTCGGCGGCTACCACAGCCTCGCCGGAGTCACTAGCTTTGGCCTTCTCGGAACCGCCTCCGTTGCCGGACTGCTCAACAACTAGCACATCCTTAGCTTTCCTCTTTCTGTTATTCCGCCTCTGATTCTTCTTTGCCGGAGGGGCGTCCTCACTGTCAGATCCTTCTGCTCCTGCGTTCTCTCCGGGGAGTCTCCTCCCCTCTTCAGCCCGTGCACACTTGTCGGCTAGAGCATATAGCTCGCTGACATCTCTGATTTTGCACATCACCATCTCCTCCCTCATCCTGCGGTTACGCACGTTCTGATGGAATGCGCTGATAACCGCGGCAGGGTGGACGTCTGGGATGTTGCGCTTCACCTGGCTGAATCTCTGTATGTACTTGCGCAGGGGTTCTCCTTCCTTCTGGAAGAGCAGATGAAGATCGCTCTCCTGGCCATGGGGTTTGTGGCCGCCTGTGAAGGCGCCGACAAACTGATGGCACAGGTCCACCCACGAAGAGATGGAGTTGTCCGGCAAGTGCATGAGCCAAGATCTGACGTTGGGCTTGAGCACCAGCGGGAAGTAGTTGGCGAGGATCTTCTCGTCGCGCCCTCCGGCAGCCTGCAGCGCGATGGTGTAGACGCTGAGGAACTCTGACGGATGTATCCTGCCATCGTACTTCTCGGGCACGTCTGGCTTGAAGTTCTTGGTACTGGGCCACTGGACCTGCCGCAGCTCACGGGTGAACGCAGGGCAACCTACCGCGTACGGCAAGTCGCCTGGTTCCCCTGGCGCATGCATATCGACAGTGGGCCCAGCGCGCTGGTCAGATTGACGCCGCGCTTCTCTTCGACGCTCGATGCGAGTGCGAGCGTCTTCGTGTCGTCGTTCTTGGAGAACTTGGCGTTGATCGCGGCGAGCTCGCGGGTCCGACGACGCAGTGGAGTCGGTGTCGAGGTTGGCCCGGCGAGTTGGCGATCTTGGCCTTCGAGGCGGGGAGTGCACGATGGTGGCACCCCCAGCGGTCTTGTCGGCGTCGGCTTGCGCCTGGGCGTCTTGCCGGGGCTTCGAGGTGCTCGGTTGCCCGGGCTTGTCGCCGTTGGCGAAGCCGATGAGGCTCTGAATGGCGGCCCTCCAGTCGTCGATCTTGTTTGGCGCTGGAGGGTAATCTAGAAGCAGCTGGGCTCGGGCCAGCGCTTCCTCTGGAGTGTTGGGTAGCGGTGGCGAGTGACGCGAGGTGCGAGATACGCTCAAACTTCTAACAGTGTTAGAAGGAGCGACGTCTCGTCCAGGCGACCGCACTGCGCTCGTGCCGGCGTGTTGACGCGCACGTTGGCCCTGAGCGTCCCGCGACCCACCAGCTTGGCCTTGTTCCAACGCGAGTACGGTGCTAGGAGCACCGTGGTGTTGTCGATCCTGCACCCCCTGGGAGGGTTGCGGTGGATGTACAGACGTTGAAGCTTGCGGGGCCTTGTCCTTGGACCTGGTGACGATGCGAGTCCCACGGTCGGCGCTCGCTCCTCCGCCGGCGTCCACCCCACCGCCCGTTTGCTCCGGTGGCGGCAGGATAGTCGCAGACGGAGCGGCCACCTCCGAAGTCTTCTTCTTTGGTGGCATGTCGATGTAGATGTTGATGTAGCGCGCGCGGACGCCGGATCAGATACGCATGACCTCGACGCCCCCCTACCCTGGCGCGCCAAAGATGTCGTGGGGAACGAGCACCTATGGGGCAGGGCCCCTTTTCGGTCCGGCAAGGGAGCGGAGGGCGCACGCAGAGCCGATCGAGGCGAAAGCCACGCGGGGCGGATTTTACCCAGCTTCGGAGCTCTCCGGAGAGATAAAACTCCTACTGCTGCTTTGTGTTTCTATTCTGTTCTTGCTCAAGAGCGTGGGTGTGTTGTAGTGTCGAATGAGTCGAACCGAACCCCTTCTACGTGTGCATGGGCCTCCTTTTTATAGGTTAAAGGGGTCACCGACTGGTGGCAGTGTAGAAAGAGGGGTAAAAGAGTAAAAACGGGGGTTGGTACAACCGCTACCAACAGTGCCCCCTACCTAACTCTGATGGCAGGGGACAAGGGCATTTAATGCCCGTCCGATCGCCCAAACAGTGCAAGGAAGCGACCGTTAGGAGCGCCACCGCCTTCCACGATGGCCTTCTCGTCATCTCCTCTTGCCACCTCACACCGCTTGGCTGTACAGCGCCTCGCCACGTGCTCCTGGGATGGTCCTGGGGTGATACGTCGTCGGATGTGCTGGAGCTCGGGTGCAGAGTGGCAGCCTTGCCGCGGCAAGCGCCTTGCCGCGGCCGTTGTCTTGTCGCACCCACAAGCTTGCCTCTCGTCGGGCCTTGCCGGGACGCGCGGAGCGTCGCGGCAAGTTTTCTGAAGTGCCTTGGTTGGCCTTCCCGGCAAGCTCCTCTTGTCGGGGTCTTGTCCTTCCCGGCAAGCTCCTCTTGCCGGGGTTCTGTCTTCTCAGCTAACACTTTGTTCTTGAATGGCAGTAAATAGGAATAGCGGAGGATCTTGGCGGACGCCCGGCAAGCCTTGTCGCGGGGCGCTGCGACTGCCCGTGCACAAGTTCGGGGTACTAAGGTACCCCTACTTTAGTACACCGACATCCGCGGCGATCCTGAGTCCGGCAAGCAAGCCTTCATACTCCGCAGTATTGTTTGTTGCTTGATCCTTGGGAAAGTGCATCTGGACCACGTACTTGAGGTGCTCTCCGGTGGGTGCGACAAGTAGTACGCCCGCACCGGCGCCTTGCAGCGAGAAAGCACCATCAAAGTACATGATCCATTCTTTGCTCGCTTCCTTGACGGGGATGCTCGTCTCCGGAGTTTCTTCATCAGGTGTTGGCGTCCATTCTGCTATGAATTCTGCCAATGCTCGGCTCTGGATAGTTGAGGTACTCTCAAAACTTGAGGCCAAAGCTTGACAATTCCAGTGCCCACTCGACAATCCTGCCTGTTGCTTCTGGATTCTGCAATATCCTCTTCAACGGAAAGCGAGTGACAACTGTGATCTCATGTGCTTGAAAGTAATGGCGCAGCTTCCTCGAGGCCATGAGAAGGCCGAAAAGCAACTTCTGCACTCCAGAATACCTTCATCTAGCCCCCTGCAGAAGGGAACTGACAAAGTAAACTAGGCGCTGCACCATCTTCTTCTGTTTCTCTTCTTGTGGCTGCGCAGATCCATCCTTGCTGGAACCAGAACTTGTCGGGGAAGCCCCCTGCTTGTCGCTGGACTCGTTTGCCGCGGTCGCTGACTCATCATCCGCCTCCCTCTCCGCTACTAACGCAGCACTAACCACTTGATTGGTCGCCGCCAGATATAGCAGCAACTTCTCTTGTGGCTTAGGTGCGACAAGTATTGGAGTGGAGGATAGGTATCTCTTCAAGTCCTGCAGCGCAGCCTCCGCTTCCGGAGTCCATTTCATTGGACCTGCCTTTTTCAAAATTTTGAAAAATGGCAGGGCACGCTCAGCAAACTTAGAGATGAACCTACTGAGAGCAGCAACACAGCCGGCAAGCCTTCGTACGTCCTTGACCCGCTTCGGTGCTTCGATCTGCTCAATGGCCTTGATCTTGTCGGGATTGGCTTCAATCCCCCTCTGGGACACAAAGAACCCGAGAAGCTTGCCGGAAGGAACTCCAAACACGCACTTCTCGGGGTTCAACTTGAGATTGATCTTGCGCAGATTTGTGAAGGCTTCGACTAAATCTTGGATCAACGTTTCTCTGTCCTTGCTCTTGACCACTATGTCATCCATGTAAGCTTCTAAATTCCTGTGCAATTGTGGCTCAAAAGCATGACTGACTACTCTTGCAAATGTCAAACCAGCATTCTTTAGTCCGAAAGGCATCCGTACAAAGCAGTATGTGCCACATGGAGTGATGAATGCGGTTTTCTCTTCATCCTCTTCTGCCATGAAGATCTGATGATATCCTGAGTATGCATCAAGAAATGAAAGCAGATCACATCCTGCCGTGGAGTCGACAATCTGGCCAATGCGCGGCAAGGGAAATGGATCCTTGGGACAAGCTTTATTAACATCAGTGAAGTCAATACAAAGCCGCCACTTCCCGTTTGCTTTGCGCACGACTACTGGATTGGCTAACCACGTTGGATGGAGTACTCCTCGGACCAGGCCCGCTACTTCCAATTTCTTGATCTCTTCAGCAATGAATTCTTGTCGCTCCACTGCTTGCTTCCTAACTCTCTGCTTGACGGGCCGCGCGTGAGGGCAGACGGCAAGGTGGTGCTCAATTACTCTCCTGGGAACACCGGGGATGTTAGATGGTTGCCATGCAAACACATCGACATTCGCCCGCAGGAAAGCAACGAGCGCGCTTTCCTATTTAGGGTCAAGCGTGGCACTGATGGTGAAGGTACCACCAGTGCCGTCCTCCTTGGCGGCCACTTTCTTGGTCTCTGGTGAAGCTGTCTTTGCCTTCTTGCACTTGCCGGTGGAGCTCGATGGTGCGTCCTCGACGGTAGCGCAGCACTCCGAAGAGGTGCGCTTGCCGGAGTGAGCATCAGAGCTACTCTTGCCGGACTTGGTCTTCTTCTTCCCCCCGGGAGCTTCAGCGGCAAGTGGTTTGCGTTCTGCTGCGGCTGCTGCTTCCCGGTAGATCTTGTCGGTACAGATAAGTGCATCTTTCTTGTCGCCATGGACAGAAATGACACTTATCGGACCGGGCATCTTGAGCACGTTGTAAGCGTAATGAGAGGCTGCCATGAACTTGGCAAGCGCTGGACGGCCAAGTATCCCATTGTAGGGCAATGGGAAATCAGCAACGTCAACTGTGACTCTCTCTGTCCTGAAATTCACCTCGCTGCCAAACGTTACTGGCAGTGTGATCTTCCCCTTCGGCTTGCTCCTTCCCGGGTTGATTCCTTGAAAAGTGTCGGTATCTTCAAGCTCGCTGTTGGGGATCTGGAGCTTCTTGAGTACCGCTGAGGAGATCAGATTCAGGCCGGCCCCACCGTCAACCAGCATCTTTGTGACCTTGAGGTTGCGGATAGTTCGTGAAACCAACATCGGCAAGCACCCGACCGCAGTTACGCGATCAGGGTGATCCTCAACGTCAAAGACGATGGGCGTGCTGGACGACTTCAGGGGCTTGCGCGACTCAACGGACGGTTCTGCTGCGTTCACTTCCCGCACCCACTGTTTGAGTTGGCGGTGCGAGGTGTGCAGAGAAGCACCGCCTTCAACGCACAAAACCTCCATTGCCTTCTGAAACTCCTGCTCGTCGGCCTCATACTCGTCCATCTCTTCATCTTCGTCCTCATCTTTGTCCTTGTCGCGGCCGCGGGTAGGCCTGTCTCCTTGCCGCTGCTTGGCCTTACCGCGGCGTCCCCCCCGGGCGGGAAACTTCTTGCCGGATCCTCCGCCACCTTCTTGGGCCTTCTCCTTGTCGCGGCGCTCGTATTCAGCTTTCTGCAGCTCTACAAGCTGCTCAACCTTCTTGCAGGCCTGGAGGTCATGGCCCTTGGTGCGGTGGATCTTGCAGTATTGCTTGCCGGAGCCGTCCTGCTTGTCGGCGGCCACCACAGCCTTGCCGGAGTCACCAGCTTTGGCCTTCTCGGCGCCACCTCCGTTGTCGGACTGCTCGACGACTAGTACATCCTTAGCTTTTCTCTCTCTGTTATTCTGCCTCCGATTCTTCTTTGCCGGGGCGGTATCCTCACTATCAGATCCTTCTGCTCCTGCGTTCTCTCCGGGGAGTTTCCTCCCCTCCTCAGCACATGCACACTTGTCGGCCAGAGCATATAGCTCACTGACATCTCTGATCTTCCACATCGCCATCTCCTCCCTCATCCTGCGATTACACACGTTCTGATGGAACGCGCTGATAACCGCGGCAGGGTGGACGTCTGGGATGTTGCGCTGCACTTGGCTGAATCTTTGAATGTACTTGCGCAGGGGTTCTCCTTCTTTCTGGGCGAGCAGATGAAGATCGCTCTCCTGGCCATGGGGTTTGTGGCCGCCTGTGAAGGCGCCAACAAACTGATGGCACAGGTCCGCCCACGAAGAGATGGAGTTGTCCGGCAAGTGCATGAGCCAAGATCTAATGTTGGGCTTGAGCACCAGCAGGAAGTAGTTGGCGAGGATCTTCTCGTCATGCCCCCCGGCAGCCTGCACCGCGATGGTGTAGACGCTGAGGAACTCCGACGGATGTATCCTGCCATCGTACTTCTCGGGTACGTCTGGCTTGAAGTTCTTGGTACTGGGCCACTGGACCTGCCGCAGCTCACGGGTGAACGCAGGGCAACCTACCGCGTACGGCAAGTTGCCTGGTTCCCTTGGCGCATGCATATCAACAGCGGGCCCAGCGCGCTGGTCTGACTGACGCCGCGCTTCTCTTCGACGCTCGATGCGAGTGCGAGCATCTTCGTGTCGTCGTTCTTGGAGAACTTGGTGTTGATCGCGGCGAGCTCGCGGGTCCGACGACGTGGTGGAGTCGGTGTCGAGGTTGGCCCGGCGAGTCGGCGATCTTGGCCTTCGGGGCGGGGAGTGCACGGTGGTGGCACCCCCAGCGGTCTTGTCGGCGTCGGCTTGCGCATGGGCGTCTTGCCGGGGCTTCGATTTGCTCGGTTGCCGGGGCTTGTCGCCGTTGGCGAAGCCGATGAGGCTCTGAATGGTGGCCCTCCAGTCGTCGATCTTGTCTGGCGCTGGAGGGTAATCTAGAAGCAGCTGGGCTCGGGCAAGCGTTTCCTCTGGAGTCTTGGGTGGCGGTGGCGAGCGACGCGAGGTGCGGGATATGCTCAAACTTCTAATCGTGTTAGAAGGAGCAACATCTCGTCCAGGCGACCGCACTGCGCTCGTGCCAGCGTGTTGACGTGTATGTTGGCCTTGAGCATCCCGCGACCCACCAGCTTGGCCTTGTTCCAACGCGAGTACGGTGCTAGGAGCCCCGTGGCATTGTCGATCCTGCACCTCCTGGGAGGGGTGCGGTGGATGTACAGACGCTGAAGCTTGCAGGGCCTTGTCCTTGGACCTGGTGATGACGTGAGTCCCCCCGTCGGCGCCCGCTCCTCCGCCGGCGTCCACCCCACCGCCCGTTTGCTCCGGTGGCGGTAGGATAGTCGTAGACGGAGCGGCCACCTCCGAAGCCTTCTTCTTCGGTGGCATGTCGATGAAGATGTTGATGTAGCACGTACAAACGCCGGATCAGGTTCGCGCAACCTCGACGCTCCCCTCCCTGGCGCGCCAAAGATGTCGTGGGAAACGAACACCTATGGAGCAGGGCCCCTTTCGGTCCGGCAAGGGAGCGGAGGGCGCACGAAGAGCAGATCGAGGCGAAGCACACGAGGGATTTTACCCAGCTTCGGAGCTCTCCGGAGAGATAAAACTCCTACTGCTGCTTTGTGTTTCTATTCTGTTCTTGCTCGAGAGCTTGGGTGTGTTGTAGTTTCGAATGAGTTGAACCTCTTCTCCGTGCGCATGGGCCTCCTTTTTATAGTCTAAAGGTGTCACCGACAGGTGGCAGCATAGAGAGAGGGGTAAAAAAGTAAAAACAGGGGTTGGTACAACCGCTATCAACAGTGCCCCCTACGTAACTCTGACGGCAGGGGACAAGGGCATTTAATGCCCGTCCGGTCACCTAAACAATGCAAGAAACAACCGTTAGGGGCGCCACCGATCGCCATGATGGCCTTCTAGTCATCTTCACTTGCCACCTCGCACCGCTTGGCTGCACAGCTACCCGCCACGTGCGTCTGGAGCGATCCTGCAGCGACACGTCGTCGGATGCGCTGGAGCATGGGCGCAGAGTGGTGGCTTCGCTGCGGCAAGCGCCTTGCCGCGGTCGCTGTCTTGTCGCACCCGCAAGCTTGTCGCTCGCCGGGCCTTGCCGGGACGCGCGGTGCGGCAAGTCTCTTAAAATGCCTTGGTTGGCCTTCCCGGCAAGCTCCTCTTGCCGGGGTCTTGTCCTTCCCGGCAAACTCCTCTTGCCGGGACTCTGTCTTCTCAGTTAAACACTTTGTTCTTGAATGGCAGTAATAGGAATAGCGAAGGATCTTGGCGGACGCCCGGCAAGCCTTGCTGCGGGACGCTGCGACTGCCCGTGCACAAGTTCGGGATACTAAGGTACCCCTACTTTAGTACACCGACAGGAGCCCCCGGGCCTGGGCCATACACGGTGCCGAGCGCTATTGGGCCAAGCCCAAAATAGGGCACGGGCACACGCGGCCTGGGTCCACACTAAATCTGACTCCGTATCCACCGCGCCCTCCCGTAACAGCACGCGTCAAACGCGGCATTGTGGTAGAGATCGTGGGCAATTCTTTAATCAGGAAAGGCGTAACGTTCGCCTCCTCTGTTTATAAGCAGAGGAAACAGGGCCGTTCCCCCACCTTCGCCTATTGCAGTATCTTCCTCCGAAAGCTCCGCCGCTCCCCTCCGCTTCCCAAGCCGAAAGAGAGCAGCGCTCCGCCGCCCGTCGCTGTCGTCGCCCTCAACACTTCCGCGCTCCCCCGCCGCTTCCGCCATGGCTCCGAAGACCGGCAAGAGCACAAAGTCGAGCACAAAGTCGGCCGAGGCGTTGCGGCTTGAGGCGCTGCGCAAGGAGCGAGTGCTCTTCCCCCCCGAGCTCACCCCAAAGGCTCTGCGGGAGGAGTTTTACCTCTTCTGGTCGACAGAGACGCGGGCGCATCTGCGCACGCCAGTGCTCTCCGCCGAAGCTTCCACTTCGAAGCGGTGCCCAAAAGGGTACTATTTCTTTCCGGTGTTCTTCTATTGTGGGCTCTGCCCACCTTTTTCTGATTTCTTTTGCGACATCATGAATACCTACGGGTTTCATCTTCTTGATTTCACCCCCAACGCCGTTCTGACAATGGCGGTTTTTTCACACCTCTGCGAGAACTTCGTTGGCATCCACCCAAATGTTGCTCTTTTTCGCCACTATTTCACCCCCCGAGCCGAGAAAGGAGAGCCATTGGCTAGCGGAATCGCCTGGATCTCACGAATCGGCATGAAGGAGGTGTATCTGGAGGGCGAGCTCCGCAGCAAGTGGGATGAGTGGAGGGCGGAGTGGTGCTGGATCGTTGATGCCAATCCGCAGCCATTCACCAACCTGCGCCAGACCCGGGTAGTGCGCGGCGGCGATTGGAGCGCTCTATCGCCGGACGATGCCAAGCTGAAGATCGCCACCACCTGAATCCCGGGGCTCAGGCTTGCCGGGCTCACAGTAGGGGCCGTTGGCGCGGATTTCCTTCACCATCACATCGCCCCTCTGCAGAAGAGGGGGAGGCCCGCCTGGCTGTTAGGCGGCCCGGCGGATATCATGAGGCTGCGTCCGGGCCTCAACTTCAACTTCACGGTTCTGGAGCTTGACAGGATGCTCAAGGAGCTGTTCAAGCATGACGCCAACCATCCAGAGTGGTTCAGGCTGCCGCAGGGCATCATCCCACTTTGCAACAACTCCCAGCGTGATCGCATCTGTGCAATGATGCCGGAGTGCGACTCGCACGGGATAAACCCAACTTGTATGGAGCCCGCAGACGACGTCGTGCGGCAATTCTTCGATGGCTTGGCGGAGGTAGCAGTCCGCGCCGACGAGCAGAGGCTCCTCACCCGCGACACCACCGACGACGAGATGCGATACATCGCCACCAGGGCCGAAGAGGCGGCGGCAGCCGCCGCAGCGGGCGAGTTTGGCTTCACGTTGGAGGGGGCAGAGGCGGCCGAGGCGGCAAGCCTTGCCGACTGGGAGGACCTTGCTGGAGGAGTCGTTGGCGAGGGGGAGCCCGAAGCCGAAGCGAGCGAGCCCGCCGAGGGCGCGAGCGGCCAGCCGTCTTCGAGCAGCTTGCCGCAGGCGGAGCCCCCAGCACAGCCCCAATTTCAACCAAGAAGGCGCCTTCGACGAACTGGAGATATAGCTGGGCGGCAGGCAGGCCAACTGCCGCAGCGCCGTGGGACATGCTCCACCGCGGCAAGTACCGTTTCCGCGGGAGCATCTCAGGCCGTGCCGGCAACTGAGGCGGGATCTTCCCGGGCCGCCACGCCTGATCCTGCCGCAGCTCCCGGTAAACGTCGAAGGGAGCCTACTCCTCCGCCACACCGCGCAGAAAGGGTACCAGACTTCGACCTCTCTGCGCTGAGCTCCGACGAGGATGAAGAAGAGGAGGAGGAGTAAGACTTTTCCCTTGTTGTACTTGTATTTCTTCAATCTTTGTTGTTTCCTGTCTTGCATCTGATCTGCTTCCCTCTGAATCCCTATTCCATTTCAGGACTCTGGCCGAGAGAGCGGCGAAGAGGGCCAAGGTCCCTGTGGTTGTCATCGAGGACGATCCTGCTGTGATGGTAGAAGACACGTCCGAGACCACCTTGACAGACCCGGTTCCTTCTCCTCGCGGCAGCCCCCAGCACAGCCCCCAGTGTAAGTGTTTGGTTCACTTCCTGTTGTGGGGCGCGCATGGGTGCTTTTTCTTTTGCTGACATCTTGATTGTTGATTTATTTGTGTAGGAGCAGAACAGGCCCATCAGGAGCAACCAGAAGCCGCCCCGGAGGTGCTGTCTGCTTCAACTACGCCGCCAAGGGGCGATTCCCCGACAAGGGAGCGCTCCCCAGCAAGGGAGCGGTCCCCGGCAAGGGGCAGTTCCCCGGCGAGGGACGGGCCAGCGATCCTCCGGTGGTGGAGCCCATGGTCACGGAGCCCAGCACAGGTAACCCTCCTTGTCGGAAATTTTCCCCTGGGTTTTTCTTCTTCTGATCTTCTTTTTGGATCTTTGTTTGACTTTTTCCTTCCTCCTCCTGTCCTCAGATCCCCCTCTTACAGACCCGATGGAGACTGAGGCCACCGGCGAGGAAGGCGCACGCGGCAATACTGAAGATGCCGCCACTGACGAGGAAGAGGCTGGCGCTGATGAACCCGCCGACGAAGAAGCCGCCAAGGCCGCTGGCGCAGGAGCTGGCGAGGGGTCCGGCGATCGTACTGACGACCCGGAGGGCGCAGGAGCGCAAGGCGCTACACCGACCGCCGACCCCTCCGCCGCTGATGCAGCGCCGGGCTCCGAGGAGCACCAGCCAGGTGCTTACTTGAAGGCCGGCGAGGGTGTCTACATCAAGCTTCCCTGGGCGTCGAGCTCCAGGGCGCCGGTTGAAGGAGAGGAGTTTGACGGGGAAGTACTCGCCTCTGCTGGGCTGGCAGTGGTTGATGCACCAAGCAGCAGCAGCGGCGAGTCCGAGGAGGAGCAGTTGCTCCGGAAGTTGGTGTCACTCTACCGCGCCCGGCAAGCGAAGCTAGAGTCCCGGGAAGCGCTTGTCGCACGGGCGGGAGTCGACATAGAGAAGCATGCGGAGGAGCTCCAAAACCGCAACCAGGAGGCCCTTCGGTCCATTGCTGAGGAGAGGGCGCAGCTCGTCGAGGCGAAGAAGGCGTTCATCCTTGAAAAGGCTGAAGCCGAAGAGCAGCAGAGGCTCGCCGCCGAGGAGATGTCCAGGCGGGAAGGTGAGCTGACGCAGAAAAAGGTAAATCTGGACAGCCACGAGGAGGATCTCGCTGCCCGGGAACAATCACTTGGCGAGGCGCTCAAGGAAGCGAAGGATGCTACCGCAGCTGCCGAGGCCGCCAAGAGGGAATTAGAAGCGAAGGTGACGCAGCTGGAGGCTGACATGAAAGGGAAAGATGAAGAGCTTGCCGCACTCCAGCGCGAACGTGAGAAGGATGCCCTCGCCCATGGCGATCTGCAAGTTCAACTTGCCGACAAGATCAAGGAACTGAACGCCGCCAAGGACTCGAGCGCTGATCTGGAGCTGAAGCTGGCCACACTGACAGAGACGCTGGATGGCGCCAAGAAGCGTGAGGATGACTTGAAGAAAGAGATCAAGGGCAACGAGGAGCTGCTGACGAGGGCCGCCGAGACTCAGAACACCTTCAAGGCTACGGTGGAGCTCTGGACGGAGGGCCTCGTCAACATCGCTGCAGCCATCGACGAGGAGCTGGCGGAGCTGGACTTGGCGGGCTTCGGGTACTCCACTGACGAAAACCTCCAGCCCAGCGCCAAGCTTACCCTTTTCTTCAAGGGTGTGGTGACGGCCCTCCAGCAACTCCGGGAAAGGATCCCAAAGAAGCTGGCGGACGAGTCGCGCGCAATCTGCGCCAAGGTCTTGGAGAAGGTGTTGGTGAAGATACTCTTCCGCAATCCGGGCCTCGACCTCACCCGCGTCCTCAAGAAGCTGCCGGCGGGTGCTCATCTTGAAGAACTCAAAGCCATTGTCGCACCCATCATGGACAAGGTGAATGAGGTCAGGAGGGTTGACGGCGAGCGCGTGGATTAAGCCACCCTTCTTCTCCTTTCCTTGTCGTTGTTTATTTAAGTCATGAGAACAATTTAGTCAGTGCCGCAACAAGTTACTTTTGTAATATAACTTTATTCTGGGCAATGCTTGCTGTGCTATCTCCTTTACTTGATTCCTTTCTTTGTATGTTTTTACCCTACGCTTTTAGGGAACTTGCCAGCGCGGGCACGCTTGCCGCAAGTGCTGAGTGCGGAACATCAGCAGCCTGCTGGCGGTGCCGGCTCCGGCAAGAAACCTTGCCGCAACTAGTTGCAGCACACTTAAGTTGTTGAGCGGAGTCGAAACAAAGTAAGGGCGCAACTAGCTACGAGGAGGTTCCTCTGCGCACAGGTTTTCCATACAAAGTACGGTCATTCAAGGAAGATAAATTAAAATTTTAAAAACTGATCATGCTCAAACTTTGGCAACTTAGCTTTTCTGTCGTCTATGTCCCGGTAAGGCTAGACTCCTTTGAACGACGCCTGGTCCACACCTTTATCCTCTCCTCCCCCCTCGTGAACTTGTGGGCGAAGGAACCTTCTTTTTTTTGAGAAGAAAGAAGAGAAAATAATGATATGGAGCCTTAAGGCTCGTTATTGCTTACCGGGGGCAGGTGCTGCACAAAGTGTCAGATAATACATGCGAAAAATAAAAAGGCATGAATTTTGACAACATGTGCTGAGCATACGATGTTTATTTATGCACGGGATCTGCGCCCGGCTTTGTACAAAGGGTTACATGCAACAGCGGCAAGGCTTGTACAAAAGGTGGTTGCCGGAACAGGTTCCGGCAACCGCGCCTTATGGGTAAAACTTACGAAGATTCTCTATGTTCCAGGAGTTGCTCACCGGAAAGCCATCTTCGGTCTCAAGGCGGACAGCTCCAGGCCTAGTGACTCGTTTCACCCGATAAGGGCCTTCCCACTTCGGCGTCAACTTGTTGGAATTCTTGGCGGATTGAACGCGCCGAAGAACAAGGTCGCCTTCCTCGAAGCTTCTGGCATTAACTTTGCGGCTATGGTAGCGATGCAAAGCTTGCTGGTAGCGAGCAGCTCGTACAGCAGCCTGAAGACGATCTTCCTCGAGGAGCAGCGCGTCATCTTGCCGCAGCTGCTCTTGCTCAAGCTCATCATAAGCGAGCACTCGAGGCGATCCGTATACGAGTTCCATGGGGAGAACTGCTTCCGCTCCATAGACTAGAGCAAAAGGTGTCTGGCCAGTGGCTCGATTTGGTGTCGTCCTAATCGACCAAAGAACCACCGGCAACTCCTCGATCCAATTTCTTCCGCACTTGCGCAGCCTGTCGAAAGTTCTGGTCTTGAGCCCGCGCAGCACTTCAGCGTTTGCCCTCTCCGCTTGACCGTTGCTTCTCGGGTGAGCAACAGAAGCGAAGCAGATCTTGGTGCCAAGATCTTAGACGTACTACATGAAGGTGCGGCTCGTGAATTGTGTGCCATTGTCGGTGATGATCCTGTTAGGGACTCCGAAACGGCAAACAATTGACCTGAAGAACTTGACTACTGATTGTGCTGTCACTTTCCTCACTGCTTCCACTTCAGGCCACTTTGTGAACTTGTCGATTGCAACGTACAAGTACTCAAAGCCCCCGACAGCTCGGGGAAAGGGGCCGAGGATGTCGAGCCCCCAGACCGAAAATGGCCAGGATAAAGGGATTGTTTGGAGAGCTTGAGCTGGTTGATGTATCTGCTTGGAGTGGAACTGGCACGCTTCACACATGGTTACTTGTGCAGTTGCATCCTGGAGGGCTGTCGGCCAGAAGAAACCTTGCCGAAAGGCTTTGCCAGCAAGTGCTCTTGCGCCAATGTGGTGACCACACATGCCTCCATGTATCGCCGCCAACAGCTCCTGTCCATCTTCCCGGGAAATGCACTTCAATTTCACTCCGTTGAATCTTCTCCTGTACAGTATGTCATCGACAAACTGGTACATACTTGATTGCCGGGCTACTCTCTCCGCTTCTTCTTGCTCTTCGGGAAGTTCTTCTGTTTGAAGGAAATGGACGATCTGCTGTGCCCATGCCAGAGCTTGTGGCTCAACGACAAGGACTAAAGGCGCAAACGCTGCTGCGGGAACATCTGCTTCCACGGCAAGAATCTGTGATTCAGCCGGAGCGTGATGCTCCCCGGCAAGGGTGTCGAGACACAGCTTGTCGGGAGCGTCTGCTTCAACGAAATAAACCCTAGGGCTTGTCGGAGCAGACTGCTCCTCAGCACTCTTTGTGTTGATCTTGGGGACCTTCTTGACGGCGGCTTCGGGGAGCTCTGCCGGAAAGTAACCACCAGTAACCAACTTCCTCTTCTTGCTCTGTCCGGTTGATGGTGTTATAGATGGTTGAGTCAGCTTGAGCACAAAAATTCCTGGTTCCACAGGTAACTTGAGTGTGGCGCATTTTGACAGGCCGTCTGCAATGTCGTTCTGAGCTCTTGGAACGTGTTCCATCTGCAGGCCATCAAAATGTTCTTCTAGCTTCCTCACTTCATCAATGTATGCTTCCATCAACGGACTCTGATAATCTTTGATTACTTGACGGACGACAAGCTGCGAGTCACCCCTGATAATAAGCTTCTTGATCCCAAGGTCCGCGGCGATCCTGAGTCCGGCAAGCAAGCCTTCATACTCCGCAGTATTGTTTGTTGCTTGCTCCTTGGGAAAGTGCATCTGGACCACGTACTTGAGGTGCTCTCCGGTGGGTGCGACAAGTAGTACGCCCGCACCGGCGCCTTGCAGCAAGAAGGCACCATCAAAGTACATGATCCATTCTTTGCTCGCTTCCTTGACGGGGATGCTCGTCTCCGGAGTTTCTTCATCAGGTGTTGGCGTCCATTCTGCTATGAATTCTGCCAATGCTCGGCTCTGGATAGTTGAGGTACTCTCAAACTTGAGGCCAAAGCTTGACAATTCCAGTGCCCACTCAACAATCCTGCCTGTTGCTTCTGGGTTCTGCAATATCCTCTTCAACGGAAAGCGAGTGACAACTGTGATCTCATGTGCTTGAAAGTAATGGCGCAGCTTCCTCGAGGCCATGAGAAGGCCGAAAAGCAACTTCTGCACTCCAGAATACCTTGATCTAGCCCCCTACAGAAGGGAACTAACAAAGTAAACTGGGCGCTACACCATCTTCTTCTGTTTCTCTTCTTGTGGTTGCGCAGATCCATCCTTGCCGGAACCAGAACTTGTCGGGGAAGCCCCCTGCTTGTCGCTGGACTCGTTTGCCGCGGTCGCTGACTCATCATCCGCCTCCCTCTCTCCTACTAACGCAGCACTAACCACTTGATTGGTCGCCGCCAGATATAGCAGCAAATTCTCTTGTGGCTTAGGTGCGACAACTATTGGAGTGGAGGATAGGTATCTCTTCAAGTCCTGCAGCGCAGCCTCCGCTTCCGGAGTCCATTTCATTGGACCTGCCTTTTTCAAAATTTTGAAAAATGGCAGGGCGCACTCAGCAGACTTAGAGATGAACCTACTGAGAGCAGCAACACAGCCGGCAAGCCTTCGTACATCCTTGACCCGCTTCGGTGCTTCGATCTGCTCAATGGCCTTGATCTTGTCGGGATTGGCTTCAATCCCCCTCTGGGACACAAAGAACCCGAGAAGCTTGCCAGAAGGAACTCCAAACACGCACTTCTCGGGGTTCAACTTGAGATTGATCTTGCGCAGATTTGTGAAGGCTTCGTCTAAATCTTGGATCAACGTTTCTCTGTCCTTGCTCTTGACCACTATGTCATCCATGTAAGCTTCTAAATTCCTGTGCAACTGTGGCTCAAAAGCATGACTGACTACTCTTGCAAATGTCGAACCGGCATTCTTTAGTCCGAAAGGCATCCGTACAAAGCAGTACGTGCCACATGGAGTAATGAATGCGGTTTTCTCTTCATCCTCTTCTGCCATGAAGATCTGATGATATCCTGAGTATGCATCAAGAAATGAAAGCAGATCGCATCCTGCCGTGGAGTCGACCATCTGGTCAATGCACGGCAAGGGAAATGGATCCTTTGGACAAGCTTTATTAACATCAGTGAAGTCAATAAAAAGCCGCCACTTCCCGTTTGCTTTGCGCATGACTACTGGATTGGCTAACTACGTTGGATGGAGTACTCCTCGGACCAGGCCCGCTGCTTCCAATTTCTTGATCTCTTCAGCAATGAATTCTTGTCACTCCACTGCTTGCTTCCTAACTCTCTGCTTGACGGGCTGCGCGTGAGGGCAGACGGCAAGGTGGTGCTCAATTACTCTCCTGGGAACACCGGGGATGTCAGATGGTTGCCATGCAAACACATCGACATTCGCCCGCAGGAAAGCAACGAGCGCGCTTTCCTATTTAGGGTCAAGCGTGGCACTGATGGTGAAGGTACCACCAGTGCCGTCCTCCTTGGCGGCCACTTTCTTGGTCTCTGGTGAAGCTGTCTTTGCCTTCTTGCACTTGCCGGTGGAGCTCGATGGTGCGTCCTCGACGGTAGCGCAGCACTCCGAAGAGGTGCGCTTGCCGGAGTGAGCATCAGAGCTACTCTTGCCGGACTTGGTCTTCTTCTTCCCCCCGGGAGCTTCAGAGGCAAGTGGTTTGCGTTCTGCTGCGGCTGCTGCTTCTCGGTAGATCTTGTCGGTACAGATAAGTGCATCTTTCTTGTCGCCGTGGACAGAAATGACACTTATCGGACCGGGCATCTTGAGCACGTTGTAAGCGTAATGAGAGGCTGCCATGAACTTGGCAAGCGCTGGACGGCCAAGTATCCCATTGTAGGGCAATGGGAAATCAGCAACGTCAACTGTGACTCTCTCTGTCCTGAAATTCACCTCGCTGCCAAACGTTACTGGCAGTGTGATCTTCCCCTTCGGCTTGCTCCTTCTCGGGTTGATTCCTTGAAAAGTGCCGGTCTCTTCAAGCTCGCTGTTGGGGATCTGGAGCTTCTTGAGTACCGCTGAGGAGATCAGATTCAGGCCGGCCCCACCGTCAACCAGCATCTTTGTGACCTTGAGGTTGCGGATAGTTCGTGAAACCAACATCGGCAAGCACCCGACCGCAGTTACGCGATCAGGGTGATCCTCAACGTCAAAGACGATGGGCGTGCTGGACCACTTCAGGGGCTTGCGCGACTCAACGAACGGTTCTGCTGCGTTCACTTCCCGCACCCACTGTTTGAGTTGGCGGTGCGAGGTGTGCAGAGAAGCACCGCCTTCAACGCACAAAACCTCCGTTGCCTTCTGAAACTCCTGCTCGTCGGCCTCATCCTCGTCCATCTCTTCATCTTCGTCCTCATCTTCGTCCTTGTCGCGGCCGCGGGGAGGCCTGTCTCCTTGCCGCTGCTTGGCCTTACCGCGGCGTCCCCCCCGGGCGGGACACTTCTTGCCGGATCCTCCGCCACCTTCCTGGGCCTTCTCCTTGTCGCGGCGCTCGTATTCAGCTTTCTGCAGCTCTACAAGCTGCTCAACCTTCTTGCAGGCCTGGAGGTCATGGCCCTTGGTGCGGTGGATCTTGCAGTATTGCTTGCCTGAGCCGTCCTGCTTGTCGGCGGCCACCACAGCCTCGCCGGAGTCACCAGCTTTGGCCTTCTCGGCGCCACCTCCGTTGCCGGACTGCTCGATGACTAGTACATCCTTAGCTTTTCTCTTTCTGTTATTCCGCCTCTGGTTCTTCTTTGCCGGGGCGGCATCCTCACTATCAGATCCTTCTGCTCCTGCGTTCTCTCCGGGGAGTTTCCTCCCCTCCTCAGCACGTGCACACTTGTCGGCCAGAGCATATAGCTCACTGACATCTCTGATCTTGCACATCGCCATCTCCTCCCTCATCCTGCGATTACGCATGTTCTGATGGAACGCGCTGATAACCGCGACAGGGTGGACGTCTGGGATGTTGCGCTGCACTTGGCTGAATCTTTGAATGTACTTGCGCAGGGGTTCTCCTTCTTTCTGGGCGAGCAGATGAAGATCGCTCTCCTGGCCATGGGGTTTGTGGCCGCCTGTGAAGGCGCCGACAAACTGATGGCACAGGTCCGCCCACGAAGAGATGGAGTTGTCCGGCAAGTGCATGAGCCAAGATCTGACGTTGGGCTTGAGCACCAGCGGGAAGTAGTTGGCGAGGATCTTCTCGTCGCGCCCCCCGGCAGCCTGCACCGCGATGGTGTAGACGCTGAGGAACTCCGACGGATGTATCCTGCCATCGTACTTCTCGGGTACGTCTGGCTTGAAGTTCTTGGTACTGGGCCACTGGACCTGCCGCAGCTCACGGGTGAACGCAGGGCAACCTACCGCGTACGGCAAGTCGCCTGGTTCCCCTAGCGCATGCATATCAACAGCGGGCCCAGCGCGCTGGTCTGACTGACGCCGCGCTTCTCTTCGACGCTCGATGCGAGTGCGAGCGTCTTCGTGTCGTCGTTCTTGGAGAACTTGGCGTTGATCGCGGCGAGCTCGCGGGTCCGACGACGCGGTGGAGTCGGTGTCGAGGTTGGCCCGGTGAGTCGGCGATCTTGGCCTTCGGGGCGGGGAGTGCACGGTGGTGGCACCCCCAGCGGTCTTGTCGGCGTCGGCTTGCGCTTGGGCGTCTTGCCGGGGCTTCGATGTGCTCGGTTGCCGGGGCTTGTCGCCGTTGGCGAAGTTGATGAGGCTCTGAATGGTGGCCCTCCAGTCGTCGATCTTGTCTGGCACTGGAGGGTAATCTAGAAGCAGCTGGGCTCGGGCCAGCGCTTCCTCTGGAGTCTTGGGTGGCGGTGGCGAGCGACACGAGGTGCGGGATATGCTCAAACTTCTAACAGTGTTAGAAGGAGCAACATCTCGTCCAGCCGACCGCACTGCGCTCGTTCCAGCGTGTTGACGTGTATGTTGGCCTTGAGCGTCCCGCGACCCACCAGCTTGGCCTTGTTCCAACGCGAGTACGGTGCTAGGAGCACCATGGCATTGTCGATCCTGCACCTCCTGGGAGGGGTGCGGTGGATGTACAGACGCTGAAGCTTGCGGGGCCTTGTCCTTGGACCTGGTGATGACGTGAGTCCCCCCGTCGGCGCCCACTCCTCCGCCGGTGTCCACCCCACTGCCCGCTTGCTCCGGTGGCGGTAGGATAGTCGTAGATGGAGCGGCCACCTCCGAAGCCTTCTTCTTCGGTGGCATGTCGATGAAGATGTTGATGTAGCGCGTACAAACGCCGGATCAGGTTCGCGCAACCTCGACGCTCCCCTCCCTGGCGCGCCAAAGATGTCGTGGGAAACGAACACCTATGGGGCAGGGCCCCTTTCGGTCCGGCAAGGGAGCGGAGGGCGCACGAAGAGCAGATCGAGGCGAAGCACGCGAGGGATTTTACCCAGCTTCGGAGCTCTCCGGAGAGACAAAACTCCTACTGCTGCTTTGTGTTTCTATTCTGTTCTTGCTCGAGAGCGTGGGTGTGTTGTAGTTTCGAATGAGTCGAACCTCTTCTACGTGCGCATGGGCCTCCTTTTTATAGTCTAAAGGGGTCACCGACAGGTGGCAGCATAGAGAGAGGGCTAAAAAAGTAAAAACAGGGGTTGGTACAACCGCTATCAACAGTGCCCCCTACCTAACTCTGACGGCAGGGGACAAGGGCATTTAATGCCCGTCCGGTCGCCTAAACAGTGCAAGAAACGACCGTTAGGGGCGCCACCGATCGCCACGATGGCCTTCTAGTCATCTTCACTTGCCACCTCGCACCGCTTGGCTGCACAGCTACCCGCCACATGCATCAGGAGCGATCCTGCGGCGACACGTCGTCGGATGCGCTGGAGCGTGGGCGCAGAGTGGTGGCTTCGCCGCGGCAAGCGCCTTGCCGCGGTCGCTGTCTTGTCGCACCCGCAAGCTTGTCACTCGCCGGGCCTTGCCGGGACGCGCGGTGCAGCAAGTCTCTTAAAATGCCTTGGTTGGCCTTCCCGGCAAGCTCCTCTTGCCGGGGTCTTGTCCTTCCCAGGCAAACTCCTCTTGCCGGGACTCTGTCTTCTCAGTTAAACACTTTGTTCTTGAATGGCAGTAATAGGAATAGCGAAGGATCTTGGCGGACGCCCGGCAAGCCTTGCCGCGGGACGCTGCGACTGCCCGTGCACAAGTTCGGGATACTAAGGTACCCCTACTTTAGTACACCGACAGAACTCGAGGACACTTTCAGGGCCAATTTTCAAGGGACTTATGTCCGGCCTCCGGATGCTGACGATTTAACTCATATAATCCAACAGCCCGGAGAATCCGCCCGAAAGCTTTGGAATAGATTCCTCACTAAGAAGAACCAAATTGTTGATTGTCCGGATGCCGAAGCCCTAGCGGCATTCAAACAAAACATCCGTGACGAGTGGCTCGCCAGATACCTCGGCCAAGAAAAGCCAAGGACAATGGCAACCCTAACAAGCCTTATGACCCGCTTTTGCGCGGGTGAAGATAGCTGGCTAGCCCGTAAAGGCACCAGCGACCCCAGCACGTCCGAAATAAGGGATGGCAACGGGAATCCACGGCGTAATTAAAAACAAACGCCAAAACAAGGAAGAGAGCCCGGATAACACAACGGTTAATGCCGGATTCAGGGGCTCTCGACCTAACCAGCAAAATAGGCCATCTACAGGCAGTAAAGAGGGACCGTCCGGTCTGCACAGAGTCCTGGACAGACTATGCCAAATTCATGGCACCCCTGACAAACCTGCGAACCACACGCACAGAGAGTGCTGGGTCTTCAAGCAGGCTGGCAAACTAAACGCCGAACACAAGGGAAGGGAAACACCAAGTGAAGACGAGGATGAACCTCGCCCGCCGAACACTATGGGACAGAAAAAATTCCCGCCAGAGGTTAAAACAGTGAATATGATCCATGCAACTCGCACATCCTTGAGAAGGCACGAACGTGCCCACAAAGACGTGCGCGATAGAGAGAACATCGTACCCACGCCTAACTACGGGATGTCTTATCCGATCACCTTCGATCACCTGGATGGCTGAACTAGTATTCGGCGCGAAGGATCAGATGCCTTGGTGCTTGACCCAATAATCGACGGATACCATCTCACCCACGTCCTTATGGACGTTGGCAGCGGTCTCAATTTAATATATGAGGACACTGTCCGTAGGATGGGGATAAACCCATCCAGAATCAGCAAGATTAACACCACCTTTGAAGGGGTGATACCAGGCGTTGAAGCCTACAGCAGGGGCTCCGTCATACTGGAGGTAACATTCGGCTCTCCAGGCAACTCCAGAAGTGAAGAACTACTCTTCATCATCGCACCCTTTCAAAGCAGCTATCAAGCATTGCTTGAAGAACGGCCTTCGCCCGCTTCAACGCATTGCCGCACTATGGCTACCTTACACTCAAGATGCCTGGTCCACGTGGCGTCATCACCATTAGCGGAATAACATGGAGCTCTTCGCACGCAGAGGAACATGCGACAGCCCTAGCGGCCGGACTATAAGTGACCTCTAACAAAAAATATGACGGGTCGTTAAGACCACAGACACAATTAGACGAGTCCGGCAGCCCATATCAAACTAGGGCACCATATATGTAATCCTATAGTGGATACCAGGGGCTAAAAACACGTAATAAAGCCCCACACTTGGCTCAACCTTATTGGCAGGCCAACATCTTACACTTTTACTATCCATCGCATACTTACATTGCACTCTTCTATGAGTTTCCCTTTTCCGCAGACAAGGTTCTCGTGATACCCTTCTAGGATGCAGCACAACGGAGACAAAGGCGCAGACGTGCAGCAGGGCCCCGTTCAACAGGTTTCTTTTTAGATTAAGCCCCTGTGTAAACCTTTTCTATTGCCTCTTGTTGTTTAACCATCCCATGGGTTCCATACCCATAGAGGATACTGCCATTTTCGGCATTTCGCCACGACAGATTAACGCACGTACCTGGAAATACAGGGTTTATAATGAATGGGCATTCTTGAGCCCATCATCTGTTATAAAATCCGAATACCTTCGGGAGTGTTCGGCGTCACGAGTTTGGCCTTATATGCATCAGCTCCGAATCATGTCTTTGGTCAAATGTTGGGTTTGCCCGGCTCCTGGGTTTGCCGCCTTACGTTCCGTTATTATCGGCTAAGGTGGCCAAAGGAGAACTACTGCGATTGTGCCCTGGTTATTCCGGATGAGCACCTCAGTAGAGAAAGCCGTAAATTGACTGTCATGATGCAGCGAGAGACTTTTCAACCACTCGATCACCCACCAGAATCTCTAGGATTCCTCCGCATTAACGAAGGGCCATTTCCCGGCCAGGTACATACACGCCCGTATTCGGATGCACGCGAAGGTACCAGGGGCTACATAGTAGCCCCAACGATAGAATCCCGCGGCTAAGCGAAAGTGTTACAGCTATATAGTCCTGTTGCCTAGTTCGATGTGCGATCACCTCCTTAATGGACCAAGACATTGGATAAAGTGTGATTAAGCACATTTTTTCGCGAACACCCCCGCATTGTATGCGTGGGGGCTGAAGCCAACGACTGCTAACTTTCGGATTACACACACACACACACACACACACAGATATATATATATATATATATATATATATATATATATATATATATATATATATATATATGTAAACGTCCGCACAGGGGACACGATCATATTTTCGAACAAACATTTTAAATATAGCCTTATAATCAAAATAAACATTGTTTTTACAATGATTCGAATCATCACTCGAATAGGACATTCTTCGGGCACTATGCCTCTATCAGGCGGGCACCCCTTGTGACCTGCGACAAGTAGTACCCGGCCGGATATTGGCCCCCCACCGGATCCTGGGACGCTATAATAGTTGCATCCATATCCGTCCAATAAGCTTTAACGCAGGCAAGGGCCATCCGCGCACCCTCTATGCACGCTGACCTCCTCATGGCATCGATCCGAGGCACGGCCCCAAGGAACTGTTGCACCAAACCAAAGTAACTGTCCGGCTTAGGCCCCTTCGGCCAAAGATGGTCTATTACAGACCGCATTTCAAGCCGGACAGCCTGTGAAGCTCCGCTACAGAAGCCATCTTATCACTTAACGGCAGCGGGCAAGTGGGAGCATTGAACTGCGACCAGAAAAGCTTCTCCACTTCCTTCTCACCCTGATCTTTGAAGAACTCGACAGCATCAGCCGTACTCCTCGCCAGGTCCGCATATGCGTCCGCTGGACTCCAGCGTCCATCCAGGGGAGCGTACTTCGGATCGAAGAACTTCGTTCGCAGCAAATAGGAGCCCCCAGCCGCGATTTTACCGGCCTGTTGAAGCTCCTCCCGCGCACCCCTGAGCTCGGTCCGTATTTCCTTGCTGGCATTAAGTGCCTTGCTCTGGTCGGCTGATTTATCCTCATGCTCCTTTTTCAGGAGCTCATACCGGTCAGTGGCATTTTTTAACTCGATAGCCATTTCGGCTATCTTTTCCTCGCTTCGGCGATGAGTAGCCTGTTCGGCTCTCAATTCCTCGGCCGCCTTTAGGGCAGCCACATTGCTCACCCGAGCTTGCTCCTTGGCTAGAGCAAGTTCCGCCCTTAGGGCCTCCATGGCAGCAGCACCATCTGCAGTCCGAACATAGTACATTAATATATGCCACCTTAATATTTTCCTATACAAAGGAAAACAGAGCACACACGTTGTGATTTATCCAGCCGCTCATTCACCAGCGTGATATCGGCATCAATCGACCCAATTTGCGTTGTCAGTTTGGCAACTTCAACAGGCGGGCCGGTGGCCGGACCCACAGGTACCTGCACATATTTACAACATCAATTTTTGGTTTATGATCCCCCGTTTGCCGCCTAGGGCGGGCAACCAGAGTCTCAAGGGCTACTATCTATATGGCGTATTCTTCACTACATACCTCAAAGCCTCTGAGCAGGCTTGTAAATGCTTCATTCAAACCGCCGGTAGCGGATGAAATCTTCTGGAGCACCGCGCTCATTAATGAGCGGTGCTCCTCCGGAGTGCAGCTCGCTCTAGTAAGCCCGTCAGTATGTCTGGCCGGACATTGAACTGCACCGAACCCTTCCCATCACCACTCGTGGGAGCCAAACGCCCCGGGCTCAGGGGGGCTGACGCATTGACTTCCGGCTTCGGCAGATCTGAACTCCTCCATGAGGACACCTCGGCGTCGCCCGCTTCATGAGCCGAAGAGGTAGGTGGGGTCTCGCTCTCCATCATCTCTGGAGGAAGATCCCCCGAAGACGAACTCTTTCGAGAAGAGCTGCTAGCCGGACTGCAAAAAAACGAATCCTGGTTATTGATCTAGGAGAAGCACAGTACCTTCGAATTAACGATTGACTTACAGCTCGGTGGAGGGCTGGCCCGTTGATGGGCATAACACGGTGAGGATGCCCATCGTGGCAGAGCCCCTTGGTGATACCTTCTTCCCTGGTTTAGGCATCTCCACCTCCAGGTCTTCGGAGGCGGCCCTCTTCTTCCTGCGCAGGGAGGAGGCCTTAGCCTCCCCTCCCCGACTATCCTCCTTGGGGGGGGTAACAATTCCCCCATTTCGGATGCGTAGCATGCGGGGTTTGGTTTCTTCGTTCCTCCCCTTGTCTTTCCCCGAGGGTATTCTGCTGAGTACCTGGTCGAGCATCTTGGCCACGGTAGGGGCGGGCGAGCCTTTGGGAAGTGGCGCCGGACACCTGATTCACTCCGCCTTGCTGAGCAATTCCTGGATGCGGATGATTGTCAGAATAAACAGTCATGATAAATACAAAACAGGGTGTCCGGTATCAAGGCTACTTACTTGGGTATCTAGGCGATTGCAGCTCAGGCCCGCATCCTCGGTGGTGTCCGGACACACTACTTCCTGTCTAAAGAATAATTTGCACATCTCTTCGGGCTTCAAGCCGAAGAAGTGCTTGATAGTCCGCGGACCCTCCGGATTGAACTCCCACATCCGGAGAGGCCAGCGTTGGCACGGCAACATCCGCCGGATTAACATCACTTGCATTATGCTGACGAGGTTAATGTCCCTCTCAAGAAGCTCCCGGATGCGATTATGCAGTACTGGTACATCACCAGCGGGCCCCCAATTCCGTCTTACGTCTGTCCAAGACGCCAACTGTGACGGAGGGCCCGAGCGGAACTCAAGGGCAGCCAGCCACTTTGTGCCTCTGGGAGCCGTGACATACAACCATCTCCGTTGCCATACATCGGATACTTCTGGGAAAGAACCCTCTGGCCATGGGGCATCAGCGTTTCTGCTTATTACGGCACCTCCGCACTCTACATGTCGCCCCTCGATCATCTTCGGCTTCACATTGAAGGTCTTGAGCCATAAGCCGAAGTGTGGCGTGACGTGGAGAAAAGCCTCGCACACGATAATAAACGACGAGATATGGAGGATAGCATCTAGAGCCAGATCATGAAAATCCAACCAATAGTAGAACATGAGCCCCCTCACGAAGGGATCGAGGGTGAAACCCAAACCACGGAGGAAGTGTGGGACGAAAACGACACACTCATTAGGCTCCGGCGTAGGGATGACCTCTCCTGTAGCAGGAAGCATGTGCTGGATATTGGCAGTCAGGTATCCGACCTCCCTAAGCTTTGCAATGTCCTTCTCTTTAATCGAGGAGGCCACCCACCAGCCTTGAGGGTCAGATCCGGACATATTGGAGGTTCCAGGGGGGTTGGAGCTTAGGTTTTGGGTGTTGGAACTCGAGGTGCGAGAAGGCGCGATGAAGGTGAAAAAGAGGCGTAGGTCTCGATCCCAATATAAAGAAGGTGAATATCAAGAGTCCTTGGTGTGACCATTTGAGGCTTATCCAAAAACACACGGGGTTATACCAACAGCCGTCGTATGGTCACGAACACCCATATTGATGGAAAATCCCGTAATAAGGGGAACAAGATCTCTGCCCTGACGGGACGTGCCAATAAAACCGCCTCATAACACGAGTCAAGGTGGGGTAAGAAACGTCGGTTCGCGTTGGACCAGGCCACGGTGCAAGGGCACGATGCACGAAGATTGCTAGCAATTTAGATTTATACCATGTGAAGATCATCCTACAGATCTGGACACGGTCTACGTTTTCGATAACCACTTTGGAGTATTCGGAGAAGGAACCCGCCTTGCAATGCTGAAGACAATACTGCACGCCGGACTCATCATCATTGAATCCTGGTTCAGGGGCTACTGAGGGAGTCCTAGATTAGGGGGTATCCGGACTGCCGGACTGTGTACGACGTCTGGACTATTGAAGCGTGAAGATACAAGACTCAAGACTTCGGCCCGTGTCTAGATGGGACTCTCCTTGGCGTGGGAGGCAAGCTTGGCGATCCGGATATTATCTTTCCTTCCTTATAGCCGACTCCATGTAAACCCTAGCCCTCTCCGGTGTCTATATAAACCGGAGAGGTTGGTCCTTAGAAGGCCGATCACAATTACAATCATACCATCATAGGATAGCTCTTAGGGTTTAGCCTCTACAATCTCGTGGTAGATATACTCTTGTACTACCCATATCATCAATATTAATCAAGTAGGAAGTAGAGTTTTACCTCCATCGAGAGGGCCTGAACCTGGGTAAACATCCGTGTCCCTTGCTTCCTGTTACCCTCAGCCTTGACGCACAGATTGGGACCCCCTACCCGAGATCCGCCGGTTTTGATACCGACACGTGGCTCGGCTTTATTGTGCTCGATGTTGTAAAGACGGTATGCTCCGTTGTGGAGCACTTTGGTGACAATGAAGGGGCCTTCCCAAGCAGGAGCGAGCTTGCGTGATTTCTTCTAGTCCACCTGAAGAACCAAGTCTCCCTCCTGAAATGCCCAACCCCTCACGTTTCTGGCATGGATTTGACGCAGGTCTTGCTGATAAATGGTTGACTGGATCAAGGCCATCTCTCTTTCCTCTTCCAGGAGATCGACTGCATCTTGCCGAGCTTGTTCCGCTTCATCTTTTGAGAAAAGTTCGACTCGGGGTGCATTGTGAAGCAAGTCACTCGGAAGTACAGCTTCAGCTCCATAGACTAAGAAGAATGGAGTTCGGCCAGTTGACCGATTAGGAGTTGTTCTCAATCCCCATAGTACTGATGGAAGTTCATCGACCTAGGCGCCTGCTGCATGCTTGAGGTCACGCATCAATCGGGGTTTCAGTCCTTTGATAATCAATCCATTTGCTCTTTCAGCTTGTCCACTCGACTGAGGATGGGCCATTGAAGCATAGTCGACCCTAGTGCCTTGGGAAGCACAAAAAGGCTCTGAACTCGTCAGAATCAAAGTTTGACCCATTATCAATGATGATGATGTGCGGAACACCATATCTAAATGTTAATTCTGTGATGAAACTAACAGTTGTACTTGCTTCAAGGTTTTTGATGGGCTTGGCGTCAATCCATTTGGTGCACTTGTCGACTGCCACGAGCACATGGGTAAAGCCACTCCTACTAGTCCTCAGAGGTCCAACCATATCTAATCCCTGGACAGCAAAGGCCAGACGAGTGGAATAGTCTTCAGAGCTGACACGGGTTTATGGGACATGTTAGAGTAAAACTAACAACCTTCACATTTTTCTACTATTTCTTTCGCCATCTCGTTGGCATGTGGCCAGTAAAATCTAGCTCAGTATGCTTTGGCCACGATGGTCCGAGAGCACGCATGGCGACCACAGGTCCCCGAGTGAATATCATTGAAGATCATTCGGCCTTCTTCTGGCGTGATGCATTTCTGACTGACTCCAGTTACACTTTCTCTGAACAACTGTCCTCTTATCATAGTAAAGGCTTTGGATCGCCGGACGATCTGTCGAGCCTCTTCTTCATCCTCTGGAAGTTCTTTCCTAAGAATGTATGCAATGTATGGCACTGTCCAGTCGGGAGTGACAACCAAAACCTCCATGATCAAGTCGACCACGGCCGGGACTTTGACTATAGTCAGATCTGTGGCACTCTTAGGCTGTGGGGGCTCTTCAGCGAAATGATCTTCCTGAACTAATGGTGAGTGAATATGTTCCAAAAACACATTCCTGGGAATGGTCTCTCTCTTGGATCCTGTCTTTGCCAATTCATCTACAGCTTGATTTTTCAGTCGGGGTATATGGTGAAGCTCCAACCTCTCAAACTTATTTTCCAACTTTCTTACTGTGTTGCAAGAACCAGTCATAGCCGGGCTCCTGACATCCCACTCTTTCATTACTTGATTAACCACCAAATCTGAGCCATACGCAACCCATATAAAAGTTCTTCATATTCAACTTCATTGTTGGAGGAATCAAAATGAATCTGGAGAACATAGCCGAGCTTGTCCCCATGGGGGGATACCAATACCACCCCAGCACTGGAACCATTCAACATCTTGGAACGATCGAAGAACATGGTCCAATGCTCCGAGTGAACTTGAGTCGGCAGTTGCTGCTCAATCCACTCGGCAAGGAACTCTGCAATTGCTTGGGACTTGATAGCTTTCTTTGCCTCAAACTTGATATCCAATGGAAGGAGTTCAGTCGCCCATTTTGCCACTCAACCAGTTGCATCTATGTTGTTCAAAATTTCAGATAATGGTGCATCGCTGACGACTGTAATGGAGTGATCAGAGAAATAGTGTGCAACCTTCTTCATGGTCATGTAGATTCCATAAACAAGCTTCTGATAATGCGGATATCTCTGCTTGGATGGAGTCAATACTTCAGAAAGATAATACACTGGGCGCTAAACTTTATAGGCTTTTCCTTCTTCCTCCCGCTCGACCGTGAGTACTGTACTGACAACTTGTCCAGGGGCTGCAATGTAAAGTAGTAAAGGCTCTTTGTTGGTTGGTGCAGCAAGCACCGGCTGGGTGGAAAGCAGGGCTTTGAGCTCTCCAAACGCTGCGTCAGCTTCATCAGTCCACTCAAATTTATTAGATTTCTTCATCAGTCGGCAAAGACGTAATGCCTTTTCACCGAGATAGAAATGAATCGACTCAAGGCGGCCAAACAACCAGTAAGCTTCTGAACACCATGCACATGCACAGGGCGTTTCATTTAGAGGACGGCACCAACTTTCTCTTGGTTCGCGGCGATCCCCCATTCAGAAACTAGGAAACCGAGTAACTTTCCACCTGGGACTCCGAATGTGCACTTCGACGGATTAAGCTTGATATCATACCTTCTTAGGTTGGAAAAGGTTGTTGAGAGGTCGGTAAGCAGGTCGGAACCCTTACGCGACTTGACCACAATGTCATCCATATATGCTTCCACATTCCGACTGATTTGAGTGAGCAGGCACTTCTGAATCATCCTCATGAATGTGGCACCATCATTTTTGAGACCAAATGGCATGGTGACATAGCAAAAGCACCCGAATGGGGTGATGAAAGCCGTTTTTATTTCATTGGGTCCATACAGTCGGATCTGATGATACCCGGAATATTCGTCTAGAAAGGACAAGCGCTCAAACCCCGCAGTCGAGTCGACAATTTGATCGATGTGGGGGAGAGGGAAATGATCTTTCGGGTAGGCCCGATTGATATGCTTGAAATCGATGCACATACAAAGTGATCGTCCTTCTTAGGGACCATGACCACATTGGCAAGCCACTCGGAGGGGTAGATCTCCCGGATGAACTCCGCTGCTAGGAGCCGAGCCACTTCCTCGCCAATTGCTTTTCTCTTCTGCATACCGGACTGTCGAAGATGCTCCTTGACAGGTTTGGCCTTCGGATCAACTCGCAAACGGTGCTCAGCCAGTCCCCTTGGTACACCTGGCATGTCAGAACGTTTCCATGCAAAGATGTCCCAGTTCTCACGGAGGAACTGGATGAGCGCTTCTTCGTATTTGCTGTCGAGTGTTGTTGAGATATGAGTCGGTGCAGCATTGGGATTGGTCGGGTGAATATGAATCGGCTTCGTTTCTCCAGATGACTGGAATGCAGAATCTGTGGCAGGCTTCTTGGCTCGCAACAAATCACTTGGATCTACATTTTTCTGATACTCCTGAAATTCAACTGCTGCCATTTGTGTTTCGGCAATTTTAGAACCCTTCTGGAAGCATTCCTCTGCTTTCTGCCGATTGCCAGTGACTTTGATCACTCCTCTAGGGCCAGGCATCTTCAGCTTGAGGTACACGTAACATGGCCGAGCCATAAAACGTGCATAAGCAGGCCTACCCAGAATAGCATGATAAGCACTCTGGAAATCCACTACTTCAAATGTCAACTTTTCCTTGCGGTAATTCTTGGAATCACCAAAAACTACGTCAAGGGCGATCTGGCCGATTGATTCGGCTTTCTTTCCAGGGATAACGCCACGAAAACTCATATTCCTTTCGCTAAGCTTGGACATCGGAATGCCCATCCCTTTTAATGTTTCAGCATAAAGGATATTCAGGCCGCTACCACCATCCATTAGCAATTTGGTCAGTCGAGTGCCTTGAACAACTGGGTCGACCACCAACGCTTGCCTCCTAGGAGTGGCTATACACGCCGGGTGATTAGACTGGTCGAATGTGATGGTTGTTTGTGACCATTTCAGGTATGTCGTCATTGCCGGAGCAACCATATTTACTTCCCTGTTGATAACTTTCAATCGACTCTTGCTCTCAACATTAGCAAAAATCACCAGGGTGGAATTAGCCTTAGTATAACCATCATCTTCCTCATTGTCATCGTCCTTGTCCAACTCCTTTTCCTTTTCACTGGGTTGTTTCTCTCGGAATTGCTGGATCAGGAGTCGACATTGCCGAGTGGTGTGCTTAGGATAAATCAGATTACCCTCTTCATCCTTCTTCGTATGAATGTGACATGGTAAATGCAACACATCATTTCCCGCTTGATCTTTTATCTTCTTAGGGGTCCAGGGCCCCTTAGGTTTTCCTTTAAACTTTCCTTGAACTACTGCTGTAGTTTCACCAGGCGCTGTAGGTTCAGCCTTACGTTTCTGTTTTCGATTGAAATTGCCTCCACCGGCGTCCTGGACGACTGGTTTACCCTTTCCACTGCGGAGTTGATCCTCTTCTTCTCCGTTAGCGTACTGAGTGGCTATTTCCATCATCCGAGTCAGAGATATATCTCCAATCCGACCGAACTTCAGGACCAGATCTCTATATTTAACGCCTTCCTTGAAGGCACACACTGCTTGGTGCTCAGATACATTTTCCACTGTGTGATGCAAATTGGTCCACCTCTGAATGTAATCCCTTAGAGTTTCACTCTGTTTTTGTACGCAATGCTGCAATTCTGTTAATCCTGCTGGTCGCTTGCAAGTCCCCTCAAAAGTCCTGACGAACACTCGGGCAAGCTCCTCCAAACTGAATATACTGCCAGGGGCTAACTGAGTCAACCACGCCCTGGCTGATCCATCCAACATCAGAGGAAGATGCTTCATGGCCACCTCATCATTACCACCACAAATCTGCACAGCCACTCGGTAATCCTCAAGCCAAGTGTCAGGCTTGGACTCTCAAGTGAACTTGCTGACTCCAGTCGCCAACCTGAAGTTGGGAGGAATCACTTCAGCCCTGATGGCTCTACTGAAACATTCGGGATCCGAAACATGAACTCTACTGCTAGTCGGACAGTCTCTGTCAAGGCCCTCCCTGTGCGCTCTGTTTCGGTCGATTAGATCTTGAACGAGAATAGATCTCACATCAAAGCCTGGCTCTCTTGGGTCGGCCGGTACTCTGTGCTCGCCACCGTAAGGGCGTCTGCCATCATATTGTTGAGGCACATATGATCCACTCGGAGGAGGAGGTGTGGGCAATCGATGACGGTCATCATGGCCGAGTTGGTGATCACGCTGCCCATGGTTCCTGTACTAATCCTGCTGATGCCCACGACCTTCATGCTGCAGGGGCAATCTAGGGCTGTGGGCCAACTGAACTATATCCGTCATCACGGACCTACTATGAATCCTATTCCACGACTGAGACACTGTTGTGTTCTGTTCTCCTGCTACCCGGAGTAAGGCCCGGATCTGCATCAAACCTCTGCCAGCCTCCGACTGAGAAGGCTGAATTGATTCTGCTATATGGGCCGCAACTGTGAGATTTTGAATTGGAGTGTAGTATACCTTAGGTTGAGGCGGAAAAAGTTGTCGTCCACTGGACTCTAGGATTCGCTCCCGAGCACGCTTGTCGAGTGCATGCTGAAGGTTATCCAGTCGAGTGCACTCAGCCAAAGCCAGGCGTACCTCTTCCAAGGCCCGAGCCTTGGGGGTTTCCCCAACGATGGGCATGTGGAGTGCATCCATGTTGCAGCGACGAAGTTCTTCTCTCTGCTGTGACGAGAGGGGTTCGGGACGGTACTCCTCATGAACACGTGATGGATCGCCGCCACCATCACCGCCATCGTCATGGCGGAAGCCAGGCGGACTACGTGGTCTGTCGACCATCAAGACTTCAGTTGCAGGGTCGCTGCTATTGCACTCGGATGCGCTCTTGACGGAGCCAGCCGAACAGGCCGTAGAGAGTTTCGTCGGGCTCGATTGCCGCGACTTGATGGGTGGCCGACTGATGAGACACCACATGTTTCACCCACCGTTGAAGCCGCGACCGATCGGATCACTTGCGACGGCGATCAGTGAGGAGTGAAGACACCACAGGAGTTGACCGATAGTGGGTCGACAGCTGTCGGAGAAGGACGCCGCGTACGCACGCGCGAAAGTGCGTCGCCCCACGGATGAGGAGCGCCTCAATGTCAAGGGGAGCTTCCTAAAGCCAGGCGGAGTCATCGGTGACAAAGACGAGCGCGCTGAGACAGATCTCGCGGCCCTCAGCCAATCCACCGCTGGAAACCATGATGATAGGGATCGGAAAAATTGCAACTTCAACAAAAAGTTGCTAAAACACCTGCCCATGGTGGGCGCCAACTGTCGTGGTCCTAAGACTGATAGTAGAATGGGGGATAGGTATGAGGAGGCAAGATCTCAGCTATGGTGAAGTTGTACACACAATATTTACGAGTTCAGGCCCTTCACGGTGGAAGTAAAAGCCCTACGTCTCGGTGCCCGGAGGCGATCGACTAGATTATATGCGTGTGGTGTTACAGGGGGTGTGAACCCTTGTGCCAGAGGAGGGGGGTGGCTTATATAGAGCGCGCCAGGACCCCAGCCATCCTCCATTACAAGGACTTCAATGTACATAAAGACGGGGCGTTACTGATAATGCCAGCCATAAGTGCTATTAGTGATCTTAAAGACTATGGAGTGAACGCATGACCGTTGCTGTGCTGAGTGACTCCTGGTCTTCAGTAGGTCGAGTGGTTTCTTGTATGGTCGAGTGACATCAGGTAAGAGGGGTACCCGAGTGATATGGTTGGTAGAGTGGATTGCACTCGACGCCTTTCCTGGGTATTCCTTGTTGTCTCTTGGACTTCTTTGCTTCTAGGGTAGTGACCTTGGGTAGGGTGTATAGGTCAGGCCTGTGACCCTACCCTTGGTTCGTATCCTCATCAATGCATGCGGCTAAAATCGCTCCCGCCCACTATTTGGGACACCTGGGATTACCATCCTACCCCCGACCCGCGGTAGGTCTGAAATTTAAGAGGGGGCAAAGTTTGTACTTTCCCCAAATTTCAAACAAGCGCGTCCCATCTTCTGTTAAAAATCCAAAACAAGCGCATCCCAGACCGAAACATGGTCCCCCCCCCCCCGCCCACCCGTCCGATTACCCATTCATACTCCATGGCGCAAAAACTACCTCTTCACCAGCCGCGAAACCCCGGCGTCCTCTGTCCGCCACCCCATCCCACCCATCAACCGCCGCCCTCCTCCATCACGCCGGAGCCGATACCCCGACGTCGTCGTCCACCGCAACCTCAACCGCAACGCCCTCCACAGCTACTAGATGAAGCCGAGGCCGAGTCGTCCGTACCCGAGCTAGTTCAACCACGCCGTCCTGCGCCTCACCGCTGCCGCTCCAACTTGGCCACCATCCATCGCACCAGAGCTGTTCCTGCTACACCGTCCTTTGCCGCCTCAGATCTGCTTCCCCTCCGCCGATATACGGCCACGGTAACACAGTCAACAATTTGGCCATGGGTTTGTCCAAGGATCCACGGCTCTCCAAAACATCAGTTCCCCCGGGAGAAAAAAGAAGACTGCCGTGACATATGGAGGAGACCACACTGGCAACCGATAAGGGTACTCCTCTTCCCTTATTCGTGCAAATCTTAGGTGTCTGTTTGCATGGTATTTATCCCATATAAGACACTAGTTGTCCGCTTCTTCTTGATACTAGATGTTCCTAGTAACTTGCGATGCGTAAGGTTTCTCCTTAGCTAGAGGTCCGTCGCCCCCCCCCCCCTAAATTTCAATTTTTGGTCAGTTGATTCCCAATTAACGGAAGCATTTCCCGGCGTAACAGGTGCTAGTACACCTATTACGCCGGGGAAGCAGCGCCTCGGTGTTTATCTTAGGGGCATGTGGGGCCTAGAGCTACAGGCGCCTGATCTGGAGGTCGGCCGGGATTAAAGGGATGGCCTGGGGGGCCTGCCAAGCACGGCGGTGATGTGAGGTTGAGGGGAGGGCGGGACGGATGAGGTAGGGGTCTGGGCCGGTGGTCGCTGGTGGTGCGAGAAAGATCGTCAACAGTGACTGGCGGGAGGTAGACGAAGGCCATCTGCCCGTTCCTTATAGATCGGACGGTTCAATGAAAAAATCGACTGACCTATTTATTTTCAGTCAACTGTTATCTTAGATATGACCACATGTGGTGGTGTGCTGGAGGAGTACCTGCATTTCCTGTGCTCATATATTACAAAATCATACGGAGTAGAATCTAATTTTGTTTGCCATGCAATGTTGTAGAGCTATCATATGTCTCCTGTCATTTATTTTTCAGCCACCTGCTATGTGCTACTTTTACAGTGCACTAGTTCTGCACACACTTCACCCATACTCTCACTATTGTGTTTTTATGCAAGGGTATTTTAGAGTCTGCCTCGTGAGATGCAGCAAAGAAAAGAGAGAAGTTGTGCCAGCTTTCTACGCGGGTAGGCACGGCACGTTACAGCGCTATAAAGGGTGCAGTGTCAGCAGATGGAGACGGTAAACGTAGCTCTGGAGTTGATGACCTAGCTCGCAATGAACCACCATCCCAGGTGCTTGCTTTAACCTCGCATTGTCATATGTGGTTGCATGCTCCATATGGTGTCTAGCTTGTATTCGAAAGGCCAAAGTCGGTCTTTATTAAGATAAGGAAAGATATTTTTTACATGAACTGCCATCCCGTGAGCACCAGAAGACAAATAGCTAGTTAGGGCACTGGCCGAGCCAGTGACAAGCCCAGCAAAGACAGGAATCACCTGGAAGACAACTAAAAAGCCACGATGGTGGCGAAGCAGCCCGCCTCCCACCAGGCTCTCAGGTCCTAGATGATCATGCTCACCACTCCAGCCGGATGTCTAGCTTGTATTGCTTCCAATTTGCTTAAATGGCATCTGCTTAGCTTACACATTATACCTTTGAATATGACATGCCTTTCTGTTTTTCGTACATTCTAGTACATTTGTGTATTAACCATGTTCTTACATCAAACTAATGTTCTTGTGTATCCCTCATCAATCACTTATAATGAGGCAGGCAGGCAAGTGGACTACTCCTCATTTAACGAATGTAGCGTCAGCCTCCTGACATGATTCTATAGTGAACGTAGCTCTATAGTTGATTACCACATTTCCCCTACACTAGCATTAGAGTTGCTTCCTCTAACTTGGCAGCGTGATATGTGGTTGCATGTTGCATATGGTGTCTAGATTGTAATTCTTCCAATCTGGTTAAACTACATGTGCTAGTCTGCTTAGCATATACATTATACGTGTTGATGTGACATGCCTTCCTGTATTTAGTACATAATACATCTGTCTATTAAGCATGTCCTTACATAAAACTATTGTTTTTTTGTATCTCACATCAATCAATATGGCGAGACACCTTTAGTATATGGAGTGTGATATTAGTTGCATCTTTCATATGATTTATAGCATGCGTTGCTTCTAATTTGTTGAAATTCCATTTATGATGGGACGCTTTTAACTTGGCAGAGTCATATTGGTTGCATCTTTCATGTGGTGTCTAGCTTGCATTGCTTCTTATTTGTTGGAATGGTTTCTGCTTAGTTTACACAAACAGTTGTGAACATGCCATGTCGTCCTGTTTTTCGTACATATTCCATCCTGGTATCATGTGTTTGCCTTACATCAAAGTAGTGATTGTCAGTATCATGCATGAATGAGTTCTGAAGAGAGAATTTTATTGCTTTTCCTTGTCGGTTTTACTTGACAATTCAAAATCAATAAAGCGGAAGGAATTTAGCAAGGCAGTGGATAAAGGTGCTCCTTCCAAACGGAGGGCCTCTACAGTTTCTACTCCTCCACCCCCCCCCCCCCCCCCCAAGATGATTTCCAAGACAACACATGCATAGACACACAACGTAGTTGTTTTTATGATGAGCACGTCTCCCCTAGTGCACCATCGCCGGTGCTCCCTCTAACTTGGCACTGTTGTATGTGGTTGCATGTTATGTGTGATGTCTAGCTTGTATTGCTTCTAATTTTGTTGAATTCCATCTGCTTACTTTACACATTATACTTGCATAAGACATGTGTTCCTGTTTCCAGAACATACAATATCTGTCTATCACACCATGTTCTTACATCAAATTACAACTATTGTGTAACCTGCAACAATCACTTATCATAAGACACGTTTGACTTCGGAGTGTCATATAGGTTACATCTCGGATTCTTTTCTAGCTTCTACTACTAATTTGTTGAAATGGCACTTATGACGAGACAGTTTTAACTTGGTAGAGTGATATTCGTTGCATCTTTCATATGGTGTCTAGCTTTCATTGCTTCTAATTTGTTGAAATGCCTTCTCCTTAGTTTAGACATCATAAGCTGTGAATATGCAATGCTGTGAATATGCAATGGCACTACTGATGAGAGACCTCTAACTTGGTAGTGTGATGTTGTTTGCATCTTGCCTATGATTTATTTCTTGTACTGCTTCACATCTGTTTAAACGCCATTTATGATGATACACTGTTAACTTGGCAGAGTGATATTTGTAGCATCTTTCATATGGAGTCTACCTTCCATTGCATTGCTTCTAATTTGGTGAAATGTCTTCTGCTTAGTTTACACATCATAGTTCTAGTTATCTCTTCCGTCCTGTTTTTCGTACATATTACATCCTCCTATCATGTGGTTGTCTAACATCAAAGTTCAGTTCATCATCACGCATCAATTTGTTCTAAAGAACTAAATTGTCATTCGTTTGTCTTGTCGGCTTGACTTAACATGGCACAGAGAAAGAGGAAGAAACACAAAATGGCAGGGAATGAGAAGCGGATGAATCCTGCAGATTCTGCTCGTACTGATGGTGCAATAGAAGGTCAAAGTCTAGCAGAAAATTCTACAAACAGGGTATCTCATGCTACATGAGCTGCAAAAAAAGCCAAATAGAAACAAATAGCTGCCACCAAACAAGCAGAGACAGCCCTAGTTCTTGCAACACCTTCCATAGTACTACCTGTCGTGGTTCTAAGTCTGATAGTAGTGTAGGGGGTAGGAATGGAGAGGTAAGATCCTAGCTATGGAGTAGTTGTATACGCAAGAGATTTATGAGTTCAGGCCCTTCTCGGAGGAAGTAACAGCCCTACGTCTCGGAGCCCGGAGGCAGTCGACTGGATTATGTGTATATGAGTTACAAGGGTGTGATCCCTTTACACTGAGGAGGGGGTGGCTTATATAGAGTCCGCCAGACCCCTCCGGCCCTCGGTTATGCAGGGTTTAAGGTACATTAAGATCAGGCATTACTGGTAACCCCACAAATAAAGTGCTATGATGACCATAAAAGCTACTTAATGACAGACCGTTTGCGTGCAGAGTGACTTAAGGTCTCCTGGCAGTCAAGTGGTTGGCTTCATGGTCGAGTGTCTTCGAGTTCGTCGAGTGGAACACTTTCGGGTCAATTGAAAGGTGGTTTCTTCTAGAGATGTCCTTGGGGTGGGTATCTTGGACAGGTCCATGACCCAACCCTAGGTACATAGCTTCATCATTAGCCCCCGAATGGATCGAGGTTTGAGTGGGGAAGGAGTTGAACACACTTCCGACCCATTTTCGTGCAATGAGTATGTCTTGTTCTGGATCAATGAACTTAGGTGACGGCACCAACTTCTTTTTCAGTCGCATTGATCCATTATTTGTATCCGTCGAGTGAATTTCTTTACTTGGAGAACTCTGAACGACAAAGCGGAGGAAATCTTCCATCTGACGAGTTGTTCTGCAGCTCGCGGATTTAGCGGGATATGAATTTCGAGAAGCGCGCGGAGCGGTGGAGGCCGCAGTAATCGGATGGGATAAGGCAGGGACGCCTCGATCTCCACGCCACCTTTTTCGCCACGTATCGCGCGCGCGACTGTTGCGGGATTTGACAGGATCGCCCGGGCCTACAAGTTAGTCACTCGGAAGTAACCTCATATAAGGCGCCGGACGGGGGTTTTTGAACAGTGCGTTCTCATTTCCTCCTCTCTTCCTCAGAATTATCCGCCGCATTCGCTTCCGTCTCCATGCCGCTGCCCTGTGCGCGTCTCACCGGTGACGATGGTGAAAGAGAAGGCGGCGGCCCTGGAGCGGGCGAAGAAAGCGACGGCGAAGGCAAAGGGAAGGGCGACCAGTCGGGGCGGATCTTCATCGAGGGCCGGCCTGCCGCAGGGCTGGATCCAGGGCGACTGGATCCGCTCGAGGATTTGTCAAGAAGACCTTGATGACCTGGCCAATGGACGACTGATCCCCCATGGATCGGCGCGGCTCCCGGGGAAGGAGTCTGAGCCGCAGCCTCAGGAGGGTGAGTGCGTTCTCTTGGCCACCCATGTCGACCGTGGGTTTTCTTTGCCGCCTCACCCTTTCTTTTGGGGATTTCTGAATTTCTTTGGCGCGCAACTCCACCACTTCACACCCAACACCATCGTGTACCTCGCTGCTTTCGTGTCTTTGTGCGAGAATTTCTTGGGTTGTCGGCCTCATTGGGGTCTTTTCAAGCACATTTTCACCTATAGCTCCCAGACGGTGAAAAAGGCCAATCCGAGTGACGAGAGAACACAAGTGATTCAGATGTGTGGGGGTCTTGGGGTTCAAATGAGGGGGAAAAGTTCTTTTCCGGCCATGATCCTACCCGACTCGGTCCGCGGATGGCAGTCGACCTGGTTTTACTAGAAAGACCAGCCGACGCCAGGGTAGTCGACCGGACTCCCTCCTTTTTCTATGGACCGAGTGAGGAAGCCTTCCTCTTTGAAGGTGATCCCGGAAGAGAAGGCGCGGGTTAAGGTGCTGGTCGAACGTGTTGTCCAGCTTATCCGTGACGGGGTGACCGGCATGGACCTCTTGGAGGTCTTCCTCCAACGACGCATCCAGCCGCTTCAATATCGAGACCATCCGATGTGGATGTATTCTGGCACTGAGGACACCACTCGGATCCACCCGGAGGAGGTCGAGGATGCCACGCTGGAGAGGTGGCTGGCGAGCATCACAGGGAACAAAGACAACCCCCGAGGAGCCAGGAGGATTCCTCCACTCGACCAATCATACGAAGTAGACCAGGTCCGATTCTGCATCTCCGACTGTGATCCTATTTTCTTCATTCTGTTTGCTTCAAATCAATCGACTTACTTTTGTCTTGTTTTTTGTCTTCTAGGACATTACTGAGATGTACTCGATGCCCAATGGGGTGCAAGAACAGGCCGAGGAGGAGGAGGCGAGCGGAGGTGAAAGTGAGGAGGAGTGGCAATCTGATGGCGAGGGGGAAGAGGATGACGACGGCTCCAGTGAAGAGGAGGAGGAGGAAGTCGATCCTCCTCGCACGGAAAGGCGATCCAAGCTCATCTACGACCCCACAGGCGAGCGTGGCAAAGCGACTGTGCCTGTTGGGCAGTCGTTGAAACACCCTCGGACGGCCTCTCCAGCGCCGACTGAAAAAGCGCTGAAGCATCCCCGAGCGGCGTCATCAAAGCCGCCGAAGGCCTTGCCCAAGATGAGAATGGCCATTCCCACCATGCAGCAGAACTTGTGTTTTATCGTTTAGCATGGACAGACTTTTGGTCGACTCATTGACTAACCGACTGGTTTTTGAAATCTGCAGTGCTGCTACCTCCGAGACCTCCGCCAAGAACGAAGACCAGGAAATGGAAGACGCAGCCACCTCCAACCTTGGTACGACCTTTGTAGTTTCACTTTTGGTCGATTGGATTTTCGATTTTAACTTTGGACTTTTCCTGAAGCTCCACCTCATGTCATTGATCTCCCCGATGATGACGATGAGGCGCCACTGAGGCTGAGGAGGAATAGAAAGGCGCCGGCTGGCAAGACCACTCAAACTGCATCAGTGCCTGAGGCACCGGTTCAAGATGGTAGTAATACTACTCGGAATTCTGTGTCCTTCGCTGTGCCGCTGATGAGTGCTCGACCTTCATCGTCGAATACTGACCCGCCTTCCCTTTTCGCCACACACCACGTCCCAGAGGACCAAGCAGGTGCTGCTAAGGAGGCTATACGCCAGGCGGGGATCATGATGGAGCAGGTGAAGGCGATCCGGGAAGCCAGCCAAGCGGCCTATGATGCTAGCTCAGCCCTTCAGAGCAATGTCCAGGTTAGTTGGTCACCGCTTGTTCTATTAGGATATGCTATCTGAAGACTTTCTTTCCGAAGATCTTTGTATCTGTACACCCACTGGGTGTGTCGATTGAATTTTTGGATTGGTGGGGGCACGCTGAGTGCACCCACTGGGTGTAGTCCCCGAGACTATGGTGGACTGCTGGCAGTCGACTGTAGTCTTTGTATTTGGAATTTCTTCACTCTAACTTCTTCACTCGGTCTGGTCGGACCATGTCGAATGGAATCTTGGAACCAGTGCGGGCACGCTGAGTGCACCCACTGGGTGTAGTCCCCGAGACCATGGTCGACTGCTGGCAGTCGACTAAGGTCTGAAGAACCTGTGTTGTTGTTTTTTTAGATCATGATGAGACCGTGGGTGACTGCTGGCAGTTAGCTATGGTTTAGGATCATAACCTTTTTGTCTATTTCGGTCGACTGATCGGACCGATTTGGTAGAACCAGTGGGGGCACGCTGAGTGCACCCACTGGGTGTAGTCCCCGAGACTACTGTTGAATATTTTGATTCAACTATAGTCTTAGAAATGTTACGATTTTTCTCTTAGTCACTCGGAAGCAACCTATCTTTGATGTCTGTCGACTGACCCTTCACAGAAATCTTGCAAGCTTGTGGCTCGCTATACTGAATTGGAAAACAAGCATATCCAGCTCGACCTTGACTTGAAGCTTGTTCAGGAGAACTTTAAGAAGGCGAAAGATGAAGCGAAAGGTATGGTTGGTGAGAATCTTGACGACTGTATTTATCTTTCTGCCCATTCCTGATTCTGATCTCATTGTTACTTTGCAGATAAAATGAAGGAGGCTCTGAAGAAGAAGGACCATGACCTCGCCGAGGGGCAAAAGGCGGCTTTGGACAAAACAAAGCTTGCGGAAGAAAAGCTGGCTTCAGTCGGTAAACTTGAAGAGGAGAACGCCAATCTGAAAGCTGCTCTCGACGCGGCCAACAAGGCTCTGAGTGACAAGGCTAGCGAACTGGTGGGGAAGAAGAACGATCTGGAGGCTTATCTGGGAGGGCTCGCCAAGAAGTTATTCATCATGCTTGAAGGTAGTCTCTTCTATCCGACTGACTTGTTATCATCGACTTGTCATAGAACTGTTGGCTTAACTTCGAATTGTGTTTATAGAATTCTGTCAAAACTTCAAGGAGGAGACCAGTCGAGTGGAGACAAGCTTGGACCCCATTAACTCTCCTGTGAAGGATGAAGCCGCTATGAATGTGCTTCGACTGGAGTCTCGTGTTGCTGGGGTTGTTGACTATCTTGCTCGACTGAAGGTTGTGGCGTCGCGAATCTACACGACACTCTGGCCGGGAGAGACGCTTCAAATTAACCTTGAGTCTCTAATGACTCGACTGAATGACGTTCCAGGTCGAGTGCAAGAATGGAAGAAGTCTTCTGCCAGGTGCGATGCTGACGTTGCTCTGTCCCTGGTCCGTGTTCACTGCAAGGATGCATGAGAGGACAAGCTGGCGTCCATCAAAGTGGCAATACCAAGAAGCACGACTTCCAATCTTTCATGGAGACCTTCATTGCTGCTGCCACTCGGATTGCTGACAGAATCGACCTGGACCAGTTTGTCGCGCCGTCCAGTCCTCCACCTGAGGAGTAAGAAAAACTTCTATGCTTCGCCTTAAATTTGCCTCGGAATGCCGAGTGGTTTTGTAACCGACAAACTTTTACAGGCTTGATGTCTGAGCACTTCTAAATCCGTAGGATGTTATCTGAACTTGGCTTGTCATTGAATATGCTTGCATTTGCCTTCGAGCGAACTTTGTTCTTCACTCGGAATATACTTTAACGCTTGAGACGCAGCTCTGAGGTGGAAAGTTCAGTTGACTTGCACATCATCGCTCTTACAGGTAGGGATAGAGCACAGATTGCAGTCGACCTGTGTTCTTGCGGATCAGGATGGAGTGCACATTGTACTTGTGGCATAGCTCCGAAGGAGAAGGCGGTAGTCGACCTGCACCTCGTCATCCTTGCAGAGCGTACGTTGTATTTGTGGCATAGCTCCGAAGGAGAAGGTAGCAGTCGACCTGCACCTCGTTGTTCTTGCAGAGAGCACGTTGTATTTGTGGCGTAGCTCTGAAGGAGAAGGTAGCAGTCGACCTGCACCTCGTCGTCCTTGCAGAGCGCACGTTGTATTTGTGGCGTAGCTCCGAAGGAGAAGGTAGTAGTCGACCTGCACCTCGTTGTCCTTGCGGATCGGAATGGATTAAGTACTTAGGCGAGTACTAGACTGCAGCTAAGCCTCTGAGTGGGAGGATTGCTCTCCACTTGGTATGATTTTAAATACTTAGGTGAGTACTAGACTGTAGCTAAGCCCCAGTGGGAGGTTTGCTCTCCACTCGGTAGGATTTTTTAATACTTAGGCGAGTACTAGACTGCAGCTAAGCCTCTGAGTGGGAGGCTTGCTCTCCACTCGGTAGGATTTTTAAATACATAGGCGAGTATTGGACTGCAGCTAAGCCCCCGAGTGGGACGGTTGCTCTCCACTCGGTAGGATTTTTAAATACTTAGGCGAGTACTGGACTGCAGCTAAGCACTCGAGTGGGAGGGTTGCTCTCCACTCGGTAGGATTTTTAAATACTTAGGCGAAACGAATTCGTAGCTAAGCCCCCGAGTGGGAGGATTGCTCTCCACTCGGTAGGATTTTTAAATACTTAGGCAAGTACTGGACTGCATCTAAGCCCTCGAGTGGGAGGATTGCTCCCCACTCGGTAGGATTTTCAAATACTTAGGCGAGTACTGGACTGCAGCTAAGCCCCCGAGTGGGAGGGTTGCTCTCCACTCGGTAGGATTTTTAAATACTTAGGCCAAACGGATTCGCAGCTAAGCCCCCGAGTGAGAGGCTTGCTCGTCACTCGGTAGGATTTTTTATTTACAAACTTAGGCGAAACGGATTCGCAGCTAAGCCACCCACTGGGGGATTTCTCACGTAAACATAAGCAACAACAATCACTGGGAAAATTATAACACTCTTGTCTTTGATAAACAAACTACAGAGGTACTTTTTATTACATCTCATCCGAGTGAGTACTTAAGTATAAAAGGGGCGGAGCAGCTCCGCATTCCAAGCCCGTGGCTCATCCATCTGGCGATCGACATTGTAAAGATGATATGCTCCATTGTGGAGAACTTTGGTGATGATGAAGGGGCCTTCCCAAGTAGGAGCGAGCTTGTGTGGCTTCTGTTGATCCACTCAGAGGACCAAATCTCCTTCTTGGAAGGCTTGACTATTCACGTTTCTGGCATGGAATCGATGCAAGTCCTGCTGATAAATAGTCGATTAGATCATGGCCATCTCTCTTTCTTCTTCCAGAAGGTCGACTGCATCCTGCCGGGCTTGTTCTGCTTCATGTTAAGAGTAAAGATTGACTCGAGGTGCATTGTGAAGCAGCTCACTCGGCAGAACTACTTCAGCTCCATAGACCAGAAAGAATGGAGTTCTCCCAGTCGACCGATTAGGAGTGGTCCTCAATCCCCAAAGAACTGATGGAAGTTCGTCGACCCACGCGCCTGCTGCGTGCTTGAGATCACGCATCAACCGGGGTTTCAGTCCTTTGAGAATTAGGTCGTTTGCTCATTCCGCTTGTCCATTCGACTGGGGGTGAGCGAATGAAGCGTAGTCGACTCGTGTGCCTTGAGAGGCGCAAAAGGCTTTGAACTTGTCGGAGTCGAAGTTCGACCCATTATCAGTGATGATGCTATGCGGAACTCCATATCTGAATATCAACTCTCTGACAAAACTGATAGCAGTGCAAGCATCGAGATTCTTGATAGGTTTAGCTTCAATCCGTTTAGTAAACTTGTCGACTGCCACTAGCAAGTGAGTGAAGCCGCTCCTGCCAGTTCTCAGTGGTCCAACCATATCCAACCCCCAAACAGCGAAGGGCCAGACGAGTGGAATGGTCTTCAAGGCTGAGGCTGGCTTGTGTGACATATTGGAATAGAACTGACATCCTTCACACTTGTCGACTTTCTCTTTCGCCATTTCCTTTGCTCTTGGCCAGTAAAACCCTGCTCGGTATGCTTTAGCCACAATGGTCCGAGAAGACGCATGGTGACGACAGGTCCCCGAGTGGATATCATCAAGAATTATCTGGCCTTCTTCTGGTGTTATACATTTCTGGCTGACTCCAGGCGCGCTTTCCCTGTACAACTGTCCCCTTATCACAGTAAAGGCCTTGGATCGACGGACGATCTGTCGAGTCTCTTCTTGTTCTCCGGGAGCTCTTTCCTTATGATATACGGGATGTATGGCACTATCCAATCGGGAGTGATGACCAAAACTTCCATGATCAGGTCGACCATAGCTGGGACCTCAACTTCAGTCGGATCCGTGACACTTCTTGGCTGCGGGGCTTCTTCGGTGAAAGGATCCTCTTGAACTGATGGTGTGTGGATGTCCTCCAAAAACACATTACTGGGAATGGCTTCTCTCTTGGAACCTATTTTTGCCAAATCATCAGCCGCTTGATTTTTTAGTCGGGGTATATGATGAAGCTCTAACCCCTCGAATTTCTTCTCTAGCTTTCTCACTGCATTGCAGTAACCAGTCATGGCCGGACTTCTGACATCCCACTCCTTCATCACTTGGTTAACCACCAAATCTAAGTTGCCATAGACCATGAGGCGACGGACGCCGACTGAAATTGCCATACGCAACCCATACAAAAGTTCTTCGTATTCTGCTTCGTTATTGGAGGAATCAAAGTGGATCTGGAGCACAAATCTGATCTTATCTCCTCGGGGGGAAACCAACAGTACCCCAGCACCGGAACCATTCAGCATCTTAGAACCATCAAAGAACATGGTCCAGTGCTCCGAGTGAACTTGAGTCGGTAGTTGCTGTTCAATCCACTCGGTGATGAAATCTGCTATTGCTTGGGACTTGATGGCTTTCTTTGCCTCAAACTTGATATCCAGGGGAAGGAGTTCAATCGCCCATTTTGCCACTCGACTAGTTGCATCTCTGTTGTGTAGAATCTCTGACAATGGAGCGTCGCTGACGACTGTAATGGAATGGTCAGAGAAGTAATGAGCAACCTTCTTCCTGGTCATATAAATCCCATATACAAGCTTCTGATAATGAGGGTATCTTTGCTTTGATGGGGTCAAAACTTCAGAAAGATAATATACTGGGAGCTGAACTTTAAAGGCTTTTCCTTCTTCTTCCCGCTCGACCGTAAGTACTGTACTAACAACTTGTCATGTGGCTGCAATGTAAAGCAGCAAAGGCTCTTTGCTGATTGGGGCAGCAAGCACCGGCTGGGTGGAGAGCAGGGCTTTTAGCTCTGCAAACGCTGCATCAGCTTCAGGAGTCCACTCAGACTTGTCTGATTTCTTCATCAGTCGGTAAAGAGGCAATGCCTTTTCACCGAGACGAGAGATGAATCGACTTAAAGCGGCCAAGCATCCAGTAAGCTTCTGGACATCGTGCACATGCACAGGGCATTTCATTCGGAGTATAGTACCGACTTTTTCTGGGTTGGCGTCGATTCCTCGTTCGGAAACGAGAAAACCGAGTAACTTTCCGCCAGGAACTCCGAATGTGCACTTTGATGGATTAAGCTTGATATCATACCTCCTGAGGTTGGCAAATGTCTCAGCAAGGTCAGCCAGCAGGTCAGAACCTTTCCGTGACTTGACCACAATATCATCCATGTATGCTTCCACATTCCAATTGATTTGAGTGAGAAGACACTTCTGAATCATCTTCATGAACATGGCTCTGGCATTCTTGAGGCAGAATGGCATGGTGACCTAACAGAAGCACCCGAATGGAGTGATGAAAGCTTTTTTGATCTCGTCAGGTCCATACAGACGGATCTGATGGTAACCGGAATAGGCGTCTAAAAAAGACAGGCGCTCATATCTCGCAGTCGAGTCGACTATTTGGTCGATGCGGGGGAGAGGAAAATGATCTTTCGGGCAGGCCCGATTGATATGTTTGAAGTCAATGCACATGCGAAGTGACTTGTCCTTCTTGGGGACCTGATGACATTGGAAAGCCACTCGGAGTGGTAAATCTCTCGGATAAACTCCGCTGCTAAGAGCCGAGCCACCTCCTCGCCAATGGCCTTTCTCTTATGGACGGCGGACCGTCGAAGATGTTCCTTGCCGGGTTTCACTTTTGAGTCGACTCGTAGACGGCGCTCAGCCAGCCCCCTGCGAACACCCGGCATGTCAGAAGGTTTCCATGCGAAGATATCCCAGTTCTCACGGAGGAACTGGATGAGCTCTTCTTCCTATTTGGAGTCGAGTGTTGTAGAGATATGAGTCAGAGCAGCACTGGGGTCGGTCGGGTGAATGTGAATCGGTTTTGTCTCACCGGACGACTGAAATGCTGATTCCGTAGCAAGCTTCTTGGCTCACAATAAATCACTCGGGTCTGCAGTTTTCTGGTATTCCTCCAGCTCTACCACTGCCATCTAAGCATCGGTGATCTTTGAGCCTTTCTGGAAGCACTCTTCCGCCTTCTTCCGATTGCCAGTAATAGTGATCACACCTTTGGGACCAGGCATCTTCAATTTGAGGTACACATAACATGGTCGAGCCATGAAACATGCATAAGCAGGTCTGCCCAAAATAGCGTGATAAGCACTCTGGAAATCCACAACTTCAAACGTCAACTTTTCTTTGCGGTAATTCTTGGAATCACCGAAAACCACATCAAGAGCAATTTGGCCGAGTGACTCAGCCTTCTTTCCAGGAATGACTCCATGGAAACTCATGTTGCTGGTACTGAGTCTGGACATCGGAATGCCCATCCCTTTCAAAGTCTCCGCATATAATATATTCAGGCCACTGCCACCATCCATCAAAACCTTAGTCAGTCGAGTGCCTTCTACGACTGGGTCGACCACCAAAGCTTGCCTCCCAGGGGTGGCTATGTGTGTCGGATGATCGGACTGGTCGAATGTGATGGCAGTCTGAGACCATTTCAGATAACTGGGTGTCGCTGGAGCAACCATATTCACCTCTCGGTTGATAACTTTCAATCGACTTTTGCTTTCAACATCAGCAAAAATCATCAGGGTGGAATTGACCTGGGGATATCCATCATCACTATCTTCTTTGTCTCCAACTTTGTCCGACTCCTTTTCCTTATCTTTGGGCTGTTTCCCCTGGAATTGCTGGATCAAGAGCCGACACTGTCGAGTGGTATGTTTCGGGTAAATGAATTTACCCTCCTCATCTTTCTTCATGTGGATGTGGCACGGCAAATACATCACGTCATTCCCTTCCTTTTCCTTCACCTTCTTAGGGTTCCAAGACCCTTTGGGCTTCCCTTTAAACTTTCCTTGAGTCACGGCCAAGGCTTCTCCAGGAGCAGCTGGCTCGGCTTTCCGCTTCTGCTTCCGGCTAGAGTTCCCTCCCCCGGTTTCGTGGGCGACTTACTTGTGCTTGCCACTCCGGAGCCGATCCTCTTCTTCACCATTGGCATACTTGGTGGCAATCTCCATCATTCGACTTAGAGACATGTCTCCGGTTCGACCGAATTTTAGGGTTAGCTCTCTGTACTTAACGCCTTCCTTGAAGGCACAGACTGCCTGGTGATCAGATACATTCTCCACCGTGTGATGCAACGTGATCTATCTCTGGATGTAATCCCTCAGAGTTTCATTCGACTTCTGCACACAAGATTGCAGCTCTGTCAACCCTGCTGGTCGCTTGCAAGTTCCTTCAAATGTTCTGACAAACACTCGGGCAAGATCTTCCCAAGTGTAAATGTTGCTGGGTGCTAACTGATTCAACCATGCTCTGGCCGAGCCCTCCAACATAAGAGGCAGGTGTTTCATGGCCACCTCATCCTTGCCGCCGCCAATCTGAACAGCCACTCGGTAGTCTTCAAGCCAAGTATCAGGCTTGGACTCGCGAGTGAACTTACGGACTCCAGTCGCCAACCTGAAGTTGGGAGGAATCACCGCGGCTCTGATGGCTCTGCTGAAACACTCTGGTCCTAAGACGTGTACTCTGCTGCTGGTGGGTGCATCTCTGTCATGACCTTCTCGATGAGCTCTGTTCCTGTCGACCAAACCTTGAACGATAATGGATCTCGCATCAAAGCCTGGTTCCCTGGGGTCGACTGGAATCCTTCGCCCAACACTGCGATGACGTCTGTCATCCTACTGTCGAGGCACGTATGATCCACCCCTTGGGGGAGGGGTGGGCACTCGACGTCGATCATCACGATCGAATCGGTGATCATACTGCTCACGGTTCTTGTACTCATCACGCCGGTCTCCATGTTCCTCACGCCTCGGGGGCGATCTTGGGCTATGGGCCAACTGGACTGTATTTGTAGCGACGGATCTGCTGTGAATCCTATTCCGTGACTGTGATACGGCTAAATTTTGATCTCCTGCTGCCCGGGGTAATGCTCTGATCTGTAACAAGCCTCTACCAGCCTCTGACTGGGAAGGCTGAATCGACTCTGCTATACGGGCTGCAGCTGCTAAATTCTGAATCGGAGTTCGATATACCCGAGTTGGTGGCGGAAAGAGTTGACGTCAACTGGATTCTGGAACCCGTTGTCGTGCACGCTCGTGAGTGCTCGCTGGAGGTTCTCTAGTCAAGTGCGCTCAGCCAAGTTGGCCAAGCGCACGTCCTCTAAGGCATGAGCCTCGGGGGTTTCTCCGACGATAGGAGTCTGTAGCGCATCCATGTTCCGGCGGCAAAGTTCTTCCCTCTGCAGCGAAGTGAGGGGCTCGGGGAGATACTCTTCGTGGACCTGCGCCGGATCGCCTCCACCGTCGCCTCCGTCGGCGCGGGGAAAGCCGGGAGGACTACGTGGTCTGTTGACCATCAGAACCTCTGCCGCTGGATCACTGTTGTCGCACTCGGATGCAGTCTCTGCAGAGCCAGTCGATAGGTCAAACAGGCCGTAGAGAGATTCATCGGGCTCGATCGCCGCGACTTGGGGGGTGGCCGACTGGCGAGCCACCGCGTGCCTCATCCACCGTTGAAGCCTCGACCGACCGGAACGCTTGTGCCGATGGGAAACAGGGAGGGAGGATGACACAGGGGCCGACCGATACTGGTTCGACGGTTGCTGCAGAAGGACAGCGCGGACGCACGCGCGAAAGTGCATCGCCCCGCGGACAGGGAGTGCGTCCATGTCGAGCGGAGCATCCTGAAGCCAAGCGGAGTCGTCGGCGATGAACGTGAGCGCGCCGAGACGGATCTCGCGGCCCTCAACCAAAACTCCGCCTAAAACCATGATGAAGGAGATCGAAAAAAATCACAACTTCTCCAATAAGTCGCTAAGACACCTGCCCCAAGGTGGGCACCAACTGTCTTGGTTCTAAATCTGACAGTAGTGTAGGGGGGTAGGAACGGAGAGGCAATATCCTAGCTATGGAGTAGTTGTATACGCAAGAGATTTACAAGTTCAGGCCCTTCTCGAAGGAAGTAACAGCCCTACGTCTCGGAGCCCGGAGGTGGTCGACTGGATTATGTGTATATGAGTTACAGGCGTGCGAACCCTTTACACTAAGGAGGGGGTGGCTTATATAGAGTCCGCCAGACCCTTCCGGCCCTCCGTTATGCAGGGTTTAAGGTACATTAAGATCGGGCGTTACTGGTAACGCCACAAATAAATTGCTATGATGACCATAAAAGCTACTTAATGACAGACCGTTTGCGTGCAGAGTGACTTTAGGTCTCCTGGCAGTCGAGTGGTTGGCTTCATGGTCGAGTGTCTTCGAGTCCGTCGAGTGGAACACTTCCGGGTCAATTGAAAGGTGGTTTCTTCTAGAGATGTCCTTGGGGAGGGTATCTTGGACAGGTCCATGACCCAACCCTAGGTACATAGCTTCATAATTAGCCCCCGAATGGATCGAGGTTTGAGTGGGGAAGGAGTTGAACACACTTCCGACCCATTTTCGTGCTATGAGTATGTCTTGTTCTGGATCAATGAACTTAGGTGAAACTTGTGAGCTTCAACAACAAGAAGGTAGTTTCTGGAGTCAAGTTATAGTTGCATGCTTCTTTATATGTAGTCTCACAGTTTGATGTACACTAACACTTCCTATGTTCATTGTTGGACTAACACCTAGGCGCAAGAGGAAACAAACATCAGGGATAATGCTCGATAGGTTAACTAAATCTAGAGGAGGACGAATGGTGATCCGTTTTGAGGCAGGTTTAAAAAGGCCACGTGATGCTACAGAGTGTTCCACAAGTTAGTTGTCGTTAGGTGTCATGTACTTATCCTCCTAACATGGATTCAGTATAGGAATGACAAAGACGAAACCCAGTTCAACACCTTCCTCGACCATTTATCTGTAAGTGTGGTTATGTATGGAAACTAGTAATATCGTCTTGCTCTGTCCCATACTTTCTAGGTTGCTGATAATGGGACTCCCATAATTTTCAACGAATGAGGTTCAAGTTGGATAGCCAAGATGATGCAACCAGACAAGCTTGCACCCATGTTTTCAAGTCTGCTCTGCGACAGTATCGGTATAACTTGAGGAAAACTCACTTTGAAGGCAAGGCTAACAGTGAACTTTCCCAAATAACTCCAGTGGACAATATATCGGATGAAGACTGGAGGGGCCTGGTTAAACACTTTTCTGGTCCGAAGTATCAGTTACATTATATATATCTGATCAGATCACATGTTGAAGTCCTATTTACGCATGTGCCACACAAATCTATCTTCTTGTAGGTGAACTATTCAAAGAACAAGGCCAACCGTACGAAAGTGAAATTCCAACAAACGACAGGATCTCGTAGCTATATTGCACACGGCGAGGCTCTTGTAATTAGTTGTTGTTTCACTCTTTTTGCTGTACCAATATTATCAGATCTATATTGACTTGTTCCAAATGCGGAGGAAATACCGCAAGGACCAAAAAGTACCTAAACGAAATGTTGTGGAAATCTTGAAGGAATGTCACACCAGCAAGAAGATGGGCATGGCTACATCAGTCAAAGCCGCAGTTGTAAGTCCTTAATCCTCATGCCTTTTAACTACTACTTACTCTAACTTGTGCCTTGAACTGCATGGTTTGCAGCCAATGTCTATTACTCTTTTCACTTTTATACACAATTGTCTTAGTGTATCCTTGCACCTTACAAGGTTTAAAAGAGAGGAGTGATGTTCCTTTGATCTTGACCCGTAATCTAGTTCTGTGCTGGACTTTCCCACACAACGTTACAATTGCATGTTTGTCTGTTCTCAGTTGTTTTGGGATATGATTGATGTCATACTATGCTTATCGTATTATAAACTTCATCTCTTTATCCTTAGCCCTCAATACAATGTGAAGAAATAGACAATACATTAGCGATGGTACATGGTCATATGTTTGGAACCTGGTTTTATTATGTACTTTGCAATAAAATACAACTAATATTTTACATGGGTTCACCAGAATAAGTTCTGTATATAGACCAAAGCTATTTTGTTTGGTTTTGATGCCTCCTTAATATCTTCTATTCTGGTACTACTAATGTAAAAACTCAACTTTTCTGCGAGCTATGGAAAAAATGGTGGAACCGCCACCTTCTGAAGGTGGCGAGGCAACTATAACCGCAGTGTCAGCTCTTGCTGCAGTGGGTCAGTACCTGTCCACTAACAGTGCCAAAAGAACATTCCTGCGTAATACTGGGTTGGTTGTTAGTTAAGGCAATCTTGTCCAAACTACCTCATGATCAAGATATGCAAGCTCAAAGCAATGTTGTATCTGCGCTCCAAACACAAGTCCATTCCCTAACAGAGACCCTTTGTGAAACAAGGAGAGACATTGTTCAATGTCGTCAAGATATGCATGGTTTTGAAACCGGACTATCAGACATTTGCTTCGTTGTTCAAGAGCCTAGGCGAAATGAAGCCAAGGGTTATGTTGCTCCATCGGACAATACAGCATGAAAACGTAACAGTCAGGTCAAATGAACTGAGCTTCTGAACTTCAAGTGGTGCATTTATCTGCTAGACTGTTAAGTTTTATGCCAACCTTCCTTTTGTTATATAATTGTAATTTGTTTTGGTGCGATACAATACTTGTTCTTAACGTGCAGCTACTGGCTGAAGAAAATAGCAAGCCATTTTTGTATAGTGTAGGGTGTTCCCTATATTTGCACTGGTGGCGATCTTTGATGCCGAGTGGATGTAATCTATGTAATTGCCTTAATAGCCTAGCGTTAGTTTCGGCCTTATTTATTTCCTAGTCTTCTTTTTCCCTGGTTTGCTAGTGGCCGCAACAACCATGGGCCATATACGGGCCATAGGATCCATGGGTCTCGTACGGGCCGTCAATAAATGGGCCTCCAATAGGGCCGTAGAATCGGTGGGCCTCGGGCCGTCGGATAAATGGGTCTACATGGGCCGTAAACGGGTGTAATTGGTATCGGCCCAACACGGTAATGGGCAGTTAACAGGCCAGAGGACAGCAAAGGCTTAATTCTATCACAGGCATAACGGGTCGTTAATGGGCCAGAATATAGGACGGGCTGGAAAAGACGCAACAGGTTAACGGGCCAGAAACAGGCCGACTCTTGCCATGGGCCGAATTTGGCCGATTAGGGGAACAGGCCAGTAACAGGCCGGAAGTAATCGAGGGCCGGAAAGGAGCCCAAGAACGTATGGGCCGTCAATAGACCGAAAGCTAACATGGGCTCGAAACGGCCCATGTGAATCACGGGCCGTCAACGGGTACAAAGAAAATTACTGTTCATTATGGGCTAGAGTCACCATGGGCCTCTAAAGGGCCTAAAGATACGAAGGCCTCATATGGGCCAAAAGACATCATGGGCCATACATGGGCCAAAAGTGAAATGGGCTGGTGTTATATTCGACGGCCCACATGACGTTGTTGGGCCGATTTCCGTTAGGGCCTAACGGGTAGTGAGTTACTGGGCCGTAAAATGGCTATTTGCGAAGAGACCATTAACAGGCTTTTCACGGGCCAGCCCGTTAACTTTTGACCAAGTAAAACGGGCCGTCTTTGTAAACTAAATGGGCCAATGATGGGCTGTGGCATGTGTCGACATATCATAGGCACCTATTTGACCCACTTACGAGCTAACACGTGTTTCGTCCGGCCAATAAGAATTTTACACGTGGAAATTTCCCATTGGTCCGGGCTGTTAACGGGTTATCGGATCCAAAACATGACCCGATAGCTTAATGGTGTTCCGTTACGGTGGATGCCACGTGTCGGTCACCCTTGATGAAAGCACTTCTGTGACGCACGATTTATCATCATGGAAGTGGACACTTCTGTGATGATAATTTTGGTAATGTCATGGAACACTTCTACGATGGCATAGGTATGACTATCTTGATTCTGTCATAAAATTATCATGGATGTACATGCATGAAAAAAACGCGACCTACTGTGAGAAACACGTATCTTCACGGAAGTGTATTATTTTGTAGTGGTATTCTCTACAAGCACTGAAATTATAGGTAACAGATAGTTTTGTGATAAGGTAATTTGTAACGGGTGACAAGTAACAACAGTAAATAAAGTGCAGCAAGGTGTCCCAATCCTTTTTGTAGCAAAGGACAAGCCTAGACAAGTTCTTGTATAGAGAAAAGCGCTCCCGAGGACACATGGGAATTATCGTCAAGCTAGTTTTCATCACGCTCATATGATTCGCGTTCGTTACTTTGATAATTTGATATGTGGGTGGACCGGTGCTTGGGTACTGCCCTTTCTTGGACAAGCATCCCACTTATGATTAACCCCTATTGCAAGCTCCGCAACTACAAAAGAAGTATTAATGTAAACCTAACCATAACATGAAACATATGGATCCAAATCAGCCCCTTACGAAGCAACGCATAAACTAGGGTTTAAGCTTCTGTCACTCTAGCAACCCATCATCTACTTATTACTTCCCAATGCCTTCCTCTAGGCCCAAACAATGGTGAAGTGTCATGTAGTTGACATTCACAAAACACCACTAGAGGAGAGACAACATACATCTCATCAAAATATCGAACGAATATCAAATACACATGACTACTTATAGCAAGACTTCTCCCATGTCCTCAGGAACAAACATAACTACTCACAAATCATATTCATGTTCATAATCAGAGGGGTATTAATATGCATTAAGGATCTGAACATATGATCTTCCACCGAATATACCAACTAGCATCAACTACAAGGAGTAATCAACACTACTAGCAACCAACAGGTACCAATCAGAGGTTTTGAGACAAAGATTGGATACAAGAGATGAACTAGGGTTTAAGAGGAGATGGTGCTGGTGAAGATGTTGATGGAGATTGAACCCCTCCTGATGAGAGGATTGATGGTGATCACGATGGTGATGATTTCCCCCTCCCGGAGGGAAGTTTCCCCGGCAGAACAGCTCCGCTTGAGGCCTAGATTGGTTCCGCCAAGGTTCCGCCTTGTGGCGGAGGTGTTTCGTCCCAAAAGCTTGCTTATGATTTTTCTAGGGTAAAAGACTTCATATAGCAGAAGAAGGTCACCGGAGGGCTGCCAGTGGGCCCACGAGGCAGGGGGCACGCCCAGGGGGGTAGGGCTCGCCCCCCACCCTCGTGGCCAGGGTGTGGGCCCCTCTGGTACTTTCTTCGCCCAATATTTTTTATTAATTCCAAAAAATGACTTTTGTGGAGTTTCAGAACTTTTGGAGTTGTGCAGAATAGGTCTCTAATATTTGCTCCTTTTCCAGCCTAGAATTCCAGCTGCCGGCATTCTCCCTCTTCATGTAAACCTTGTAAAATAAGAGAGAATAGGCATAAGTATTGTGACATAACATGAAATAACAGCCCATAATGCAATAAATATCGATATAAAAGCATGATGCAAAATGGATGTATGAACTTCCCCAAGCTTAGACCTCGCTTGTCCTCAAGCGGAAGCCAAAATCAAAAAATATGTCCACGTGTTTAGAGATAGAGGTGTCGATAAAATAAAATACGGACATGAGGGCATCATGATCATTCTTATAACAGCAACATATATATATATATATATATATATATATATATATATATATATATTGTCATATGATTTCTTATGCTCAAGTAATAATCTATCCACAATGTCAAGTATGAATCATAAACTTCATTGAGAACCAACAAAATATGATCTTGGTCATTGAAGCAATTGCAATTTATCATAACATCGGAAAGAGTCAATATAAGAGCTTTTAAGCAAGTCCACATACTCAACTATCATTTAGTCTTTCACAATTGCTAACACTCACGCAATACTTATGGTTATGGAGTTTAATCGGACACAGAGAAAGATAGGGGCTTATAGTGCTGCCTCCCAACCTTTTACCTCAAGGGTAATGTCAACAATAATAGTTCATGCTAACTTACATCCAATTGGATATATATATATCAGGATCTTTCCAACACAAGGTGCCTGCCAAAGGATAAAATGAAAAAGGTAAAGGTGAAGATCACCCTGACTCTTGCATAATGTAAAGACATAAAGTAAAAGCTAGGCCCTTCGCAGAGGGAAGCAGAGGTTGTCATATGCTTTTGGGGTTGGATGCACAAAATCTTAATGCAAAAGAACGTCACTTTATATTGCCACTTGTGATATGAACCTTTATTATGCAGTCCATCGCTTTTATTACTTCCATATCACACGATCGTATAACGCTTATTTTCTCCGCACTAATAAGTCATACATATTTAGAGAGCAATTTTATTGCTTGCAACATGAAAACTTACTTGAAGGATCTTACTCAATCCATAGGTAGGTATGGTGGAGTCTCATGGCAAAACTGGGTTTAAGGGTATTTGGAAGCACAAGTAGTATCTCTACTTGGTGCAAGAAATTTGGCTAGCATGAGGGGTGAGGGAGTCCTGGACTAGGGAGTGTCCGGACAGCCGGACTATCATCGTCAGCCGGACTCCAAGCCTATGAAGATACAAGATTGAAGACTTCGTCCCGTGTCCGGATGGGACTTTCCTTGGCGTGTAAGGCAAGTTTGGCGATACAGATATGTAGATCTCCTACCATTGTAACTGACTCTGTGTAACCCTAGCCCTCTCTGGTGTCTATATAAACCAGAGGGTTTTAGTCCGTAGGACACACAACCATTGCAACAATCATACCATAGGCTAGCTTCTAGGGTTTAGCCTCCTTGATCTCGTGGTAGATCCACTCTTGTACTACCCATATCATCAATATCAATCAAGCAGGAGTAGGGTTTTTCCTCCATCGAGAGGGCCCGAACCTGGGTAAAAACATCGTGTCCCTTGTCTCCTGTTACCATCCGCCTAGACGCACAGTTCGGGACCCCCTACCCGAGATCCGCCGGTTTTGACACCGACATTGGTGCTTTCATTGAGAGTTCCACTGTGCCATCACCGATAGGAAGGATGCCTCTTCCCATCTTTAAAGACAGTATCTTTGCCAAAGAAGCCTTGGCCGCTGGCCAAACTATCCGGCTGGGTGGTTTTCTCATGACCGCCTGTTCGGCCACCGCTTCGACGACGACCTCCCAGGTCGTCAAAAGCAATCTTCGCGTCAACTCGGAATTCGCCGAGCAGTTGGTTCCAATAGAGCTATCGTCCGTAAACGAGCTCTTGGATCGCATCGCCGCCCTGGGAGTCGCTACAGACTACAATCAGATTGGGCTTAAAACCGATCTAAGAGAGATTAACTCTCCCCAGGTTACCCACCACGTTGCGGTGGTAGAGGAACAACGTGGCGACTCTTCTCCTAGATTGAAAACTAGTCGTGTCCGGGCTTCCGAACCCTCCATGCCGGATTCCCACGGGGGGACAGACTTCGATCAAGCACTGAACCTAAAGTCAGGCGTCGGACCAGACTCGTTGGACAACGTCCAACGATTCAAGCTTCCAAATTCGGAAACTTCTCGGCCCTTGAGCCTCGAGATGGGTAGGATTCCGGACTTAATTCCACCCACCCACCCACACATATGCGATCTATCTCAAATCCGGCAAGAGCCCGCTGAAACAGTACATCATTACTGGGCCAGATTCCTCCTAGTTATGGACAGGATAAAGGACTGCCGAGAGGAAAACGCAATTTCAATTTTCTGCAATAATTGCACGGACAAGGGAATCTTGAACGTCGTCAGTCGCCGTGAAATTACACGCCTCTCCGACCTGGCGTCCATAATACGAAAGTACTGTGCGATGGAGAGTTTCCGGAAAACTGAAACTGAGTTTTGGGACAATCCGGCCCCGAATACAACCCTAGTCCGAAACAAAAGGGTGCAACACACTCAGGCACCAGGTACAAAAACCAAAAAGCAAAAACCCCATAAAGGACAAGGAACCGTACTGGAGGGATGGCTCAGCGGACCCTGTAAAATTCACAGTACAGAAGGCGCCACCTCAACACATAGCCTTCGAGCATGTTGGATATTGCAGCAGGTGGCCAAAAGTGGCGAGGAGCTTCTATCCCCGGAAAACCACTCCAACAGTACCAGTACGGTGTCAACAGTCTTCGAGACTTTCGCATCAAATAATATGTGAAAACGAACAATCCGCAGCCTCGCCGAAGTCTACCAAGTAGCAACAACAAATCCATGGAGCGACACGGCCATCACCTTCAACGCCAGCGACGAACCTAAATTCCGAACAGCCCGAGCACCAGCCGCATTGCTCCTCAGTCCAATAGTGGACGACTTTCGTCTTACCAAGGTACTCTTGGATGGTGGCAGCGGACTAAACCTCATCTACGAGGAAACCCTTCAAAAAATGTAAATAGACCGGAGCCGCATTGAGCGAAGCAGCACAACCTTTAGAGGAATAATCCCTAACCGGGAAGCGCGCTGCACAGGAAAAATCACACTTCATGTGGTGTTCGGCTCGCCGGACAATTATAGGTCCAAAGAGGTCACGTTCCAAGTGGCCCCGTTCAGCAGCGAATATCACGCGATATTAGGACAGGAGGCATTCACAGTTTTTCAAGCCATACCCCATTACGGGTACATGAAGCTTAAGATGCCTGGGCCCGGCGGAACAATCACTCTCTCTAGTGATCCGGACATAGCACTCCGCGCCGTAAACAAGACAGCCGCATTAGCCCTGGAGTCACTATCCGAAGCCCTAGCGGCAGAAGAACTCACCGCGCTGCGCTCTACGGTGAATAGGGACGATGTGATACTCGATAAGAGATCCAAGTCCACCTCTTTCAAACCAGCGGACGAAATAGTCAAATTCCAGGTCCACCCAACGGACCCAACAAAGACGGCCTCCATTGGGGCACAGTTAAACCCTGATGTAGATGTCGCACTGCGAGAATCCCTTCGGGAAAATTGGGACAACTTCGCCTAGCACCCTTCAGATATGTTAGGAATCCCACGCATATTGGCAGAACACAGCCTAAACATCCTAAAAGGATTCAAGCTAGTCAAACAGGCTCTTCGGCGATTCTCCGAACCCAAAAGACAGGCAATGGGAGAAGAGCTAGCCAAACTACTGGAAGCCGGATTCATCAGAGACATCAAACATCCGGACTGGCTAGCAAACCTGGTAATGGTACCAAAGAAGGACAAATCCTGGCGCCTATGTGTCGATTTTAAAGACCTCAACAAGGCCTGCCCAAAGGATCCCTTCCCCCTCCCCCGCATCGACCAAATAATCGATGCTACTACAAGGAATGATTCATTGTGTTTCCTTGACGCATATTCCGGGTACCATCAAATCAAGATGGCAGAAGCAGACCAAGCCGCAACGGCATCATTACTCCATATGGACCATTCTGCTTCAACACGATGCCCTTCGGACTCAAAAACGCCGGCGCAACATATCAGCGCATGATTCAGACATGTCTGGCTACCCAGATTGGCAAAATAGTAGAAGCATACGTAGACGACGTAGTCGTCAAAACCAAACACGTCGAAACTCTAGTAGACAATTTGAGGCTCACATTCGACAACCTTCGAGCATATGACATCAAGCTGAATCCGGAAAAATGCGTTTTCGGCGTACCAGCCGGAAAGCTCCTGGGCTTCATTGTATCCGGTAGAGGAATTTAAGCAAACCCAGCCAAGATCCGAGCTCTGTCACAGCTAGATATTCCAAAAGACCTCAAACAAATACAAAAAATGACTGGATGTGTGGCGGCCCTAAGCCGCTTTATATCCCGTTTGGGAGAAAAGGCATTGCCCCTCTATCGCCTCCTCAGGTGCACCGAACACATCGAGTGGACGGATGCTGCCACTGCCGGACTCGAAGAAATCAAAGCCATATTGGCAACAAATCCGGTACTGGCTGCGCCTAACCTGGGCGAACCAATGTTGTTATACATCGCGGCAACACATCAAGTTGTAAGCGCGGTACTCGTCGTCGCACGAGAAACAGAAGGGCACAAATTCCCTCTTCAAAAACCAGTGTACTATGTATCCACTGTCTTAACTCCCTGCAAGTCCCGGTACCCGCACTATCAAAAGATAGCGTATGCGGTGTTCATGGCATCCCGGAAACTCCGACACTACTTTCAAGAGTGTTCGATAACAGTGGCCTCCGAAGTGCCCCTCAATGACATTATAAACAACCGCGACGCGACGGGCAGGATTGCAAAATGGGCCATCGAGCTCTTACCATTCGATATAACTTACAAACCTCAGCGAGCTATAAAGTCGCAAGTCTTGGCTGACTTTGTTGCCGAATGGACTGAAGCCGAACTCCCTAAAGAGTACGACGCATACTCAAATTGGATTATACACTTCGACGGCTCCAAAATGTTGGCCGGCTTGGGGGCTGGCGTCGTATTGACGTCCCCAACCGGGGACACAGTCCAATACGTACTTCAGATAATGTACACGGACTCCAACAACGCAGCCGAATACGAGGCCCTCCTACATGGCCTCCGGATGGCAATATCCATGGGCATTCAACGCCTAGAGGTGCGCGGGGATTCAAACCTTGCAATATCCCAAGTAAATGGGGACTTTGATGCCAAGGATCCGAAAATGGCAGCCTATCGTAACACTGTCCTAAAAATGTCAGCTCGGTTCGAAGGACTCGAATTCCACCACGTAGCCCGAGATAATAACCAAGCAGCAGACGTATTGGCACGCATCGGCGCGAAACGCGACGCTGTCCCTCCAAACATCTTCCTGGAACGACTCTTTAAGCCATCCGTACTATGGGAAGAAGAGTCCGGAAATAACAACCCGGAGGCAGTCGCACCACTCAATACAGAACAATCTGACATAATCGGCGATTCAGCCGATGAAATCACACCCTCAGCCCACGAAATAATGGCAGTAATCGCCCCGTGGACAGAGCCATTACTAGCCTACTTACTCAGGCAGGAACTTCCCGAAGACCAAAATGAGGCCCGCTGCATAGTCCGGCGATCTAAAGCCTACAAGGTCCACGAGGGAGAACTCTATAAGAAAAGCACAACCGGAGTCCTTCAACGGTGTATCTCCGAAGAGGAAGGGCAAAACCTTCTGGCTGAAATTCATGCCGGACTAGGCAGACACCACGCCGCAGCTCGGGCCCTTGTAGGCAAAGCATTCCGTACAGGATTTTATTGGCCGACGGCCCGGGCAGATGCTCTGGACTTAGTCCAAAGATGCGTCGGTTGTCAACTCTTTGCTAATCAGAGCCATATGCCACCCACCGTCCTCAAAACTATACCCATTACCTGGCCGTTCGTGGTCTGGGGGCTTGACATGGTCGGACCCCTGAAAGGGGGAACCCACAAGCAAAGGTACCTATTGGTCATGGTGGACAAATTCACCAAATGGATAGAGGCCAAGCCAGTTAAAACGGCAGAGTCCGGACCAGTGATAGACTTCATATCCGGGGTAGTACACCGTTATGGTGTCCCCCATAGCATCATTACCGATAATGGCACGAACTTCACGGCCGACGAGGTTAAATCATGGTGCAAACACATGGGCATTAAGCTCGATTACGCTTCAGTCTATCATCCTCAAACCAATGGTCAAGTGGAACGAGCAAATGGTCTAATAATGAGCGGCATTAAACCCAGACTAGTGCGGTCCCTTACGAAATCTGACACACACTGGGTAGAGGAGCTCGACTCCGTACTCTGGGGGCTGCGGACAACGCCCAACCTTACTACCGGATTCACACCATTTTTTATGGTATACGGCGCAGAGGCAGTTTTGCCCTGCGACATCATTCATGACTCACCTAGAGTGCGCATGTACGAAGAAAGAGAAGTCGAGCTGGATCGGCAGGACAGCTTGGACGCATTGGAGGAAGAACGCGATGTCGCCAAGGCTCGTTCCGCATTCTATCAGCAGCAGGCTCGAAGATATCAAAGCAGAGAAGTACGGGCTAAAACTTACAATGTTGGTGAACTAGTTCTACGCCTGCCGGACAAGAAGAAGGATAAGCTGAAGCCCAAATGGGAGGGACCCTTCATTATCGACCAAGTCCTGACCGGCGAAGCATACCGTCTGCAAAATGCGTCGGACAACCGACTCAAGCCGAACCCATGGAACGCATCCCGCCTCCGAAGATTCTACGCCTAGCGCCAGACTAAGAGTTCGTCTCCTTCCCCCGTCCAAATTTTTACACTTCAGTTGTCTTTTGTTTCTCTTTTTTCTCTCTCACCCCTTTTTATAAAAGCCCTTAAAGGCCTACTTGCGCATTGTTCGCACACACTTGATGTGCTATCCGCACTCATTATACCTGGGAGCTTCTTTACCAGAAGCTTACTTATAAGGGCTTCATGCCCAGCACATGTGTCAAACTTCCACATGTACCTTTTATTCACCATTATATGCATCGATATGACTTAAGTTTTGGCCAAGCTGGGTTGCCTGGCTCCTGTGCTTACCCCTACGTTCCTGATTGTTCGGCTAGGAGGTAAAGGGAGCACCTCTGCGATTGTTACTGCCGGGTCAGCCGGATGTGTACCTCAGACTGGGTGAAGCCGACAGCTAGCGTTCTTAAGGGAATATTCGGTCGGTGACTTGAAAGATGATTTTTTTACCTATTTATTTATCTGCCCCCAGATGTTTTACTGCTCTTTTCGCAGTCCGGACATGCACTTTAGGGCATGCCTCCCAGGGAAAGGAACCCTTAACGAAACTATTCTCCCTGGAAGATGTTTCTTACTAACCATGTAATATAACATAACTAGTTGGGCACTTGTCTGATAAAGCACTAATGACCCCTATGCCTGGTCTCCATGCATGCCCCGGTTGTTTCTTAACCGAGAGGGTATTTGGACACACTCCGGACTCTAGGGTGCCGAGGTTGAAGCGAAAAGGTCGGCAAAGACAAACGATCTACAATCCGGCTAGAAGGCATTTTACATGTCATTTTAAATACATTGTCAAATCGACTGACTGTATTCCTCCTCAATCCCGTCTAACAGGCTGTCTAATTTACAGTCCCGTTGGGAATATTTAGCGGCCAACTCTACTTGGCCGTACACTAAACTCACAGGGATCTCCTTCCCATCGAGTCCCACAGGTCCGACCTCGGCCATGTGGTTGGGATCCGCCTTCTTGTACCGCGTCTTCACCATGGCCCAGGCCTCCCGGGCACCTTGGCAGCAGGGTGATATCTTCCACAAACGGAAGCGCTGCCGCGCTCCCTGAAGCTTCTTCGCAAGCTCTCCAAGGCCCTCGGGCAGGGAGAGGGACGCCATAAAGCCTGGACGACGCCTCTCATCGCCTGCCGAACTCGTTCGAGCAGTTGCACCAGCTCGAGAAGTTGATCACCCGTTGATATGGGCATCTCCTCTGCAGGGCGACCTGTGAGCACACCTACAAACATATTTCTGTCAATTGACTTCCTCGCTGAACTCTTCTTTTCAAAGGAGTTCGCTCAAGCACTTACTATAGATGTTGCGACGAAGCGGCCGATTCTCCTTTATGGAGCCAGACAGCTCGGCCCGAACACCTTTCAGCTCCTCTCCAAGCTGGGCGTGGGCATCCTGGAGCTCGTTCCTTTCCTGCTGCACCTTCGTCAGCACCCTCTTGCCGGCCTTCAGCTGGCGCAGTAGTTGTTGCTTGTCCGGATCCAGTCCGGCAACCTCTGCAATATCATTGTCAGACCTACACGCAAGCCGCACACCGCTTATCTTTTTGAAACAATGTGTTACCAGGAGGGGTCTCGGTGTTTCCTCCTGCGGCAGCAAGTGCGGCCTCAAGTTGGGCCTTGCACTCTTGTAGCTCCTGAGACAATTGGCTATTCTTCTCTGTAAGATTCTGCATATCAAATGATCCTTAAATCAGTTATTCCAACTACTTTAAGTCTCGGGGGCTACTGGCATATACAAACTATTAAAATCTCTTACCCGTATGTCCTTTATGTACTGCTCCGCGGCTCTGGTCAAACTATCTTGAGCAGCACGGAGGTGCGCGTCCCCGCGTTAAAAGCGTTCAATGCCTCAGGGGAGAAGCACGCGTCACGAAAAGCTGTCCGGCGGCGCCTATGGTTCATGGCGCTCTCCACCTCAGACCTGGTGGCGGACAGTCTGTCAGCATCCTCCATTGGAGGAGTATCCGGCTCGCGCCTTGCGCTCGCCTCCCCCTCTAGACCAGGCGTTGGAGCCTGGCTGGCAGAGGCTGGGTTGGCAACCTCTACGCCCACAGTCCGGCGGGCACTCTTTCTCCTGCAAAGGTCATGAGCATTCAGACACTTCCTAGGAACTTCGTCCTAAAATGCAAACGCAAGATATACCGTTGCAGCGATGTTTCGATCCGCGCTGCACTCCTCTTCCGCCTACTGGCCCGGACTGACCCTTGTTGGCCAGTCGCCGCGGGTTCGGCTTCCTGCCTTGAAGGTACCCCCTATGAGACACCATTGTATACGATGGACAGAAATACGCAAGGACGAAAATAATGGTGTCAGGACTTCGGTCACAATCACCTGGGGAGCCGGAGATAGGCCGGGGTAGTCAGCCGTAATGGCGACTGGAGCATTATCCATGCTGAGCTGGTGAAACACCCCGTCAATTAGCTCCACCTTTCTGTCCGGATCCTCTTCGGAGGATGGATCAAGGATCTTTCTGGATCCTCGGGCTGTGGAGCCGGGCTATGTATGCTCTCCACAGTCCGGCACAGATCCTGCGTAAAAACCATAAAGTAAGGCACTTAACTTTGAAAGCGTGGGTCGGATAAATGAACATTCGCTTACCCAACTTCGAGGGTTGTTCATGGAGAACCCATTCAATGGGCTCGTCTGGAGGAAGTCCTCCTTCTCCCCCTTGTACAGGCCAGACAGAATCTTCACCAAGTCTTCGGCCGATCCCGGCCCTTGGCGGCCATGACGAGTGGCATCATTCTCCCCGTTGAAATCCCACATGCGGTGGCCCCTGTATTGCAGCGGCTGCACCCCCCGCATAATGCACGTGGCCATGACTCCAATCATGGTCAGTCCAGAATGGGCCAATAAACTTATCCGGCCCATCAAATAATGGACGCTCTTGTCTTCCTCCAGCTGGGGGCTCCGCAGACGCCAGCTCAGGCGTTTCTTCAGAGGAGCATTACTGAACTCCGGGAGGCCGATCCGAACAGGGTCCGGCAATGGAGCGTCATTTACATAAAACCATTCTGAAGGCCAGTCTTCGGACGCCTTCTTAGAGGTTCCGGATGCATATCCGGTCCCAGCGATGCGCCATATTTCGGCACCGCCCACTTGATATATGGACCCCTCGTGAGAGCGGGGTACGAGGCAAAATAACCTCTTCCACAGTGCAAAATGGGGTTCGATGCCCAGAAAAAAAATAGCTCGCAAAGAGCTACAAAGCCCGCGATATGCAGAATCGAGGCGGGCGTGAGGTGATGGAGTTGGAGTCCGTAGAACTCCAGAAGCCCGCGGAGGAACGGATGTATAGGAAATCCGAGCCCCTTATCAGATAGGGGACGAAGCATACCCGCTCCCCTTTGTTGGGACTTGGGGTAGCCTCCGCTTGCTTCCCACCTTTGTAGGTGGCCAGCCCGGCTCGAACCGGAACCATAAAGGCCGGAGGAAGATATCCCTCCGCTTGGAGCGTCACTAGCTCGTTGTGAGGGACAGAACATCTCCTCCAATCTCCTAGCAGAAGGCTGGGAGCGCAAGAGGAGGAGCCGCGTCGACGGTCCATGATGGAATGGATTTTTGGTCCGAGGCGCTCCAATGAGTACTCGCGGAAGGAAGATGGTGTGATTCGGATCTAGAATCTTGCCTCTCTTATAGGCAGATTATTTGCGCAGCTAGGGGGTAAAATGTAAAAGATACCCTGGCTTTTCGCATTCGTGCGACACGTGGAAGAAGGCCATTATTGGGCATGGAAGCCAAGGAGCGCAACGTTTACAAAAGAGTCGGACACTATTCGGCAGGTACATGGGACTTAAAGGAGAACCCGCCTTGCAACGCCGAAGACTATATACGCGCTGGACTTGTCATCATTGAAGCCTGGTTCGGGGGCTACTGAGGGAGTCCTGGACTAGGGGGTGTCCGGACAGCCGGACTATCATCATCAGCCAGACTCCAAGACTATGAAGATACAAGATTGAAGACTTCATCCCATGTCCGGATGGGACTTTCCTTGGCGTGGAAGGCAAGCTTGGCGATACGGATATGTAGATCTCCTACCATTGTAACCGACTCTGTGTAACCCTAGCCCTCTCCGGTGTCTATATAAACCGGAGGGTTTTAGTCCGTAGGACACACAACCATTGCAACAATCATACCATAGGCTAGCTTCTAGGGTTTAGCCTCCTTGATCTCGTGGTAGATCCACTCTTGTACTACCCATATCATCAATATCAATCAAGCATGAGTAGGGTTTTACCTCCATCGAGAGGGCCCGAACCTGGGTAAAAACATCGTGTCCCTTGTCTCCTGTTACCATCCGCCTAGACGCATAGTTTGGGACCCCCTACTCGAGATCCGCCGGTTTTGACACCGATAAGGGGGAAAGGCAAGATCAACATGTTTGAATGATCCATGACAATATACTTTAACTGAGATATGAGAAAACATAAACCATTACGTTGTCTTCCTTTCCCAACATCAACTCTTTAGCATGTCATACTTAATGAGTGCTCACAATCATAAAAGATGTCCAAGATAGTGTATTTATATGTGAGAGCCTGTCTTTCTTTATTACTTCCTATTAATTGCAACGATGACCAGAACTATGTTTGTCAACTCTCAACAACTTTTATGCCTTATACTTTTTATATGTGAAGTCATTACTATCCATAAGATCAATATGAACATTTTTATCCCCTTTATTCTTTCTATTCTCTCAAGATCATAGCAAGATAGCAAAGCCCTTGACTCAACACTAATCTTTATGATATAGCTCACGGACTCGATTACATAAAGAGATCACAAAGCAAAACTCAAAACTAATTCATACCAAAACTTCAATCTACTAGATCAAGATATTACTAAAGGGATCGAACTACGTAAAACGGTAAAGATAGGAGTGTGCTGGTGATGCAATACCGGGGCACCTCCCCCAAGCTTGGTAGTTGCCAAGGGGAGTGCCCATACCCATGTGACTATGTCCTCAGAGGTGATGAAGAAGGAGTTGTTGATGATGTAGGCTTGTCGTCTATCTTCCAAGGCATAGGCTCACCATCATAGAAGGATGAACGAGTCTTTGGGATCCTCAAATCTGCAGCCAAACTCATCCTCTTGAATCTATATTCATTCTCACAGTTTTGGTTTTGCAGGTCATAGATCTAGGCCTGGAGGTGCTCAATTTTCTCATGAAGCGTGAAGATGGTATCCCCAATGTTCTTGGCGTCTAGCTTGTGGTTGTTGGTGAATTCCACGATCATCATCTGGTTGGCATTGAGTCCACGCTCCACCATCCCTTGGGACTTGAAAACTTGTTGCTCCATAGCTTCGAGCTTTGTCTCCACACTTCCTATACGCCTTGGTCCCTCCACATCATGGATGTGCAGCACCCCCTCACGCATCTCAATGGTTTGAGGGTGTTGCAACACCTTCGCGAGACAGGGGTTGATAACCCTCTCGAAAAACTTGTCCTTGGGAGCGCTTGGAGATGTCATCATGCTCCAGATCTGTTTGAAAAACAGCTCGAAATGAAAACGGAGGATATTTGCGTGATACGGTGGTCAAAACCTTAGGGAGATTATATAATGAATTTTACTGACCAAAAGAAGTAACGTGCAAGAAAACGGAGTCCGGGAGGCACACGAGGTGCCCACGAGACAGGGGGGCGCGCCCAGTAAGGGTGGGCGCGCCCTCCACCCTCATGGAGGCCTCGTGTCCTTCCCGGATTACTTCTTGCTTTCAAAAATTCCTAGATATTCCAAAACGGAGAAAAATTGCCATTAGAATTGTTTTGGAGTCGGTTTACTTACCATACCACATACCTATTCCTTTTCGGAGTCTGAAACGTTCTGGAAAGTGTCCCTTATGTATTCCTCCGGGGTTACAGTATCAATAATATTAGTTTCAACATTGATAGGATTACCTGAGATATAATGTTTGATTCTTTGACCGTTCACCACCCTCGGACTTGTGCCTTCGAAGTTGTTGATTTTTATGGCACCGGAACGATAGACCTCCTCGATAACATAAGGACCTTCCCATTTAGAGAGAAGTTTTCCTGCAAAAAATCTTAAACAAGAGTTGAATAGCAACACATAATCACCTACGTTAAACTCACGCTTTTGTATTCTTTTGTCATGCCATCTTTTAACTTTTTCTTTGAACAGCTTGGCATTCTCATAGGCTTGGGTTCTCCATTCATCAAGTGAGATAATATCAAATAACCTCTTCTCACCGGCAAGTTTGAAGTCATAGTTGACCTCTTTAATAGCCCAATATGCTTTATGTTCAACTTCGAGAGGTAAGTGACATGCTTTTCCATAAACCATCTTATATGGAGACATACCCATAGGATTTTTGTATGCAGTTCTATAGGCCCATAATGCATCATCAAGTTTCTTGGACCAATTCTTTCTAGATCTATTGATAGTCTTTTGCAAAATTAATTTGAGCTCTCTATTGCTCAACTCTACTTGACCGCTAGACTGTGGGTGATAAGGAGATGCAATTCTATGATTAACATCATACTTAGCGAGAATTTTACGAGAAGCACCATGAATAAAATGTGAACCACCATCAGTCATAAGATATCTAGGGACTCCAAACCTTGAAAAAATAACCTCTTTAAGCATCTTAATAGAAGTGTTATGATCAGCACTAATAGTTGGAATAGCTTCTACCCACTTAGTAACGTAATCAACAGCAACTAAAATATGTGTGTATCCATTAGAGGCAGGAAAAGGTCCCATATAATCAAAGGCCCAAACATCAAATGGTTCAATAACATGAGAATAATTCATAGGCATTTCTTGACGTCTACTAATATTACCAATTCTTTGACATTCATCACAAGATAAGACAAACTTACAAGCATCTTTGAAGAGAGTAGGCCAATAAAAACCAGATTACAGTACCTTATGTGCAGTTCTATCTCCAGCGTGGTTTCCTCCATATGGTTCGGAGTGACACTTGCGTAGGATCTGTTCCTGTTCATGCGCAGGTACACAACGTCTAATAACACCATCTACTCCTTCTTTATAAAGGTGTAGGTCATCCCACAAGTACTGTCTTAAATCATAAAAGGACTTTTTCTTTTGCTGGTTTGTGAAACTAGGTGGTATAAATTTAGCAACAATGTAATTAGCATAATCAGCATACCATGGAGTAGTATGAGAAGCATTAATGACCGCTAATTGTTCACCAGGAAAGCTGTCATCAACAGGTAGTTGGTCATCAAGAACATTCTCTAACCTAGACAAGTTGTCTGCAACGGGGTTCTCAGCTCCCTTTCTATCAATAATATGCAACTCAAATTCTTGGAGCAAGAGAACCCATCTAATAAGTCTAGGCTTAGCATCTTTATTTTCCAGAAGATATTTAATAGCAGCATGATCAGTGTGAATAGTAACTTTAGAATCAACAATGTAAGGTCTGAACTTATCACATGCAAACACGACTGCTAAGAACTCTTTTTCAGTAGTACCGTAATTTCTCTAGGCAGTATCAAGAGTTTTACTTGCATACTGGATAACATTCAATTTCTTATCAACTCTTTGCCCTAGAACAACACCTACAGCATAATCACTAGCATCACACATAATTTCAAAGGGTAAATTCCAATCAGGTGGCTGAACAATAGGTGTAGTGATCAAAGCTTTCTTAAGTATTTCAAATGCTTCTATAGAATCATCATCAAAGACAAAAGGAATATCTTTTTGCAATAAATTAGTCAGAGGCCTAGAGATTTTAGAGAAGTCCTTAATGAACCTCCTATAAAAAACGGCATGACCAAGGAAACTTCTTATACCTTTAATGTCCTCGGGGCACGACATCTTTTCAATAGCATCAACTTTAGCTTTATCAACTTCAGTACCTCTTTCAGAAATTTTATGCCCCAAGACAATGCCTTCATTAACCATAAAGTGGCACTATTCCCAATTCAAGACAACACTAGTGTCTTCACATCTATGCAAAACTCGATCAAGGTTGCTCAAGCAATCATCAAAAGAGGATCCATAAATGGAGAAATCATCCATGAATACCTCACAAATCTTTTCACAAAAGCCAGAGAATATAGCCATCATGCATCTTTGAAAGGTAGCAGGTGCATTACATAAACCAAAAGGCATACGTCTATAAGCAAAAGTACCGAAAGGGCAAGTAAAAGTAGTTTTTGATTGATCCTCCACTAACACTGGTATTTGAGAGAAACCAGAATAACCATCTAGAAAGCAGAAATGTGTATGTTTGGATAGTCTTTCTAGCATTTGATCAATAAAAGGTAAAGGGTAATGATCTTTCTTACTAGCTTTATTTAATTTACGGAAATCAATTACCATCCTATAACCTGTAATAATTCTTTGCGGGATCAATTCATCTTTATCATTAGGAACAACAATAATACCTCCCTTCTTAGGGACGCAATGGACAGGACTTACCCAATCACTATCAGCAACGGGATAAATTATACCTACCTCAAGGAGCTTTAGTATCACCTTTCTTACCACTTCTTTCATCTTAGGATTTAACCATCGTTGAGGATCTCTAAATGGTTTGGCATCTTTCTCCACTTTCATTTTGTGTTGGCATAGAGTGGGACTAATGCCCTTAAGATCATCCAGAGTATATCCAATAGAAGCACGGTGCTTCTTCAGAGTTTTCAATAATCTTTCCTCTTCTTGCTCTGAAAGGTTAGCACTAATAATAATAGGATATCTTCTTTTCATCAAGATAAGCATATTTAAGATTATCAGGTAATGCTTTGAGCTCGAACACGGGATCACCCTTGGGTGGAGGAAGATCCCCTAGGATTTCAACATGCAAGTTGTGTTTCAGAATAGGACCCTGTTGAAGGAATACTTCATCTATTTCCCTTCTTTCATTCATAAACATATCATTTTCATGGTCTAGAAAATATTGTTCTAATGGATCAGTAGGAGGTACGGCAATAGAAGCAAGACCAATAATTTCATCCTTACTTGGCAATTATTTACCAAGAGGTTGTCCACGAAACTTAGCAAATTAAACTCATGTTTCATATCCCCCAAGCCAATTGTAACAACATCCTTTTCACAATCAATCTTGGCATTAACAGTATTCAAGAAGGGTCTACCAAATATAATGGGACAAAAGTCATCTTGTGGGGAACCAAGAACAAGAAAATCAGTAGGATATTTAACTTTCCCACACAAGACTTCAACATCTCTAACAATCCCAACTAGTGAAATAGTATCTCTATTAGCAAGCTTAATAGTAACACCAATACCTTCTAACTCAGCGGGTGCAATATCATGCATAATTTCTTTATATAAGGAAATAGGTATTGCACTAGCACTAGCACCCATATCACATAAGCCATGATAACAATGATCTCCTATTTTAACAGAAATAACAGGCATGCCTACAACAGGTCTATGTATCTTAGCATCTGGTCTAGCAATATTAGCAGTTTCACCACAGAAATAAATAACATGCCCATCTAAATTATCATCCAAGAGATCTTTAACCATAGCAATACTAGATTCAACTTTAATTTTCTCAGGAGGTGTATATGTTCTAGTATTGCTCTTACGAACAACAGTTGAAGCTTTAGCATGATGCTTTATCCTAACAGGAAAAGGTGGTTTCTCAACATAAGTAGCAGGAACAATAGGATCATTATAAGTGATAGTCTTTTGTTCAACTGTAATAGGTGCAACTAGCTTTACTTCAATGGGAGGATTATATTTAAACCACTTTTCCTTAGGGGGATCAACGTGAGTAGCAAAAGATTCACAAAAAGCAGCTACTATCTCAGAGTCAAGTCCATATTTAGCGCTGAGTCCACGAAAAGCATCGGTATCCATAAAAGATTTAACACAATCAAACTTAGGTGTCATACCTGAATCCTTACCATCGTCGGAACCCCAATCTTCAGAGTTGCGTTTAATTCTTTCCAATAAATCCCACTTGAATTCAGTAGTCTTCAGCATATAAGAACCAGCACAGGAAGTATCGAGCATGGTGCGATCATTGAGAGAAAGCCGAGCATAGAAAATTTGAATAGTCATTTCTCTTGAGAGCTCACGATTGGGGCATGAATATAACATTGACATAAGCCTCCCCCAAGCTTAAACAAAACTTTCTCCTTCGCGAGGCCAAAAATTATATATGTAATTACGATCACGATGAACAAGATGCATAGGATAGAACTTCTGGTGAAATTCCAACTTCAATCGTTTATAATTCCAAGATCACGTATCAGATAACCTATACCATGTCAATGCATCTCCCTTCAAAGATAAAGGGAAGACCTTCCTTTTGACAACATCATCGGGAATACCTGCAAGCTTAAATAATCCACAAACTTCGTCCACAAAGATAAGGTGTAAATCCAGATGCAATGTTCCATCTCCTGCAAAGGGATTAGCTAGCAGTTTCTCTATCATACCCGAAGGAATCTCAAAGTAAACATTTTCAGTAGGTTCAGTAGGTTGAGGAGCAACTCTTTGCTCTACTGGTCGGGGCGAAGATACCCCTAACAAGCCCCTCAAAGGATTAGTTTCCATAGTAACAAGTGACAGTAAATTTCAGCACACTATATAAAATGTTTCCTTACCAAGTTCCACTCACCAAAGGCGCTTCACTCCCGGCAACGACGCCAAAAAAGAGTCTTGATGACCCACAAGTATAGGGGGTCTACCGTAGTCCTTTCGATAAGTAAGAGTGTCGAACCCAACGAGGAGAAGAAGGAAATGACAAGTGATTTTCAGTAAGGTATTATCTACAAGCACTGAAATTGTAGGTAACAGATAGTTTTGTGATAAGATATTTTTTAACGGGTAACAAGCGAAGAAAGTAAATAAGGTGCAGCAAGGTGGCCCAATCCTTTTTGTCGCAAAGGACAAGCCTGGACAATTTATTATAATGAGAAAAGCGCTCCCGAGGACACATGGGAATTATCCTCAAGCTAGTTTTCATCACGCTCATATGATTCATGTTCGGTACATTGATAATTTGATATGTGGGTGGACCAGTGCTTGGGTACTGACCTTTCTTGGACAAGCATCCCACTTATGATTAACCCCTATTGCAAGGATCTGCAACTACAAAAGAAGTATTAAGGTAAACCTAACCATAGCATGAAACTAGTGGATCCAAATCAGCCCCTTACGAAGCAACACATAAACTAGGGTTTAAGCTTCTGTCACTCTAGCAACCAATCATCTACTTATTACTTCCCAATGCCTTCCTCTGTGCCCAAATAATGGTGAAGTGTCATGTAGTCAACGTTCACATAACACCACTAGAGGAGAGACAACATACATCTCATCAAAATATCGAAGGAATACCAAATTCACATGACTACTAATAGCAAGACTTCACACATGTCCTCAGGAACAAACGTAACTACTCACAAAGCATATTCATGTTCATGATCAGAGGAGTATTAATATGCATTAAGGATCTGAACATATGATCTTCCACCAAGTAAGCCAATTAGCATCAACTACAAGGAGTAATCAACACTACTAGCGACCCACAGGTACCAATTTGTGGTTTTGATACAAGATTGGATACAAGAGATGAACTTGGGTTTTGAGAGGAGATGGTGCTGGTGAAGATGTTGATGGAGATTGACCCCCTCCTGATGAGAGGATCGTTGGTAATCACGATGGTGATGATTTCCCCCTCTCGGAGGGAAGTTTCCCCGGCATAACAACTCCGCCAGAACCCTAGATTGGTTCCACCAAGGTTCCACCTCGTGGCGGCGGAGTTTCGTCCCATAAGCTTTCTTATGATTTTTTCAGGGTAAGAGGCTTCATATAGCAGAAGATGGGCACTGGAGTGCCAACAGGGGGCTGAGGAGACAGGGGGTGCGACCAGTAGTGCGAGCGCCCCCCACCCTCCTGGCCAGGGTGTGGCCCCCTCTCGTATTTTCTTCGCTCAATAATTCTTATTAATTCCAAAAGTGACATCCGTGGAGTTTCAGGATTTTTGGAGCTGTGCAGAATAGGTTTCCAATATTTGCTCCTTTTCCAGCCAGAATCCCAGCTGTCGGCATTCTCCCTCTTCATGATAAACCTTGTAAAATAAGAGAGAATAGCCATAAGTATTGTGACATAACGTGTAATAACATCCCATAATGCAATAAGTATTGATATAAAAGCATGATGCAAAATGGACGTATCAGTGATAAAGTAAAGCAATTACAGGGCGATTGCATTGCATACAATAAAGCGACAACCATATGGCTCCTGCCAGTTGCTGATAACTCTGTTACAAAACATGATCATCTCATACAATAAAATTTAGCATCAGGTCTTGACCATATCACATCACATCATGCCCTGCAAAAACAAGTTGGACGTCCTCTACTTTGTTGTTGCAAGTTTTACGTGGCTGCTACGGGCTGAGCAAAAACCGTTCTTACCTACGCATTAAAACCACAACGATATTTCATCAAGTTAGTGATGTTTTAACCTTCTCAAGGACTGGGCATAGCCACACTCGGTTCAACTAAAGTTGGAGAAATTGACACCCGCTAGCCACCTCTATGCAAAGCACGTCGGTAGAACCAGTGTCGCGTAAGCGTATGCGTAATGTCGGTCTGGGCCGCTTCATCCAACAATACCGCCAAACCAAAGTATGACATGTAGGTAAGCAGTATGACTTGTATCGCCCACAACTCACTTGTGATCTACTCGTGCATATAACATCTACGCATAAACCTGGCTCTGATACAACTATTGGGGAACGTAGTAATTTCAAAAAAAAATCCTACGCACACGCAAGATCATGGTGATGCATAGCAACAAGAGGGGAGAGTGTTGTCCACGTACCCTCGTAGACCGAAAGCGGAAGTGTCATGACAACGCGGTTGATGTAGTTGTACGTCTTCACGATAGACCGATCCAAGTACCGAACGTATGACACCTCCGAGTTCAGCACACATTAAGCTCAATGACATCCCGCGAACTCTGATCTAGCAGAGCTTCACGGGAGAGTTCCGTCAGCACAACGGCGTGATGACGGTGATGAAGTTTCTACCGATGCAGGGCTTCGCCTAAGCACTGCTACGATATGACCGAGGTGGAATATGGTGGAGGGGGGCACCACACATGGCCGGGAAAGATCAACAAATCAACTTGTGTGTCTATAGGTGCCCCCTGCCCCTATATATAAAGGAGCAAGGGGGGAGGCCGGCCGGCCCTGTAGGGCGCGCCAGGAGGAGGATTCCTCCTCCTAGTGGGAGTAGGTGAGGGAGTCCTAGATTAGGGGGTATCGGGACAGCCGGACTATATACATCGTCCGGACTATTGAAGTGTGAAGATACAAGACTCAAGACTCCGACCCGTGTCCGGATGGGACTCTCCTTTGCGTGGAAGACAAGCTTGGCGATCTGGACATTGTATTTCCTTCCTTGTAACTGACTCCATGTAAACCCTAGCCCTCTCCGGTGTCTATATAAACCGGAGAGGTTGGTCCTTAGAAGGCTGATCACAATTACAATCATAATCATCATAGGCTAGCTCTTAGGGTTTAGCCTCTACGATCTCGTGGTAGATCTACTCTTGTACTACTCATATCGTCAATATTAATCAAGCAGGAAGTAGGGTTTTACCTCCATCGAGAGGGCCCAAACCTGGGTAAACATTGTGTCCCTTGCTTCCTGTTACCATCAGCCTAAGACGCACAGATCGGGACCCCCTACCTGAGATCCGCCGGTTTTGACACCGACATTGGTGCTTTCATTGAGAGTTCCTCTGTGTCGTCGCTGCAAGGCTCGATGGCTCCTTCAATCATCGACAGCACGGTCCAGGGCGAGACTTTTCTCGCCGGACAGATCTTCGTGTTCGGCGGCTTCGTACTGTGGGCCAATTCGCTTAGCCATCTAGAGCAGATCGACAGCTACGCCCCTCGCCACCAGGTCAGGTTCGGAAACCTGAACTACATGGCGGACATTCGTGGAGACTTGATCCTCGACAGATTCAGGCCTGTGCTAGGAGCACCGAACAGTCACGATGAGCACGGCTTAGACCTGCTGTCGGACAATACTTGGGATATCACCTCGGCAGTGGCCCCGGACCCAAATCCGGAGCAGGTTGCATTGCCTAAGGACGGAGGAATGGACCCCGGCCCGCAGGTTGCACACTCGTCAGCGGTGGAGCCGAACACAGGTGTCACCTCTGTGCAAGCCAGCGACTCTGAACCACCGGACTCGTATCCGGTTGTCGGTTCCAATCCGCGCGCTCCCGAGCCCGCAGAGCCTGGTTGGGCTCTGGTAATGGAGTTTACCACCGCGGATATCTTCTAGCACTCGCCCTTTGGCGACATGCTGAACTCATTAAAGTCTCTCTCTTTGTCAAGAGGCTCTTGGTCGAACTATGTCCGGCTCGAGTGGGAAGCAGGCGGAATTCGCTGCCCACCCACCACCCACTTCATTGCCACGGTCGATGATCTAACCGATGTGCTTGACTTCAACTCCGAAGAAATCAACGGTATGGATGACGATGCAAGAGAAGTACAGGAACCACCGCTCATAGGGCAATGGACAACCACCTCCTCATACGATATATATAGGGTGGACACTCCGAAGGAAACCAACGGCGATGAGGCAATGGAGGATAACCCCTCAGGGAGAAAAACAAAGCATGGGCGTCGTCGACGCCGCTCCAAGCCCCGCCACAGCAATACCGGCCCAGGAGACAAAAACAATCTGGATGGTGCCGAGAGGAATACAACCCTAATCAGCCTGCCTTTACGCAGGCCGGACTGGCCACGGTGGGATACTTGGAGAGGGACAACTGTACGCCCCCCTCCGAGGACGAGGTAAGCCTCGGCAATGACGAATTTGGCGTGCCTGAAGATCCAGTGGAACAAGTTCGCTTCAAGAGACAGCTCATGGCCATGGCAAGGAGCCTGCAAAGGAAGCAACAACAGCTTAAAGCTGACTAAGATTTGCTCGTGGACAGGTGGACCAAGGTCCTGGCCACCGAAAAATACAGACTCGATCGCCCCGACAAAGGGCACACACAGCACAACTGGCTACCTCAACCTAAGCATGAGAACCCAAGGCACATCACTACGGTCCAAGACAATACGAAGGATACACGAAGACGCATCCTCAAGCCTCGGTGCAATGGTCATAAACATCAAGTCAGGGAAGTTGGTGCCAAGTCCAGCAACTCCCAGTCCGGTCAGTGGACAAAGAACAGCTCAAGCCTATCCGGCCCAAGCCACATACTCGATCAACCATGCGAAATTCATGGTACTCCCAAAAGGACGACAAAGCATACCAATAAAGAATGTCGGATCCTCAAAGCAAAGCGGCCGGTCGTGTGCCGGAAACAATAAGGGGAGGAGTCCAACAAAGGCAAACTCAAAAGATCCTCTAGATCATAATAGCACGGCCGATCTCCCCCAACCACATCAACCACAGCAATTCAATTACAGTACCTCTAGACCTAGTAGTCCGGGGGCTCCATAACACCTAAAGCCCCCGCGGGTATGAAACCACAAATAGCATCTTCTAAAAGATGCCTGGTGCGAAGGCCAAGTTTTATTGGCCTGACACTCTAACGATTGTCTTCGGATCACCAAAAAATGCCACGCCAAAGAATAATTCTTCAGCACCTTCCCCTCATACGGTAATTTACCATAGGCTAACGGGATGAACCACGTTGACTAGATTCCACGCTGTAAACCATTAGGCCAACACCGTGTGATATAATCACACCTATGGGCAAGACCGAACCCCGTCCTTAGAGCGGAAATCATACAGCTGCCGGAGCAGCGAATCGTGCATGCCTATAAAAATTTTGATAAGACAGCCAACTATCCGGACACCAACTGAGGAGTCCGCGCTACTTGACGGTATAACAACTAGGTTAACCAGAGTCCGATCAGGACCCTCGGATCAACCACAAGAAGACGTTCAGCTGCCTCCAGGTATTTTCCTGTACAAACTAACTTTGACGCAGAACAGGATTGGCGACGTGGAATCGGCCCGGACACACAAGGGCAGGAACATGCACGTGAACCCCCACAACGAAGGTAGGCCGGATTCACTTCAGATCCACTCACAGCCCCCTCCAGTCCGGCCATCACAGGTTCTGCCAAAAACGCCTCTTTTTATAATCATAAATCATACTCATATGCATAGACATATCATCCTACTACAATGCATAGACTTAAATAACACTTATCGGCCGTCATTTCTCATCGACACCTCGTGTCACGCCCAATTATGCCAGGGGCTTCACAGTACGGCAATAAAGTCCGACCACCTTTTTGGTCGCTCGGCCCCCCGAACTTATAGCACTATATGCATCAGCTCTGAATCATGTCTTGGGTCATTGGTTGGATTTGCCCGGCTCCCATGTTTTGGTACCTTACGTTCCGCCCCATTGGCTAAGGTAGCGCTGGGAGAACTACTGCGATTGTGTCCCGGTTCTGCCGGACGAGCACCTCAGTAGAGAAAGCCGAAAACCGACTGTCATAATACAGCGAGAGCTGGTCAGTTGTTCGAGAGGTTGTAAAATCCTTAAAGATTTATTCCGCATAACGCCATTATAAATGCAGAGTGGGACGGATCGGTCTTTCGATAAGGCGCCAGTAGAGCCCCTAGTTCGGCCTTCCGAACACTAGGGGCTGCGCCGACCATACTCGAATTCCTATGGCTAAGTGAGAGTGGTAAAGCCCTATAGTCCGATTACCTGGTTCGTGGTGAGGAACACCTCCTTAAAAGGACCCAGCCATGGGATAAATAGTGTTCAGGTATGTCCCGAACACCCTCGTATTTCTTTCGTGGGGGCAGAAGCCGACGACTGGCCAACTCTCAGGATTTACATACACAAAATAGCCGCACAGGAATAACAAATGTTCAAACAAAGGCGAAGTATCCAATGAAAATGGCTTTTCAGTGAAAATCTGAAAATTTCTATGTTAGCCATCAGATCTATAATGGACGCCATAGATTAAAGGTGGGATTCCTAAGCGTCCACTTAAATGCAATTAGCAGATAACCCCCTAATTTATCCATCATCAAGCAGTAAAAATTCTTTCTGAGTATCCCTTGGATCGGTTCACGTTCCAATCTACGTCACGATGGAGAATCGTGTTCCGGCGGCCACTAGTCCTTGCCCTCCGCCGGCAGCAACAGGCCCTCTGTCGGCATCTCCTCCTGTGGCAACTCGAGCCATGTCGTTCCCTCCTCCGGCAACAACGGGCCCTTCCTCGGTGGCGACTCGAGCCATGCTCTTCCCTTCGTCTGCCGTGACTGGCATCTGTTATCTGCTGCTCACCCTCGTCCAATTACGTCTCAACCTTCAAATTACTCAACGTCAGCGCTCATTATCGTTCGTGCGAACCTTATGTCCCCTGGCCATGTAGTGTAGAGATTAACCTAACACTAGCTCCAGAGTTTACGACCACCACATTAATCAATTGACATGGCTAGTTGCTTATTTGGAACTACAAGTTCGTGTGTTACATGATTTCTGAATGAGCATTCTGTAGCTTTTGCAAAACTTTACAAAGATGTTAATTTATGGGTTTTGTGCCAACATTTTATGAAGCTGAAACTGTGCATGGAATTCGAAGTTGTGTATTCGGATTTTTCAATTTTTTCATCACCACCGAACAGTAATCCTCAAAAACTACAGGGGAGTTGCTCAGCACTAACAGATTAACAAATATCAGTGCACAAGCTTCAGCATTTGCATGTACAATTCTTCAGAGAAACAGAGGTTGAGTTGAACATTTCGTGAGAGAAATTGGATCACTAAGGTACAATTCTTCAGAGAACAGAGACTGCACTAATATTTCATCAGAGAAATTGGATCACTGAGGTACAATTCTTCAGAGAACTAAATAGCATGGGGGCAGCCCGCGTCCGCCGTGTTGCCGCTCAAGGTCGACGCATGCGGATGCCACTGTGATGGACGCGGCTACCTGCAGGTCACCCCCATCGTCACCCGGCGCATCAGCTTGGTGGCCCTGGTAGCACGGTGCTTCTCTACTTCATCCCCATGGCCGGTGCGGCCGGCATACGCATCACCTACGCAGTTCCCGTCCCCTCACACGGTCTGCGTCGTTGGTGAAGCTGCCTGTTCGGACGCCACGGATATCCTTGTCTTCCCCGCGGAGGCGTTCTCGCCTCGGCTCCTCGGGAGTCCTACCGACAGTGAGACGGAGCTCTGACGTGGTGCGTCCCCGTGTCTCCGTCAGTTGTGGTCGCCGTGCCTAGGGTCTTGCCGCCGCAAGAAGTCTCGGAGCCGCCGAGGCGTTCCCGGCGGCAGCATCCCGTGGACGTGGGAGAGTTAGGTCGGAGTTGGGTAAGGCAATCCTCAACGATTTTGGCTAATCATTACGAGAATAGGGGGTTATTTGTTAATCTCTTTTAAGTGGATGCTCAGGGATCCCACCTTTGATCCATGGCGTCCATTATAGATCTGATGGCTCACATACGAATTTTTAGATTTTCATTGAAAAGACATTTTCACTGGATACTTCGCCTCAAACAAAACAGGCAATAAATAATAAAAGTGTCATTATCCCATATTACAAAGAACGGCACGAATGCCTTCAGGGAAATATAATGTCTTTAGTACACTTATCCGCCACAAGGCGGGCTCCCTTCAGTACACCTTCATAGTACAGCTCGGGCTTGCGGTGCTCCTTACCCTCTGGCGGCCCCTCAGTCATCAGCTTCTCCGCGTCAAGCTTCCCCCAATGCACTTTGGCACGGGCAAACGCCATGCGCGCACCCTCTATACAGACCGATCGCTTAACATCATCAAGCCGAGGAGAGGCGCACACAATCTGCTTCACGAGTCCAAAGTAACTGGTTCGAATTGGCTCCGCGGGCCACAACCGGACAACCAAGTCCTTCATGGCTAGTTCGGTCACCTGGTGTAGTTCGACCAGCTGCTTCAGCTGATCGATAAAGGGCACCGGATAGTTCGGTGCCAAATACTGCGACCAGAAATCCCTCTCCACAGACTTCTTCTCCTCGGTACAGTAGAATTGGGCGGCATCTGATATGCTGTGAGGCAGATCCACAAACGCCCCTGGAAAAACAAGAATTTGGCTTGTCGCTTAGAGTTCTTCCCACTATGATGTAAAAATGGCCCTGAATAAAAAAGGCCTTACCAGCCGCAACCTTCCGAGCCTCCTAAATGTCTCGCACAGCACCTCGGGCTTCTTCCCGAGCATCTTCCGTGGCTTGGAGGGCTTGGGCGAGTTCGGATTCTTTCCCTATTAGACTCTGCTCCAAGCCCTCATTTTTCTTCACAGCCTCCTAGAGCTCTCGCTCAGCTGCGATGACCCTGGCCTCGTGTTTCTCACAAAGCGCCTGTTCGACGGCAGCCTTCTCATTGGCATCAGCCACAGCCTTCATTAGTGCCTCATATTCGGCACTCGCTCCTAGAGCATACAATACAAATACTTTTCACTAGGCACAATTACTCATTCGTGCCAAATTCAAGACAATGTTTTCAACATACCTTGCTTGTCTTCCAATTGTTTCTTCACACGGCCAAGTTCCTCCTCGACCCATTCCAGGCTCTGCTTCAGTCCGGAAACTTCCACATCATGAGTGGTCGTCTTCTCTGCAGACGCCTATTTTCACACAAAGGGGTATACGTCATTAATAAAGGCTCCTGCAAAAGCAGAGGATTTGATCCCCTGCCCAGCTCTCTCTACTTCGCCGGACAGTGTATCAGGGGCTACTACTCATATTATGACGATTCCTCAAAGGTTTCTTAGAAAACATACCTCAAAGGCCTTTATAAGGCCAAGGCAGGAGTCATTCAGCCCGCTCTCGGCGGACTGAATCTTTTCAACCACCGCACCCATGAGAGTCCGATGTTCATCGATGATAGACGCGTTCTTTAACGTTGTCGATAGACCGCCTGGCAGCCCTACTTGGACAGAGGTTTCCGGTGCAGTAGGCAAGCCTCCCACCGTTGAAGGTGGTTGCTCGCCCGATCCTAGAGCCTTAGAGGTCTCCAGGACCTTGTCCGGCTGTGGGCCAAACCCAAGATCGCCCCCGCCGTCGACACACTTGGGGGCCATCGCTCCCGTGTGCCGGCTCCAGAGGTATGCCCCCCTGGTCCGGGTCCCGGTGAGCCGACACCTCAGTGTCGTGCCTGGACTTTGGGGATGGGGCCTTTGGAGGCATCTCGCTTGCCAAGGCGTCTGAGCTCAGTGAATCCTCCGATGAGGATTGTCCGGCACATGACCTCGCCGGGCTGTACGAAATATGGCGACAGTTAAAACTACTATACCCAAACAAACCCAGGACGCATATGCGTGTTCGGATTCCGTATACTTACGACTTTTCCAGGGGCTGGGCCCTGCGATCCCACTCTGGGCTGCTATCGGCGGCCGTGGTGGATGCCTCTGGGAGGGACCCTTTCCCCCTCTTGGGCGATTTGGCCTCCAGGGATGAGGAGGCCGTCCTTTTCTTCCCACCTCCAGAGTGAGGCTCGTCCTCCTCTGCTTCCTCCTCTTCGTCTTCGGAAGAAGGAGCGTCGCTGGAGTCTTCGGATTTTGTGTCCGAAGCCTCGCGGCGACGGAGGCCACTCTGGGTCTTTTTGACCTTCTTGGAGGCCTCTTTCTTCGGCGCCTCGTAAGGCGCTGGGACCAGCATCTTTGTCAGAAGAGGTCCGGCCGGTTCCTCCGGCAGCGGGACCGGACAATGTATCCGCTCCACCTTTTTTATCCATCCCTGGGGTTGTGATAAAATGTCTCCCTCAGGACATGCCAACCAAAGCATGGATGGACAGAGCATAGCAATAACTTACCGGGCTTGCAGAATGGGACAATTGATACCCATGGTCCTCGGAGGAGCCCGGCCATGATTTGCCGGACTTAAAGAGCACCTTCCAGATATCCTTGTGGGAGGAATCATAGAGCTCCCGAAGGGTCTGGTCCTCGGTTGGGTCGTACTCCCACAAATTGCAGGCTCGACGCTGGCAAGGGAGAACCAGGCGAACTGGCATCACCTGGACTACGTTGACAAGCTTGACGTCCTTGTCAACCACACTCTGAACGGGCGTCTGGAGCAGCGACAGCTCATCAGACGAGGACCAGTTTGGGCCCTTCTTGGGCCGGGACGTGAGCCGCAGTGGGGCTCTGGATCTGAACTCTAGAGCTGCAGCCCACTTTTTGCCGCGTGGTTCGGTGATATAGAACCACTGCTGCTGCCACTCCTTGACGGAGTCGTTGAAGGCACCCGTCAGCCAAACGACCTTGGGCATCTTGCTCACTATGGTGCCGCTGCACTCGGCGTGCTCGCCACTCACCACCTTGGGCTTCACATTGAAATCTTCAGCCACAAGCCGAAGTGAGGTGAAATCCGGAGAAAAGCCTCGCGCACGACGATGAACGTTGAGATATTGAGGAAAGAATTGGGGGAAAGATCATGAAAATCAATCCCATAGTAATACATGACTCCACGAACAAATGGGTGAAGGGGAAACCCGAGCCCGCGGAAGAAATGGGGAAGGAACATGACTCTCTCGTCAGGCTCCAAAGTAGGGACGACCTGCCGGTGGGAGACGATGGCCGATCTTCTTGGCCAGATACCCGGCCTCCCGGAGCCTCTTGATATCCTTCTCCTGGACAATAGAGGCCATCCATCGGCCTCCTGCTCTGGATCCGGACATTTTTGGAAAACCTTTCTTCGATGGGAAAGAAGAATGCTTGGGCGTTAGGGCTCAAACAGAGGGGAATGGGCTAGCGGAAGGAGAAGGCGTGGGTAAAGAGGAAGAGACCTTATCTCTTTATAGAGATGGTAAAAGCTTTTGCGCCTCCCCACTTGCCTGGTGGAACCCGCTCTCTCCCCGCTCACCACGATTAGCGGTGCGGTTGGATTGCCCATACCCGTATTGATGAGAATACCGTAATAAGGGGACACGATCTCTGCTTTAACAAGACGTGTCAAGGAAACTGCCTCGCAATATGCGCTGTGGCTGGTTGTGGGAAAACGACCCGACCGTAATGACACGTTTTGTTGTCTAAAAACATTGTCAGCAGATTGCATTTGTGAAATATCAATCTCTCTACGGTGGTATATGAAGATCATTTTGCAGATCCGGACACGGTTTAAGTGTTCGATAATAACTTTAGAGTATTCGGAGAAGGAACCCGCCTTGCAATGCCGAAGACAAGATTGCGCTCCGGACAAATTGTCATTGAAGCCTGGTTCAGGGGATACTGAGGGAGTCCTGGATTAGGGGGTATCCGGACAGCTGGACTATATACATCGTCCGGACTATTGAAGAGTGAAGATACAAGACTCAAGACTCCGACCCGTGTCCGAATGGGACTCTCCTTTGCGTGGAAGACAAGCTTGGTGATCCAGATATTGTATTTCCTTCCTTGTAACCGACCCATGTAAACCCTAGCCCTCTCTGGTGTCTATATAAACCGGAGAGGTTGGTCCTAGAAGGCCGATCACAATTACAATCATAATCATCATAGGCTAGCTCTTAGGGTTTAGCCTCTACGATCTCGTGGTAGATCTACTCTTGTACTACTCATATCGTCAATATTAGTCAAGCAGGAAGTAGGGTTTTACCTCCATCGAGAGGGCCCGAACCTGGGTAAACATTGTGTCCCTTGCTTCCTATTATCATCAGCCTAAGACGCACAGATCGGGACCCCCTACCCGAGATCCGCCGGTTTTGACACCGACAGTAGGACTCCCCCTTTCCTAGTCCCACTAGGAGGGGGAAGGAAGGAGAGGGGGAGGAGAAGGAAAGAGGGGGCGCAACCCCTCCCCTAGTCCAATTCGGACTAGGCCCATGGGGGCGCGCGGCCAGCCCTCGTGGCTTCTTCTCTTTTTCCCTTAAAGCCCAGTAAGGCCCATATGTACTCCCGTATTCCCGTAACTCCACCGGTTCTCCGGAAAATACCCGAATCACTCGGAACATTTCCGATGTCCGAATATAGTCGTCCAATATATCGATCTTTACATCTCAACCATTTTGAGACTCCTCGTCATGTCCCCGATCTCATCTGGGACTCCGAACTACCTTCGGTACATCAAAACACATAACTCATAATATAAATCATCACCGAACTTTAAGCGTGCGGACCCTACGGGTTCGAGAACTATGTAGACATGAACGAGGCACGTCTCCGGTCAATAACCAATAGCAGAACCTGGATGCTCATATTGGCTCCCACATATTCTACGAAGATCTTTATCGGTCAAACCGCATAACAACATACTTGTCCTTTTGTCATCGGTATGTTACTTGCCCGAGGTTCGATCGTCGGTATCTCAATACCTAGTTCAGTCTCGTTATCGGCAAGTCTCTTTACTCGTTATGTAATGCATCATCCCGCAACTAACTCATTAGTCACATTGCTTGCAAGGATTATAGTGATGTGCATTACCGAGAGGGCCCAGAGATACCTATTCGACAATCGGAGTGACAAATCCTAATCTCGAAATAAGCCAATTCAACAAGTACCTTCGGGGACACCTGTAGAGCACCTTTATAATCACCCAGTTACGTTGTGACATTTGGTAGCACACAAAGTGTTCCTCTGGTAAACGGGAGTTGCATAATCTTATAGTCATAGGAACATGTATAAGTCATGAAGAAAGCAATAGCAACATACTAAATGATCAAGTGCTAAGCTAACGAAATGGGTCAAGTCAATCACATCATTCTTCTAATGATGTGATCCCGTTAATCAAATGACAACTCATGTCTATGGTTAAGAAACTTAACCATCTTAGATTAATGAGCTAGTCAAGTAGAGGCATACTAGTGACACTTTGTTTGTCTATGTATTCACACATGTACTAAGTTTCCGATTAATATAATTCTAGCATGAATAATAAACATTTATCATGAAATAAGGAAATAAGAACATTCTCTAACCTAGACAAGTTGTCTGCAACGGGGTTCTCAGCTCCCTTTCTATCAATAATATGGAAATCAAATTCTTGTAGCAAGAGAACCCATCTAATAAGTCTAGGTTTAGCATCTTTCTTTTCCATAAGATATTTAATAGCAGCATGATAAGTGTGAACAGTTACTTTAGAATCAACAATATAAGGTCTAAACTTATCACATGCAAATACGACTGCTAAAAATTCTTTTTCAGTAGTAGCATAATTTCTCTGGGCACTGTCTAGAGTTTTACTAGCATATTGAATTACATTTAGTTTCTTATCAACTCTTTGTCCTAGAACAGCACCTAGAGCATAATCACTAGCATCACACATAATTTCAAATGGTAAATTCCAATCAGGTGGCTGAACAATAGGTGCAGAAATCAAAGCTTTCTTAAGTATTTCAAATGCTTCTGCACAATCATCATCGAAGACAAAAGGAATATCTTTTTGTAAGAGATTAGTCAGAGGCCTAGAAATTTTAGAGAAGTGACCTCCTATAAAAACTGGCAGGACCAAGGAAACTTCTTATACCTTTGATGTCCTTAGGATACGGCATCTTTTCAATAGCATCAACTTTAACTTTATCAACTTCAATACCTCTGTCAGAAATTTTATGCCCCAAGACAATGCCTTCATTAACCATAAAGTGGCACTTCTCCCAATTCAAGACAAGACAAGTATCTTCGCATCTCTGCAAAACTCGATCAAGGTTGCTCAAGCAATCATCAAAAGAAGATCCATAAACAGAGAAATCATCCATGAAAACCTCACAAATATTTTCACAAAAGTCAAAGTACATAGCCATCATGTGTCACGCCCAATATGCGACCCTATCCTAAAGGAACTCAAAGGTCCCACCAAGGATAGAAGCGCATATCGGAGATGCTTTTGCAAGGTGGATATCATTACATCGTACCATTACATAATAGTTGGGGATACATACAAGAGGCATACAATGCCACACGAATACAACATCATACATAAGAGCATCATCCGACTACGGATGAAACACAAACAGAAACTCAAACGACATCCACCCTACTAGCCCGGGCTGCCGACCTGGAACCTATCCCCTGATCGAAGAAGAAGCAGAAGAAGAACTCCAAAACAAGTAACATTGCTCTCGCATCAAGATCATCGCATAATCTGTACCTGCAAATGTTGTTGTAGTAATCTGTGAACCACGAGGACTCAGCAATCCCATTACCATGGGTATCAAGACTAGCAAAGCTAAATGGGTAAGGAAGGGGTAAAGTGGTGATGTTGCAGCAGCGACTAAGCAAGTATGGAGGCTAACATACGCAAATAAGAGCGAGAAGAGAAGCAATGCAACGGTCGTGAAGCTAGCAATGATCAAGAAGTGATCCTGAAACTACCTACGTCAAACATAACCCAAAACCGTGTTCACTTCCCGGACTCCGCCGAAAAGAGGCCATCACGGCTACACACGCGGTTGATGCGTTTTAATTAGAATCTGGTGTCAAGTTATCTACAACCGGATATTAACAAATTCCCATCTGCCACATAACCACGGGTACGGCTCTCGAAAGTTTATACCCTGCAGGGGTGTCCCAACTTAGCCCATCACAAGCTCTCACGGTCAACAAAGGATATTCCTTCTCCTAGGAAGACCCGATCAGTCTCAGAATCCCGGTTTACAAGACATTTCGACAATGGTAAAACAAAACCAGCAAAGCCGCCCGAATGTGCCGGCAAATCCTGATAGGAGCTGCACATATCTCGTTCTCAGGGCACACCGGATTGTCCAAACTTCCGGTAGGCCATCCCAGAGTTGCCCTTAGTGAGCACCGGCGGCTGACAGGTTGGACCAACACTCACGACGAGCACTGGCCCGGGGGGGTAAAAATAAGATGACCCTCGGGAGTGCAACTCCCAGGGAAAAAGGGCTAGGTGAGGCAAATGTAAAACCAAGGTTTGGCCTTGCTGGAGGAGTTTTATTCAAAGCGAACTGTCAAGGGGGTCCCATAAATCACCCAACCGCGTAAGGAACGCAAAATCAAGGAACATAACACCGGTATGACCAAAACTAGGGCGGCAAGAGTGGAACAAAACACCAGGCATAAGGCCGAGCCTTCCACCCTTTACCAAGTATATAGATGCATTAATTAAATAAGAGATATTGTGATATCCCAACATAATCCTGTCCACCATGGAGCAATCTTCAACTTCACCTGCAACTAACAACGCTATAAGAGGGTCTGAGCAAAAGCGGTAACATAGCCAAGCAACGGTTTGCTAGGAAGGGTGAAAAGGTTAGAGGCTGACATGGCAATTTGGGGAGGCTTGAAGAACAAGTGATAGGAAGCGCAGCATACCGATAGAACGAAGCAACTAGCATAGCAATGATAGTAATGAGATCCAAGGTGACGGTCATCTTGCCTAAAATCCCGCTAGGAAGAATAATGAGTCCATGAAAAAGATGAAGCCACGAAGATGAACCAAGTGTAGACGAACGAATCCTCACGATCGCAACGAAAACAGGAACTAACGAGAAGGAGCACAACCAGAAAGAAGCAAACACCAAGGTAAACACACAACACATAAACAAGACAAGATGCACAACCAAGAATGATGCATGACAAGATTAAATGTTGTTAACATGGCAAGAGGTGAAGCATAACAAAACTACCTATCTAAACAAGTTTAAATGAGGCCGGAACAACAAACAACAATTCCGGTAAGTCCTCATATGCAAATTTCGAAATTACTCCAGATCTGAATAAACCTTATGTTCAAGTTGTTAAACAGAAAGTTGAGATTCACCGAGATGATCTACACGAGATTCTAGTCAAGTTACATATAAAGTTCAATTAATTTGGACCTACGGCCTAGAAGATATCAAAACAAGTTAACATGGCATTGATGCAAAATGCATACAAACATCAAGCAAACACTCTCAAAACATGGATGCAACATGATAATATGAAGCTTCATGCAAATCAAGCAAGTTTTATATAGAGCACACTCAAAACGGAGCAACGGTTCAACACATACACTCTATACAAGTTTAAAGGACATGCTATCCAAAACAGCAACTAGGCATCTAGCAAGGATCAAAACAATAGGCTACAACACCTCAACCCAACAATAAAAGGCATGTACAAGATGTACAGGTAAAGCATGACAAAACATTAACACTGAGCTATCTCCAGAAAACATTATAACATGCTCAAAAGGACATGGCAAGATTGCAAATAATAACAGTTTACAGACTTAGCTGAAATAACATCAGGTTGCAGTGTTTAGAGCTATCAAACAGAATGTTACAAGAACTTAACATGGCAAACAAAGGCATGGCATGTTAATACTAAATACAAAGAACAAAACTCCCTTACTGAACTTGTTCCAAAGATCAACAGAAAAGATGGTAGCATCAATGCAAACATAGCAAGTGATATGACAGATTCAGACATGGCAGGAACAACGATAAGCTGACCAACAGTAATATGACATGGCATGGCATGTTGGTGAGCTTGTAACACTCACCACAGAGCAATACATGGCATGACAAGCTGACCAACAGTAATATGACATATTGAGGAAGCTAAGCATGGCAAGAGCAAGTTCATAGGATGCATGGAGCACTAGCAAAGCTCATGGTAAAACTGAACTGTTAACAGGCTGACAGCAACATTATTTAGCAATTTGAGAGCAAGATTACAACAAGCTACAGTAGGATATAAATGCAACCAGGGGCATGTATGGATAGATCATGACATGTATAACAAAACATCCTTAGTGAACATCTCCCAATTATGAATAGAATGACTTGTAGCAGCAGGTTTACATAGCATCATGATATAGCAGTTTCAGACTAGCAAAACAGTAACAGCAAGTACCCTCCTTCACAAGCTTGATGCACTCACTACAAGGCACACAAAAATACATGGATTGCACCACTGTAAAGATAGCATGATGAAGCGCAAAACTCATGTAGACATCTATCTCATAAGATGCACACACAAAATGCAATAAAAAGACAAATCACCAAGTTCTGTTAACAGACAGCAGTTAACATCATATAGCACTCTAGCAACGATTATTAGGGAATCAAGATGGACTCAAACAAGCATGGCACAATGGAACAAAATGAAGAGCATCTCATGGTGAGCATTTTGATATCTTATATGCATGAATCAGAGCACCGATCATGAAGTTATGGCATGATGAAGGAGGCACCGGAATGCAAAATTATGGGGACTTGGAAGGAAAACGGAGTCAACCTCGTCTGGATCTGTATCTGGCGCAGAAAACGAGGTGCGCCGGAGGGCAGGGGAGGTGGCCGGCGTCGATGGGGGCTCACGGAGCACGGGGGAGCTGGAGTCCGCGGCGGCCTACTCCGGTGGCAGCGCTCGGGGCGGCGGCCGCGGGCAGCCGAGGGGGCAGAGGTGAGGAGGGAGGCGCGGGGCGGCGGCGACCAGACATGGAGGGCCGGCGCGGGGTCGGCGCAGAGGCCGGCGAGGAGGTGGTGGCGGGGCTGGCGAGGAGGCGGTGGCCGCGGGCGAGGAAGAACGGCGGCGGGGCGGCAACCGGCGGCGGAGCTGGGCGGCGCTGGCAGGAGCCCGAGCGGCGGCGGCGCGGTGAACCGGGCCGGGGGGCCGGATCTGGGCCTCCCGGACCCGCGCGGTGGAGGGGGAACGGCGGCGGTGAAGTGGCAGGCGGGGGTTGGCTCGGGGCGGCGGCGCTGCTGAGGTGGCGTCCCCCGATTGGCCGAGCGACATGGCTAGGCGGCGGTGGACGCGTCCGGCTGCATCGTGGACACGTTCGGCTGTGCGAGGAGCTGTGGAGGGGCGCGGAAATCAAGGAAATGGACTAGGGTTTGCTGATATTAGGAAGGGGGAGACGTTTATATAGGTAGGGGGAGCTAGGGGAGTCCAAAAGAGGAGCGGTTTTCGCCCACACGATCGTGATCGAACGACCGAGAGCATGGAGGGGGTTTGGATGGGCTCATGGGCTGTGGTGAAGAGGGGCTGGGATGCAAAGAGGGAGGGGTTTCGGGCTACGCGGTTAACCGTTGGGGCATCAAACGACCTCTAAACGGAACGAAATTTGACGGGCGGTCTACCGGTGATAAACCAAGGCCACTCGGCAAATCTCGGCCCATTGCGAGAACATTTTTATCCTGCTCACGAAACAAGGTCTAAGAGGGGCGACGGGCACGCGCGAGAGGACTGGACTCCAAACGGACGACGGAGAAAACCGGGGGAACCCGAACGGATGCAAGTTTTGAAAAACATGCGGATGAAATGAAGATGATGACATGGCAAAATGCAACACGCAAGCAAGTAACATGGCAACGACGACGAATAACTGGAAGACACCTGGTACATCGGATCCGGGGCATTACATCATGCATCTTTGAAAGGTAGCAGGTGCATTACATAAACCAAAAGGCATACGTCTATAAGCAAAAGTACCGAAAGGGCAGGTAAAAATGGTCTTTTCTTGATCCTCTGCTGACACAGGTATTTGAGAGAAACCAGAGTAACCATCTAGAAAGCAAAAATGTGTATGTTTAGACAATCTTTCTAGCATTTGATCAATAAAAGGTAGAGGTTAATGATCCTTTTTAGTAGCTTTATTTAATTTGCAGAAATCAATTACCATCCTATAACCTGTAACAATTCTTTGTGGGATCAATTCATCTTTATCGTTAGGAACGACAGTAATGCCTCCCTTCTTAGGGGCACAATGGACAGGACTTACCCACTGACTATCAACAACGGGATAAATTATACCTGCCTCCAGGAGATTTAGTATTTCCTTTCTTTCCACTTCTTTCATCTTAGGATTTAACCGTCATTGGTGATCAATAACCAGTTTGGCGTCTTTCTCCAATTTTATTTTGTGTTGACATAAAGTGGTACTAATGCCCTTAAGATCATCAAGAGTATATCCAATAGAAGCATGGTGCTTCTTCAGAGTTTTCAATAACTTCTCATCTTCCTGCTCTGAAAGGTTAGCACTAATAATAATAGGATATATCTTCTTTTCATCAAGATAAGCATATTTAAGAGTATGAGGTAATGGTTTAAGCTCAAACACGGGATCACCCTTGGGTGGAGGAGGATCCCCTAGGATTTCAACGGGCAAGTTGTGTTTCAAAATAGGTCCCTGTTTAAAGAATACTTCATCTATCTCCCTTCTTTCATTCATAAACATATCATTTTCATGGTCTAGCAAATATTGTTCTAAAGGATCATTAGGAGGCACAGCAATAGAAGCAACACAAATAATTTCATCCTTACTAGGCAATTCTTTATCATGGGGTTGTCTATGAAATTTAGCAAAATTGAACTCATGAGACAATCCCCCAAACCAATAGTAACAATATCCTTTTTGCAATCTATCTTAGCATTAACAGTATTCAAGAAGGGTCTACCAAATATGATGGGACAAAAGCTATCTTGTGGGGAACCAAGAACAAGAAAATCAGAAGGATATTTGACTTTCCCACACAAGACTTCAACATCTCTAACAATCCCAACCGGTGAAATAGTATCTCTATTGGCAAGCTGAATTGTAATATCTATTTCTTCTATCTCAGCAGCTGCAATATCATGCATAATTTCTTTATATAAGCAATGAGGTATTGCACTAGCACTAGCACCCATATCACATAAGCCATGATAACAATGATCTCCTACTTTAACAGAAATAATAGGCATGCCTACAATAGGTCTATGTTTATTCTTAGTATCTGGTCTAGCAATTCTAGCAGCTTCATCACAGAAGTAAATAACATGCCCATCAATATTATCAGCCAAGAGATCTTTAACCATAGCAATACTAGGTTCAACTTTAATTTGCTCAGGTGGTGTAGGTGTTCTAGTATTACTCTTACGAACCACACTTGAAGCTTTAGCATGATCCTTTATCCTAACAGGGAAAGGTGGTTTCTCAATATAAGTAGCAGGAACAATAGGATCATTATAAGTGATAGTCTTTTCTTCAACTTTAATAGGTGCAACTACTTTTACTTCAGTGGGAGGATTATATTTAAACCACTTCTCCTTAGGGAGGTCAACATGAGTAGCAAATAATTCATAGAAAGAAGCTACTATCTCAAAGTCAAGTCCATATTTAGTGCTAAATTCACGAAAAGCATCGGTATCCATAAAAGATTTAACACAATCAGACTTAGGTGTCATACCTGACTCCTTACCTTCGTCGAGAACCCAATCTCCAGAGTTGCATTTCTTTCCAATAAATCCCATTTGAATTCAATAGTATTCATCATAAAGGAACCAGTACAAGAAGTATCGAGCATGGAGCGATTGTTGAGAGGAAGCCGAGCATAAAATTTTGAATAATCATTTCTATTGGGAACTCATGATTGGGGCATAATATAACATTGACTTAAGCCTCCCCCAAGCTTGAGCGATGATTTCTCCTTCGCGAGGCCAAAAATTATATATATAATTACGATCACGATGAACAAGATGCATAGGATTAAACTTTTGGTGAAATTCGGTTGTAGTTCCATGATCCCATATCATCACATAGCCTATACCATACCAATGCCTCTCCCTTCAAAGATAAAGGGAAGACCTTCTTCTTGATAACATTGTTGGGCATACCTGCAAGCGTAAATAATCCACAAACTTCATCCACATAGATTAGGTGTAAATCGGGATGCAATGTTCCATCTCCTGTAAAGGTATTAGCTAGCAGTTTCTCTATCATACCCGAAGGAATTTCGAAGTAAACATTTTCAGTAGGTTCAGTAGGTTGAGGAGCAACTCTTTGCTCTACTAGTTGGGGTGAAGATACCCCGAACAAGCCCCACAAAGGATTATGTTCCATAGTAACAAGTGACAGTAAATTTCAGCACACTATATAAATTTTTCCTTACCAAGTTCCACTCACCAAAGGCGCTTGACTCGCCGGCAACGGTGCCAGAAAAGAGTCTTGATGACCCACAAGTGTAGGGGCTCTATCGTAGTCCTTTTGATAAGTAAGAGTGTCGAACCCAACAAGGAGCAGAAGGAAATGACAAGTGGTTTTCAGTAAGGTATTCTCTGCAAGCACTGAAATTTTCGGTAACAGATAGTTTTGTGATAAGGTAATTTAACGGGTGACAAGTAACAAAAGTAAGAAGAGTGCAGCAAGGTGGCCCAATCCTTTTTGTATAAAAGGACAAGCCTGCACAATTTCTTATAATGAGAAGAACGCTCCCGAGGACACATGGGAATTATCGTCAAGCTAGTTTTCGTCACGCTCATATGATTCGCGTTCATGACTTTGATAATTTGATATGTGGGTGGACCGGTGCTTGGGTACTGCCCTTTCTTGGACAAGCATCCCACTTATTATTAACCCCTATCGCAAGCATCTGCAACTACAAAAGAAGTATTAAGGTAAACCTAACCATAGCATGAAACATATGGATCCAAATCATCCCCTTACGAAGCAACGCATAAACTAGGGTTTAAGCTTCTGTCACTCTAGCAACCCATCGTCTACTTATTACTTCCCAATGCATTCCTCTAGGCCCAAACAATGGTGAAGTGTCCTGTAGTCGACGTCCACATAACACCACTAGAGGAGAGACAACATACATCTCATCAAAATATCGAACGAATACCAAATTCACATGACTACTTATAGCAAGACTTCTCCCATGTCCTGAGGAACAAACGTAACTACTCACAAATCATATTCATGTTCATAATCAGAGGGGTATTAATATGCATTAAGGATCTGAACATATGATCTTCCACCGAATAAACCAACTAGCATCAACTACAAGGAGTAATCAACACTACTAGCAACCCACAAGTACCAATATGAGGTTTTGAGACAAAGATTGGATACAAGAGATGAACTAGGGTTTGAGAGGAGATGGTGCTGGTGAAGATGTTGATGGAGATTGGCCCCCTCCCGATGAGAGGATCGATGGTGATGACGATGGTGATGACGATGGTGATGATTTCCCCCTCCCGAAGGGAAGTTTCCCCGGCAGAACAGCTCCGCCTGAGCCCTAGATTGGTTCCGTCGAGGTTCCGCCTTGTGGCGGCGGTGTTTCGTCCCAAAAGCTTGCTTATGATTTTTTCCAGGGTAAAAGACTTCATATAGCAGAAGATGGTCACCGGAGGGCTGCCAGGGGGCCCACAAGGCAGGGGGTGCGCCCAGGGGGTAGGGCACGCCCCCCACCCTTGTGGCCAGGGTGTGGGCCCCCTCTGGTACATTCTTCGCCCAATATTTTTTTATTAATTCCAGAAATGACTTTCGTGGAGTTTCAGGACTTTTGGAGTTATGCAGAATAGGTCTCTAATATTTGCTCCTTTTCCAGCCCAGAATTCCAGCTGTCGGCATTCTCCCTCTTCATGTAAACCTTGTAAAATGAGAGAATAGGCATGAGTTTTGTGACATAACATGAAATAACAGTCCATAATGCAATAAATATTGATATAAAAGCATGATGCAAAATGGACGTATCACCTATTACTTCATGGCACGTGGTGCCAAGGGTACAACTCCGAAAGCCACTGAATGGATCATGGATAGTGGTTGCACCAACCACATGACTGGTGATCGAAGTCTTCTTATGGATTCAACCCTACGTCCATCTACTAAGAGCCACATCACATTCGCTGACACTGGTAAAAGCAAGGTATTGGGTCTTGATAGAGTTGTTATCTCAAAGGATCAGCACATAGATAAAGTGATACTTATTGAATCCCTTGGATACAACTTAATGTCTGTGTCAATGCTCTGTGATCTGAACATGATTGTGATATTTGGAAAATATCATTGTCTTGTGCTAACGGAATCTGACAAATCTTGTCAGGACCCCGACTCAATTCCACATCGATCTAGCATGTAACACCTCATATCACTTTGCGGCCTCACGCACGGTATCCCCACGGGTGTCGCCTTACCTTTGCCCTGGACCGTTTGCGCCTTTTGGCACACGTATATGATAGTGTCGCTAGCATCCATATGATAAGGAGCCCGGGCTGACATGGCTAGTCGTAAACCCAAAGTGGCCCAAACTTACAGGGACAGGCATCCATGACCCAGCATCGAACGTGTCGGTCATCAGCGAGTGAATCCAGGCTGTAGCACTGGGCTAGCAGGACTCCGGTGAACCGGGCTGTAGCGGGCTAACAGGACTCCGGTATTCATCGCGTGATATTTCCCCGAAGGGACAGACACAGGAACAAAGAAGGACACATGCCGGCCAGCCTAAGTGTTCCGGAGCAGTAGCAAGCTACCATGGCTCAGTGGAAGCACTAGGAGACATTTCCCGGTAAGAGAGGCTACTAAGGATAAACAACTAGATAGTCAGATCCCACACATACCAAGCATTTCAATAACATACACACAATATGCTCGATATGTGCAAATACAACATGGCATCACAACATGACTCTACAACTCAAGTATTTATTCAATAGGCTCAGAGGAGCGAGATATTACAAACATGGGTCTCACGACCCAGCATTCAGAGCATACAAGTCAAAGCACATGCGGAAGCTTAACATGTCTGAGTACAGACAACTACAAATGAAAAAGGCTAAGAAGCCTGACTAACTACCAGATCCTGCCGAGGGCACAAGATCGTAGCTGAGGTAACAAGCTAAACGTCGAAGTCCAAGCGGAACTACTAGCGAGACTGAAGTCTCTCTGCAAAAACATAAAATAGGCAAACGTGAGTACAAATGTACCCAGCAAGACTTACATCAGAACTATCTACATATGCATCATTGTCAACAAAGGGGATGGTGGAGTTTGACTGCAGCAAGCCAGCTTTGACTCGGTGGCTAACCTGAACTACGACTGCAATGTAACTCTTTTGAGGTGGCGCACACGAGTCCACATATTCACCATATCAATACACCACTATGGATCTGCTCCCGTCTCCCTACGAGAACGCCATCCATAGCACTCACGCTTATCTTGCGTATTTTAGAGTATCCACTTTCACTTGTCTATGAACTGTACAGGCAACCCAGAAGTCCTTTACCACGGACACGGCTATTCGAATAGATCATATTAACCTTGCAGGGGTGTACTTCTTCACACACGCTCTCGCCACTTACCGCCATGTACACCTCGTGTATCTCGGCAACCTTCAGGAGGAAGCCTGGCGAGCGAGTCGGCCACGACCTGACTAATCACACAAGTCTCTCGTCCTGGTTTATCACCTATTCGGGTTCCATCCGCAAGGAGATCCGGCCGGGGTGTCGCTCACGGCCCCAAACGATGTGAGCAGGGTTCCCAAGCCCACCATCCGGGTGCCACTTGGTACACCGTGCCACTGTGCCTAGTCTGTCCCAATCCCACCTGTACCGGGTGCCACTTGGTAGACTACTAACACTACCTACAAACACCAGAAACTAGTTGCAACTCCTGGACAGAGATCAAGTTGATTAATAAGTCGAGAGAGCTTGGAGTGCCCGGAGCCCAATGTGTGGTAGTAACTGTTCATGGATCACAAACACAGAACTCAGTTCCTAAGGACGGCTTCAATGAGACAACCCACCATGTACTCCTACATGGCCTCTCACCGCTACCTTTACCAAATCATGTTCACACACTTAGCTCACACTCAGTAGGACATGTTTACACACCTCCAATTCATCCCCGGTGAATCAGACCTGACTCAACTCTAAGCAGTAGTAGGCATGACAAACAAGCATGAATGAGTAGGCACAACAGGGCTCAAACAACTCCTACTCATGCTAGTGGGTTTCATCTATTTGCTGTGGCAATGACAGGTCATGCAGAGGATAAAGGGGTTCAACTACCGCAGCAAGTAACAGTTGTATCGTTGTTGTCCTAATGCCGTAAAATAGAGCAGGAGCGAGAAAGTGGGATTGTATCGGAATGAACAAGGGGGTTTTGCTTGCCTGGCACTTCTGAAGATAGTATAGTTCTTCATCGGTGTCATCGATCACATCGTCGGAACCATGTCTATCGAGAGGGGACAAACACCGGCAAACAAGGAAGAACACAATCAATGCAATGCACAATATGATGCATGATCATGACGTTGCAATATGCTGTGGTTTGAGCTAATGCAACTAGCAGCAAGTTCAATGAAGTTGGTTTGAATCCAAGATTCAAATTTAAACTCCATATGTTGATATTCAAATGCCATTTGTTTGATTTGTGCTAAACAGCAGATATAAGTTGTTCTGACATGCATGAAAATGGTACAGATGGATATATTGGATTTTTCTGATCATTTTTCATATATAATTATTTCATTTGGAGTTACGGTTGAATTTCTATGATTTTTAGAAGTTTATACTATTTTCTGGAATTTTCTGAATAAGAATAAATCCAGAAAATTGCATTACTACGTTAGCACTGCGTCATGCTGACCTCAGCAGGTCAACAGACCCGGTCCAGGTCAAACCTGACCAGTGGGGTCCACGGGTCAGTGATCCAGGGCTGGTTAGTGTCGCTGACAGGTGAGGCTGGGTCAACAGACACGTGAGCAGGTCAACTCTGACGTGTGGGGTCAGTCAACGTGTTACGTGGCCAGGTCAAACTGACTTGTGGGGCCCGTGGGGTTAGTTTAAACTAAACAGGAGCTAAACTAGGTTAATAAGGCAGTGGGGCCCCATGTCAGTGAGCCAGGGGGTTAGTTAGTGGGTCAATTAGCCACTAATGACGTGTCCACGTCAGCACTGCCGGCGATTAGTCGCCGGGACCTCAAGTCGCGGCGGAGTCCGCACGGCAGGCCACGGGGATGGCGGGCGAGGGCACCAGGAGGAAGCCCAGGCCCGTGCGCGTCTAGGGAAGGCCGTGGGGCCGTCGGGGATGGCCTGTTGCGACGGCGGCGGCGTGGTTAGCGGCGGCAGGAGCTTTGCCGTCCGTGCAACTACGGCCTAGAGGACGCGGAGAGGTCGGGGACGAGGGGGGGTCGAAGCGGGCGCTCACAGGGAAGCGGCAGGGGAGCTCAGGGGCTCGGGGACTCAAGGATGGCGACGCAACGGCAATGGCGATCCGGCGGCCGTGCGCGGAGAAGACGGTCGATGGCGTCGCTGCGGTTCGTCTGAGCTCGTGTGTTTCGACTTGGAGGAGAATCGGGTCGTCTCGGAGCTTGTGGGCAAGGAGGAGGGGAGATGAAGGGCTGGTGGCCACAGTGAACGACGACGGTCATATATAATTTATTTCATTTGGAGTTACGGTTGAATTTCTATGATTTTTAGAAGTTTATACTATTTTCTGGAATTTTCTGAATAAGAATAAATCCAGAAAAATGCATTACTGCATCAGCACTTCGTCATGGTGACCTCAGCAGGTCAACAGACCCGGTCCAGGTCAAACCTGACAAGTGAGGTCCACGGGTCAGTGACCCAGGGCTGGTTAGTGTCGCTGACAGGTGGGGCTGGGTCAACAGACACATCAGCAGGTCAACTATGACGTGTGCGGTCAGTCAACGTGTGACGTGGCGAGGTCAAACAGACTTGTGGGGCCCGTGGGGTTAGTTTAAACTAAACAGGAGCTAAACTAGGTTAATAAGGCAGTGGGGCCCCATGTCAGCGAGCCAGGGGGTTAGTTAGTGGGTCAATTAGCCACTAATGACGTGTCCATGTCAGCACTGCCAGCGATTAGTCGCCGGCGACCTCAAGTGGCAGCGGAGTCCGCACGGCAGGCCACGGGGATGGCGGGCGAGGGCACCAGGAGGAAGCCCAGGCCCGTGCGTGTCTAGGGAAGGCCGTGAGGCCGTCGGGGATGGCCTGTTGCGACGGCGGCGGCGCGGTTAGCGGCGGCCGAAGCTTTGGCGTCCATGCAACTACGGCCTAGAGGACGCGGAGAGGTCAGGGAGGAGGGGGGTCGAAGCGGGCGCTCACAGGGAAGCGGCAGCGGAGCTCAGGGGCTCGGGGACGCACGGACGGCGACGCAACGGCGATGGCGATCTGGCAGCCGTGCGCGGAGAAGACGGTCGATGGCGTCGCTGCGGTTCGTCTGAGCTCGTGTGCTTTGACTTGGAGGAGAATCGAGTCGTCCCGGAGCTCGTGGGCAAGGAGGAGGGGAGAGGAAGGGCCGGTGGCCACGGTGAACGACGACGGTGGCGACGGCCGCGTTCGGGTCTGCTCGGGAGAGGGGCTAGAGGGCGTGGGAGAGAGCAGAGAGTGAGAGGAAAGTGAGAGGGGGGGCCTCGGGCGTCTCCAGATGCGGATTAGGACGAAGGAGCGGCCTCCAGCGCGAAGCAGGAGGTGGCCGGTGTCGACGCGCGTGCGTCCAACACGCAGCTGCTTCGGGGCGAGGGGGGAGGAAGACGACAGAGGAGGCTGGTGGTGGGCTGGGCCGCAGGAGGGCCAGCACAGGAGCTCGGCCAGTTCTGCTGCAGGTAAGCGCCAGGTAACTTCTCTCTCTCTTCTTTCTATTTAGTTTTCTGTTTTCTATTTTTCTGCAACTGTTTTGGCTTTAGTAAAAATACTAAAGCATTCTATAAAATCCTGAAATAATTTGTGGACACTTCGTGGATTAATCCAGTGTCCCACATTTAGTTTCAGTATTATTTGAGCATTTTAAATATTTATAGTAATTAAATGCTCAAATCCAAATACATAATGATTTAGATCAAAAATCCAGAGATGGCCTAGAAATATATTCATCATTTTTGACAGAGGTTTTAACCTTTATCAGAAGTCATGAACATTTTCAAAGGCACTTTGGGTTCATTGAAAATTATTTTAGGTTGAACCTATTTGAATTTCATTTGGTGCTAGGGCTTGGATCAATCCCCATTTCAAGTTTCATGAAATTAAACATGATGCAAGCATTATGCAGCACCAGGCAGTACCAGAAGCTAGGGATGTGACAAATCTCTAGTCTTCGAAGGCTATTGAAGAGGTGATCTGTATATGGTAGATTTCTCAGCAGGACCACAGCTTGCCATATGTCTTCTAGAAAAGGCTTCAGAATGCTGGCTATGGCATCATCGGCTAGGACATGCGGGCATGAGGAGCCTGTACACTCTCGCGAAGAAGAAGCATATCATTGGCATCGAGGGCGTCAAGTTCAAGAAGGATCATCTATGTGGTGCCTGTGAAGCTGGAAAGATGACTAGAGCCAAGCATCCCTCGAAGACAATCATGACTACCTCATGCCCCTTTGAGCTGCTTCACATGGATCTATTTGGCCCTACTCACTACTCTACACTTACTACCACCGCATGTCTCTATGGCTTCATCATTGTTGATGATTACTCAAGATACACCTGGGTGCACATAATTCTCTATAGGACTGAAGTGCAGGATGTCTTCAGACGCTTCACAAATCGGGCCATGATGAATTATGGCATCAAGATCAAGCACATCTGGAGTGACAATGGCACTGAGTTCAAGAACGCTAGCCACTACATTTATCTTGATACTTTGGGCATCACACATGAGTTCTCTGCTCCTTAGACGCCTCAGCAGAATGGCATCATGGAGCGCAAGAACATAACACTCATTGAGATGGCTCGAACGATGCTCGATGAGTACAAGACTCCAAGAAAATTCTGGCTTGTAGCCATTGATACTGCAAGCCACATCATCAACTGAGTATATCTTCACAAGTTCTTCAAGAAGACATATTATGAACTTCTGACTGGTAAGAAGCCAAATGTCAGTTACTTCAAAGTCTTTGGTGCTAGGTGCTGGATCAAAGATCCACATCACATGTCTAAATTCGCACCGAAAGCACATGAAGGTTTTATGCTTGATTACGGAAAGGATTCGCACACCTACAGAGTCTTCAACCTCTTTCACTATAAAGTGGTTGAAACTGTAGATGTGCGGTTCGATGAGACTAACGGCTCGCAAAGAGAGCACCTGCCAAATGTGCTAGACAAAGCTACACCAGGTGAAGCTATCAAGTTGATGGGTACTGGAGAAATCATACCCACAGAGGAACGGGCTGAGGATGAGATTATCATTTCTACACCTAATCAACCTGAAGACAATGCTCAGTCCGAAGCCAATGTTGAAGACGAAGACAATAGTCAGTCAGATCAAAATCTTCGTCTAGCTCATCCTTGGGTTGCAAATGAAGTCCAGATTGAGAAGATTATTGATAGCATCAACGCTCCTGGACCTCTCACCAGATCAAGAGCTACACAACTAGCAAACTTCTGTGGTCACTTTGCCTTTGTCTCTATATCTAAACCCAAGAAAGTCAAATAAGCCTTCATGGAACCTGAATGGATTCAAGCTATGCAAGAAGAACTTCAACAGTTTGAACTGAATAAGGTCTGGGAGCTTGTCAAACATCCTGATCCTCGCAAGCACAATATCATTGGCACAAAATGTATCTATTGCAACAAGTAATATGAACTCAGACAAGTTGTCAGAAACAAAGCTCGCCTCCTTGCTCAAGGTTACACATAAGTGGAAGGAATAGACTTCAATGAAACCTTTGCTCCTGTGGCTCGACTTGAAGCCATTCGCATACTGCTAGCTTATGCAAACCATCACAACATTCTTCTATACCAAATGGATGTGAAGGTTGCCTTTCTCAATGGAAAAATCAAAGAAGAAGTGTATGTCGCTCAACTGCCTGGTTTTGAAGATCCTAAGCATCCTGCTATGGTGTACAAGCTCAACAAGGCACTGTATGGCCTCAAACAAGCACCTTGCACTTGGTATGACACACTCAAGGAATTCCTGAAGAGCAAAGGCTTCAAACCTGGTTCACTAGATCCCACTCTTTTCACGAAGATGGTGAACTATTTGTGTGTCAAATATACGTGGATGACATTATCTTCGGATGCACTGATAAGAGATACAGTGACGAATTCGGATACATGATGCAAGAGCAATATCAGATGCTCATGATGGGGGAGCTGAAATTCTTCCTTGGTCTTCAAATCCGTCAACAGCGCAATGGCATCTTCATATCACAAGAAAAGTACCTCAAAGATTGCATGAAAAAGTTTGGAATGCAAGACTGCAAAGGGTACACGACGCCAATGCCAACCAAAAGTCATCTCGGCCCTGACGACAATGGTAAAGAGTTCGATCAAAAGGTATACCGCTCCATGATTGGTTCTGTGCTCTATTTATGTGCATCTAGGCCTGATATTATGCTTAGCTTTTGCATGTGTGCCTGATTCCAAGCGGCACCAAAGGAGTCACATCACCTTGCGGTGAAGCAAATACTTAGATATTTGGCTCACACCCCAACACTAGGATTATGGTATCCAAAGGGCTCAACATTTGATCTAGTTGGATATTCTGATGCTGATTATGCTGGTGACACAAGGTTGATCGCAAGTCCACTTCGGGAACATGCCACCTTCTTGGACGATCTCTTGTCTGTTGGTCTTCAAAGAAGTAGAACTGTGTATCACTCTCCACTGCTGAATCTGAATACATTGCTGCTGGATCGTGTTTTGCTCAGCTTCTCTGGATGAAGCAAACTCTCAAGGACTACGGCATCAACATGAAGAATGTGCCACTCTTCTGCGACAATGAAAGCACCATCAAGCTTTCCAAGAATCGAGTTCAGCACTCGAAGACAAAGCACGTCGAGATTCGTCATCACTTTCTCAGAGATCATGTCAACAAGGAAGACATTAATATCATTCACGTCAACACTGAAGAGCAGTTGGCTGATATCTTCACTAAGCCCTTGGATGAGAAGAGGTTTTGCAAGTTGTGCTATGAGCTAAATATCTTAGAATCCTCAAATGTCCAGTGAATGGACACACATCCTAACGCTTATGCATGTTGGTGACTTAGATGTGCAACACACGAAGTAACGTATTTCTTCAGTCAATGAAGACTTAGCCTCTGAGTGTGAATACATTAATGTGGAATTTGACTTCAGAGCGCCACGATAATTGTGCGACGTGTCTAGGTCTAATACTTCCTATACAGTTGGGAATGCCACCACCACAACTTTTTGAAGATTTTCATTTGGCTTCGAGAGTGCATTATCTTCACTTTTGGATTGTCAACATTGGTTTATCTTTAAAATCTATATCTTCGCAATGTTGATTTGTCTTCAGTGATATATATATATATATAGGAAAAATCCATCCTACCACCTGGGGGTAGTTACCCCACATGTCTCATATACTACCATGTGGTACCTTATATACTACTTTATCATTCTAAATATGTTCATATACTATATATAAGATATTTCAAAATAAGTTACATGAAAAAATTGCATATGAGCCTATAGTTTTTGTTATATTTATGAAATACGTACATATCTATACGTAAAAAAGAGTATGCTTAAAATATGGTACATACTACCTAAAAAGTAGTATATATACTACCTAAACTTCGTTATATACTACATACTACACGTACATACTATCGGTTTTGACAGATACTATGTACAACATATAAAACTCAAGTGGTGGTAACTACCACTAGTGGTAGATAAAATTTGTTCTGTGTGTGTGTGTGTGTGTGTGTGTGTGTGTGTGTGTGTGTGTGTGTTCTGTCCTCTACAGCATTCACTTATAGCTATGTCTTCATGTTACTATTTTTCTGACCTAAGTGAATGTGATCGGACCCTAATCCCTTCTGTGGTACTCCCTCAAATTCTTTCTGTCTAAGTCATGTGCATTCTGTTGACACTTGTCGGGTATCTTCTCTGTGTCCTTGTCAGCAGAAGATACAAAGACACACTTTCAAAACTACTTTTAATGTCTTATCCTTTACCTGAAAACCGAAGAAGCCGGAACGACCACCCAACAATCCAGGCGTGCGTGAGAACATAGATCAACTCCTGATAAGTTGCATGCATGCCGCATGTTACTCAGATGTGAACCGCCAGGGGCACCTGCATCATTGTGTTGTGCCGCCCTCCTCCTTCCTATAAATACTCACCCCTCGCGGTCAATATCTTTTCTTCCACTTCGACACCTCGCTCAAACCCTAGTGCAACCGCTATCTCGCGTCGACGCCGGACACGAAGCACTTAGCTGCCGCGACTTCTTCGATGCTGTCCTCACGCCGGGCATGGGCCTCTTCCTCTTCGCCGCCGCCGTAGGTGTCTTCCGCTGCCAAGTTAAGGCGCGGGAGATTGAACTCTCGGCCTCCCTTCTACATCTTCTAGCAATTCATCTATGGTAATTAAAACTCACTTTTTACAGTGTTTTCGATCTGTCAAACCCATCCACTTCAACCAAAAGTGGTTTATACACTTCCAAATCTGGATATGTCTCTTTATGAATCTCATATAATGCAAAGTATGTTCACTTATGCGTCAAAACTAGTTAGATTCCTCACTTGTACCTATTCGTGGATTCGTACAAATCTGGAACCAACTTCCTTCAATAAGTGAATGTCTTCGCAATGTGAGGTCAATGTCTTCTAAACTGATTTATCTTCAAAATCTTTTGAGAATGCATATGACCTCTTCCCCTTCCCTCGGATCTCTAATGTTGTCACAGGTACATGTCCGTGGGAGAACCCCTTGGTTCTCATAGTCTACATTCATTTGTGGAATTCTTATAGCGTCACGTTGAATCTCCTGAAGCCAGTTCCTGTCTGACTAGCAGACGGAAGCCTTTCACTGTATTGAAGCCAATCAGTGTGAACATTATGGCTTCAGAGAAGTCTGCATGAAAAGGAGGCAGAAAACACCGTGGCAACACTGCACTGGATTTGCGTGAAGATCTTTATGAACTCTACAAGTCTGACCCAGAAGAGAGATACACCCAACGCAAGAACCGGATCCAGTGGATCTGAAGATATTGGGCAGAGCAGTGGTTCAAGTATAGGTTTGTAACACCTGAATATGCTGAGAAGAATGCCATCAAGTGCCCGTGGGGTGATTGTCTGTACCGCAACTTGGTACCAAAGACTAAGGCTGAAGCTATTGAACAGGATTTCTATCCCTGTATGGTCAGAGGACCACAGCCTGAGAATGCCGACCCGTCATCTCTCCTATGGTGCCGTGAAGACAATCTCTTCAAGCACAACTTTTAGTTTTCAAAAGATTTAGCTGTTAAGAATCAGAAGGAGTTTGGCCTCAACTTCAACCCTGGCCCCTCTGCTCCAAGGTCAGATGGAACTCGTGAAGCCAATGAAAACAAGATTTGTCTCGTGTGTCCAAGAGGACCAAGAAGCCATTGCCCAAGAAGGTTGTTGGGAAACTCCTCACTCCTACCGCCATTCTGCGCAACGAGGAAGACACCATTGATCTATCAACCGATGAAGATCTTGGTGATGAAGCTCTAGAGATGTTGATCAAGAGCAAGCAAGAGGCAGAGATCTTCAGTGATCTGCCCCTCTTTGATGTTGACATCTTGAATAACTTCATTGATGAGTGGTTCGACGACCAGAACATCAGCATTGACAGTCTGCAGCTGCCAGTGGGCATCAGCATCACATTCCATGGAGCCATTGCTAATGAGCTGGCCCTAGCTCCGAGAATCATCGAGCTAAAAAACAAGATTCATTATGAGAAGGCAATTTCAAGAACATGCACAAGCTCAGTGTGGCAGATGTGCACAATCTTCAAGAAGCTGTTGCATGACCTCAAAACTGAATTTCACAAGAAGCATGAAGAAGCTAAAGGCTCTCGAGAACGCATGAAGTCTTATGCTCAGAAATGTGTGCAAGCACACAATGAAGCTGAAAAGAAGAAAGCTCTTGGGTGTCCTGGCATTGATCCCAGAATGGCTGCTAAGAAGAAAAAGAAGCCTGTTGAAGCTAATCCTGATGCTACAAGGCAGGGACAACCCAACATTGTCTTCCCTGTGAGCATGACTAGCTCAAAGCCGAAGGTCCCCTCTGCTGCTTCTGAGCTTAAGAAGACCAGGCAGGCTGAAGCAGAAGCCAGGAAGAGGAAGCACAAGGATCCATCTGATGATGCTCCCTCAAAGAAAAAGTTGAAGACAAAGGGCTCTAAGTCTTCAAGGAAAGAGTGTGCTGCTGCCGAGAGCCCCTCGTTGTTGAACCCATTTCTGTTGCATACCTACCTCTACTAATCGCGAGCGCCGTCTCATCGTTCATGAGCCTGCTCCCACAGAGGCACCAGAATCTGAAGAAGTTCCAGCTGTTGACCCCAACGCAGCTGAAGACATTGGTCATGAAGACAATGTTCTTGATGATGAAGTACTTCCTCAGATCGAGTCCCAGTTGGTATCATCGCGTGCTCCTACAAGCAGTGAATACATTAGCATTGGTCGTCCATTGACGCCAATTGCTCAAGATGACTCATGGGCTGAGCGCCAACAAGACGGCACCCCAGTTCAAGATGAGGCACCTCGTACTCCACTAGCTCAAGTCACCTATTCGGTGCTTGATGATGACAATTACATGGAGACCACTCCATCTCCAAAGGCATCACCAGTGTTTCGCAGGCTTCACAAAGGTCTTAGGCCATCTATCTCCATGTCCACCATTCCAGAAGAAGATTCACAACAATCAAGCTCAGTGGCACGTCAAGTGTTCCCTGAAGAGAATCCTTCTTCGACTGTTCAAGCGTCTGAAGCGAAAGCTGTTGAAGACATTCCGACTGCATCAGCCGAAGAAGAAAGAAGAGAATAAGAAAGAGAAGCCACACCCCTGTTATTGATCAAGTCATTATTGAAGAGAATGTGATCGTGCCTGACCCTCCAGTCGTTGACCAGATGGAGGTTGAAAACAATGAGGCTGCCACCAACAATGCTTTTGAAGCCAATGACCCTGTCATGCCTAAAGACAATGTGGAGCCTAAAGCCAATGTAAATGTTGAAGACACTATTTCACCAATCATCACTGATAGCGTTGTTCCTCCACCACGGCCTCACACCATGGAAAGGGCCTTCAATTGTGACGGTCATCTTGTCACTATTCGTTGGCCAATTATGATTCCTCCTACTACTCCAGGACCCCAATATGATTATCATGTGGAGCGAAGGCCTCAAGTTCAGAAGCCAAAGTCGTGTCTGCCAAGGCTTCCAAGTGATGTCACTACACAAGGCTCATTCAGCGTGCTTAGATTCAGAGAAGACAATACATTCTTTGACAGTGCCAAGAACCCTTACAAGAAGCCAAAGAACTCCTCTGACAAATTTTGGAGCCATCAACAGCGAAGCTATTACTCTTGCATTCTGTACAATCAAGACCGGATTTTTCTGCACGGACGTCTAGATTGTGATGTTATGGCTGGGCTGCCATGTCTGGAAGAAGCCCTTGACTGCTTTAGGGATGTTGGCCTTCTGGTGTTCGTGACTGATAAAGAGCACTAGAATGAAGAGCTCCTTCTGCAGTTCTATGCCACCTTACACATTCGAGGCTACAACAGGGATTCAAAGACTTGGATCCTTGAGTGGATGACAGGTGATGTGCATCATGAAGCCAAAGCTCAGGATATCATCGAGCTTACTTCCTTGCCCACTGAGGGAGTCCTGGATTATGGGGTCCTCGGGGAGCCGGCTTATGTTACATGGGTTTGACTAATGGGCCGTGAAGATACAAGATAGAAGGCCCTCCCTCGTGTCCGGATGGGACTCTCCTTTGTGTGGATGGCAAGCTTGGCGTTTGGATAATGTATCTTCCTTTCTCTGTAAACCGACTCTGAACAACCCTAGGCCCCTCTGGTGTCCATATAAACCGGATGGTTTAGTCCGTAGAGGCAATCATAATCATACAGGCTAGACATCTAGGGTTTAGCCATTACGATCTCGAGGTAGATCAACTCTTGTAACCACTATACTTATCAAAGTCAATCAAGCAGGAAGTAGGGTATTACCTCCATTAAGAGGGCCTGAACCTGGGTAAACATCGTGTCCCCTGCCTCCTGTTACCTTTGATCCTTAGACGCATAGTTCGGGACCCCCCCACCCGAGATCTGCCGGTTTTGACACCGACATTGGTGCTTTCATAGAGAGTTCCACTATGTCGTCGCTAGAAGGCTTGATGGCTCTGTCGATCATACACAACAATACCGCCTTGAGGGAGACTTTTCTCCCCGGCCAAGTTTTCGTATTCGGCGGCTTCGCACTGCGCGCCAACTCGATTGGCCATCTGGAGCAGATCGACAGCTATGCCCCTGGTCATCAGATCAATTTTGGAAATCTGAACTATGTCGCTGATATCCGAGGAGACTTGATCTTCCAAGGGTTCGCGGCCCCACCACCACTCTGGCCTTAGATCCGGAGCGCATCACCAAGTCCGAAGACGCGAGTTTAGAGCCCGACGGACTCTCTGCACCTATAGAGCTTGGCACCGGAGAACCGAACGGGATCGTGCCACCGGCAGGCCCGGAGTTACGCCAGGCTCCCTCTATCATCATGAAGCCGGACTCGCCTCCGGACACTAGCTCCGAACTCTTGAGGTCTGCGTAATGTGAGCTTGGCCAGGAAACTTTTGTCCCGCCCAACTCCATGGACTCTCACTTCCCTGTCCAAACCTCGCTCTTAAACGAGGCCCTTGACTTAATGCGATCTCTTGCCATTGTGGAAGAATCACTATCGAACTACGTCTAGTCCGCACTAGGGGCTGAGAGCGGGGAATTTTACGTCCCACCCACCACCCACTTCGTAGCCACTGTCGAGGATTTAACCGACATGCTAGACTACGATTCTGAAGACATCAACGGTATGGACGACGATGCCGGAGATGAGAAGAGCCAGAACCCGCCATTCACCGGACGCTGGATGGCCACTTCCACATACAACGTGTACATGGTGGATACACCCAAATAGGATGATGATGACAGCAGGAAGGATCCGGTTGAGGACAAACCTGCTGAAGCACCTCCGAAGCGTCGACGTCAGCGGCGCCGCTCAAAATCGCGCGCGACAAAGACAGAAACACCCGCACCAGAGACAATAACACTCCGGAGAATGCCGAAGACCCTGAAGCCCCTATCGAGCCAACATCTGAACAGGACGATTGGGAGGATGGGCAAATTAATCCTGACAAACCGGTCGGGAACGAGGACTCGGAGGATAGTAATTATCTACCACCCTTCGAGGATGATCTAAGCCTCGGCAACGAAGATTTCATCGTGCCGGAGGAACCCCTCGAACAAGAGTGCTTTAAGTACCGGCTAATAGCCACTACAAGAAGCCTGAAAAAGAAGCAGCAATGGCTTCAAGTTGATCAGGATTTGCTCAATGACAGATGGACTAATGTCCTGGCAGCAGAGGAATATGGCCTCGAACACCCAACTAAGAGTTACCCGAAGCGCAAGCTGCTACCCCAATTCGACGATGAGGCCCTGGAGCCTATATCGACAATGCGTAACGCTGTTGATGGACTTGACCGACCCCCTCGTGGCCGGGACAGAGTGGCAACTCAAGCCAAACACAAGCCCGCACCACCTCGCCGTAGAGGCAGAGAGATAGCGGCTGGAGGATATACGTATGACATACGACAGGACCTGGACAATAGAGCCGGTCATACCAGATCCATCTATGGATCAAGGGGGTGTGCCCAGCGCAAGAAGACGGCATTCAGGCCTGGCGCGACAAGTCACCCGGGCCGAAAACCGCATACGGACTTCATCCAAACTGCGTCGTGAAGCTGCCCGATACAGACGCGCCGCACACCCTTTATGCTTCACCGATGAGGTAATGGAGCACCAGTTCCCAGAAGGGTTTAAACCCGTGAACATTGAATCATACGATGGCACAACAGATCCCGCGGTATGGATTGAAGATTTTCTTCTCCACATTCACATGGCCCGCGGTGATGACCTACATGCCATCAAATACCTCCCCCTAAAACTTAAGGGACCAGCACGACACTAACTGAACAGCCTCCCAGAAAACTCTATTGGTAGCTGGGAAGACTTGGAGGACACCTTCAAAGACAACTTCCAAGGTACCTATGTTTGGCCCCCAGACGCCGATGACCTTAGTCACATAATCCAGCAACCCGGAGAATCAGCCCGGAAACACTGGACTAGGTTCTTAATTAAAAGGAACTAGATTGTGGATTGTCCGTATGCCGAAGCCCTCGCATCCTTACACAGTGTTCGAGATGAGTGGCTCGCCCGACACCTCGCCCAAGAAAAGCCGAAGTCCATGGCAGCCCTTACCGCACTTATGACCCACTTTTGCCCGGGAGAAGATAGCTGGCTAGCTCATAGAAGCAATAGCACCAGCGACCCATGCATCTCCGTAGCCAGGGACGGCAATGGCAAGCCACGATGCAACAAGCACAAGCGTCGAAACAATAACGAAGACACGGCGGTCAACACTAGATTTAGTGGCTCCAAATCCGGTCAATGGAAGAAGCCGTTCAAAGGAAACAAAGATGGTCATCCAGTTTGGATAGAATACTTGATCGGACTTGCCAGATTCAAGGCACCCCCGATAAACCTGCCAATCATACCAACAAAAACTGTTGGGTCTTTAAACATGCCGGCAAGCTCAACGCCGAACACAAGGGGAAAGGGCCGCCCAGCGAGGACGGCGATCAAGAGCCTCGCCCACCGAACACAGGGGGACAGAAGAAGTTTCACCCCAAGGTCAAAACAGTGAATATGATCTACGTCACTCACATCCCCAAGCGGGAGCGCAAGCGCGCATTAAGGGATGTCTACGCCGTAGAGCCGGTCGCCCCAAAATTCAACCCATGGTCGGCTTGTCCGATCACCTTCAATCGAAAGGACCACCCGACCAGTATCCGTCACGGAGGTTCGGCAGCTATGGTACTTGACCCAATCATCGACGGATTTCACCTCACGCGAGTCCTTATGGACGGCAGCAGTAGTCTTAACCTGCTTTACCAGGACACTGTCCGCAAAATGGGTATTGATCCGTCAAGAATCAAGCCCACTAAAACTACCTTTAAAGGAGTAATACCCGGTGTAGAGACCCGTTTCTCGGGCTCAATAACATTGAAAGTCGTCTTTGGCTCGCCATACAACTTCCTCAGTGAAGACCCGATCTTCGATATCATCCCCTTCGCAGTGGTTATCACGCACTGCTCGGACGAACCGCTTTCGCTCGATTCAACGCGGTCCCGCACTACACTTATTTAAAGCTCAAGATGCCCGGTCCACATGGCGTCATAACAGTCAATGGAAAAACAAAACGCTCCCTCCGTACGGAGGAGCACACAGCGGCCCTCGCGGCCGAAGTACAGAGCGGCCCTATCAAGCCGCACACCTCATTGGCCATCAAACCGCCAGACATTGTTAAACGAGTCCGGTCAGTCCGGCATGCTGACAGCTCGGTAATTCCAGAGCTAGACTAGCAGTTTCGCCTTCGTCAATCACCGCACACACCTGCGGAATTCGTACCGCACATGCATAATTATGCACTCAAAATACCTTGGGCATCAACGGAGGCACAATACGGACAAGTCTATAGTACAGTTTGACCCTGTATGACCTTCCACCTTTTTTTCCTCGATTATTTTTTCACTTCTACCATAGGTGCATTCAAACCTATGTACCCTATGGACTTACAAGGACTCTCTTCAAGCCCGGTTTTGTGCGGATAGCCGAAGACCATTCCTCTTAAGGAACCTCCCTCTCCAAGGCGAAAGCGGCGCAGACGTGCGACAGGATGTCCAAAGGATTCCTTAGACCAAACTTTATTCAAGGACCTGTATCGAGCTTTTCTCCTTATTCTTAGACCCCCGGCACGTAAAATGGCCTTGGTGCTTATGGTACCCTCTGTAAGATCATGGTTTGACGTATCAATCAGATTCTAGTCAGGACAATTTTTTCAGTATCAACCTTATTCATAAAACTGTATCCCGTCTCTCCGGTTGTTTCCCTCACACACCTCGGCACCCATTGCCAAGGGCTCTATGTGGCCACATATATGTTGCCAAACAAAAGCTCGAATAGCTTCATAGCACACTTCGGCGTCCCGAACTTGGCATTATATGCATCGGCTCCGAATCATGTCTTTGGTCAATAGTTGGGTTTCCCGACTCCTGTGTTAGCTACCTTACATTCCGTTTGTTCGGCTAGGGTAGTAAAGGGAGAACTACTGTGATTGTTTTTCTGGTTCGTCCGGTCAAGCACCTCAGTAGAGAAAGCCGAAAACTGACTCTCATGATGCGGCGAGAGCTGGTCAGCCACTCGGCGACTTACTAAATCTTTAGAAAATTTTTCCGTATTATATGAAAGACTGTTTTTCCGGTCACATATGTAACGCATCCGCATCCGGATGGCCGCGTACATACCAGGGGCTATCTTATAGCCCCATCATCAAATTCCCATGGCTAAGTGAGAGTGGTAAAGCCACATAGTCCGATTGCCTGGTTCGCCGCACTGACACCTCCTTTACGGACAAAGACGTTGGGTCAAGTGTGATCACGTGCCATTCCGAACACCCCCGTAGTATCTACATGGGGGCCGAAGCCGACGACTGGAAAACTCTCAGGAATACAAAACAGCCGCACAGGAGGAAAGAACTTTCAGACAATGGCACAAATATATCACAAAGCCTTAATATATATAATAAAAATGTCCGGGTCATTCAGATACATTCATTCGAACATAATGTCCTTTGAGCATTGACCCTCTATCAAGCGAGCGCCCTCCAGGACGTCTCCTAAGTAGCGCTCCGGCGTGTGATGGTCCTTGCCTCTGGGACGACCCTCAACTGCAATAACGGCGGCCTTCATCTTCGCCCAGTGCATCTTGACGCGGGCGAAGGCCATCCGTGCACCTTCTATGCACACTAACCGCTTGAGTGCATCAATTCGGGGCAAGGCATCGACAAGTCGCCGCACTAGGCCAAAATAGCTGCTCGGAATGGGTTCGGCTGGCCACAGCCAGAATATGACATCCTTCATGGCTGCTCCGGACATATTATGCAGCTCGGCCCACTGCGCCATTTGGTCGTTCAACAGCGCCGAGCGCTCCTGCGTCGCGAACTACGACCAAAACAGCTTCTTGTCGCATGCCCCTCCTGGGCTCGAAAGAATTGCGGGGCATCGGCAGAACTCTTCGGAAGATCCACAAAAGCATCTGGAGAACTTCATAGTCGATTAAACAAGGCATACCTCTGATCAACAAACTTAGACTGTAAAAGAAAGGGCTTACCAGCCGCTATCTGTCCGGCCTGTCGGATCTCCTTGCAAATTAATACAATCATGTACGGAGTACTTGAAACATACCTTGCGCCTCGTCGAGCCGCTTGTTAATAAGGATAATGTCCTCGTCGGCCAGCTACAGTTTCTACTTCAGTTCGGAACTTCGACGGCCTGAGCGATTGCCGCTAACAGTGAAGCATGTTTTTTTACCAAAGATAAGTATGTTATTTCCTGCGGATGTCTATAGATCCTCTGTTCGCCATTCTTCATGGGTCGAACAATGTCTCAGGGGCTACTATCTATATACAGGCATACATTTCATATGGAAAGTGGCTAAAGACATTACATCGCATACCTCGAAGCCTGTTAGTAGGCTCGTTGTCGGTGTCAAAACCGGCGGATCTCGGGTAGGGGGTCCCGAACTGTGCGTCTAGGCGGATGGTAACAGGAACGAGGGACACGATGTTTTTACCCAGGTTCGGGCCCTCCCGATGGAGGTAAAACCCTACATCTTGCTTGATTAATATTGATGATATGGGTAGTACAAGAGTGGATCTACCACGAGATCAAGGAGGCTAAACCCTAGAAGCTAGCCTATGGTATGAATGTTGTAATGGAGGTAACCCTAGAAGCTAGCCTATGGTACGAACTCACCGGACGGATCCCTTCATGAGAGGGCTCATGTTCTACTATGGGCTGGACTTTCACGACTTGGCTCCGGAGTCCATCCTCCACATCTCCGCATTCATTATCGTCTGCGAAGCCTTCCTCCATGTCACTCCCCACTTCGGCCTGTGGCTGAAGACCTTCAATGTGGAGCCGAAGATGATCGGGGGGCGTCAAGCGAAGTGCGGCGAGGTGGCCATAAGCAAAAAGGCCGATGCCCCATGGCCTGAGGGTTCCTTCCAAGAGGAACTCGGACTGTGGCAACAGGAGTGGTTCTATATCACCGCTCCGAAGGGCAGCAAGCAAAAGCCGCCGCCTTCCTTCCGCCCGGGACCTCCATGCCGACTGATGTCATGGGTCAACCAAGGGCTCAGTTGGGGGCCGTCCGAAGACGTGCCTTTATTGCAGGGCCGGATTCGAGACCTCCAGGCGAGGGAGATCAATCTGATTGTGGTGATGCAGGTTATGCTAATCAGGCATCTTCTACCCTGCAAGCGTCGTCCTCTCCGTCTATGGGAGTTCAACCCAGAGGGACCTCGGATTCTCCAACACTTCATGGGTGCGACACCCGTGGAGATGTACAAGTTGTTCTTTGGACCGTAGGTGGCGTGTCCGGAATTGGCCGAGGACGCAGGCCTAAGCCGCAATCGCCCGGATACTTAGGTAAATAGCTCAGAGTCTGGACGCTTTGTTTATCTTATTTTCTAGAGTTCGCCTCCTGACCCATTACTCTTCACAGGAGTGGGTAGCACATTCGAGGCTGATAAGGTGTCCGGCCCCCCTCCCAGAGACCGCACTGGAGCCTGTGCTGGTCAGAATGTTGGAGGTCGCGCCCATGGAAGGGAGCGATAGGGAAAGTAGAGGAGCTATTATTTCGCCCAAAGGGGCGTCCGAAGAGAGGGGAATCGAAAACCCTCCTTCCAGGGGGAGAAGAGGACCGCCTCCGAAGATCCGGAGGCCAAAGCCCCTAAGCGTGGGAAGAGATCTTCACCGGGGGGTCCGGCGTCCGGAGAGAATCCGGACGCACAATCATCGCCAAAGGATCAGCCCTCCAGCGAGCCGTGAGTATGAAAAGGGGAGTTAAAAATACCTCCATTTGTGCTTCTGTGGGTAACCGAAATATTTATCTTGCAGTTCGGATCTGCAGCCTTCTCAGATGAGTTCATCTTCGGGGGACCTTCTTCCGGAGATGATGGAGAGCGAAACGCCTCCGTCTACAGCGCCGTCAGATAAGGCAGGCGAGCCTGAAGTATCGTCACGGAGGGTATCCCCGAGTCCGGAGGGGCCAGAGAGTTCGACACCTGCTAGTATCCGGCCGGGAGAACTGAAGAATCTGTTTGAGAGGGCGTCCATATCAGAAGATCACCGTGCGTTGATGCGTATGGTGATTGGAAGGATTTCGTCCGCCGAAAGTGGATTGCGCAATGCCGCTATGAGTTTGCTGGCGGGGTTTGAGGTACGCGAGAATGACGCTCCTTTTATATATTTTTTTGACAGTTTTGCACATAAAAGTGTGCCATGTATAGATAGTAGCCCCTGAGACTCGGTAGGTTGTCGAAAACGACAGCGTGTCGAGGATCGAAATCGTAAGTAACGAATGCCGCCGTCCCTATGCAGGTGGCGGATAGTCCGAGGGCTAGCTGGACTAGCGGGTTTGCCGAGTTAAATCGGCAACTTGACGTGGCGGATGCGGACATCGCACTTGTCAACCGGCGACTTGACGAGTCGCAAGGTAAATGAGTTCTCCGCAATCGCTTTATTAAGGGGGTCGAAGCCCTCCTTTGATAAATTATATGTTGTTGTACAGACGGTGCTGCTGCTGTGGAGAGCCTTCGGGCCGAACTTGCTCGAGCTAAGGAGCAAGCCCGAAGGAGTGACACGGCTGCCTAGAGGGCGGCCGAGGAGTTGAAAGCCGAAAGGGCTGCGCACTGCCTAAGCAGGGCAGAGGTGGCCGAATTGGCCATCAAAGTAAACGATGCTGCCGACCGCAGTGAGGCTCTTGAACAGGAGCGTTTATCAGAGCGGGAAGACCTGAATAAGGCCACCGCCGAAGCCAAGGATGCCCGCTCTGCAATGCGGGCCATGAAGGAGGAACTGCGCCAGGCCGGAGATATCGTGGCTGGCAAGCCTTTTCTGCTGTGTCGCCGGTTTATGGATCAAAAGTATGCTCAATTTGAGCGGCTGTGGAGTCCGGAGGATCCGTATATGGACTTAGCTGCAAGTGCGGCTGATGCCGTTGAGCACTTCCAGAGCCAGAAGGATCACAAGACGAAAGAGCTATATTGGTCTCAATTCCATAGTCCGGATCGCTCACTTTCGTTGACAGACTGGTTGGCCGAATGGGCCGAGCTAAATAGATTGTCCGGACTTGCCATGACTGACATCGTGGCCCATGTCTGGCCAGAGAGGCCCAAGGCGACGAGCTACTTCGGCTTACTGCAGCAATTCCTTGGAGCGGTGCCGCATATAAAGGAGATGAAGCGGTCGGCCTGCATTGAGGGCGCGTGGATGGCTCTTGCCCGTGTGAAGGCGCATTGTCCGGAGATGGATGCCACCGCTGTTGCCGCCTAGGGTTCGGATGAAAGCCAGCTCCCCGCCGAGCACTATTTCAGGGAAGTTATGCGTGGCGCTCGTGTAATAGAGTCGCAGTGCTCGAAAAATGTCACGTTCAAATGAACGTTTTAGCTTGTAAAACGATGATTATGCTATAACTGCTTTTTATACTTGTGCGTCCCAAGTAGTAAAACTTCTCCTGTGCGGCCGTTTACGTATACATTTGTATAACTTGAAAGATTACAGTCTTCGGCTTCAGCCCCCACGCACAAGGTGCGGGGGTGTTCGCAAAAATAGCGCGTTTTCACACTTAATCCGACGTCTCGGTCCTGTTTAAGGAGGTGGTAGCGTAGCGAACAAGGCAATCCGGACTATAATGCTTTATCACTTTCACTTAGCCAGTGGAGTTCGAGGGTGGGGCTACGATATAGCCCCTGGTGGCACCGCACTTCTCCGAATTCGGGGCGCGTGTGTGCCTGACCGGGAAATGGTCCTTTGTCAAAGCGGGGAATTCCAAACATTCCGGTAGTCGATCGAGTGGTTGACCAGTCTCTCGCTGTATCATGACAGTCAGTTTTCGGCTTTCTCTACTGAGGTGCTCGCCCAACCGAACTGGGGCACAATCGCAGTAGTTCTCCTGGTGCCGCGTTAGCCGATGATACGGAACGTAAGGCAGCAAAACACAGGAGCCGGGCAAACCCAACATTTGACCAAAGACATGATTCGGAGCTGATGCATATAATGCCTAACTCGAGACGCCGAACACTCCCTGAGGTGTTCGGTATTTATAATAATGGGCGGAACAATGCCCTAAGCCCCTAGTGTCCAGGTACAGGCATGGTCTTCTAACGCGGCCGATGCCAAAGCGTCAGGCTCCGCTTTGGCTATAGGAAGAAACCAAGGGAGAATAACAACAAGAGACAGTAAAAAAGGTTTACGCAGGGTCTTAATCTGAAAAGAATCCTCACAACGGGTCCCGACTGCACGTCTGCGCATGTGTCTCCGTTGCGCCGTTATCCTGGACGGGTATGCACATTGTTCATCTGTAAAAAGAGAGGAACGCTTAGTTTGAAAACAATTCGTGCGAAAAATATGTGTAAAAGAAGGAATATGAATAAGTAAGGCGGGGTTTGTATGAACCCGCGGTTGTTTGTGCGCGCAGCCCCCTGTGAAGAGGTATGCGGCTAGGGAGCCCCTAGCCTGCTGAAGCCGGATTCGTCTATCCGAGTCCGGGGTCTTTAAGTGACCCTCGCACTGAAATGACGCCACGCGGACCGGGCATCTTGAGTGTAAGAGACGCGTAATGCGGTATGACATTGAGGCGGACAAAGGCCTTTCGTCCCAAGAGTGCTTGATATCCACTTTTAAATGGGACGATGTGAAAAATTAATTTTTCGCGTCGAAAATTGTTCGGTGATCCGAACACGACTTCTAGCAATATGGAGCCTGTGCACTTGGCGTAAGGGCCTGGCGTCACTCCTTTGAAGGAAGTGCAGCTGTGTCGAATTTTGGTAGGGTCTATCCCCATCTTACGGATTGTGTTTGAATACAGCAGGTTTAAGTCGCTGCCTCCGTCCATTAGGACTGAAGTAAATTGTAGTCCGTCTATTATGGGATTCAATATCAGGGGAGTCCGTCCCCCGTTTCGAACGCTTCTGGAATAGTCCAGGTGGTCGAAAGTGATTGGCTTTGATATCCAATCTCTATGGTCTGCTGGGTTGGACCGTGTGAGGCTCTTTTTAGGAAGTGTCGCGCTATTTTTCGGTATTATCACATGAAGTGAGTTTACTGCTTTGACCTCTTGTGGGAAAGTCTTTTTTGTTTTCCGGTGCTCTGCTGGTGAGGTTTATCGTCTTCGCTCGACGCGTCGAGCCCCTTGTGTTCGGCGTTTAGTCGGCCGGACTGTTTGAGAACCCAACAATCCCTGTGGGTGTGGTTTGCAGGCCTTCCGGGGGTACTATGGATTTGACATATCAGACCCAAAATCTTGTTTAAGTTGGACAGCTCATCGCCGTCATCCTTAAGAGGCGTTGTTTTGTTGTTTGGCCACGAGCGTTTGAATCCGGCGTTGACTGCCATGCTCTTTGGGCTTTTCTCTTTATTCCGGCGCTGTTCTTTTCTGCGCCGTGATTTTCCGTTTCCATCCCTTATTTCGGATGTACTTGGGTCGCTGGTGCTGCATCTTGCTAGCCTGCTGTCCTCTCCCGCACAGAAGCGGGTCATGAGGCTTGTAAGTGCGGACATTGTCCTCGGTTTCTCTTGACCGAGGTGCCTGGCAAGCCATTCGTCTCGGACATTGTGTTTAAAAGCTGCTAAGGCTTCGGCGTCCGGACAGTCGACTATTTGGTTCTTTTTGGTAAGAAACTTGTTCCAAAATTTCCGCGCTGACTCTCCGGGCTGTTGAGTTATATGACTTAGATCATCTGCGTCCGGAGGGCGGACATAAGTCCCTTGAAAATTTGCTCTAAACGCATCTTCGAGCTCTTCCCAACTTCCCATGGTGTTTTCTGGGAGGCTTTTAAGCCAATGGTGGGCTGGCCCTTTGAGCTTGAGGGGTAGGTATTTTATGGCGTGGAGATCATCTCCTCTGGCCATGTGTATATGTAGTATATAATCTTCTATCCAGACTCCAGGGTCTATTGTTCCATCATAGGCCTCTATGTTTATGGTTTTAAATCCTGCTGGGAATTCATGTTCCGGGACTTCATTGGTGAAACATAGTGGGTGTGCGGCGCCCCTGTATTTGGGTGTGCCACTATCTTCGGACACTTGACGTGTTGCCTTGCTTCCTGGGGCCCTCTTCTTTGGCCCGTAGATGGACCTGGCTGGGCCATCTGTCTTTCCAGGTTCATTAGTTGGTTTATGTGTGGCGCCGCTTTCAGAATTTGGCCTATCATCTGGCCGTCTTTCCAACCAGGCGGCCTCTTTATTTTTTGACGTTGGAGGCTCTATGGCCTCCTCGTCGAATTCTGGTAGCAGCTTGCGCTTCGGGTAGCTCTTTGATTGGTGGCCATTGCCGTATTTATCTGCGGTTTTGAGCACTTTGCTCCATCTCATTCTGAGTGTGTCTTCCGCTGTTTTGAGCCTCCGCTTTTCCTTCTTCAGGCTTCTTGCAGTGTTGACGAGTCTTTTCCAAAGGTTCTTGCTCTCCGGCGGTGTGTCCGGCATGAGATCGTCCGGACTGTCATTTTCGCCGGGCCTGGACTGATTATCTGACTCGTCATATTCGGACGATTTCTTATCTGCGTGTTCGTCGTCCATTTGTGAGCCTTGCTGTATTACGGGCTCCTTTGGAGCGTTGTTGTCGTCGAGGCGGGACTTAGGGTGGCGTCTGCGTCACCGTTTCGGTTGTTTATCGGCGAGGTTATCTTCTGCCGCAGCCCGTTGGTCCTTGTTATCGCTCTTCTTTGGGGTATCCACCATGTATATGTCATATGACGAGGAGGTCCTCCCGTGCCTTATAGGCTCTGCTTCTTGTTCGTCTCCGGTATCGTCGTTTATTCCGTCGATGTCTTCGGAGTCATAGTCTAGCATGTCGGTTAGATCGTCGACAGTGGCTACAAAGTGGGTGGTGGGTGGGCTCTGAATTTCTTCGTCGTCCGTACCCCAACCATCCTGGCCATAGTCCGGCCAGGGCTCTCCCAATAGCGAGAGAAGCTTTAGCGAGTTTAGGATGTCGCCAAAGGGCGAGTGTTGGAAGATATCCGCGGCGGTGAATTCCATAACCGGCGCCCAATCCGAATCGATTGGTGGGGGCGCGGGAGGTTCGGAGTCCGGCAAGGAGTCCGGCGCCTCGGAATCACGAGTTTCGCAGGGGACAAGATTAGTGTTCGGCTCCATCGCCGTGGATGTTGAAGCCCCCAGGGCGGCGTCTATCCACCGACCCTCGATCTGGGCGATCGGCTCCGGACTAATGGCCGAAGCGGATTCGTGTGCGGCCACCAAGGCACTGTTCGGCGGCAGAGCTAGATCATGCCCGTCGTCACAGTGCGGCGCGCTTGGCTGTGGCTCGAGTCCGTCGAAGATCAAGTCTCCGCGGACATCGGCCATGAAGTTTAGGCTTCCGAATCTGACCTGGCGGCTAGGGGCGTAGCTTTCGATCTGCTCCGGATGGCCAAGTGAATTAGCCCGCAGTGCGAAGCCGCCGAATACGAAGATCTGCCCGGGGAGAAAAGTCTCACCCTGGACAGTGTTGTTGGTTGAAGATGCCATCGGGCCTATCGGTGACGGCACAGAGGAACTCTCAATGAAAGCACCAATGTCGGTGTCAAAACCGGCGGATCTCGGGTAGGGGGTCCCGAACTGTGCGTCTAGGCGGATGGTAACAGGAACGAGGGACACGATGTTTTTACCCAGGTTTGGGCCCTCTCGATGGAGGTAAAACCCTACGTCCTGCTTGATTAATATTGATGATATGGATAGTACAAGAGTGGATCTACCATGAGATCAAGGAGGCTAAACCCTAGAAGCTAGCCTATGGTATGATTGTTGTAATGTATGTTGTGTCCTACGGACTAAAGCCCTCCGGTTTATATAGACACCGGAGAGGGCTAGGGTTACACAGAGTCGGTTACAATGGTAGGAGATCTACATATCCGTATCGCCAAGCTTGCCTTCCACACCAAGAAAAGTCCCATCCGAACACGGGACGGAGTCTTCAATCTTGTATCTTCGTAGTCTGGGAGTCCGGCGGATGTCATGGCTGACTGGGAGGCCACGAGCACCTATGGGGCAGGAGGGCCCCTTTCTTGTTCGGCAAGGGAGCGGAGGGCGCACGCAGAGCAGATCGAGGCGAGGGAGCGCGCGGGGGATTTTTACCCAGCTTCGGAGCTCTCCGGAGAGATAAAACCCCTACTGCTGCTTTGTGTGTTGTATTTGTTCTTGCTCGAGAGAGCGAGCGTGGCGTCGAATCAGTCGAACTGCCGAACCCCCTAGCTGTGGAACCGAATTTCCCCAATCCCTCTACGTGCGCATGGGCCTCCTTTTTATAGGCTAAAGGGGTCACCGACAGGTGGCAGCGTAGGAAGAGGGGTAGAAAGGTAAAAACGCGGGTTGGTACAACTGCTACCAAAAGTGTCCTCTACCTAACTCTGACGGCAGGGGACAGGGGCATTTAATGCCCGTCCGGTCGCCCCAACAGTGCAAGGAAATGACCGTTAGAGGCGCCACCGATCGCCACGATGGCCTCCTTGTCAGCTCCTTTTGCCACCTCGCACCGCATAGCTGCACAGCGCCTTGCCACGTGCTCCTAGGATAGTCCTGGGGTGACACGTCGTTGGATGCGCTGGAGCTCGGGTGCATGGCAGCCTTGCCGCGGCAAGTGCCTCGCCGCGGCCCTTATCTTGTCGCACCAGCAAGCTTGCCGCTCGCCGGGCCTTGCCGGGACGCGCGGGGCGTCGCGGCAAGTTTACTTGGAATGCCTTGAGTGGCCTTCCCTGCAAGATCCTCTTGCCGGGGTCTCTTCTTCTTCCCGGCAAGCTCCTCTTGCCGGGGCCTTGGTTGGCCTTCCCGGCAAGCTCCTCTTGCCGGGGCCTTGGTTGGCCTTCCCGGCAAGCTCCTCTTGCCGGGGCCTTGGTTGGCTTTCCCGGCAAGCTCGTCTTGCCGGGGCTTTTAGCTTTAGTACTCTGTTCTTGAATGGCATCTAAGCAGCCGTCGAGGATCTTGGCGGATGCCCGGCAAGCCCTGCCGCGGGTCGCTGCGACTGCCCGTGCACAAGTTCGGGGTACTAAGGTACCCCCTACTTTAGTACACCGACAGGAGCCCCCGGGCCTGGGCCATACACGGTGCCGAGCGCTGTTGGGCCAGGCCCAAAACAGGGCACGGGCACGCGCGGCCTAGGTCACACTGAATCTGACTCCGCATCCACCGCGCTCCCTTGCAACGGCACGCGTCAATCGCGGCGTAGTGGGGGACGTGGGTGGCATGCACGATTTTCAAGGCATCCACCCCCCCCCACCCCGCCCGTGACCGCGGGGAGAGGCGAGGTCACCTCATCTGTCGCCTTGGCTCTGCATCCCCGCCACGCGGCTCCCATGCACTCGGAGTCGCGGACGGTGGAAGTTGGAAACCGAGCCGTCACGGGCGGAGGCAGCGGGTCGGCTCCGATTCCCTGCTCCTCCTGTGCCCTGACTCGCCGAGCGGGGCGGCCGTGCCCCCACCTTGCTCCTTTAAGAAGGGCGAGAGGGGAGCGCAGAAACCCGCACTTTCTCATCTCCTCCTTTCTTCAACTTCTGCTTCCCTTCTCCTCATCCGCCATGGAGGAAGGGAACCCTGGCCCTTCATCGGTAGCGGCGAGGGTCGCTGCCAGACAGCGCATCCCTCCCTATCCCGCACCCGTGGTGGCGGAGCCAACCACAAGGGGAAGAGGGAGGGGGCGCGGTCGTGGACGAGGCTGAGGACGAGGTCGAGGCGCTAGGGGAAGAGGTGGTCGGGGCGATGCGGCGTCCCCGCCTCCGCCGGCAGTTCCTCCCCTCGCTGCGGTCCATACGGGGGATGACCCTTGCGAGTTCTTCGTCAGGCTGCGCCGGGTGCCTCGTCGTCGTCTTCGGCTCCCAGCTCCGTTTGCGAGCGCGATGGAGCCGGAACCCCCCAAGACGTTGAGGTTGCACATGAGGGGCTGTGGGATCAGCGGCACGCGAGTCCATGTTGTATCTCTAGCCCCTAATGTGATGTATCTTGATCATGGGTGGAAGACATTCGCCCGCATCCACAGCTTGACGGCGGGGTTTACCCTCCATTTTAAGTTAATGGAGGGCGACCTCCTCTCCGTCAAGGTCTTCGGGGACTCCGACATCCGGGCGAGGTGCTGCGTGGACAGCTCCTCCGATAGCGAAGACTCCCCCTCGAGCGAGAGTGACGAGGAGGAGAGCGACAGCGACGATGAGGGTAATGGGCGGCGGGGTGGCGAGTCCGACTAGGTGTCGGACGCCGCTCCGCGCGTCACCGGCGACCCCATCATCCGCGTCGCCGGCACCTTGAACTCCTCGGGGTCGTCTCCTTGGGCGGCTGGCGTAGGGAGGCTGCGGAAGGGGAAGAGGGCTGGCGGCAAGGCCGTCAAGTCGGAGTACGAGGGCATAGTGCCCTCGACAGCGTGCTGACGTCCTGCCGCCCCGTCTTCGAGCCCTGCTTCCGGCGCCGCCATCACCACCCAGCCTTCGGATGGCCCCGGGGATGTTCTCTTGGTGTCTTCTGGCACCCGTAGTTCGCCTAGGCGCCCCTTTTTCCCTTCTCGCCTCCTTGACCTACCTCCTGAAGAGAGGGACGGGAAAAGGATTACGAGCATCTTATCTTTTTAATTTGTAAGCCTTCGGGCCTTAGCTGCATTTAAAACTTGTAATCCTCTCTTTCATGTTTTTCATCCTCTATGGACTGTACCCGAGTGGGATGTTTTTTAATGAAAAAAAAGGGGGAGCTTGCTATGCCGTATCCTTTACTTGACTCTATGCCTTGTATGTTTTTACCCTACGCTTTTAGGGAACTTGCTGGCACGGGCACGCTTGCCGCGAGTGCTGAGTGTGGAACATCAGCAGCTTGCCGGCGGTGCCGGAGCACGCTTGCCGCGGGCGCTGAGTGCGGGACATCAGCAGCCTGCTGGCGGCGCCGGTCCCGGCAAGAAACCTTGTTGCAACTAGTTGCAGCGCACTTAAGTTGTCGAGCGGGCTCGAAAACAACGTAAGGGCGCTTAGCGGCTCGCTTAAGTTGCTGAGCGTACTCGAAGCAAAGTAAGGGTGCTTAGCAGCTCACTTAAGCTGTTGAGCCGATTCGAAACGAAGTAAGGGCGCAACTAGCTACAAGGAGGTTCCTCCGCGCACAGGTTTTTTATACAAGGCACAGTCGTTCAAGGACGCGGCTTCGCGCTCCCCAGTCCATAAGAGGATGCATGATGAGGAATGAAAAACTTATCTGATATCGCAGCCTCCGGCAACTTTGGCTTGCCGCGGATGAAATTTGGTATTCGCGGCCCCAAGCAACACTGGCTTGCCGGGGTCCAGGTGCCGGCGCGCCCTTCTTCTCCTTTCTGGTCGCTGTCATTTTAGTTATGGGACAATTTAGTCAGTGCCGCAACAAGTTACTTTTGCAATATAACTCTATTCTGGGCACCATCTGCTATGTCACTTCCTCTACTTGATTCCGCCCCTTGTGTGTTTTCACCCTACGCTTTGAGGGAAACTTGCCGGCGCAAGCACACTTGCTGAGTGCGGGACATCAGCAGCCCGCTGGCGGAGTTGCATCCGGCAAGAAACCTTGTCGGGGCTAGTTGCAGCGCGCTTGCATTGTTGAGCGGACTCGAAACAAATCAAGGGCACAACTTAGCCACGAGCCAGCTCCTCCACGCACAGGTTTTTACACACAAGGCGCGGTCGTTCAAGGAATATAACTTTGTCCTGGGCGACGCTTGCTATGTTATATCCTTTACTCTGTCACATCCCTTGTATGTTCTCACCCTACGCTTTGAGGGAAACTTGCCGGCGCAAGCACACTTGCTGAGTGCGGAACATCAGCAGCCCGCTGGCGGTGCTGCATCCGGCAAGAAACCTTGTCGGGGCTAGTTGCAGCGCGCTTGTATTGTTGAGCGGACTCGAAACAAATCAAGGGTGCAATTTAGCCACGAGTTGATTCCTCCGCGCACAGGCTTTCCATACAAGGCACGGACATTCAAGGAATATAACTTAGAAATTTAAAACTTGATCATGCTCAAACTTTGGCAACTTATCTTTTCTGTCGCCTGTGTTCCGGCGAAGCCATGCTCCTTTGAACGACACCCGGCCCACACCTCTATCCTCTCCTCCTCGGAGCTTCTGGCGTTAGCTTTGCGGCTATGGTAGCGGCACAAAGCTTGCCAGTAGCGAGCAGCTCGTACCGCAGCCTGAAGACGATCTTCCTCGAGGAGCAGCGCGTCATCTTCTCTGCGGCTGCTCTCGCTTTAGCCCATCGTAATGGAGTACTCGAGGTGATCCGTACGCGAGGGGAAAGGGGTCGAGAATGTCGAGCCCCCAGCCCGAAAATGGCCAGGGTAAAGGGATTGTTTGGGGAGCTTGAGCTGGCTGATGAATCTGTTTGGAGTGGAACTGGCACGCTTCACACTGGGTTACTTGTGCAGTTGCATCCTGGAGGGCTGTCGGCCAAAAGAAACCTTGCCGGAAGGCTTTGCCGGCAAGTGCTCTTGCGCCAATGTGGTGACAATATATGCCTCCATGTATCTCCGCCAACAGCTCCTGTCCATCTTCCCAGGAAATGCACTTCAATTTCACTCCGTTGAACCTTTTTCTGTACAGTATGTCATCGACAAACTGGTACATACTTGATTGCCGGGCTACTTTCTCCGCTTTTTCTTGTTCCTCGGGAAGTTCTCCTGTCTGAAGGAAATGGACGATCTGTTGTGCCCATGCCGGAGCCTGAGGCTCGACGACAAGGACTAAAGGCGCGAATGCTGTTGCGGGAACATCCGCTTCTACGGCAAGGATCTGGGATCCTGCCGGAGCGTGATGCTCCCCGGCAAGCGTGTCGGGACACAGCTTGTCGGGAGCGTCTGCTTCAACGAAACAAGCCCTGGGGCTTGTCGGAGCAGTCTGCTCCTCAGCACTCTCTGTGTTGATCCCGGGGACCTTCTTGGCGGCGGCTCCGGGGAGCTCTGCCGGAAAGTAATCGCCGGTAACCAACTTTCTTTTCTTGTTCTGTCCAGTTGATGGTGTCACAGATGGCTGAGTCAGCTTGAGCACAAAAATCCCTGGTTCCACAGGCAACTTGAGTGCGGCGCACTTTGACAGTCCATCTGCAATGTCATTCTGAGCTCTCGGAACATGCTCCATTTGCAGGCTGTCAAAATTCTCTTCTAGCTTCCTCACTTCATCGATGTAAGCTTCCATCAACGGACTCTGATACTCTTTGTTAACTTGGCGGACGACAAGCTGTGAGTCACCCCTGACAATAAGCTTCTTGATCCCAAGGTCTGCCGCGATCCTAAGTCCGGCAAGCAAGCCTTCATACTCTGCAGTATTATTTGTTGCTTGCTGCTTGGGAAAGTGCATCTGGACCACGTACTTGAGGTGCTCTCCGGTGGGTGCGACAAGTAGTACGCCCGCACCGGCGCCTTGCAGCAAGAAGGCACCATCGAAGTACATGATCCATTCCTTGCTTGCTTCCTTGACGGGGATGCTCCTCTCCGGAGTTTCTTCATCAGGCATTGGCGTCCATTCCGCTATGAATTCTGCCAACGCTCGGCTCTGAATAGTTGAGGTACTTGCGAACTGGAGGCCGAAGCTTGACAACTCCAGTGCCCACTCGACAATCCTGCCTGTTGCTTCCGGATTTTGCAATATCCTTTTCAACGGAAAGCGAGTGACCACTGTGATCTCATGCGCTTGAAAGTAATGGCGCAGCTTCCTCGAGGCCATTAGGAGGCCGAAAAGCAACTTCTGCACACCAGAGTACCTTGATCTAGCCCCCTGCAGAAGGGAACTGACAAAGTAAACTGGGCGCTGCACCATCTTCTTCTGTTTCTCTTCTTGTGGCTGCGCAGATCCATCTTAGCCGGAACCGGAACTCGCCGGATCAGCGCTTGTCGGGCCAGAGCTTGTCGGAGAAGCCCCCTGCTTGTCGCTGGGCTCGCTTGCCACAGTCGCTGGCTCATCATCTGCCTCCCTCTCCGCTACTAACGCAGCACTAACCACTTGATTGGTTGCCGCCAGATATAGCAGCAACTTCTCTTGTGGCTTAGGTGCGACAAGTGTTAGAGTAGAGGATAGGTATCTCTTCAGTTCCTGCAGTGCAGCCTCCGCTTCCGGAGTCCATTTCATCGGACCTGTCTTTTTCAAAATTTTGAAAAAGGGCAGGGCGCGCTCAGCATACTTAGAGATGAACCTACTGAGAGCAGCAACACAGCCGGCAAGCCTTCGCACATCTTTAACGCGCTTTGGTGCTTCGATTTGCTCAATGGCCTTGATCTTGTCGGGATTAGCTTCAATCCCCCTCTGGGACACAAAGAATCCGAGAAGCTTGCCGGAAGGAACTCCAAACACACACTTCTCGGGATTCAACTTGAGGTTGATCCTGCGCAGATTTGCAAAAGTCTCATCCAAGTCTTGGATCAAAGTCTCTTTGTCCTTGCTCTTGACCACTATGTCATCCATGTAAGCTTCTACATTCCTGTGCAACTGTGGCTCAAAAGCATGACTGACTACTCTTCCAAATGTCGAACCAGCATTCTTTAGTCCGAAGGGCATTCGTACAAAGCAGTACGTGCCACATGGAGTAATGAACGCTGTTTTCTCTTCATCCTCTTCTGCCATGAAGATCTGATGATATCCTGAATACGCATCAAGAAATGAAAGCAGATCACATCCTGCCGTGGAGTCGACAATCTGGTCAATGCGCGGCAAGGGAAATGGATCCTTGGGACAAGCTTTATTAACGTCAGTGAAGTCAATACAAAGCCTCCACTTCCCGTTTGCTTTGCGCACGACTACTGGATTGGCTAACCACGTCGGATGGAGTACTCCTTGGACCAGGCCCGCTGCTTCCAACTTCCTGATCTCTTCTGCAATGAATTCTTGACGCTCTACTGCTTGCTTTCTAACTCTCTGCTTGACGGGCCGCGCGTGAGGACAGACGGCAAGGTGGTGCTCAATTACTATCCTGGGAACACCGGGGATGTCAGATGGTTGCCATGCAAACACATCGACATTCGCCCGTAGGAAAGCAACGAGCGTGCTTTCCTATTTAGGATCGAGCGTGGCACTGATGGTGAAGGTGCCACCAGTGCCGTCCTCCTTGGCGGCCACTTTCTTGGTCTCTGGTGAAGCTATCTTTGCCTTCTTGCACTTGCCGGTGGAGCTCGATGGTGCGTCCTCGACGATAGCGCAGCACTCCGAAGAGGTGCGCTTGCCGGAGTAGGCATCAGAGCTACTCTTGCCGGACTTGGTCTTCTTCCTCCCCCCGGGAGCTTCAGCGGCAAGCGGTTTGCGTTCTGCCGCGGCTGCTGCTTCCCGGTAGATCTTGTCGGTACAGATGTGTGCATCCTTCTTGTCGCCTTGGACAGAAATGACACTTATTGGACCAGGCATCTTGAGCACATTGTAGGCATAGTGAGAGGCTGCAATGAACTTAGTGAGCGCTGGACGGCCAAGTATCCCATTGTAGGGCAATGGGAAATCAGCAACGTCAAATGTGACTCTCTTTGTCCTGAAATTCAGCTCGCTGCCAAATGTCACTGGCAGTGTGATCTTCCCCTTCGGCTTGCTCCTTCCCGGGTTTATTCCTTGAAAGGTACCAGTCTCTTCGAGCTCGCTGTCGGGGATCTGGACTCTGGAGTTTCTTGAGCACTGCGGAGGAGATTAGATTCAGGCCGACCCCGCCGTCAACCAGCATCTTCGTGACCCTGAGGTTGCGGATTGTTGGCGAAACCAACATCGGCAAGCACCCGACCGCAGTGATGCGATCAGGGTGATCTTCAATGTCGAAGATGATGGGCGTGCTGGACCACTTCAGGGGCTTGCGCGACTCAACGGACGGTTCTGCTGCGTTCACTTCCCGGACCCACTGTTTGAGTTGTCGATGCGAGGTGTGCAGAGAAGCACCGCCGTCGATGCACAACACCTCTATTGCCTTCTGGAACTCCTTCTCGTCAGTCTCATCTTCCTCCATCTCATCATCCTCATCTTCGTCTTCATCTTTGTCGCGGCCGCGGGGAGGCCTGTCTCCTTGCCGCGGCTTGGCCTTGCCGCGGCGCCGTCCCCGGGCGGGATACTGCTTGCCGGATCCTCCGCCACCTTGCCGGGCCTTCTCCTTGTCGCGGCGCTCGTATTCAGCTTTCTGTAGCTCCGCCATCTGCTCAACCTTATTGCAGGCTCGGAGGTCATGGCCCTTGGTGCGGTGGATCTTGCAATACTGCTTGCCGGAGCCATCCTGCTTGTCGGCGGCCACCACAGCCTCGCCGGAGTTACCAGCTCTCGCCTTCTCGGAACCGCCTCCGCTGCTGGATTGCTCAACAACTAGCACGTCCTTAACCTCCCTCTTTCTGTTATTCCGCCTCTGTTTCCTCCTCGCCGGAGGGGCGTCCTCGCTGTCAGGTCCCTCTGCTCCTGCATTCTCTCCGGGGAGCCTCCTCCCCTCTTTAGCTCGTGCACACTTGCCGGCCAGAGCATATAGCTCGCTGACATCTCTGATTTTGCACATTGCTATCTCCTCCCTCATCCTGCGGTTACGCACGTTCTGATGGAACGCGCTGATAACCGCGGCAGGGTGGACGTCTGGGATGTTGCGCTGCACCTGACTGAATCTCTGTATATACTTGCGCAGGGGTTCTCCTTCTTTCTGGGCGAGCAGGTGAAGATCACTCTCCTGGCCATGGGGTTTGTGGCCGCCTGTGAAGGCGCCAACAAACTGATGGCACAGGTTCGCCCATGAAGAGATGGAGTTGTCCGGCAAGTGCATGAGCCAAGACCTGACATTGGGCTTGAGTACTAGCGGGAAGTAGTTGGCGAGGATCTTCTCGTCGCGCCCCCCGGCAGCCTGCACCGCGATGGTGTAGATGCTGAGGAACTCTGACGGATGTATCCTGCCATCGTACTTCTCGGGCACGTCTGGCTTGAAGTTCTTGGTACTGGGCCACTGGACCTGCCGCAGCTCACGAGTGAACGCAGGGCAACCTACCGCGTACGGCAAGTCGCCTGGCTCCCCTGGCGCATGCATGTCGACAGCGGGCCCAGCGCGCCGGTCAGATTGACGTCGCGCTTCTCTTCGATGCTCGATGCGAGTGCGAGTGTCTTCGTGTTGTCGTTCTTGGAGAACTTGGCGTTGATCGCGGCGAACTCGCGGGTCCGACGACGCGGTGGAGTCTGTGTCGAGGTTGGCCCGGCGAGTCGGCGATCTTGGCCTTCGGGGCGGGGAGTGCGCGGTGGTGGCACCCCCAGCAGTCTTGTCGGCTTCGGCTTGTGCCTGGGCGCCTTGCCGGGGCTTCGAGGTGCTCGGCCGTCGGGGCTTGTCGCCGTTGGCGAAGCCGATAAGGCTATAAATGGCTGCCCTCTAGTCGTCGATCTTGTCCGGCGCTGGAGGGTAATCTAGAAGCAGTTGGGCTCGGGCCAGCGCTTCCTCTGGAGTCTTGGGTGGCGGTGGCGAGCGACGCGAGGTGCGAGACATGCTCAAACTTCTAACAGTGTTAGAAGGAGTAACATCTCGCCCAGGCGACCGCACCGCGCTCGCGCCAGCGTGTTGACGTGCATGCTGGCCTTGAGCGTCCCGCGACCCACCAGCTCGGCCTTGTTCCAACGTGAGTACGGTGCTAGGAGCATCGTGGCGTTGTCGATCCTGCACCTCCTGGGAGGGGTGCGGTGGATATGCAGATGCCGAACCTTGCGGGGCCTTGTCTTTTGACCGGGTGACGATGCGCGTCCCCCCGCCGGCGCCCGCTCCCCCGCCGGCGTCCACCCCACCGCCCGTTTTCTCCGGTGGCGGTAGGGAAGTCGCAGACGGAGCGACCACCTCCGAGGTCTTCTTCTTCGGTGGCATGTCGATGAAGATGGTTATGTAGCGCGCGTAGACGCCGGATCAGATACACACGACCTCGACGCACCCCCCTACCTGGCGCGCCAGAGATGTCGTGGCTGACTGGGAGGCCACGAGCACCTATGGGGTAGGAGGACCCCTTTCTCGTTCGGCAAGGGAGCGGAGGGCGCACGCAGAGCAAATCGAGGCGAGGGAGCGCGCGGGGGATTTTTACCCAGCTTCGGAGCTCTCCGGAGAGATAAAAACCCCAACTGCTGCTTTGTGTGTTGTATTTGTTCTTGCTCGAGAGAGCGGGCGTGGCGTCGAATCAGTCGAACTGCCGAACCCCCTGGCTGTGGAACCGAATTTCCCCAACCCCCTCTACGTGCGCATGGGCCTCCTTTTTATAGGCTAAAGGGGTCACCGACAGGTGGCAGCGTAGGAAGAGGGGTAGAAAGGTAAAAACGCGGGTTGGTACAACTGCTACCAACAGTGTCCTCTACCTAACTCTGACGGCAGGGGACAGGGGCATTTAATGCCCGTCCGGTCGCCCCAACAGTGCAAGGAAACGACCGTTAGAGGCGCCACCGATCGCCACGATGGCCTCCTGGTCAGCTCCTTTTGCCACCTCGCACCGCATAGCTGCACAGCGCCTTGCCACTTGCTCCTGGGATAGTCCTGGGGTGACACGTCGTTGGATGCGCTGGAGCTCGGGTGCATGGCGGCCTTGCCGTGGCAAGCGCCTTGCCGCGGCCCTTATCTTGTCGCACCAGCAAGCTTGCCGCTCGCCGGGCCTTGCCGGGACGCGCGGGGCGTCGCGGCAAGTTTACTTGGAATGCCTTGAGTGGCCTTCCCGGCAAGATCCTCTTGCCGGGGTCTCTTCTTCTTCCCGGCAAGCTCCTCTTGCCGGGGCCTTGGTTGGCCTTCCCGACAAGCTCCTCTTGCCGGGGCCTTGGTTGGCCTTCCCGGCAAGCTCCTCTTGCCGGGGCCTTGGTTGGCTTTCCCGGCAAGCTCGTCTTGCCGGGGCTTTTAGCTTTAGTACTCTGTTCTTGAATGGCATCTAAGCAGCCGTCGAGGATCTTGGCGGATGCCCGGCAAGCCCTGCCGCAGGTCGCTGCGACTGCCCGTGCACAAGTTCGGGGTACTAAGGTACCCCCTACTTTAGTACACCGACAGCGGACGATGATAGTCCGGCTGTCCGGACACCCCCTAGTCCAGGACTCCCTCACTCGTGAAGGCTTCATTCAGCCCACTTTTAGCAGACTGAATCTTCTCAACCACCGTACCCATCAAGGTACAATGCTCCTCCAAGACGGACGCACTTTGTAGAGCGTATATCAACATGTTTGGCGCCTCCGGATTAGTAGAGGTCACCATCGGAATAGCCGCTTTCCCCTCCCTAGGAGGGGGCTGCTGATTTGACTTAGAAGTCGTTTGTATCTCCAGAGCCGTATCCAGCCGGGGGTCGGATGATCCAAGACCCCCGTCGTCGGTCTCCATGAGGGTTGCACCCCCCATGTTCTCGGCAGCCAAAGTGTTATCCTCTAGCGCCATCTTGGTCCTCTCCCGCACTTCTACGAAGCCTGGAGAGAACCTTTGGGACAAAACCTCGGTGTCATCCGCCCTAGGAGGCAGGGAAGCTTGTGGAGGCATCTTGCTCTCCATCATCTCCGGTGGAAGATCCCCCGATGACGATGATTCTTGAGGGAGATCGCGGGCCAGACTTAAACACATGATTTAATATTATTCTTACAATTTGTAAAAGATTGGATGTATGTAAAGCATCCTAAGGTACTAACGATGCGGCAAGGGGCTTGGCTCGGGGGCGGTGCTTGGGGATAGCTTCGGCGTCCGAATCCGAGTCGTCCGAGAGGGATATCTTTTCCCTCTTGGACGCCCCCTCCTCCAGATCTATGGAGGCCGCCCTCTTTTTCCCTTTGAGAGGAGGGTTCTCTTCTTCCTCCTCCTCCTCGTCCTCGTCTTCGTATCCCTCGTGAGAGGAAGGAGCCTCGGTCCCTCTAGACATAGCGCCCGAAGTACCTTCGTGGTGGAGGCCACCTTTGGCCTCCTTGCCCTTCGTCTTCTTGTCCTTCTTCACCGGCTCCTGGTAGGGCATCGGGACCAGCATCCTCATCAACAGAGGCTCAGCTGGGTCTTCGGGGAGTGGGGCCGGACATCTGATCCACTCCGCCTTCTTTATCCATCCCTGTTCAGGGGGTGGAATTTTTAGTACCCCTCCCTAAGATTGATGAACTAGGTAATGTTCGAAAATATGATACTTACTGGGGAGGCCGGATTGTTGCAGTCAAGGCCGGTGTCGTCAGACGTCCTTGGACACATCTTCTGGCCCTTGAAGAGCAGCTTCTAGATCCCTTTGTGCGGGGTGCCAAAGAATCGCTGCAGGATCTGTGGCCCTTCCGGATTGAACTCCCACATGTTGAGAGGTTGTCGTTGGCAGGGAAGAGCTCGGCGGATAAGCATCACCTAGACCACATCAGCAAGGGTGATGTCCTTTTCTATCATACTCTTGATACGCTTTTGTAGCATCAATACTTTGTTAGAGGATCCCCAGTCTAGACCCTTGTTGGTCCAGGACGCGAGCCGCAGCGGAGGTCCGGATCTGGAAGCAGGAGCGGCCGCCCACTTGATGCCGCGGGGTTCGGTGATGTAGAACCACTCCTGCTGCCATACCTTGACAGTATCCACGAATGTCCCTTTGGGCCAGGTAACATGGCGGAGCTTGCTCACCATGGCGCCGCCGCACTCGGCGTGTTGTCCATCGACCACCTTCAGCTTCACGTTGAAAACCTTTAGCCACAGGCCGAAGTGTGGGGGGCGCGGAGAAATGCCTCGCACACGATGATGAACGCCGAGATGTGGAGGAAGGTATTCGGGGCCAGATCTTGGAAATCCAGCCCGTAGTAAAACATGAGACCTCGGACGAAGGGATGGAGGGCAAACCCAAGTCCTCGGAGGAAGTGGGGGATGAATACCACCCTCTCACTGGGTTTTGGGGTGGGGATGACCTGCCCCGGGGTAGGAAGCCTGTGTGTAATCTCCACCGTCAAGTACCTCGCCTCACGAAGATCCTTGATGTCCTTTTTCGTTACGGAGGAGGCCATCCACTTGCCTTGGGAACCGGATCCAGCCATAGCCGGAGAAGTTGGGGTGAAGGGAAAGATTGGAGCATGGGCGCTGGAGCTTGAGGATGGAGAGGCAGGAAGGAAGTAAGGTGTGGGGTAAAAGGATAGATCTTTATCCATTTATATAAGCTGCGAATATCAAGCGCCTCCCTCCTCATAAGCCTTAAACCTCGCCTATTCCCAAGGGGACGTGCGAATGGCACGGTTGGATTACCCAAACCTGTATTGATGAGAATCCCGTGATAAGGGGACACGATCTCTGCTTTGAAAAGACGTGCCAATGGTCGTGCCTCGAAACGCGAAGCGGGGGCTGTAAAATGGTTCGGAATAATAACAAGGCTAGAACATAATGTCTCGCCGAAAAATTTGCCCATGGACGTGACTTATTTTCTTTTAAGTATTGATGCCCTTACAGCTTAGGGTTGTAATTATTAAACAGAGTTGGATACAGCTCTCATGTGCAGAAGACTGCTTTGGAGTATTTGGAGAAGGAACCCGCCTTGCAATGTCGAAGACAATCTGCGCGCCAAATACATCATCATTGAAGCCCGATTCAGGGGCTACTGAGGGAGTCATGGATTATGGGGTCCTCGGGGAGCCTGCTTATGTTACATGGGCCGAACTAATGGGCCGTGAAGATACAAGACAGAAGGCCCTCCCTCATGTCCAGATGGGACTCTCCTTTGCGTGGATGGCAAGCTTGGCGTTCGGATAATGTATCTTCCTTTCTCTGTAAACCGACTCTGTACAACCCTAGGCCCCTCCTGTGTCCATATAAACTGGAGGGTTTAGTCCATAGAGGCAATCATAATCATATAGGCTAGACATCTAGGGTTTAGCCATTACGATCTTGAGGTAGATCGACTCCTGTAACCCCTATACTTATCAAAGTCAATCAAGCAGGAAGTAGGGTATTACCTTCATTAAGAGGGCCCGAACCTGGGTAAACATCGTGTCCCCTGCCTCCTGTTACCTTTGATCCTTAGACGCACAGTTCGGGACCCCCTGCCCGAGATCTGCCGGTTTTGACACCGACAACCACTCCAGGTGAGTTATACGAACCTGGTTGTTCGCTTTATCAGAATGAATTGCAGAGCATATTTGAGAAGCCAGAGTCGAACATGAGCCAAATGCTTAGCATGATGAATCCTTTGCCCCAAGACGCTGAATATCCAAAGGAATTCTTTGTTAAGGACCTTAAGTATCTGCCACGTACAGTATATCACATTCTGAGGCATACTCTCTGGCCCATCAAAGGCCATTCATCTGAAGCCAAACTTGAAGGCGCCATGAAGACTTTGGTATTTTCTATCATCAATAGCATCAGATTCAACACCCAGGATTTCTTCATCAGACAACTTGCTACTTCCGGGATTGATCAGTTTGGTCTGAAGTTTTATGCTCCATGGGTGATGCGCTTGATTAAGCGTCATTCAACTGTTGACTATCGGCCATCACCTCGCAATCACATTGTATTTTTGTCTGATGTTGATATGTCTGTTGAAGCCATCTACCCTGAGCCTGCCAAGAAGCCCCTCCACCTTCAGAATGCTGAGTTCCAGAGCTTCACACAGCCCATTGATGGTGTTCATGTGCCCAATGTTGCAACTCCTTATTATCCTTTGGCTGGCAACCTACGTCTACCGCACCGTGCAAATACCGAAGCCACTGCAAGCACCATTGCTCAAAGGCCTTAGAAGTGTCCTCGTGTACTTAATGACCGTGAGCTTCTGGTAGCTTTACATCAAAAAGCAGGACAAACATCATGACTGGCTAAAGCGTCAGATGCAAAGTATCTTGGTGGATGTCAATCGCATTGGCAACTTGGCCACCAAGAACTCGTTTGTAGCCCATGAAGCATGTCGTCGTTCCTGGAAGAGTCTCACCTTGCTCTGCGCTGAAGATGATCTTCTCATGGATGGCTTCACTGAAAATTTCAAGTTTGACTCTAGGCCTCCTCAAAATGCAAGTTGGCATCGCATACCCTCCATTGGAAATTCTGAGTGCTCATCTTCGGCTGCAACTATTGTTGCGAGAGTCGTTGATGATGAAGATGACACCACTTCGCCGATTCTAACTGCATTGCATGATGATGATGCCCAAGGCCCGTCTGCACCACCAAACTCCAACGTCGACACTGCTGCTCCAACTTCGTCTCACTACAAAAAATACACATCCGTGACATTTTGGGCCGAACGAAATTTTTTTCTGTCATACTTATGACACTTCTATGATGATAATTGTGACAAAACCCGGTATCATCATAGATGTGGTAGGATCCTACTTCTATGACAAAAAATCATGATAGAAAATGGTCTTTTCATCCTGGGCATACCGGAGACGCGGTTGCATGACATTCTTTGGGCTATCCATGATGGAAAAAACCGTGGTAGAAGCGAGGGTGAGGAAAATTTCGGGGAGTTCCCGGTTACGGTGGGTGGTCGGGGGCCCAGCGATGCGCGTTTCTCTCGTACATGTACGTGCGTCTGTGCAAGGCGTTGGGCTCTAACTAAACCCGAGCGAGGCGTTGGGCTCTAACTGAACCCGAGCAATTGCACTAGCTACGTGTACGTGCGCGCCTCTACTACGACACGTGCGCGCCTCTACATCGACCAGTATGTACGTACACGTTCGCGACCAGAATGACTACGCTATGTACGCTTCGACCAGGTGGGTCTTGACTATTAGGCACTTCCTTGCGTGCGAAGTGTAGCTGGTGGGTCCCAGCAGTCAGGGGGCAAATCGTTTTTTTTTTGCCCGGAAACACTTCCTTGCGTGCGAAGATGTAGCTTGTGGGTCCCAGCAGTCAAGGGGGAAACGGTTTTTTTTTTTGTGAAATACAGTGGCCCGTCCGGTGGGTCCCTGCTGTCAGGTGGAGGAATAATTATTTTGCGCGTAATAAGGAGCCAATTCCTTGCGGCTATCCTGGACCTAGCTATCAACCTATCAATGTACAGTATTCTTCCGATGGAAGTCATTCCTTGACCACGTTGACCACGCCGCGCCGAGTTCACCAGGGCGGGGGACGACGGCGAGGCCTAGGAAGGGGACAACGCAGAGCCGGGGAAGACGCGGCAGTGGATGCCCACGCGGAGAGGAGTACGAGGGTTCACTGGTTCGGCTACGATGTGAGGCTGTCGTCGCCGCAGAATAACAAGGGGTGTGGGTGAGTGGAGGGATGGTCTGGCTAGCGGTGGGAGTAGTAGGCGGTGGTGAGGCCTCCGCGGCAGCACAGCCGGCCACGGAAGGCAGGAGCAGGCGGCACAGCCGGCGTTGCTTTGGGTGGCTAGAGCAAGAAGACCAGAGATTGAAGAAGCACGAGGACGGTTGGATGGACATCGTACGGTCACTACAGCTAGAATCGTTTATATTGACTAAGTTGACAAAGGCCTTGGTACGCGTCAACTTAGTAGGCCCACGGGTCAGCTTCCGAAACAGTGCGCCCCAGATGTCCGGGGGGAAATCATTTTTTGGGCGGGTGAAGCTAGAATATCCGATATTCAAGAAGAAGCACGGCATCTGTTGGATGGACATCCAACGGCCACTGCTGCTAGAACCGTGTGTTGACTATAAGTTGACAAAGCCTTGCATACGCGTCAACTCTTTTTTTTAGGGGACGCGTCAACTTAGTAAGGCCACAAGTGTGTGGCACAGAACTTATAGTCCATTTGAGATTTGCAAGAATGTGTAGCCCATTTTTGATTTCTAATGGAATTTACCACAGCACATTTATAGTTTGTTAAAAGTAGCCCATTTCAACCAACCATTCAAAACAGAATTCAATAAAATTTCCTACATTTTTATGGGATCCGAAATATTTTTATACCGAAATTTCTAGTTAGATTAAATACAATTTCAATATAAATCTATATCTATACCTACTAATAAAGCAAGGTGCGTTTCGCGAGTTTTTTCATCCGTTCACCACCGAAAAGAATTTTTTTTTCTATCTGAGGTGGTACTAAATTCTAATGCGCTACTCTGCAAGAAATAAAAGGCTTTTTCAGAATTTCGTACATGGCCGCGCGCTGTGGCCCAACGAAGCCAGCCCACTTATTTTTCTGCCCATGCAGCTGGGAAAATTCTATTTCCCACACAGGGCAACAAACAGTGAGAGCTTCGCAGAGGACAAACAATAATGCGCTGGCCCATTTTTCTTTGTTTATTTGTTTTATTTCTATTTTTATTTTCCTTCCCCTATCTATTTTTCCCCTTCTAAGTATATTTTTCTAATAGAAATAATTTAATAAATTCAAAATTCTCAAAACACGTTCAGAGTAAGAAAACAAATTAGGGAAAATGTTCAGAATTCCAAAATTTTGTTGCTATTTTGAAAAATATTCAGAACATGGAAAAAGTTTCCCATTTTTTCAAAAACTTTTATTGTTTTTCAAAATTGTTCAAGATCTCTAAAAACAAAATGGCATTTTAAAAAATGCTCCAAATTCTAAAAATATTCTGGTATTAGTGAAATTTTCACAATTCAAAATAACGCTAAAAGACACACATTTTGTTATGAATTTGCAACACATGTTTCCATTCTAAAAAGATGTTCACAAATTCAAATAATATTCATGTTTTTGTAACAAGAATTGGTTTTCCCAAAAAAAATATTTGTGAATTTTAAAAGATGTTCCGATTTCTAATTTTGTTCGCGTTTTCTGGAAGTGTACATAAATTTTCAAAAAACTGTCCAGGATTAAAAACATGTTCATGCTTCCTACAATATTCAGAAATTTCACACCTTAAAGTGTCCTCGATTGAAGAAAAGTAGATTCAATAATTCATGGACCATCTCTGAGGCACGATGACGTAACAAAACTCTTAAATGCCCTCGATCAATGAATGAAAAAATAGCGGATTGATTACTTCACACCCGGCAAAACTGAGAAGCTAAATGTTCGTTTTTCACGTGTACACAGGGTTTTGCTTGCACATATAATTCTCGCCAACTCTAAATTCATACTATTTTTCTACCGTTGCAACGCACGGGCATATGTGCTAGTTTATATTAGGTAAAAATCCAACGAAACATTGCACGAGCAACAATTAATGAAATTAAAATTTTCAATATCCAAAAATAATATTTTATAAAGTAATTACGTGTTTGGTGCATTTTTTTATAGTTACTACCCAGTTTTTATAATTACATCCCATTTATTATTTCTTAAAGCTCATTTTATTGTTAAGCCTAATGCATCCCTCCTAGGAAAGATTTGCAGCCCAGCGGGACGGAGAATAAGAACTTGACCTTGCCTGGGTATTCCTAAAAAAAGTATAGCTGGGCTAGCCATTTTCAGCTTGAAAAGAATTAATATCTGGGCTGGATATTTGGCCTGGGCTAGACGGGCCACAGCGGGGCCCAGTTAATACCTACAGCGATGTTTTCGTTGTTGTTCAGAGGAGAAAAATTAATATCTCGACTAAACATCGCTCAAGAAAAACTCTGCAGTGCTCACACCTCAAAAACACAAATACTGCTCGAGTTGCTTGGTCCCAGCTGTCGGCCGCTCCTTGTGCAATTCTCTCATTTATTGACTACATATGTTGACAATGGTGAGGGGCCGTGATGTCAGGAAACCAGGAGGAAGCAAAAAAATTATAGTTTTATAAAATAAGGAGGCACTTGCGTACATGCGGCTATGGCCCTGGTGGGTCCCCACTGTTATCCTCTCCAAGTAAAGTCATCTCCTCATCCTCATGTTCGTTGACCATGTTGAAAACGCGAGACAGCGGCGCCACGATGAGCGCAACAACTCGGAAGACGACGGGGAGGGCCTCGCGGGCCCTATGGACGGTCTGATATAGCGCCTGCTGCTCATTTGGGAAGCCAGGATCATAGGGCCATATGTCCGTGATGGCATTGTCGTTCGCTTGTTCACCGGTGCTCGTTGAGGAGACGGAGGTTGCAGCACAGGTCCTCGTGCGCTGGTAGCTCTTCCGCCATTAGGGCGTCAAAGTGCGGCCACACCTGCTCTATGGTGAACACGGCATGAACCGGCTTGGACAGTGGCGCCGGCTCCTGGTCGGAAGCTACGTCCATCGTCTGATTGTCGTCGCTCGGCTCGGCGAGCTCGCTGGCGAGCCAGCATGTCCGGCTGCTGGACTGACCCACTGCCAAGCACGAGTCTGACTGCCCTGGCCCACCCTGACCGCCTCCCTCGCCCGCTCGCGCTTTGCGCCCGAAACAGTCAGCGCCGCCCGCCCCGCTTCCCGGTGCAGGCGATTGCTCCACCTTCAAACGACACAAGTGCCGTCCGTCCGTCTGTCTGCCACCCACATTAATCATATGCGGTTGCTGAGGTGGCTACTCCAGCGCCACACGTCCATCCCTCCGCCGCCCACTATTGCTATATAAACTGATGCGCCGGCCATAACCGCAGTCATCTGCATCCGTTCCCTTTCTCCTGTCCACACCACTACTGCCCACCATGTCTTCCTCGCGCTCCAGCGCTCTTCGGGACGGGCTGATGATGAACCGCAAGGAGATGGCAGCCATTGCTCCCGACTGGCTGGCCGGCAAGCAGCCGGAGGATGACGACGTCCCAATGGAGAACATGGTAGTCGATGATCCGGCGCCAACCCCCTCCTCCGTGCCATCCTCGCTGGTGCATTGCACCATGACCATTGGCGAGGCCCATGTCCAATATATGGACACGGTGAGGCAGAAGCATCAGGAGCAGTTCCGGGAGGCGTAGGCCGATGCCGCCTACAACCACCATCTCCTCCAGGAGCACCTGCAGGCGGAGGAGCAGATCACCGCAGAGCGGGCGGAGCAGGAGGCGATGCTCGACTCGTACCGCTCCGCCCGCGAGGGCCGCCTCGAGCGCTGCCGGTACCGCATGCGGGTGGCGGAGGCTGTGACCGCCTACAAAGAGGGCGATGAAGCGGGCGAGGCGCTGTTTGGCGAGACCGCGAAAGAGGTAGAGGACAATGCCGGCTCCGACGAGTCCCCACTCCGCTGGCATCAACGAGGCCCTGCTCTATCGAGGCCCCACGGCGCCAACAACGAGGAAGATGACACCGCTGGCTCCGCCGAGGCCCCGCCCCGCCAACAACTAGGCAGAGGACATCGTCGGCTCAGCCGAGGCCCCACCCTGCCGGCAACGAGGGGGGGACTTCCCCCGCTCTGCCGAGGCGGCGCCCGCCGGCAACGAGATAGGACATCGCCGGCCCCGCCGAGGCCCCGCCCCTCCGGCACCGAGGCGGAGGCCCTACTCCGTCGAGGCCCCGCCCCGCTGCCAACGAGGCCGCGCCACATAGAAAACGAGGAAGAGTAGAACACGGTAGGTCGCCGCCGCTCGGGTCCAAGTAAGGCCACCGCTGCTACCCTCCGGTTGAAGCCAAGCTAGGTAGGTTGACCATTGACGGCCAATTAGCTTCTTGGCGGCGACATGGAGTCGGAGAGCTATGTTGGAGAAGGACGTTGCTTCTACTTAACTATTGGTGCAGTTGGCAGACTAACACGTGGGCCCAACAGGCATCTGGGCCACATGTCAGTTACGCAACTGCACCTGCAGTTAAGTCACTGAAGCTTCTGTTCGGCTCAGCCGGACACAGGTGGGTAGCTTCGGTTAATTAATTATACCTCCAGCGCACCCCTTTTTAGTTGAAGAATGTATGAAATGTAATGAAATCTGGCATGTTTGTATGAAATCCGGCCGTGTATGAATGAACCTAGTTCAACTAGTTCCAATTCTTATATCACTGGCATTGGATGAACATGCAAAACAATACGTACTAGCATTATTCCCAGGGTGATCACCTCGTTTGCAGCAGTTTCACATGTACTCCCTTTGGTCCTTTCTAGTCTGCATACAAGTTTTTTCTGCAGTCAAAGTATCTCTACTTTTACCAATCTTATAGAAAAAAGTATGCACTTTCACAATGTGCGAAATAAAAAGGAACAGAAGGAGTACAAAGAGTTTGAGTAGCTTTTTAGCGTTCCTGTACATTGCAATCAAACACACAAGCCTGGCAATTCATAGAGAACATTCAAATCAATTGATGATTATGCATCTCAGCGATTCACATGTCAGCACCAATATTTACTTCACAACTAAAGAACAAAGGAAAAATTGATTGACGTTGCTGACAACAAAGGGCGTCCCATTCGAAAATATCAACCGCATGTCTTCTTACTAAAATCAATGAGCAAAATTTGACAAGGTTGTCCCATTCCAAAATATCAAATGCCTATGATTGTGGTATGGGCAGGGTTTGCCATCAGTTCGGACATTGACATGGCACCTCGTGCTAAATAAACCAGTTGTTCTTTTTGTGCAGTTCCACCAAAATCAACCAAATTCGCGCGTAGCTTGTATGATTTCACCCTTATATGTTGCAACGCCTTGAACTTATCGACACCTCCTTTCTTGTGGTGGAAATGAATGATTCGATGTATTCATGAACATTTTGTGTAGTTCCCATTGAAACCAAGTTGAGCACCCCTATTTGCACAAATACAAAAAAAGTGATTAGTATTAAGCAAACTGTACTATGAATTGACAGTTTAGACAGGCACCTACATGGTCCATGTAGAGCACACTTTTAGAAAAATGCAACTCGCCGGAAAGAATCCTAGAACAACATTATACTTGCGCATCACAGCAAGAAAATGGAAATTTGTCAGTCCTTCTGAGCTGAAGTTTGTTTGGTCTTGTGGGGAGTAATGTAACCATCCTTCAACTACTCCTTCTGATGAGAAGATAGACATGGCTTCTTCATCCTGGCATAATCGGAACTAGTCACTTCACATACTCCATATTCTTCTTCATAGGAGGATGATCCTGTTGTGCAAAGACAAGAGGACAACTAAATGCTAGCATCCCTGTTTGCTTGAAAAAAAGGAAAGGAAATATTTAAAACAACACAGATGAAGCACTTCTCAATGACAATACCACTTTTTCATGACAGTATCTAAATAGTAGCATAACACCAATAGAGATGACAAAGCTCAATCATATGGATGAAATCAGTGGGTGAGTACCAACCTTTGTCAGGAGGCTTATTGTGTAGAGCATACAGATGAAGCACTTCTCCGGAACCATCTGTTGCTATCTACTGTGGTGGCCATGCTTACTATATACTCCTCGATTAGTTTAATGTTTCCAACATCTTCTTGTGCAGTTCCACTAAAATATATGGTATCTTCAAAGAAGATCCTTGTTTGCACAAGTAGAGATAGTTATGTATTACATTAAGAGTGGCATCAAATCAGTGGCAAAACAATTGCTTGTTCCAGCCATAGCAATAAATTAAGATGCAAAACTATATCATTACTTGTGTCATCACAGTTCGAGTGCTTCATTACAGCACTGGGAGTTGATTTTTTGTTTTTCTTCCGCTTGTTCTTACCCTTCATCACTTGGTTCAATAATAGACAAGCTTCGCCTTCAATGTAAGATTTGGCATGTCAATTAGGGAGCACAAGTATAGCACTAAGCAATGACATTAATTTTCTGATGAAATGGCAAAATACAGGCCAACAGTTGTGAAATATCCTTATCTTACCTCAGTGCGATATTACGGTGCACATACAGATTGGAAGTCTTGTCTCCATTTGTGCAGTTCACTAAAATCAAGCAACATTACCGTACAAGTAGCACAACATATGAAAGCACACTGGAGAATCATGTGAAAGAAGGCTAGTATTGACCTCCCATGACGCGGAATTCAAACAACTCACAAGAAGAAGATCTGAACCAAATTTTCCAACACGGATAGGAAGTAAGATCTCCTCTTGTGCAGTTCCACTAAGATCAAGCAATCAAGCAACGTTGTCGGTGTGACATTTTGGTTGAACTGCACAAAACACTCTTAAAACAAAAGTGTTTTGTGCAGTGCCACAAAAGGTCACAATGGCAACAAGGTGAAGTAGATAACCCAGTTTACACAGAGGTGCAAAGGAAACAACTAGTGGTCAATAAAGGTGGATGACACAGAAGCCAACAAAAAGAAGCATCTACCTTATCTAAATGGGAAAGAAAGCAAGACAGTAGCATTTCTCAAACGGTGGCATTGATTAATATTAACAAAGAGATTATATTAACAATAAAATTTGTTAAACATGTAATTTGCTTTTAACTATGGCATTGCATCAATTTTCTAGCGCATTATTTGAGGGTGTTTGTTTACAGGGACATTTTGGTGTAGGGACTAAAAAACTCCGTGTCAGTCTCATCTAAACCAAACAGAAGGGACTTTTAGGGACTAAAAGTGGGCATCTGGGACTAAAGAAAGAAGACCCAGAGGGAGAGTCTTTTTGGAACTTTTTCCAACAGTTGCCCCCGCCACGCATCACACCTTGTCTCTATTAGTTCATTACTAGGGGTAACATGGTCTTTTAGCATGTCATTTAATAACCTCTAGTCCATGTTTAGTCCCTGGAACCAAGCAGGTAGGGACTAGGGAGTTTTTAACCAAACAGGGCCTTAGATTAACAACAGCTAAAGAGTTGCAAGGGACAGTGGACGCACCAGCACCATGTGCATCTACTAATGTACTGGGGTGATGCATAGTCTGTTGCAACAAAGAACAAACAACCAAGGAGCATATTTGTTTTGGTCCCAGTTTTGTTATCTTTAGACACCTTTCCCTATGTGAGTGCAGCAAATCTAGTCCTGCTCAAACTCTATAGCCTTGTCCCCCAAAACAAAAGATCAGTTTGTTACAAATGTGTGTACTGCGCTTGTCATTGTTTTCCTGATACGTCTCCAATGTATCTATAATTTTTTATTGTTCCATGCTATTATATTATCTGTTTTGGATGTTTATGGGCTTTATTATACACATATATATTATTTTTGGGACTAACCTATTAACCGAAGGCCCAGCCCAAATTGTTGTTTTCTTGCCTATTTCAGTGTTTCGAAGGAAAGGAATATCAAACGGAGTCCAAATGGAATGAAACCTTCGGGAGAGTTATTTTTGGAACAAACGCAATCCGGAAGACTTGGAGTAGACGTCAGGGAAGCTTCGAGGAGGCCACGAGGGTCCAGGGCGCGCCCTACCCCCTGGGTGCACCCCCACCCTCGTGGGCCCCTCGTGGCTCCCCTAACCGACTTCTTTCGCCTATATATATATATATATATATATATATATATATATATATATATATATATATATATATATATATGTATGTATGTATGTATGTATGTATGTATGTATGTATGTATGTATACCCCAAAAACTTCCAGGAGCACCATAGATCGGGAGTTCTGCCGCCGCAAGCCTCTGTAGCCACCAAAAATCAATCGGGGCCTTGTTCCAACACCCTGCCGGAGGGGGGATCCCTCACCGGTGGCCATCTTCATCATCCCGGCGCTCTCCATGACGAGGAGGGAGTAGTTGACCCTCGGGGCTGAGGGTATGTACCAGTAGCTATGTGTTTGATCTCTCTCTCTCTCTCTCTCTCTCTCTCTCTCTCTCGTGTTCTTGATTTGGCACGATCTTGATGTACTGCGAGCTGTGCTATTGTAGTTGGATCTTATGATGTTTCTCCCCCTCTACTATCTTGTAATGGATTGAGTTTTCCCTTTGAAGTTATCTTATCGGATTGAGTCTTTAAGGATTTGAGAACACTTGATGTATGTCTTGCATGTGCTTATCTGTGGTGACAATGGGATATTCACGTGATCTACTTGATGTATGTTTTGGTGATCAACTTGCAGGTTCAGTGACCTTGTGAACTTATGCATAGGGGTTGGCACACGTTTTCGTCTTGACTCTCCGGTAGAAACTTTGGGGCGCTCTTTGAAGTACTTTGTGTTGGTTTGAATAGATGAATCTGAGATTGTGTGATGCATATCTATAATCATACCCACGGATACTTGAGGTGACATTGGAGTATCTAGGTGACATTAGGGTTTTGGTTGATTTGTGTCTTGAGGTGTTATTCTAGTACGAACTCTATGATAGATCGAATGGAACGAATAGCTTCGTGTTATTTTACTACAAACTCTTGAATAGATCGATCAGAAAGGATAACTTTGAGGTGGTTTCGTACCCTACAATAATCTCTTCGTTTTTCCTCCACTTTTAGTGACTTTGGAGTGACTCTTTGTTGCATGTCGAGGGATTTTTATATGATTCAATTATGTTATCATTGTTGAGAGAACTTGCACTAGTGAAAGTATGAAGCCTAGGCCTTGTTTCCTAGCATTGCAATACCATTTATGCTCACTTTTATCATTAGTTACCTTGCTGTTTTTATATTTTCAGATTACAAAAACCTATATCTACCATCCATATTGCACTTGTATCACCATCTCTTCGCCGAACTAGTGCACCTATACAATTTACCATTGTATTGGGTGTGTTGGGGACACAAGAGACTCTTTGTTATTTGGTTGCAGGGTTGTTTGAGAGAGACCATCTTCATCCTACACCTCCCATGGATTGATAAACCTTAGGTCATCCACTTGAGGGAAATTTGCTACTGTCCTACAAACCTCTGCACTTGGAGGCCCAACAACGTCTACAAGGAGAAGGTTGTGTAGTAGACATCAAGCTATTTTCTGGCACCGTTGCTGGGGAGGTGAGTGCTTGAAGGTATATCTTTAGATCTTGCAATCAAATCTTTTTGTTTCTTGTTTTATCACTAGTTTAGTCTATAAAAGAAAACTACAAAAAAATGGAATTAAGGTTGCCTCATATGCTTCATATTTTTAATGTCTTTCGTGAAAATGATGGGAAGGAAAATTGTGCTCAAGTACTAGAAGAAGAATTACAAAGAATGATGGGCATAAAATATGTGAATGATGAGCATGATTGCAATGTTGTTAGTATGAATTCTTTGAATACCCATGATGCTAATGATATGCAAAGCCACAAGCTTGGGGATGCTATGTTTGATGAAGATGATATGTTTAGTCCCCTATGTTTTGATGAGAATATTTATTATGATGAAAGCATGCCTCCTATTTATGATGATTATATTAATGAAAGTGGGTTTGGAAGAGTGTCAACTTTAGGAAGTAATGATCCCACTATTTTGGAGGATGTTGAATATTATTGTGATAATTATGAAAGTGGATTTGGAGAGGTCATGACTTTATTTAGTGATGAATCCACTATTTTAGAAGAGGTTCCAATTGATTATGAGAACAAAGTTTCTATCTATGATGATTATTGTGATGACTTGTATGCTATTAAGAATAATGATAACCATGAAACTTGTCATCATGATTTTAGTTTTCAATTGGATAATGCCTCACATGATAATTATTTTGTTGAGTTTGCTCCCACTACTATTCATGAGAAGAATTTTGCTTATGTGGAGAGCAATAAAATTTCTATGCTTGTAGATCATGAAAAGAATGCTTTATGTGATAGTTATATTGTTGAATTCATTCATGATGCTACTGAAAATTATTATGAGGGAGGAATATATGCTTGTAGGAATTGCAATAATATCAAGTTTCCTCTCTATGTGCTTAAAGTTTTGAAGTTATGCTTGTTTAGCCTTCCTATGTTAGTTGATTATTGTTCCCATAAGTTGTTTGCTCACAAAATAACTATGCATAGGAAGTGGGTTAGACTCAAATGTGCTAGTCATATTATTCATGATGCTCTCTTTATGTTTCAATTCTTATCTTTTATGTGAGCATCATTTGAAATCATCATGCCTAGCTAGGGGCGTTAAACTTTAGCACTTGTTGGGAGACAACCCAATATTTAGCCTTACTGTTTTTGTGTGTCCACATGATTATGCTACTGTAGTAATCATGTTTTATAGCTTTTGTTTCAATAAAGTGCCAAGTAAGACCTTTAGGATAGCTTACGGTGATAGTTGTGTTGATCCTGCTGAAAATCAGAAACTTTTGCGCCCAGTAAATTAGTTTTGATAATTCACATAAATGTGATTTTGATTTGATTCGTTTTTCTCTGGATTGGTACACAAAGTTCTCAGGTGTTCCTAATTTGGCAGGATTTTTGGAGTTGCAGAAGTATACGTTTGATACAGATTACTACAGACTGTTCTGTTTTTGACAGACTATGTTTTCTATGTGTTGTTTGCTTATTTTGATGAACCCATGAGTAGTATCGGAGGGTATGAACAATAGAGAAGTTGGAATACAGTAGATAATACACCGATATAAATTTAGAATAAGTTCAAAACAGTACCTAAGTGGTGATTTATTTTCTTATGCTAACGGAGCTTACGAGTTTTGTATTGTGAAGTTTTCAAGTTTTGGGTAAGAGTCGATGGACTATGGAATAAGGAGTGGCAAGAGCCTAAGCTTGGGGATGCCCAAGGCACCCCAAGGTAATATTCAAGGACAACCAAGAGCCTAAGCTTGGGGATGCCCCAGATGGCATCCCCTCTTTCGTCTTTGTTCATCGGTAACTTTACTTGGAGCTATATTTTTATTCACCACATGATATGTGTTTTGCTTGGAGCATCATTTTATTTTCTTTTGTTTTGATTGCTGTTTGAATAAAATACTAAGATCTGAAATTCTTAAATGTTAGAGAGTCTTCACATAGTTGCATAATTTTCCGACTACTCATTGATCTTCACTTATATCTTTCGGAGTAGTTTGTCATTTGCTCTAGTGCTTCACTTATATCCTTTTAGAGCACGGCGGTGGTTTTATTTTGAAGAAATAGATGAACTCTCATGCTTCACTTATATTATTTTGAGAGTCTTGAACATCATGGTAATTTGCTTTGGTTAGGAATTTAGTCCTAATATGATGGGCATCCAAGTTCGGTATAATAAAAAGTATCATATAGAGTGCATTGAACGCTATGATCAATTTGATGCTTGATGATTGTTTTGAGATATGAGGATGGTAATATTAGAGACATGCTAGTTGGGTAGTTGTGAATTTGAGGAATACTTGTGTTAAAGTTTGTGATTCCCATAGCGTGCACGTATGGTGAACCATTATGTGATGAAGTTGCAGCATGATTTATTTATTGATTGTCTTCCTTATGAGTGGTGTCAGGGACTAGCGATGGTCTTTTCCTACCAATCTATCCCCCTAGGAGCATGCGCGTAGTACTTTTTTTTGATAACTTGTAGATTTTTGCAATAAGTATATGATTTCTTTATGACTAATGTTGAGTCCATGGATTATACGCACTCTCACCCTTCCACCATTGCTAGCCTCTCTTATGCGGCTCAACTTTCGCCGGTACCATACACCCACCATATACCTTCCTCAAAACAGCCACCATACCTACCTATTATGGCATTTCCATAGCCATTCCGAGATATATTGCCATGCAACTTTCCACTGTTCTGTTTATTATGACACGCTCCATCATTGTCATATTGCTTTTGCATGATCATGTAGTTGACATCGTATTTGTGGCAAAGCCACCTTTATAATTTTTTCATACATGTCGCTCTTGATTCATTGCATGTCCTAGTACACCGCCGGAGGCATCCACATAGACTCATATTTTGTTCTAAGTATTGAATTGTAATTCTTGAGTTGTAAGTAAATAAAAGTGTGATGATCTTCATTATTAGAGCATTGTCCCAAGTGAGAAAAGGATGATGGAGACTATGATTCCCCCACAAGTCGGGATGAGACTTTGGACTTTTATGAAAATAAAAGAGGCCAAAGAAGCCAAAAAAATAGGCCCAAGAAGCCCACCAAAAAATGAGAGAAAAAGAGAGAAGGGACAATGTTACTATCCTTTTTCCACACTTGTGCTTCAAAGTAGCACAATGATCCATGATAGAGAGTCTCCTATGTTGTTACTTTCATATACTAGTGGGAATTTTACATTATAGAACTTGGCTTGTATATTCCAATGATGGGCTTCCTCGGAATGCCCTAGGTCTTCGCGAGCAAGCAAGTTGGATGCACACCCACTTAGTTTCTTTTGTTGAGCTTTCATACACGTATAGCTCTAGTGCATCTGGTGCATGGCAATCCCTACTCACTCACATTGATATGTATTAATGGGCATCTCCATAGCCCGTTGATACGCCTAGTTGATGTGAGACTATCTTCTTCCTTTTTGTCTTCTCCACAACCACCATTCTATTCACATATAGTGCTATGTCCAGGGCTCACGCAAATGTATTGCGTGAAAGTTGAAAAAGTTTGGTAACATCAAAGTATGAAACAACTGCTTGGCTTGTCATCAGGGTTGTGCATGATTCAGATACTTTCTGTGATGAAGATAGAGCATGGCCAGACTATATGAGTTTGTAGGGATAGCTTTCTTTAGCCATGTTATTTTGAGAAGACATGATTGCTTTGTTAGTATGCTTGAAGTATTATTGTTTTCATGTCAATATGAACTTTTATCTTGAATCATTTGGATCTGAACATTCATGCTACAATAAAGAAAATTACATTGAGAAATATGCTAGGTAGCATTCCACATCAAAAATTCTGTTTTTATCACTTACCTACTCGAGGACGAGCAGGAATTAAGATTGGGGATGCTTGATACATCTCCAATGTATCTATAATTTTTGATTGTTCCATGCTAATATATTATCTGTTTTGGATGTTTATGGGCTTTATTATACACTTTATATTATTTTTGGGACTAACCTATTAACCGGAGGCCCAACCCAAATTGTTGTTTTCTTTCCTATTTCAGTGTTTCGAAGAAAAGGAATATCAAACGGAGTCCAAACGAAATGAAACCTTCGGGAGAGTTATTTTTGGAACAAACGCAATCCAGAAGACTTGGAGTAGACGTCATGGAAGCTTCGAGGAGGCCACAAGGGTCCAGGGCGTGCCCCCCACCCTTGTGGGCCCCTCGTGGCTCCCCTGACCGACTTCTTGTGCCTATATATATCCATATACCCCAAAAACTTCCAGGGGCACCATAGTGTCGGTGTTCTGGGAACGGGGTCCCCAAACTTGCCTGCCTACGGCCTGCGGCGTGGCTCAAGGGGTGGCTCAGTACGGCCCGTCTTCATCAACCCAAGCACAAGACCCTCGCGAGGGGCCAAGCCTCGCGGGGCGGATGACGCAAGGCTTCCTCAGGGGCGGCCTCACCAGGCAAGCTCGCGAGGAGGCGGAGAGATCAAGGCAAGGAGTACCTCGCGAGGTGCTCGTGACACAAGCCATGACGATCGAGACCAGGCAGGTGCCAGGCGAGCGCCAGCCGGTGCAGTGTCCTCGTTTCCTCTTTGGTGCGAAGGGAGCAAGCGCGGGCAAGGAGTACCGAGGCATCAAGCAAAGGTTACCATATCGGTGCAACGAGACCAAGACCAGCAGGACGGTAGGATGGAGGTCACCGTGGAGCCCAAGACATCGTCATCGCCAGTGCCTTTGGCAGTTGAAGACCAACTTTAGTCAGGTTAACTTGTACTAGCTATCCCCCTTCAAAATGGCCGTTGTTGGCTCCCTTCTCGCTCAATATTTGGGAAGAGGACCAGGGCCTCTATATATAGAGATAGCCACCACAGTAGAGAGAGGATCATCTAGATCTCACCTAGAGTCAACAGAGACGGAGCCATTCCTCTCCAAGCACACCACCACAAGAACACCACTCGCGAGGCTGTTCTTCCTCTGTACTGTTCATCATCAGCCCCAGAGGCAATCCACCACCATACACTAGAGTAGGGTATTACACCACAACGGTGGCCCGAACTAGTATAAACCTTGTGTCCCTTGTGTTGTGCATCGTGTAGCTTAGATTCACGGCGAGGCTTTGGGACGCGGATCGGTAGGGAGAAGATCTTCGTGCGCACCCTAGAGTTCGAACCTTAAGGGTTTTGCCAGAACCCGATATCCGACATTTGGCGCGCCAGGTAGGGGTGCGCTGAAATCATCTTTCTGCCGATCTGTGTTCCACTGCTTCATCGCATCCATGTCCGGGGACCCGACATCCAACGCCGAATGTTGGGCGGCATGGCCTGCCCACGTCGCGCCGCCTGCCCAAGGTGACCTCAACCCCACACCTCAGGCAGCCCGCGCTCTGCAGGATGCTGCGGGGCGCGGGCGACGCGGCCAAGCGCCGCCTGCCCTCACTCCGTAGTAGGTGTGGTCAGCAGCAAGGACCTCAAACCATGCCGTGGCCACAGCACCGCACACCCGACGGGAGTAGGTGAACATGAAGGCCGCGCTCACGGTGGCTCGAGAACTGCTATGGTGCATGCTGCAAGAAAGCGGCCATGACGTGCTGCTCGAGCGCGTCACCGAACTCCTGGATACTGCAGCTTCAGGGGCGCCTCCCTTCTGCGTCCAGCTTCCACCCCAGGCCCCGGGCGGATCATACGGCGGGCCCATCTGCGCTCGTGCGCCCTCGGGTGTACCCCAAGGCTTCATCAGCACCAGCTCTACCATCATCATGGGGCGTCAAGCGGCACCAGCACCGCCCCTGGTGAGCGAGGGAATGCGCATCGCCGCCTACGGCCCGGGCGGGCCGCCGCCCTATGGGGCACTACAGCGAAACCTTTGGGATGGCAGCCTCGGAGGCTTACGTGCCCCACATGGTGGATCAGGAATACGCACTGGAAGAAGACCACGGCTCGTTCCTCGGGCCAGGCTGGGGAGAAGAGATGCCAAAAGCCGAGGCTTTTCAGGAGCCTCACCAACCGCGCCGGCGGTAGCAGCTATCGGGTACCGCTAATTCCTCAGGAGCAAGCTTATGCTAACCATGGGTTGCAGGAAGTCCAGGTCACTGCAGCGGAAGGTTGCCCCAGCTCGGTAGCCACCCTCCCGCCAGGAGAAGCGCACTGGGGGCTGTAGGAGAGGGATCAGGAGCCAGGCCCCTCCCCACGGCGCGCGGAGCATGGTGTTTCGCGGAGGTAGGCCCTCTGCTGGGGAGGTGTCGCAAGGCCTGCCCCCGGCAGAGGACCCATGGTCGTCGGGGGAACCGCTGGCGTCCCCTTTACCCCATTGGCATCGTCCTTGGTTTTCGGTCGCTGTCAATGGCGGTCGAGGGTGGCGCAAGGCGGGGCCCTCATCTGGCGATATGAAGCAAGGCTGGTACCTGTGAAGAAGGCCCAATGCCTGTGAAGCTCGCCGCCCATTACACTCTCATGTAATAATGAGTTGGGGTTGTACACCCCCCGGAGTCTCCGGAGAGCCGCCCTTGGGCCTCGGGGGCGCCCTCCCATGCCCAGTGGCAACACTTAGCTCCGCGCTGGTGAGAAGACGTCGAAGACTAGACTAGGTGCCGGACGCGGCCTTTTGTTTTTCCCCTCCTTTTATGTGGTCGAGCTTTCTCGCTTCGGATTTAAGTTGAAGTTGAATTTGTGTTGCGTATGCGGGGAGGGGCGTCTTGTCTTATTCGCGTGATTTCTCGTGTTACGGTTTCTGCCCAAGTTGGAATTCGCACTAGCTGCCTCCCCCTATCGAGCCCCTCGCAGGATGGGCTGGGTTCAGCATACTCGCGCATGTCGTCCTGCGGCCAGCACCCGCTCTCGCAAGGCTCTCACCAAATGGTCAGCAGGTATCCCGAAGGACCCTCGGGGAATCACCACAAGCCTGTTCAGGGCTTGCCCGGGATAAAGGTAAAATATAGCAACTAACCCGTCACGGGGCCCGTAGCATCATGCATTCATGCATTTAGCATCGTTCCTAAAGGCATGAGGACAATGATCTTTCTTACATGAGGGGCTTCCCCTCCCAAAAATTCTCTTACAACCTTCAGGGCCATGCCCGAGCTTTTTGTGTGCAGGATAAACAACAAAGGGATATAGGATCAATCAGACATGTCACTCACCACATCCTCTTGGTCGCCTCCGGAGGCGTCACTGGCGCCGCGGTCACTGTCACTGTCGTCGCCGTCGCCGCCACCGGCGCCATCTTCACCGTCGTTCACCACGTCACCTTCATCCGCAGCAACTACCACACCATCATCATCAGAGGTGAAGGCCTGGACAAGTGCATCCACGTTGTCCTCCACCCACCGCGCCAATGGCCATGGGCACCAGAGCGATGACAGTGTTGAAGTCAAAATGAGGATCCCTATCCTGAAGGTGGCTGAAGACACGGGAGAATGCACGCGCGAGCAGGCTATGGCTCCTCTCCTCGACAAGCTGGCGAGCTCTCTTAGAGCGGTTCTCCAGATGCGTCACCACGTCAGTGAAGAGCTGGAGATTGCCGGCATAGTTGGTCACATGAGGTTGCGAAGCGTTCGCGTCATAGATATTGCCTAGGGCCGTGTTGGCCCTGTCCCTGAGCGTTTGGAGCATGGGGCCATGCATGTGCTCCAGCGTCTGCCGCTGGCAAATCACATCTTCGTTCTGCCGCGCAATGGACTCAGCGTCATCGACCCTCTGTTGGATAAGAAGCAGCTCGGCACGGGAGGAGGCCAACTCAGCCTGCACCACAACTAGGGCGAATACGGTGGCCTCCACGCGCTGCGTCGCTTCAGTCAGCTTGGTCCTAAGAGCGGCAGTCCTGCCCGTAGCCTCGGCTTCAATCAGCTCCAACCTCTCGCCATACTCGCGCATAAGACCCGCGCGAATTTCCGCCACGTGGCGGTTGACCTCTTCTTAGATTCGGTCCTCCCGCGCGCCGACGTCATCCTCCGCCTGGGTAACCTGGCGCTCCCTCGTCTCCAACCGTTCAAGATCGAGGCTGCGCTCGGCAGCCTCTAGCGTCAGCGCTTCCGGAGCTCCTCCTCTTCAACGAGCGTCCCCTTCAGCGACGCAAGGGCAGCTTAGCGCAGCTCCACTTGCTTCTCTAGGGAAGTGCTCTAGGCTTGGAGGTCCCACGCGCGCTTCTCCGTGATCTCGCATCATTGGTCCGCTTCCCGAGCATCCTCAATAACTCGGGAGCAGGCCTTTCGTGAAGCCACGAGAGATGCTTCGGCCTTTGCGTTGTCAAGCTCGCGTTGATGACACGCAAGACTGACCGCCACCTTCAGCTTGCGCTGCTCCTCAACCAGCCACAGGCCCTCAGCTTCAAGGCATGTGTCCACGTCCGCGAGATCTTCACCAAGCTGGCCCATCGCGTCTGTCGCCTTCCGGAGGAACTCTTGGCAGATGAAGCTCGCTTGAGCACGTCATCAATATCGTCCCCCACCACCGGTGTTGGCGGAGGGCCCTGAAGTGGTTCGCTCCCTCTCGGCAGGGGGCTGGGGGCTGGTGCCCCCGCAATCGCTGGGCGGGCTCCACGAGGGGCCCAGGCCAGCGCTGATCCATTCCCATAAGAAGAGCCGAGGACCGACTTCAACCATTCGCCGTCCATGATCAGAGGAGGAGCCCGGGGCAGGCTGGTTGCACCCCGGGCGAGGTCGCGAAGGAAAGACGGCAAGCGCATGGGCTCAAGGCACCCTGCGGGTTGGCCCATTTCTCCGGCCGAACTCGCGTTAGGGGCAACATGCAAGCGCGGGGCGCTCAAGGCCAGCGATGGAGGTGAGGCCTGAGGAGGTGGCTTCTTAGCTGGCTTCCCAGGCTTGGAAGGAGGGATCCTGAAGGGCCACAGTCAGCAAAGGGAGCAGAGAATGAGGAATTACAAGAAGGAGGGACTTACTCATCTGTGGCGAAGTACTTCCTATGCTTCAGCAGCCGGCAGGGGCGCTCGCTGCCGCTCAAAGACTCCTTCCTCTTGCAGAGGGCGTCAAAGTCTATGCGGAACCGGCCTAACCTCTCAACATGAGGGCCGGCGCGTGGCGTGGATGAAGAAGCACCAAGGCAGCCTGCCTCAGGGGCGCCAGGCTGGGAGGAGCGATCAGGCGCCACTTCTTGGTGGCCTGCCGAGGCCTCGGGGGCTTCGGCCTCGGGAGCCGCAGGTTGCGTCCCCTCATCAACGACCGCCTCAGGACGGGCTTCGCAAGCTCCGGAGGATGACGCCTCGGGAGCCCCGCGCGACATCGGCATCTCGACACCGGATCCTCCAGCCTCCAGCGATGCTTGCCTTCCTGCACCTCCTCCTGAGGCAAGATCGATGTTGGCGGCGGGGAAAGGAGCCATGGTGACGGGATTTTCACGAGGCCCCACGAGGTCAGCCGGGCGCAACCCCCATTCGTCAAAGTGAGGCATCTACCTCGCAAACTCGGCCCTGCCCGAGCAAAGATACAGGAGGCTGCCGCCATGCCGGATGTCGCCCGGAGAGGGGTCGCCATTCAAGACCTCCAGCATCTTCTTCAGCACTTCAGGCGCAAGCTCCTCCTCCTGGAGCCTCATGCGGTCTTGATGCCCAGTCAGGGTCCACATCGGCCGGGAGTGACGCTGGAGAGGAGCGATGCGACTCTGGAGGAACTCCTTCACCACCTGGGGCGCCGTCACGCCAAGCACTCTCAACCTCTCAAATTGGCACTAGACAAAGGAGAGTCGGGGGCTCATGAGCCTCTCGTGGCCCCAGCCTGGATTGGGGATTGTTGGGGAACGTAGTAATTTCAAAAATTTCCTACGCACGCGCAAGATCATGGTGATGCATAGCAACGAGAGGGGAGAGTGTGTCCACGTACCCTTGTAGACCGAAAGCGGAAGCATTAGCACAACGTGGTTGATGTAGTCATACATCTTCACGATCCGACCGATCAAGTACCGAACGCACAGCACCTCCGAGTTCAGCACACGTTCAGCTCGATGACGTCCCTCGAACTCTGATCCAGCCGAGCTTTGAGGGAGAGTTTCGTCAGCACGACGGCATGGTGACGATGATGATGTTCTACCGATGCAGGGCTTCGCCTAAGCACCGCTACGATATTATCGAGGTAGGTTATGGTGGAGGGGGGCACCGCACACGGCTAAGAGATCCAAGGGATCAATTGTTGTGTCTATGGGGTGCCCCTCTCCCCCGTATATAAATGAGTGGAGGAGGGGGCGGCCAAGAGGAGGAGGCGCGCCCAAGGGGGGAGTCCTACTCCCACCGGGAGTAGGACTCCTCCTTTTCCTATTTGGAGAGGGGGAGGGAAGGAAGAGGAAGGAGGGAGGAAGGAAAGGGGGGGCCGGGCCCCCTCCCAATTCGGATTGGGCTTGGGGGGCGCTCCCCCTCCCTTGCACCTTTCCCCTCATTTCCACTAAAGCCCATTAAGGCCCATATACCTCCCGGGGGGTTCCGATAACCTCCCGGAGCTCCGGTATTGTCCCAATCTCACCCGGAACCAATCTGGTGTCCAAATATAGTCGTCCAATATATCGATCTTTATGTCTCGACCATTTCGAGACTCCTCTTCATGTCCGTGATCACATTCGGGACTCCGAACTACCTTCGGTACATCAAAACACATAAACTCATAATATAATCGTCATCGAACTTTAAACTTGCGGACCCTATGGGTTCGAGAACTATGTAGACATGACCGAGACACGTCTCCGGTCAATAACCAATAGCGGAACCTGGATGCTCATATTGGCTCCCACATATTCTACGAAGATCTTTATCGGTCAAACCGCATAACAACATACGTTGTTCCCTTTGTCATCGGTATGTTACTTTCCCAAGATTCGATCGTCGGTATCTCAATACCTAGCTCAATCTCGTTACCGGCAAGTCTCTTTACTTGTTACGTAATGCATCATCCCGTAACTAACTCATTAGCCACATTGCTTGCAAGGCTTATAGTGATGTGCATTACCGAGAGGGCCCAGAGATACCTCTCCGACAATCGGAGTGACAAATCCTAATCTCGAAATACGTCAACTCAACAAGTACCTTCGGAGACACTTGTAGAGCACCTTTATAATCACCTTGTGATGTTTGGTAGCACACAAAGTGTTCCTCCAGTAAGCGGGAGTTGCATAATCTCATAGTCATAGGAACATGTATAAGTCATGAAAAAAGCAATAGCAACATACTAAACGATCAAGTGCTAAGCTAAAAGAATGGGTCAAGTCAATCACATCATTCTCCTAATGATGTGATCCCGTTAATCAAATGACAACTCATGTCTATGGTTAGGAAACTAAACCATCTTTGATTAATGAGCTAGTCAAGTAGAGGCATACTAGTGACACTATGTTTGTTTATGTATTCACACATGTATTATGTTTCCGGTTAATACAATTCTAGCATGAATAATAAAAATTTATCATGAAATAAGGAAATAAATAATAACTTTATTATTTCCTCTAGGGCATATTTCCTTCAGTCTCCCACTTGCACTAGAGTCAATAATCTAGTTCACATCGCCATGTGATTTAACACCAATATTCATATATGTATATGATTAACACCCATAGTTCACATCGTCATGTGACCAATACCCAAAGGGTTTACTAGAGTCAATAATCTAGTCCACATTGCTATGTGATTAACAACCAAAGAGTACTAAGGTGTGATCATGTTTTGCTCGTGAGAGAAGTTTAGTCAACGGGTTTGTCACATTCAGAGCCATATTATTTTGCAAAAATATTCTATGTCTACAATGCTCTGTACGGAGCTACTCTAGCTAATTGCTCCCACTTTCAATATGTATCCAGATTGAGACTTAGAGTCATCTGGATCAGTGTCAAATCTTGTATCGACGTAACCCTTTACGACGAACCTCTTGTCACCTCCATAATCGAGAAACATATCCTTATTCCACTAAGGATAATTTTGACCAATGTCCAGTGATCTACTCCTAGATCACCATTGTACTCCCTTGCCAAACCAGGGCATAGTATACAATAGGTCTGGTCCATAGCATGGCATACTTTTATAGAACCTATGACTGAGGCATAGGGAATGACTTCCATTCTATTTCTATTTTTTGCCGTGGTCAGGATTTGAGTCTTACTCAATTTCATACCTTTGCAACACAGGCAAGAACTCTTTCTTTGACTGTTCCATTTTGAACTACTTCAAAATCTTGTCAAGGTATGTACTCATTGAAAATCTTATCAAGCGTCTTGATCTATCTCAATAGATCTTGATGCTCAATATGTAAGTAGCTTTACTGAGTTCTTTCTTTTAAAGAACTCCTTTCAAACACTTATTTATGCTTTCCAGAAAAATCTACATCATTTCTGATCAACAATATGTCACTCACATATACTTATCAGAAAGTATGTAGTGCTCCCACTCACTTTATTGTAAATGCAGGCTTCACTGCAAGTCCGTATAAACCTATATGCTTTGATGAACTTATCAAAGCATATATTCCAGCTCCGAGATGCTTGCACCAGTCCATAGATGGATCACTGGAGCTTGCACATTTTGTTAGCACCTTTAGGATTGACAAAACCTTCTGGTTGCATCATATACATCTCTTCTTTAAGAAAACCATTAAGGAATGCAGTTTTGACATCCATTTGCCAGATTCCATAAAATGTGGCAATTGCTAACATGATTCGGACAGACTTAAGCATCGCTACAGTTGAGAAAATCTCATTGTAGTCAACACCTTGAACTTGTCAAAAACCTTTTTGCGACAAGTCGAGCTCTGTAGATAGTAACACTACTATCAACGTCCGTCTTCCTCTTGAAGATCCATTTATTTTCTATGGCTTGTCGATCATCGGGCAAGTCCACCAAAGTCCACACTTTGTTCTCATACATGGATCCTATCTCAGATTTCATGGCCTCCAGCCATTTCGCGGAATCTGGGCTCATCATCGCTTCCTCATAGTTCGTAGGTTTATCATGGTCTAGTAACATGACTTTCAGAACAGGATTACCACACCACTCTGGTGCGGACCGTACTCTGGAAGACCTACGAGGTTCTGTAGTAACTTGATCTGAAGTTTCATGATCATCATCATTAGCTTCCTCACTAATTGGTGTAGGAATCACTGGAACTGATTTCAGTGATGAACTATTTTCCAATTCGGGAGAAGGTACTTGTAACACCCCCAGTGTCATGCTACAGTAATCACCTGTTAATGGTGCCATGTCATCAGGTTACTGTTGCTAATCTTCACTTGATCCAAATCACCATTCAAATTCAAATCCAATCTAAAGTCAAAAATTCTTTTTTTTGTCAGACATGAAATCTAAAATGTTCATCTTGTGGCAAATAATCATTTGTAATATTGGTGCTGGACCAACATTTTTGCAAGGTGTTTAAATGGCCTAAACAAATTAAAGCAATGGCCAAAACAATAGATTAAATGGCTTTTTAATTTATAAAAATTGCTACCTTTTTCCCAAAGCCTCACAATCTTTTTGTGGCAATGCAAAATAATTCTTTGGAATTGTGTTAGCCAGTGGCATAATTTTGCAAAGTCATAGTGGCTAAAAGAAAATTTGCAAAAGCTGCTGGAAAAAGAAAAACAAAAAAAGGGGGAGAAAGAAAGGAGAGAGAGAGAGAGAGCAAACCCCCTCCCTGGACCGAACCCACCTGGGCCGGCCCACCTAACCCACCCGTGCCAGCCCAGTTTCCCCCTCGCAGCGGTCTCTCTCCCCCCGCCCTGTTCCTCGGTCTCAGACCGCAATAGGGACGTCGCCGCCGAACCACCTCACCGGCCATGCCACTACAGGCGCCGCGGGGAGGATAAGGACGCCAGCGACGACCCCCTGCCCCCTCCGAGAGATATTTTCCCCCCTCCCCCACGAGCTGCTGCTTGCCCTCTCCGCATCTCCCATTCCCCACCGCATCCGAGTGCTGCCGTGGCCCTGCCGCTATGACGCATGTAGGCCCCGACACCGCCTCGCCTCTCCTCCGCGCCAAGAAGGACCGCCTCGACCTCCTCTTCCTCCCCAACGAATCACCTGAGCAGGAGCGCCTCTGCATCATCCCCTACATTGTCGTCTTCCTCCTCTCCTCCGACGAGCTTCGCCGTCGATTCCGCCGCACCGAGCCCTCCTCGAGCATGCTTGAGCACATCTGCAGGAGCACTGTGAGCCTACGCTTCTTTCCCCTCTCTCTCCCGAGCTTTTCCGACGCCCGTAGCCCCGTTCCCGTAGCTCGCCCAAAGAACCTCGCCGTCGACGAGCTCGGCGCTGTGGCCATGGTCGCCTTCACATGCGGCCGAGCGCCGCATTGTGCTCCTGGGGTTCCTAGGGGCCCAACGTGCACGTCTGCTGCTCTCGCCGAGCCCCGTAGCCCGATCCCCGCCAACGCCCGTTCCGGCCATCCGCCCCGCTCAACGTCGTCGTCGTTGCAGCCCGCCCCCGTCCGAGCTAAGCTCGCAGTTGGATGCGCTGCTCCTCCCACGTCCGAACGAGCTCGGTCGCGCTCGAAACGGCCCACTGTGGCGTTTTTCCGGCGAAGTCCGGCGAGCCCCACCACTGTTTTGGTCGCCGACGGCGAAACCCCGCCACCGCCGACGTGGCACACCCGGGGCCACCCCCTCGGTCGCTGACCCATGGACCCCTGGGGCCCGGCTGTCCTGTTGACTTCGGTCAACTGCTGACTGGGCAGGCCCCAGCCACTGACGTGCGGGCCCTACCGCTTATTCCTCTAACTAAAATGTTTTATTAATTAAAACTAATTAGTTAGCTAATTAGTCTATGGCGGGTGGGGTCCAGTAGCTAACTAACCTAGATTAGTTAGTTTATTACACTGTTAGACTAACAGAGGCTGACATGTGGGTCCCACTGGACCCACAGGCCTGGTTTGACCTGGTCAGATGCCCTGCTGACTGCTGATGTCACTATGACGTCATGCTGACACAATAAACCCTTCTGTTAATTTATTTAATTCCAGAAAATGTTTTAAATTTGAAAATTCATAGAAATTAAACCGTAACTCCGATGAAAAATGTTTTCTACATGAAAGTTGCTCAAAAAATCCAACGAATCCGGATACGGGGTCCGTTCATTTGTCACATGCCCCTAGCATGATGAACATGGAACTTTCCCCCTCCGGTCATCTGTCTGACACAGGTCCGGAACCTGGAAAACATTCCTGGTTGACTTCCCCCCTCGCCGGTATCGTGTAGCACCGCGTTAGAACATGTCTAGCTCTGCCTGTTGTCCTGTTATGCTATGTTTTCTTTATATTTACTGTTTCTCCCCACTCTTCTCTCCGGTAGACCCCGAGACCGATCTTGCCCCTGTGATCGACTACGTCGACGACGACCCCTCCTTGCCAGAGCAACCAGGCAAGCCCCCCCTTTAATCATCCCGATATCGCCCATTCTATTCTCTCATGCTTGCATTAGATTTTGCTATTGTTGTTGTTTGCTCCTATTCTGATGCATAGCCTACTTTTGTACTTGCTTATTGATACCTACCTGCTTATCCTAAACTGCTTAGTATAGGTTGGTTAGTGATCCATCAGTGAACCCCACCTTGTTCTTGTCCCCCTGCTTCATCACCGAAGACCCGATCAACGGGATCAAAGACCAGGCCCCAGCACCGCACATCACTTTCCCCTTAGTTGCTCGACACTGCTGGGTTACTATCGAGTGCCGAGGGTGAGACCTCTACAGCACTTCTGATGTTAACCCTGTAGTGTAGTTATCCGGTCGTGGTCATCGAGGGTGATTCCGCCTTAACCACTTCCGATACGACTCTGTCGTGCAACCCCTCAAGTGTGAACCTCGGGGGTGATTCCTCTTACGTTCACCTTGATGATTACATCGACTGGAATTCACCGTGGGTGATTCCTCGGGTTTTCCCCTTGATGTTTGGACACACGGTTACTATGGTTACTATGACTTGACACTGAACCATGTTACTAAAGACGGGTCGACCATGAGGGGTACCCGCGCGAGCATAATTGCGAGTGATGTGAAGTCGGGTTGACCTGGAAGGTGCCCGTGAGATAATTACGAGGCATGGCCGGGCATTCTTAGCCCTTGCCGCAAATCCTCGAGATGGGGCAACGGGGTCACATCTTTCGTGAGTCTCTGTTTGTTACCGCGTGTTCCTAATCCACTACTATTTGGATATTTGATCCGAGGTGCCTCTGGCCTGATAGCACTAACCATCACGTGGGCATAGTATGGGCGTTCTGCGTTGTATGCATCAGCCAAAGCTTATTAGACATCAGCGACTGAGCGGCGCGCGCCGGGTTGGACTGGTAAGCTCCTACCTTTTATAAGGAGGTAGCTAGGTCTGCTCACCGGCCGCCCACGCAACATGCAGGAGTTCCCGGGGAGATGGCCCATGACCCCTGGGGGCATAGGTTTAGTCCGGCGTGCTAACCTCTCTATTAAGCCTAGGTCGGGTTGCAGCGTATTGTTTGGCCGAGGCCGGGCATGACCCAGGAAAGTGTGTCCGGCCGGAGTTAATCAAGCATGGTGGGTAAGTTGGTGCACCCCTGCAGGGAAGAAAACATCTATCGATAGCCTGTCCTACGGTAACGGACACTCGGAGTTGTATCCCGATCGATACAACTAGAACTGGATACTTGTGATGAGAATTTGATGGTGATGATAACTGGATAGTACGGCTCTGGGATATCTTTCTCGCAGGGAGTCGAGAAAGGATCTCTGGCCGAGGTTGATAACACTACTACTACTTTACTTTATGCTACTCTACTCCCTCCTGTTGCTGCAAGATGGTGGTTTCCAGAAGATGCTAGTCTTCGATAGGACTGGGCCTTCTCTCTATTCTGGCATTTCTGCAGCCCAGTCCACATATACAGCCTTCCTTTGATAATGTTGCCTATGTAGTGTAGATCCTTGCTTGCGAGTACTTTGGATGAGTACTCACGGTTGCTTTGCTCCCCCTTTTCCCCCTTTCTTTTCTTTCCGGTTGATGCAACCAGATGACGGAGCCCAGGAGCCAGACGACACCACCGACGACTACTACTACCCCGAGGGTGCCTACTACTACATAGAGGCCGCCGACGACCAGGAGTAGTTAGGAGGCTCCCAGGCAGGAGGCCTTGCCTTTTCGATCATAGAGGCTTTTGTGCTAGCCTTCTTAAGGCAAACTTGTCTAACTTATGTCTGTACTCAGATATTGTTGCTTCCGCCGACTCTTGTGTATTCGAGCTTATGTATTCGAGCCCTCGAGGCCCCTGGCTTGTAATATAAAGCTTGTATTATTTTAATTTCTGTCTAGAGTTGTGTTGTGATATCTTCCCATGAGTCCTTGATCTTGATCGTACACATTTGCGTGTATGATTAGTGTACGATTGAATCGAGGGCGTCATAGTACTATTACTTGATCAAGTTCTACTTTTCTCCCACTCACTTCTTTCGAGAGAAACTTCTTCTCTAGAAAGGATCCATTCTTGGCAACGAATGTCTTGCCTTCAGATCTGTGATAGAAGGTGTACCCAACAGCTTCCTTGGGGTATCCTATGAAGACACACTTCTCCGATTTGGGTTCGAGCTTATCAGGTTGAAACTTTTTCACATAAGCATCGCAACTCCAAACTTTAAGAAATGACATCTTAGGTTTATTGCTAAACCATAGTTCATACGGTGTCGTCTCAATGGATTTAGATGGTGCCCTATTTAACGTAAATGCAGCTATCTCTAATGCATAACCCCAAAACGATATTGGTAAATCGGTAAGAGACATCATTGATCGCACCATATCAAATAAAGTGCGGTTATGACGTTCGGACACACCGTTACGCTGTGGTGTTCCAGGTGGCATGAGTTTGTGAAACTATTCCACATTATTTTAACTGAAGGCCAAACTCGTAACTCAAATATTCATCTCCACGATCAAATCACAGAAACTTTATTTTCTTGTTGTGATGATTTTCCACTTCACTCTGAAATTCTTTGAACCTCTCAACTATTTTAGACTTATGTTTCATCAAGTAGATATACCCATATCTGCTCAAATCATCAGTGAAGGTCAGAAAATAACGATACCCGCCACGAGCCTTAATACTCATTGGTATGCATACATCAATATGTATTATTTCCAACAAGTCAGTAGCTCATTCCATTGTTCTGGAGAATGGAGTTCTAGTCATCTTGCCCAAAAGGCAGGTTCGCAAGCATCAAATGATTCATAACCAAGTGATTCCAAAAATCTATCTTTGTGGAGTTTCTTCATGCGCTTTACACCGATATGACCCAAACGGCAGTGCCACAAATAAGTTGCACTATCATTATTAACTTTGCATCTTTTTTGGCATCAATATTATGAATATGTGTATCACCACGATCGAGACCCAACAAACTATTTTCATTGGGTGTATGACCATTGAAGGTTTTATTCATGTAAATAGAACAACAATTATTCTCTGACTTTAAATGAATAACCTTATTGCAATAAACATGATCAAATCATATTCATGCTCAACGCAAACGCCAAATAACATTTATTTAGGTTTAACACTAATCACGAAAGTATAGGGAGTGTGTGATGATGATCATATCAATCTTGGAACTACTTCCAACACTCATCATCACTTCCCCTCAACTAGTCTCTGTTTATTATGTAACTCCTGTTTCGAGTTACTAATCTTAGCAACCGAACAAGTATCAAAAACTTAGGGGCTACTATAAACAATAGTAAGCCACACATCAATAACCTGTATATCAAATATAACCTTGTTCACTTTGCCATCCTTCTTATCCACCAAATATTCAGGGCATTTCCGTTTCCAGTGACCATTTCCTTTGCAGTGTAAGCACTCAGTTTCAGGCTTAGGTCCAGCTTTGGGCTTCTTCGCGGGAGTGACAACTTGCTTGTCATTCTACTTAAAGTTCCCTTTCTTTTCCTTTGCCCTTTTCTTGAAACTAGTGGTCTTGTCAATCATCAACACTTGATGCTCTTTCTTGATTTCTACCTTCGTTGATTTCAACATTGCGAAGAGCTCGGGAATCGTTTTCGTCATCCTTTGCATACTATAGTTCATCATGAAGTTCTATTAACTTGGTGGTGGTGACTAGAGAACTCTGTCAATCACTATCTTATCTGGAAGATTAACTCCCACTTGATTCAAGCGATTGTAGTACCCAGACAACCTGAGCACATGCTCACTAGTTGAGCAATTCTCCCCTATCTTTTAGCTATAGAACTTGTTGGAGACTTCATATCTCTCAACTCGGGTATTTGCTTGAAACATTAACTTCAACTCCTGGAACATCTCATATGGCCCATGACGTTCAAAACGTCTTTGAAGTCCCGATTCTAAGTCGTTAAGCATGGTGCACTAAACTATCAAGTAGTCATTATATTGAGCTAGCCAAACGTTCATAATGTCTGCATCTGGTCCTGCAATAGGTCCGTCACCTAGCGGTGCATCAAGGACATAATTCTTCTGTGCAGCAATGAGGACAATCCTCAGATCACAGGTCCAATCCGCATAATTGCTACTAACATCTTTCAACACAGTTTTCTCTAGGAACATACCAAAATAAACATATGAAAGCAACAACGCGAGCTATTGATCTACAACATAATTTGCAAAATGCTACCAGGACAAAGTTCATGATGAATTTAAGTTCAATTAATCATATTACTTAAGAACTCCCACTTAGATAGACATCTCTCTAATCATCTAAGTGATCACGTGATCCAAATGAACTAAACCATAACCGATCATCGCGTGAAATGTAGTAGTTTTTTCAATGGTGAACATCACTATGTTGATCATATCTACTATATGATTCACGCTCGACCTTTCGGTCTCAGTGTTCCGAGGCCATATCTGCATATGCTAGGCTCGTCAAGTTTAACCTGGGTATTCTGCGTGTGCAAAACTGGCTTGCACCCGTTGTAGATGGACGTAGAGCTTATCACACCCGATCATCACGTGCTGTCTGGGCACGACGAACTTTGGCAATGGTGCATACTCAGGGAGAACACCTTTTATCTTGAAATTTAGTGAGAGATCATCTTATAATGCTACCGTCAATCAAAGCAAGATAAGATGCATAAAAGATAAACATCACATGCAATCAATATAAGTGATATGATATGGCCATCATCATCTTGTGATTCTGATCTCCATCTCCGAAGCACCGTCATGATCACCATCGTTCCGGCGCGACACCTTGATCTCCATCGTAGCATCGTTGTCGTCTTGCCAACTATTGCTTCTACGACTATCTCTACCGTTTAGTGATAAAGTAAAGCAATTACAGGGCGATTTCATTGCATACAATAAAGCGACAACCATATGGCTCCTGCCAGTTGCCGATAACTCGGTTACAAAACATGATCATCTCATACAATAAAATATAGCATCACGTCTTGACCATATCACATCACAACATGCCCTGCAAAAACAAGTTAGACGTCCTCTACTTTGTTGTTGCAAGTTTTATGTGGCTGCTACGGGCTGAGCAAGAACTGTTCCTACCTATGCATCAAAACCACAACGATAGTTCATCAAGTTAGTGATGTTTTAACCTTCTCAAGGACCGGGCATAGCCACACTCGGTTCAACTAAAGTTGGAGAAACTGACACCCGCCAGCCACCTATGTGCAAAGCACGTCGGTAGAACCAATCTCGCGTAAGCGTACGCGTAATGTCGGTCTGGGCCGCTTCATCCAACAATACCGCCGAACCAAAGTATGACATGCTGGTAAGAAGTATGACTTGTATCGCCCACAACTCACTTGTGTTCTACTCGTGCATATAACATCTACGCATAAACCCTGGCTCGGATGCCATTGTTGGGGAACATAGTAACTTCAAAAATTTCCTACGCACACGCAAGATCATGGTGATGCATAGCAACGAGAGGGGAGAGTGTGTCCACGTACCCTCGTAGACCGAAAGCGGAAGCGTTAGCACAACGTGGTTGATGTAGTCGTACGTGTTTATGATCCGACCGATCAAGTACCGAACGCACGGCACCTCCGAGTTCAGCACACGTTCAGCTCGATGACATCCCTCGAACTCCGATCCAGCCGAGCTTTGAGGGAGAGTTCCGTCAGCACGACGGCGTGGTGACGATGATGATGTTCTACCGACGCAGGGCTTCGCCTAAGAACCGCTACAATATTATCGAGGTGGATTATGGTGGAGGGGGCACCGCACACGGCTAAGAGATCCAAAGGATCAATTGTTGTGTCTATGGGGTGCCCCTGTCCTCCGTATATAAAGGAGTGGAGGAGGGGCCGGCCAGGAGGAGGAGGCGCGCCCAAGGGGGGGAGTCCTACTCCCACCGGGAGTAGGATCCTCCTTTTCCTATTTGGAGAGGCAGAGGGAAGGAAGAGGAAGGAGGGAGGAAGGAAAGGGGGGCCGGCCCCCCTCCCAATTCGGATTGGGCTTGGGGGGCGCTCCCCCTCCCTTGCTCCTTTCCCCTCCTTTCCACTAAAGCCCATTAAGGCCCATATACCTCCCGGGGGGTTCCGATAACCTCCCGGAGCTCCGATATTGTCCCAATCTCACCCGGAACCATTCCGGTGTCCAAATATAGTCGTCCAATATATCGATCTTTATGTCTCGACCATTTCGAGACTCCTCGTCATGTCTGTGATGACATCCGGGACTCTGAACTACCTTCGGTACATCAAAACACGTAAACTCATAATATAACTGTCATCGAACTTTAAGTGTGTGGACCCTACGGGTTCGAGAACTATGTAGACATGACCGAGACACGTCTCCGGTCAATAACCAATAGCGGAACCTGGATGCTCATATTGGCTCCCACATATTCTACGAAGATCTTTATCGGTCAAATCGCATAACAACTACGTTGTTCCCTTTGTCATCGGTATGTTACCTGCCCGAGATTCAATCGTTGGTATATCAATACCTAGCTCAATCTCGTGACCGGCAAGTCTCTTTACTCGTTACTTAATGCATCATCCTGTAACTAACTCATTAGCCACATTGCTTGCAAGGCTTATAGTGATGTGCATTACCGAGAGGGCCCAGAGATACCTCTCCGACAATCAGAGTGACAAATCCTAATCTTGAAATACGTCAACTCAACAAGTACCTTCGGAGACACCTGTAGAGCACCTTTATAATCACCCAGTTACGTTGTGACATTTGGTAGCACACAAAGTGTTCCTCCGTTAAGCGGGAGTTGCATAATCTCATAGTCATATGAACATGTATAAGTCATGAAGAAAGCAATAGCAACATACTAAACGATCAAGTGCTAAGCTAACAGAATGGGTCAAGTCAATCACATCATTCTCCTAATGATGTGATCCCGTTAATCAAATGACAACTCATGTCTATGGTTAGGAAACTTAACCATCTTTGATTAACGAGCTAGTCAAGTAGAGGCATACTAGTGACACTAAGTTTGTATATGTATTCACACATGTATTATGTTTCCAGTTAATGCAATTCTTGTTGGAAATATGCCCTAGAGGCAATAATAAAAGTATTATTATTATATTTCCTTGTTCATGATAATTGTCTTTTATTCATGCTATAACTGTATTATCCGGAAATCATAATACACGTGTGAATACATAGACCACAATCTGTCCCTGGTGAGCCTCTAGTTGACTAGCTCGTTGTGATCAACAGATAGTCATGGTTTCCTAGCTATGTACATTGGATGTCGTTGATAACGGGATCACATCATTAGGAGAATAATGTGATGGACAAGACCCAATCCTAAGCCTAGCACAAAGATCGTGTAGTTCGTATGCTAAAGCTTTTCTAATGTCAAGTATCTTTTCCTTAGACCATGAGATTGTGCAACTCCCGGATACCGTAGGAATGCTTTGGGTGTACCAAACGTCACAACGTAACTGGGTGGCTATAAAGGTGCATTACAGGTATCTCCGAAAGTGTCTGTTGGGTTGGCACGAATCGAGACTGGGATTTGTCACTCCGTGTAAACGGAGAGGTATCTTGGGGCCCACTCGGTAGGACATCATCATAATGTGCACAATGTGATCAAGGAGTTGATCACGGGATGATGTGTTATGGAACGAGTAAAGAGACTTGCCGGTAACGAGATTGAACAAGGTATCGGGATACCGACGATCGAATCTTGGGCAAGTATCGTACCGATAGACAAAGGGAATTGTATACGGGATTGATTAAGTCCTTGACATCGTGGTTCATCCGATGAGATCATCGTGGAACATGTGGGAGCCAACATGGGTATCCAGATCCCACTATTGGTTATTGACCGGAGAGTCATCTCGGTCATGTCTGCATGTCTCTCGAACCCGTAGGGTCTACACACTTAAGGTTCGGTGACGCTAGGGTTATAGAGATATTAGTATGCGGTAACCCGAAAGTTGTTCGGAGTCCCAGATGAGATCCCGGATGTCACGAGGAGTTCCGGAATGGTCCGAAGGTAAAGAATTATATATAGGAAGTGCTATTTCGGCCATCGGGACAAGTTTCGGGGTCATCGGTATTGTACCGGGACCACCGGAAGGGTCCCGGGGGTCCACCGGGTGGGGCCACCTGCCCCGGGGGGACACATGGGCTGTAGGGGGTGCGCCTTGGCCTACATGGGCCAAGGGCACCAGCCCCAAGAGGCCCATACGCCAAGAGAAGAGAAAAAGGGGAGAGTCCTAAAGGGGGAAGGCACCTCCGAGGTGCCTTGGGGAGGATGGACTCCTCCCCCCCTTGGCCGCACCCTTTCCTTGGAGGAAGGGGAAAGGGTTGGGCCTCCCCCCTCTCCCTTGGCCCTATATATAGTGGGGAAAAGGAGGAGCAACCATACCTAAGGCCTGGTGCCACCCTCTCCCTCCCGTGACACATCTCCCTCCTCCCGCAACGCTTAGCGAAGCCCTGTTGGAATCCCGCTACTTCCACCACGCCGTCGTGCTGCTGGATCTCCATCAACCTCTCCCTCCTCCTTTCTGGATCAAGGCATGGGAGACGTCTCCGTTCCGTACGTGTGTTGAACGCGGAGGTGTCGTCCGTTCGGCGCTAGGATCATAGGTGATTTGAATCACGACGAGTACGACTCCTTCAACCCCGTTCTCTTGAACGCTTCCGCTTAGCGATCTACAAGGGTATGTAGATGCACTCTCCTTCCCCTCGTTGCTGGTTTCTCCATAGATAGATCTTGGTGACACGTAGGAAAATTTTGAATTTCTGCTACGTTCCCCAACAGTGGTATCAGAGCTAGGTCTATTGCGTAGATTCTTTGCACGAGTAGAACACAAAGTAGTTGTGGGCGTTGATGTTGTTCAATATGCTTACCGTTACTAGTCCAATCTTGTTTTGACGTTATTGTGGGATGAAGCGGCCCGGACCGACCTTACACGTACTCTTACGTGAGACAGGTTCCACCAATTGACATGCACTTGGTGCATAAGGTGGCTAGCGGGTGCCAGTCTCTCCCACTTTAGTCGGATCGGATTCGATGAAAAGGGTCCTTATGAAGGGTAATAGCAATTGGCATATCACATTGTGGTCTTTGCGTAGGTAAGAAACGTTCTTGCTAGAAACCCATAGCAGCCACGTAAAACATGCAAACAACAATTAGAGGACGTCTAACTTGTTTTTGCAGGGTATGCTATGTGATGTGATATGGCCAAAGGATGTGATGAATGATATATGTGATGTATGAGATTGATCATGTTCTTGTAATAGGAATCACGACTTGCATGTCGATGAGTATGACAACTGGCAGGAGCCATAGGAGTTGTCTTAATTTATTTATGACCTGCGTGTCAACATAAATGTCATGTAATTACTTTACTTTATTGCTAACCGGTAGCCATAGTAGTAGAAGTAATAAGTTGGCGAGACAACTTTATGAAAACACGATGATGGAGATCATGATGATGGAGATCATGGTGTCATGCCGGTGACGATGATGATCATGGAGCCCCGAAGATGGAGATCAAAAGGAGCAAAGTGATGATGGCCATATCATGTCACTATTTGATTGCATGTGATGTTTATCTCGTTTATGCATCTTGTTTACTTAGAACGACGGTAGTAAATAAGATGATCCCTTACAACAATTTCAAGAAGTGTTCTCCCCTAACTGTGCACCATTGCTACAGTTCGTCGCTTCGAAGCACCACGTGATGATCGGGTGTGATAGATCCTTACGTTCACATACAACGGGTGTAAGACAGATTTACACATGCAATACACTTAGGGTTAACTTGACGAGCCTAGCATGTACAGACATGGCCTCGGAACACGGAGACCGAAAGGTCGAGCATGAGTCGTATAGAAGATACGATCAACATGAAGATGTTCACCGATGATGACTAGTCCGTCTCACGTGATGATCGGACACGGCCTAGTTTGACTCGGATCATGTGACCACTTAGATGACCAGAGGGATGTCTATCTGAGTGGGAGTTCATAAGATGAACTTAATTATCTTGAACATAGTCAAAAGGTCTTCGCAAATTATGTCGTAGCTCGCGCTTTAGTTCTACTGTTTAGATATGTTCCTAGAGAAAAATTTAGTTGAAAGTTGATAGTAGCAATTATGCGGACTAGGTCCGTAAACTGAGGATTGTCCTCGTTGCTTCATAAAAGGCTTATGTCCTTAATGCACCGCTCAGTGTGCTGAACCTCGAACGTTGTATGTGGATGTTGCGAACATTTGACATACACATTTTGATAACTACGTGATAGTTCAGTTAAACGGTTTGGAATTGAGGCACCAAAGACGATTTTTTGAAACGTCGCGAAACATATTAGATGTTTTGAGGGCTGAAATTGGGATTTCTGGCTCGTGCCCACGTCAAGAGGTATAAGACCTCCGACGATTTTCTTAACCTACAAACTAAGGGAGAAAAGCTCAATTGTTGAGCCTGTGCTCAGATTGTCTGAGTACAACAATCATTTGAATCAAGTGGGAGTTGATCTTCCAGATGAGATAGTGATGTTTCTCCGGAAGTCATTACCACCAAGCTGCTAGAGCTTCGTGATGAACTATGATATATCAGGGACATATATGATGATCCTTGAGATATTCGCGATGTTTGACACCACGAAAGTAGAAATCAAGAAGGAGCATCAATTGTTGATGGTTGGTAAAACCACTAGTTTCAAGAAGGGCAAGGGCAAGAAGGGATACTTCATGAAACGGCAATTCAGCTGCTGCTCTAGTGAAGAAACCCAAGGTTGAACCCAAACCCGAGACTGAGTGCTCCTGTAATAAGGGGAACAACCACTGGAGCAGAATTACCCTAGATACTTGGTAGATGATAAGGCTGGCAAGGTCGATAGAAGTATATTGGATATACATTGTGTTAATGTGTACTTTACTAGTACTCCTAGTAGCACCAGGGTATTAGATACCGGTTCGGTTGCTAAGTGTTAGTAACTCAAAATAAAAGAGCTACGGAATAAACGGAGACTAGCTAAAGGTGAGCTGACGATATGTGTTGGAAGTGTTTCCAAGTTTGATGTGATCAAACATCGCACGCTCCCTCTACCATCAAGATTAGTATTAAACCTGAATAATTGTCATTGTGTGTTTGCGTTGAGCATAGACATGATTGGATTATGTCTATCGCAATACGGTTATTCATTTAAGGAGAATAACGGTTACTCTGTTTATTTGAATAATACCTTCAATGGTCTTGCACCTAAATTGAATGGTTTATTGAATCTCGATCGTAGTGATACACATGTTCATGCCAAAAGATAGTAATGATAGTACCACCTACTTGTGGCACTACCACGTAAGTCATATTGGTATAAAACGCATGAAGAAGCTCCATGTTGATGGATCTTTGGGCTCACTTGTTTTTGAAAGGTTTGGGACATGCGAACCATGTCTATTGGTGTATATGCATGAAGAAACTCCATGCAGATGGACCGTTTGAACTCACTTGATTTTGAATCACTTGAGACATGCAAATCATACCACATGGGCAAGATGACTAAAAGCCTCGGTTTCAGTAAAATGGAACCAGAAAGCAACTTGTTGGAAGTAATACATTTTGATGTGTGCAGTCCAATGAGTGCTGAGGCATGTAGTGGATATCGTTATGTTCTTACTTCACAGATGATTTGAGTAGATGTTGAGTACATTTACTTGATAAATCACGAGTCTGAATTATTGAAAGGTTCAAGTAATTTCAGGGTGAAGTTGAAAGATCGTCGTGACAAGAGGATAAAAGATCTATGATATGATCATAGAGATGAATATCTGAATTACGAGTTTGGCACAGAATTAAGACATTGTGGAAATTGTTTCACAACTAATACAGCCTGGAACACCATAGTGGGATGGTGTGTCCGAACATCATAGTTGCACCCTATTGGATATGGTGCGTACCTTGATGTCTCTTATCAAATTACCACTATCGTTCATGGGTTAGGCATTAGAGACAACCGCACACACTTTACTAGGGCACCACGAAACTCCGTTGAGACGACACCGTATGAACTATGGTTTGGAGAAACCTAAGCTGTCGTTCCTTAAAAGTTTGGGACTGCGACGCTTATGTGAAAAAGTTTCAGGCTAATAAGCTCAAACCCAAAGCGGATAAATGCATCTTCATAGGACACCCAAAACAGTTGGGTATACCTCCTGTTTCAGATCCGAAAGCAATAAGGGATTGTTTCTAGAATCGGGTCCTTTCTCGAGGAAAAGTTTCTCTCGAAAGAGTTGAGTGGGAGGATGGTGGAAACTTGATGAGGTTATTGAACCGTCACTTCAACTAGTGTATAGCAGGGCACAAAGAGTTGTTCCTGTGGCACCTACACCAATTGAAGTGGAAGCTTATGATAGTAATCATGAAACTTCGGATCATGTCACTACCGTACCTCGTAGGACGACAAGGATGCGTACTACTTCAGAGTGGTACATAATCCTGTCTTGGAAGTCATGTTGCTAGACAACAATGAGCCTACGAGCTATGGAGAAGCGATGGTGGGCCCGGATTCCGATAAATGGCCCGAGGCCATAAAATCCGAGATAGGATCCATGTATGAAAACAAAGTGTAGACTTTGGAAGAACTACTTGATGGTCGTAAGGCTGTTAGGTACATATGGATTTTGAAAGGAAGACGGACAATGATGGTAAGTATCACCATTAAGAAAGCTCGACTTGTCGTTAAGATGTTTCCGACAAGTTCAAGGAGTTGACTACGATGAGACTTTCTCACTCGTAGCGATGCTAAGAGTCTGTTGGAATTGTATTAGCAATTACTACATTATTTATGAAATCTTGCAGATAGGATGTCAAAACATTGTTTCCTCGATGATTTTCTTGAGGAAAGGTTGTATGTGATACAACCGGAAGGTTTTGTCAATCCTGAAAGATGCTAATAAGTATGCAAAGCTCCAGCTATCCTTCTGAGGACTGGAGTAAGCATCTCGGAGTTGGAATGTATGCTTTGATGAGATGATCAAAGATTTTGGGTGTATACAAAGTTTATGAGAAACTTGTATTTCCAAAGAAGTGAGTGGGAGCACTATAGAATTTCTGATGAATATATGTTGTCGACATATCATAGATCGGAAATGACGTAGAATTTCTGGAAAGCATATAGGGTTATTTGGAAAGTGTTTTTCAATGGAAGCCTAGATTAAGCTACTTGAACGTTGAGCATCGAGATCTATAAGGATAGATCAAAACGCTTAATGGTACTTTCAAATGAGCACATTCCTTGACATGATCTTGAAGGTGTTCAAGATGGATCAGTCAAAGAAGAAGTTCTTGCCTGAGTTGTAAGGTATGAAGTTAAGACTTAAAGCTCGACCACGGCAGAATAGAGAGAAAGGATGAAGGTCGTCCCCTATGCTTAAGACATAGGCTCTACAGTATGCTATGTTGTGTACCGCACTTGAAGTGTGCCTTGCCATGAGTCAGTCAAGGGGTACAAGAGTGATCCAAGAATGGATCACAGGACAGCAGTCAAAGTTATCCTTAGTAACTAGTGGACTAAGGAATTTTCTCGATTATGGAGGTGGATAAAGAGTTCGACGTAAAGAGTTACGACGATACAAGCTTAACACCTATCCGGATAGCTCTGAGTAGAGATACCGGATACGTATAATGGAGCAACAATTTAGAATAGCTCCAAGTAGAACAGTTATTTGGAATAGCTCCAAATAGAATGTGGTAGCTGCATCTAGGAGATGACATAGAGATTTGTAAAGCACACACGGATCTGAAAAGGTTCAGACCCGTTGACTATAACCTCTCTCACAAGCATAACATGATCAAACCCAGAACTCATCGAGTGTTAATCACATGGTAATGTGAACTAGATTATTGACTCTAGTAAACTCTTTGGGTGTTAGTCACATAGGGATGTGACCTTGAGTGTTAATCACATATCGATGTGAACTAGATTATTGACTCTAGTGCAAGTGGAGACTGTTGGAAATATGCCCTAGAGGCAATAATAAAAGTATTATTATTATATTTCCTTGTTCATGATAATTGTCTTTTATTCATGCTATAACTGTATTATCCGGAAATCGTAATACACGTGTGAATACATAGACCACAATCTGTCCCTGGTGAGCCTCTAGTTGACTAGCTCGTTGTGATCAACAGATAGTCATGGTTTCCTGGCTATGGACATTGGATGTCGTTGATAACGGGATCACATCATTAGGAGAATAATGTGATGGACAAGACCCAATCATAAGCCTAGCACAAAGATCGTGTAGTTCGTATGCTAAAGCTTTTCTAATGTCAAGTATCTTTTCCTTAGACCATGAGATTGTGCAACTCCCGGATACCGTAGGAATGCTTTGGGTGTACCAAATGTCACAACGTAACTGGGTGGCTATAAAGGTGCATTACAGGTATCTCTGAAAGTGTCTGTTGGGTTGGCACGAATCGAGACTGGGATTTGTCACTCCGTGTAAACGGAGAGGTATCTCTGGGCCCACTCGGTAGGACATCATCATAATGTGCACAATGTGATCAAGGAGTTGATCACGGGATGATGTGTTACGGAACGAGTAAAGAGACTTGCCGGTAACGAGATTGAACAAGGTATCGGGATACCGACGATTGAATCTCGGGCAAGTATCGTACCGATAGACAAAGGGAATTGTATACGGGATTGATTAAGTCCTTGACATCGTGGTTCATCCGATGAGATCATCGTGGAACATGTGGGAGCCAACATGGGTATCCAGATCCCGCTGTTGGTTATTGACCGGAGAGTCATCTCGGTCATGTCTGCATGTCTCTCGAACCCGTAGGGTCTACACACTTAAGGTTCGGTGACGCTAGGGTTATAGAGATATTAGTATGCGGTAACCCGAAAGTTGTTCGGAGTCCCGGATGAGATCCCGGACGTCACGAGGAGTTCCGGAATGGTCCAGAGGTAAAGAATTATATATATAGGAAGTGCTATTTCGTCCATCAGGACAAGTTTTGGGGTCATCGGTATTGTACCGGGACCACTGGAAGGGTCCCTGGGGTCCACCGAGTGGGGCCACCTGCCCCGGGGGGGCACATGGGCTGTAGGGGGTGCGCCTTGGCCTACATGGACCAAGGGCACCAGCCCCAAGAGGCCCATGCTCCAAGAGAAGAGAAAAAGGGGAGAGTCCTAAAGGGGGAAGGCACCTCCGAGGTGCCTTGGGGAGGATGGACTCCTCCCCCCTTGGCCGCACCCTTTCCTTGCAGGAAGGGGCAAGGGCTGCGCCTCCCCCCTCTCCATTGGCCCTATATATAGTGGGGAAAAGGAGGAGCAACCATACCTAAGGCCTGGCGCCTCCCTCTCCCTCCCGTGACACATCTCCCTCCTCCCGCAGCGCTTAGCGAAGCCCTGTTGGAATCCCGCTACTTCCACCACGCCGTCGTGCTGCTGGATCTCCATCAACCTCTCCCTCCTCCTTGCTGGATCAAGGCATGGGAGACGTCTCCGTTCCATACGTGTGTTGAACGTGGAGGTGCCGTCCGTTCGGCGCTAGGATCATCGGTGATTTGAATCACGACGAGTACGACTCCTTCAACCCCGTTCTCTTGAACGCTTCCGCTTAGCGATCTACAAGGGTATGTAGATGCACTCTCCTTCCCCTCGTTGCTGGTTTCTCCATAGATAGATCTTGGTGACACGTAGGACAATTTTGAATTTCTGCTACGTTCCCCAACAATTCTAGCATGAATAATAAACATTTATGATGAAATAAGGAAATAAATAATAACTTTATTATTGCCTCTAGGGCATATTTCCTTCAGGGATAGCAGGCAATGTCGGATCCGCGAGCAGGGGGCTGGGCACCCCGACATCCACATACAGCCACCGCGTCCGGAACCCGCTCACGGAAGGTGGAAGGCCAAAATCAATCCCCGAGGCGGCCATCTCTGGCATGGATTGGAAGCTCACGCACCCCGAGCACTACAATGGGTCGGTCAGGCGCAAGGAGAAGAAGTGGCGCAAGAGGGAAATTGAAGGGGCAATGCCCACCATGGCTTCACAGACAAAGGCGAAGACAGCAAGAAGGGTAACAGATTGAGGGTCAAGATGCATCATGTGGATCTGATAGTGGGAGAGCACAGCATTGAAAAAGGCAGAGAAAGGAGGAACCAGGCCAGCCCACAGGGCGTTGGCGAAGAATCGAACCTCCGTGATGATCCTGTCGAAGGAGGCATGGGACGCAAGCCAAGCCGTCGTCCTTCCACACTCGTTAAATCTAGAGGCGAGTGCGGAGCGGACTTTGTCCAAGGCTTCCGGGTTGAGTATCAGCGACCGGCCGACGGCGGGCACGATTGCCGGGGGCAAGCTGGATGAGGGCGTGGGCTTCTTCCCTTTCTCCTTTTTTGTCGGCGCCATGGCAACGGAAGGGGGCAGAGCTCAAGTCAGATTGGAGGTGGAAACAGAGGCCCAAGGAAGAAAGGGGAACAGGAAGCACGCGGGCAGCCAAGAGGAAATAACTGTGTAAAGCTTCGTGGCCGCCTAGCCAGGCGGATATTGGGGGAGCGTGGGGCAGCGGAGACGCCCATTTCCAATCAACTGCCACGCGGCGACCAAGGCCGCAGGCTGTTGGGGCCCGCGGCGCTCCGCACTTGCCCTTTGGCTTCACTGCTAAGCCAAGTCCGAGCGCGCCTTGGGCCCGGGGGCTACTATTGGCGTTCTGGGAACGGGGGTCCCCAGACTTGCCTACCTGCGGCCTACGGCGTGGCTCAAGGGGTGGCCCAGTACGGCCTGTCTTCATCAACCCAAGCTCAAGACCCTCGCGAGGGGCCAAGCCTCACGGGGCGGACGACGCAAGGCTTCCTCAGGGGCGGCCTCACCAGGCAGGCTCGCGAGGAGGCGGAGAGATCAAGGCAAGGAGTACCTTGCGAGGTGCTCGTGATGCAAGCCATGACAATCGAGACCAGGCAGGCGCCAGCCAGTGCAGTGTCCTCGTTTCCTCTTTGGTGCAAAGGGAGCAAGCGCAGGCGCGGAGCACCGAGGCATCAAGCAAAGGTTACCATATCGGTGCAACGAGACCAAGACCAGCAGGATGGTAGGACGGAGGTCACCGTGGAGCCCAAGACGTCGTCGTCGCCAGTGCCTTTGGCAGTTGAAGACCAACTTTAGTCAGGATAACTTGTACTAGCTGTCCCCCTTCAAAATGGCCGTTGTTGGCTCCCTTCCCGCGCAATATTTGGGAAGAGGACGAAGGCCTATATACATAGAGATAGCCACCACAGTAGAGAGAGGATCATCTAGATCTCACCTAGAGCCAACAGAGACGGAGCCATTCCTCTCCAAGCACACCATCACAAGAACACCCCTCGTGAGGCTGTTCTTCCTATGTACTGTTCATCATCAGCCCTAGAGGCAATCCACGACCACACACTAGAGTAGGGTATTACACCACAACGGTGGCCCGAACTAGTATAAACCTTGTGTCCCTTGTGTTGTGCATCATGTAGCTTAGATTCACGGCGAGGCTTTGGGACGCGGATCGGTAGGGAGAAGATCTTCATGCGCACCCAGAGTTCGAACCTTAAGGGTTTTGCCGAAACCCGATATTCGACACATAGATCGGGAGTTCCGCCGCCGCAAGCCTCTATAGCCACCAAAACCCAATCGGGACCCTGTTCCGGCACCCTGCCGGAGGGGGGATCCCTCATTGGTGGCCATCTTCATCATCTCGGCGCTCTCCATGACGAGGAGGGAGTATTTCACCCTCGGGGCTGAGGGTATGTACCAGTAGCTATGTGTTTGATCTCTCTCTCTCTCTCTCTCTCTTGTGTTCTTAATTTGGCGTGATCTTGATGTACCGCGAGCTTTGCTACTATAGTAGGATCTTATGATGTTTCTCCCCCTCTACTCTCTTGCAATGGATTGAGTTTTCCCTTTGAAGTTATCTTATTTGATTGAGTCCTTAAGGATTTGAGAACACTTGATGTATGTCTTGCATGTGCTTATCTATGGTGACAATGGGATATTCACGTGATCTACTTGATGTATGTTTTGGTGATCAACTTGCGGGTTCAGTGACCTTGTGAACTTATGCATAGGGGTTGGCACATGTTTTCGTCTTGACTCTCCGGTAGAAACTTTGGGGCACTCTTTGAAGTACTTTGTGTTTGAATAGATGAATCTGAGATTGTGTGATGCATATCGTATAATCATACCCATGAATACTTGAGGTGACATGTCAGGACCCCGACTCAATGCCACATCGATCTAGCATGTAACACCTCATATCACTTTGTGGCCTCACGCACGGTATCCCCACGGGTGTCGCCTTACCTTTGCCCGGGACCGTTTGCGCCTTTTGGCACACGTGTATGATAGTGTCGCTAGCATCCATATGATAAGGAGCCCGGGCTGACATGGCTAGTCGTAAACCCAAAGTGGCACAAACTTACAGGGACAGGCATCCATGACCCAGCATCGAACGTGTCGGTCATCAGCGAGTGAATCCAGGCTGTAGCACTGGGCTAGCAGGACTCCGGTGAACCGGGCTGTAGCGGGCTAACAGGACTCCGGTATTCATCGCGTGACATTTCCCCGAAGGGATAGACACAGGAACGAAGAAGGACACATGACGGCCAGCCTAAGTGTTCCGGAGCAGTAGCAAGCTACCATGGCTCAGTGGAAGCACTAGGAGACATTTCCCGGTAAGAGAGGCTACTAAGGATAAACAACTAGATAGTCAGATCCCACACATACCAAGCATTTCAATAACATACACACAATATGCTCGATATGTGCAAATACAACATGGCATCACAACATGACTCTACGACTCAAGTATTTTATTCAATAGGCTCCAAGGAGCGAGATATTACAAACATGGGTCTCATGACCCAACATTCAGAGCATACAAGTCAAAGCACAAGCGGAAGCTTAACATGTCTGAGTACAGACACCTACAAATGAAAAAGGCTGAGAAGCCTGACTATATACCAGATCCTGCTGAGGGCACAAGATCGTAGCTGAGGTAACAAGCTAAACGTCGAAGTCCACACGGTACTACTAGTGAGACTGAAGTCTCTCTTCAAAAACATAAAATACGCAAACGTGAGTACAAATGTACCTAGCAAGACTTACATCAGAACTAACTACATATGCGTCATTATCAACAAAGGGGATGGTGGAGTTTGACTGCAGCAAGCCAGCTTTGACTCGGTGGCTAACCTGAACTACGACTTCAATGTAACTCTTTTGAGGTGGCGCACACGAGTCCACATATTCACCATATCAATACACCACTATGGATCCGCTCCCGTCTACCTACGAGAATGCCATCCATAGCACTCACGCTTATCTTGTGCATTTTAGAGTATCCACTTTCACTTGTCTATGAACTATGCAAGGGATCCAAGTTTCCATATCCGAGGAATCCGGCTATTCGAATAGATAATGATAACCCTGCAGGGGTGTACTTCTTCACACACGCTCTCGCCACTTATCGCCCTGTACACGTCATGTATCTCGGCAACCTTCAAGCGGAAGCCGGGCGAGGGAGTCGGCCACGACCTGACTAACCACACAAGTCTCTAGTCCAGGTTTATCGCCTATTCGGGTTCCATCCGCAAGGAGATCCGGCCGGGGTGTCGCTCACGGCCCCAAACGATGTGAGCAGGGTTCCCAAGCCCACCTCGACGGGTGGATGTACGCTTGGTACACCGTGCCATGGTGCCTAGTCTGTCCCAAGCCCACCTGTACCGGGTGCCACTTGGTAGACTACTAACACTACCTACAAACACCAGAAACTAGTTGCAACTCCTGGACAGAGATCATGTTGATTAATAAGTCGAGAGAGCTTGGAGTGCCCGGAGCCCAATGTGTGGTAGTAACTGTTCATGGATCACAAACACAGAACTCGGTTCCTGAGGACGGCTACAATGAGACAACCCACCATGTACTCCTACATGGCCTCTCACCGCTACCTTTACCAAATCGTGTTCACATACTTAGCTCTCAACAGTAGGACATGTTCACACACCTCCAATTCATCCCCGATGAATCAGACCTGACTCAACTCTAAGCAGTAGCAGGCACGACAAACAAGCAAGTATGAGTAGGCACATCAGGGCTCAAACAACTCCTACTCATGCTAGTGGGTTTCATCTATTTACTGTGGCAATGACAGGTCATGCAGAGGATAAAGGGGTTCAGCTACCGCAGCAAGTAACAGATGAATCGTTGTTGTCCTAATGCAGTAAAAGAGAGCAGGAGCGAGAGAGTAGGATTGTATCGGAATGAACAAGGGGGTTTTGCTTGCCTGGCACTTCTGAAGATAGTATAGTTCTTCATCGGTGTCATCGATCACATTGCCGGTACACGTCTATCGAGAGGGAACAGTTACCGGCAAACAAGGAAGAACACAATCAATACGATGTGACAATATGATGCATGAATGTGACATGGCAATATGATGTGATTTGAGCTAATGCAACTATCAGCAAGTTAAATGGAGTTGGTTTGAACCCTAGGTTCAAATTCAAACTCCACATGTGATTATTTAAATGCCACTCATATGATTTGTCCTAAACAGCAGCCATAAGTTGTTCTATCATGCATGAAAATGATACAGATGGATAGATTGGATTTTTCTGATCATTTTTCATATATAAATTATTTCATTTGGAGTTACGGTTGATTTTATATGAATTTTAGAAGTTTTGACTATTTTCTGAAATTTCCTATATAAGAATAAGTCCAGAAAATAAGTTACTGCGTCAGCATGACATAGGTGTGATGTCAGCGGGTCAACTGGGTCGGCCAGGTCAAACCTGACCTGTGGGACCCAGACGTCAGTGTCTCAGGCTGGTTTGGGTGTATGACCGGTGGGACCGGTCAACGTTGACTTGACCAAGGTCAAAGCTGACACGTGGGGTCCACACAGATTAGAACTAATCCTAATAGAAAATTAGACTAACCTAATTAAGCTCGGGGACCCACATGTCATTGACACAGATAATAACTAAACATAGTTAGCACCTAAACTAATGGTGCCACGTCAGCCACCGGAGACCAGCCGGCGGCGACCACAGGACACGGCGGGGGCACGCCGGACTTGCGCTAGAGGCGTCAGCTTGGCGTGCAGAGGGCACCAGGGGGTAGCCCTTGCTCTCGCGCATCTAGAGGACCAAGTGGGAGGTCGCGGGGTTGCCGGAACTCATGCCGGCGACGAGCTTTGGCGGCGGTGGTGTTCGGTGGTGCACGGGTGCATCGCTACGGTGCAACAGTGAGCAAATGGAGAGGCTGGGCAGCACCTGCTAGACACGGGGAGCACTAAGAGCAGCACGGTGAGGCCAGGGGAGCATGGGGGCTATGCGTAAAGCAGCAATGGCGGACGGCGGCTTCGGTGCTCGTGGGGGATGGCGCGACGACATGGGGGCGAGCATGCTAAGTTAGGGGAGAAGGTCAGTGGCTCACGGCGATGACGAGGGGACGCTCGGTGAGGTCGGGGACGGTCCGGAGCCGACGAATTTGACGAAGATGGCCGGCGGTCCCGAGGTTGAAGAAGGCATCGATGGCGGTGTTGCGGTGGAACCCGGCTTGCGTGGCTCGTTGAGGAGATGATTCGCGTCTTTGCGGAGCTATTTGTCACGATGGTTGGGCTAGGGCATGGTCGTGGCTGCGGCGGTGCTCATCGGCGTGCAGCGGGGTGAGGAACAGAGGAGGGGAGAGAGGTCCAGGGAGAGAGGAGAGGGGCCAGGGGGTCCAGAGCGGCGCCGAGGAGGGGCTTCGAGGCGCCTCGGTGAGGCAGGCGAGCAGGGAGGTGGCGTGTCGCCATGGCGCGCGCGTGCGCTGTCTCCCTCCTCTGCCTACTGGCAGAGGTAGAGGATGACTGGCATGGGCCCTGGTGGGCTAGGCCACCAGCTGGGCCAGCTAGGTGGGCTGCCAGGTAGGTCCAGGTGAGCATCCCTCCCTCTCTGTTACTTAATTGTTTTCTGTTTTCTATTTTATTTTTCTGTTTTGATTTAGTTTCTAAACCAAATCATTTTTGTAGCTTCTGAAAATTATTATGTGGCCTGATACAAAATATTCAGAGCCACTCACAAGTTTTCAGAATTTTTGGAGTTATAAAAGTATTTATAGGAATTTATATCTCCAATTCAAATAAGTATTGATTTAATTCAAAGACCAAAAATGTCCTGGAAAAATGTGTATCATCTCTGGTTAAGGTTTTCACCTTTTCCCATAAATCATGAATATTTATGAGGGCATTTTGGGTTTATTGAAAAGATTTTATTTGATCCTATTTGAATTCTTTCTGATGCTAGGGTTTGATCAATCCCCATTTCAAGTTTAAAAGAAATTTAGATATGATGCAACATGCAAATCTAACCCAAGTGCATTACTGAACTAGGGTTGTGACATGACATTGGAGTATCTAGGTGACATTAGGGTTTTGGTTGATTTGTGTCTTAAGGTGTTATTCTAGTATGAACTCTATGATAGATCGAACGGAAAGAATAGCTTCGTGTTATTTTACTACGGACTCTTGAATAGATCGATCAGAAAGGATAACTTTGAGGTGGTTTCGTACCCTACAATAATCTCTTCGTTTGTTCTCCGCTATTAGTGACTTTGGAGTGACTCTTTATTGCATGCTGAGGGATTGTTATGTGATCTAATTATGTTATTATTGTTGAGAGAAGTTGCACTAGTGAAAGTATGAACCCTAGGCCTTTTTCCTAGCATTGGAATACCGTTTATGCTCACTTTTATCATTAGTTACCCTTGCTGTTTTTATATTTTGAAATTACAAAAACCTATATCTACCATCCATATTGCACTTGTATCACCAACTCTTCGCGAACTAGTGCACCTATACAATTTACCATTGTATTGGGTGCGTTGGGGACACAAGAGACTCTTTGTTATTTGGTTGCAGGGTTGTTTGAGAGAGACCATCTTCATCCTACGCCTCCCATGGATTGATAAACCTTAGGTCATCCACTTGAGGGAAATTTGCTACTGTCCTACAAACCTCTGCACTTGGAGGCCCAACAATGTCTACAAGGAGAAGGTTGCGTATTAGACATCATTTCCCTTTTCGACCAACGTAGCTGCTGGATAGCCAGTCTGTACTAGTACTTTCCCCCCTTCCTTTCCTCTTTGAACCACGTCCTAGATTTATGCTATACTAGTTTCCTCACTACTTTCCCCCATTCCTTTCCTCTTTGAACCACGTCTTAGATTCATGCGATACAACTTTCCCCACTACTTTCCCCCTTTGTTTCCCTTTTTGAACCACATCCTAGATTCATGCTATACAACTTTTCCCACTACTTTCCCCCATTCCTTTCCTCTTTGAACCACGTCCTAGATTCATGGCATACAACTTTCCCCACTACTTTCCTGTTTGATCCAACACCTAGATTCGAGTGCAGAAGCGGAAAAAGCCCACATGCAGCTAGAGCAATGCATGTGGAATAAGTAAATTATACCTTAAGGTTCTTGGGGTGTGGTTCGGTGGGCGACCGGAGGCCGTTCGGCCCACACTATGTACGGCGGCAAAGAAGAAGGGGTCGGAGGCCCTCCCGTGCCGCTGCTGGGTGAAAGTGAACAGCTGCGCCGGTAGTGGATTCCCTCTCTCGCCGACGGCGACAGCGTTAAGCCTCCCTCCCTTCCCGGCAGACGGATCCCACCGGCTCTTTGACTAGCAGTGAGGGGAGAGAGAGAGGCCAACGAAGTCTTGTTTAGATTTGGAGAGGGTGAGAGAGTGTGAAGAGAGCAACTACAAGCGCTGAGCCTCCAGCGTGTATATATATACTGGAGAGAGAGAGTGAAGAGTGCAAACCCTACAAAACAAGCATCGAGGCTGCAGCTTATATGTGATGAGGTGATTATACGGTCACTACGAGATCGTATAGCTCCGTATCCATCCATTTTGACCAGTCAAAGAATCCTCATCGCACGAATTATGCTCAAGTGTAGTTATCGAGCCCGAGACCTCAAGTTTGATGAGCGAACAGGCTAATCAGCTACACAACCCTCTTGTTATGTTCAACGAGAGGAAAATAACCTTTTATACATTCCTGCATTCGTGTGACAAGCATGCCGTGTTTTTTTGTGTGGGGGTCATTGGGATTTAAATCATAATCATGTCATGTGGCTTTGGTGGTAAGACTATCCACAGTGGTGCAGAAATAATGCAGCCTTAGTCACCTTACCTCTCTCCATGTAGTAACGTTGGGTCCCACCAGTCAGAGGGTGAAACAAACAAATTAATAAGAAAAATTAAAAGCGCCAGCGGTGTATCTTACCTCGCACATCTCGCTACTGCTCGGGAACACTGTCCAATTGATCCCTTTGTTCGGTCATGTACTATTTTAAGTGAATCCTTATTATAACATGCACACAATTTTGGGCACTTGTATTCACCTTAGTCAGTATGCCACCATATCTCATACTACTCCCTCTGTCTAGGTGTAATAAGTCATGTTAGAAGGTGTAGCGGGACAAAGGTGCAAGCAGATTGGAGGAGAAGGAGAAACTTGACCGGTCATTCCTCCAATCAAAGCCCTAATTTCTGTCTCTAAACACAACAATTAATCCAAACAACTAAGAGATGTTGTTTTAGCTACCATGCAGGGCCACGTATTAACTCGCATGCAAGCCGACTTTGATTTCTTGACTGATCAACTCGTAGTTGTGCTCCATGCATTGGGTTTCTGGGGGAGATAATAAGGCAGAGTAAGGAGCGTTTGGTTACATTGCTTAGGCTGGTCATAGTGGTGAGTAACTTCGACTAGTAACATGCATATGTTACTAGTCTATGTTACTACTATGCCAAGTTTGCCGTCGGAAGCGAGCCGATCTGGCTCTCCTGAGCTAGCAAGGTTTTTCTAGCCCGCCCAAGCTAGTTAGCCCACAAAAGCTAACATATTTTAACAGTTCCAAATGCCTAACCTTGCCCGGCTATGCTATAAGCTGTTCTTGCTAAGGATCCAAATGCTCCCTAAGTAACAACGCTCGCTAGCAACGAGGCTAGGAGGGGATTGAGATGCGAAGTTAATGGACGACGCCTAAACATTTTGGGAATATCTGATTTCCGTAAGATGACTTAACACCTAGACAGAGGGAGTACTACTCCTTAGTCCGGGTTTGATGGAATATTCGTCACCTCTTCTCTTCTTGTACATACTCCATTTGTATCTCACTTCCTGTGGCTTCACACTCGCACAATTTTCCTATTCTATGAACCTGTGTGTGCGTGTGCATGTGTGTGTGTGTGTTTAACAACATGTGTGTGTTAGGGAGAGCGACAAATCGACCTACTCCTACAGAGAGATGGTGTGTAGTGTATGATTTTAGCTGCGAGAGTCGGTGCATCCTCTCGTTTCTGGGCATCCGGTAGGGACAAGCGGACAGCTGCCACGCCCGCTCCTGACCAGCCTGGCCCACCCAAAGCCCCTCCATCGCCTGCGCGCGCTTCCTGCCCGAAACGGTCTGCGCCGCTCCAAAGAATCGGTGCCGCATTCATGCCCGGGCAGAGCGGACGCCACCTCTCACTAGCGCCTGCGTTGAAGGGAGAAGCGGATTCAAGAGTGATGTTTGCTTCGTCCGTCCAACTTACTGTTGGGTCTATGTGATTTGACGGCTCACTAGTCATTATTACTGAGGTGGTAGGACCGCTGGATGTCCCAAGCTTTCGGTGAAAGGAGGTACTACTAAATTACAATTTTCTCCATTCTTACAGCAGAGGAGTGCAAGAGCAGTGAAAACACACAGGCTCGGTGATTACATGGCCCACCTCACACTATCACCATATTTTCTGGACACCATGCGACACCTAACTCTTTACATAGTACTCCCTCTGTTCCTTAATATAAGTATTTGTAGAGATTCCACTAGGTGGACTACATACGGAACAAAATGAATGAATCTACACTTAAAATGCATCTATATACATCCGTATGTGGTTCATGGTGAAATCTCTACAAAGACTTATATTTAGGAATGGAGGAAGTACTAGTATAGTACGTACTGTAATTTATCAGTGAGATAGTACAATGCTATGAAGCTTCCAGCTTCTGTTACATGTATCTTGCGTCCAAGGTTGCCCGTTGCAACATTTCATCAAATACAAAGGAGACTAACATGCATGCTATTGCACCTTCATGATTGACAGATCATAGCAAATATGTACCCCCTCTGTTCCATAATAAGTGTCTCAACTTTATGCAAACTTTAGTACAAAGTTGTACTACTACTAAAGTTGACACTTATTTTGGAACAGAGGCAGCTAAAGAAAAAAATGATCCATGCAATCCGTAGCCCTTGAACCGTAAACCCTAACCAAGCTTTAATTTGCTGGCAACGTTCGAGCTTCCCAAGAAATGAAGTTTGCAACCTTTTGACCATCGGATCATTTTGTGCAATTTCACCAAAATCGAGATGAGCATCCCTGTGGCAAAGAAATTGAAGAAGCGTGGTTAGAATAAGATTACTGGGACTAGTTGATGAGACATAAACTCATCACAAATACAGTACGTAGAAGCCAGTAGAGGTATGTGCGGGGCAAAGAAGTAGAGAAATATCCACATGGAGTGATGTGGGCAGCTGGAGCAGTGGTGCAAGCCGGCTGTAAAGGGAGTTGTACCTGAGGGATGTCGGGACGTAGCTCAACCTTGAGGAGGGCGGCGGGAGGCGGCAACTGCCCACGTCGCTGCAGTGAGCAAGGGACGAAGGCAACCTCACCGGCTTTGTGAGAGAGAACGGCAAGGACCCCTGATCGGGACGTGCCGACAGTGAGTTTTCGCCGTCGGCGACGGCAACCACATCTACACTAAGCATCCACCCCTTCCCTTGGTGGACGTGATCCATCGGGATGTTAGAGATGTGGCCACAGTCGTTTTGTGCGAGAGAGTGTGAAGAGAGCAACCCCAGCAAGCAATCGTGTAGGCTTGCCCGTCCTGCCTATGTATATAGTGGAGCGGTTTCCTTTTCTCTCCATATGAACCTATTATATTGCGTACGTGCCACTGAAGAAAAAAAACTTTATTTATAAATGACGCGGCACCTACTACTCGTTCTCCTATAATCCTTGTTCTTGGCATCTCCAAAATATTAACCTTGCGATTGGCTCTTCGCCACTTCGGGAAGTCGAGCAATAATGGTACTGTAGTATATATCGTTCTGGCTATATGAGACCAAATGAATTGGTGCACGTCCACCACGTGGGCGAGGGTCGAGGGGCGAGGGAGTGTGCGTACTATTACGTTCGTTTCAGGGGGTGTTTGTTTCCAGGGACTTTTTAGTGTAGGGACTAGAAAAGGTCCCTCTTAGAGACTTTTTAACCAAACAGGAGGGACTACTAGGGACTAAAAATTGCTTTGTGGGACTTAATGAAGAAGACTCTCAAGGAGAGTCTTTTTTCGGACTTTTCCAACAATGCCCCTCCCTGCACCCATTGCCCTGCTGCCCCATGGTGTTGTTTGGTTGTTATTTTTCTGTATACTAGGGGTAACATGGTCATTCAATAACCTCTATGGAGGGACTAGGGACTTTTTAGTCCCTGAAAACAAACAGGGAGGGACTTTTTAAGGAGTAGGGACTTTTTAGTTGGGACTAGAAAAAGTCCTAGGACTTATGAACCAAACAAGGCCTCAATATGGACTACATACGGAGCAAAATGAGTGAATCTACACTCTAAAATACGTCTATATACATCAGTGTTTAGTTCATATTGAAATCTACTAAAGGACATATATATTCCAAACAATATGATAATCTCTCTAACCAAGGTAGTAGGGACGAGTAAACGGAGGGAGTAGTAAAATTTTCTCCTCGCCCTGCGAGCCACCGCGCGCGTGGGCGAGGGAGCGGGCGTAAGGTGTACAGTACTACTACTACTAAGCAAGCTTCACCTCATCCTGTGAGACACCGCGCCCGTGGGCGGGGGAGACGGAGTACTAAGCAAGCTTCTCCTCATTCTGTGAGTTGACGGGACAAATCAAAAGTACTCCAGTGTATAGAGCCTTGCCTCTAAGGTAGGCCCCACATGGTTTGCCTCTTTTTTAACATAACGCGTCAAGTCGCAATTTGTTTATTCACCCGTGGTAGACGATCCTCCCTCCACCAAGTGGACAACTAGTACACGTGTCAAATTACCACGTGGGTTGCCTTTTCGTACAGAAATGAGCTCCACCATGTACCCGTGCAGGTGTGGTTGGGAAAGAGACGGGAGTATGTGCGCCGTGCGTGCACCTCTTCTCTTCGTGCACGTCCCCCACCTATGTGGGTGTGTGTGAGAGAGATACAAACCTAGATAGATGGCGTGAGCGTTCATGAGTGTTTTTTGTTTGGGGGGTTGATTTCGTGAATGTATTTGTGGGAATATGTATCGATGACATCTCAAACAAATTTTTGCATGCAATGTGTGTGAAATGGAGGCCTATCCATATCATATATAGAGTGCCGGGTGATCCATGAGAAGAGAGGGAGGGGTCATAGATATCGATAGAGTCGAAGAGAGGATCAAGTGGGTGGGTGCGAGATCGATGAAGAGAGCCATCAAAATTGTGTGTGTGTGCAAGTCAAAGATATAGGGCGACTGACCTACCAGAACGTCAGAGGGCACAGGTCAAGTTTGTGTGTGGCAGGGAGACATGACTAGAGCGCTGGATGTATCGGTGTGTGTGGGGGTGTGGGGGTGGGGGGAGGGGTAGGCAGAGGCCTAACTATAGAGGTAGAACGACTCGTATATGTGTTGAGAAGGAGAGACCCAGCTATGTCTTGAGGGAGATCGGTCGACATCCATACATAACTGAAGGACGGGAAATAGGATGGGACAGAGAGAGAGAGAGAAGAGAGAGAGAGGGAGGGAGAGGGGTAGAGTGCTGGATGGGTGATGGAGTTGCTTCTTGGAGATGGTGGAAGAGGCCTACTAGACAAACTGAGGGTGGAACTGCAATATTATCAATAAGAGTGGGGATGTGTTTTTGTGTGTGCCCGTGCATGATAGATCTGTCGGGACGCATCCATGATGATGAAGGGGAACCATGTGTTTGGTAAGCAAACCTAACTACATCGGTATATCAATTGTTGTTTGTCGGAGGAAGGGAGAGACATACTAATGAGGTAGATTGATCGACGCATGGGGAAAATGAGTTATAAGGACCTAGCTAGCTATATGTATAGTGGGAGATTGGTTGGTGTACGTCCATTTGTTAGAGGCAAATAAGGCCCAGCGAGATGGATAGATAGAGAGAATGGAACTAGGAGGTGGTGCGAGAGGCCCAGCTACTAGCTAGATAGGGGGGGAGTGTGCGGTTGTGAGATCGATGAAAAGAGGGGAGAGAGTTAACACGTGTGTGGGACCGTATGAGAGACACGAGGCAAGGACACATAAAGGAGGAGATTGAAGGTGCGTGTGTATGTTGTAGCCAGACATTGCTGGAGAGGTTTATCGATCGGTGTGTGTCGGAAAGGAGTTGTGGAGACTGTGGGAGAATGACCTAAAGAAAAACAAATGAATGTGCGCGATGGATAGAATGCTGAGGGAGGGGGAGGGCGAGGAGGGCGTGTGCGTGCACGAGAGAAAGTTAGTGGTAGCTACAAAGGTTAGAGGATTGTGTGGGTGTAAGGGACTAACAAAGATCATAATTTGATATGAAAGTGGATTCATATATTTGAATAGGAGATCAGTGTTTTAAACATATGCATGCATGAATATAGCGGTGATACGCGTGTTGTGGTTTTGCACATGTTATACCATAATGTGATAATGCATGGTGTTTGCAACTCACAGCTAAATGTCGAACAATCTAAACCATATTATAAATCGAACAATCTCACATTTTATTTGAATTTGTGATAATGTGTGGCATTTGCAGCTTACAACTAAATATCGAACAATCTAAACAATACTATATATCGAACATTCTCACATTTTATTTGAATTTGTGGTAATGTGTGGTGTTTGCAACTCACATCTAAATACTTGTAGGCGTAGGGGGCGGGGCACCATACATAATGTGATAAAAACATTATACATATGAGTCATGGTTTAGATTATGAAGACCTAGCTACTATGATTTCAAATCAACATAAAGTGGATTCAAAAAATCGAGTTCGAGTTCATATAGAACACATAGTTCATATGTAACTCGATACTAATCATGTGGTGTGATGTGAAGATAATACACAAATGATGGTTTAACTTGACAATAATGATGATTGTAGATCTTATTAAAATAGAGAAACGAATTCAAATGCTTTGACTTCACAACAATCATTATTGTAGATCTTATTCAAATAGAGAAATGAATTCAAATTTAGTTCATATTGAAGCGGTAGTATATACGTTTGGAATGCACTAAGACGTTCATTTGAGTAGTAGGTTGCATGCATTATACATGTAGCGAAATATTTTAATTGAACATAAAACATGAATTCAAAGTTTTGAATGACATTTGTAGTGCGAATTGATTTGGTACAATACATGTTAGGCTTGTCCGGAAATTTCAACCCGCACATTGTTAGCCCGAAATATTTAAGATATATCTTTGTCTCATTGTACTCCGACAACACCCTCCATCTCAACCCGCGCCTTGCTATTCCAAAATTACAACGCGCGCAAAAACTCCCACCTCCTGTGTAATCCCGACATGCAAAATTCCCGTGATATCCCTCAACCGAAAGAACCGCCTCAAATCGGTGGGGGTACTTTTGTAACTTACCCCACATTTCAGACAACCGCATCCCTAAGCCACGGTTCCCCACTCCCATCCCATCCGCCCACCCATTCGTACACCGAGGACGCAAAAACCCGCGAAGCCCCACACCCTCCTCCGTCCGCCACCCAGCCGGAGCCTCTTCTCCGACGACGTCGTCCAAAGCAACACCTCGACGTCCCTCATCCACCGTACCATATGAGGATCCGTCGTCGATCTGGTCGTCCCGCCGATTCAGCCACCCCGTCCTCCACCTCCAAGGAGCTGCCCCGATGTTCCCATCATCTTTCAGGCCACCTCCATTCCCACACCGCCGTCTTCACCTGCACCACCGGAAGAGCATCATCATCACCGTTTCCTCGGATGAAGCTGCGGCCTAATCGGCGCAACCAAAGACGTTGTACACTAATCACCGCATTTTCTTCTTGATTCGATCTCACGGTGCTGCCGGTGCTCGGTCCTGAGCCGACACGGCGAGGCTCCATCCACGGCGGTGTCACCGGCCACTTCCTCCACGGCATCGCTCCCTCGGCGGTGACGTCCACATCAGTAGGAGCTGCTACTGCGTTAGCTCTCGCTCGCGTTGTTGCTCCGCTCTTGCTCTCGGTCCCCTGCCTGGTATGCTCTTGCTATTGCTCTTGCTCGCGCTGCTGCTCTTGCTCTTGCTCTTGCTTGCGATGCTGCTCGGATTTAGCTACACTTCAGTCGACTGAATCGACTTTTGGGTCAGTCGATTTTCAGGGGGGTGGGAGGGCTCGCCGGAGTTAAGGAAGAACCAGTCACAGTGGGGAGGGGGGGCTCACCGGAGAGGTACCCCACTATCTATCTTAGGGTTCAGGGTGGGGGCCGTGGTCGCCTGCAGTGGTGGGGCGGTGGCATGGGGATCGCCGGAGAAAAAGCTCGGCACGGGCGGGCCTAGAGGGATGGCTGGGGCGGCGGTGGACCAGCGGTGGGGAGTGTTTTCAGGGCGGGCGGGGCGGCACACTGCCTGCCGCAGGCGGCGGGGGCGGCTGTTGGGCCGGTAGGGGCTGGCGGCTCAGGGGGTGGAGGTTGAAGATGAACTGCAGCCCTTGATTTCGTATCCAACGGCTGCAAAATCGACTGACTAGAGATGAAAAAGGCAGTCGACTGACGTGTAGCCTCACCTCTAGTGCATTCAGTTTCGACAGTAAAATTCAGTTTCGAGAGCAAAATTCAGTTTCGACATTCTGTTTTGACAGTTAAATTCAGTTTCGACAGTTAAGTTCAGAGATGAGCGGCTGATGTATTTTACATCTAGCACTTTGTGGTTATGTATTTTACATCATCTATTGGAGATGATATTAGAATTCCACTGAGGTTAACGTTGTCTCTCTTGTCCTGCTTCAGCCTCGGCGTCGTACAACTCATCGGAGCTACTCCAACGACGAAACCCTCCATCACAGCGGAGCAGTACCTTGGGCTCCATCTCCAGACGCCTAAGATCTTCTTCCCCTCCTCCGACAGCCAAGTCAGCCGGAGCATCCTCACCGGCCAACCCAATCACGCTGAGATCAACATGGCTTCGTCGAAGAGGTTGTACACTTGTTGCATCTCTTTTTACTCTACATGTTATATATATTGTCCATTGAGCACACGGAGTAACGGGAAATACGATTGTTTTATCCTACTATATGACAAGCAGTTAGGTACCAGGCAACTTAACTATCCGTGATGGACTCTCTTGAACGCCATCATTATTTATATCTGCGCATTTGAGATGTCCATTTGTCGATGGCCCTGGGAGTTGAGCTAGTAGGGCAGTGGCCTGGGTAGAAAGTAATAGAAGTAGCACAAAAACATTTTTTTAGTGTAGGCTTTTCCTTGCTCAAGCCTGCCTACTAGAATCGCCAGTGCTTGAAAGGAAAAGTGAATCAAAAACATAGGAATTGGAAAGTTTCCTATGGTACTACTATTCATGAATTTGGTTCAAAGGAATGGAGCAAAGGAAAATTGTAGGATTTGTTCCTTTAGTGTCTCTTTGAAAGAAAAACAGTAGGAATTTTAATTTTCACTTGTCCTCCTTTTCAAATTCCTATTCATGAAGCACAAGACCAAGAGATAGTAGCATAATACCATTATAACCGTACATTTTCTTGTGGTTTGACTTAATCTCACCATGCTTCTTTGCATCATGTGATCTTCCAATTCTTGTGAATCAAACACCCAGATTGGCAGAAATCCTGTGTTTTTAAATTCTCTGTTTTGCACGTGCATTCCTATCCTATTCCTGTCTATTTCCTATCCTTGCATTGCTGGAATCCTCCAATTCAAACGAGCCCTTACAGAATTACTTCTCTTACAGATAGTTGTCAAAGAAAACCTTGTGTGGTTTGTCCCGCTCCTGCTACGCCGTCGTCCACCCCAGCTCAGCAGCTCCAACGATAGAAGGGTCCAGCACAGCAGGGATCCAGCCTCCAGACTGTCTTTCGCCAACTCAGATCTTCTTCCCCGCCGCCGGCAGCCATGAAAACTGCATTACCATTATCAACCGAGCAAATGACCTCGAGGATTACATGAGTCCACAAGAGAGGTCGCACTCTTTTGTGTCTGCTTACGTTATGCATCGCTTAACATTACATGCTACTTCATCGTCCTGTTCACCGATTAAACTTTGAGTCAGCTCCAAACTAATGGTCAAACTTGAGTTTTAAAATGGTTGTGGGGTACATATCAGGGCCGCAATCAATAGTATCTATCTACTATATGGTTAATCTCCGGTGTCTACTACGAGTTTCATGTTGGGTGGGAAACAAACAGTAAAGAAGCCATTATCTATATTTTTTAAATGAAGCCATTATCTGCCTACTATTATTGGTTTTGGGTCTATCCACAGGTTGCTACCATCACTCTGGATTTCTGCATGCACTCCTTACATAATCTCACTATGTTTTATTCCTATGCATGACAGTTATTGTAAACAATGGAACTGAACATGTAGAGCAAAAGAGACGAGCCTTGCGTGGCAATAAAATTTCATGCAGACGTTGCTCCATGGTAGGCGCAAAGGCAGCCCCCCTCCACCATTTCGGATTGTAATTGAGAGGAAGATATCTTTTCTGAGGTGGATTCAGAAGGAGAAGACCACTCCTATTTACCCCCTGAGGTCTTCGCTCAAACTTGGCATGTTGATGTTGGTTATATCATGCATATGGTGCCTTGCATTACTTACTTTATACATCAAATATATCATCTGCTTAGTTTAGACATCCTTTGTGCGAATGCCATCTGTTTAGTTTATTCATCGTTTATGTGAATTATGCAACGCCATCTTGTTTAGCCAGGCACCATATATGTGAATTTTGCAATGACATCCTGCTTAGCCAGTCATCTTATATGTAAATTATATCAGGCCATCCTTTTTTTCATTACGTATTACATTTGTCAACAATGTTAGCACATTCAACTGCTCTTCGTGTGCATCAGCCATTTGACACGGTGATGGAAAATTCTGGAGTGAAAACAAGGTCTTCAGAGTAGACTATCCTATCTGACGAAGCGCATATCTCGCTGGTTATGGATAGCTCCTCAGATGTAGCGACCAGACCTCAAACAGTCTGATCTCTGTGCATCAGTGTCATCCCTGGATTGGTAATGCTGACACACACGGTACTTGAAGGATTTATAACAGAGTAGCAATCACATACTTATTACATCGAATGTCTCAAAAGAGAACTTATTACAATAAATATGGCTTAAGGCCATCTAAATACGATAACAGCGGAAGGCTTGGAAGATAAAGTGAGTCCATAAACTCCAACGGCATCACTAAGTGAAAGATCACGACCTAAGGCACCTTACTCGTCATCTGAAAAGTCTGCAACATGAATGTTGCGGCCCGAAATGGGTCAGCACATGGAATATGCTGGCAATGTAACACAAGAGAGTAATGAACAGAATAATGCTATCACTACATGCATATTTGGCTGGTGGAAAGCTCTATGGTTACAGTTTTGCGTAAAGCCAATTTTTTCCTACAACAAAGGAATAAATTTTATTTAACTATCATGGTGGTTGTTAAACATTGAGAAGGTTCCTCCAACTCAATTCCAATTAAACATCATCATTAAACCCAATCATATTATAATTAAGAGTGATGAGATCAACATGATAATCCAAGAAGTAGATACTCAAAACGTCCATAACCGGGGACACGGCTAACCATGATTAGTTTGTACACTCTACAGAGGTTTGCGCACTTTTCCCCACAAGACTCGAATACATCCATGGTCAGAGAATCGAGACACAGTCTTTCTGAAACAATAACTCTTTACTCTGGGTGGACAGTTACACCTACTTTCCCCTACATCTTCTAGCCCACCACTGAAAGAGGTCTTGCAACTTACTCAACTATGCTAGAGCCCATAATAGCTTGTGGTTGCACACAGAAGTTTCTAGCATGAATAATCTTATGATCCCTTTGAGCCTAGGTGGCATTCCATAGGATAATCACACGGTAACCCCGGAATTTCCAAAAAACAGGCAACACTGGGTTCCCCAGGTGCCTCAATCCACCCAGATGTGTATTCAAGTAGCCACCTTAAGTTAACCATTAAGTAATAAGACTCACATCTGTCATGAATCACTCGAACCAAACCACGTCTACAAGCATAACATAGCAATATAGGCAACATAGAAGTAACTCCCAAAGGGTTTGATAATAAACAGGACAATAGGTACTGCCTTATCTACTTCCCGAAACCCACATGTTAAATCAGATCCTAACCATGCAATTGTTTGAGGATTTATCCAATGCAATAAAACTGGGTAGTAAAAGGGGTATGATCAAAGTGTTACTTGCCTTGCTGATGATCCGTGAAACCTTGAGACTCGTAGTAGCACGCTTCACACTCCGGGTACTCTATCGCAAACAAACAAACTTACAATAAGCACTCAACTAGAAGCACGGGTAAAACTCAAATGAGATATCTAACCAGAAAGTTCAACTTAAGAACTCTGGTTTGCAAAAGGAATCAAATCAAACGAAGCAACGAAACTCAAACTGCGAAAGAAATAAGCTCCATTTATTAATCTAGACTTAAGTCAAATTTTACAGTACCAAAACCTTGTTTAAGTTGGTTAAACAGAAAGAGAGCTTCGAGACGAAACTCTAGGCGCCTGAATCGCCTGATTCCGATAAACGAGCGAAAAGATAAACTAAAACGAAAATCAGGCAGAAATCGCGATAAAAAATAATCGCGGAAAATCCCTGGAAAAAGAAAAATGGACGTACAGGCTAATGAACGAATGTTCGCTGTCTGCGGCTAACGGGTGAAAATCGTTCGTTAAAATGAACGAACGAATGGGCATTCGCTAAATAACTAAACCGGGAAAAAATAAAGCCGATCTATATAAAAAATAAACCGCAGGTTCTAAAAAAACGCCCGGTTTTCTAACGAAAACCGGCGGCGGCTCCCTCGACGAGATCCGGCGGGGCGGCGGCAACTCCGGCAGGGGCAGCGGGCGGTGGGGTCGGCGGGCGAGGCGGGGCGGCGACGGTCGGCGGCGAGGGGCGGCGGGGTCGGCGGAGAGTGGGGCGGCGGCGACGGGTTCCGGCGGCAGCGGCGGCACACGGCGGCTGTGGCGGCCAAATCTTGTGACGCGACACGGGTTACAAGGCAGGGCAGGGCTGGCGGCTAGGGTTTCGGTCGGGTCGGGCCTCGGCCTTTAAAGGCAGCCTGGGTATAGTGTCCGGGTCGGACACGACCCGGTAAGGTGGTGGACTTTTTTTAAAATAATTCCGCGCAGAAAAACAAATAAAAGAAATACTAAACGGACTCCAAAAATCATGAAATAATTTTTTTTCCCGTCCTCTAAAAATATAGCAGACAAAGGGAACATTTATTTGGGCCTCTAATGCAATTTTGAAAAACGCACATTTTTCCTAATTCAAATAAAATAGCAATAAAACTCCGAATAAAAATCTTATTTGATTTTAATATTTAACCTTCAATATTTATTTATTTTGGAAAGTCATTTTATCCCCTCTCTTTTATTTTTATAAAATAAATATTTGAAGAGGAAATAATTAAAATCAAACGATCCTCTTTTCAAAATTTGAGAAAACTCAAATATGAAAATAACGAAATCCCCAACTCTCTCCATGGGTCCTTGAGTTGCGTAGAATTTCTAGGATCAAGCCAAAATGCAATAAAATATGATATGCAATGATGATCTAGTGTATAACATTCCAAATTGAAAATTTGGGATGTTACAAACTACCCCCCTTAAGATGAATCTCGCCCTCGAGATTCAGGTTGGCTAGAAAATAGGTGAGGGTGATCCTTCCGTAAGTCTTCCTCTCGCTCCCGGGTGGCTTCTTTGGTGTGGTGGCTCCACTGAACTTTGCAGGACTTGATAACTTTGCTACATGTGACTCGGCTGGCAAACTCGAGAATCTTCACTGGTTTCTCCTCGTAGGTCAAATCACTATCCAACTGAATCGCTTCCAGTGGCACTGTATCTCTCAGAGGAATATCAGCCATCTCTTCGTGACACTTCTTCAACTGGGAAACGTGGAACACATCGTGAACTCCTGACAATCCTTCTGGCAAATCCAATTTGTAAGCAACTTCTCCCATACGTTCCAAAACTTTGTATGGTCCCACAAAACGTGGTGCTAACTTTCCCTTAACTCCAAAACACTTAACTCCTCGAAGTGGGGACACCCGAAGACAAACTCTATCTTCGACTTTGTAAACTGTCTCCTTGCATTTAGAATCCGCATAGCTCTTCTGCCTGGACTGGGCTACCTTGATTCTATCGCGAATCAACTTAACCTTCTCTTCAGACTCTTTAATCAAATCTGGTCCAAACAACTGACGATCTCCAACTTCATCCCACAACAACGGTGTCCTGCACCTCCTCCCGTACAAAGCTTCGAAAGGGGCCATCTTCAAACTAGCTTGATAGTTGTTGTTATAAGAGAACTCTGCATATGGTAAATTTTCGTCCCAACTAGATCCATAATCTAGCGCACAAGCTCTCAACATACCCTCCAGAATCTGATTGACTCTCTCGGTCTGTCCATCTGTCTGTGGATGAAAGGATGTACTGAACTCTAGCCTGGTACCCAAAGTTTCATGCAATTGATTCTAGAACTTTGAGGTAAACTGGGTTCCTCTATCTGATACAATGGTCCTCGGAACTCCATGCAGACATACGATCATGGTCATGTATATCTTTGCCAACTTAGCACTGGTGTAAGTGGTCTTCACTGGGATGAAATGAGCTACTTTCGTCAAACGATCGACTACAACCCATATCGATCATAGCCTAAATGAGTCCTGGGCAATCCCGTATCCATGCCTAGCTTATCCCACTTCCATTCGGGTATCGTCAATGGCTGTAGCAATCCAACTGGCTTCTGATGTTCTGCCTTCACTCTCTGACATACATCACAAACTGCTACATACTCCACAATATCCTTCTTCATTCCGGTCCACCGGAAACTATCCTTCAAATCCAGATACATCTTGGTATTTCCTGGGTGCATCGAATACGGCGAATCATGGGCCTCTTGCAGAATCAACTTCCTGATCTCCGGATCATTAGGCACATATACTTGGTCCTCAAACCATAAGGTATCGTGCTCATCCTCACGAAATCCCTTAGCTTTTCCTTTGCTCATCCTTTCCTTTATCTCGGCAATCTCCTTGTCCGTCTTCTGAGCTTCTCTAATCTTCTCCATCAAAGTAGACTGAATCTCCAATGCGGCTACATAGCCTCTCAGAACTATTTCCAAACATAGCTCACGAAGATCCTCTGCTAACTCCTGGGGTAACTCTTTGGTAATGAGTGTATTGACATGGCTCTTGCGGCTCAACGCATCAGCTACAACGTTAGCCTTTCCGGGATGATAATGCAACCTCATATCATAATCCTTAATGAGCTCCAACCATCTCCTTTGCCTGAGATTCAACTCCTTCTGCGTGAAGATATACTTCAAACTCTTGTGATCCGTGTACACCTCACAATGGTTTCCGATGAGAAAGTGTCTCCAAGTCTTCAACGCATGCACTACGGCTGCTACCTCCAAATCGTGTGTAGCATAATTCAACTCATGGGGCTTAAGCTGTCGTGAGGCATATGAAACAACTCTTCCCTCCTGCATAAGCACTGCTCCAAGTCCTCGATGAGAAGTGTCGCAATACACCTGATAATCCTTGCGTTGATCTGGCAAAATCAACACTAGAGCTGTAACCAAACGTTTCTTCAACTCCTGAAAACTGGCCTCACATTCCTCAGTCTATTTGAACTTGGTGTCCTTTTTCAACAACTCTGTCATGGGCTTTGCAATCTTCGAGAAATTCTCAATGAACCCCCGGTAGTACCTGCGAGTCCAAGAAAACTCTAGATCTCTCCAACTGACGTGGGTGCTTCCCAATTTGTCACAGTGACAACCTTGGTGGGGTCTACTGCTATTCCTTCTCCGGATATAACATGTCCGAGGAATCCAACTTCCTTCAACCAAAACTCACACTTGCTGAACTTGGCGTATAACTGATGTTCTCTGAGCTTCCCAAGTACCAAACGCAAATGCTCCTTATGCTCCTCTTCATTCTTCGAGTAGACTAATATGTCATGAATGAACACCACGACGAACTTATCAAAAACTCCATAAACACCTTGTTCATCATGTTCATGAAATAGGCAGGTGCGGTAGTCAGACCAAAAGACATAACAGTATACTCATATAGCCCGTACCTCGTGGTAAAAGATGTCTTAGGTATATCCTGCTCTCAAATCTTCAGCTGGTGGTATCCTGATCGCAGATCGATCTTGGAAAATACTTTAGCTCCTTGCAACTGGTCAAACAAATCATTGATCATCGGCAGTTGGTACTTTTACTTGATTGTCACTTCATTCAATCCACGATAATCAACAACCATTCTCAACGGCCCATCCTTCTTTTCAACTAGAAGCACTGGTGATCCCCAAGTAAATCTGAGAATGGGTGGGTAACCAAACCAAACCTGAACTGAACCCACGTCATGACGTTTTGAAAACTGAACCAAACTAACCCCACGTAATTGGCATTGACACCCAGCCCAAACTAAACTACATGACAAATTCCCCAAAACTAAACTAACCCATTCTAGGAACTATGGTTTTAGCCTATGGTTCTATATCAGTTCCCCACCCATACATGTACAGCTTAGTATATGTAGATCCTACACTTCTAAAAACATAGCACCAACTTAATGACATGTATAGACATTGCACTTGACAGCTTACATATTCTGCACTACCAACACTTAAATTGATGAACACTTGACAGCTTCATAACATGTACTAGTACAAAACACAGATTCTGAAGCCCAAATATTACACTTGACAGCTTACATATTACGCACTACCAACACTTGAAGTACAGAGGTAATAACAAACGGAGCTGAATTAAGGGTGATAATTGATTCCAAGCTAGGATTGCGTTACGCCATCTGCCGATGATGGATGTCACCGAGTTCTCATGGCAGTAGTAGTCTGCCTGTACCTTGATCTGAAAAGACACAATTTTTAGAACTTGTAACTTACATTGACACCGAGTTCACATTCACAATATGGCAATCATCTCTAGCCAATTTCAAAAATGGTTGTTAATAATTTTTATCAAACAGGTTTTTCCTTAAGAAGAGGCCTAAACAAATATAGTGTGCATTTTTTCCTAGGTGAAATAATGCATTGCAGACTGTACCATACACATGAAAAACCTCAAGCTATGAGTCTGGATCACTAATTGCTCATGCCATGCTTCAACTTCTCCCAGGTTTGAGAAAATCCCAGGTTTATGTAATTTTTGGCAACATATGGCTGCTTTACACTATGTAAAGTAGGTGCGTATGACAGAGTGAATAACCTCGAATATATACAAGAGCATGGATGTAATTCTTTAGCCTTTTTTAGTAAAATTAACACATCGAAGAAAGGACACCAAAGAGGTGCCACTAACTTGTGCAACATCAGAAAAAAGGTAGACTTATAAACATAACAATTTGCTTGGCCCGTTACAAAATGTCAACTTGTGCATTCTAGCATTTTATCAATGATCAAGATTTCTAAAGAGCCAACTTGGCCACCAACTTCGGAACTTCACTAGCCATTGCATATATTGATGATCAGGATATAATCAAGAATGCAGCACCTGAGGCATTTAATCTCGGAAAACTAAGAACCTAGCTGTAACACTTAACTGCCAAAGAAATAACAATAGGACACTTAAGAACCTAGCTATTAATTACACTAAATTCAAATCCAAATCAAGCAAAATTGAGCAGCTAATAGCAATTCCCTGTTCTTGAATTCTGAACATTTTATAAAGATCAAATGTTTTCTTTACAGCTTCCAGTGACCTCTCACAGAGAGCTACTACAATCAATCCAGAGCATAGCCAGTTCATGAACATTAATTAGAAAGAGATGGCCAGCCAAAGTAAAGTACAGTATATCTTTCTCACCTTTTGAAGAACAGAAACCAGCATGCATATGAGAAACCAGCCAAAGTAAAGTACTGCTATGTCCAGTATTTTCCAATCATTGTTGTGTGAAATTAGTCAATCGTTGCTTTCATTAGTGGTAGGACTCAAGTTGCATGCTCACCTAGGTTCAGAATATAAAATTGCTCACATTCTAGTAATTTTCATAGGATTTCTTCCACTAAATTTTGCTCTGGTACTAGCAGGGGCAAGGTGGATGCATATATCCTTGGTCTGTCCGGTACATCTACTTCAGGTTGACTTCCAAAGAACAGGAATTTCTGGAGTAAAATGAGAGACGAAGGGGAGGGAGGTGGGGATCTGGAGGAGTGACCTCAAGGAGGCGCTCGTGGGCTGGTTGACTCGTTGTAGATGAGCGGGATGGCGTGGGCGCTGCCGGCCTCGACGAACTTGACTTAGGAAGCACCGATGTAGGAGGTGGAGGTGTCGTCGCCCTGCTGCGCCGTAGGAGGCTCTGATCCTCCCGGCCGTGCTGTCGCCCCTCGCCCGGGTGCGTGACGATGACGGGACTGTGATAGACGGCTGGGTCAGCCGGCGTGACGCTGGCCCCGACGCACGCCAGCCAGGTGATGCACGGCGCCGCCGACGAGGACGTCGAGGAGGGGGCGAGGAAGGCGAGCTGGAGGAGGAGGGGCGCACTGATCTGTGAGGGGAGGGGGAGGGGGAGAGGGAGAGGGCATAGGCCGACGAGGTGTGAGGGAGACGAGGCGGTGGTTGGCAGCCACCGCCGGCGGCGGCGGTGGAGGGCTCGGCCGCTCGGGAACGAGTAGGTTTAGCTCGACGCCTCGACCCCTCGATGGTTCTTTTTTTGTTTTCTCAGTTGCGCTCCGGGGCGAAGAACCGGGTTGGAACCCATAGTTTTCAGCGGTTAGACCCAAACTCTTTAAGCCCGAAACCAATTATACCCAAACTGGCTTTTCTATGTACCCAAACCAAACTTGAACCAAAAAAAACTGAACCCAATAAAACCTCAACCAATTAAGCCTAGAGTAAAAACCAAACCATTTTAACCAGCTTTTTAAAAACTGTTCTCAGATTTATCCCCAAGGTGACGAACTTGGGCGAATATAGCCTTTATCCAGTAACTCCTTAATTTGCTTCTTAATTTCCTCCAAATCCTTTGCGGGCATCCTGTACGGTCTCTTAGATATTGGCCATGTGCCTGGAAAAAGCTCAATCAAAAACTCGATGTCTCTATTCGGTGGCATGCCTGGCAACTCTTCTGGAAATACATCAGGGAAATCCTTCACCATTGGTACTTCCTCCTGTACAACTCCTGATAAGGAATTCACTTGAGTCCTCTTCGGCACATGCCGGGATACATACCTAATCCTTCTTCCTTCTGGGGTGGTGAGCATAATCGACTTGCTGGCGCAATCGATGTTTCCTCCATACATCAATAGCCAATCCATACCCAAAATCACATCCAAACCTTGCGACTCCAAAATTATCAGGTCTGAGGGGAAAACATGCCTACCTATGGTCAATGGCATCTGAAAACATCCTTGGCTTGCCATATGCTCCGCTCCTGGCGAGCTTACTAACATAGGCGTTCTAAGAACTTTGGTGGGCAACTTATACTTATCCACAAATCCCCTTGATATGTATGAATGCGATGCACCAGTATCAAAAAGAACAATTGCAGTAAATGACTTAACTAAAAACTTACCTATTACTGCATCTGGCTGTGCTTTAACCTCCTCCACGTTAACGTGGTTCACTTGTCCCCTGTTGAAAGGGTTGGGCTTCTTCCCAGAGCTCCCATTGCCATTTCCATTCTTTGCTTCAGGACATTCATTGGCATAATGTCCAGTCTTCTGGCACTTGTAGCAAGTAATGTGACTTAGATACTTCTTGGCGGGCGTTGCTAGGTTGGAACGGTTCTAGCCATTGCTTCCTCCATTACCATTCCCATTCTTGGGGCCACTATGGTTATGCGAACTCCCTCCATTGTGATTGTGACCTCCATGGTTATGTTGAAGGGGTCCTCCCGAGTTCGGGGTAAAACGAGGCCTCTGCTGAGCTCCAGAGTTGTACTTCCCTTGTCCATACTTCCTCCTGCGGTTGCCAATCTTTTGCTGCTTCCCTTCAATCATGAGAGCTCTATCTACCAACTCCTGGTAGTTGTTGAAGGTTGCCACCATCAACTGCATGCTCAGCTCATCATTCAGTCCTTCCAGAAACTTCTCCTGCTTAGCTGCATCCGTAGCAACGTCATTTGGGGCATAACGTGCTAACTTACTAAACTCATCCACATACTGGCCCACAATGCGTCCTCCTTGGCGTAAGTTGCAAAACTCACACTTCTTCATGGCCATAGCTCCTACTGAAACATGGGCAGTATGAAAAGCCTGCTGAAACTGGTCCCATGTGACAGTGTCGATGGGATAAGTGGCTGTGAAATTCTCCCACCATGATGATGCAGGTCCATCAAGCTGATGTGCGGCAAAATGCACTCTCTCTATGCATCCTGCAGTGGTCAACTACCTTCCAATCTTGCGGAGCCAATCATCTGCAACAATCGGCTCGGTGCTACTGGAGAACATCGGCGGATTCAGCCTTAAGAAACGGGCTAAGTGATCAACAGGTGGTGGTGGTGGTGGGTTGTTATTGTTGTTGTTCCCCTAATTCTGATTCTGGACTAGTATCTGCATCAATGCATTCTGCTGTTGGATCAACTGAGTGAGCTCTGGTAGGAAAGCAAATCCATTGTCGCGTCTCGGAGCCATCTGATGGGTTTAGAAAAGATGAGGAAATAGAATAGAATGATATCTAGAGGGAAAACACTACCCATATGCACATGAGACAAACACAAACAATATCACTTCAATCAATTCAAACAAGGGCATACAAGTGGTCTAACTATCATTACCAAAGTGCTCGGACTATACTATATACATGGGGGAATACTACTACTGATATGGTGGTCGACTAGAAAAAATGATCTGTGGAAGACTCCATGATATCTGCTCCAGCTTCATCAACGTGGTCATCATCGCTATCATCAGGGTCTGAGTCGCTGTCACGATGATGATGTAGTTCTCCGGGCAGGTGGAATCGTCGTCTTCTCCTCCTGGCGCGAGGTCTCCCATGAATATTCCTAGCTTCTTCGTCAAATCGTCATTTCCTCCTCGTATCCATCGCATGTAGACTTGAGTTCTTCCTCCAGCTCCGTGATCTTGGTCATTGCCTTCTTCAGATCTATCATGCCTGCGCACATCTGGTTCTCCTGGCGGCGAATATGTTGGTTTAACTCCAAGATGAAAGTTGCAATGGGTCTATCCTTCCTGGTGCTGATCATCTCCCATTGCTCATCTCGGCGCCCACAAATCTGGTAGATAGTATCCTTGGGATCCTTGTGGTAAACTTCTCCAATGCGTCCCATGGTGATGTGGGCTGCCATGCTCTTTCCTAGACTCCAGGTTGGTGCATCAAAGGAAAACTCTATGGGCTCAGTGACTGGCATGAACGTCCTTCCTGGAACTTGAACTCGAATCATCCAACGTTCCTCCTCTGGTAAAGTGGCGATGTAGGCTTCGGTGAAGCTTGGTATTCCGATGTTCAAGTATCTAGTGAATTCCTTCAAGTGTCATCCAAAAGGGAGTGTCTTCATCCGGTTGAGTGAACTTGTTCCTTGCATCCGCCATCCTAAAGAGTAGAAAAGGGAGAGGACTCGGAAATGAGAAGAGAGTAGTGATCTAGGGCTTTTAGCTTAGTGGTCGGGTCCCACATTCAGCGTGTGCTCTGATACCATCTTCTAGCGACCAGACCTCAAACAGTCTGATCTCTATGCATCAGTGTCATCCCTGGATCGGTAGTGCTGACATGCACAGTACTTGAAGGATTTATAACAGAGTAGCAATCACACACTTATTACATCGAATGTCTCAAAAGAGAACTTATTACAATAAATATGGCTTAAGGCAATCTAAATACGATAACAGCGGAAGGCTTGGAAGATAAAGTGAGTCCATCAACTCTAATGGCATCACTGAGTGAAAGATCACGACCTAAGGCGCCTTACTCGTTGTCTAAAAAGTCTGCAACATGAATGTTGCAGCCCGAAACGGGTCAGCACATGGAATATGCTGGCAATGTAACACAAGAGAGTAATGAACAGAATAATGCTATCACTACATGCATATTTGGCTGGTGGAAAGCTCTATGGTTACAGTTTTGCATAAAGCCAATTTTTTCCTACAACAAAGGAATAAATTTTATTTAACTATCATGGTGGTTGTTAAACATTGAGAAGGTTCCTCCAACTCAATTCCAATTAAACATCATCATTAAACCCAATCATATTATAATTAAGAGTGATGAGATCAACATGATAATCCAAGAAGTAGATACTCAAAACGTCCATAACCGGGGACACGGCTAACCATGATTAGTTTGTACACTCTGCAGATGTTTGTGCACTTTTCCCCACAAGACTCGAATACATCGATGGTCGGAGAATCGAGACATAGTCTTTCTGAAACAATAACTCTTTCCTCTGGGTGGACAGTTACACCTACTTTCCCCTACATCTGCTAGCCCACCATTGAAAGAGGTCTTGCAACTTACTCAACTATGCTAGAGCCCATAATAGCTTGTGGTTGCACACAGAAGTTTCTAGCATGAATAATCTTATGATCCCTTTGAGCCTAGGTGGCATTCCATAGGATAATCACACGGTAACCCCGGAATTTCCAAAAAACAGGCAACACTGGGTTCCCCAGGTGCCTCAATCCACCCAGATGTGTATTCAAGTAGCCACCTTAAGTTAACCATTAAGTAATAAGACTCACATCTGTCATGAATCACTCGAACCAAACCACGTCTACAAGCATAACATAGCAATATAGGCAACATAGAAGTAACTCCCAAAGGGTTTGATAATAAACAGGACAATAGGTACTGCCTTATCTACTTCCCGAAACCCACATGTTAAATCAGATCCTAACCATGCAATTGTTTGAGGATTTATCCAATGCAATAAAACTGGGTAGTAAAAGGGGTATGATCAAAGTGTTACTTGCCTTGCTGATGATCCGTGAAACCTTGAGACTCGTAGTAGCACGCTTCACACTCCGGGTACTCTATCGCAAACAAACAAACTTACAATAAGCACTCAACTAGAAGCACGGGTAAAACTCAAATGAGATATCTAACCAGAAAGTTCAACTTAAGAACTCCGGTTTGCAAAAAGAATCAAATCAAACGAAGCAACGAAACTCAAACTGCGAAAGAAACAAGCTCCGTTTACTAATCTAGACTTAAGTCAAACTTTACAGTACCAAAACCTTCTTTAAGTTGGTTCAACAGAAAGAGGGCTTCGAGATGAAACTCTAGGCGCTTGAATCGTCTGATTCCGATAAACGAGCGAAAAGATAAACTAAAATGAAAATCAGAGCAGAAATCGCGATCGAAAATAATCGCGGAAAATCCCTGGAAAAATGAAAACTGACGAACAGGCTAACGAACGAACGTTCGCTGTCTACGGCTAACGGGTGAAAATCGTTCGTTAAAATGAATGGACGAATGGGCATTCCCTAAATAACTAAACTGGGAAAAAACCGATCTATGTAAAAAAATAAACCGCAGGTTCTAAAAAACATCTGGTTTTCTAACAAAAACAAGCGGCGGCTACCTCGACGAGATCCGGCGGAGCGGCGCCAACTCCGGCGGCGGCGGGCGGCGGGGTCGGCGGGCAAGGCGGGGCGGCGGCGGTCGGCGGCGGGGTCGGCGGCGAGCGGGGCGGTGGCGACGGGTTCCGGCGGCGGCGACGGTGGCGAAATCCAGCGGCAGCGGCATGGGTTACGAGGCGGGGCGGGGCTGGCGGCTAGGGTTTTGGCCGGGTCGGGCCTCGGCCTTTAAAGGCCGCCCGGGTACAGTGTCTGGGTCGGACACGGCCCGGTAAGGCGGTGGACTTTTTTTAAATAATTCCATGTGGAAAAACAAATAAAAGAAATACTAAACGGACTCCAAAAATCCTGAAAGAAATTTTCCCCGTCCTCTAAGAATATAGTGGACAAAGGGAACATTTATTTGTCCCTCTAATGCAATATTGAAAAATGCACATTTTTCCTAATTCAAATAAAATAGCGATAAAACTCCGAATAAAAATCTTATTTGATTTTAATATTTAACCTTCAATATTTGTTTATTTTGGGAAAGTCATTTTATCCCCTCTCTTTTATTTTTATAAAAGAAATATTCGAAGAGGAAATAATTAAAATCAAACGATCCTCTTTTCAAAATTTGAGAAAACTCAAATATGAAAATAACTAAATCTACAACTCTCTCCATGGGTCCTTGAGTTGCGTAGAATTTCTAGGATCAAGCCAAAATGCAATAAAATACGATATGCAATGATGATCTAATGTATAACATTCCAAATTGAAAATTTGGGATGTTACATCAGAGGAGGATTAAGAGACAGATGACCAGTCCTATCCCCCCCCCCCCGAGGTGTATGCTCTAACTTGGCAGGGTTATGTTGCTCATATCGTGCGTATGATGTCTTGCATTGCTATGTCATTTGATTAGTTTAGACATGCTTTGTGTGAATGCCACATGTTCATTATCTAATTATCATATATGTGAATTATGCATTGCCATCTTGTTGCAAGACATTATATATGTGAATTATGCAATGCTATCTTGTTTCAAAGGCATTATATATGTGAATTATGCAATGCCATGCTGTTTAGCCAATCATCATGTATGTGAATTATATCATGCTATCATTTTTTTGTATTACGTGTTCCATTTGTCGACAACGTTTGTATATTCAACTACTCTTCCTGTGCATCATCCATTTGAAGCGGTGATGGAAGTATCTAGAGTGAAAACAAGGTATTCAGAGCAGACAATGCTACGTGCTGAAGCAGACATCTTGCTGGTTACAGAGAGCTCCTCAGAGGAGGATTCAGAGACTGATGACCAGTCCTATTTCCCCCCTAAGGTCTTAAACTTGGCAGGGTTATATTACCCATGTCATGCATGTTGTCTTGCATTGTTTAGTTTTTACATCATATATGGATTGCCATCTGCTTACTTGCTTACTATATAAATCATATATTTGAATTATATCATGCCATCATGTTTACATAGTACATACACAACATCTATTTGAATTATGGTATGGCAACCCATTTAATAAAGACATAATATAGTTATATCATCTCATCTTGTTTAGTATTTACAGTATCATATTTTGAATTATGGCATTCTATCCGTGAATGTATGTGAATCATGGCATGCCAACCTATTTAATAAACACATTATATAGTTATATCATGTCATCATGTTTACATAGTCATCATATTTTGAACTATGTCTTTCCGTCTTTTTAGTTAGCCATCATAATGTGAAATTATGTCATGCTATCATGTTTAGTTAGCCATCATATATGTGGAATTGTGTCATGCAATCCTATTTGGCTAGACAACATAAATGTGAATTATTTCATGCCCTCTTTTATTCCCCACTATCCGTTGCACCTGTCTATCATACAATGTCTGTACTTCCAATTAATTTTCTTGTTTATCAGCCATTTGAATTGGAGAGGGTGATGGCAGTATCTAAGGGAGTAACAACACAGTCTTCAGAAAAGATAGTGCTACCAGTTGATGCAGATAGAACCACAGTTGTACTTGCCCAAGAACCAGCTCCACCACACATAAGCCAGACTCTCGCAGATTGTACCCCTACCCAGTTGGACAGAGAACCAGCTACACCCCTTCTAACCCCAACCCCGGTAGATAGTAACCCAGTTCCAGTTGACACAGCACCGTCTCCACCACAGAGCACCCAAAGACGAGCAGTTAGTAAGGGAACTACAGTGCCCAAAGCACGAGGACCACCACTCCGAATCCCAACTCAATGCTTAAAGGAGAAGAAGATTTGTTCTTAGGTCAAGTTCTGTAGCTATGGTTCATACTCCTTTGCTCTTACATTACTGTATTTACTCATACCAACTATTTTCAAATTTAAAGGATGGAATTGAAACTCCAATGGCGCAACAGGTATGTTTTAAACCTGTTTCTTTAACTGGTTTGTTGTTGTAACCTACTTCAATTGAATAAACAGTTATGTTCTCATGTCATGCACATTACAAGTGTTGTTATTGCTCTATAGTTTCCCACACTTATATTCTGTCTATTCTGCTTTGTCTTGAACAAATATTATTTGAACTGTGTCTCTATCTTGATTTGGCAACAAAAACTAGAATGATATAGACCATAAAGTGACCATGGTACATAGATATATGTTTGTTTCATGTTGTTATCCTGTCCACTTTACTAGTGAATTCATTTACCAAAATGAGTTTCATATACAACATGGTAAACCTGTGTGCTTGTTTCTCTTTTAGAATGCGGACAAAATATTGGAGAATAGTACCCCGTTATGCAATAGTAAAGGAAGTAATGCAAATAAGGTTCAAGATAGTGAGACATCCCTGTTGGTCTCCAAGAAAGCTGATAAAAACTATCTTGGCGATAGTGGGAGAACCCCAAAAGTCCTATCTTGATGTAGTGTTCGAGTTACTGGCCACTACTGCTGGCACAAGCTCTTCGAACTCGCTGCCTGAATTAGTTTGTCTTCTTGAGTCTCAACTTCAAGTTGAAAGACATCAATCAGATGTGCTGCGACGGGAAGCTGAAGGACTGAGGAAGTCCCTGCAGAATTCAGATGCATACTTTCTGGTGCAACAGCAAGCGCTGGAGGATTTAAGCGCCAAACAAGAGAAACTTAATAAGCTTGCTAAGCATCTTGCCAGCATTATGGGTACCCAGGATATTGTTTCTTGAGATGTTCTGAAGTGGTTTTAGTTCTGGACTTGTTTTGCTGCGGTGTTTATTTGCGCTGGTCGCCAACTTTGACAACCAGTGTATATGATATGCTGCTTTGTTCCCTATATTTGCACTGATGGCGAACTTTGATGCCCAGTGGATGTAATATGTGTAATAGCCGTAATAGCCTAGCGTGAGTTGCTTGCTTATTTAATTCCTTGTCTTGTTTATTTGTTTGCTTGTAGTCAGTGCAGTTCTTTTTCCGCGGTTTGCTAGTGGCCGCAATAACCTATTTTTTAAAACTAGGCCACAATAACCATGGGCTACATATTTACTATAGTGACACCGGGCCTCCTATCGGCCATAGAAACAATGGGCCTTCTACGGGCCGTAGAAACAATGGGCCTTCTACGGATCATAGACACAATGGGCCTTCTACGGACCGTATCATCAGTGTGCCTTATATGGGCCGTATGATCGATTGGCCAAAATGGGCCAATAAGAGACCGCATTATGGTTGTAAACGGGCTAGAGTTGGAATCGTCCGTTCATGGGCCGACCATAACTGGTGAGGGAGTCCCGAATTAGGGGGTCCTCGGACAGCTGGACTATATACTTATGCCGGACTGTTAGACTATGAAGATACAATATTGAAGACTTCGTCCCGTGTTCGGGTGGGACTCTCCTTTGCATGGAAGGCAAGCTTGGCAATTTGGATATGTAGATTCCCTTCTCTGTAACCGACTCTGTGTAACCCTATCCCCCTCTGGTGTCTATATAAATCGAAGGGTTTAGTCCGTAGGAGAACAACAATCATAATCATAGGCTAACTTCTAGGGTTTAGCCTCTACGATCTCGTGGTAGATCAACTCTTGTAATACTCATATCATCAAGATCAATCAAGCAGGAAGTAGGGTATTACCTCCATAGAGAGGGCCCGAACCTGGGTAAACATCGTGTCCCCCGCCTCCTGTTACCATTAGCCTTAGACGCACAGTTCGGGACCCCCTACCTGAGATCCGCCGGTTTTGACACCGACATTGGTGCTTTCATTGAGAGTTCCACTGTGACGTCGAAAAATGGTTTGATGGCTTGCCTTGTTATTAAGAACAACATCGCCTCTGGGGGAGCCCTGGCTTTAGGCCAAACCCTCCGACTAGCCGGCTTCATCATGACCGCCCGTTCGGCCGTCGTGCCAACGATGACTTCTCGGGTCATCGAAAACAGCCTCCACGTCAGCTCGGAATACACCGAGTGGATGGATCCAATGGAACTTTTGTCCTTGAACGAGCTCTTGGATCGCATCGCCACCCCGGGAGACGCTACGGACTATGATCGGATTGGGCTTAAACCCGATCAAAGAGAGATTAACTCTCCGCCGGTCACCCATCAAATAGCGGTGGTGGAGGAGCAATGCAGCGATTCTTCCTGTATTTTGAGGATGAACTATGTTCGGATTCCCGAGCTCTTCGAGCCGAATACCCGTTCGCGGAGGACATGACCCAAACTCTAAACTTAGAATCGGAAAGCCGGCCAGAAAAATTGGGTGACATCCTGGAACCCGAACTGCCAAGTTCAGAAGTTCCTCTGCCCCTGGGTCTCAGATCGGGTCAGGGTTCGGACTTAAATCCACCCACCCACCCAGATACAAGCGATCTTTCCCACATTAGACAACAATCCCAAGAGACAGTACATCACTTTTGGGCTAGATTGCTCCTTGTAATGAGCAAGGTCAAGGATTGTCGCGAGGAAGATGCAATCTCATTCTTTTGCAAAAATTGCACGGACAAGGGAATCCTTAACTCCATAAGTCGCCGTGACATATCACACTTCGCTGACTTGGCGGCCATAGTACAGAAGTACTGTGCGATGGAAAGCGCCTAGAAAACCCAGGCAAAATTCTAGGATCCTCCGGCTCTCACTGAACCCCTCGCCCGAACCAACAGGGTGCACTCTCGCAAGTCACCCGATCCAATCACAAAGAAACCAAAGCCCACTATAGGGCATGGGACCGTATTGGAGGGATGGCTCAATGGTCCATGCAAAATTCACACCACACCGGATACCATACCAACACACAGCCTTAGAGCATGTTGGATACTTCGGCAGGTGGCCAAGAGTGGCGAGGATCTCCTCATTAACAATACCACAGAGCATCATCCTGCAGAAGACAACAATACAGTGTTGATAGTCTTCGAGACTTTCCCCTCGAATAACAGGCGCAAGAGAGCACTCCGTGGCCTCGCCGAAGTCTGCCATGTTGCAGCAATAAATCCCTGGAACGACACGGCTATAACCTTTAATGCCAGTGATGAACCTCAATTTCGAACAGTCCGAGCACCAGCCGCTCTGGTCCTTAGTCCAATTGTGGACGGCTTACAACTTACTAAAGTACAGCGGATTAAACATCATCTACGAGGAAACTCTCAACAAAATGGAAATAGAGAAGAGCCGCATTAAGCAAAGCAGCACGACCATCCGAGGGATTATCCCTATCGGGAGGCACAATGTGCGGGAAAAATCACACTCAATGTGGTATTTGGCACGCCGGAAAATTACAGGTCCGAAGAGATAACATTCCAAGTGGCCCCGTTCAGTAGTGGATACCACGCCCTTTTAGGGCGGGACGCATTCGCGAGCTTCCAAGCTATACCCCATTATGGGTACATGAAGCTCAAGATGCCCGGGCCCAACGGAATCATCACTCTAGCCAGTGATCCGGACATAGCACTTTGTGCTGAAAATAAAACCGCCGCCCTTGCCCTTGAGGCATTATCCGAAGCCCTCGCGGCAGAAGAACTAACTACACTACGCTCCAAAGTGGATAGGGACGATGTTATACTCGATAAGCGGTCCAAGTCCACCTCTTTCAAACCGGCGGACGAAATCATCAAATTCCAAGTCCACCCAACGGACTCTACAAAAACAGCAGCCATCGGGGCACAGCTGAACCCCACAATCGACGCCGCATTGCGGGCATTCTTACGCGAGAATTGGGACATCTTCGCCTGGCACCCTTCAGATATGCCAGGGATCCCACGCAGGCTGGCCGAGCATAGCCTCAACATATTGAAGGGATACAAGCCGGTCAAGCAGACACTACGACGCTTTTCAGAGCCTAAACGACAAGCTATGGGAGACTACCTAGCCAAGTTACTCGAAGCCGGATTCATCGGAGAAATAAAACACCCGGACTGGCTAGCAAACCTGGTGATGGTACCAAAAAGGATAAATCCTGGCGCCTATGTGTCGATTTCAAGGACCTCAATAAGGCTTGCCCCAAGGAACCCTTCCCTCTCCCCTGCATCGATCAAATCATCGACGCTACCGCAGGACATGACTCATTGTGCTTCCTTGACGCGTACTTCGGATACCATCAAATCAAGATGGCAGAGTCCGATCAAGCCGCAACGGCATTCATCACTCCATACGGCCCTTTCTGTTTCAACACCATGCCTTTCGGGCTCAAAAACGCCGGTGCAACCTACCAATGCATGATTCAGACATGCCTGGAAAAACAAATCGGCAAAACAGTTGAGGCATACGTGGATGATGTGGTCATCAAGACTAGACACGTCGAATCTTTAATAGACGACCTGATGCTCACGTTCGACAACCTCCGAACATATGACATCAAGCTCAATCCGGAAAAATGTGTTTTCGGTGTTCCCGCCGGAAAGCTCCTGGGCTTCATCGTTTCCAATAGAGGAATTGAAGCAAACCCGGCTAAAATCCGAGATTTGTCATATTTGGCTACCCCAACAGACCTCAAACAAATCCAGAAATTAACTGGATGCGTGGCTGCCTTAAGCCGCTTTATCTCCCGATTGGGAGAAAAGGCACTACCTCTTTATCACCTTCTTCGACGCACCGAACACTTCGAATGGACGGACGCGGCTATGGCCGGACTGGAAGAAATAAAGGCCCTCTTGGCCAGCAACCCAATCCTGGCTGCACCGAACATTGGCGAACCCATGCTGTTATATATAGCTGCAACACACCAAGTTGTAAGCGCAGTGCTCGTTGTCGAACGAGAGGAGGACGGACATAAGTTCCTGCTTCAAAAGCCGGTATACTACGTATCCACTATCCTCACACCATGCAAGTCACAGTACCCACATTATCAAAAGATAGCATACGCGGTCTTCATGGCATCCCGGAAACTACGACACTACTTTCAAGAGTGTTAAATCACGGTGGCCTCCGAAGTACCACGCAACGATATAATAAATAACCGCGATGCCACGGGCCGGATTGATAAGTGGGCCATCATGCTCCTCCCATTCGACATTATATATAAACCACGGCGAGCCATTAAATCGCAAGTACTGGTTGACTTGGTCGCCGAATGGACAGAAGCCGAACTCCCTAAAGAGTACGGCGCATACTCCAATTGGATCATGCACTTTGACGGCTCTAAGATGTTGGCTGGTCTGGGAGCGGGCGTTGTCTTGACATCCCCCACCGGAGATACAGTCCAATATGTACTCCAAATACTATACACAGACCCCAACAATGCAGCCGAATACGAAGCTCTTTTGCACGGTCTTCGGATGGAGGTCTCCATGGGCATCCAACTACTAGAAGTGCGCGGGGATTCGAACCTCGCAATATCTCAAATAAATGGAGACTTCAACGCCAAGGACCCGAAAATGGCGGCTTACCATAATGTCGTCCTTAAAATGTTAGCTCGATTCGAGGGGCTTGAATTTCTTCATGTGGTTCGAGAAAACAATCAAGCGGTGGATATCCTTGCCCGCATCAATGCTAAGCGCGACCACGTCCCACCCAACATCTTCTTGGAAAGGCCGTTTAAGCCATCCGTGGTGTGGCAAGGGGAGACCGGCAATACTAGTCCGGATCCAACCACAACCCCGGAGCTCAAACACAGTGACATAATCGGATGCTCCGCCATCGAAATAACACCCTCGACCTATCTAATCATGGTTATCATCGCCCAGTGGACTGACCCCTTCTTAGTCTACCTAAATAGGCAAGAACTCCCCGAGGACCAAAATGAGGCACGTTGCATTGTGCGGCGCTCTAAAGCCTACAAGGTCCAAGAGGGAGAGCTTTAAAAGAAAAGCGCTACCGGAGTACTTCAAAGATGTATCTCCGAAGAGGAAGGGCGGTAGCTCTTGTCCGAAATCCATGCTGGACTCGGCGGCCACCACGCCGCAACTCGGGCCCTTGTAAGCAAGGCCATCCGTACATGTTTCTACTGGCTGGCAGCCCGAGCAGACGCACAGGACCTCATCCAACATTGCATCGGTTGCCAGCTCTTCGCCAACCAAAGCCACATGCTGCCCACTGCTCTCCAAACAATCCCCATAACTTGGCCCTTTGCGGTCTGGGGGCTCAATATGGTCGAACCCCTTAAAGGTGGAACCCATAAGAAAAATACCTGTTGGTCATGGTGGATAAATTCACCAAATGGATAGAGGCCAAACCAGTTAAAACGGCCGAATCCGGACCGGTGATAGACTTCATATCAGGGGTCGTGCACCGTTACGGTGTCCCCCACAGCATCATCACCGATAATGGCTCCAACTTCACAGCCGACAAGGTGAAAACTTGGTGCAACAACATAGGCATTAAGCTTGATTACGCCTCCGTCTATCACCCCCAAACAAACGGTCAAGTCGAACGAGCAAATGGTCTTATTATGAGCGGCATCAAACCTAGACTAGTGTGATCTCTGAAGGAATCATACACGCACTGGGTCGAGGAGCTCGACTTCGTACTATGGGAGTTGCGGACCATGCCAAATCGCACTACCGGATACACACCCTTCTTCATGGTGTACGGTGTAGAGGCGGTATTGCCCAGCGATATCATTCATGACTCACCTCAAGTGCGCATGTACGAAGAGAGAGAAGACGAGCTTGATCGGCAGGATAGTTTAGATGCTCTGGAGGAGGAGCGCGACATTGCAAAAGCCCGTTCCGCATTCTATCAGCAACAGGCTCGCAGGTATCAAAGCAGAGAAGTACAGGCCAAAACCTATAACATTGGCGAACTCGTTCTACGCCTACCGGAGAAGAAAAAGGACAAGCTCAAGCCCAAGTTGGAGGGTCCCTTCATCATTGATAAAGTTCTCACCGGAGGAGCATACCGCCTGTGTGATGCATCAGATAATCGACTCGAGCTGAACCCATGGAACGCGGCCAGACTCCAAAGATTCTACGCCTAGCGCCGAACTTTGTGTTCGTCCCCTTCCCTCCGCCTTTTTTTAAGTTATATCCTCTCTCTTTCTTTTTATGGCTCTAAAGCTTTCAGTGTGACTCGACTACACACTCTTGACGCGCTAAATCCTCAAGTATGCGCGCTCACTATACCTGGGGGCTTCTTATACAGAAGCTTAATATAATTATCTTCCGGGCATCATGCCCACTGCATATGTGTCTCTTTTCCATATGTACCTTTTCTTCACCATTATATGCATCGATATGACTTAAGTCTTGGCCAAGCTGGGTTGCCTGGCTCTTCTGTTTATGCCCTACGTTCCCGTTAGTTCGGCTAGGGCATAAGGGGAGCACCTCTGCGATTGTTGCTGCCGGGTACTCCGGACGTGTACCTCAGACTGGGTGAAGTTGAAAGCTAGCGTTCCTAAGGGAATATTCGGTCGGTGAACTAAAGATGTTTTTTACCTATTACAATACAAACCCCAAGATGTTGCATATAGTGCGTCTCTGCTCGCAGTTCGGACATGCACATTAATGCATGTGTACCCAGGGAAAGGAACCCTTAACGGAACTATTCTCCCTGGAAGACGTTTCTTACTATCCATGCAATATAACATAGCTAGTTGGGTACTTGTCTGTTCAAGCAATTATGACCCCTATGTTTGGTTTCCACGCGTACCCTGGTTTTCATAACTGAGCGGGTATTCGGAAACACTCTGGACTGTCGGGTCCGGAGGCTGAAGCGAAAAGGTCCGCCATGACAAATGATTTACAATCCGGCTAGGGACAAAATATGTCAATCGAAGTACACACTCACTTAGACCCACATACTTCTTCTCCATGCCATCCAACAGGTTGTCTAGCCTACAATCCTGTTGGGAATACTTTGAGGCTAATCCTACCTGATCATATACCAGACTAACGGGAATCTCTTTCCCATCTGACCCTACAGGTCCGACCAGGGCCATGTGATTCGGGTCGAGCTTGGTGTACCGTGTTTTTACCATGGCCCAAGCTTCTCTCGCACCTTGTCGACAGGCAGATATCTTCCATAATCGGAAGTGCTGCCGCGCTCCCTTGAGCAGCTGTACAAGCTCCCCCATGCTTCCTGGCATAGAGGTGGATGGCCACAAGGCCTTGGCAATGCCCTGCATCACCTGCCGAACTTGTTCGTGTAGTTGCGAAAGCTCTTGCAGAAGATCGCCTGAGGATCCGGGCACCTCCTCTTCGGGACGAGCAGTCAGTATACCTACAGACATAACTCTGTTAGCATGTTTCTTTGCCGAACTATATAAAGGTTCATTTGAGCACATACTAAAAATGTCGCGTTGAAGCCTCCTATTCTCCATCACGGAGTCCGCAAGCTGGGCTCGAACATCTGTCAATTCCATGCCCAGCCGGGTATTGGCATCCTAGAGATCCTTTTTCTCTCGCCTAACCCGTGTAAGTACACGCTCGCCAGCCTCTAGTTGTCGTTGAGCTCGTTGTTCATCCTCTTGTAGGATCTCCGGATTCACTCCGGGATTGCCTACGGAACCTATTGTTAGATCTGCAAACATGCCGAATACCAAATGATACACATAGTTACATTTTTATCGATCGAAAAAAAATATTACCAGATGAGGCCTTCTTGGAATCCTCCATTTCGGCAGCTGCGTCCCTTAGCTGGGCTTTACACTCCTCCAGCTCTTGAGACAAATGGGTATTCTTCTTTGTAAGAACCTATTCATACAATGATCCTTAAATCAGTTGTACCAACTGTTTCAAGTCTCAGGGGCTACTGATATACATAATTATCAAATTTTTTTTACCCGTATGTCTTTTAAATACTAGTCTGTGGCTCTAGCAAGCCCATCTTGAGCAGCTTGGATTGACACGTCTCCCGAGTTGAAGGCATTGAAAGCCTCTTCGGAAAAATTAGGGTCGCGGAGTGCGGCCCGCCGACGCCGATGATTCATGGCGCTCTCCACCTCGGAATTTGTAGCGGATATTCTATCTGCATCCTCTCTAGGAGGACCGTCCGGTGTTGTCCCCACGTTAGCCTCCACCCTCGAGGCCGGTTCTGGAGTCCTGCTGGTAGACGCGTGACGGGCAGGATCCCTGGATACAGTCTAGTGAATACTCTTTCTGCCAAGACGCGGTGGACATTGTTATATTTTAAGATAACAATCACGGAGCATGTTTTAGACCATACCTCTTTGACGGCGGCTCGGCCATGCCTCTACTCACTTTCCTTTTTGGAAGCCTACCCGGTCTGGGCACCTCTCGTTGATGAGTCGCCGCGGGTTCGGCATGGCGCGCCGATGACCTTCCCTATAAAGCACAATACATGTGCGGTGGGTAAGGTGTAAATAGGGGATCCTTTTCGGAAGTTAGGTCTCCTATTTTACTTACATGTGATGCAGGGAGGAGGCCAGGATAGTCGGCAACGATGGCCACCAAGGTGCCGTCACAGCTTGCCTGGTAAAACATCCTGTCGCCGAGCTCCACAAATATGTCCAGATCTTCTTCGAGTCCGGGGTCGAGGGCCCAGTTGTGGTCCTCTGGCTGTGGAGGCGGGCCGTGGACCTCCCTCACAGCTTTTCGCAGTTCCTGCTATGGACTAGCGAGGTAAGTATTTGTGATGAAAGACTGCGGGAATGAATAGAGTTGAGTAAAAGATAGCAACTCACGCAGCTAGGGGGGTTGTACATGGAAAATCCATCCCGTGGCTTAATGCAGATGAACTCCTCTTCTTCTCCTTTATATAAATCGAACAATATTTTCGCCAAAGCGGTGGCGGAGTCCGGACCTTTTCGACCGCAGCGGGTGGCATCGTCTTCTCCATTGAAGTGCCACATGGGATGTCCCCGATACTGGAGTGGCTGCACCCCCCACATTATGCATATTGACATAACCTCGATTATTGTCAATCCAGATTTGGCAAGCATTTTTATCCTGCCCATCAGTTGAAGGACCTCTCTGCTATCTTCCTCCTTGGGGCTCCGGGGACGCCACCTACAACGTTTCTTCAACGGGGCATTTGTGAACTCAGGAAGACCCATCCGAATAGGGTCAGGAAGGGAGACGTCCTCTATATAAAACCACTTGGAAGGCCAATCTTCGGATGTCTTCTTCAGAGTGCCGGGCAGGTATCCGGTCCCAGCGATGCGCCATATTTCAGCTCCTCCCACTTGGTATATTGATCCCTCCTGATTGCGAGGGGCGAGGCAGAACGGCCTCTTCCATAACTCGAAATGAGCTTCGCAACCCAGAAATAACTCACAAAGGGCGACATAACCTGCGATGTGCAGGATGGAGGCAGGGGTGAAGTTGTGCAGCTGGAGGCCATAATACTCCAGCAGCCCGCAGAGGAATGGATGGATTGGAAATCCGATGCCCCTTAGCAAGTAAGGGACAAGGCATACTCGCTTCCCCCTAGATGGGTTGGGAAAACTCTCCGCTTGCTCCCTGCCATCAAAAGTGGCTAATCCAGGTCGAACGGGGACAAGATATGTAGGTGGGAGAAACCCCTGGGTCTACAACTTCACCAATTGGCCATGGGATACATTACACTTCTCCCAATCGCCTGGCTTAGCACTACGGGAGCGAGAGGAGGAGTTGTGGTGGCCGGCCATGATGGGATGGCTTTTTCGGGCGTGCTCTGATGAATTCTCACTTGGGGAAGACGGTGTGATTTGGATCTGAGGATCCCCGTCTCTTTACTAGACGATGTATTTACATGGTCAGGGTGGCAAGTGTAAAAATGTTCCGGCTTCTCGCATTCGCTCGACACATGGAGACTGACATTATTAAGGTACAGAAGCCGATGAGTGCAACATTAAATGGGAAGCCGGACACTGCTCGTTACAACAGGTACTCTGGAGAATTCGGAGAAGAACCCGCCTTGCAATGCCGATGACAATCTGCGCACCGGACTCATCATCATTAAAGCCTAGTTCGGGGGCTACTGAGGGAGTCCCGGAATAGGGGGTCCTCGGACAGCCGGACTATATACTTATGCCGGACTGTTGGACTATGAAGATACAAGATTGAAGACTTCGTCCCGTGTCCGGGTGGGACTCTCCTTTGCGTGGAAGGCAAGCTTGGCAATTCGGATATGTAGATTCCCTTCTCTGTAACCGACTCTGTGTAACCCTAGCCCCCTCCGTTGTCTATATAAACCAGAGGGTTTAGTCTGTAGGACAACAACAATCATAATCATAGGCTAGCTTCTAGTGTTTAGCCTCTATGATCTCGTGGTAGATCTACTCTTGTAATACTTATCATCAAGATCAATCAAGCAGGAAGTAGGATATTATCTCCATAGAGAGGGCCCGAAGCTGGGTAAACATTGTGTTCCCTGCCTCCTGTTACCATTAGCCTTAGACGCACAGTTCGGGACCCCCTACCCGAGATCCGCCGGTTTTGACACCAACAATGTGCCGTTGTTAATAGGCCATATTTGATGACGCTATGAAAACGACCCGACGTATTAACGGGCCACAAACGGGCCGACTGTAACAACGGGCTGAATTTGGCCCACAAGCAGAAAATGACAGTAACGGGTTGTAAGTAACCGAATGCTGGAAATGAGCCCAAGAATAAATGGGCCCTGAGAAGGCCGAAAGATAACATGGGCTGGAAACGGCTCAATGGAATAATGGGCCGTTAATGGGTATAAAGTGATACACTGTTCATTACGGGCCAGTTTCACCACGGGCCTTTAATGGGCCAAGAGTTACAGAGGGCCTCATATGGGCCGAAAGACGTCATGGGCCATACATGGGCCAGAAGTTAAAACGGGCTGGAATCATATTGGACGGCCCATATGATGCTACTGGGCCTAATTTGGATAGGTCATAACGGGCCCTGGGTTAGCGGGCTGTAAATGGGCTATATGCAAATATGTCGTTAACAGGCTTTCAGTGGGCCGGCCCGCCACCTTTTGACCAAGTCAAACGGGCCGCCCTTTTCACAGGAATGGGCCTCTGTTGGGTCGGGCCATGTGTCGACATATCATAGGCGCCTTCGGTCCAATGAGTGGATGACATCTGTCCCGACGGTGAGCCAACACGTGTTTCCTCCAGCCAATGATGATTTTACACGTGGAAAATCCCCATTGATCGGGGCTATTAACGGGTTATCGGATCCAAAACCGGACCCGATAGCTTAACAGCGTTTCGTTATGGTGGATGCCACGTGTCGGTCACCCTCGACGAAAGCACTTCTATGACGCGTGATTTATCGCCATGGAAGTGGACACTTCTGTTATGATAATTTTGGTAATGTCATGGAACACTTCTACGACAGCACAGGTATGACTACCGTGATTCTATCATAAAATCGTCATGGATGTACATGCATGACAGAAAATGTGACCTACTGTGACAAACACGTATCATCACGGAAGTGTATTTGTTTTGTAGTGTCTCCACCTAGGAACGAGTAGATACTCTATGTCTTCAAACCTTTTTCATCATTACTGACAAAAGGGGGAGAAGCATATGAGTTGATAGTCTTCAAGCGGGTCCATATGGGTGGTTGCTTAATTTTCGCTAAGTTCTTACAACTCTCGTTCCGAAACTTTTTGACTTTTGAGTTGTAACACTTAAACTTGATGGTCGTCTGCTACTTTTGCTGCCACTTTGTGATGCGATCATAAATTCCGCATGAAGTCATTTTGCATACGTCCATTTTCCATTATGCATATCATTATCTTCACTATCCTTTTATATGCATGATGAATTGTCTTCACACTTTGAAGATGGCCTCCGCAAAGCAAAACCTGCCATGTGCATTTGCATTCAAAAGCAAACTATTTATATGCACATCTTCAAGGGGAGCCTTTGTTGGAAATATGCCCTAGAGGCAATAATAAAATGGTTATTATTATATTTCCTTGTTCATGATAATTGTCTATTGTTCATGCTATAATTGTGTTATCCGGAAATCGTAATACATGTGTGAATACATAGACCACAACATGTCCCTAGTGAGCCTCTAGTTGACTAGCTCGTTGATCAATGGATGGTTACGGTTTCCTGACCATGGACATTAGATGTCATTGATAACGGGATCACATCATTGGGAGAATGATGTGATGGACAAGACCCAATCCTAAGCATAGCAAAATATCGTGTAGTTCGTTTGCTAGAGCTTTTCTAATGTCAAGTATCATTTCCTTAGACCATGAGATCATGTAACTCCCGGATACCGAAGGGATGCTTTGGGTGTACCAAACGTCACAACGTAAATGGGTGGCTATAAAGGTATACTACAGGTATCTCCGAAAGTGTCTGTTGGGTTGACACGGATCGAGACTGGGATTTGTCACTCCGTATGACGGAGAGGTGTCTCTGGGCCCACTCGGTAATGCATCATCATAATGAGCTCAATGTGGCCAAGTTGTTGGTCGCGGGATCATGCATTATGGTACGAGTAAAGTGACTTGCCGGTAACGAGATTGAACGAGGTATTGGGATACCGACGATCGAATCTCGGGCAAGTAACGTACCGATTGACAAAGGGAATTGTATACGGGATTAATTGAATCCTCGACATCGTGGTTCATTCGATGAGATCATCATGGAACATGTGGGAGCCAACATGGGTATCCAGATCCTGCTGTTGGTTATTGACCGGAGAGTTGTCTCGGTCATGTCTGCGTGATTCCCGAACCCGTAGGGTCTACACACTTAAGGTTCGATGACGCTAGGGTTATTAGGAAGACTTGTATGTGATTACCGAATATTGTTCAGAGTCCCAGATGAGATCCCGAACGTCACGAGGAGTTCCGAAATGGTCCGGAGGTGAAGATTTATATATGGGAAGTTGTCATACGGTCACCGAAAAAGTTCGGGGGCATATCGGTATTGTACCGGGGCCACCGGAGGGGTTCCGGGGGTCCACCGGGAGGGGCCACCTCTCTCGGAGGGCCTCATGGGCCATAGAGGAAAGGGAACCAGCCCTTGGAGGGCTGGGCACAGTCCCCCCCTTGGGCCCATGCGCCTAGGGTTGGGGGGAAACCCTAGAGGGGGCGCCCCCCTTGCTTGGGGGGGCAAGCCCCCTCCCCTTGCCCCCCCTAGATCTCATCTAGAGGGGGCCGTCCCCCTTCCCCCTTCCCCTATAAATAGAGGGGCGAGGGGAGGTCTGCAAACCACACCAAAGGCGCAGCCCCTCCCCTCCCCAACACCTCTCCTCCTCCGTTAAGAGCTTGGCGAAGCCCTGCCGGAGTACTGCCGCTCCACCACCACCACGCCGTCGTGCTGCTGTTGGAGATCTCTTCCTCAACCTCTCCCTCCTCCTTGCTGGATCAAGACGCAGGAGACGTCTCCGCTCCGTATGTGTGTTGAACGCGGAGGTGCTGTCCGTTCGGCGCTAGGATCATCGGTGATTTGGATCACGACGAGTACGACTCCATCAACCCCGTTCTCTTGAACGCTTCCGCTCGCGATCTACAAGGGTAGGTAGATGCACTCCTCTCCCTCTTGTTGCTAGATGACTCCATAGATTGATCTTGGTGATGCGTAGAAAATTTTAAATTTCTGCTACGATCCCCAATAGTGGCATCATGAGCTAGGTCTATGCGTAGTTACTATGCACGAGTAGAACACAAGATTGTTGTGGGCGTCGATTTTGTCAATTTACTTGCCACTACTAGTCTTATCTTGTTTCGGCGGCATCGTGGGATGAAGCGGCCCGGACCGACCTTACACGTACACTTACGTGAGACAGGTTCCACCGACTGACATGCACTAGTTGCATAAGGTGGCTAGCGGGTGTCTGTCTCTCCCACTTTAGTCGGATCGGATTCGATGAAAAGGGTACTTATGAAGGGTAAATAGAAATTGGCATATCATGTTGTGGTTTTGGCGTAGGTAAGAAACATTCTTGCTAGAAACCTATAGCAGCCACGTAAAAACATGTAACAACAATTAGAGGACATCTAACTTGTTTTTGCAGCATATGCCGTGTGATGTGATATGGCCAAAAAGGATGTGATGAATGATATATATGTGATGTATGAGATTGATCATGTTCTTGTAATAGGAATCACAACTTGCATGTCGGTGACTATGACAACCGGCAGGAGCCATAGGAGTTGTCTTTATTTTTGTATGACCTGCGTGTCATTAAATAACGCCATGTAATTACTTTACTTTATTGCTAAACCGTTAGCCATAGTACTTGAAGTAATCGTTGGCATGACAACTTCATGAAGACACGATGATGGAGATCATGATGATGGAGATCATGGTGTCATGCCGGTGACGATGATGATCATGGTGCCCCGAAGATGGAGATCAAAAGGAGCAAAATGATATTGGCCATATCATGTCACTATTTGATTGCATGTGATGTTTATCATGTTTTACATCTTATTTGCTTAGAACGACGGTAGCATAAATAAGATGATCCCTCGTAATAATTTCAAGAAAGTGTTCCCCCTAACTGTGCGCTGTTGCGAAAGTTCATTGTCTCGAAGCACCATGTGATGATCGGGTGTGATAGATTCTAGCGTTCACATACAACGGGTGTAAGCCAGATTTACACATGCAAAACACTTAGGTTGACTTGACGAGCCTAGCATGTACAGACATGGCCTCAGAACACAAGAGACCGAAAGGTCGAACATGAGTCGTATAGAAGATACGATCAACATGAAGATGTTCACCGATGATGACTAGTCCGTCTCACGTGATGATCGGACACGGCCTAGTTGACTCGGATCATGTATCACTTAGATGACTAGAGGGATGTCTATCTGAGTGGGAGTTCATTATATAATTTGATTAGATGAACTTAGTCTAAAATCTTTGCAATATGTATTGTAGATCAAATGGCCCACGCTAATGTTGCCCTCAACTTCAACGCGTTCCTAGAGAAAACCAAGCTGAAAGACGATGGCAGCAACTATACGGACTGGGTCCGGAACTTGAGGATCATCCTCATAGCTGCCAAGAAAGCATATGTCCTAGATACACCACTAGGTGAAGCACCCGTTTTCCCAGCAACTCAAGACGTTATGAATGCCTAGCAGTCGCGTAGTGATGATTACTCCCTGGTTCAGTGTGGCATGCTTTACAGCTTAGAACCGGGGCTCCAAAAGCGTTTTGAGCAGCACGGAGCATATGAGATGTTCCAAGAGCTGAAAATGGTTTTCCAAGCTCATGCCTGGGTTGAGAGATATGAAGTCTCCGACAAGTTCTACAGTTGTAAGATGGAGAAGAATGGTTCTGTCAGTGAGCACATACTCAAAATGTCTGGGTTGCACAACCGCTTGTCTCAGTTGGGAGTTAATCTCCCGGATGATGCGGTCATTGACAGAATCCTCCAGTCGCTCACACCTAGCTACAAGAGCTTTGTGATGAACTACAATATGCAGGGGATGGTGAAAACCATTCCTGAGGTATTTTTAGTGCTGAAATCAGCCGAGGTGGAGATCAAAAAGGAACATCAAGTGTTGATGGTCAATAAAACCACTAGTTTCAAGAAAGGAAAGGGTAAGAAGAACTTCAAGAAGGATGGCAAGGGAGTTGCCGCACCCGGTAAGACAGTTGCCGGGAAGAAGCCAAAGCATGGACCCAAACCTGAGACTGAGTGCTTTTATTGCAAGGGAAGCAGACACTGGAAGCGGAACTGCCCCAAGTACTTAGCGGACAAGAAGGCCGGCAACACCAAAGGTATATGTGATATACATGTAATTTATGTGTACCTTACCAGTACTCGTAGTAGCTCCTGGGTATTTGATACCGGTGCGGTTGCTCATATTTGTAACTCAAAACAGGAGCTGCGGAATAAGCGGAGACTGGCGAAGGACGAGGTGACGATGCGCGTCGGGAATGGTTCCAAGGTCGATGTGATCGCCGTCGGCACGCTACCTCTACATTTACCTACGGGATTAGTTTTAAACCTCAATAATTGTTATTTAGTGCCAGCTTTGAGCATGAACATTGTATCTGGATCTCGTTTAATACGAGATGGCTACTCATTTAAATCCGAGAATAATGGTTGTTCCATTTATATGAGAGATATGTTTTATGGTCATGCCCCACTGGTCACTGGTTTATTCTTAATGAATCTCGAACGTGATGTTACATATATTCATAGTGTGAATACCAAAAGATGTAAGGTTGATAACGATAGTCCCACATACTTGTGGCACTGCCGCCTTGGTTACATTGGTGTCAAACGCATGAAGAAGCTCCATGCTAATGGACTTTTGGAGTCTCTTGTTTACGAATCATTTGACACATGCGAACCATGCCTCATGGGCAAAATGACCAAGACTCCGTTCTCCGGAACAATGGAGCGAGCAACCAACTTATTGAAAATCATACATACTGATGTGTGCGGTCCAATGAGCGTTGAGGCTCGCGGAGGCTATCGTTATGTTCTCACTCTCACTGATGACTTAAGTAGATATGGGTACGTCTACTTGATGAAACACAAGTCTGAGACCTTTGAAAAGTTCAAGGAATTTCAGAATGAGGTAGAGAATCAACGTGACCGAAAAATAAAGTTCTTATGATCAGATCGTGGGGGATAATATTTAAGTCACGAATTTGGTACGCACTGAAGGAAATGTGGAATTGATTCACAACTCACGCTGCCTAGAACACCTCAGCGTAATGGTGTGCTGAACGTCGTAATCGCACTCTATTGGATATGGTGCGATCGATGATGTCACTCACCGATTTACCACTATCATTTTGGGGATACGCTCTAGAGACAGCTACATTCACTTTAAATAGGGCACCGTCTAAATCTGTTGAGACGACACCGTATGAATTATGGTTTGGGAAGAAACCTAAGTTGTCGTTTCTAAAAGTTTGGGGATGCGATGCTTATGTCAAGAAACTTCAACCTGAAAAGCTCGAACCCAAGTCGGAAAAATGCGTATTCATAGGATACCCTAAGGAAATCATTGGGTATACCTTTTACCTCAGATCCGAAGGCAAGATCTTTGTTGCCAAGAATGGGTCCTTTCTGGAGAAAGAGTTTCTCTCGAAAGAAATAAGTGGGAGGAAAGTAGAACTCGATGAAGTACTGCCTCTTGAACCGGAAAGTAGCACAGCTTAGGAAGATGTTCCTGTGGTGCCTGCACTGACTAGAGAGGAAGTTAATGATGATGATCAAGGTACTTCGGATCAAGTTGCTACTGAACTTCGAAGGTCCACAAGGACACGTTCCACACCAGAATGGTATGGCAACCCTGTCCTGGAAATCATGTTGTTAGACAACGGTGAACCTTTGAACTATGAAGAAGTGATGGCGGGCCCAGATTCCAACAAATGGCTTGAAGCCATGCAATCCGAGTAGGATCCATGTATGAAAACAAAGTATGGACTTTGACAGACTTGCCCGATGATCGGCGAGTGATAGAAAATAAATGGATCTTTAAGAAGAAGACGGACGCGGATGGTAATGTTACCATTTATAAAGCTCGACTTGTCGCTAAGGGTTATCGACAAGTTCAAGGGGTTGACTATGATGAGACCTTCTCACCCGTAGAGAAGCTGAAGTCCGTCTGAATCATGTTAGCAATTGCCGCATTCTACGATTATGAGATATGGCAAATGGACGTCAAAACGACATTCCTTAATGGCTTCCTTAAGGAAGAATTTTATATGATGCAGCCAGAAGGTTTTGTTGATCCTAAGAATGCTAACAAGGTATGCAAGCTCCAGCGCTCCATCTATGGGCTGGTGCAAGCATCTCGGAGTTGGAACATTCGCTTTGATGAAATGATCAAAGCGTTTGGGTTTATGCAAACTTATGGAGAAGCATGCGTTTACAAGAAAGTGAGTGGGAGCTCTGTAGCATTTCTCGTATTATATGTAGATGGCATACCTTTGATGGGAAATGATATATAACTTTTGGACAGCATTAAGGCCTACTTGAATAAGTGTTTTTCAATGAAGGACCTTGAAGAAGCTACTTACATATTAGGCATCAAGATCTATAGAGATAGATCGAGACGCCTCATAGGTCTTTCACAAAGCACATACCTTGATAAGATATTGAAGAAGTTCAATATGGATCAGTCCAAGAAGGGGTTCTTGCCAGTGTTGCAAGGTGTGAAATTGAGCTCGGCTCAATGCCCGACCACGACAGAAGATAGAGAAAAGATGAGTGTCATCCCCTATGCCTCGGCCATAGGGTCTATTATGTATGCCATGCTGTGTACCAGACCTGATGTAAACCTTGCCGTAAGTTTTGTAGGAAGGTACTAAAGTAATCCCGGAATGGAACACTGGACAACGGTCAAGAATATCCAAAAGTACCTAAAAAGGACTAAGGATATGTTTCTCGTTTATGGAGGTGACGAAGAGCTCGTCGTAAAGGGTTACGTCGATGCTAGCTTCGACACAGATCTGGATGACCCTAAGTCACAAACCGGATACGTGTATATTTTGAATGGTGGGGCAGTGAGCTAGTGCAGTTGCAAGCAAAGCGTCGTGGCGGGATCTACATGTGAAGCGGCAGCCTCGGAGGCTGCACATGAAGCAATCTGGATGAAGGAGTTCATTACTGACCTAGGAGTTATTCCCAATGCGTCGGGGCCGATGACTCTCTTCTGTGACAACACTGGAGCCATTGCCCTTGCCAAGGAGCCCAGGTTTCACAAGGAGACCAGGCACATCAAGCGTCGCTTCAACTCCATTCGTGAAAATGTTCAAGATGGAGACATAGATATTTGCAAAGTGCATACGGATCTGAATGTCGCAGATCCGTTGACTAAATCTCTTCCGTGAGCAAAACATGATCAACACCAGAACTCTATGGGTGTTCGATTCATCACAATGTAACTAGATTATTGACTCTAGTGCAAGTGGGAGACTGTTGGAAATATGCCCTAGAGGCAATAATAAAATGGTTATTATTATATTTCCTTGTTCATGATAATTGTCTATTGTTCATGCTATAATTGTGTTATCCGGAAATCGTAATACAAGTGTGAATACATAGACCACAACATGTCCGTAGTGAGCCTCTAGTTGACTAGCTCATTGATCAATGGATGGTTACGGTTTCCTGACCATGGACATTAGATGTCATTGATAACGGGATCACATCATTGGGAGAATGATGTGATGGACAAGACCCAATCCTAAGCATAGCACAAGATCGTGTAGTTCGTTTGCTAGAGCTTTTCTAATGTCAAGTATCATTTCCTTAGACCATGAGATCGTATAACTCCCGGATACCGTAGGAGTGCTTTGGGTGTACCAAACGTCACAACGTAACTGGGTGGCTATAAAGGTATACTACAGGTATCTCCAAAAGTGTCTGTTGGGTTGACACGGATCGAGACTGGGATTTGTCACTCCGTATGACGGAGAGGTGTCTCTGGGCCCACTTGGTAATGCATCATCATAATGAGCTCAATGTGACCAAGTGGTTGGTCACGGGATCATGCATTACGGTACGAGTAAAGTGACTTTCCGATAACGAGATTGAACGAGGTATTGGGATACCGATGATCGAATCTCGGGCAAGTTACGTACCGATTGACAAAGGGAATTGTATAAGGGATTGCTTGAATCCTTGACATCGTGGTTCATTCGATGAGATCATCGTGGAACATGTGGGAGCCAACATGGGTATCCAGATCCCGCTCTTGGTTATTGACCGGAGAGCTGTCTCGGTCATGTCTGCGTGATTCCCGAACCCGTAGGGTCTACACACTTAAGGTTCGATGACGCTAGGGTTATTAGGAAGACTTGTATGTGATTACCGAATATTGTTCAGAGTCCCAGATGAGATCCCGAACGTCACGAGGAGTTCCGAAATGGTCCGGAGGTGAAGATTTATATATGGGAAGTTGTCATACGGTCACCGAAAAAGTTCGGGGGCATATCGGTATTGTACCGGGGCCACCGGAGGGGTTCCGGGGGTCCACCGGGAGGGGCCACCTCTCTCGGAGGGCCTCATGGGCCATAGAGGAAAGGGAACCAGCCCTTGGAGGGCTGGGCACAGTCCCCCCCTTGGGCCCATGCGCCTAGGGTTGGGGGGAAACCCTAGAGGGGGCGCCCCCCTTGCTTGGGGGGGCAAGCCCCCTCCCCTTGCCCCCCCTAGATCTCATCTAGAGGGGGCCGTCCCCCTTCCCCCTTCCCCTATAAATAGAGGGGCGAGGGGAGGTCTGCAAACCACACCAAAGGCGCAGCCCCTCCCCTCCCCAACACCTCTCCTCCTCCGTTAAGAGCTTGGCGAAGCCCTGCCGGAGTACTGCCGCTCCACCACCACCACGCCGTCGTGCTGCTGTTGGAGATCTCTTCCTCAACCTCTCCCTCCTCCTTGCTGGATCAAGACGCAGGAGACGTCTCCGCTCCGTATGTGTGTTGAACGCGGAGGTGCTGTCCGTTCGGCGCTAGGATCATCGGTGATTTGGATCACGACGAGTACGACTCCATCAACCCCGTTCTCTTGAACGCTTCCGCTCGCGATCTACAAGGGTAGGTAGATGCACTCCTCTCCCTCTTGTTGCTAGATGACTCCATAGATTGATCTTGGTGATGCGTAGAAAATTTTAAATTTCTGCTACGATCCCCAATAGTGGCATCATGAGCTAGGTCTATGCGTAGTTACTATGCACGAGTAGAACACAAGATTGTTGTGGGCGTCGATTTTGTCAATTTACTTGCCACTACTAGTCTTATCTTGTTTCGGCGGCATCGTGGGATGAAGCGGCCCGGACCGACCTTACACGTACACTTACGTGAGACAGGTTCCACCGACTGACATGCACTAGTTGCATAAGGTGGCTAGCGGGTGTCTGTCTCTCCCACTTTAGTCGGATCGGATTCGATGAAAAGGGTACTTATGAAGGGTAAATAGAAATTGGCATATCATGTTGTGGTTTTGGCGTAGGTAAGAAACATTCTTGCTAGAAACCTATAGCAGCCACGTAAAAACATGTAACAACAATTAGAGGACATCTAACTTGTTTTTGCAGCATATGCCGTGTGATGTGATATGGCCAAAAAGGATGTGATGAATGATATATATGTGATGTATGAGATTGATCATGTTCTTGTAATAGGAATCACAACTTGCATGTCGGTGACTATGACAACCGGCAGGAGCCATAGGAGTTGTCTTTATTTTTGTATGACCTGCGTGTCATTAAATAACGCCATGTAATTACTTTACTTTATTGCTAAACCGTTAGCCATAGTACTTGAAGTAATCGTTGGCATGACAACTTCATGAAGACACGATGATGGAGATCATGATGATGGAGATCATGGTGTCATGCCGGTGACGATGATGATCATGGTGCCCCGAAGATGGAGATCAAAAGGAGCAAAATGATATTGGCCATATCATGTCACTATTTGATTGCATGTGATGTTTATCATGTTTTACATCTTATTTGCTTAGAACGACGGTAGCATAAATAAGATGATCCCTCGTAATAATTTCAAGAAAGTGTTCCCCCTAACTGTGCGCTGTTGCGAAAGTTCATTGTCTCGAAGCACCATGTGATGATCGGGTGTGATAGATTCTAGCGTTCACATACAACGGGTGTAAGCCAGATTTACACATGCAAAACACTTAGGTTGACTTGACGAGCCTAGCATGTACAGACATGGCCTCAGAACACAAGAGACCGAAAGGTCGAACATGAGTCGTATAGAAGATACGATCAACATGAAGATGTTCACCGATGATGACTAGTCCGTCTCACGTGATGATCGGACACGGCCTAGTTGACTCGGATCATGTATCACTTAGATGACTAGAGGGATGTCTATCTGAGTGGGAGTTCATTATATAATTTGATTAGATGAACTTAGTCTAAAATCTTTGCAATATGTATTGTAGATCAAATGGCCCACGCTAATGTTGCCCTCAACTTCAACGCGTTCCTAGAGAAAACCAAGCTGAAAGACGATGGCAGCAACTATACGGACTGGGTCCGGAACTTGAGGATCATCCTCATAGCTGCCAAGAAAGCATATGTCCTAGATACACCACTAGGTGAAGCACCCGTTTTCCCAGCAACTCAAGACGTTATGAATGCCTAGCAGTCGCGTAGTGATGATTACTCCCTGGTTCAGTGTGGCATGCTTTACAGCTTAGAACCGGGGCTCCAAAAGCGTTTTGAGCAGCACGGAGCATATGAGATGTTCCAAGAGCTGAAAATGGTTTTCCAAGCTCATGCCTGGGTTGAGAGATATGAAGTCTCCGACAAGTTCTACAGTTGTAAGATGGAGAAGAATGGTTCTGTCAGTGAGCACATACTCAAAATGTCTGGGTTGCACAACCGCTTGTCTCAGTTGGGAGTTAATCTCCCGGATGATGCGGTCATTGACAGAATCCTCCAGTCGCTCACACCTAGCTACAAGAGCTTTGTGATGAACTACAATATGCAGGGGATGGTGAAAACCATTCCTGAGGTATTTTTAGTGCTGAAATCAGCCGAGGTGGAGATCAAAAAGGAACATCAAGTGTTGATGGTCAATAAAACCACTAGTTTCAAGAAAGGAAAGGGTAAGAAGAACTTCAAGAAGGATGGCAAGGGAGTTGCCGCACCCGGTAAGACAGTTGCCGGGAAGAAGCCAAAGCATGGACCCAAACCTGAGACTGAGTGCTTTTATTGCAAGGGAAGCAGACACTGGAAGCGGAACTGCCCCAAGTACTTAGCGGACAAGAAGGCCGGCAACACCAAAGGTATATGTGATATACATGTAATTTATGTGTACCTTACCAGTACTCGTAGTAGCTCCTGGGTATTTGATACCGGTGCGGTTGCTCATATTTGTAACTCAAAACAGGAGCTGCGGAATAAGCGGAGACTGGCGAAGGACGAGGTGACGATGCGCGTCGGGAATGGTTCCAAGGTCGATGTGATCGCCGTCGGCACGCTACCTCTACATTTACCTACGGGATTAGTTTTAAACCTCAATAATTGTTATTTAGTGCCAGCTTTGAGCATGAACATTGTATCTGGATCTCGTTTAATACGAGATGGCTACTCATTTAAATCCGAGAATAATGGTTGTTCCATTTATATGAGAGATATGTTTTATGGTCATGCCCCACTGGTCACTGGTTTATTCTTAATGAATCTCGAACGTGATGTTACATATATTCATAGTGTGAATACCAAAAGATGTAAGGTTGATAACGATAGTCCCACATACTTGTGGCACTGCCGCCTTGGTTACATTGGTGTCAAACGCATGAAGAAGCTCCATGCTAATGGACTTTTGGAGTCTCTTGTTTACGAATCATTTGACACATGCGAACCATGCCTCATGGGCAAAATGACCAAGACTCCGTTCTCCGGAACAATGGAGCGAGCAACCAACTTATTGAAAATCATACATACTGATGTGTGCGGTCCAATGAGCGTTGAGGCTCGCGGAGGCTATCGTTATGTTCTCACTCTCACTGATGACTTAAGTAGATATGGGTACGTCTACTTGATGAAACACAAGTCTGAGACCTTTGAAAAGTTCAAGGAATTTCAGAATGAGGTAGAGAATCAATGTGACCGAAAAATAAAGTTCTTATGATCAGATCGTGGGGGATAATATTTAAGTCACGAATTTGGTACGCACTGAAGGAAATGTGGAATTGATTCACAACTCACGCTGCCTGGAACACCTCAGCGTAATGGTGTGCTGAACGTCGTAATCGCACTCTATTGGATATGGTGCGATCGATGATGTCACTCACCGATTTACCACTATCATTTTGGGGATACGCTCTAGAGACAGCTACATTCACTTTAAATAGGGCACCGTCTAAATCTGTTGAGACGACACCGTATGAATTATGGTTTGGGAAGAAACCTAAGTTGTCGTTTCTAAAAGTTTGGGGATGCGATGCTTATGTCAAGAAACTTCAACCTGAAAAGCTCGAACCCAAGTCGGAAAAATGCGTATTCATAGGATACCCTAAGGAAATCATTGGGTATACCTTTTACCTCAGATCCGAAGGCAAGATCTTTGTTGCCAAGAATGGGTCCTTTCTGGAGAAAGAGTTTCTCTCGAAAGAAATAAGTGGGAGGAAAGTAGAACTCGATGAAGTACTGCCTCTTGAACCGGAAAGTAGCACAGCTTAGGAAGATGTTCCTGTGGTGCCTGCACTGACTAGAGAGGAAGTTAATGATGATGATCAAGGTACTTCGGATCAAGTTGCTACTGAACTTCGAAGGTCCACAAGGACACGTTCCACACCAGAATGGTATGGCAACCCTGTCCTGGAAATCATGTTGTTAGACAACGGTGAACCTTTGAACTATGAAGAAGTGATGGCGGGCCCAGATTCCAACAAATGGCTTGAAGCCATGCAATCCGAGTAGGATCCATGTATGAAAACAAAGTATGGACTTTGACAGACTTGCCCGATGATCGGCGAGTGATAGAAAATAAATGGATCTTTAAGAAGAAGACGGACGCGGATGGTAATGTTACCATTTATAAAGCTCGACTTGTCGCTAAGGGTTATCGACAAGTTCAAGGGGTTGACTATGATGAGACCTTCTCACCCGTAGAGAAGCTGAAGTCCGTCTGAATCATGTTAGCAATTGCCGCATTCTACGATTATGAGATATGGCAAATGGACGTCAAAACGACATTCCTTAATGGCTTCCTTAAGGAAGAATTTTATATGATGCAGCCAGAAGGTTTTGTTGATCCTAAGAATGCTAACAAGGTATGCAAGCTCCAGCGCTCCATCTATGGGCTGGTGCAAGCATCTCGGAGTTGGAACATTCGCTTTGATGAAATGATCAAAGCGTTTGGGTTTATGCAAACTTATGGAGAAGCATGCGTTTACAAGAAAGTGAGTGGGAGCTCTGTAGCATTTCTCGTATTATATGTAGATGGCATACCTTTGATGGGAAATGATATATAACTTTTGGACAGCATTAAGGCCTACTTGAATAAGTGTTTTTCAATGAAGGACCTTGAAGAAGCTACTTACATATTAGGCATCAAGATCTATAGAGATAGATCGAGACGCCTCATAGGTCTTTCACAAAGCACATACCTTGATAAGATATTGAAGAAGTTCAATATGGATCAGTCCAAGAAGGGGTTCTTGCCAGTGTTGCAAGGTGTGAAATTGAGCTCGGCTCAATGCCCGACCACGACAGAAGATAGAGAAAAGATGAGTGTCATCCCCTATGCCTCGGCCATAGGGTCTATTATGTATGCCATGCTGTGTACCAGACCTGATGTAAACCTTGCCGTAAGTTTTGTAGGAAGGTACTAAAGTAATCCCGGAATGGAACACTGGACAACGGTCAAGAATATCCAAAAGTACCTAAAAAGGACTAAGGATATGTTTCTCGTTTATGGAGGTGACGAAGAGCTCGTCGTAAAGGGTTACGTCGATGCTAGCTTCGACACAGATCTGGATGACCCTAAGTCACAAACCGGATACGTGTATATTTTGAATGGTGGGGCAGTGAGCTAGTGCAGTTGCAAGCAAAGCGTCGTGGCGGGATCTACATGTGAAGCGGCAGCCTCGGAGGCTGCACATGAAGCAATCTGGATGAAGGAGTTCATTACTGACCTAGGAGTTATTCCCAATGCGTCGGGGCCGATGACTCTCTTCTGTGACAACACTGGAGCCATTGCCCTTGCCAAGGAGCCCAGGTTTCACAAGGAGACCAGGCACATCAAGCGTCGCTTCAACTCCATTCGTGAAAATGTTCAAGATGGAGACATAGATATTTGCAAAGTGCATACGGATCTGAATGTCGCAGATCCGTTGACTAAATCTCTTCCGTGAGCAAAACATGATCAACACCAGAACTCTATGGGTGTTCGATTCATCACAATGTAACTAGATTATTGACTCTAGTGCAAGTGGGAGACTGTTGGAAATATGCCCTAGAGGCAATAATAAAATGGTTATTATTATATTTCCTTGTTCATGATAATTGTCTATTGTTCATGCTATAATTGTGTTATCCGGAAATCGTAATACAAGTGTGAATACATAGACCACAACATGTCCGTAGTGAGCCTCTAGTTGACTAGCTCATTGATCAATGGATGGTTACGGTTTCCTGACCATGGACATTAGATGTCATTGATAACGGGATCACATCATTGGGAGAATGATGTGATGGACAAGACCCAATCCTAAGCATAGCACAAGATCGTGTAGTTCGTTTGCTAGAGCTTTTCTAATGTCAAGTATCATTTCCTTAGACCATGAGATCGTATAACTCCCGGATACCGTAGGAGTGCTTTGGGTGTACCAAACGTCACAACGTAACTGGGTGGCTATAAAGGTATACTACAGGTATCTCCAAAAGTGTCTGTTGGGTTGACACGGATCGAGACTGGGATTTGTCACTCCGTATGACGGAGAGGTGTCTCTGGGCCCACTTGGTAATGCATCATCATAATGAGCTCAATGTGACCAAGTGGTTGGTCACGGGATCATGCATTACGGTACGAGTAAAGTGACTTTCCGATAACGAGATTGAACGAGGTATTGGGATACCGATGATCGAATCTCGGGCAAGTTACGTACCGATTGACAAAGGGAATTGTATAAGGGATTGCTTGAATCCTTGACATCGTGGTTCATTCGATGAGATCATCGTGGAACATGTGGGAGCCAACATGGGTATCCAGATCCCGCTCTTGGTTATTGACCGGAGAGCTGTCTCGGTCATGTCTGCGTGATTCCCGAACCCGTAGGGTCTACACACTTAAGGTTCGATGACGCTAGGGTTATTAGGAAGACTTGTATGTGATTACCGAATGTTGTTCGGAGTCCCGAATGAGATCCCGGACGTCACGAGGAGTTCCGGAATGGTCCAGAGGTGAAGGTTTATATATGGGAAGTTGCCATACGGTCACTGGAAAAGTTCGGGGGCATATCGGTATTGTACCGGGGCCACCGGAGGGGTTCCGGGGGTCCACCGGGAGGGGCCACCTCTCTCGGAGGGCCTCATGGGCTGTAGAGGAAAGGGAACCAGCCCTTGGAGGGCTGGGCGCATCCCCCTTGGGCCCATGCGCCTAGGGTTGGGGGGGAAACCCTAGAGGGGGCGCCCCCTTGCTTGGGGGGGGCAAGCCCCCTCCCCTTGGCCCCCCCCTCTAGATCTCATTTAGAGGGAGTCGGCCCCCTTCCCCCTTCCCCTATAAATAGAGGGGGCGAAGGGAGGGCTGCTGACCACACCAAAGGTGCAGCCCCTCCCCTCCCCAACACCTCTCCTCCTCCGTTAAGAGCTTGGCGAAGCCCTGCCGGAGTACTGCCGCTCCACCACCACCACGCCGTCGTGCTGCTGTTGGAGCTCTCTTCCTCAACCTCTCCCTCCTCCTTGATGGATCAAGGCACGGGAGACGTCTCCACTCCGTACGTCTATTGAACGCGGAGGTGTCGTCCGTTCGGCGCTAGGATCATCGGTGATTTGGATCACGAGGAGTACGACTCCATCAACCCCGTTCTCTTGAATGCTTCCGCTCGCGATCTACAAGGGTATGTAGATGCACTCCTCTCCCTCTCGTTGCTAGATGACTCCATAGATTGATCTCGGTGATGCGTAGAAAATTTTAAATTTCTGCTACGATCCCCAACAGCCTTGTCATAAGTTTGAAGACAATACTCACAATACTGAACTTTCACATACTATTATCCCCATTGAAAACTTCAACCAGTTTGTCATCAGTCGCCAAAAAGGGGGATATTGTAAGTGCATCTAGTGCCACCCCCTAGTTGGTTTTGGAGTATTGACGACAAACGTGGTTGAGGGACTGATGTGTTTGTGAGAATTGCAGGATAACATAGGTAGTGTCCCTCATTGATTCGGTTTACCTACCAGAGATGACCCCTAAAAATGTGTGAAGACATTGAAGACAATGGTGGTTCATGAACACATTCACGACGAAGACTATGACATGTGAAGCTATTCACTTGAAGACTATGGAGTGCGGAGACATAGTTGTTTCGTAGTTTCCTTTTCTTCTTTATTGAGTCATAGGAACCACCATACTATTAAGTGGGTTCCAAGTGAACAAAGTCAGACTGACTGATGTGATGCTCAACCAAATCCTATGTCTTTGAGCGAAGATAATGAGAGCAAATCTTATCCAGAGCTGGATGAGTCAGCTTTTCTTGTAGCCCAAGCCAAGTTGTTGCGTGTGCTTGAAATCTGACTGTTGGACACGTGTCAGTTCCTTAGTGACCCAGGGTCATTGCGGACATATCAGGTCGGGTTGCCTCCTGGCTATAAATAGCCCACCCCCTACACCATAAATTCGTGGTGTCGTTTGAGAGCAACCCACCTCCGAAGCATTTGAGAGAGAAATCCTTGTGAGGACAAAGCCCAAAACACCCAGAGCCAAAGAGTGTTAGGCATCACTGAAGTCTTTCTGCCCGAGTAATCTGAAGACTTGTTACACTTGAGGACTGTGAATCCTCAAGCCGGTTAGGCATCGCATTCTGAGCATCCAAGAGTCATTGTGTATTGCCGATGAACGAAGTCTGTGAAGGTTTGGAAGTCTACCTCTAAGACTTACCAGAGTGATTGGGTGAGGACTGGGTGTCCTTAGCTCAAGGGGAATAAGGTGAAGACACGGCCTTCTGAGTTAAATCTCAGCCTCCCTAACGAGACGTATAGTTGTCACAGCAACTGAAACTGGTCTACCAAATCCTTGTCTCCGTCAAGCTACTGGTTCTATCCTCTACTCTCCTTACTTTATACTTGACTTCATGAAGTGATTGCTTGCATGTCTCATTTGTTTGACTTCACTTTATGAAGAATAATATTTGTTTAGCTTTGTACTATCTACCTTTCTGATCCTGTCTACCTAGTTGCAGGTAGTCTTCGTGCTTTCATTGTATTGTATGTTTGAGTAATGTTTGCCTAGTGTAGCTTTCATTCCGATGCTTACTATATAGGCTCAGTTCACCTGTTTGTCTTCAAAGCCACCCTGCTTTGAAGACTTTCACAAAAATCGCCTATTCACCCCCCCCCCCTCTAGTCGATAACTAGCACTTTTAATAGTTCATCATGAAGTTCTAGTAGCTTGGTGATAGTGACTAGAGAACTCTGTCAATCACTGTCTTATCTGGAAGATTAACTCCCACTTGATTCAAGCGATTGTAGTGCCCAGACATTCTGAGCTCATGCTCACTAGGTGAGCTATTCTCCTCCATCTTGTAGGCAAAGTACTTGCCAGAGGTCTCATACCTCTCGACACAGGCATGAATCTGAAATACCAATTTCAGCTCTTGAAACATCTCATATGCTCTGTGGTGTTCAAAACGTCTTTGAAGCCCAGATTCTAAGTCGTAAGGCATGGCGCACTAAACTATCACGTAGTCATCATATCGAGCTTGCCAGACATTCGTAATGTCTGCATCTGCTCCTACAATAGGTCTATCACCTAGCGGTGCATCAAGGACATAATTCTTCTGTGCAGCAATGAGGATAATCCTCAGATCATGGACCCAGTCTGCATCATTGCTACTATCATCTTTCAACTTAGTTTTCTCTAGGAACATATCAAAAAAGATAGGGGAGCTACAACGCGAGCTATTGTTCTACAACATAATTTGCAAATACTATCAGGACTAAGTTCATGATAGATTAAGTTCAATTAATCAAATTACTTAAGAACTCCCACTTAGATAGACATCTCTCAAGACATCTAAGTGATATGTGATCCAAATCAACTAAACCATGTTCGATCATCACGTGAGATGGAGTAGTCATCAATGGTGAACATCTCTATGTTGATCATATCTACTATATGATTCACGTTCGACCTTTCAGTCTCCAGTGTTCTGAGGCCATGTTTGTACATGCTAGGATCGTCAAGTTTAACCCAAGTATTCCGCATGTGCAAAACTGTCTTGCACCCGTTGTATGTGAACGTAGAGCCTACCACACCCGATCATCACGTGGTGTCTCAACACGAAGAACTTTCGCAACGGTGCATACTCAGGGAGAACATTTATACCTTGAAATTTTAGTTAAGGGATCATCTTATAATGCTACCGCCATACTAAGCAAAATAAGATGCACAAAAGATAAACATCACATGCAATTAAAATATGTGACATGACATGGCCATCATCATCTTGTGCTTTTGATCTCCATCTCCAAAGAATCGTCATGATCTCCATCGTCACCGGCTCGACACCTTGATCTCCATCATAGCATCATGGTCGTCTCGCCAACTATTGCTTCTACAACTATCGCTACCGCTTAGTGATAAAGTAAAGCAATTACATGGCGTTTGCATTTCATACAATAAAGAGACAACCATAAGGCTCCTGCCAGTTGCCGATAACTTCTACAAAACATGATCATCTCATACAACAACGTATATCACATCATATCTTGACCATATCACATCACAACATGCCCTGCAAAAACAAGTTAGACATCCTCTACTTTGTTGTTGCAAGTTTTACGTGGCTGCTACGGGCTTCTAGCAAGAACCGTTCTTATCTACGGCACAAAACCACAATGGTGATTTATCAAGTTTGTTGTTTTAACCTTCAACAAGGACCGGCCACAGCCAAATTCGATTCAACTAAAGTAGGAGAAAGAGACAACCTCCAGCCACCTTTATGCAAAACTAGTTGCATGTCTGTTGGTGGAACCGGTCTCATGAACGTGGTCATGTAAGGTTGGTCCGGGCCGCTTCATCCAATAATACCGCCGAATCAAAATAAGACATTGGTGGTAAGTAGTATGATCACCACCCACAACTCTTTGTGTTCTACTCGTGCATATCATCTACGCATAGACCTGACTCTGATACCACTGTTGGGAAACGCGGCATGCAATTTTAAAAAATTTACTACGCTCACACAAGATCTACCTAGGAGATGCAAAGCAACAAGAGGGGGCGAGTGTGTCTACATACCCTCGTAGACCAAAAGCGGAAGCGTTTGACAATGCGGTTGATGTAGTCAAACTTCTCCTTGTTCCGGCCGATCAAGCACCGAACGTACGACACATCCGAGTTCTGCACACGTTCAGCTTGATGACGTCCCTCGAACTCTTGATCCAGCAAAGTGTCCAGGAAGTAGATGAGTTCCGTCAACACAATGGCTTGGTGACCGTGATGGTGAAGTGATCCGTGCAGGGCTTCGCCTAAGCACTACGAAGATATAACCGGAGGCGTAAACTGTGGAGGGAGGCGCCGCACATGGCTAAGATAATGTCTGGGCTATGTGTCACGCCCCCATGTATATATAGGTGGGAGGGAGGGAGAAGCATCCCTAGGGGCGCCCCAAGTAGGAGGGATCCTACTTGGGCTCCTGCCCTAGGCCGGCACCCCCCCTTTCCTTCTTTTGGCGATGAGGGGAAGGAAGGAGGAGGTAGTGCCCCCCTTTTCCTTTATCCCACCAAGGGGGAAAGCAGGAGGAGGTGGCGCCCCCTCCTTTCCTTCCTCTAGGGCCTGCGGCCAGGGAAAGGGGCGCACCAGCCCCTTGTGGGCTGGTCTGTCCTCCCTTGGCCCATTAAGCCCATATCTTTGTCGGGGTTGCTGAAACTCCTTTCCGGTGACCCGATATGTACATGGTACCCTCCATAACACTTCCGCTGTAATACTATCGTCCTATATATCAATCTTTACTTCTCGACCATTTCTAGACTCCTCGTCATGTACGTGAAATCATCCAAGACTCCAAACAACATTCGGTCACCAAATCACATAACTCATATAATACAATATCATCATCGAACGTTAAGTGTGCGGACCCTACGGGTTTGAGAACTATGTAGACATGACCAAGACAACTCTCCAGCTAATAATCAATAGCGAAACCTGGATGCTCATATTCGCTCCCACGTATTCTATGAAGATCTTTATCTGTCGAACCGTTATGACAACATACTTATTCCCTTTGTCCATCGGTATGTTACTTGCCCGAGATTTGATTGTTGGTATCTTCATACCTAGTTCAATCTCGTTACCGGCAAGTATCTTTACTCGTTTTGTAATACATCATCTTGCAACTAACTCATTAGTCACTTTGCTTGTAAGGCTTCTTATGATGTGTATTACCGAGAGAGCCCACAGATACCTCTCCGATGCTCGGAGTGACAAATCCTAATCTCGATATGCCAACCTAACAAACACCTTTGGAGATACCTGTAGAGCATATTTATAATTGCCCAATTACGTTGTGACGTTTGATAGCACACAAGGCATTCCTCCGTATCCGGGAGTTGCATAATCTCATAGTCGAAGGAATATGTATTTGACATGAAGAAAACAATAGCAATAAAACTGAACGATCATAATGCTAATCTAATGAATGGGTCTTGTCCATCACATCATTCTCCTAATGATGTGATCCCGTTTATCAAATGACAACACATGTCTATGGTTAGGAAACTTAACCATCTTTGATCAACGAGCTAGTCTAGTAGAGGCTTACTAAGGACAGAGTATTTTGTCTATGTATCCACACATGTATCAAGTTTCCGGTTAATACAATTCTAGCATGAATAATAAACATTTATCATGAAATAAGGAAATATAAAATAACAACTTTATTATTGCCTCTAGGGCATGTTTCCTTCACTAGGAACTGTTGGGGAACGCGGTAATTTCAAAAAAATTCCTACGATCACGCAAGATCTATCTAGGTGATGCATAGCAACGAGAGGGGAGAGTGTGTCCACGTACCCTCGTAGACCAAAAGCGGAAGCGTTATGTAACGCGGTTGATGTAGTCGAACGTCTTCGCGATCCAACCGATCAAGTACCGAACGCATGGCACCTCCGTGATCTGCACACGTTCAGCTCGGTGACGTCCCTCGAACTCTAGATCCAGCTGAGGCCGAGGGAGAGTTCCGTCAGCACGATGGCATGGTGGCGGTGATGATGAAGTTACCACGCAGGGCTTCGCCTAAGCACTACGACGATATGACCAAGGTGGAAAAGTTTGGAGGGGTGCACCGCACACGGCTAAAATATCAACTTGTGTGTCTATGGGGTGCCCCTTGGACACGTATATAAAGGAGGGGCGGGAAGAGGTGGCCGGCCCAAGGGGGGGCAGGTGCGGGAATCCTACTAGGACTCCCCAGTCCAAGTAGGATTCCCCTCCTCTTTCCTATTCCTAGTAGGAGAAGGAGGGAAGGAGGAAGAGGGGAGAAGGAAGGAGGGGGCGCCGCCCCTTCCTAGTCCAATTCGGACCAGCCCATGGGGGCGCGTGGCCACCCCTTGAGGCCCTTCTCTCCTTTCCCGTATGGCCCATTAAGGCCCATTACTTCCCCCAGTGAATTCATGTAACTCTCTGATACTCCAAAAATACCCGAATCACTCGGAACCTTTCCGATGTCCGAATATAGCCTTCCAATATATCGATCTTTACATCTCGACCATTTCGAGACTCCTCGTCATGTCCGTGATCTCATCCGGGACTCCGAACAAACTTCAGTCATCAAATCACATAACTCATAATACAAATTGTCATCGAATGTTAAGTGTGTGGACCCTACGGGTTCGAGAACTATGTAGACATGACTGAGACACATCACCGGTCAATAACCAATAGTAGAACCTGGATGCTCATATTAGCTCCTACATATTCTACGAAGATCTTTATCGGTCAAACCGCATAACACATATGATGTTCCCTTTGTCATCGGTATGTTACTTGCCCGAGATTCGATCGTCGGTATCATCATACCTAGTTGTGATGCCCCGAGACCGATGCTCCAGTTGCCTTCCCTTTATTTTAGTTGTTGTCGTGTGTTTCTTATGTTTGTTGCCATGTTCATGTTGAGTGCTTGTCATATTTTGCTTCTTGCATCATGCTCTTTATTAATTATATTTTGCCATCCTTGTTGTTGCCATGATCATCTTGCTTTGTCATATGCTTCATGATGTGCTATTGCATTTTGTCATTGTTGTTGCATTTGCATCATGATCATCTTTGTAGTGTGCATATTTATCGTGTGCATATTTGTTGTGTGCTTGTTATCTTTGTGAACTCCTTATCCTCATATTATTTGTTGTTTCATCTTGCCCTTTCCATCTAAACCATCGTCAAGTGCAACACCCCATCTCTAGCTTCGTCCTTTCAATTCTCACCCATTTATTCAAGTGGCATTATTTCTGTTTCGTATAATGTTCATACTTTTCCTATAAATTCTCAACCATGCCTTCAATCTCTCTGCCGAATTTTAGCTCCTTTGAACTTGTTTTGGTTGGGTTCAAAAATGGCTCAAGTTTGAATTTAATTCAAACTCGGATTATTTTTCTATCTCTAAAAATTGCCAAACCAATTTATTCAAATTGTGCATATTCCCAAGACTCTAGGGATATTTTATTTTCTGAAATATCCCTCCTCTAGCACCTCTTCCTTTTCTCTAAAGTTCTAGTTGAAGAAGTAAGGAAAAGAAGAGAATTTCATATTAGAGGAGCGAGCCCACTCTGTTCCTCCCAGCGGATCCAGCCCAACCCCTCTGTCCCCTGGTAATTTTCCCACATGCATCGGGTCGACCCCACCTGTCATCCTCTTCCTCTCATCTTTTCTTCCACCTCATGCACCCTCTCTCCTCTCACCAATAATGTTAAACGTACATACTTTATTTACAGGTTTGTACGGGCTGGGGATTATGCGCTCTTCTAATTGGCCCCCCCTGAATTTCACCAGTGGGCCCGCGTCCCTTAATCAATCTCCTGCCAATCATCGCTAAGCAGCCTGTAAATCCCCCGTAGAAACCTGTACGTCTAGCATTACTCCTCCTCTCACAGTAACTCTAGATCACCACCCACGCACATGGACACCATGGCGAGGCCGCTCCATCCACGCCTTCCAACCCTCCTATAAAACCCCTCCGCATCCGCACCAACCCCTAGGGTTTCCCCATCTCCGCCGCCACCAAGGGCCTCTTCCCTGCCCGCCTTCTCCTTTCACATGAGTGACCGAGTAAACACAGGAGCATGTGCCCGTCATCAGCGTGCTCTTCGTCAAACCCAGCCGCAGCCGAGATGACCAGAAGAACACCGACATCGGCTACTTCCTCTACGTCACAGATCGAACGCCACCTCGCCTTCACGTCGTCGGTCGCATCGTCTTCTTCCCCTACCTCCCCTGCTACATGGGCGCCAAGACCGAGCGGCTTCTTCCCCTTCTTCCTCTCCGGCCGCCGATCTGCTCCATCGTCGCCATGGTCGACTCCGTCCATCTCTCGCTGAGCCGAGCAACCGAGCTTGTTCGTGGTGAGTTGCCTTTCCAATCTTCCTCCCCCCTCGATTGCATCCTATTATGTGTGTTCCATGCGATTCCCTAGCTGGGTTCCGTCGGACCTCGTCACCGGTGAGGAGTCCCACCTCTTTCCGTCTCGAGCCTGTCGCAGTAGGTTCCCTTGTCGCGTAGGGCTCATCCAGCTTCCCGCCGCTTCGACCTGTGTTTCTTCGAGTTCAATCATGGCCTCGACGCCTCTGTTTCCTCAACAACGGCAACGCCTCCATCATCGCTTGGCGCCGTGTGAGACATGCGGGAGTTCGGGTCCCCGTTGCGATTCGTTTTCGCACCTCCATCGTAGCTTTTGTTGTCGGAGTTCCTCCGATGAGCTCCTTCACCGTCCTGCTCGCACGCGCCGGCATGCTCCCCTATTTTTCTGTGCTCCTCGCTTGCATACATGCCCACGCACTTCATCTGTGATCCAGCCGGACACCATGGCCAGCCAGGCCGGCCTCACGCAAGCTCCTGCACACACGCACCCTCGTCAGTTTCCGCACCCCCGCCGGTGATCTGCTGCACCTGCAGCCGCTGCTTGCTCTCGTCGCCGGCATGCATCACCGGGCATCCATGGCCGTAGCCGAGGCCATGCCTTGCCCAGATCCTACCCTCGCCGAACCGAGCCAACACCTGCACACGCGCACCCACACTACATCCCTGCACGCTCACTGTTGCTCTGTTGCGGCAGCAGCCGCCGCTTCACTCGCCATCGTCGCTGACGACTTCTGTGCATCCATGGAGTCTAGAGTCCGCTTTCTTGTTTCCTCTTACAATATTTTGCCGCTTCTATGCCAACTTCACCAAGCCAACTGGGCTGGTCATCCCAGCGCAGCAGCAGTAGGAGGTCCTGGGTTCGATCCCCAGGCACCCAAGTTTTTGCTCCATTCTTCATTTATTTTGCACACAGCCACTTGGGCCGAATCCTCATCTGGGCCGCTGTACTGTGCCGCAATCCGGCCCGTGCATATTCCCCCCCCCCCCCCCAGTCTGTGTATTTTAGCATTTTTCCAACGCATTCTTATTTATAGAAAATGCCCCTATTTTGTATTGTCAATAACTAAATATGCATGCATCCAAATTAAACAAACTATATATGTAAAATTCTTAGAAATTCATCTAGTTTCACAATATGCTGTTTTCATCCATGTTAAAAATGCTTAAACCTGCTGTTTGCATTAATTTGCATACATAACATGCTAAAATGGTTTATTTCATAACTAAATAACCGTAGCTCCAAATTTAACAAACTTCATATGTAACTAGGCTAGAAGAATGCATAGATTAACTTGATGCACTTACTTTTGTTGTTTAACAACTTTAAATACGGTTTAGGGCAGAACAGTATGAAACTAAAAATATGCACTTGGGGTTTTTCCGGAATTGTTGTTTGTTGTTTCCGGCCTCTTTTAAATTGCCTAGATAGGTAGTTTTGTTATGTTTCGCCTCTTGCCATGTTAACAACATTTAATCTTGTCATGCATTATACTTGGTTGTGCAACATGCCTTGTTCATGTGTTGTTTTTTTACTATGTTGTTTGCTTCTTTTCGGTTGTGCTTCTTCTGATAGTTCCGGTTACGTTGCGATTGTGAGGATCTGTTTGACTACGCTTGGTTCGTCTACACCCGTTCGTCTTCATCATGGACTCGTTCTTCTTCCTAGCGGGATTTCAGGCAAGATGATCGTTACCCTGGATCTCACTACTATCATTGCTATGCTAGTTGCTTCGTTCTATCGCTATGTTGCGCTACCTATCACTTGCTTATCAAGCCTCCCAAATTGCCATGTCAGCCTCTAACCTTTTCACCCTTCCTGCCAAACCGTTGTTTGGCTATGTTACCGCTTTGCTCAACCCCTCTTATAGCGTTGTTAGTTGCAGGTGAAGTTGAAGATTGCTCCATGTTGGAACATGATTATGTTGGGATATCACAATATCTCTTATTTAATTAATGCATCTAATACTTGGTAAAGGGTGGAACGCTTGGCCTTATGCCTGGTGTTTTGTTCCACTCTTGCCTCCCTAGTTTCCATCATACCGGTGTTATGTTCCTTCATTTTGCATCCCTAACACGGTGAGGGGTATGGGACCCTCTTGATAGTTCGCTTTGAATAAAACTCTTCCAGCAAGGCCCAACATTGGTTTTAACATTTGCCATAATAATACTTGAACCTAATAATAAATTTGCATAGGGCGTCATGAACCCGAGGAATTTTTACATAGCAGGGGGGCCAGTGCTGATGTTGTTGGTCCCAAACAGGCAGACTACGGGGCCACTACGGGGCAACCCGAGGATCTGGTTTTACTCGTAGGCTGACCTATCCAGACATGGCCTGAGACGAGATACGCGCGGCTACTATCCGGGTGTCGACACGCCGGGAGGCTTTGCTGGATTAGTTTTACCATTGTCGAAATGTCTTGTGCACCGGGACCCCGAGTCTGATCGGATGTCCCGTGATGGAGGATTGTCTCCGCGGATCGTGAGCTTATAATGGGCTAAGTTGGGACACCCCTGCAGGGTTTAAACTTTCGAAAGTCATGCCAGCAGTTATGTGGCAGATGGGAATTTTTAATGTCCGATTGTAGAGAACTTGACACCAGATTCGAATTAAAATACACCAACCGCGTGCGTAACCGTGATGGTCTCTTTTCGAGAGGGTCGAGAAGAGAACACGGTGGGGTTATGTTTGAATGTAAGTAGTTCAGGATCACTTCTTGATCATTACTAGTTTGCGACCGTTTGCGTAGCTTCTCATCTTATTCTTGTACTCATAAGTTAGCCACCATATCATGCTTAGTCGCTTGCTGCAGCCTCACCACTTATCCATTCCATACCCATTAAGCTTTGCTAGTCTTGATACCCATGGTAATGGGATTTCTGAGTCCTCGTGGCTCACAGATTACTACAACAACAGTTGCAGGTACAAGTAATGCGATGATCATGACGTGAGAGCGATGTTTGCCTGTTTTGGAGTTCTTCCTCTGCTTCTTCTTCGTTCAGGGGATAGGTTCCTGGTCGGCAGCCTGGGCTAGCTGGGTGGATGTCGTTTGAGTTTTTGTTTGTGTTTCATCCGTAGTCGGATGTTGCTCTTATGTATGATGTTGTTGTATTCATGTGGCATTGTATTTCTTCTGTATGTATCCCCAACTATTATGTAATGGTACGATGTAATGATATCCACCTTGCAAAAGCGTCTCCAATATGCGCTTCTATCCTTGGTGGGACCTTTGAGTTCCTTTCGGATAGGGTCGCATATTGGGCGTGACAAGTTGGTATCAGATCCATGACCGACCATGGGAGCCCCCTTGATTGTTCGTAGTTGGCCGTTGTCGAGTCTAGAAGAAAACTGTTTTTCGGAGGCTAGTTATATCGAAGAGTAGGAATTCTTTTTACTCCTCAGCCCCTTCGTCGCTCTGGTGAGGAATCTTGACGTACGTGTTTTGAATTAATCCTCTTCCCCATAAAACTTTCTTTAGGATCACGCGGTTAGTTTTTCGATCGTTGGTTCTCAGCTCTTTTCATCCGGTGCATTTCTCGTTAAGTTGATTCGATCCTTCTTCATCATTGCAAGATCAATCCCTCAGTTGTTTTATTTTCCCACCCGCCCACCCTTTTTCTTCTCGGAGCCGGAGTCCGTAATTGAGTATCCATCCTTCTCGTGCGAAGTCTTTGCATTCTTTCCTCAATTATTTCTACTGGTGCTTTTCTCTTCAAGTTATTCGTCGGTTTCCCCTCCAAAGTTGCCTTTGTTTTTTCCCTCCCTCCCACTGCTTTTTCTTCCCGGAGTCTGAGTCTCTGTTCGAGCATCAATTTCATTCGTGTGGAGCCTCTTCAGTCTTTCCTCAATCATTTCAACTAGTGAGTTCTCCTCAAGTTCATCATTGATTCATCTGGTTTTCTTTCCGGTGGATTCAATTCAAGTTTTTATGGGTTGATCTTGGATCAAGTGTTTTCCCTGCTCATTCGCCTCTCGCTAGTTTATCCTTCTGGAGTGCTCAAGACATCTTAGGAGATTCGTTTGTCTTCGAATTAATTCGAGGTGGTCACCTCATTCAAGTCTTTCAGTTGTTCCACTGCATCATCTATTCCGCAATCGTTTGCAACAGTGTTTTCTCTTCAGTGGGCCCTAACCCACAGGTCTTTTCCCAAGATCTTACCTGACTCTTCTAATTATTTTGGAGTTATTCTCAAATTCATTTCAAGTGTGACATAAAAATGAATTCCAGCAGTCACATGCCTTCTCTTGATCGCTGTCAAATTCTTTTCATCTTTGGTTCAACCCTTCCTCTTTTCATTCTCCCGGAGTGTCTCAGTAATTTTGGTGGTGTTTCTCATCGTCATTGGAAGACCAAACAAGAGTTTCTCTTAAATCTTGCCCGTTCTCTCGAAGATCCGTGGTTCTAGCTTCATGTTATCCTCTCGAATTATTCCATTTGTAATATATTCTTTTCTTACCCATCCGGAGTATGTCAGGAGTTGTTTTCCGTTTCTTTTCACCGGAGGCCACCATTCCAGCTGTCGTTCTCTTTTATCCCGGTGCTTTGTTCAAGTGTTCTTTAATCAGCTCGAGTTCTTCCCGTTCTCTTCTATCTGAATCCACTCAGAGCATATTTGTTCTTCTAATTCTTCCCAGTGATTCATTCTCTTTCATCAGCCATTTTCGAATTCTTACGGTGGTTCTTTCAGATTCCTTTTCCTTTGTTATTATATTAATTCATTCGTTCTTTCCAATCCTACCGGTGGCTCGTGGAAGATTTTCCCAAGCATGCGCTATATCATTGCTCAATCTTTATCAACAAGAATAAGTAGTATGCAAATCCGTTTGTCATCAATTAAAGTTGATGTGGATAAGCATAACGTAATTCTTATTCTTATTTCATCATGGTCAAGTAATTCTTTCCTTCGGAGATTGTTCATGATGAATAATCTCTCAGTTCTAAGTTGTTCATTTTTTCTTTTCCGGAGTTCCAAGTTTTCACGCTTGTCTCGTTGCGAAGCTCCATCTAAATCACCACAAGGCTTTAATCCTATTCTTTTCCTCCTCGAACTTATCTCATCATTCTTTTGTCACCGAAGTTCTTCATGGCGGTTCATAAGGATTTAATTCATTCTTCAAGTGTTCATCAAGATTCTTGTTGGAGGAGCTCAAGTATCTTTTCCTCTTGTGTCCACCTTGTGAAGTTCATATTCTATTCATTCCATTTTCAGTCAGAGTGCTGCTGAAATTCTTTCGTGTCTCTTCCTTTTCAATCTTGCCTTAACCGGAGTGGTGTCAGAGTCTATATTATTCCTGGAACTTTTGATTCTCGTCACATTCGCCGTTCCTCTTTTCTACTGAGTGCTCTCGACTTTGTTCATCTTCTCTCTTGCGTTATTACTTCACCTCTTCCCATTTCTCTTCCATCTCGTTCCTAAGATCTCGGGATGAGATCTTCTGTTAGTGGAGGAGTGTTGTGACACCCCGAGACCGATGCTCCAGTTGCCTTCCATTTATTTTAGTTGTTGTCGTGTGTTTATTGTGTTTGTTGCCATGTCCATGTTGAGTGCTTGTCATATTTTTCTTCTTGCATCATGCTCTTTATTAATTATATTTTGCCATCCTTGTTGTTGCCATGATCTTCTTTCTTTGTCATATGCTTCATGATGTGCTATTGCATTTTGTCATTGTTGTTGCATTTGCATCATGATCATCTTTGTAGTGTGCATATTTATCGTGTGCATATTTGTTGTGTGCTTGTTATCTTTGTGAACTCCATATCCTCATATTATTTGTTGTTTCATCTTGCCCTTTCCATCTAAACCATCGTCAAGTGCAACATCCCATCTCTAGCTTCGTCCTTTCAATTCTCACCCATTTATTCAAGTGGCATTATTTCTGTTCCCTATAATGTTCATTATTTTCCTATAAATTCTCAACCATGCCTTCAATCTCTCTGCCGAATTTCAGCTCCTTTGAACTTGTTTTAGTTGGGTTGAAAAATGGCTCAAGTTTGAATTTAATTCAAACTTGGATTATTTTTCTATCTCTAAAAATTGCCAAACCAATTTATTCAAATTGTGCATATTCCCAAGACTCCATGGATATTTTATTTTCTAAAATATTCCTCCTCTAGCACCTCTTCCTTTTCTCTAAAGTTCTGGTTGAAGAAGTAAGGAAAAGAAGAGAATTTCAGATTAGAGGATCGAGCCCACTCTGCTCCTCCCAGCTGATCCAGCCCAACCCCTCTGTCCCCTGGTAATTTTCCCACATGCACCGGGTCGACCCCACCTGTCATCCTCTTCCTCTCATCTTTTCTTCCACCTCGTGCACCCTCTCTCCTCTCACAGTAACTCCAGATCACCACCCACGCACATGGACACCATGGCGAGGCCGCTCCACCCACGCCTTCCAGCCCTCATATAAAACCCCTCCGTGTCCGCACAAACCCCTAGGGTTTCCCCATCTCCGTTGCCACCAAGGGCCTCTCCCCTGCCTGCCTTCTCCTTTCCCATGAGAGACCGAGTAAACACAGGAGCATGTGCCCGTCGTCGGCGTGCTCTCCGTCAAGCCCAGCCGCAGCCGAGATGATCAGAAGAACACCGACGTCGATTACTTCCTCTATGTCATGGATCGGACGCCACCTTGCCTTCGCGTCGTCGGTCACGTCGTCTTCTTCCCCTACCTCCCTTGCTACATGGACGCCAAGACCGAGCGGCTTCTTCCCCTTCTTCCTCTCCGGCCGCCAATCTGCTCCACCGTCGCCGTGGTCGACTCCGTCCATCTCTCTCCGAGCCGAGCAACCGAGCTTGTTCGTGGTGAGCTGCCTTTCCAATCTTCCTCCCCCCTCGATTGCATCCTGTTACGCGTGTTCCATGCGATACCCCAGCTGGGTTCCGTCGGACCTCGTCACCGGCGAGGAGTCCGACCTCTTTCCGTCTCGAGCCTGTCGCAGTAGGTTCCCTTGTCGCGTAGGGCTCATCCAGCTTAAATTCCTGCCGCTTCGACCTGTGTTTCTTCAAGTTCAATCATTGCCTCGCCACCTCTGTTTCCTCAATGCCGGCGACGCCTCCATCGTCGCTTAGCGCCGTGCGAGACATGCGGGAGTTCGGGTCCCTGTTGTGATTCATTTTCGCACCTCCATCGTAGCTTTTGTCGCAGGAGTTCCTCTGACGAACTCCTTCGCTGTCCTGCTCGCACGCGCAGGCATGCTCCTCTGTTTTTCTCTACTCCTCGCTTGCGTACATGCCCATGCATTTCGTCGCTGATCCAGCCGGACACCATGGCCAGCCAGGCCGGCCTCACGCAAGCTCCTGCACGCACACACCCTCGTCAGTTTCTGCACCCCCGCCGGTGATCTGCTGCACCTGCAGCCGCTGCTTGCTCCCGTCGCCGGCAAGCATCACCGGGCATCCATGGCCGTAGCTGAGGCCATGCCTCGCCACAGCTCCTACCCTCGCCCAACTGAGCCAACACCTGCACGGGCGCACCCACACTACATCCCCGCACGCTCACCGTTGCTCTGTTACGGCAGCAGTCGCCGCTTCATTCGCCATCGTCGCCGACGACTTCTGTGCGTCCATGGAGTCCAGAGTCCGCCTCCTTGTTTGCTCTTAGAATATTCCGCCGCTTCTATGCCAACTTCACCAAGCCAACTGGGATGGTCATCCCAGCGCAGTAGCAGCAGGAGGTCTTGGGTTCTATTCCCAGGCACCCAAGTTTTTGCTCCATTCTTCAATTATTTTGCACACAACCACTTGGGCCGAATCCTCATCTGGGCCGCTGTACTGTGCTGCAATCCGGCCCGTGCATATTTTTTCCCCAGTTTGTGTATTTTAGCATTTTTCCAATGCATTCTTATTTATAGAAAATGCCCCTATTTTGTATTGTCAATAACTAAATATGCATGCATCCAAATTAAACAAACTACATATGTAAAATGCTTAGAAATTTATCTAGTTTCACAATATGCTGTTTTCATCCATGCTAAAAGTGCTTAAACCTACTGTTTGCATTAATTTGCATACATAACATGCTAAAATGGTTTATTTCAAAACTAAATAACCATAGCTCCAAATTTAACAAACTTCATATGTAAATGGGGTAGAAAAATGCATAGATTAACTTGATGCACTTACTTTTGCGGTTTAACAACTTTAAATATGGTTTAGGGCAGAATAGTACCAAACTAAAAATATGCACATGGGTTTTTTCCGGAATTGTTGTTTGTTGTTTCCGACCTCATTTAAAATTGCATAGATAGGTAGTTTTGTTATGTTTCACCTCTTGCCATGTCAACAACATTTAATCTTGTCATGCATCATACTTGGTTGTGCAACATGCCTTGTTCATGGGTTGTTTGTTCACTATGTTGTTTGCGTCTTTCCGATTGTACTTCTTCTCGATAGTTCCGGTTACGTTGCGATTGTGAGGATCCTTTCGACTACGCTTGGTTCGTCTACGCCCGTTCGTCTTCATCATGGACTCGTTCTTCTTCCTAGCGGGATTTCAGGCAAGATGACCGTTACCCTGGATCTCACTACTACCATTGCTATGCTAGTTGCTTCGTTCTATCGCTATGCTGCGCTACCTATCACTTGCTTATCAAGCCTCCCAAATTGCCATGTTAGCCTCTAACCTTTTCACCCTTCCCGCCAAACCGTTGTTTGGCTATGTTACCGCTTTGCTCGGCCCCTCTTATAGCGTTGTTAGTTGCAGGTGAAGTTGAAGATTGCTCCATGTTGGAACATGATTATGTTGGGATATCACAATATATCTTATTTAATTAATGCATCTAATACTTGGTAAAGGGTGGAAGGCTCGGCCTTATGCCTGGTGTTTTGTTCCACTCTTGTCGCCCTAGTTTCCGTCATACCGGTGTTATGTTCCTTGATTTTGCGTCCCTAACACGGTGAGGGGTATGGGACCCTCTTGACAGTTTGCTTTGAATAAAACTCTTCCAGCAAGGCCCAACATTGGTTTTAACATTTTCCATAATAATACTTGAATCTAATAATAAATTTGCATAGGGCGTCATGAACCCGAGGATTTTCTACATAGCAGGGGGGCCAGTGCTGATGGTGTTGGTCCCAAGCGGGCAGACTGCAGGGCCACTACGGGGCAACCCGAGGATCTGGTTTTACTCGTAGGCTGACCTATCCAGACGTGGTCTGAGACGAGATACGCGCGGCTACTATCAGGGTGTCGACACGCGGGGAGGCTTTGCTAGATTAGTTTTACCATTGTTGAAATGTCTTGTGCACCGGGACCCCGAGTCTGATCGGATGTCCCGCGATGGAGGATTGTCTCCGCGGATCGTGAGCTTATAATGGGCTAAGTTGGGACACCCCTCCAGGGTTTAAACTTTCGAAAGCCGTGCCAGCGGTTATGTGGCAGATGGGAATTTTTAATGTCCGGTTATAGAGAACTAGACACCAGATTCGAATTAAAATACACCAACCGCGTGCGTAACCGTGACGGTCTCTTTTCGAGAGGGTCGAGAAGAGAACACGGTGGGGTTATGTTTGAACGTAAGTAGTTCAGGATCACTTCTTGATCATTACTAGTTTGCGACCGTTTGCGTAGCTTCTCATCTTATTCTTGTACTCGTAAGTTAGCCACCATATCATGCTTAGTCGCTTGCTGCAGCCTCACCACTTATCCATTCCATACCCATTAAGCTTTGCTAGTCTTGATACCCATGGTAATGGGATTTCTGAGTCCTCGTGGCTCACAGATTACTACAACAACAGTTGCAGGTACAAGTAATGCGATGATCATGACGTGAGAGCGATGTTTGACTGTTTTGGAGTTCTTCCTCTGCTTCTTCTGTAGGGGAACGTAGCAGAAATTCAAATTTTTCCTACGTATCACCAAGATCTATCTATGGAGAGACTAGCAACGAGGGGAAGGAGAGTGCATCTACATACCCTTGTAGATCGCTAAGCGGAAGCGTTCAAGAGAACGGGGTTGATGGAGTCGTACTCGTCGTGATTCAAATCACCGATGATCCTAGCGCCGAACGGACGGCACCTCCGCGTTCAACACACGTATGGAACGGAGACGTCTCCCATGCCTTGATCCAGCAAGGGGGAGGGAGAGGTTGATGGAGATCCGGCAGCACGACGGCGTGGTGGAAGTAGCGGGATTCCAACAGGGCTTCGCTAAGCGCTGCGGGAGGAGGGAGATGTGTCACGGGAGGGAGAGTGAGGCGCCAGGCCTTAGGTATCGTTGCTCCTCCTTTTCCCCACTATATATAGGGCCAAGGGAGAGGGGGGAGGCGCAGCCCTTGCCCCTTCCTCCAAGGAAAGGGTGCGGCCAAGGGGGGGAGGAGTCCATCCTCCCCAAGGCACCTCGGAGGTGCCTTCCCCCTTTAGGACTCTCCCCTTTTTCTCTTCTCTTGGCGCATGGGCCTCTTGGGGCTGGTGCCCTTGGCCCATGTAGGCCAAGGCGCGCCCCCTACAGACCATGTGGCCCCCTGGGGCAGGTGGCCCCACCCGGTGGACCCCGGGACCCTTCCGGTGGTCCCGGTACAATACCGATGACCCCGAAACTTGTCCCGATGGCCGAAATAGCACTTCCTATATATAATTCTTTACCTCCGGACCATTCCGGAACTCCTCGTGACTTCCGGGATCTCATCCGAGACTCCGAACAACTTTCGGGTTACCGCATACTAATATCTCTATAACCCTAGCGTCACCGAACCTTAAGTGTGTAAACCCTACGGGTTCGGGAGACATGCAGACATGACCGAGATGACTCTCCGGTCAATAACCAACAACGGGATCTGGATACCCATGTTGGCTCCCACATGTTCCACGATGATCTCATCGGATGAACCACGATGTCAAGGACTTAATCAATCCCGTATACAATTCCCTTTGTCTATCGGTACGATACTTGCCCGAGATTCGATCGTCGGTATCCCGATACCTTGTTCAATCTCGTTACCGGCAAGTCTCTTTACTCGTTCCATAACACATCATCCCGTGATCAACTCCTTGATCACATTGTGCACATTATGATGATGTCCTACCGAGTGGGCCCAGAGATACCTCTCCGTTTACACGGAGTGACAAATCCCAGTCTCGATTCATGCCAACCCGACAGACACTTTCGGAGATACCTGTAATGCACCTTTATAGCCACCCAGTTACGTTGTGACGTTTGGTACACCCAAAGCACTCCTATGGAGTTGCACAATCTCATGGTCTAAGGAAATGATACTTGACATTAGAAAAGCTTTAGCATACGAACTACACGATCTTGTGCTATGCTTAGGATTGGGTCTTGTCCATCACATCATTCTCCTAATAATGTGATCCCGTTATCAATGACATCCAATGTCCATGGTCAGGAAACCATAACCATCTATTGATCAACGAGCTAGTCAACTAGAGGCTTACTAGGGACATTGTGTTGTCTATGTATCCACACATGTAGCTGAGTTTCCTATCAATACAATTCTAGCATGGATAATAAACGATTATCATGAACAAGGAAATATAATAATAATCAATTTATTATTGCCTCTAGGGCATATTTCCAACATCTTCTTCGTTCAGGGGATAGGTTCCTGGTCGGTAGCCTGGGCTAGCTGGGTGGATGTCGTTTGAGTTTCTGTTTGTGTTTCATCCGTAGTCGGATGTTGCTCTTATGTATGATGTTGTTGTATTCATGTGGCATTGTATGCCTTTTGTATGTATCCCCAACTATTATGTAATGGTATGATGTAATGATATCCACCTTGCAAAAGCGTCTCCAATATGCGCTTCTATCCTTGGTGGGACCTTCGAGTTCCATTAGGATAGGGTCGCATATTGGGCGTGACACTAGTTCAATCTCGTTACCGGAAAGTCTGTTTACTCGTTCCGTAATGCTTCATTTCAAAACTAACTCATTAGTCACATTGCTTGCAAGGCTTATAGTGATGAGCGCGGCCCAGAGATACCTCTCCGAAACACGGAGTGACAAATCCTGTTCTCGATCTATGCCAACCCAACAAACACCTTCGGAGACACCTGTAGAGCACCTTTATAATCACCCATTTACGTTGTGACGTTTGGTAGCAGACAAAGTGTTCCTCCGGTATTCAGGAGTTGCATAATCTCATAGTCTGAGGAACTTGTATGAGTCATGAAGAAAGGAGTAGCAATGAAACTGTAACGATCATAATGCTAAGCCAACGGATGGGCCATGTCCATCACATCATTCTCCTAATGATTTGATCCTGTTCATCAAATGACAACACATGTCTATGGTTAGGAAACATAACCATCTCTGATTAACGAGCTAGTCAAGTAGAGGCATACTAGGGACTATATGTTTTGTCTATGTATTCACACATGTACTAAGTTTCCAGTTAATACATTTCTAGCATGAATAATAAACATTTATCATGAAATAAGGAAATAAATAATAACTTTATTATTGCCTATAGGGCATATTTCCTTCAGTCTCCCACTTGCACTAGAGTCAATAATCTAGTTCACATCACCATGTGATTTAACACCAATAGTTCACATCGCCATGTGACCAGCACCCAAAGGGTTTACTAGAGTCAATAATCTAGTTCACATTGCTATGTGATTAACACCCAAAGAGTACTAAGGTGTGATCATGTTTTGCTCATGAAATAAGTTTAGTCAACGGGTCTGTCACATTCAGAGTCGTATGTATTTGGCAAATATTCTATGTCTACAATGCTCTGCACGGAGCTACTCTAGCTAATTGCTCCCACTTTCAATATGTATCCAGATTGAGACTTAGAGTCATCTGGATCGGTGTAAAAGCTTGCATCAACGCAACTCTTTACTACGAACTCTTTATCACCCCCATAACCGAGAAACATTTCCTTAGCCCTCACTAAGGATAAATTTGACCGCTATCTGGTGATCTACTTCTAGATTACCATTGTACCCCCTTGCCAAACTCATGGTAAGGTACACAATAGGTATGGTACACAGCATAGCATACTTTATTGAACCTATGACTGAAGCATAGGGAATGACTTTCATTCTCTTTCTATCTTCTGCCGTGGTCGGGTTTTGAGTCTTACTCAATTTTACACATTGTAATACAGACAAGAACTCCTTCTTTGACTGATCCATGTTGAACTCTTTCAAAAACTTGTCAAGGTATATACTCATTGAAAAATCTTATCAAGCATCTTGATCTATCTTTATAGATCTTGATGCCCAATATGTAAGTAGCTTCACCGAGGTCTTTCTTTGAAAAACTCTTATTCAAGTATCCCTTTATGCTATCCAGAAATTCTATATCATTTCCAATCAACAATATGTCATCCACATATAATATCAGAAATGCTACAGAGCTCCCACTCACTTTCTTGTAAATACAGACTTCTCCAAAAGTCTGTATAATACCTCTCTGTTTACACGGAGTGACAAATCCCAGTCTCGATTCGTGCCAACCCAACAGACACTTTCGGAGATACCTGTAATGCACCTTTATAGCCACCCAGTTACGTTGTGACATTTGGTACACCCAAAGCACTCCTACGGTATCCGGGATTTGCACAATCTCATGGTCTAAGGAAATGATACTTGACATTAGAAAAGCTTTAGCATACGAACTACACGATCTTGTGCTATGCCTAGGATTGGGTCTTGTCCATCACATCATTCTCCTAATGATGTGATCCCGTTATCAATGACATCCAATGTCCATGGTCAGGAAACCATAACCATCTATTGATCAACGAGCTAGTCAACTAGAGGCTTACTAGGGACATTGTGTTGTCTATGTATCCACACATGTATCTGAGTTTCCTATCAATACAATTCTAGCATGGATAATAAACGATTATCATGAACAAGGAAATATAATAATAATCAATTTATTATTGCCTCTAGGGCATATTTCCAACTGTCTCCCACTTGCATTAGAGTCAATAATCCAGTTCACATCGCTATGTGACTAACACTCAAGGTCACATCCCCATGTGACTAACACCCAAAGAGTTTACTAGAGTCAATAATCTAGTTCACATTACCATGTGATTAACACTCGATGAGTTCTGGGTTTGATCATGTTATGCTTGTGAGAGATGTTATAGTCAACGGGTCTGAATCTTTCAGATCCGTGTGTGCTTTACAAATCTCTATGTCATCTCCTAGATGCAGCTACCACGTTCTATTTGGAGCTATTCCAAATAACTGTTCTACTTGGAGCTATTCTAAATTGTTGCTCCATTATACGTATCCGGTATCTCTACTCAGAGCTATCCGGATAGGTGTTAAGCTTGCATCGACGTAACCCTTTACGACGAACCCCTTTACCACCTCCATAATCGAGAAAATTCCTTAGTCCACTAGTTACTAAGGATAACTTTGACCGTTGTCCCGTGATCCATTCTTGGATCACTCTTGTACCCCTTGACTGACTCATGGCAAGGCACACTTCAGGTGCGGCACACAGCATAGCATACTGTAGAGCCTACGTCTTATGCATAGAGGACGACCTTAGTCCTTTCTCTCTATTCTGCCATGGTCGAGCTTTAAGTCTTAACTTCATACCTTACAACTCAGGCAAGAACTCCTTCTTTGACTGATCCATCTTGAACACCTTTAAGATCATGTCAAGGTATGTGCTCATTTGAAAGTACCATTAAGCGTTTTGATCTATCCTTATAGATCTTGATGCTCAACGTTCAAGTAGCTTAATCCAGGCTTTCCATTGAAAAATACTTTCCAAATAACCCTATATGCTTTCCAGAAATTCTACGTCATTTCTGATCAACAATATGTCAACAACATATATTTATCAGAAATTCTATAGTGCTCCCACTCACTTCTTTGGAAATACAAGTTTCTCATAAACTTTGTATAAACCCAAAATCTTTGATCATCATCAAAGCATACATTCCAACTCCGAGATGCTTACTCCAGTCCTTAGAAGGATTACTGGAGCTTTGCATACTTATTAGCATCTTTCAGGATTGACAAAACCTTCCGGTTGTATCACATACAACCTTTCCTCAAGAAAATCGTCGAGGAAACAATGTTATGACATCCTATCTGCAAGATTTCATAAATAATGCAGTAATCGCTAATATAATTCCAACAGACTCTTAGCATCGCTACGAGTGATAAAGTCTCATCGTAGTCAACTCCTTGAACTTGTCGGAAACATCTTAACGACAAGTCGAGCTTTCTTAATGGTGATACTTACTGTCGTGGAATTAACACGTTAGATGTCCATAGTGTCAGGACTTAGTCGCGAGGCCAACGCATCTATGTGGTAGCTTGAGAGGGGTTGAGCGGAATCGAAATACGCAACACAAGACAGGGATTTAGACAGCTTCGGGCCCCGGGAAACATCATCCGGTAAAAACCCTACATGCTGTTTGAGGCTAGGTCTCATTATCATCACGAGGGAGTCACCGTAAACCGGCTCTCCTCTTTGTGTCTAGCCCTAAGATTGTTTCTTCTTGCTTGTAGCTTGTCTAACTTCTAACTTGTCCCTCTTTGGGGAGCCCTGCCCCTCCTTATATATGTTGAAGGGGCGGTTTACATGTGGAGTCCTATTAGGATTAGGACTAGTTTATCTCTAATACAAACCGGATACAAGTCCTGGTCTTAACTCTTTGTAAGGTAAACATTCCTTTCCTCTTAAACCGGCCCATAATAGTTGAACCGGCCTTCTGGGCCTTGGGCCTTGTCATCCGTCTGATCCGCCCGCCGGGTTACCAGTGAGTCATAATGACCAAGCGGGTTGCTTGTAAACCGCCAAGGTCAGGGCGGGTCTTCAGACAAACCGCCAAGTCCGGCCGGGTTAACCTCCGGCCGGTTTATGCCGCGGGGTATATCCCCGACATTAGCCCCCAAGTTTAGCTTGGATTTATCCATGGTAAACTTATGCTGCAAAATAAACACAAGAACAAATTTGACAGGTTGCGCCCCGGGTTAAGAATTCTTGAAAACCGGCACCTGATCATCCTTAAGCCCTTATCATTCCTCCTCCTAGAAAATCCGGGTCAATAACCAGCTTCATACTCAAATTGCTGATGTTGGCTTCTCATCGAAAAATATTGTGAAGAATAATCCTCTTGAACCGGCTTCCAAAGCGCTGGTTTAAGAAATATTGGTCTTGACATACTCATCTGTAGCCCCCAAGTCTTGAACGGAACAAAGTGATGATTTGAGACTTGTTTCCATATAATTACTGCCACTTTGAAGAAATCCATGTTGTTCATCTCAGTTACTAATAAAAACTGAATACTCCATATATGTAGCCCCCAAGTGCCGAGTTGTCATGCTTGCAGCAACCAGGGACTTGAAATTGCCTTATACTCATAAAACTTCAACCAGTGTAGCCCCCAAGGGCCGGCTCAGTAAGATAATATTGAGCTGGGACTTGATATACACTTCAATGAAAATAACATCATATGATGTAACCCCCATCATGGGCTTGAATCCACGTCCATAAGGTTAAGAGCCTTGTACTTTACCAACTGAGCAGCGGACCCTTCAATATAATGGTTTTAACTTGTGTACCTTGAGTTGTTGACAGGAGCAATTGGTAGCCCCCAAGGGCCGGCTCATTATAATGTGATGAGTCGGGTCTTCAATAACATGAGCAAAAAAATGACTTTGCATTAGCCCCCAAGTGTCATGGTGCATGCTTGCAGCGACATGAGACTTGCATATTTGATATAATCTCAACTTAAATAATGTAGCCCCCAAGTGCCGGGTTGTAAGCCTGCAGCAACTCGGGACTATTCCTTCAATTGTAAAATAAATTATATCCATTGATAATATGATAGCCATTGCGCTAAAGCGACTTTGAAAACCTCAATCATAATACTAGTTATTGATAACCATAATGGAAATCCAGCCATGTTGGCTATTCAAGATAATATAATCCGGTATGAAAACCTTATTCAGTATCATAATGAAAATTCAGCCAAGTTTGGCTATTTGAATAATATAACCCAATGATTTATAAGCGCATGATTCCAATGGCGCAATCCAAATATATACTGGCGACGTATAGTCCAAAAGCCAGGCCGGTTTAATAAACACCGGATAATTTTCCATCATATACTGGCGACTTATCGTCTTAAAGCCAGGCCGGTTTAATAAACACCGGATAATTTATCATCATGCTTTATTCAACCTGTTTCTGCATACAACAAGTTTAAAGTGTCCCGGCGGTTTACCGCCGGACGGGTCATAATGCCCAACATATAACCTGGGTTTATAACCAAGGCTGCACATAAGAATAATCAAATATGAAATATATCATACCTGTGACATTGAATCACGTCGTTGGTTTACCAAATTTTTGTAGTAAGAGTGATAACCCCAATCTTGTAGTAAGGTCGGTTCATGATAAAACCGTACCGGGTTGTGATGAACACCGGTTTATCCATATATAATACTGGTGACTGATAGTCAAAACTAAACCGGGCGGATAGTCTCCGGATTATTATTTGATCATGTACTGACAACTTGTGATTTGAAAGTCAAGCCGGGTTAATGAACACCGGTTTACTCCATAATAAGATGGTAACATAAAATCAAAAAATCAAACCGGGCAAATAGTCTTCAGACTAAGAATTGACCGTGTTCCGTCAATTGACAATCGAACCGGTCTGCGAATTTTGTCAGTTTAAGAACGCAACAAAGAAGAAATATTTATTAAAGAAAATTTCAAGCAAAGGCAATGATAAAAACCGTTTGCAAAAATATGCTATACTGAGCTGATCAGATGGTGTTACCATGGTCGGACAGGACCAAGCCCCCAATAGGAGTGACAATGATTCAAGTCAGCCAGGTCCCCAAATGATTCGTGGCATATATGCCAGATCAAGAGGCGTGGCAATGGTTCGGGTTTGACCAAGCCCCCAAGTGATTTAGTGGCCTTAGGCCGACCAAGAGGCGTGACTGGTTCAGACTTGACCATGTCCCCAAATGATCTGGTGGCTGTCGCCTATCAAAAGGTGTCGCGTTGGTTCGGACACGACCAAGGCCCCCAGTGATATATAAAAAGCAAATGTCAAGGGGTAAACAGGAGGCCGCTTTAAAAACAAAGCCACTCCATGTAACCACGCATGATGTAAAAAAAGAACAGAGACCCCGCTTTATGAAGCAGAAGCCCCCATGTGATCAATGATATGTTAGACCAATAAGGCGGGATACCCATGTTTGAACCGCGCATCATGGCAGCAGGTCCTCTTTGGTAATTTTTAACTTTTTGCCAGAGATAAATTTTTCTTGAACCGGATATTGAGAGCTTCAAAGCTTTGTGGGAGAACAGATTTTCCTTGAACCGGATTGTAAACCAGATATTTGAGAGCTTCAATGAGACTGACTTCCCTTGAGCCGGATTTTAAACTGGAATCCTTTCTGATGACCCGGATCTTCTTCATTGAGCCAGGATTTTGTAACTGTCTTATACTTTCTAAGCCGGAAATTTTCTGACGGCCTTCAAATAACAGTAGCCTCCTGGACCGGGTTATCTTTCCCTCCATCGTCCTGGGGTTCTTAAATTTGCTGAAACTAGCAAGATTTGCTGAGTCATGTCATCGTAGCCCCCGAGTCTCAAGGTGACTCGAGGAGTTGGCTTGAAACTCTCCATATTGGACCGTGATATAAACCGGCATAACTTGTATATCATTGGTGTTGATAACACGATGTGAATCCACAGAAGGTTGTGATGACTGCGGCGGGTTATAAATGATCTCGTATGAGCCGTGTCAGCAACTCGGCCAATGGTTCCTTCCAACTAGCGATTTGAAGTTAACCAAACTGTAGTGGGGCGACTTGTGCGCCTGCCCTTTGAGCCATCCAGTGTAGATGGTGGTTGATAGCATATGATAATTTGCCTCCATTTTGAAAGAAAACCGGGCTACCCAAGCTGTGACTTGCTCATCCAGACAGGTGCGGCCTGGTATGTTGATGTAGACCAGGCCGCACTAAATGGACGGTAGAGACGTCCATAGTATTAGAGGTGGCTTGGACAGATGAACCGGCCACAGTGTTGTAAACCGGTTCGGATGGGCGAGTCAAACGCAGGCACGGTCCCGGCAAGCTGATGTAAACCGGACCGTAAGGGCGACGTCTTGCACGCGTCCATTCACCGTGTAATGTGGCACGGACGAACACCGGGCAGGACGTTGCCAGCGCGTGCTTCGTACCCATGGTATAAACCACGTTTATAATGAATGCCCTGCATACAATATTGCAGACCAAGGCAAAGATAAACTGCTCTTTGACAAAAATAATACGCACTAATAAAATATATTTTAGATGGATATCACCTGATGTATTAGGCCGGAAATTATCCGCCATGGAGTTTATGATCACCACAGTGATGCTAAAATTAATCACGGCCGAGCCGGCCAGACGAGCAGACGGATGGTCCGGCCGCGGTGTTGTAAACCGGTGCGGACGAGCAAGTTGTCCTTCGTGTTGTAAACCGGCGCAGACGCATGAACTTGTGGCCAGGGTGGACGGGCGAGTCGTCCGTGGTGCTGTAAGGTGGTACGGTCGGGCGAGTTGGCCGGCGCGTTGATGTAAACCGGACTACGGGGCGGCGGTTTGTGCTCCGATTTATCAGTGTGATATACGCAGATGCTGGTGTAGAACAGCTAGCGTGCGCCGTCCGCAGTAGGGCATCACTTTTATAGTGAGCACTTGTCCTGTATAAAAAGATATCGGCAAGAGTAATTGTTCTCAAGTAATTTAATATGTGCTGATAAGGTATATAAAAAGATAGCACCTGGTATATTTTGTCCGATGAATACGGACGCTGGAACATGTTGCGGCAATTATGGCCGTCATGGGCCTGGAGCCGGGCGGTTTAGAACAGAGCCTCCGGGTCACGGGGCATGTTGACTTTGGGACCTATGATGTCTGACGCCTGTCCTTATCTGGTCTGATATTTATCTGTACTAAACCTTCTGTGAGATGTACACCGGACCACATGGGCGACGGCTGTATATAACAACACTATAGTGCAGAGTGGTTGTTTTCAAAAAAAAAATTAATAAGTACTGAAAAAAGTAAACTGGATGGATATCACCTGATGATCTGGACGGTAGATGATTTGTGTGCCACCGTTTGTCAGATGTCCATTGGACAGATGATCCATATACAGACTGTGGTAGCACTTTTCACGTGAGATGCCTTAAAAAATCAATGGTTGTTGGGGGTGTCGCTAGTGGATGTCCCATGCGTGGCTGTTTATTCTGTCTCTCTCTTATCCTATTTCTTCTCAATGATAGACAAGGCTGTAACAACACCAGTGTGAGGCCGCGGGTTGTAACTACTGTGGCGGACAGGCGACTTGGCGACTGTGGTTGTGGCGACCCGCCTGCGTTGGCAAAGTGAAGTGGCACCAGCCTGGCAGGCGAGTCTGCAGCGGACTCTTCCCTTGAAGCCTTCACGTGGACTCTTCCCCTCAGGCTTTCAGAACTACACGCGATTTGTACTGATGGATCTCCACACAAGCATGTGCTGCTGCGTGCCCTGGCGGCCTGGCCATCCTCCGCGTGTAACCTCCTGTCACGTGTCCTATCTTTGTTCAGCTTGGACGAACAAGCGGAGAGCTTTCAAGCGCGGTTACGTGTGCGTGCGCTGGCTATACGGCCTGTACGTGTGCGACGTGAGTGCGTCCTCCACCTGACAACTTTTGGTGGTATTACCACTAGCAATTGATGCGTTGTATTCTTTGTCTTCCATCCAGAGCAGTTTTTCATTATTCCTAGGGACTCGTGACATGCAATGATGCTTGTTTCTTTATTCCTTTGCCCTCTCGTCTAAAAAAGTAATAGCGGTAACAGTTTGGTGGATTTGACATGCGCCGCTAGCTTTGAATTTGCTGCCATGATTTATCCTCGGGAGTAAATTGCAATGGGTCAGCAACTTGATGCAACGTCTTGATTTAACACCATTCTGAATTGGGTTTGGATACGGACGACAAAGCCATCAAAACCTGTCGGTCTCGGTGACTCGTATCGATTGATTTCGGGTCGTAGGCATCTTCGGAAATTGTACATCTGCCTCTTCCTTTCTTGACCGTTTCCTTGTCTTTTTCGTACTGAGCGTTTTTTCCGGGCTGCCGACTTTGCTTTTGGTAATCTCATCGTCCTCCAACTCGACGGATCTGGAAACATAACCACAACTCGGCCGATTGCCACGAACAACTGCAGAGAAAATTTCCGGTCTGTCTTGGTGCAACCTTCGACTGCAACTCTTTTCTCAGACTTGGCGAGTTACCACAGCGCGTCTGAACACGCAACCCTAACCCTAAATTTCGCAGATCATAAACTGAACCAATGAAAATAAAGCTGATGCGGATCCTTCAAACCAGGTGCTTCTCCATCCGGAAAATTACAAGCTTCTTGATGCCTGTGAAAAAAGTCCCTCCAAGAACTCATCACCACCGTGCGCAGGCCCCACGGTGGGCGCCAACTGTCGTGGAATTAACACGTCAGATGTCCATAGTGTCAGGACTTAGTCGCGAGGCCAACGCATCTATGTGGTAGCTTGAGAGGGGTTGAGCGGAAGACGCAACACAAGACAGGGATTTAGACAGCTTCGGGCCCCGGGAAACATCATCCGGTAAAAACCCTACATGTTGTTTGAGGCTAGGTCTCATTATCATCACGAGGGAGTCGCCGTAAACCGGATCTCCTCTTTGTGTCTAGCCCTAAGATTGTTTCTTCTTGCTTGTAGCTTGTCTAACTTCTAACTTGTCCCTCTTTGGGGAGCCCTGCCCCTCCTTATATATGTTGAAGGGGCAGTTTACATGTGGAGTCCTATTAGGATTAGGACAAGTCTATCTCTAATACAAACCGGATACAAGTCCTGGTCTTAACTCTTTGTAAGGTAAACATTCCTTTCCTCTTAAACCGGCCCATAATAGTTGAACCGGCCTTCTGGGCCTTGGGCCTTGTCATCCGTCTGATCCGCCCGCTGGGTTACCAGTGAGTCATAACGACCAAGCGGGTTGCTTGTAAACCGCCAAGGTCAGGGCGGGTCTTCAGACAAACCGCCAAGTTCGGCCGGGTTAACCTCCGGCCGGTTTACGCCGCAGGGTATATCCCCGACACTTACCATCATTGTCCGTCTTCCTTTCAAAATCCATATGTACCTAACAGCCTTACGACCATCAAGTAGTTCTTCCAAAGTCTACACTTTGTTTTCATACATGGATCCTATCTCGGATTTTATGGCCTCGGGCCATTTATCAGAATCCGGGCCCACCATCGCTTCTCCATAGCTCGTAGGTCCATTGTTGTCTAGCAACATGACTTCCAAGACAGGATTACGTACCACTCTGAAGTAGTATGCATCCTTGTCATCCTACAAGGTTTGGGAGTGACTTGATCTAAAGTCTCATGATCAATATCATAAGCTCCCACTTCAATTGGTGTAGGTGCCACAAGAACAACTCTTTGTGCCCTGCTATACACTAGTTGAAGTGACGGTTCAATAACCTCATCAAGTCTCCACCATCCTCCCACTCAACTCTTTCGAGAGAAACTTTTCCTCGAGAAAGGACCCGATTCTAGAAACAATCCCTTATTGCTTTCGGATCTGAGACAGGAGGTATACCCAACTGTTTTGGGTGTCCTATGAAGATGCATTTATCCGCTTTGGGTTCGAGCTTATCAGCCTGAAACTTTTTTCACATAAGCATCGCAGCCCCAAACTTTTAAGAAATGACAGCTTAGGTTTCTCTAAACCATAGTTCATACGGTGTCATCTCATCGGAATTACATGGTGCCCTATTTTAAGTGAATGTGGTTGTCTCTAATGCCTGACCCATAAACGATAGTGGTAGTTCGACAAGAGACATCATGGTATGCATCATATCCAATAGGGTGCAGTTATGATGTTCGGACACACCATCACACTACGGTGTTCCAGGCTGTATTAGTTGTGAAACAATTTCCACAATGTCTTAATTCTGTGCCAAACTTGTAATTCAGATATTCATCGCTATGATCATATCATAGATCTTTTATCCTCTTGTCACGACGATCTTTCAACTTCACCCTGAAATTACTTAAACCTTTCAATAATTCAGACTCGTGATTTATCAAGTAAATATACTCAACATCCACTCAAATCATCTGTGAAGTAAGAACATAACGATATCCACTACACGCCTCAGCACTCATTGGACTGCACACATCAAAATGTATTACTTCCAGCAAGTTGCTTTCTGGTTCCATTTTACTGAAACCGAGGCTTTCAGTCATCTTGCCCATGTGGTATGATTTGCATGTCTCAAGTGATTCAAGATCAAGTGAGTTCAAACGGTCCATTTGCATGGAGTTTCTTCATGCATATACACCAATAGACATGGTTCGCATGTCTCAGACCTTTCAAAAACGAGTGAGCCCAAAGATCCATCAACATGGAGCTTCTTCATGCGTTTTATACCGATATGACTTAAGTGGCAGTGCCACAAGTAGGTGGTACTATCATTACTATCCTATATCTTTTGGCATGAACATGCGTATCACTACGATCGAGATTCAATAAACCATTCCTTTAGGTGTAAGACCATTGAAGGTATTATTCAAATAAACAGAGTAACCATTATTCTCCTTAAATGAATAACCGTATTGTGATAGACATAATCCAATCACGTCTATGCTCCGCAAACACCAAATAACAATTATTTAGGTTTAACACCAGTCTCGATGGTAGAGGGAGCGTGCGATGCTTTGATCATATCAACATTGGAAACACTTCCAACACATATCGTCAGCTCACCTTTAGCTAGTCTCCGTTTATTCTGTAGCTGTTATTTCGAGTTACTAACACTTAGCAACCGAACCGGTATCTAATACCATGGTGCTACTAGGAGTACTAGTAAAGTACACATCAACACAATGTATATCCAATATACTTCTATCAACCTTGCCAGCCTTCTAATCTACCAAGTATCTAGGGTAATCCCGCTCCAGTGGCTGTTCCCCTTATTACAGAAGCACTTAGTCTCGGGTTTGGGTTCAACCTTGGGTTTCTTCACTAGAGCAGCAGCTGAATTGCCGTTTCATGAAGTATCCCTTCTTGCCCTTGCCCTTCTTGAAACTAGTGGTTTCACCAACCATCAACAATTGATGCTCCTTCTTGATTTCTACTTTTGTGGTGTCAAACATCACGAATATCTCAAGGATCATCATATATGTCCCTGATATATTATAGTTCATCACGAAGCTCTAGCAGCTTGGTGGCAATGACTTTCGGAGAAACATCACTATCTCATCTGGAAGATCAACTCCCACTCGATTCAAATGATTGTTGTACTCAGACAATCTGAGCACAGGCTCAACAATTGAGCTTTTCTCCCTTAGTTTGTAGGTTAAGAAAATCATCGGAGGTCTTATACCTCTTGACGTGGGCACGAGCCTGAAATCCCAATTTCAGCCCTCAAAACATCTCATATGTTCCGCGACGTTTTGAAAACGTTTTTGGTGCCTCAATTCTAAACCATTTAACTGAACTATCACGTAGTTATCAAAATGTGTATGTCAGATGTTCGCAACATCCACAGACAACGTTCGAGGTTCAGCACACTGAGCGGTGCATTAAGGACATAAGCCTTCTATGAAGCAATGAGGACAATCCTCAGTTTACGGACCTAGTCCGCATAATTGCTACTATTAACTTTCAACTAAATTTTCTCTAGGAACATAACTAAACAGTAGAATTGAAGCACGAGCTACGACATAATTTGCGAAGATCTTTTGACTATGTTCAGGATAATTAAGTTCATCTTATGAACTCCCACTTAGATAGACATCCCTCTGGTCATCTAACTGATCACATGATCCGAGTCAAACTAGGCCGTGTCCGATCATCACGTGAGACGGACTAGTCATCATCGGTGAACATCTTCATGTTGATCATATCTACTATACGACTCATGCTCGACCTTTCGGTCTCCGTGTTCCGAGGCCATGTCTGTACATGCTAGGCTCGTCAAGTTAACCCTCAGTGTATTGCATGTGTAAATCTGTCTTACACCCGTTGTATGTGAACGTAAGGATCTATCACACCCGATCATCACGTGGTGCTTCGAAACGACGAACTGTAGCAATGCTGCACAGTTACGGGAGAACACTTCTTGAAATTGTTGTAAGGGATCATCTTATTTACTACCGTCGTTCTAAGTAAACAAGATGCATAAACATGATAAACATCACATGCAATCAAATAGTGACATGATATGGCCAATATCATTTTGCTCCTTTTGATCTTCATCTTCGGGGCTCCATGATCATCATCGTCACCGGCATGACACCATGATCTCCATCATCATGATCTCCATCATCGTGTCTTCATGAAGTTGTCTCGCCAACTATTACATCTACTTCTATGGCTACCGTTAGCAATAAAGTAAAGTAATTACATGACGTTTAAGTTGACACGCAGGTCATAAATAAATTAAGACAACTCCTATGGCTCTTGCCGGTTGTCATACTCATCGACATGCAAGTCGTGATTCCTATTACAAGAACATGATCAATCTCATACATCACATATATCATTCATCACATCCTTTTTGGCCATATCACATCACATAGCATACCCTGCAAAAACAAGTTAGACGTCCTCTAATTGTTGTTTGCATGTTTTACGTGGCTGCTATGGGTTTCTAGCAAGAACGTTTCTTACCTACGCAAGAACCACAACGTGATATGCCAATTGCTATTTACCCTTCATAAGGACCCTTTTCATCGAATCCGATCCGACTAAAGTGGGAGAGACAGACACCCGCCAGCCACCTTATGCAACTAGTGCATGTTTGTCGGTGGAACCGGTCTCACGTAAGCGTACGTGTAAGGTTGGTCCGGGCCGCTTCATCCCACGATGCCGCCGAATCAAGATAAGACTAGTAACGGCAAGCATATTGAACAATATCGACGCCCACAACTACTTTGTGTTCTACTTGTGCATAGTAACCACGCATAGACCTAGCTCTGATACCACTGTAGGGGAACGTAGCAGAAATTCAAAATTTTCCTACGTATCACCAAGATCTATCTATGGAGAGACTAGTAAAGAGGGGAAGGAGAGTGCATCTACATACCCTTGTAGATTGCTAAGCGGAAGCGTTCAAGAGAACGGGGTTGATGGAGTCGTACTCGTCGTGATTCAAATCACTGATGATCCTAGCGCCAAACGGATGGCACCTCCGCGTTCAACACACGTACGGAACGGAGACGTCTCCCATGCCTTGATACAGCAAGGATGAGGGAGAGGTTGATGGAGATCCAGCAGCACGACGGCGTGGTGGAAGTAGCGGGATTCCAACAGGGCTTCGCTAAGCGCTGCGGGAGGAGGGAGATGTGTCACGGGAGGGAGAGGGAGGCGCCAGGCCTTAGGTATCATTGCTCCTCCTTTTCCCCACTATATATAGGGCCAAGGGAGAGGGGGGAGGCGCAGCCCTTGCCCCTTCCACCAAGCAAAGGGTGCGGCCAAGGGGGGGAGGAGTCCATCCTCCCCAAGGCACCTCGGAGGTGCCTTCCCCCTTTAGGACTCTCCCCTTTTTCTCTTCTCTTGGCGCATGGGCCTCTTGGGGCTGGTGCCCTTGGCCCATGTAGGCCAAGGCGCACCCCCTACAGCCCATGTGGCCCCCTGGGGCAGGTGGCCCCACCCGGTGGACCCCGGGACCCTTCCGGTGGTCCCGGTACAATACCGATGACCCCGAAACTTGTCCCGATGGCCGAAATAGCACTTCCTATATATAATTCTTTACCTCCTGACCATTCCGGAACTCCTCGTGACATCCGGGATCTCATCCGGGACTCCGAACAACTTTTGGGTTACCGCATACTAATATCTCTATAACCCTAGCGTCACCGAACCTTAAGTGTGTAAACCCTACGGGTTCGGGAGACATGCAGACATGACCGAGATGACTCTCCGGTCAATAACCAACAGCGGGATCTGGATACCCATGTTGTCTCCCACATGTTCCATGATGATCTCATCGGATGAACCACGATGTCAAGGACTTAATCAATCCCGTATACAATTCCCTTTGTCTATCGGTACGATACTTGCTCGAGATTCGATCGTCGGTATCCCGATACCTTGTTCAATCTCGTTACCGGCAAGTCTCTTTACTCGTTCCGTAACACATCATCCCGTGATCAACTCCTTGATCACATTGTGCACATTATGATGATGTCCTACCGAGTGGGCCCAGAGATACCTCTCCGTTTACACGGAGTGACAAATCCCAGTCTCGATTCGTGCCAACCCAACAGACACTTTCGGAGATACCTGTAATGCACCTTTATAGCCACCCAGTTACGTTGTGACGTTTGGTACACCCAAAGCACTCCTATGGAGTTGCACAATCTCATGGTCTAAGGAAATGATACTTGACATTAGAAAAGCTTTAGCATACGAACTACACGATCTTGTGCTATGCTTAGGATTGGGTCTTGTCCATCACATCATTCTCCTAATGATGTGATCCCGTTATCAATGACATCCAATGTCCATGGTCAGGAAACCATAACCATCTATTGATCAACGAGCTAGTCAACTAGAGGCTTACTAGGGACATTGTGTTGTCTATGTATCCACACATGTAGCTGAGTTTCCTATCAATACAATTCTAGCATGGATAATAAACGATTATCATGAACAAGGAAATATAATAATAATCAATTTATTATTGCCTCTAGGGCATATTTCCAACATCTTCTTCGTTCAGGGGATAGGTTCCTGGTCGGCAGCCTGGGCTAGCTGGGTGGATGTCGTTTGAGTTTCTGTTTGTGTTTCATCCGTAGTCGGATGTTGCTCTTATGTATGATGTTGTTGTATTCATGTGGCATTGTATGCCTTTTGTATGTATCCCCAACTATTATGTAATGGTATGATGTAATGATATCCACCTTGCAAAAGCGTCTCCAATATGCGCTTCTATCCTTGGTGGGACCTTCGAGTTCCTTTAGGATAGGGTCGCATATTGGGCGTGACACTAGTTCAATCTCGTTACCGGAAAGTCTGTTTACTCGTTCCGTAATGCTTCATTTCAAAACTAACTCATTAGTCACATTGCTTGCAAGGCTTATAGTGATGAGCGCGGCCCAGAGATACCTCTCCGAAACACGGAGTGACAAATCCTGTTCTCGATCTATGCCAACCCAACAAACACCTTCGGAGACACCTGTAGAGCACCTTTATAATCACCCATTTACGTTGTGACGTTTGGTAGCAGACAAAGTGTTCCTCCGGTATTCAGGAGTTGCATAATCTCATAGTCTGAGGAACTTGTATGAGTCATGAAGAAAGGAGTAGCAATGAAACTGTAACGATCATAATGCTAAGCCAACGGATGGGCCATGTCCATCACATCATTCTCCTAATGATTTGATCATGTTCATCAAATGACAGCACATGTCTATGGTTAGGAAACATAACCATCTTTGATTAACGAGCTAGTCAAGTAGAGGCATACTAGGGACTATATGTTTTGTCTATGTATTCACACATGTACTAAGTTTCCGGTTAATACATTTCTAGCATGAATAATAAACATTTATCATGAAATAAGGAAATAAATAATAACTTTATTATTGCCTATAGGGCATATTTCCTTCAGTCTCCCACTTGCACTAGAGTCAATAATCTAGTTCACATCACCATGTGATTTAACACCAATAGTTCACATCGCCATGTGACCAGCACCCAAAGGGTTTACTAGAGTCAATAATCTAGTTCACATTGCTATGTGATTAACACCCAAAGAGTACTAAGGTGTGATCATGTTTTGCTCATGAAATAAGTTTAGTCAACGGGTCTGTCACATTCAGAGTCGTATGTATTTGGCAAATATTCTATGTCTACAATGCTCTGCACGGAGCTACTCTAGCTAATTGCTCCCACTTTCAATATGTATCCAGATTGAGACTTAGAGTCATCTGGATCGGTGTAAAAGCTTGCATCAACGCAACTCTTTACTACGAACTCTTTATCACCCCCATAACCGAGAAACATTTCCTTAGCCCTCACTAAGGATAAATTTGACCGCTATCTGGTGATCTACTTCTAGATTACCATTGTACCCCCTTGCCAAACTCATGGTAAGGTACACAATAGGTATGGTACACAGCATAGCATACTTTATTGAACCTACGACTGAAGCATAGGGAATGACTTTCATTCTCTTTCTATCTTCTGCCGTGGTCGGGTTTTGAGTCTTACTCAATTTTACACATTGTAATACAGACAAGAACTCCTTCTTTGACTGATCCATTTTGAACTCTTTCAAAAACTTGTCAAGGTATATACTCATTGAAAAATCTTATCAAGCATCTTGATCTATCTTTATAGATCTTGATGCCCAATATGTAAGCAGCTTCACCGAGGTCTTTCTTTGAAAAACTCTTATTCAAGTATCCCTTTATGCTATCCAGAAATTCTATATCATTTCCAATCAACAATATATCATCCACATATAATATCAGAAATGCTACAGAGCTCCCACTCACTTTCTTGTAAAGCTCATTAAAGATATGAACATAAAGCCCTAAATACGATAAAAATGATTATGTATATATTAACGTATATATCACTAAACAATTGTAATTTCCTTGTAACACGTGAGTCTTCTAGGGGCTGGGCCTTCAACGGGTGGACCTTGTGTTGTGCGCCTGGGACGTACGGTGCTAGGTGGCTGATCTTTTTTGGTATTGGGAGTGGCTGATCTTTTGTACTGAGCCTAACAAGTTACACAAGTACTCGTGAGATTGGCTCGTTTAACTTGGTCTATAAACGATCTTAAACTAAAGCTCGACTCGACTCGTTATTCTTCGAGTTCGAGTCGATTCGAGCCGAGTCACGAGCTACTCGTTTAGCTTGCGAGCTTCGACCTTTTTTCCAGCCCTATTCGTAGGTTCATCATGGTCAACTAACATGACTTCCAGAGCAAGATTACCGTACCACTCTGGTGCGGATCTTACTCTGGAAGACCTACGAGGTTCTGTAGTAACTTGATCTGAAGCTTCATGATCATCATCATTAGCTTCCTCACTAATTGGTGTAGGAATCACAGGAACTGATTTCTGTGATGAACTACTTTCCAATAAGGGAGAAGGTACAATTACCTCATCAAGTTCTACTTTCCTCCCACTCACTTCTTTCGAGAGAAACTCCTTCTCTAGAAAAGATCCATTCTTAGCAACATAGATTTTGCCTTCGAATCTGTGATAGAAGGTGTACCCAACAGTTTCCTTTGGGTATCCTATGAAGACACACTTCTCCGATTTGGGTTCGAGCTTATCTGGTTGTAGCTTTTTCACATAAGCATCGCAGCCCCAAACTTTAAGAAACGTCAACTTTGGTTTCTTGCCAAACCAAAGTTCATAAGGCGTCATCTCAACTGATTTCGATGGTGCCCTGCTTAACGTGAATGCAGCTGTCTCTAATGCATAACCCCAAAACGACAGTGGTAAATCGGTAAGAGACATCATAGATCGCACCATATCCAATAAAGTGTGGTTACGATGTTCGGACACACCATTACGCTGTGGTGTTTCAGGTGGCGTGAGTTGTGAAACTATTCCACATTGTTTTAAATGAAGGCCAAACTCTTAACTCAAATATTCTCCTCCACGATCAGATCTTAGAAACTTTATTATCTTGTTACGATGATTCTCCACTTCACTCTGAAATTCTTTGAACTTTTCAAATGTTTAAGACTTGTGTTTCATTAAGTAGATATACCCATATCTGCTAAAATCATCTGTGAAGGTCAGAAAATAATGATACCCGCCACGAGCATCAACACTCATCGAACCGCATACATCGATATGTATTATTTCCAATAAGTCACTAGCTCATTCCATTGTTCCGGAGAACGGAGTTTTAGTCATCTTGCCCATAAGGCACGGTTCGCAAGTATCAAATGAATCATAATCAAGTGATTCCAAAAGTCCATCTTTATGGAGTTTCTCTATGTGCTTTACACCGATATGACCCAAACGGTAGTGCCACAAATAAGTTGCACTATCATTATCAACTTTGCATCTTTTGGCATCAATACTATGAATATGTGTATTACCATGATCGAGATTCATAAACCATCAACATTGGGTGTATGACCATAGAAGGTTTTATTCATGTAAAGAGAATAACAATTATTCTTTGTCTTAAATGAATAATGGTATTGCAATTAACATGATCTAATCATATTCATGCTCCACGCAAACACCAAGTAATATTTATTTAGGTTCAACACTAATCCCGAAAGTATAGGGAGTGCTCGATGATGATCATATCAATCTTGGAACCACTTCCAACACACATCATCACTTCATCCTCAACTAGTCTCTATTTATTCTGCAACTCCTGTTTCGAGTTACTAATCTTAGCAACCGAACAAGTATCAAATACCCAGGGATTACTACGAGCACTAGTAAGGTACACATCAATAATATGTATATCAAATATACCTTTGTTCACTTTGCCATCCTTCTTATCTGCCAAATATTTGGGGCAGTTCCACTTCGAGTGACCATTTCCTTTGCAGTAGAAGCACTCAGTTTCAGGTTTAGGGCCAGCTTTGGGCTTCTTCACGGGAGTGACAACTTGCTTGCCATTCTTCTTGAAGTTCCCTTTCTTTCCCTTTGCCCTTTTCTTGAAACTAGTGGTCTTGTTTAATCATCAACACTTGATGCTCTTTCTTGATTTCTACCTTCATTGATTTCAGCATCACGAAGAGCTCAGGAATTGTTTTCGTCATCCCTTGCATACTATAGTTCATCACGAAGTTCGAGTAACTTGGTGATGGTGACTAGAGAACTCTGTCAATCACTATCTTATCTGGAAGATTAACTCCCACTTGATTCAAGTGATTGTAGTACCTAGACATTCCGAGAACATGCTCACTAGTTGAGAAATTCTCCTCCATCTTTTAGGCAAAGTACTTGTCAGAGGTCTCATACCTCTTGACACGGGCATGAGTCTGAAATACCAATTTCAACTCTTGGGACATCTCATATGCTCCGTGACGTTTCAAAAACGTTTTTGAAGTCCCAATTCTAAGCCGTAAAGCATGGTACACTAAACTATCAAGTAGTCATCATATTGAGCTAGCCAAACATTCATAATGTCTGCATCTGCTCCTGCAATAGGTTTGTCACCTAGCAGTGCATCAAGGACATAATTCTTCTGTGCAGCAATGAGGATACACCTCAGATCACGGACCCAGTCCGCATCATTGATACTATCATCTTTCAACTTAGTTTTCTCTAGGAACATATAAAAACATAGGGAAGATATAACGCGAGCTATTGATCTACAACATAATTTGCAAAATACTATCAGGACTAAGTTCATGATAAATTAAAATTCAATTAATCTTATTACTTAAGAACTCACACTTAGATAGACATCCCTCTAGTATCTAAATGATCACGTGATCCAAATCAACTAAACCATGTTCGATCATCACGTGAGATGGAGTAGTTTTTAATGGTGAACATCACTATGTTGATCATATCTACTATATGATTCACGCTCGACCTTTCGGTCTCCAGTGTTCCGAGACCATATCTGCATATGCTAGGCTCGTCAAGTTCAACCCAAGTATTCTGCGTGTGCAAAATTGGCTTGCACCCGTTGTATGTGAACGTAGAGCTTATCACACCCGATCATCACGTGGTGTCTCGGCATGACAAACTATAGCAACGGTGCATACTCAGGGAGAACACTTATACAATGAAATTTAGTAAGGGATCATCTTATAATGCTACCACCATACTAAGCAAAATAAGATGCATAAAAGATAAACATCACATGCAATCAAAAAATGTGACATGATATGGCCATCATCATCTTGTGCTCATGATCTCCATCACCGAAGCATCTTCATGATCTCCATCGTCACCGTCGCGACACATTGATCTCCATCGTAGCATCGTTGTCGTCTCGCCAACTATTGTTACTACGACTATCGCTACCGCTTAGTGATAAAGTAAAACAATTAGATGACGATTGCATTGCATACAATAAAGCGACAACCATATGGCTCCTGCCAGTTGTCGATAACTTAGTTACAAAACATGATCATATCATACAACAATTTATATCACATCATGCCTTGACCATATCACATCACAACAAGCCCTGCAAAAACAAGTTAGACGTCCTCTACTTTGTTGTTGCAAGTTTTACGTGGCTGCTACGGGCTTCTAGCAAGAACCATTCTTACCTACGCATCAAAACCACAACGATTTTTCATCAAGTGTGTTGTTTTAACCTTCAACAAGGACCGGGCGTAGCCACACTTGATTCAACTAAAGTTGGAGAAACACACACCTGCCAGCCTCCTTTGTGCAAAAGCACGTCGGTAGAACCAGTCTCACGAACGCGGTCATGTAATGTCGGTCCGGGCCGCTTCATCCAACAATACCGCCGAATCAAAGTATGACATGGTGGTAAGCAGTATGACTATTATCGCCCACAACTCTTTGTGTTCTACTCGTGCATATAACATCTACGCATAGACCTGGCTCGGATGCCACTGTTGGGGAACGCAGTAATTTCAAAAAAATTCCTACGAACACGCAAGATCTATCCAGGTGATGCATAGCAAAGAGAGGGGAGAGTGTGTCCACGTACCCTCGTAGACCGAAAGCGGAAGCATTATGTAACGCGGTTGATGTAGTTGAACGTCTTCGCGATCCAACCGATCAAGTACCGAACGCACGACACCTCCGCGATCTGCACACGTTCAGCTCAGTGACATCCCTCAATCTCTAGATCCAGCTGAGGTCGAGGGAGAGTTCCGTCAGCATGACAGCATGGTGACGGTGATGATGAACTTACCTCGCAGGGCTTCGCCTAAGCACTACGACGATATGACCGAGGTGGAAAACTGTGGAGGGGGCACCGCACACGGCTAAAAGATCAACTTGTGTGTCTATGGGGTGCCCCCTGGACACGTATATAAAGGAGGGGAGGGAAGAGGTGGCCGGCCCAAGGGGGACGCACCAGGTGTGGGAATCCTACTAGGACTCACCAGTCCAAGTATGATTCCCCTCCTCTTTCCTATTCCTAGTAGGAGAAGGAGGGAAGGAGGAAGAGGGGAGAATGAAGGAGAGGGGCGCCACCCCTTCCTAGTCCAATTCGGACCAGACCATGGGAGGAGGGGCGCGACCACCCCTTGAGGCCCTTCTCTCCTTTCCCGTATGGCCCATTAACGTCCATCACTTCCCCTGGCGAATTCCCGTAACTCTCCGGTACTCTGAAAAATACCCGAATCACTCGGAACCTCTCTAATGTCCGAATATAGCCTTCCATTATATCGATCTTTATGTCTCAACCATTTCGAGACTCCTTGTCATGTCCGTGATCTTATCCGAGACTCCGAACAAACTTCGGTCATCAAATCACATAACTCATAATACAAATCGTCATCGAACGTTAAGCGTGCCGACTCTACGGGTTCGAGAACTATGTAGACATGACCGAGACACATCACCGGTCAATAACCAATAGTGGAACTTGGATGCTCATATTGGCTCCTACATATTCTACGAAATCTTTGTCGGTCAAACCACATAACAACATACACTGTTCCCTTTGTCATCGGTATGTTACTTGCCCGAGATTCGATCGTCGGGATCATCATACCTAGTTCAATCTCGTTACCAGAAAGTCTCTTTACTCGTTCTGTAATGCTTCGTCCCGCAACTAACTCATTAGTCACATTGCTTGCAAGGCTTATAGTGATGAGCATTACCGAGAGGGCCCAGAGATACCTCTCCGAAACACGGAGTGACAAATCCTATTCTCGATCTATGCCAACCCAACAAACACCTTCGGAGACACCTGTAGAGCACCTTTATAAATCACCCATTTACGTTGTGACGTTTGGTAGCACAAAAAGTGTTCCTCCGGTATCCTGGAGTTGCATAATCTCATAGTCTGAGGAACTTGTATAAGTCATGAAGAAAGGAGTAGCAATGAAACTGTAACAATCATAATGCTAAGCTAAGAGACGGGTCCACATCATTCTCCTAATGATGTGATCCCGTTCATCAAATGACAACACATGTCTATGGTTAGGAAACATAACCATCTTTGATTAACGAGCTAGTCAAGTAGAGGCATACTAGGGACTATATGTTTTGTCTATGTATTCACACATGTAATAAGTTTCCGGTTAATACATTTCTAGCATGAATAATAAATATTTATCATGAAATAAGGAAATAAATAATAACTTTATTATTGCCTATAGGGCATATTTCCTTTAGGAACTACATCCATAAGGGTTCTGGTAAATGGTGTGCCAGGAAGGACGATCTTCAACTGCAAAGGGCTACGCCAAGGCGACCCAATATCGCTAATGCTATTCATAATGGTCATGGAGCCGTTACAGAAGTTGTTTGAGCTTGCGACAACACGAGGTCTCCTTTCCACTTGCGAGGAAAGGACTGAAGCAATGGGTGTCTATGTTCGCGAACAACGTTATGATCTTCATCAAGCCACATGATATTGAGTTGCGGACTTGCTCAAGAATACTGCACCTCTTTGAATAGCTTCGGGTCTCAAGGTAAACTTACTGAAGAGCGCGACCATTCCAGTACGCTACTCCAGTGTGGATATGGAGGCGGTGAGTACAATGTTGGGATGCCCGACATGATCTTTCCCTTGCAATTACCTGGGACTACCGCTCACAATACGAAAGCAATCAGCATCACAGCTCCAAGGACTAGTGGACCAATTAGTTACACGTCTACCCACCTGGAGGGCCGCCTCACTAGCGAAGAGTGGCCTCCTCCTCCTAGTACAATTAGTCCTTTTTGCGATCCCAATACACACAATGATGGCTCTGGACATTCCGCCAAAAACAATTGCGGCCATGATGAAGATCTGCAGGGGTTTCTTGTGGTGTGGCAAGGCCCAGGCCAATGGTGGAAATTGTGCAATAGCGTGGGGAACTGTATGCACCCCCAAATGGGCAGGAGGCCTAGGACTTCCCAACCTCGGATGGCTGAATAATGCAATGCAAGCAAGATGGCTGTGGTTACGACGGGCCGACCCCACATGCCCCTGGTGTGAGTTTTAGATCAAGGTACCAAAGGAATCTATGGCTCCATTGGAAACGGGGGATCTTCACTATTTTGGGATGGAAGGGTACCGAGTTCAAGAGCTGGCACCACTGATTTATGATGGTGTGCCGGCTAGGATAAGGAAAACACAGACCATCCATGATGCATTAAGTGACGGCTTTTGGGCACATGACATCGGATTGGAATTAAATGAGGAGCAATTGGTGGAGTTTTTTAATATCTGGGATCGTGTCGCCGACGTTGAACTTCATGACATGGCCATAGACACGATCACATGGACATGGGAGAAGAACGGTTGGGTTTTGACAAGATCTACGTATGTCATCAAGTTCTGGGGCAGGGAAGTCTCTCCGACAGCAAGTTTCACGTGGAAATCAAGAGCGCCCTTACAATGCACGTTTTTCTCCTGGCTAGCTATCAAGGGTAGTTGCTGGACGTCAGATCGTCTGGCTAGAAGGGGGCTGCCACACCAAGACAAATGCCCATTATGTGATCAGCAGGAAGAAATGATCAACCACATCCTCCTTCAGTGCGTCTTCGCGAGGCATATTTGGGTGGCCATTGGCACGACCCTTGACTTGCCAGATTGGACGCCCACACATACAGACGTACTCGCGGAGTGGTGCATCAGCAAAGCAAAAGGAAGTTACTCAGACAAGGATATCAGGACGATCATCACTCTCAGTATGTGGATTCCGTGGAAGCATCGAAATGCCATCGTGTTCAGCGGGGCAACACCATCCTTAGGCCATGTTGTTATAGTTATTGGGAAGGAGTGCAGAAGCTGGTCCAAGGCGGGTCTGATCAAGGGCGACCTTGAGGTCTTCTTCGGCAAGCTAGCTAGGTGGGGGAGTGCGAGGAGTAACTAGGATACATGTCGTGTGTGGTGGAGTGGTGGTGGAGAAGTGTGTGCATGTAATATATAGCTTGTAACACTACTTCGTGGAGGGGGCTCTTTACCCCTCTTCTCTCTCTTTAATATATGATATGCACACTCGTGCGTATTCCATAATTTTTTTGGCTTGATTTGTAGCAATCTCCTCTGGTTTCCTTTCAAATGTGATGTTTCCTGCCATCTAAAGGCCAAAGTAGATTTTCCTCTCTTTTGTTGGTTTAGCATTAGAAATATCCGAAGAATAACAAAAATCCAATGAAGCCAAATGGAAATCACTATGAGAAACATCGTAAATTCTCGAGCCATCAACGACCGCGAGCGAGATCCGTCCGCCGGTGGCGCGATGTGGAAGGCGGGTGGTGGAGGTGGAGGTGGAGGTGAAGGAGTAGAGCGGCAGCGACGGCCGGAGGAGGACCCGACCTCGCGGTCGTGCTTGCCCTTGCGGCCGGGGATCCAATGCCTTCCCATGGTGGGCGACGGAGGAGGTGGAGGAGCGGCAAGCTAGGGTTTCGATGTCGGGGCTCGAGGAGGCACACATCACCGGGAGTGGAAATATGGACTCCCACCGGTCCACGACTTCCACATTAAGGACGATGACCGCTCAGCCCGAGTGTCTGCCAGGTGGGGCCTCCTGCCCATGCGCAGTCAATGTGAACGGTGAGATTTAGGTGGCCGACCGCCAAGCGGGCCTGAGGCCGACACGGAGCGGGCGGGTGCGCGTCCGTTCGACGTCCGTGTGGACGCAAACTAGCGCAGGTTTGCGCCGAAAATGGAGCAGACCGGGCGTCAAACAGACGAAATATGCGGATGCGGCCGCGCGTTGGGCTGTGTCGTTTGTCTGTTTCGTGCCAAACGGACAAAGACGGACGATTTGGGGCGAGTTGCCCATATAGGTCATCGTCAGGTACCTCGTGTAGTTTAGTTTTTTAAATAAATTTTAGTTAACCTTGTTAAATAAGTCCGGTTTGCATATAATATGTCCGCTATTCATGAATATGTCCGGACGCGTTGTTATTTTTCTCGAGAATTTTTTTTTTGTTGGAGAATGGCGTTTTGGAGGCTGAGCTCCATGGCCTTTATTTTTGAAAAATTCAAATTCAAACTTTTGTGTTTCACAAAATTCTAAAAAATATGCGTGTATGTAAATATGTAACTCACATGTGTGTAAAAATTCATGATGAAATACCTTGAATTGCGACATGCATAAAAAAGACAAAATAATGGTCTGGGAGGATGAATAGTATCATATGTTAAACAACCCCAGATTTGTTTTTTTTTGTACAACCCTCATTTCAACGTATTTTGCCCTGAAAATTTACACACATGTGTGTCATGCCTTCATGTATATCTATGGTTTTTCTTTCAGAATTTTTTGAAACGTAAAAACATGAATTTTGATCAAAATTCAAAATTTGAATTTGGAGGCCTCATTGGAGCTCGGTCACCAAAAGGGATTTCCGTTTTTGTTGAACATATAAAGCTTTTTGTTACAGTATACTTGATACAATTCTGTCCATCCCCCCTCGTGCACCCCTGCGATCCAAAAATCAGAGTCCACCCCGGACGGTTAAAATCAAATCAAACCCACCACTACCTCAACATCTCTCTCCTCGCTCCCCTCTCGATTCGCATCGTCTCCCTCCCTGCCTCCTCATCCCGCGGCAAAACCCTAACCCTAGCTGCTGATGGCGACGCAGCCGCCTTCCTCGGCTGCGGCCGCCGACCTCTACGAGACGGCCTCGCAGCCCGACCCCTCCGCCTCCGCCGCCGGGGACGCATACACCTTCCTGGAGTTCAACACGCAGGGCGACGACTTCGAGTACCCCGACTTCCCGGAGCTCTCCCAGCCCGCGCGATCCGCGCCGCCGCCCCCGGCCCCCGTCACCTCCTCAGCCTCTTCTTCCTGGCCGGCTCCGCCCCTGCCGCCCGACGCTTTGCCGGACGCCGATCTCGCGCCGCAGGACTCGACCCCGCCGGCCTCTTCATCCTCGCCGTCGCCGCGGTCGTCGGCGTCGAAGTCAAGGGCGGCGGCGGCGGTGGCGGACGGGCTAGCCGCGGGGGTCGCGGCCCTCAGCTTCGAGGAGCCTCCTGGCGCCGGAACGGGGGATGACGGGTACGACTATGGCAAGGGCGACTTCGTGGAGCACGCCTGCCGGTACTGCGGGATCCACAACCCTGCATGTGTTGCGCGCTGCAACGTGCCATCCTGCCGCAAGTGGTTTTGTAACTCGCGAGGGAACACCTCTGGCTCCCACATTGTTAACCACCTGGTGCGGTTCCTTCCCTTTATTTGGTTGTTTCGAATTCTAAGCTAGTGGACTGTGAAGTACAAAATTACTGAGAAATTAGTTACATTGGGTCATAAAGATTCTCTTGTTAGGTACCGTTTTTAGTGTTGGATTGGTTGATGGTGCTAAGATGATGATACTGATACCAGACAGAGTCTAGGCCAGGATTGTGCAATCTTACTTGATTAGAAAGCGGAAGTTGCTTAGTAGGCGATATATGTGAACTTGACCGGTCATCGGTGTCTTTTGTTATGGCTAGTTCGCTAGTTTGATTAGTTTGGTGTGAATGTGTCGGCAGTTTTGGTAGCATGTGGACATGTTAAGTTTCTCCTCGATAATTTGTTTAAAGTGAGTTACATTTCCATCATGTTAGTCTTTTAGTGTAGAAAACTGACCTGGCCTGTAACAGCATTTATAGTTGTATTTTGTCAATGTTTTTCATGATGTTGCCAAATTAGGTCGAGAGTCTTCATTGGGTTCACTTTTGTTATTACGTTGTATAAGATAATATGAATATTATGCTAAATATTCGGATTTGCTAAGGAGTCTCATCTAACTCCTACAAATTATTTGAGTAATCAAACAAAAAGTAAAAATAATAAACCCGCACAAATCTGCATCAAAATCAAGTGGTGTAGGAGTTAGGTGTGACTTGGTTAAGTCTCATCTAGATGAGAGCTAGACACACCCTTAAATATTTGTCCCAATCATGGTAGCAGTGTAGTTCTGTTTTGCAAGTGGTTCATAATATCAGTATACTTTGTTTAGATTGTCTTTAGGATACCCGAAATATTATTTAACAATGTTTAGTGCTATAATTTCAATTTATACAAATGATAAGCAGGGGATAGGCCTATTGACTGAACTGTGTTTTCTTAACAACTTGTGCCACAACACCTATCAGTTGCCACCAATTGATTCTGAGAATGACATGAAATTTCACTATCTTCCTTTATGCTTAGCTGCCATTGTTTCTTATGGTCTCTTCATATATACCTTTTTGGCTGTATAGAGCACATAAGATACCAAGCATGTTTGATGCATTATTCCTTATTTATGTTATATCTTTCTCCTGTCATATCTCTGGATAATTAGTTAATTACCATAAGTCAGCTCTTATTCAGTTGTGTTTTGTTCATAGTTATGCTAATCGTATCAATTACCCTTGCTTCATCCACTAAATAAACATCTTCAGGGTAAACAACATTTGGCAGTCATAGGCAGACAACTCCTTTTCGCAAGACCATTCCTGCTTCTACTTATATTTATATTTATCAAGGAAACTGTTGGGCATTTTGGCTGACTGACTACAATTATTAATTATACCTGAAGGCATGTGGTTCTTTTTTTCACAGGTCAGAGCAAAACATAAGGAAGTCTGCCTTCACAAGGATAGCCCTCTGGGAGAAACGATTCTTGAATGCTACAATTGTGGCTGCCGGAATGTATTTCTGCTTGGTTTTATCTCAGCAAAGGCAGAGAATGTTGTTGTTCTTCTGTGTAGAGAGCCCTGCTTGAATGTTAATGCGTTGAAGGATATGAATTGGGATCTCAGTCAGTGGACACCTCTTATTGATGACAGGTGTTTCTTATCATGGCTTGTCAAGGTAAGATTTTTCTCCCCTTTTTATGTTGTTTTGTGGTGGGTGCACGTTTAAATACCCTTATTTTCTCTTCTTGATAACTGAACAGTGAACAATTTTATGTCTTCCAGGTTCCCTCAGAACAGGAGCAGTTGAGAGCACGCCAAATTAGTGCCCAGCAAATTAACAAAGTGGAAGAGCTCTGGAAAACAAATCCTGATGCCTCTCTTGAAGATCTTGAAAAACCTGGTGTAGATGATGAACCCCAGCCGGTGGTTTTGAAGTATGAAGATGCTTACCAGGTTTTGAAATTGTCTGCGGGCATTTGTTCCTTGAACTTATTTCAGATATCATAGTGTGTTCAGTTATATGTTAAATCTTCTTGTGTTAACTAGCACTCTAACTAGAATGCCTTTATTGTTTGTGCCAGTATCAAAATGTTTTTGCTCCACTGATAAAGCTTGAGGCTGATTACGACAAGGTATTGTATTTTGACAATATTTTTAATGTGCTTGTTTTTTATTTGGGATTGAGAGGAACCCTGCCACACATTGCTGAGGGAATTGATTTATTTTATTTGTTTCCTCTTGTTGTTTTGCTGTAGATGATGAAAGAGTCACAGAGCAAGGACAGTGTAACTGTGAGGTGGGACATTGGACTGAACAAGAAGCGTGTTGCCTATTTTGTCTTTCCAAAGGTTAGTTTGGGAACTAAAATACATCTTATCGTAGTTTTTTCTGATTCTCAGTGTCAATTTTTTACTGCACTTGTTTACCTCACAATACCAGTTAATCTTAGGTAATCGATTTCTCATTTTATAGGAAGATAATGAATTGAGACTTGTCCCTGGAGATGAGCTACGTCTGAGATTTTCTGGTGGTACTTCACACCCTGCATGGCAGTCTGTGGGGCACGTGGTATGTGTGCTAAAAACATGCTGATTGTTAGCCGTATGGTAACCTCACTGTGTCGCTTCTATGCTGGCACTCATGCTAAGCACATTCTCCCTACAGATTAAACTCACTGCACAAGAGGAGGTAGCACTTGAGCTTCGTGCTAGTCAGGTATGAGGAAGCAGTTCATTCTTGTTTCCTTAAAACATACCCTCACTATTGTATAGTTTTCACCCTCAACCTTTCTGGATTTCAGGGAGTGCCTGTTGAACTGAACCATGGATTTAGTGTGGATTTTGTCTGGAAGAGTACTAGCTTTGATAGGATGCAAGGGGCAATGAAGACTTTTGCTGTAGATGAGACAAGTGTCAGTGGGTAAGTTCTATGGACTGCTAATAATATTTTTGTGTCTTGGGCGTGCAGGCATGCTTATTTGTGTCTGTTTTCTGTTGTGGTTATGAGTTGAAGGGGAAGCAATATGAAACCCACAAGTACTTCAGTTGCTCTTGAAGTTATTTCATAATTATTAGGGAGTTGCAGTTAATGCAAAATAGGTATTGTAAAGCTATAGCCATATTTCTAATCCTCAAGGCTCCAACCTTCCAGAAAATAAGGCCAACACCTATGTTTTCAAAGCGTCCCTAAGGCGACGCCTAGGCGTCGAAGCGCTCCCCCTCCGCTTTGGAAAATCGACCGCTTTGGGCGCCTAGGCGTCCAAAGCGCCCGCCTAGGCGCCAAAGCGCCCCCCCTCCCTAAGGCGGTAAGGCGTCGCCTTAAAAACATAGGCCAACACATTTGATCCTCATTTAACCAACATTGTAAAAGAGTACAAGTAGGAGGTAATTATGAATCCATTGGTTCTTTGTTTTAGTTAATACTTACTACTCCATACAACAACAACAACAACAAAGCCTTTAGTCCCAAACAAGTTGGGGTAGGCTAGAGGTGAAACCCATAAGATCTCGCAACCAACTCATGGCTCTGGCACATGGATAGCAAGCTTCCACGCACCCCTGTCCACTACTCCCTCCGTCCGAAAATACTTGTCATCAAAATGGATAAAAAGGGATGTATCTATAACTAAAATATGTCTAGATACATCCCCTTTTATTCATTTTGATGACAAGTATTTCCGGACGGCGGGAGTACTTACCTCTTCTTATTTGGATATGTGGTTGAAGGGAGGGGATTTAGTCTTTAGAATGTTTTCTTCTGTAAGTTTTGTATTTGTATTGTTTGTTTATTCACAATGATTTGCAGCATACTCCTTCCATTCCGAAGTAATTGAGTTCTATTTTGTCCTAAGTCACGCTTATTTAAGCTTGATCAAGTCTAGAGAAAAAAGTAGCAATATCTACAACACTAAATTAGATTTATCAGATTCTTTCGTTATAAAGTATATTTTTGTACTATATATATCTACAACACTAGTTTTGTCCTACCACATTTTCCTATAGGCTTGGTCAAACTTAAAGAAGTTTGACTTCGGGCAAACCTAGAACTTCAATTAATTAAATTCTTCATAAAGCATGTCTTAGTCATATGACGTCACCTTCAGCGAATTCTCAACTTTTGGTGTTCACTCAACGCAGGTACATATATCATCACCTTTTGGGGCATGAAGTTGAGCATCAGATAATACGCAATACACTACCGAGACGCTTTGGTGCGCCAGGACTTCCAGAATTAAATGCTTCCCAGGTACCCTGATGTATTAGTGTGTTCATACGAAGTAATTTTTAGTTGAACAATATGCGACCTCTCAGGCTACTTCTGATTAGTTTATCCTTTATCAACGCACTTCTGTGGTTAAGATTTGTATGCTGTCTTCTTGTTCTAGGATGTGTCAGTGGGGTCCTTATGTTCTTCCTCTGTCCCAAAATAGAAGCTGTTCTAAGAAAGTGTGCGAGCAAACTTTTCTATCTTGACCACTAAGTAATAGAAAATTATTTTGATTGGTTAAGTATAGAGTTTTTATGAAAAACTGTTCCACAACAATTCTTTATAATATCTCACTTTCATATTACACACACAATAATGGTCCAATGATTTAAACAATTATATTTGTTTGTTCTTGATCTGGTGCTGTATGTATTCAGGTCTTGGCAGTTAAAAGTGTTCTCCAGAAGCCCGTTAGTTTGATTCAAGGTCCACCTGGCACTGGGAAAACTGTTACATCAGCTGCAATTGTGTACCACATGGCAAAACAAGGCCAAGGGCAGGTATAGAACTGCATGGTGTACACTTGATGTGTTGTTATAGCTTGGAAGTATTGTTTGACCCCTTCTCTCTTGTTTGAAATCTTAGGTCCTTGTATGTGCACCAAGTAATGTTGCTGTTGATCAGTTGGCAGAGAAGATAAGCTCAACAGGTCTCAAGGTGAATGATGAATTTACTTTTTATGTTGATTATCTACTGTTTCCAACTGTACCTTTTCAACTCGTCAGCAATCAATTGAGCATGGCATCTGCCGTGTACTGCAACTGTTATTGTTTAGTTACCTCTCATATGCTTCGGCCCTGTTTGGATACTCACTTAGCTAGAGGTTAGAGTTAGTTTCTAACCACAACTAACCCTGAACTAACTCTAGCCAAAGAGGTGTTTGGGTGACAGGGTTAGATTGACAATAAATGCACTAGGAGAACTAGCTCCAATTAGCACCTTTTGGGTGGGATAGTTTTTTTTGGATGGGTTATTAGATGCAACTAGCTCAAACTAGTCCTCATGTTTGGATACTTTAGGGCTATCTGAGCCAAACTACCTCAAACTAACTCTAACCCATGGATCCAAACAGGGCCTTCAACTGATTGCAAGAATTGACGAGATATTTTTTTTTCGCAATGAACTACACACTGCAATTAATGAGTCATTATTTGTGGTTTATCCTTTCAACGAATAACCCAATACTCTACTTGCTGCAGGTTGTTAGACTTTGTGCGAAATCTAGAGAAGCAGTTTCTTCACCTGTTGAGCATCTTACACTTCATTATCAGGTACACTCTTGACTCCTATCTAGTCGCTTGCATCCAAAATAACCATTTTTGTGTGAATGTTAATCATGGGTTTTTGCAATCATGCAGGTTCGGCATCTTGATAATTCCGAGAAGAGCGAAATGCATAAGCTACAGCAACTAAAAGACGAGCAAGGTGTTTTATCCACTCAGTCTCTCACCAAGCGTGATGCTTTCATTGAACATTTTCTTTGAAGAGACTCGGTATGACTCAATTGGTTGGCTGGGAACTGATGTGCTGTGTTATATTTCCACAGGAGAATTGTCGAGCAGTGATGAGAAAAAGTACAAGGCACTAAAACGAGCCACTGAAAGAGAGATATTACAAAGTGCTGATGTGATTTGCTGCACCTGTGTTGGTGCTGGAGACCCTCGTTTGTCAAACTTCCGTTTTCGCCAGGTAATGATTTCTACCCTCTAGTCTTTAGGTTAGCAGTGTTCATATTTTTTCTATATTGTATCCTGAAGCAATGGAAATTGTTATTGACAGGTTCTTATCGATGAGTCTACACAGGCGACAGAGCCAGAATGTCTTATTCCATTGGTTCTTGGTGTTAAGCAGGTGAAGATGTAATCAATGATCTCATTTAGGTTAACATGATTATATTTATTTATGCTTTTGAGCTATTCAGGTTGTTCTTGTTGGAGATCATTGCCAACTGGGTCCAGTCATCATGTGCAAAAAGGCAGCACGAGCAGGATTAGCACAATCTCTCTTTGAGCGCCTTGTTATCCTTGGAGTCAAGCCATTCAGGCTACAGGTAACGGTTGCCTTTTTGTGTCTAGTAGTATCATCATGTTGTTACTACTATGCTTTCCGTAACTCGCCAGTTCATTCTAGATTGATTACCAGAACTGTGTAAGTTTCGAGATTAATAATACTCCCTCCATCCGAAAAAGCTTTTTTGGACGGGGGGAGTATTATAACTATGTCGGTACTTCTCACGGTATGTTTCTTTTCTAAAGATATTTTATACTCTTTTAGCCTGGGTCTCCTTAAAGGGTAGCCTTGGCGCAGCGGTAAACCTGTTGCCTTCTGACATGAGGTCACGTGTTCAAGTCCTGGAAACAGCTTCTTGCAGAAATGTATGGAAAGGCTGTGTACAATAGACCCTAAGTGGTCGGGCCCTTCCCTGGACCCTGCGCAAGTGGGAGTTACGTGCGCTCGGATGCCCTGTTTTTAGCCTGGATCTCCTTCACATATTATGTCTATGTGTATTACTCTCTCCGTTCCTAACTATAAGTCTTTTTAGAGATTCAAATATAGACTACATACGGAGCAAAATGAGCGAGTCTATATTACATCCGTATGTAGTCCATATTGAAATCTCTAAAAGGACTTATATTTAGGGACGGAGGGAGTAGTTTATTACATATAACTCATAACACTCCTAAGCTGCGACCTTGTACTCCCTCCGTTCCTAAATATAAGGCTTTTTAGAGATTCCAACAAGGACTACATATGGAGCAAAATGAGTGGATCGACACTCTAAACTACAACTACGTCTATATACATCCGTATGTAGTCCATATTGGAATCTCTAAAAAGGCTTATATTTAGAAAGGGAGGGAGTACATTATATTATTTCAATAGATCTTTATGTTGTTTGATGCACAGGAAATAGTATTTACCTTTTGTGAAGGAACCTCCATATTACATGTTACTTCATGTACTATATCCATCCTTATTTTCTTGAACTTCACACAGATATTTCCTACCACCCCTTTTGTTATTTTGGACATCAAATTGAGTAGAAATAAGTTCTATGATGAACAGAAGTCTGTACAACTGTACCTATTTTGCCGCAGGATATCAGCTATTAAATCAACCAAGTGATATCTGAGTTTAAAATATGATATTGCAATGATTGACTGTTACTATTCTTTGACAATAATTTGTTCTCGAGATAGTGGACTTATTTCAGTTGAAAGCTAATACAATTATTACAACTTTGCAGTCAAAAGCTGAAATATTTCGTTTAAAACTATACTTGTTTCAGTTTAAAGCTAATACTATTAACTTGATAACTGAGTTTAAAATATTATATTGCAATGATTGGCTGTTACTATTCTTTGACAATAATTTGTTCTCGAGATAGTGGACTTATTTCAGTTGAAAGCTAATACAATTATTACAACTTTGCAGTCAAAAGCTGAAATATTTCGTTTAAAACTATACTTGTTTCAGTTTAAAGCTAATACTATTAACTTGATAACCCTGATTTTACAGGTCCAATATAGAATGCACCCTTGTCTTTCAGAATTTCCATCCAACTGTTTTTATGAAGGCACACTGCAAAATGGGGTAACCGTAAATGAGAGACAGTCATCTGGAATTGACTTTCCTTGGCCTGTTCCAAATCGACCGATGTTCTTCTATGTGCAGGTACTTTTTTGGAAGATTGATTGCATTTTTATTTATGGAAAAGGTCTATATATACTGATTTGAACTGATTTTCTATAGATGGGAGTAGAAGAGATAAGTGCTAGTGGGACATCTTACCTCAATAGGACTGAAGCTGCAAATGTAGAGAAAATTGTAACTACATTCTTAAGAAGTGGTGTTGTGCCAAGCCAGGTATGTACCGAGTAAAAATGATTACTATCATAAGGACGTTCTTTCAAAACCAGGGAGCCACTGCTCCACTAATGGATGGTGTTGATTTCAAAGCTGATGGCACTGGGACATGTTCCAATGTGTGAGGTTTGCAGGGAATTAACCTGTTAAGGTGTATGGCATAGCATGCGGTACAATTTTCTCTAATTCCTGGACCCGCACCGTGCTTTGGTTGACATGCCTCCTGCCATAAGGCTAGCACCCTTGCTCGTTGTCTTCAAATGGGACTTGACAAGCTGCTGCTGCTCTCTCCCTTCTAAGTCGTTCATGCATCTTCCAGCGTTGTCATTGAGAAGCAGACCTGGATCTTAGGCCCAGTTCTTTTGCCAGAATCTGGGGATTCTCCCAGAATCTGACCCCTACCCAGCTTCTCCCAGAATCTTTGAGCCCCATTTATTTTACAATCCTATCTAGTTAAGGTCTAATTAGATAGGATTGTAAAACAAATGGGGCACAAAGATTCTGGGAGAAGCTGGGTAGGGGCCGGATTCTGGGAGAATCTCCAGATTCTGGCAAAAGAACTGGGCCTTAGAATAGAACATTAGAGTGCTTGATAGAAGGGGAAAACGGGGTGTAAAGCAACCAGCTAGTATGGATATTATTTTTTGGTGGCAGCCTATGAAATCTGCTATCGCTGGCCCAGTGGATTTAGATGAGTGTCAGGTTGAGTTGGAGTAGAAGAGCAAAAACCAGTGGAAAAGAAAGCAGCCTATTTCCTTTCGTTGTTTGTTTTCTTTATTCCAGAGTGGATCTTAGGCTCCTAGCTATAGCTTTACACACACATGCAGTACCTGACACATATGCCCATGCATTTTGCTGGGCCCAATTTGTGTGTACATGCTTGCAATGATTCCTGCATGATAAAGGATAACCATAACAGATTACACAAAAAAGAAGAAAACTATGAACGGCCCAGGTTCCAATACAAGATCTAACGAGACATCAATGGGTCGAGTTAGGTTCCAAGAATCTCCTGAACTTTATTCTTATGATCATTTAGAAGTGCTGCACTAGCCCCTTCTGTATGAGAAGACATCACTAATTATTTCAAAACTGGATTTGTACCTCATGGATCTTTAATATGCAGATCGGAGTTATCACACCTTATGAAGGGCAGAGGGCGTATATAGTAAATTATATGTCAAGGAATGGCTCTCTTCGCCAACAGCTTTACAAGGAAATTGAGGTAAACCATAAAACTGTAAACTATACTCATAAATATAAGGTGTATTTTGTTTTGTTAAGATGAGGCTTCAGTCATCGGTTGGTAATATTGATATGTAATATGCATGGCCTCAGATGAAATGTTCATATATTTCAATTTTAAAGTACTTTATGTTCATGGTGTTTTGTGTCGCAAATCAAATATTAGTAGATTATTGGGCGCAGTTCTTTTTAGCTTTTGATTCTCCAGAATCAGCTTTTAGGAAACTTCCCCCAGAATCAGCTGCTAGTTCTTTCCTGAGATTGTGGTCTGAGATTATGGAACGAGTTGTATGTTGAAATGTCTATAATGCCCCTGAACAGAAACTTTGTGTTGAATTGCTAACACTTAGAAGTTTCAAACAATTTATCGTCAAATATGAGCATGAATAAGATTTATGAATATCTTAGATTGATAAATATTACAATAAAGAAGGTTTCCACGTTTCCTTTGCCACAAAAGAAGTTCCACTACAAATAGATTGACTGATTTCATGGTAACAAGGCTGATAGCAATAGCCTCACGTGTTGCGGCCATGGTACCATCATCTTCTGGTGGTAGTGCGTTGGCGCCCGTAAATGGCAATGGGGGTCTCTGTACAGACAAATACATCCATCTACCGATTAAGTCTCTGTACAGACAAATACATCCATCTACCGATCCATTGTTTTTTCTATGTACAGAGATTGAATGGCATGACAAATTCTATAGAGATGAACACATCCATTCACCAGTCCATCCATCCATCCATCCATCAATTTCTGTGTGAACTATGAACAGAGAAGACAGAGAGGAGAGAAGACAAAGAGGAGAGGAGAGCTCACCTGAGGCGATGGCCCGACCGAACTCCGGAGTGGCCCCGTCCGACGGAGGTGGATCTGGTGGAGGCGGCATCGGGCGGAGCAGCGGCTGTGGGCCTGGAGGTGAGCAGTCGGGGCGGAGGAGCGGCCGGGGCGGGCTGTCGGGCGGCGCGGCGGCGGCGGCCCTGTAACCCTATCGCGAGCGCGAGCGGGGAGGTGGGGGATCAAGCGAAGGAGAGGGACAAGTCGTGCGAGTGTGACTCGTTTTCCTCGGCGCGGCTGGCCACCAGTGGCAGTTCTCTCGTAATTTGCCTCTCAAACAGGGGTACTATCTTAAATCGAACCGTTTGTTTTGTGGGAGGGTTCATAATCGCCAGAAGCGAGGTCTCCAGACGATTTTGGATTGCAGTACCTATTCTAGCGATTCTCAGATGATTTAGACAATCAAATCGAGTTCTTTTAAGCTTTTGATTATTCAGACCCAGATTGTCCAGAATCGAGTGAAAAGAACTGGGCCTTAGCTGTTGGTCAAAGCCTTTTCTTTAGCAAACGAAATTAACCTTACCTTTCCAGAAATATTTGTGCTATAATATGCATAATGTTATTCAGGTGGCAAGTGTCGACTCCTTCCAGGGAAGAGAGAAAGATTACATTATTCTGTCTTGTGTTAGAAGCAATGAACACCAGGTGTGTTTTCTTTTTTTATTATATTGGGCCCATCATTTTGTTGGCTGTGTGTTTCTTGCATTATACAGTAGTAATTTATATTTATATGCACAGCATATGGTACATGCAATCTAGAGTTTATCGCTATAGATATTTTGTGTGATACAATATGTTTTTAGTGCTGGATTATTTAATTGTTATCTGGTCATATCAATTTGTAGATTGGTACATGCAACCTAGAGTTTATCGCCATAGATATTTTGTGTGTGATACAATATGTTTTTAGTGCTGGATTATTTAATTGTTATCTGGCCATATCAATTGTAAATTGGCATTTGCTTTGTGTGTAGTTAAGTTATATATCTTTGAATATAATACATCTATGCATTTATGTTTCTTCATATATTGCGTTTATTGATATAAACTGAGCCATGATTCTTTGTGAATTATTGTTGTGTTCCTTGGCTGTTAGTGCTTGATGAGCAACTGTTGTACGCCAAATCGTTTAACTGATGATGCATATTGCTTTTGACATTTTTTTCAGGGTATCGGCTTTCTTAATGATCCACGCAGGTTAAATGTTGCATTAACTCGTGCTAGGTATGGTATAGTCGTTCTTGGGAATCCTAAAGTTCTAAGCAAGCAGCCTCTTTGGAATAGTTTGTTGACACATTACAAGGTACAACTTTCCGTTGATACATACCAATGCTTACTTTAAGCTGCAAATGATTAGTATTTTATTAGTTTGTTGCTGCCCTTTTGGTGAGACTTTTACACATCAAAACTCTATAAAACTTTATAGCTTGGTTCGGTTATCTTTCATTGTATATTAAAATTCCTAGGGGGTGTATTGTGTGCCTGTGTGTGCCATAGTAGTTTCTGTGATATGAATTTGTGCTGGAAGATAAATACTCCCTCCGTCCGAAAATACTTGTCCTAGAAATGGTTGTATCTAGACTTACTTTAGTTATAGATACATCCATTCTATCCATTTCTAGGACAAGTATTTCCGGACGGAGGGAGTATCAAAGGAAATGACATGCATAATCTCGCTACAAGTAAAACGAGGAGCATTACTAACAGTGGCGGAGCTATGTGAGGACAAATATGTGAGGACAAATGAGAATTCATGTTATCGTAATTCTCAAGTTAAGAATTACTATTGCCTCTGCCCTGGTTTACTAGTCCTCCTTGTATTTTGGGTCATATTTTGACCATGATTTTAACTAATAAAATATAAGTTATACAACAACAACAACAACAAAGCCTTTAGTCCCAAACAAGTTGGGGTAGGCTAGAGGTGAAACCCATAAGATCTCGCAACCAACTCATGGCTCTGGCACATGGATAGCAAGCTTCCACGCACCCCTGTCCATAGCTAGCTCTTTGTCGATACTCCAATCCTTCAGGCCTCTCTTAACGGACTCCTCCCATGTCAAATTCGGTCGACCCCGCCCTCTCTTGACATTCTCCGCACGCTTTAGCCGTCCGCTATGCACTGGAGCTTCTGGAGGCCTGCGCTGAATATGCCCAAACCATCTCAGACGATGTTGGACAAGCTTCTCCTCAATTGGTGCTACCCCAACTCTATCTCGTATATCATCATTCCGGACTCGATCCTTCCTCGTGTGGCCACACATCCATCTCAACGTACGCATCTCCGCCACACCTAACTGTTGAACATGTCGCCTTTTAGTCGGCCAACACTCCGCGCCATACAACATTGCGGGTCGAACCGCCGTCCTGTAGAACTTGCCTTTTAGCTTTTGTGGCACTCTCTTGTCACAGAGAATGCCAGAAGCTTGGCGCCACTTCATCCGATGGTTCACATCTTCATCAATACCCCCATCCTCCTGCAACATTGACCCCAAATACCGAAAGGTGTCCTTCCGAGGTACCACCTGGCCATCAAGGCTAACCTCCTCCTCCTCACACCTAGTAGTACTGAAACCGCACATCATGTACTTGGTTTTAGTTCTACTAAGCCTAAACCCTTTCGATTCCAAGGTTTGTCTCCATAACTCTAACTTCCTATTTACCCCCGTCCGACTATCGTCAACTAGCACCACATCATCCGCAAAGAGCATACACCATGGGATATCTCCTTGTATATCCCTTGTGACCTCATCCATTACCAATGCAAAAAGATAAGGGCTCAAAGCTGACCCCTGATGCAGTCCAATCTTAATCGGGAAGTCATCGGTGTCGACATCACTTGTTCGAACACTTGTCACAACATTATCGTACATGTCCTTGATGAGGGTAATGTACTTTGCTGGAACTTTGTGTTATTCCAAGGCCCACCACATGACATTCCGCGGTATCTTATCATAGGCCTTCTCCAAGTCAATGAACACCATATGCAAGTCCTTCTTTTGCTCCCTATATCTCTCCATAAGTTGTCGTACCAAGAAAATGGCTTCCATGGTCGACCTCCCAGGCATGAAACCAAACTGATTTTTGGTCACGCTTGTCATTCTTCTTAAGCGGTGCTCAATGACTCTCTCCCATAGCTTCATTGTATGGCTCATCAGCTTAATTCCACGGTAATTAGTACAACTCTGAACATCCCCCTTGTTTTTGAAGATTGGTACTAATATACTCCGTCTCCATTCTTTTGGCATCTTGTTTGCCCGAAAAATGAGGTTGAAAAGCTTGGTTAGCCATACTATCGCTATGTCCCCGAGACCTTTCCACACCTCAATGGGGATACAATCAGGGCCCATCGCCTTGCCTCCTTTCATCCTTTTTAAAGCCTCCTTCACCTCAGACTCTTGGATGCGCCGCACAAAACGCTTGCTGGTCTCATCAAAGGAGTCGTCCAGTTCAATAGTAGAACTCTCATTCTCCCCATTGAACAGCTTGTCGAAGTACTCCCGCCATCTATGCTTAATCTCCTCGTCCTTCACCAAGAGTTGGCCTGCTCCGTCCTTGATGCATTTGACTTGGCCAATATCCCTCGTCTTCCTCTCCCGGATCTTAGCCATCTTATAGATGTCCCTTTCACCTTCCTTCGTGCCTAACCGTTGGTAGAGGTCCTCATATGCCCGACCCCTTGCTTCACCAACAGCTCGCTTTGCGGCCTTCTTCGCCATCTTGTACTTCTCTATGTTGTCTGCACTCCTATCCAGGTATAGGCGTCTGAAGCAATCTTTCTTCTCTTTAATCGCCTTTTGGACATCATCATCCCACCACCAGGTAATAAAATATAAGTTATACGTAGCAAAAAATATATAATTGGAATCTACATTCAAATACGATTCCAACAACATAATTTTTGGTGACATGCATTAACATTTTGCTAGTCAAATATGTGGTCAAACTTGTGCTCCCCCTGTAAATAAATATAAGAGCGTTTAGATCACTACTACGCTCTTACATTTCTTTACAGAGGGAGTAGGTTTTATACATATAAATCTCTACATTACATAATGTTGGCCCCTCCTTTATATCCAGTCAAGCTCCGCTACTGATTACGAACTATTGTGGTTTGAATTATTTTATTTATAATGTATAACTTCTATGTGTTTAGGAGCATGAGTGCTTGGTAGAAGGACCTTTGAACAATTTGAAGCAGAGTATGGTGCAATTTCAAAAACCAAAAAAGGTGAATACGTGCATTGCCTCTTCCAGATACCTATTGGAAAAGCATTCTCTTTGTTATTTTCCTTTTACTAGTTTCTCACTTTTATTTTTATGAGTAGATCTACAATGATCGAAGACTGTTCCTGGGTGGTGGTCAAGGTGTTATGCAGGGATCTGCCTTTGGCACTGTAGGCTCAGTAGATAAGAGAAGTGGTAGGGGAAAAGGTCTGTGCAGTTATAATTTAATGACCTGTATTTCCATTTTTGTTGACAATGGTTCTTTATTATCACCCTTAATACATCCTTCTTTCCACCATATCAGGACACCCATTTGTTCCATTTGGGCCACCAAATGGGGCTCACAAACCTGGTGTGCACCCATCAGGCTATCCTTTACCTCGCATGCCTTATCCTCCATTTCCTGGGTCTCCACATTCTCAACCCTATGCAATTCCAACCCGGGGATCCCTGCATGGACCCATTGGAGCTGTTCCGGCGGCGCCTCAACCTGTTAATAGGAACTTTGGGGCTCCTCGTGCAAATACCGGTGGCCCTATTGGTGGTCACCTTGCTGCCCATCAGCAGAACTCTCAGCAAGCTATGGGAAGTGTGGGCCCAACTTTTAACTTTGCTGGTGATCCGAGCAGTCAGCCTTCTGGTGGAGGCCTGATGTCCCAATCTGGACTGATGACACAGGTTTGTTCATTTTTCCTTTTATTGCATAAAGTAACAGTACTTATACATTAACATTTGCATTTCTGAAATAGATGCCTGTCCAAGGTCTTAGTCAAACATTCCGTGACGGGTTTCCTGTTGGTGGGATGTCTCAGGTACAAGCAATAAAAGGCACCTGCACCACTATCTTACCGTTCTCCCCTTTGACTGAATTTTATTTTGTTGGCTGCTAGGACTTCTTTGGAGATGATTTCAAGAGCCAAGGATCTCACGTGGCATACAACATTGCAGATTTTTCTACTCAGGTAATCCCATTTGTCTGCTGACTTTTCTGCTGTTTTTGGATCAATATTATTTTCAGATAGCTCTGTAATTTGTGTAAACAGACCTAGCGTTGTAATTTGTAAACAGTATTACTCCACCCACCCAAATATACAAGGCATATTTTGTTTAGTTAAGACAAGGGCTTGTCCAATGTATACATGACAAGGAATAATTGGCAGTAGTATAAAAATTAGAGTACTTATCTGTGGTGGTGATTTCGTATCATGTAGGTCGAATATTACTTGAGTAATTGTTAGTCAAAGCCTTTTCTTTACCAAAGAAAATACTGCTCACATTTCTGGATGTAGTAGTTCATTATTAGTTTGGGAAGGGACTTCTAAAAGTAAAATAACTGTCATACACAGGCTTCTCAAGGAGGTTATGCTGTTGAATATACACAAGGGCCCCAATCTGGATATCCTGAGAATTATTTGAACCAAAGTGCACATCCAGGATACCCCCATATGGGTGTAACAAATGACATTGTATCTCAGGTCTGTGGTTTGCTTTTGGTAACAATTACATTACATCTAATAAATTTTCTCTTGATTCCTTTCCCTGCACATGTTAATCCTCTCTGCGCTAAGCCTGTTTTGTATGATCCAGGATCATATGGCCCATGGTTCACATGGAATGTTTACGCAAGCGGGATACAACGACCCATCACAAGATGAATCTTCTCAGATGCATTATGGAATGGGTGCTCCTGGCCATCTTCAGTCACAGGTGGTTTATCTATCTATTTTCACGTGCTAAATGTTTTCTTTGACTTGATGAAAATTTGTTGTAACTGGAGCTAACATAATGGTTTGCAGAGCATGATGAATCCTATGTACTCTCAGTCATATGCTCACTATAACACTCAACCTCAGTCTCTTCAGCCTCCACGGCAGTGATCAAGAAAGCTTGTCACGTAAGGCTGAAGCCACATTAAGTTTTGGAAGTTTCATGAATTGCATCCCCTTGGCCCGTGGCATCTTGGTTATGCCTTGCTGCAGTACTACGCAGAAGTGTTTGGGACTAGACATCGGTTGCAATCAAAGAGGACAAGCATATTTTGACACATTGGATGTTTATTGGGTCAGGCTTGTACAAGATTGGCTATGGCTATCGCTGGACACCGTTGCTAAGGAGCACAAGGAGTGAGATGTATCTCCTTGCTTACCGTGGCAATTTTGCGATGGGGCTTACAACAACAGGTCGTCACTTGTGCATTAAGAGAAAGGGTGTCGATGCTACACCCTTCTTCACCTGTATAGAAGGCAAATGGGGCTTGTAGTGGTACAATGTGAATATGTGCTGCCATCTGAGTAAGGGTGGGCAGCTATCGCCTGCCTCCATGGTATCATGAAGACGCCTGCTGATTGGCCTTGTATAGAGGTGCTATAGGTGGTGTGGCTAACCCTCAGATCTCGCACATGGATACTTGCCTTAAGAACTATGTATGCTTTCTATATAGTTTTGATATTATTATTACAGAAATGATGTAGGTAATGTTGCTTGGCAATAGCTTTGTGGTTCTTGGTGGAAAGTGAGGTTTTATTGGGCTGTTAAATCATTTGGTGTAACTATGGCTTGATTCAGCTATTTAAGGCTGATTGGTGTGCGGTTGATTTTTAACCTGTGATATCCAGAGGCTTTTGGTTTTGACATCTGAAGTCGACCCCAACGTGGTTTGTTGGGGATCCTTTATTTTACGAAGTGATTGTTCATATATTCGTGATGATACTGCAGGCGTATATAGGCACGTTGTAGGACAACGTTAACTGGTCCGGGAGCTTCTAAGCTTGGCCTACTTGCTGTGATTTCTTACCACACATGTAGCGTAAGTATCCTTTGCCACATGTGTCAATGGCCTCTCCCCATGTACTTTCTACATGCAAGGGTAAATACCAATCATCTATGAAAGACCATTGTTTTTTTACACATCTGTTCGATTCTTATTTGCATTGAACACGTTACTAGCACATTCTGCAATGTTGGTTGATTATTTTAATAGCTGTGTGTGTGCGCGCATTGCGGCTCAAATTAAAACTATGGAAGAACCCTCCCTTATGGTTTGATACCTTTGTTACGATGTTGGTTGATTATTTTAATAGCTGTGTGTGTGCCTCGCATCCTGTATTGCGGCTCAAATTAAAACTATGGAAGAACCCTTCCTTATGGTTTGATACATTTGTTATTTTTTTCATGGTTGTCTCAGAAAAGTATAAGGTGTCATGGAAGAAGAAAGAGCTTAAAGATCTCGAAGATTTGCTTGTTTCTTTTAGACTTTATTTTGTAATCGCTGAAGTTAGCTCATGTATCTCTATCGTGTATAATTTGCTACTCCCTTCATTCCAAAATGTAGTGCTTACTTTATTCCCGTGCTTCAACTTTGACCATAAATTTAACCAACAAGACCGATTGCGGCGGGAGCAAAAATTATACCAGTGAATTCGTATTCAAAAGAAGTTTTCAATTATATAGTTTTTTTTCCCGCCGCAATCGATCTCGTTGCTTAAATTTATGGTCAAAGTTGGACCTCCGAAAGCTTGGGCGCACTATATTTTGGAATGGAGGAAGTACTATAAACATATAAATATATCATTGATATTGATTGTAAAAAAAGAAAGAACCAGAGAAGGCACCCTCAGCTAAGACTAGAGGCACTATGTCCGAGTAACTTCCAACTCCGTCCTCTATGAAAAATATCACTGTCATGGAGTGAGAAGGGTGGTCGGCCACATGGAAGAGACCCCAATATCAAAGATGACAACAAGAATTCCGATGAACCCTAGCTTCGAATGTCGTTGGTAACAATGCTTGTTGTTTTTTACTCCTTCCTTTCATCATAATGCTTGTTGTTTTTTACTCCTTCCTTTCGTCATGGACGACATGAATTACTAAAATCCATCTTAAGGATTAGATGCACTTACAATATCTTTCTTTTTGATAATCGATGACAACACATATCAAAGCTTAAAATGATGCTTTGAGAAGCATATGATATACAAGAGCCCCCTATAAATTTATACATTATTAAAAAAAATTATGTTTGAATGCAAATGCACAATCGATTAGGTACACGCGATACTCTTCTATAGCACATAAAACTTGGTGGAATGCATCAGAGCAAATGTACATCCTAAATGAAAAGGAATATTGACAACAACAGGTAGTAAAGGTGTTAAGTATGTGATGCAATCACAAGAATATAGTTAGCATGCACACCTTCTATTTGTAGGAGATAATTTCGTGCTAAAAAGGTTAGATATCAGCATAGCATCTACCAATAGATCAACACATGAAAACTATATCCACGAGGATAAAAATCTTGCAATATATAATAACATAAACATACACGCAAGAAAGAATGAAGTGTGCAAGACAAAAGATAGGAATAAAGGAGCATGTCTTGCAACTTCCAAGCGACAACAAAAAACTTGCAATGTGATATCCCAATATCACAAAGTACTAGCTTCCCAGAAGCTATACCACAAATTAGTGAATTACGAGGGGGGGGGGGGGGGGGGGCTCTTTTGTGTAGAAAAATAAAAAGCAGGGCAATCTTTCAAACTTGCATCCGAAATGTGAAATATTTATACAATTTTTGGAGCTCTATTGGCGAGTTCTAGTTCTACCTCCGTAGCGCCCTCTTTTTTTGAGTCGCCGGTTCAAGTCCTGCTATACGCAAAAAAACACACACTCTTGTATTAGGCCCAAACTGAGAAGTGTGGCACCCCCTTGCCCGCTTGCCATCCACACCAGAATAGATAGAGTTTTCCGAAGAAACCTGCTAGTGAAGGAAGGCCTCCTAGGGATAAGAGACATAGGGCTAAAGAGAGAGCCAAAAAACGATCTTTCGTGTATAATCCTGTATAATCTCGAATGTTATTAGCTTTGGTATGTAGACCAAATAATACAATGCAAGCAAAAGTTCCTCAAATAAAAGCGCTTTTTTTCAAGCTTATTTGCTTGAAAAACATAGTGTATCGTCTCCCCATAAAATAGATAAGCTTGTAGTTGAGCACCTATCTGAAGGCCCAATCGGCATCAGTAGTTGCATGCAACTCTAAAGAAGACGATGATAGAAAAAAGAAAGGATCGAGAAAAGGTACCTTGAATATATCTAAAGAAGATGCTGCTGTATTGTTGTATTCTGCTGGGACGTGCATGGACCAAAAGCTAAGCTTTTATAAGCTCTTAAGAGAGACACTTTACTATCATGTGACCTGGGATGGAGCCCTTCAGGCGACTTATTCCATCCATCTTGCTCCCAACCTAGAAATTAGAAAGGACTAAGATTCTACTTCTTCCTCAAATACAGGGAATGTGGATTCATTGGGCAAATATAGGTTCGATCAAGATTTGCTTTTCTGGAGTACCAAAAGCAAGCACGACATTGCTCTCAAAGCTAGGAAGGAAAGGTAAGGAGCAAGATTGTTTACTAAGATCCTAGCAAGTGGAGTACTTTGACGAGCAGGGGAGCGAGCAGAGTACTTTACGCAAGTAGTGGTTTACTAGGAGATCGTATAAGAGCGCGTCATATAGTCCTTGAAGCATTATTCCTTTTGTTGGTAGGGCTGTTAGCAAGGAGTTTGAAGCTTTAGTACTTTCAGCTTTCCTGTTTTAGCTAGGAATGAAGTTGGTTCAAAGGTGTCAAGTAGAGAGGTTAGATCTTCTCTTCCTTCCCAATCAGGCTCAAAGTCCTTGTCTTGAACGCATTTTAATAGCAAACAACGGCTCCGTCTAATGCATCCAGAACCGCACATTTGCATTCCGGGCAAGGAATATAACTACTTTGCCATTAAATGGAAGTCCTCCCAAGGGTCGGGCACTCTTTATTTATTTACCGAACTAGCATGCTTTGAAGCATTGCTATTTGACTCGGACCTGTTCTGAAAAAGTCCATCTCTACTGCAAAACTGGACATGAGAGTTTCTTCTCATCTAGCTCCTCGCAAATGGAATGAGAAAGCATGTAAATTTCTTTAAATCACAATATTCAGAAATACGGACGGACACTAAGATGGAATAATCCCGCTAATATACCCAATGTACCCGTAGCAATACGATGAGAAGCTATTCCCCCCGGAACAAAAGGATCAAAACCTTCTGCACCCCACGCTGGATTTACAACTTATACTTTTCCACAGGCACGACGAGGGGGTAATTCCTTTGGCTCCCAGAACAAAGCATCAAACTCCTGTAGCATTTCTTGAACAGCTAGAGGTGTCTGCTCAGGAATTCAGTTAATAAATGGAAGAGTTGTTATTGGCAAGAACTCATTGAATCTATCGGTTGGGCTCATAACAAATTAAAGGTTACTCCTGCTACTCAGCCTAGAGCCTTGAGCATTACAGAAGGACGGAAAAGGATTGAACAGGAGTCATCGCATTGTTTCTAGATCTTCGATACCTCTATATTCAGAAGAGGGTTCCATAGTTCTATTGGAAAAATTCCTTTTGATCTAAGTGGAAGGATACAAGATTTTTTACTAGAAATTGCGCTCGCTATAAAATAAAAGTTTTAATTTGGGTTTTCCCGCAACTAAAGAAAAAGAAAATGGCAGATAAAATCCAATATAATTTCGCCTGGATTACTTTTCCTTGGGTAGAAGGTTGAGGTTATTGTGTGTTGATTTAGTTAGGACTTTGTCTCCCTTTCGTTATTTTCTGCCCCGGGTGGATGACCTGTGGGAGCTAAGTCAAAGATCCCGGTGTCGTCGTGAGTGGTTGATAAACAACAATTGCAGTTTGATTTAGGTAGTCACAACCCTATGAAGCTTAACACACCATGACTGGTCCTCAAAGGTAATGAATGGAAAAAATAGCTTGTCGTAATAAAATCAATCTTTTTTGGATGGAATCCAAAATTAAGATTTTCTGGGTCTAGTGAATAAATGGATAGAGCCTGACTCCAATTCTGGTAAAATAAAAAGCAATCCTTATTTTTACTCTTACTGAATCGCGGTAAAGTATTCTAATACAATAAGAATTTCGCGGGCGAATATTTACTCTTTCCTGTCTTATTTGTTAATTTATAAACTTACCAAATAAGACAATTTTTTTGGTTTGTTCTGCCATCCCACCCAATGAAGTTTTAGGATTCTTTTCAATAATATCTTATGGAATCATAGGTTCTGTCAGTACCACTACTTCTCCTTGAATGGTTTGGTTAGGTCTGAGTCCCGCAATGGAGCTTCCAAAAAATTTCTTTATCTATTTTTGCCCTGGTTAGTAATAATAGGAGCGATCCAAATAATCTATGCACCTTCAACTTCTCTTGGTCAACATAATTTCAAAAAAAAAAGAATAGCTTATTCCTCTGCTTTCTCGCTACAAGCGAAGCATTAGAGATAGATTAGGAATGAAAGTAGGAGATCGACCGAAGCTTAATGGCGGATCGATAGAATGCCTTTCACAATGCGCCGTAGGCAAAATAAGAAAGAGATGAACTTCCCTTACTTTGGCCAACTAGATTAGTGTGATTTTGCTTCCATAGTCTCATGCTTTACCGCCATCTTCGAATTATGATTCCCGCCATTAAATAACCTATTACTATTTATGCATTAATGAGATCGGTGGGATCAGCCTAATTTGCAATCTTATGATCCGCCTCACAATATGATAAGAAAAATCCACCCAGGACCAGAAACCAGACAATAGCTTTGTTTCACGACGAAGGTTGTCACGTTTCAGTTCCTTACATGTACATACAATTACGCTCGTCTTACTTCAGTCTGATCTTTCTAGAGGCATTTTGGGTATTGCTTCTTTGATTACAGCAACAATAAGGATTTGTTATGTAAATAGGTATATTTTCCTTTCCATTATGAATCGCGATTGTATGGCCAACCATTGTGGGTAGAATGCTAGGTGCTCGGGACCAGTTTTTCTCGCTTTTGGCGTAGCATGCCTCCCTTTGGGAGGCCCGTGCGACGGGCTATTAGCTCAGTGGTAGAGCGCGGGACACCTTGAGTGGACGGGAGCACTATGCCCCGTGGTAGGAACTGAGCTGCTGGCAAATCAAAGTCCTTCACGTTCGGAGGAGGAAACCTCCAAGGCAGAGGTCCTAGCCTGACCAAGTTTGCGTACTCGTCAGGGCAGTCCGTGCGCTAATTTGGCTTTGAGGTGGCTATATGCGAAAGAAGCTTGCTTTCTATCGAGGCATGTTCTGTTTCATAAGAAACAATCTGGGACAGAAGGATTCGAGCCTCCGAGTAACGGGACCAAAACCCGCTGCCTTACCACTTGGCCACACCCCATTTTGGGTTCTATGCGACACTAATGAACCCTTTTTTGACTAGGGAACGGGAAAATTCCCACTACCGCTGGCAGGCCATCCAGCCCGCGAGCACGGTGGGAACGGGCTTCCCAAAAAGCGAGCACCGACCCAGGTCAACATAGAATGGGGGGGGGGGGGGGACGACCCTAATGTTGTGTTGGCCGGGTTGCGAGCGGATAAAAGCGGTACTTCCTGATCAAGAGATAACTATTGTATTGTTCAGTATTTTCCTTTTCAGGTGTGGTATGTAGAGATATCTCATGTATCAAGTTCTGGTGCAAAATAAGAGATCAATTCAATCTTGAATGCGGTTAGTACCTATTAGTATTAGATACAGAATCCTATTTTCTTTGAGCGCCCCTATCCTATATTCTCTCTGTCTATAGATGAAGAAAGACATGCTCGATGTGAATTGGGACAAAGAAGAAAGTCAAAAGCAGGAGGTAGGTCTATGGTTTCAAGTTGAGTAGTGAGTGGTTCCTTGAGGGGAGTGGGCAGAGACCTTTACTCATTTGATTTCCTCCCAAAAGAAGGAGGGGTTTTCCCATGGTAGGCACCAAGAAAGATACCATGAAATTAGGCACCAGATACAGGGGTCAAGGTCGGCCAGGGAGATGATGGAGGATAAGCTTCATCGTCGTGAGGGAAACAACCCAGATCACCAGCTAAGGCCCCTAAATGATCGCTCAGTGGTAAAGGAGGTGGGGGTGCAAAGACAACCAGGAGGTTTGCCTAGAAGTGGCCGCCCTTTAAAGAGTCAATTTGGTGGAGGAACTTTAGGACATCCTTGGGTAAATGCACCTGGTGCAGCAACTAATAGAGTGGCTCTTCCATATTTCTTTTTTGTTCAATTCTGACAAAAAAGAAAAGAAAAAAAGGAATTCATAGTCCCTATTGGGGGATTAAGGGCTCGAGTACGATTAGAGCGCCTTTTTTCTGCTACGTAGGCTGTAACGCCCCGAGACCGACGCTCCACATGCCTTCCTTTTATTTCCATTGTTGTCATGTATTTATTTTGTTTGTTGCATTATTATAATTATTTTGCATATTTGATTCCTCTGTGTTGATGCCATGATCATGATGAGTGCCACTGTCATATTTTGCTTCTTGCATCATGTTCATCATTGATTATATTGCACTGCCATGTCTATCTCTTGTCATATTGCAGTTGGTCATTCATGTTGTTGCCATGAGCATCATGTGCATTGCAACTCCTTCTCTTTGATCCTTTGTATTTTACTCATTGCTCAACTTCAACTTGGTTTGACCCAAGTTTCCAAATCCCAAAGTGCTACTTCCTTCTTTCCCTATTCTTCCTCTATTTGAGTTGCTTTTTCACTTCTCAAATTCTTACCCAAACCTGTAATAATTCATTATATATAGGGACAATTCCATTTATCCCCCTAACTTGAGCCACCACCTGGCATTTGCCCCTAATTTTCAGGTATGCTCAAAAATACCCCTCTTCCGTCAAGTCACCTTACAGAAATGCCCTTCTGTGCCGTTACCGTTCGGTCAAAGGGGTTTGACCGTCTGGTGAATAGTAACTGGTGAACAGTAAATTCGAAAAAAATAGCAATAAAAATCAAAAAAATCTGAAATTTTGTGGGATAGAAGATACTCAAGGGAGCAAGGCGCGTGCAAATTTTGGCATAGTTTGGACATTCCAGCAGCTCGCATCAAACGAATAACTTTAAAATGTACGCTGTGAGCAGTAAATACAAAAAAAATAGCAAGAAAATTCAAAAAAATATTAAATTTTTTGGCATCAAAGAGGCTGGGGTGCGCAAGGTGCGTGCTAATGTTTTGTTGCGTTTCGACACTGTAGGAGCTCGTGGAAAAAAAAACAAAATTTGGCGCAGAAAAAAACTTTGAAAAAATGCACTATTTTGGTTTTTTTGCTAGAGCACCTCGCATGCCATTTGATCACAAAAATTTGCAAGCGCCTTGCGCACCCAAGCCTCTTTGATGCCAAAAAATTCATATTTTTCAAAAATTTCTTGCTATTTTTTTTGAATTTACTGTTCACAGCGTATAGATTTAAATTTTTTCCTTTCCCACGAGTTCCTGGAATGTCCATACAACGCGAAAATTTGCGCACACCTTGCGCCCTTAAGTATCTTCGATCCCACAAAATTTCAGATTTTTTAAATTTTTTTGCTATTTTTCCCGAATTTACTGTTCCCCATGTTACTATTCACCAGACGGTCAAACCCCTTTGACCGGACGGCAAGGGCATTTCTGTAAGGTGACTTGACGGAAGAGGGGTATTTTTGAGCATACCTGGAAATTAGGGGCAAATGCCAGGTGGTGGCTCAAGTTAGGGGGATAAATGGAATTGTCCCTTATATATATATATATGTCCATCCACCCTCTCAAATTTCATCCCAATCGGAGCTCTTTTGGAAGGGTTTCAAATTCAAACATATGGAACTTAGTTCAGTATGTCAGGTTTTTTTTACTTCTTCCATGAATGTTCATCTTCTGCCCATAAATCATATCTATTATGTAGGGTCATCCTCTAAAATTTTAGCCCATTTGGGTTTGGTTTGGTTAGGTTATAAATTCAGGCAAGTTTTGAAATAAATTCAAACTTGTTTAAATTTACAGTCTGTAAAAATTCCCAAACTAATTTTATTAAATCGGGCATATTTCATGGTTTCCAGAAATATGTCCCTCTCTCCCTATTCAACTCCAAACCCTCTGTACTTTTCTCTCTATTTCTGTTTATGCATAAATAGAAAGGGAAGAGGTAAATCAGTTAAGAGAGAGAAGCCCACCTGCACCCACCTTTCAGCCCAGCCAAGCCCACATGCGCCGATCCTGTTCTGTTCATCGTCCTCCTCTGTACGACAGCTCATCCAGGGGTTCCACGTCGGCACCTCGACCGATTTGACGGCCGAAACAGGAGCCCCTGCTCCTACAAAACCTACCACGCGAGCCCCTTGCAGCCCTAGACTTCGCCCTTCCCTCCTCGCGCCGCCATCTCTCTTCCTCCCCTCTATTTTCCTTCTTCTTCAAGAACAGAGAACAGAGAGCACCACCGAGAGCTTCGTTGTTGTTTGTGTACTTGGAGGCCACCATGGTCTGTTCCTTCATGTCCATCTTCTTCCTCGACGTCGACTACGCCTGTTCAGACATCTTCCCCGCCTCAGGTCGCCTCCACTACGTCGTCGAGTGACGCCAAGTCAGCCAAGTCGCAGTCGCCATCGCCATCCTCTTCCCCTGCTTCCCCTTCTTCACGGAGCCAAGACCGCCTCGATCAGCGCATCCTCCCGCCGTCTCCGGTCACCGTCGACCTCGTATGACTCCAGCGGCACCCCCACTGCGAATCTCTGCTCCTCCCCACCTCTCTACGGCGTTGTTTGTCCGTGTATTCACCGATCAGTAGGGCCTCGAGTTCGTGCTCGTGTTCATGCCGTTGCGCTACTCGTTGATCCACACAGTACACAGTTGGAGGAAACAATTCACTCTCTATTGATCATCAAGTGTTACATACATGGTTTATATACACCGGGCGCTGCCCGAGTCATGAGGCATGCAGGCCCTTGATCCTATATACATGGGCATGCATAACAGCATGTTACAACACAACTCAATACCCCCCTCTCAGCCGGAACTCCATTGGCATGGACGTTGAGGCTGGATCGAAACTCGTGGAACACCGGAGATGGCAAGCCTTTTGTGAACAAATCAGCAAACTGTGAGCTCGAAGGGACGTGGAAGACACGGACGTCGCCGAAGGCAACGCGATCACGCACAAATGAAGATCTATTTCGATGTGTTTGGTGCGTTGATGTTGAACCAGATTGCACGCGAGGTAGGAGGCGCTGATATTGCCACAGTAGACGATTGTGGCACACTGTGGTGGACACTTGAGTTCGTGAAGGAGTTGGCGTAACCAGCAGGACTCGACAACGCAGTTAGCAACACCACAATACTCGGCCTCCGCACTAGAACGAGACACGGTGGCCTGGCATTTGGAGGACCAAGATATGAGATTGGAACCAAGGAATACACAAAAACTCGACGTGGATTTCCTCGTGTCAGGGCAACCGGCCCAGTCCGCATCCGTGTATGCGATGAGTTCCTTGGAAGATGACTTGTAGAATTGTAAGCCATAGTGGGAGGTGCCTTGGAGGTAACGAAGAATGCGCTTGACGAGTTGCATATGAGTGTCGTGTGGCTCATGCATGAAAAGGCACACCTGTTGGACGGCATAAGATATGTCCGGCCGGGTCAAGGTGAGATACTGAAGCGCGCCTGCAAGACTGCGATAATATGTGGGGTTGGAGAGAAGCTGGCCATGGGAGAGGGACAGCTTGGAGCTCGTGTCTATGGGGGTAGAGACGGGCTTACAATGTAGCATGTTGGCATGCTCAAGAACCTGCAAGGTGTACTGTTGCTGACTTAGGAAGAGCCCCAAGGAGGTTGGAGTGACGTTGATGCCTAGGAAATGGTGGAGGGGCCCCATATCGGTCATGGAAAACTCAGACTTGAGAGCCGAGATAATGTGGTGGAGTGTTTGAGGAGAGCTAGCTGTGAGAATGATATCATCTACGTACACAAACAAGTATGCGATGGAGGTGCCGTGATGAAGAATGAACAAGGAAGTGTCACTCTTGGAGCCATGAAATCCAAGGGAGAGAAGGAAGGCCCGAAAGTGAAGAAACCACGTGCGAGGAGCTTGCTTGAGGCCGTAAAGAGACTTGTGGAGGCGACAAACATGATCCATACGAGCGGTGTCGACAAAACCAACCGGTTGGGAGTAGTAGACGAGCTCGTTGAGATCACCATGGAGAAAGGCATTCTTGACGTCCATTTGGTGTATGGGCCAAGAGTGGGATGTGGCAATGCTCAACACCACGCGGATAGTAGCCGGCTTGACCACCGGACTGAACGTCTCATCATAGTCCACACCTTCCCGTTGTGTGAAGCCTCGAAGCACCCAATGAGCTTTGTACCATGCCAAGGATCCGTCCATGTTGAATTTGTGGCGATAGATCCACTTCCCCGTGACCACATTAACACCTACAGGCTTAGGCACCAAAGACCACGTAGAGTTATTCATTAAAGCAGTGTACTCATCTAGCATAGCTTGTCGCCAATTTGGGTCTTTGAGGGCTGATTTGTAGGTGGGTGGAATGGGTGAGATGGTGGTGGATGGGGTGTCGGCAAGGAAGAGGCGATGAGGCATGCAAAATCCAGATTTGGCGCGGGTAGACATTTTGTGTGCGTTATTAGGTGGTGCAACAGGGACAACACGAGGCGGTACGTGGTGCGGTGGGGTGCATGGGAGCGGCGATCCAGAGGACGATTTGGTGGTGCTGGTGGCAGACGGATCCGATCGGCAGGGCGCGTGGATCGAGGAGGTTGCGGGCGCAGTGGGGCTGGCAGGTGCGGCAGAGGCGGGCAGGGATTGGGTGGAGGTGGACGCGGTCAGGGCGGTAGTGGTGGACCCACGAGAGTGGCCGGTGGAGCGAGGACACGTGGTGGAGCCAGGCAATGGGGGCGCGTCGCGACGAGCGCGCACGGGCGTGCATGGGGTGGTGGGGCCCGGAGAATCGGGTTGATCGGGCGGCGGATCCGAGGAAGCAGGATCGTCCAGAGATCTGGTAGGGGAGATACGGTGGGCGGGATCGTCTGTGGACGTGCGGGTGTGTGGCTGTGTGTATGGGAAGCACATTTCGTCAAAAATGACATGGTGAGAGACGATAACACGACGCGACTCCAGATCAAAACACTGATAACCCTTGTGCTCTAGGGGATACCCTAGGAAGATGCAGCGGACAGAGCGAGGAGAGAGCTTTGGGCCATGGTGGATGATGTGTGAGGGAAGCATAAGCAACCAAATACTCGGAGGTGATCGTACGTGGGATTTGAGTCGCGGAGGAGATAGTATGGTGTGACGCTGGCAATAACACGAGAGGGGCGTCGGTTTAGCAAGTATGTGGCGGTGTGAAGAGCTTCTACCCAAAAGGGAGGGGTGAGATTGGCTTGGAAAATAAGTGTACGAACGATGTCGTTTGTGGTTCGGATGAGGCGTTCAACTTGCCATTTTGGGGCGACGTGTGTGGGCAGGAGAAGCGGTAGGCGACGCCGTTGGAGGAGAAAAATGAATGGAGGGAGGTGTTGATGAACTCACCACCGTTGTCGCATTGCATGGCTTTAATTACTACGTTGTATTGGGTGCGGATAAAGGAGAAGAAGCGTTGGAGAGTAGTAGACGTGTCTGATTTGTGATGGAGAGGGAAAGACCATGAGTAGTGAGTATAGTCATCCAACACAACAAGATAATATTGATAACCAGAGAAGCTTACAACCGGTGAGGTCCACAAATCATAATGTATGAGATCAAATGGTGCATACGATTTGCTAAAAGAAGAGGGAAAGTGGAGGCAAGGCTGACGGCCTAGCTGACAAGCAGTACAAGGCGTATGAGCCTCCTTATTACAATTGGAAAGAATAGTTTTAGCTAATGTGGAGAGTGTATGAACGCCGGAGTGTCCGAGCCGGCGATGCCACAAGTTAGGTGATGCAGTGGCAAGAAGTGTGGATGCCGAGGACGCTTTATTGCCAACAAAGGGGTAGAGGTCACCGTTGCTAATGGAGATCATGAGGACCCGTCGCGTTCGAAGATCCTTCACAAGAAAGCCACATGGGTAAAACTCAACGGAACAAGAATTTTCCTTAATGAACTTGCAAACTGAAATGAGGCTAGTGACTACGTGTGGAGAAACGAGAACATTGGTGAGGAGGAAATCGTGAGGGGGAAGGGCGACAGAGCTGGTGGCCATGACGGGTATGTGTTGGCCATTGCCGACAAGAATGCTAGTTGGCACATGCTTTAAAGAAGAACTAGACGAGGTAAGGGTACCTGGATTGCCGGTGATGTGGGAGGAGGCACCACAGTCGAGGTACCAGTCCGTCGACAGAGTGGGGGGAGGCCGCCGTTGCTGTAGGCGGCGTTCAACATGCAAGGTGCTCCCATGAAGGTGGTGCAGGCGGGTAGTACGGTGAGGACGGAGGAGGCGCCGACTGATACATCGGGTAGGCGTGGGCATGGGAGCCAGGCCGGGGGCTGAGAACCCTGGCGGAGTTGAGCGGTACCCATCCAGGTCGAGGCAGAGGGAGCGCCATCCCATACGGGGCGAAGTAGCCCGTGAACGGGGCGGGCTGCGACGGCAGGCCGCGTCCACCAGAGTCATGGGGGCCACATCCGCGCCCACGTCCACGCCCGCGGCCACGGTCGGCACCGTCACCGTGGTCACCACGGCTGCGGGTCTGTTGCGGAGGCGGAGGCGGAGCCTGGGAATGATCGGAGCCGTGGTCACCAGAGCGGTCGCTGCGATCACCCTGAGAGCGCACGCCAGATCCAGAGGCGTCGCCTGATCCGGAAGCGCCAGGGAGAGCGAACACCAAAGCGCTCTCCTCAGTAGCACACTGGGCCTGGGACTCCTCCGCCAGGATGACGCGGGAGAGGACGGTGTTGAAGGGCATGGTGGATGCCTGATCGCCGAGGACGACGTGAATGGTGTCAAGCCGCTTGTCGAGGCCGTGAAGGAATTGGGTGGTGAGATCCACCTCTTCGACGGTGTGGTCGATATCGGCGAGACCATTAGTGAGCAGCTTCAGGCGACGGGCGTACTCGGTGACAGAGAGATCGCCCTGCTTCAGATTACGATGCTGGCGGTTGAGAACCATGAACCGCGCAGCCCGATTGGCGAGGAAGAAGGCCTGGATCCTGGTCCAGAGGTCGTACGTGGTGGTGGCACCGACGACGTGGTCGATGAGGGGGTTAGCGAGGGTGGCGTAGATCCAGAGCACCACATGGGCGTCCAGCTCCAGGTACTGGGCGTCGGCGTTGGGCGGAGGGGGATGCTCGATGAGGAAGGTGACGCCGTAGCGGATGAGAACGAGCAGGAAGAATGACTTCCACTTATGGTAGTTGTGGTCGGCCGGATTGAGCAAGAATTTGATGTGGTTGGTGATGTGATCGAAGAAGATCGGATTGCGAGGGGCTGGGGTGGGCGGCGCAGGAGCCGAGGACGAGAAGAGGGGGGTGAACTGAGAGGGGCCAGTGCTACCGGATGCGCCGGAGAAGATGAACGGGGAGGATCCCGGCGAGGTCGCCGAAGAGGTGGCAGGGGCAGTCGCCAAAGAGGAGAGGGAGCTCTGCGAGGTCGCGGCATTGGTGGCGGCAGAAGAGGAGCCGGGCTCAACCATGGCGACGGAAGAGGAGGGCCTGGTAACTGATACCAAGCTAGAGAAAACAATTCACTCTCTATTGATCATCAAGTGTTACATACATGGTTTATATACACCGGGCGCTGCCCGAGTCATGAGGCACGCAGGCCCTTGATCCTATATACATGGGCATGCATAACAGCACGTTACAACACAACTCAACCTACACAACATGCACACGCACACGCACACACCCAACACCCGATCCCCTCACGCTCAACCGCACGCACTCATGCACTCAGCAGTAGCCCATGCCTCGCCATGCCCGAGACGAGCTCAAGCTCGTGCTCGATCAGCCTCGTGCGTGCACGTTCCGTAGCAGCCCCGCTTGCAGGAACCACAAGCTCACCAAGTTCCGCACCCCCGCCGGCGCTCTCTAGCCTCAACCGCCACTGCTTTGGTCGCCATCATCGCCGGTGATCTCCGTGCAACCATGGAGGGCCAAGGTCGGCCCTTCCAGATGATCTTATTATCCTTTCCTGCTTCTATGCCAAACACCCAGCAACAGCGAAGTGGCAGGAGCCACACCATCGATCCAGGAGTTTCTGGGTTCGAAGCCCAGACGCGCAGACTGCTGTGCGTGCCCAGCCACGGTGCGATCTGTCTCTGTTCGTTGTTCTTCAGGTTGGTTCAGTTAAGCCCGAATGGATGATCCTCTGTCCTGTCAGAAGCATGAGGCACCCCAGCTGTTCTCTCCGGCGCGCCAAATCCAGGAGCTCCTGGGATCGACCCCGTGCGATCGTCAATTTGTTTTGCCTCTCGTTTTGTCTAGCAAGAGTGCACACTGCCGCTTGGGCTTGGCCCGATTCTGCTGCTGCTGTTGCCTTGCGCACAGAGCGCTCTATATCTATCTACCGCACGCCTATGTAGCCCATGTAGCTCCAGATTCAACCCATTTAGATTTTTTCCTGTTCTGTCATTTTCCTAATTTCCAGCGCATGCATATTTACAGGAATGCCATCATTTTTAAAATGCTAGTAATTGAATAACCGTGCATCCAAATAAAACATGTCATATATGTAAAATGCATAGAATTTCATGTACTTTCACAATTTGCAGCTTTCATCCATGTTTAAAATGTTTAAATTGCTGTTTGCATTTAATTAGCTTAAATGTCATGCTAAAATGGTTTAATTCATAACTAAATAACTGTAGCTCCAAATTAAATAAACTATATATATAATTTGTCTAGAAAAACACATAGATTAACATGGTGCACTTTATTTTGCTGTTTAATAACATTAAAATATTGCTTTAGGCAGAACAGTACCAAATTTGAAATATGCACATGGGGATTCTCCGGAATTGTTGTTTGTTATTTCCGGCCTCATTTAAATTGCCTAGATAGGTAGTTTTGTTGTGCATCAACTCTTGCCATGTTAACCAAAATTTAATCTTCTCATGCATCATTCTTGATTGAGCATTATGCCATATTTATGTGTTGTGTGTTTACTATGTTGTTTCTTTTTTTCCGGTTGTTCCTCTTCTTGATAGTTGCTGGCAACGTTGCGATTGTGAGAATTCGTTCGACTATGTTGGTTTGTCTACTTCATGGACTCGATCTTCTTGCTAGCGGGATTTCAGGCAAGATGACCGTTACCCTGGATCTCACTACTATCATTGCTATGCTAGTTGTCTTGATGCTATCGCTATGTCGCGCTTCCTACCACTTGTTTATCAAGCCTCCCATATTGCCATGATAGGCTCTAACCTTTTTCACCATCCCAGCAAACCGTTGTTTGGCTATGTTACCGCTTTGCTCAGCCCCTCTTATAGCGTTGCTAGTTGGAGGTGCAGTTGCAGGTTGTTCCATGTTGGGACATGGATATCATGGATCTCTTGGGATATCACAATATATCTTATTTAATTAATGCACATATATAGGTAAAGGGTGGAAGGCTCGGCCTTATGCCTGGTGTTTTGTTCCACTCTTGCCGCCTTAGTTTCCGTCATACCGGTGTTATGTTCCTTGATTTTGTGTCCCTAACACACTGAGGGTTTATGGACCCCTCTTGACAGTTCGCTTTGAATAAAACTCTTCCAGCAAGGCCCGATATTGGTTTTATGATTTTCCCAACAGAATAACTAAACTTGATATTAAATTTGATGCATAGGGAGTTAGCGCTACCCGAGGAGTAATTCTACATAATACAGGGGGGGGGGGCAGTGCTGATGGTGTTGGTCCCAAACCAGAGTCATGTGCGGCTTCCCCCGGGGAAACTCTGGTCTCAGTTGCTGTACGTTGTGCTCATCCGGACGTGGCCTGAGACGAGATATGCGCGACTACTATCAGGGTGTCGGCACGCTGGGAGGTCTTGCTGGATTTGTTTTACCATTGTCGAAATGTCTTATGCACCGGGATCTCGTGTCTGATCGGATGTCCCGCGATGGAGGATTGTCTCCGTGGATCATGAGCTTGTCATGGACTAAGTTGGGACACCCCTACAGGATTTAAACTTTCGAGAGCCGTGCCCGTAACCATGACGATCTCTTTTCGAGTGAGTCGAGAAGAGAACATGGTGGGGTTATGTTTGAACATAAGCAGTTCAGGATCACTTCTTGGTCATCACTAGTTTGCGACCATTGCATAGCTTCTCATCTTATTCTTGTACTCGTAAGTTAGCCACCATAAAATGCTTAGTCGCTGGCTGCAACCCCACCACTTATCTATTCCATTCCCATTAAGCTTTGCTAGTCTTGATACCCATGGTAATGGGATTGCTGAGTCCTCGTGGCTCCAGATTACTACAACAACAGTTGCAGGTACAGGTAATGCGATTATCATGACGTGAGAGTGATGTTTACTTGTTTGGGAGTTCTTCTTTTGCTTCTTCTTTGATTGAGGGATAGGTTCCTAGTCGGCATCCTGGGCTAGCAGGGTGGATGTCGTTTAAGTTTCTGTTTGTGTTTCATCCATAATCGGATGCTACTCTTATGTATGATGTTGTTGTATTCATCTGGCATTGTATGCCTTTTGTATGTATACCCATCTATTATGTAATGGTACAATGTAATGATATCCACCTTGCAAAAGCGTTTCAATATGCGGCTCTATCCTTGGTGGGACCTTCGAGTTCCTCTCGGACAGGATCGCATATTGGGCGTGACATAAGCTGACCATTTTAAATAGGGGGAAACAAGAGACTGTAGAAGATGAATATGGCTAGCCTTCTAGGAGATTGTGTGTCAGAAAGTGCGAATATTTATTTCATTCCATTAAAAATAAGAAGCCAATTCTGTTCATAAGAAGAAAGAGAAGTAGATCCATTCTATACTCGATAAGTGCCAATATGCAATGGGTAACTAGGCCAATTTGGAAGAAATCCATTCTAGAAAAAATACAATTAGATTAGCTCTTCATAGACAAACTTGGGGTTTGCAATCCAAGGTAAAATCGGCTTGGGATGAAGGTTGGGACAGAAATGGGAGAGGAGAGCCCGGACGAGGAAAACAAGCACCCCTTTTAGGATTCTAGGAAACAAGCAATACTTTCCCATATTAAACTGAACTGAACAGAGTGCAGGGACTAGAATCAGAACTGGAATTCCCTTATCTGAATTCAAAATCCCACCTAGACTTGGTTTGAGAAGTAGCTTGTTCAGTTTGTCCTCAGCAGAAGTGAAACCTGTTGCCAAGAGATCAAAATTCCAAATACTCAATGCTATGATATGGGGGAAAAGAATACCTAATCATGAGGATCCTCCATAATATTTTCGAGTGCTTGTTCGAGAACTATGATCTTTGGCTCTAGAACTGAATCATTTCCTTGTATCTAAAAAGAACTTCCAGGTTAATAGGGAGGAAGTTTGACCAGAATAAATACAAATTCTTTTCTTATTTCTATTTTATGATTGAACAATATAAACATCAACAACTTCAAATTGGACTCGTTATTTGAACCCGAGTACCCGGGAAAAAGCAGAATATTTGACCCCCATCATCATAAAGTAGTAAAGGTCCCTGCAAAGCTTTCAGGAAGAGGGGTAGTCTTGTGCGTAAGCATAGCATTTCTGGTCAAACCACTGAACCACACATATTTTTTTAGTGGGAGGGTACTCCGAGTAGTGGCAAGCCATGAAAGGAATGAATAAGCTCCCTCAGGCCTCTCCCTTCGGTGTTTCACGCCACTGAATTAAAAAATTAAACTGAAGGCCCATACAAAATGAGCACCTAAGAAAAAAAAGACCACTTTTTGGAATGTTCTAAATTCCACTTGAGCATCCAAATCTGGATCAATACCAACTTGATGCATTAATTTTAACATATAGGACTTCCCTATTAGGACAGGTTGCTCAAAGCGGCCGCCTGTTCTTCCATCAAATAGTCTGCTTTTTCCCGGGTACTAGGGTTCAAATACCCATGGATTTTTTGTTTCTTTACTGGCTTCATATAATTCTGAAAACACAAGTTTTCTTGAAGCCTCTTGCTCGAAGCGTATTGAAGAATCGAAGGATAGCAAATATTTGAAGGATACCAAAGGTTCAAAGGATTAGTTTTTTTTTCTAGGATAATAAATACGTACTTTACAGAGGATTAGCTTCCAAGGTGTTATAGGGTGGAACCCTAGATGGAGATCTTTCATGAATTGGAGGAGAAATCCCCAAGAACAAAAAGAACACAAGGGGTAAAACAAGAGGAACACTCAAGAACAAGCCCAAATCACACATCCACTAGACTCACATCCACACAAGATCCACAAAGGTACAAGAACAACAAAAGGAAAGATACATGATAGAGTTCATCTCAAATCCAAAGGAGATGAGGTCTTGATGATCTAGATAGATCCTTCCCTCAAGGGGGTCTTGAATAGCTAGGGATCTTCTCCAATGGAGGCCTTGAACTCCAATGGAGTGTCTCTCTCTCAAGAGAAATCCCACAAGTGGAGGTACATGGGCTAAGCTCTAATTTCTAGATCTATTCTTAGCTAAGTCTAAATGGAGGAGATGGAGGAGTATATATAGCCCTAGGGTATGAAGGGGTAAGCAGGGGCGTAATGGGCATTACATGGGCAAAGCCCGCAGGTAAACACAGGCAGCCCCGTGTGCACGGGGTAAGTGGAGCCCATGCGCACGGGGTGCCCAGAGAGCTAGCACCTTAGCCCGTGCACATGGGGTCTGTACCGTGGGCACGGGGTCCTGTGCACACGGGGTGCAGGGTCTTGTGGGAATGGGGTATCCAGAGGCTCTGCAGTATGTTGCCTACTCGTGGACTCCCGCGATGCACGCTGGAAGCTTGCCTTCTTCTTGGCGGTTCCTTCTCCACTTCCAAGCTTCCCACTTGGATGGTGTAGTTGTTATCTTCCACATGGACCCCTCCTCGCCATGTGTGAAGTTCCAATAACACGTAAGCATGCACACACAAAGAGTGTCAAGTAGTATACCATCCTCGAAGGGGTCAAGTGAATGCGTGTAAAGGAGACGATTCACCTTTATGTATGTGAAGTAGATGTGGCATGTGTCACTTGCCAAACTGACTCTTGACATGGTGATGTTCGAAGGATGCTCCGCATCATCCCCTCCCCCTTGGGAAAGATCCGTCCTCAGATGAAAATACAAATCACCATGGGAAAGAGATGTCATCGGCATGTAGGAGTGGACGATCACCAAAGAGTTCTTCATCTTGAAGCTCGAAATGGGCACTGTCAGTGCAACAGACCTGGTTATGTTGCTCTGACTATGCACATGCACGTGAAAAAGGTTATGGCACCGGACCATGCCAGATTCTAAGAGACCAAGGTCATCGAAGGACCAGCATGCAGATCAAGAGGACCAAGACAAAGCCAAAGAAGCAAGATACGTCCAGGAGAAAAACCTCTCTTGCTGGGCAAACAAGCTTGACGAGGGCGGGGCCACCCTCAGAAGAGAACATCCAAGATGCCCCGACAGGGTCTGCCGGGACTCGCGGAGGCAAGAAACACCTCACCAACCACTCCACCACGACCCACGTCGTCAATCAGTGCGGTGTCAAGCCGCAAAGTGATTAAGTCGTAGCCATTCACCACATGGCAACCTCTTTCTACATGAAAACCTACAGACAACACCCGTCCTGCAATGTGTCGAGCGAGCAGGCGTGAAGCTGGAAAATTAGCCCAGCAAGGCTTGCCGGGCGAGCAGCGATGCAATGTTGAGCGGTGCATTTAATTTGCTCTATCAGCTTGCAGAGTTAGGTATGATAGCACTGTTTGCTACCTTATCAGTGCATAATGACTGATTTGCCATTGTGGTAACCCCTTGATCTATAAAAGGAGGTCCGTGGCAACCGTATAAGGGGTTGCAAAGTTGAACACCCACATGCTCATACGCGCGTACTGCCGCCCCTGTCGGGCAAGTGTACTATGCTCCACCACCATTCTTCCACCACCAATCCACCAAAGTAGGAGTAGGGTTTTACGCCTCACGGCGGCCCGAACCTGGGTAAAATTACTCGCGTGATCCCTGCCATGCTGCCCCACGCTCCTCTGCTCTTTGTGCAATGTGACATCCCCCTGCCTAACCAGCAAGGGACCCTTGGTCCCATAGGTGGCCATGGTTTCCCATGACATCTTTGGTGTGTCAGGTAGGGGGATCACTTGCGCGAACCTGAATGCGTGTGCAGCGCGTCATCTTCATTGCTACCTTCATCTTCGATGGCGCCGTCAACCATGGCGCCCAAGAAGAAGTTTGGTGTTTCGGCTCACCCGTCCACCTCAAAGGCTCCGTCGCCCGCAGCCACCAACACTACGGGAGGTGCAGAGTTGCGCAAAGATGTGGACGCCGCTGTGGATGTGGTCGGAGTAGGCGGCACCGTCACTACTTCCCCTGTGGCCGAAGCAGAAGGAGGAGACACCGGAGGAGAGCAACATCAGCAACACACTCCGACGGCCATGCTCCACGAGGTACGAGTGAAGGGATTACTCCATCCACACTCCTTCCTCTCGCTGATGGGCACAACCACAACGATGGCGCTCGGTCTGGGTCAAGTCGCCTCCCTCCGGCCGCCCCCGTCGCGGGAGCGACCGCAGTGCATGCGCCTCCCCCGGGGCGAGTCGACCAAGTCGCTACGCCCGACGGAGCCGCTGGCCCTCAAGCGCCTTCGCCGCGCCACCATGCCATCCAAGTGGCCGCCCACAACAGTGGGGGCGTGGTAGTATCCCTACTAGCACCGTCAGGAGCCGAGCGATGGTGTGATCTGCGTCATTATCACCCATGCCAAGCACGACCACGGAGGCAATGGCGCGGGCTCATCTGCTACTCAGGTTCCCGCTAGCGGCTGAGCAGATTGATGAATGGCGTGCCACCATCCAGAGCCTACTCGGTTTCGCCGAGGCTGGGGGCTCACAGCATGCTGACCCGCCACAGCCTCCCCAAGGGACGACGACAGCTCATGTTGCTGGTCGTACAGAAGGGGCCACAATGTAGTCCCCACCACGACAGCCAACGCGAGCGCAGCAGAATCAAGAACCTGATGACGTCTCGATGGCCTCTTCTAACCCTCAAGCACACCAAGATCAACGACAAGCCCCGGAGGACAGGTGGAGGGAAGACACACGCGTTGTCATTGAGCAACGACGCGATGACCACCGCCGGACCGATGGGTGCAACGGTCCTGATGTTGACGAGCCTACGCCCGATATTGGCAGGTGCCTACCTTTCGAGGTTGGATGCCCTGCCTTTAGTCGTGAGCTACAGCAAGTCTGCTGGTCGTCCGTCCACACGTTCAAGCCGTAGATACCTCAGAAGTATGATGGGAGGCTCAACCCGGCAGAGCTCCTGAGCATCTACACCATTGCCATCCAAGCTGCTGGGGGAAGATATGAGAAGGTATTCGCCAACTACTTTCCTTTGGCCCTCAAATCCAGTGTGAGGTCATGGTTGATGCATCTGCCAGAGAACTCCATTTCTTCTTGGGCTGAGCTTTGCTATGAGTTCATTGGCACCTTCACTGGCGGCCATCAAGAACCAGGCGACCCAACAATTTGCCACTTCTCCAGCAGAAAGAAGGAGAGACACTCCGGAAGTATTTGTAGAGGTTTAGCATAGTCCACAGGAACATCCCAAACATCCATCTGGTAGCTGCGATAGCCGCCTTCCAGTCTAATGTGCGCAACCGTAGGATTTGTTCCAAGATGAATGTACGGTTTCCCAAGACTGCGAAGGAGCTTTACACCTTGGTGGATAAGTTTGCATGGATGGAGGAGGGAAGGAAGTTATCCAGGGAGGAGGACTGCATCAATGTTGATTCAGAGGATGATGATGAATTCACTAGTCAGAAGAAGAGCAAGAAGTGCAACAAAAGGCGTAAGGATAAGGCAGTGATGACTGTTGAAGGATTGGGTACACCTAGTACCGGCAAGACAACCAAGACTGAAACCCCCGTCAAGGAAGCTACCGTGTGCGCTGACTGCCAGGAAGCTGCGGCTGCCGAGAAGGCCGGGAAAGGCGATGGGCCGTATTGCAAGATTCATCAGACCAAGGGTCACGACCTTCAAGAGTGTTATCAGGTTGAGCAGCTTGTCAAGAGGCAAAGAGCAGAGTACGAGAAGCGTGACAAGGAAAAGGGTCAGAATGTTGCTGGCGGTAAGGGTCGAGGTGGTGAAGCAAATATCCCCGGCAAACCCTTTCAAAACAAAGGAAAACCCGCCAGGGGTCAAGAGAAGGAAGTGTGCGATGATGAGAGTGATGGAGGGGATGAAGAGGAAACCAGTGAACAAGAGTTTCAGAATGCCACTGACACCCTATGCATTGATGGAGGTGCATCCCTGCACACCTCTCACCGCCAACTCAAACGGTGGGCGCGTGAGTTCAATGTCGTGGAACCAGCGCTAGAGGCCCGGAAACCACTCAAATGGTCACGCACGCCCATCATCTTTGACGAAGAGGATCATCCAGACCGTACCACTGTGGTAGGATGTTTTCCATTGTTGGTCTCTCCAACAGTTTGCAACCTCAAGGTCACTAAGATGCTAGTGCACGGCGGGGCCGGGTTGAATCTAATTTCCCCAAAGGTTATCAGCAGGCTTCAGATAGCAGAAGAGGAGTTAGAGGTCACCGGCATGTTTCAAGGAGTTAATCCCGGCATGAGTCATCCTAAGGGAAAGATCATGTTGCCTATGACATTCGGAGGGGAATTGAACTATCAGACAAAAAGGATTGTGTTTGATGTGGTCGGCCTCCCCTTGCCATACAATGCGATCCTTGGACGACCAGCCCTGGCTAAATTCATGGCGGCATCCCACTACGCCTACAACACCTTGAAGATGCCTGGGCCAGTTGGAGTCATTTCCATCCCATCAAATGAGAAGGACACAATCATTTGTGTGGACAAGATTTACAGGGACGCAGTCGTGGCAGAGGCAGCGGCAACATCAATTCCCGCCAAGGGAAACAAAGGAAAGAAGAAGGATAACAAGGACACTGTCAAGGAATCCGGGAAGCGTACCTCTTCGGGGTGCGCTGCACCTGTTGATGATTTGCCGGAGAGTTCCAATAGCAGAAGGACCAAGGTTATTGCTCCATAAGTGAAGAGGGTCCCGACAGGGCTGGCTGGCATTGATGGTACTTTCACCATCAGTGCCACCCTCGATGACAAATAGGAAAGCACGCTTGTTGCCTTCCTGCGGGAAAATATCGATGTGTTTGTCTGGCAACCATCTGATATCCCCGGTGTTCCTAGGAAGGTAATCGAGCACCACCTTGCTGTCTGCCCACACACCAGACCCGTCAAGCAGAAAGTCCGGAAGCAGGCCTGGGAGAGGCAACAGTTTATTGTAGAGGAGATCAAGAAGCTTGAAGTAGCTTGTTTGGTTAGAGGAGTGCTACATCCCACTTGGCTAGCAAATCCAGTGGTGGTCCGGAAGGCTAACGGGAAATGGAGGCTTTGCATAGATTTCACAGATCTCAACAAGGCTTGCCTGAAGGACCCATTTCCCTTGCTGCGCATCGATCAGATCGTGGATTCCACTTCAGGCGGCAATTTGCTTTCCTTCCTGGATGCATATTCTGGATATCACCAGATCTTCATGTCCAAGGAAGACGAAGAGAAGACCTCGTTTATCACCCCATGTGGTACGTACAGTTTTATCCGCATGCCATTCAGATTGAAGAGTGTCGGGTCTACTTTTGCAGGGGCAGTCCAGATGGGTTTCGAGCCACAGCTGCATAGAAACATTGAAGCTTATATGGATGACACTGTGGTCAAGACCAAGGACAGAGCAACTGTTATCCAGAATTTGGAGGAGACTTTTGCGAATCTACGCAAGATCAACTTGAAGCTCAACCTGGAGAAGTGTGTGTTTGGTGTCCCCTCTGACAAGCTACTTGGGTTCTTTGTGTCCTATCGGGGGATCAAAGCCAATCCTGACAAGATCAAAGCCATCGAGCAGATCCAAGCGCCAAGGACAGTCAAGGACATGAGGCGTCTAACAGGGTGCGTTGCCGCGCTAAGCAGATTCATTTCCAAGTCTGCTGAGTGCGCCCTGCCGTTCTTCAAAATCTTGAAGAAGGCAGGACCCATGAAGTGGACTCCAGAAGCGGATGCAGCCTTGCGAGAGTTGAAGGCCTACTTGTCCTCTGTGCCCACCTTGGTTGCTCCCAAACCATAAGAGCCGTTGTTGCTATACTTAGTGGCAACCAACCAAGTGGTTAGCGCAGCCTTAGTGGCACAGCAGGAAGTGGACGAGGCATAAAGTGAGCAAAGACCGACAGAGTTAGATAAGGATTAGGACAGAAGTGAGCACAACAGCGAGAGCAACCCCAAGGATACGGCAAGGAAGAAAGTGGTGCAACGCCCAATGTACTTTGTCAGTCCGTTGTTATAGGGGGCTCGATCGAGGTACTCTGGCGTGCAAAAATTGATCTTTGGTCTCATCATGGCCTCAAGGAAACTACGCCACTACTTCCAAGCCCATGAGATCACGGTTGTCACTCGCTTCCTGTTGCAAAGGATACTCCGGAACCCCGAGGCTACTGGCAGAATAGTGGAGGGGCTTTGGAGTTGTCCAGTTTTGGTCTAAAATTTGAGAGCACATTAACAATCCAGAGCAGGGCACCGGCAGAGTTTATTGCAGAATGGACGCCAACCCTTGATGAGGAAGTGATAGAAACAGTTATCCCCAGCAAGGAGGCACCCCAAGAATGGATTATGTATTTTGATGGTGCCTTTTCCCTGCAAGGTGCAGGGGCTGGCGTGCTTCTCTTCACCCCCTCAGGGGAGCACTTGAAGTACGTCATTCAGATGCATTTTGCCCGGGAAGAGGCAACCAACAATACAACAGAGTATGAAGGGATCCTTGCCAAGCTCGGGATTGCCACAGAATTGGGAATCAAGAAACCGATAATTCGAGGAGATTCACAGCTTGTGGTGCGACAAGTCAACAAGGATTACCAAAGTCCATTGATGGAGGCATACGTAGAGGAAGTGAGAAGATTGGAGGAGCGCTTTGACGGATTGCAAATAGAGCACATACGCCATGCAGAAAACAAGATAGCTGATCATCTGTCAAAGTGTGCTGCGCAAAAGCTTCATGTGGAACCAGGAACTTTTGTTCTCCATCTTACTTAGCCCCCCGTATCCCCAGCAACAATGGCCTGGAAGAGGAAAAAATGGACTCCGGTAAGCCTCTCCCGGTAGAGCCTTCTGCTCCTGGCAGGGACCCTGCCGAAAACTCACAACTTGCCGGCCCACACCCTCCCGCCGAGACCATGGTCTCTGCGGATGAGGAGTGTGCCCTCGCAGTTGAGGAGGTGCCGCTAGTCCTTGTTGTCGAGCCCCAAGCTCCAACTTGGGCAAGGCACATAGTCCACTTACTCCAAACCGGAGAACTCCCCAATGACCAAGATGAGGCTGAAAGAGTAGCCCGGAGGGCCAGTATGTATCAGTTTGTCGATGACACTCTGTTCAGAAGGAGGCCCAACGGTGTGAAATTGAAGTGCATCTGCCGGGAAGAAGGAAAGGAACTGCTGGCTGAGATACACAAAGGAATGTGCTCCCACATTGGATCAAGGACATTTGTTGGGAAAGCATTCCAACAAGGATTCTATTGGCCCACAGCCCTCCAAGATGCGGTTGAGCTAGTCACGAAATGTGAAGCCTGCCAGTTCCATTCCAAGAACACCCACCTGCTTGCTCAAGATCTTCAGACAATCCCCTTATCATGGCCATTTTCAGTCTGGGGCTCGATATGCTCGGCCCTTTCCCCCAAGCAATCGGGGGCTTTGAATTCTTGTTCGTTGCTATCAACAAGTTTACAAAGTGCCCGGAAGTGACCACCGTGAGGAAGGTGACTTCTCAATCAGCTATCAAATTCTTGAAAGAACTGGTGTGTCATTTTGGAGTTCCGGCAAGTATCATTACCGATAATAACACCCAGTTCACGAGCCGCGCCTTCATGCAATATGTTCACACCCTCGGAAGCAAGGTCTCATTTGCCTTTGTCACACATCCCAGAAGCAATTGACAAGCTGAAAGGGCGAACGATGAAGTGCTGCAGGGACTCAAGACAAGAACCCTTGATACGCTGCGGAAGCACGGCATGCGGTGGATCGATGAGCTGCCGGTAGTCCTCTGGTCCCTGAGAACAACACCAAATCGGGCTACCGGGCAGACTCCTTTCTCCCTGGTCTATGGAGCAGAAGCAATTATCCCCACGGAACTCACTTACGGGTCACCTCGAGTGCTTGCCTATGATGAAGTAGTGCAAGATCAGCACCAGTGTGACGATGTTGTGCTACTCGAGGAGAACCGTCTCCGGGCTGCTACGCGTGCTGCACGCTATCAGCAAGCCCTGCGTCGCTATCTTAGCTGCAGGGTTCATGCCCGGTGTTTTGAGGAAGGCGACCTTGTCCTTAGGCGCGTTCAGTCGGCCAAGGGTACAAACAAATTGACGCCAAAGTGGGAAGGCCCTTACCGGGTAGTACGAGCCACCAGACCTGGTGCAGTTCGTCTGGAGACCAGAGATGGTATTCAATGGCAAAACTCATGGAATATTGAGCATCTCCGCAAGTTACGTGTAAGGCGCGACTGTCAGGTCCTGCCCGACAGCCACCCACCCATTTGTACAGGCCTTGCCTTAGTTGCATGTAACCCCTTGTACAAAGCCAGGGCAATGACCCTGTGCACTAGAAAAATAAACAAAGTGCTGGGGGCCACCGACCAAGTTGCATGCATGCATGAGCATCCCAAGAGCATTGGCATAAGCATTTCATGAGCATCTGCATATGCATATAGATAGATCACATCCTGCATCATTCTCATCTGCATGAAGTTGCAAGTTCCTACCATGAACTTGGCTTCTACAAGGAGTTGAGGAGATGGGCCAGCGCTGCGATCCCCGACAAGCCAAACAGATAAGTTTTACCTCTTGTCCATAAGTGTTTTGTAAGCTAAACCTTGTGCATGAGAAAACCTTGCCGCTCTTTGAAACTTAGGTGCTCCCACCTTTGGCTCAAACATTGCTTCGGCCTGGGTGGTCATAGTGGCCTTTGATGAAACAGAGTTGGCAAGGGGCTGGTCCCTTTATTTTTTGCCCGGCAGGCTCCGGTCCCCGGCAAACAAAATAAAAACGGTTCCGACAGGATAGCTTGCCGAGAAAAACTCATTTATTTAACTAAATAGGCATCCCACCTCTGCATGGACATACACATGCACGAGTTCCCGACAATGTTCATCCTTTTCATTAATATGCTGATCATACAAGTACAAGCATTACAGAACACAAACATGGACTAGAGAGATTACATTATTTGAATTAATTTGGCAAGTGCCTACAAGTTTAAGACTAAAAAAAATATGTACCCCGTAATCCGCTTTCTTGTCCCTCTCCTCCCAGGCATGACTAGTGAAGGCAAAGAGGGCAGAAGGAGCGCCTGAGCAGAGAGCTAGGACAACCCCATTGGGCTCCAGGAGAGGGAGCCCGACGAGGGCGGGGATGCGTCGGCGAACGCGTCGATGGAGAGCATGGCGGAGGCGACCTGACAACCACCACCACCAAGGCCAGCAGGACGCGGCAGGGCTAACGGAGCTGCAGCCTGAGAGGAAGCCTGCCGAGGTCTAGCTGGGAGGTCGCTGGAGGAAGCCGGGGGCCGCCACCCCCGCCTCTGCATCCAAGTCCCTGACAAATCACCTTGCCGGGGTGGGGGGGGGGGATGCAGATGCAGATGATGGTGCTGCCACTTGATGAAGATGGTGCCGGCGACACTCAACCGGAGCCAGAGTCATCGCCCTTCCGTGCACTGCCGTCATCACCGCCATCAGTGTCCTCCTCGTCACTTTCGCTCGAGGAGGAGCTTTTGCCATTGGTCGAGATCTCCGCGCAACACCCTAAGCGAATTCCAGAGCGCCCGAAGATCTTGACGGAGAGCAGGCCGCTCTCCATTAATTTAAACTGGAGAACGTGCCCCTCCGACAAGCGATGGGCATGGGCAAAAGTCTTCCAACCACGGCGGAGGTACATGACATGAGGAGCAGGGAAGTCGACATTAACCCACATGTTGCCGTTCCCACAGCCCCTCATATGCAGCCTTAGAGCATGTGGCGGTTCAAGCTCCATTTCTTGTGCGAATGGAGTAGGGAGACGGAGATGGCCACACAAAGGCTTGTACAACCTCATGATGAACTCCCAAGGTTGATCTCCGACGTGGCCCTCCATCGGGGGACGAGCTGCCGGTGGGGGTGCGGCCAAAGCGCCACCCCATCATTCTCTTCCTCGAGCGCCACAGCAGCCACGACCTCGCCCCCTCCCTTCGCCTCTTGCACCGGGTTCCAGAACCACGAGGTCCAGAGGAGGGGGAATGCGCTGTCGATCAGAAGCCCTCGTCGCCGCTGCTGGAGTACTTCCGCGCCCTCGCCCTCTCACCATGGTGAGTGAAGAAAGAATACGAAGGAAGAAGAAGAAGGGGGTGCGTATGAAGATGCCCCGCTCCTACCCTCTTTTATAGGAAGATGAGGCAGGGGGCTGGCCTCTCGTCCAGTGGCGGCCACCCTGTTCCTCCAATGCAGCCTCCCTGCCCATCCAGTGGCACAGGGAATCAGGACCGACCCACTGCCCCAACTAGTGATGCCTGATTTTCTGCCATGGCACTCACACCTGTGCGCTCTGCATCCACCACCTACCCCTCCTAATGCATGGAGTACACATGGTGGGTGTGCCCGAAGCAGGGGGCAAGTGGGATGGCGGTTTCTGCCCCGTGATCGTGGGGCGCCAGCGTCCTGCAAGCCACGATCTGAGTTTTTTCTGTAATGCTGCGCACGATGCATGGAAAAACCAGAAACTGGCCCGGGCTCGAGATTAATGAAGAAGCAAAGAAGACCTCAAGAGACCAACCTCTTCGACACCCCTGTCTGTGCACTTATTATGGCCTACCCGACGATGCTCAGCAGCACGATCAGGACAGGCCCGGGGGCTTCTGTCAGTGCAACAGACCCTGCGTATGTTGCCCTGACTGTGCACAGGCACGAGAACAAGGTTATGGCACCAGGTCATGCCAGATTCTAAGAGATCAAGGTCATTGAAGGACCAACATGCAGATCAAGAGGACCAAGACCAAGCCAGAGAAGCAAGATACCACCAGGGGAAAGCCTCCCTTGCCGGGCAAACGAGCTTGGCGAGGGCGGGGCCATCCCCGGAACAGAACATCCAAGACGCCTGGCAGGGTCTGCCGGGACTCGCGGAGGTAAGAAACAACTCACCAACCACTCCACCACGACCCACATCGGCAATCCGCAAAGAGATTAAGTGGCAGCCATTCGCCACATGGCAGCCTCTTTCTATAGGAAAACCTATAGACGACACCCGTCCTGCGACGTGTCGAGTGAGCAGGCGTGAAGCTGGAAAATTAGCCTAGCAAGGCTTGCCGGGCGAGAAACGATGTGATGTTGAGCGGCGCATTTAATGCGCTTTGTCAGCCTGCAGAGTTAGGTATGATAGCACTGTTTGCTATGTTATCAGTGCATAATGACTGATTTGCCATTGTGGTAACCCGTTGATCTATAAAAGGAGGCCCGTGGCAACCGTAGAAGGGGTTGGAAAGTTGAACAACACACACTCATACGCGCGTAGCAACTGCCGCCCCTGCCGGGCAAGTGTACTACACTCCACCACCATTCTTCCACCATCAGTCCACCAAAGCAGGAGTAGGGTTTTACGCCTCACGACGGCCCGAACCTGGGTAAAATTGCTTGTCTGATCCCTGCCGTGCTGCCCCACGCTCCTCTGCTCTTTGTGCAACATAACACCCCCCTGCCGAACCAGCAAGGGACCCTTGGTCCCATACGTGGCCCTGGTTTCCCACAACAGGCAGTCTCCAATGTCGCACCATCTCGGAATTCCTTCAGAAGGAGCAAAGACAACAAACACTTGGAAAAACAAATGTGGTTAGCGTTAGTGCAAAACCAAGCATTCAAGAGGTGATTCACCCAACAAGTGTCATCATGAAGCATAGCATATGGTGTAACAAAGGATTGTGACATGGCATTTAAGCACACAAATTGAGCAAAATCAAGGGCATCATGGAAACAAGCATGCAAAGGTGAGGTAAAGATGCTAATATGTGTGACTAGAGAGTAGGCATCTACCTCAAGTTCATAGCAAGCATGCATAAAGCGCTCAACAAATGGTCTATGGTATGCATAGGAATCATTCACAACACCAAATATAATGAGATGTCTAAACACATGGGGCAGGTGCAAGACAATCCAAGCATAACGTGCATAGGGTGTAGTGAAAATCGAGTGGAACTCAACACAATAGAAAGAGCAATTGTTCATCATGTGTGAGGCAATCAAGTCAATCATGTGACAATCAAAGGTGCATGGCATACATGAAGAAATGTCATTGTTGCAACCAAACATATGATAGAAGAAAATAATGAACAAGTTGGATTCAACTCAAAAGGTATATATGTCATGAGGCATATCAATGTGGAAATCATGAACGGAAGCACTATCTCTAACATGTGTGCAATCAAGTGGTCCCGGACGACCAATAAGTCTCATGGTGGAAGCAACACAAGTAGTATGATCCACAATATCCATGCTCATGGTTTTGTGTTTCTCGAAAGAGAAGGATATCACCTCGAAAGCATGTCCTTGTGCATCCTTCACAATGCCGAAGTACAATCTAGTGCGATGTAGACTCCTCGTGGTAGAAGGTGGTTCGCTCTCAAGAGCTCGGATTGTCAACTCACGTGACGTGGAAGTCGACACAAAGTCCAAGTATCCTACACATGCACACAACAAAGCAAAGAACGCATGCGCATGGTAGATAAACTCATCATCCATCATGACAGTTCTCTTCTCTTGCACATAACCATTAGAAGCAAAAGTGCATGAATACTATGATGCAACAGCTATACTCATGGCACTAGGCATATGGTGCAAAGAAGGAAGATAAGCATGCTTCACACAAAATATGTCAAAAGCTCCAAACATATGCGAGAAAGCTATGTGGGCAATCTCATTAGTAAGACTAAAAGCCTTGTTGCACTCAATACTTGACAAATCATCTAGCATGAAAGATACAACATAATGAGACATGTGACAACATGAAATAGCAATCATGTGCAAAGCATGGAAATGGATGCCATCAACCGCATGAAATGAGCAAGTATGAATCATCGTTGATGCAACATAGGCAAGCACAACAATCATAGCATCCAAGTTATTAGCACGAAGATGCAACATACTAGAGGAATCCATTAGTGAAACATGGCAATAACAAGCAATATCTCCACCAAGCTTGCAAATACACATACAAGTACTAGAGTCAAGTGTAATGTGAGATGCAAAGCATGGGTCACAAATGCATGGTAAGGGCACAGAAATGTGCATATCATGCAAAGTGAACATGGCAATATGGGCAAATGAGACATAATGGACAATAACCCATAACCATGTGAGGGACATGTAGAAGAAATGCGTGAAGTATTTGCGCGAAAGGAGCGGTGGTAAGGACAATCCATGTGAACCCAAATCATCATTGCTCTCTAGAGCTCGTTTCGTCAACTCATGGGATTGTGAAGTTGATGAGTATTCATGGGTACCTACACAAAAGAGACACAAACCAAAGAAAGTGTGTGCGTGGTAAATGTACACATCATCCATCATGATGTGTATGTGAATATGAGAGTAAGTACAAGATAAGAATCACTCAAAGAAATTGGAAGCATGATATATGAACATGTCATCCATCATGAAAGAATAGTTGTTATGCATGACATGATGGGGACACAAATTGATAATGCAAGTATATGGCACATCAATAGCATGTTTATTCATGGGGAGCATATGGTGCACACAATCATGGGAATCATGCAAATCATAGGATGGATCAAAAATCTCCTAATATGTTTGAAGAAACCATGGGGGTCTCCTCAAGAGCAAAAGCAGAATCATCATATGGAGAATATTGAAAACATGGCAAACGATGCATGTCCAAAGCTAGGTGGTCATGGCATGTCATATGAGATAAATGATGCAAAGGGAGCATATCAATATCATCACAAGAAAAACAAATGCCAATAACCATGGGTTTGTCATCCATGGCATATGCACAAATTGGGTTCATTTTAATGGCATATGCATAGTCACTAGGAAGAGATTGCAAATAAGACATATGATTGATCTCATGCGTAGCATATGACAAGTCAAGCGGATTATCAAACATGATGTGGCCAAGAGAATTATCACAAGTAATCCTATGTAACATGGCATGACAACTAATAGACTCCACATGACAATCATCAAACTCATCATAAATGGGTAAACCATCGCATGGGAAAATCATACTAGCATGAAGCATGTAAATAGGTGGATCAACATCATGCAAGCAATCAATGTGTAGAATGTGCACTAGTGGGACAAGAGCATCACCTTCACCTATGTTACCTTTGTAATTCCACTCATGTGGTGTAGGTGAGGTGGTAATGACAAAATTGTGGTCAACCTCATCATCGTGATGGAACCATGTGGGGGGTGCATCATAGTCCACCATGGCCATCATCTTGTCCAAAGGAAGGACGGAGTCGTCAAAGATTGTGGTGTCATCGTACATGGGACCTAGCACCAAAGGAGAAGACACAATATAGGTAGATGTTAAGTTGTTAGAAATCAAATGGCCTCACATGCCTTATCAACCACCTCACTCTCTCTATGTGGTGGTGGCTCACTCACTCCCTCAAAATAGGTGCACTCAATGTCACATATGGTGGAGTCACTCAAATCACTCAAGTGGTGGTGGTGGTGGCTCTCCTCACATGAGAATTGGGGCATCTCATCATAAATGGGGCTAGTGGTGAAGTCACTCTCACTTTCAATATGGTGGCAAAGGTCAGTCAAGTCATCATACGTCGCTGTGGTCGAAGGGAAAATCCCTTGCTCAACCATCTCGTAGTCATCACCGTGGATGAAGGCCGAAGATGGCACATCATCACTCTTGCCTCCAAAGATGGAAGCATCATCCTTGATCATCACCGTGTTGCTCGCCTCGAAATCTTGATCCTTGAGTTGCTCTGTAGTTGTAGTCGTCGTCGCACCATCTTGAAAAAGAGTCATGGTAGACTCGACATCGTCAATGCCACAAACAGGAATGGCTGTGAAGTGGAACTTGGGAGTGTCGTCTTGGAGCTCGTCGGGCTTGGACGTCTCCTTGGTACTACCCTCATGCTCGCCGTCTTGGAGCTTGGTCGTCGAGAAGTGTGCTATGGGTGAAGAAGCCTTGGCCTTCATGAGTTCTTGTTGCACCATGACACACCAATGTAGTTGTCGTCGAGGGACTTGTAGTTCTCATGGAGGATAGTCTTGGAGATGTCGTTGTTCAATCCCATCATGAAGTGGAACTTCATTGAAGTGGGTTCGTCCATGCTGGCTCTTTGCAAGGCTTTCTTCATCTTCGTGAAGTACTCGTCGATGGACTTGGATCCTTGGATGGTGTTCTCCATTTGGCGTAGAAGATGTTCCGTGTAGGTGGAAGGCAAAAACTCTCGCCTCATCGCTTTCCTCATCTTGGGCCAAGTCATGGTGAAGCTTGTCGAAGGTCTATGAAGCCACCATATCAACGCGTAGTCATGGAAGTTTCTTGTGGCGCACTTCAGTTGATCTTCAGAAGGAACTTGATGTAGCTTGACGTAGTCCTCCATCTTGCGCTCCCACTCGAGATAATCCTCGGGGTCTTGAGTTCCATAAAAATGAAGCTCGGGGTCATTGTTGAGGTCGTAGTAGCTCGTGGAAGTCGCGGATGTCGGATATTGGTTTCCAGCAAAACCCTTAAGGTTCGAACACTGGGGTGTGCATGAAGATCTCCTCCTACCGAATCTCGCCCTCAACCTCGCCGCGATCCCTAAACTAGATCGATGAAAAACACAAGAGACACAAGATTTATATAGGTTCGGGCCACCGCTGTGGTGTAATACCCTACTCTAGTGTGTGGTGGTGGATTGCCTCTTGGGCTGATGATGAAGAGTACAAAGGAAGAACAGCCTCGCGAGGAGAGGTGTTCTTGGGCTGGTGTGGTGTTCTGCTTGGGAAGGGTTCGGTCTGTCTCTCGATGAGATGCCTTCCTACTGTGGTGCCTAGCTCTGTTTATAGAGGCCCTGGTGAGGGAGTCCTAGATTAGGGGGTCCTCGGACAGCCGGACTATGTGCTTATGCCGGACTGTTGGACTATGAAGATACAAGATTGAAGACTTCGTACCATGTCCGGGTGGGACTCTCCTGTGCATGGAAGGCAAGCTTGGCAATTTGGATATGTAGATTCCCTTCTCTGTAACTGACCCTGTGTAACCCTAGCCCCCTCCGGTGTCTATATAAACCGGAGGGTTTAGTCCGTAGGACAACAACAATCATAATCATAGGCTAGCTTCTAGGGTTAGCCTCTACGATCTCGTGGTAGATCAACTCTTGTAATACACATGAAGATCAATCAAGCAGAAAGTAGAGTATTACCTCCATAGAGAGGGCCCGAACCTGGGTAAACATTGTATCCCCCCGCCTCCTGTTACCATTAGCCTTAGACGCACAGTTCTGGACCCCCAACCCGATATCCGCTGGTTTTGACACCGACATTGGTTCTTTCATTGAGAGTTCCACTGCGACGTAAAAAAAAAGGTTTGATAGCTTGCCTTGTTATCAAGGACAACATCACCTTTGGGGGAGCCCTGGCTTTAGGCCAAACCCTCCGACTAGGCGGCTTCATCATGACCACCCGCTCGGCCATCGTGCCGACGATGACTTCTCGGGTCACCAAAAACAGCCTCCACGTCAGCTCGGAATACGTCGAGCAGATGGATCCAATGGAACTCTCGTCCTTGAACGAGCTCTTGGATCGCATCGCCGCCTTGGGAGTCGCTACGAACTATGATCGGACTGGGCTTAAACCCGATCAAAGAGATATTAACTCTCCGCCGGTCACCCATCAGATAGCGGTGGTGGAGGAGCAACACAACAATTCTTCCTCTATTTTGAGGACGAACTATGTCCGGACTCCCGAGCTCTCCGAGCCGGATATCTGTTTGCGGGAGGACATGACCCAAACTCCGAACTTAGAATCAGACAGCGGGCCAGAAAAATTGGGCAACATCCCGAAACCCGAACTGCCAAGTTTGGAAGTTCCTCTGCCCCTGGGTCTCAGATCAGGTCAGGGTTTGGATTTAAATCCACCCACCCACCCATATACAAGCGATCTTTCCCACATTAGACAACAATCCCAAGAGACAGTACATCACTTTTGGGCCAGATTCCTCCTTGTAATGAGCAAGGTCAAGGATTGTTGCGAGGAAGATGCAATCTCATTCTTTTGCAAAAATTGCACGGACAAGGGAATCCTCAACGCCATAAGTCGCCATGACATATCACACTTCGCTGACTTGGTGGCCATAGTACAAAAGTACTGTGCGATGGAAAGCGCCTAGAAAACCCAGGCAAAATTCTGGGATCCTCCGGCTCTCACTAAACCCCTCGTCCGAACTAAAAGGGTGCACTCTCGCAAGTCACCTGACCCAATTACAAAGAAACCAAAGCCCACTACAAGGCGTGTAACCGTATTGGAGGGATGGCTCAATGGGCCATGCAAAATTCACACCACACCGGATACCATACCGACACATGGCCTTAGAACATGTTGGATACTTCAGCAGGTGGACAAGAGCGGCGCGGATCTCCTCATTAACGATACTGCAGAGCATCATCCCATAGAAAACAACAATACAGTATTGACAGTCTTCGAGACTTTCGCCTCAAATAACAGGCGCAAGAGAGCACTCCGTGGCCTTGCCGAAGTCTACCACGTTGCAGCAATAAATCCATGGAACAACGCGGCCATAACCTTCAATGCCAACGACGAACCTCAATTCTGAATAGTCCAAGCACCGGCCGCTCTGGTCCTTAGTCCAATTGTGGACGACTTTCGGCTTACTAAAGTGCTCATGGACGGTGGCAGCGGATTAAACCTCATCTATGAGGAAACTCTCAACAAAATGGAAATAGACATGAGCCGCATTGAGCAAAGCAGCATGACCTCCAGAGGAATTATCCATAGTTGGGAGGCACGATGTGCGGGAAAAATCACACTCGATGTGGTATTCGACACGTTGGAGAATTACAGGTCCGAAGAGATAACATTCCAAGTGGCCCCGTTTAGTAGTGGATACCACGCCCTTTTAGGGCGAGCCGCATTCGCGAGCTTCCAAGCTATACCTCATTACGGGTACATGAAGCTCAAGATGCCCGGGCCCAACGGAATCATCACTCTAGCCAGTGATCTGGACGTAGCACTCCACGCAGAAAATAAAACCGCCGCCCTGGCCCTTGAGGCATTATCCGAAGCCCTCGCGGCTCAAGAACTAACTGCGCTGTGCTCCATAGTGGACAGGGACAACGTGATACTTGACAAACGATCCAAGTCCACCTCTTTCAAACCAGCAGACGAAATAGTCAAATTCCAAGTCCACCCAACGGACTCTACAAAAACAGCATCCATCGGGGCACAGCTGAACCCCACAATAGACGCTGCACTGCGGGCGTTCTTACGCAAGAATTGGGACATCTTCGCCTGGCACCCTTCAGACATGCCAGGGAGCCAACATAGGCTGGCCGAGCATAGCCTAAATATATTGAAGGGATACAAACCGATAAAGCAGACTCTATGACGCTTCTCAGAACCTAAACGACAAGCCAAGGGAGAGGAGCTAGCCAAGTTACTCAAAGCCGGATTCATCAGAGAAATAAAACACCCGGACTGGCTAGCAAACCTGGTAATGGTACCAAAGAAGGATAAATCCTGGCGCCTATGTGTCGATTTCAAGGACCTCAATAAGGCTTGCCCCAAGGATCCCTTGCCTCTCCCCCGTCTCGATCAAATCATCGACGCTACCGCAAAACACGACTCATTGTGCTTCCTCGACGCATACTCCGGATACCATCAAATCAAGATGGCGGAGTCCGATCAAGCCACAACGACATTCATCACTCCATACGGCCCTTTCTGTTTCAACACCATGCCTTTCGGGCTCAAAAATGCCGGTGCAACCTACCAACGCATGATTCATACATGCCTTTGAAAACAAATCGGCAAAATAGTTGAGGCATACGTAGACGACGTGGTCATCAAGACTAGACATGTCGAATCTTTAATAGATGACCTGAGGCTCACGTTCGACAATCTCCGAACATATGACATCAATCTCAATTAGGAAAAATGCGTTTTCGGCGTTCCTGCCGGAAAGCTCCTGGGCTTCATCGTTTCCAATAGAGGAATCGAAGCAAACCCGGCTAAAATCCGAGTTTTGTCACAGTTGGCTACCCCAATAGACCTCAAGCAAATCCAAAAATTAACTGGATGCGTGGCCGCCTTAAGCCGCTTTATCTCCCGATTAGGAGAAAAGGCACTACCTCTTTATCGCCTTCTTCGACGCACCGAACACTTCGAGTGGACGGATGTGGCTACGGCCGGACTGGAAGAAATAAAGGCCGTCTTGGCCAGCAACCCAATCCTGGCCGCACCGAACATTGGCGAACCCATGCTGTTATATATAGCTGCAACGCACCAAGTTGTAAGCGCAGGGCTCGTCGTCGAACGAGAGGAGTACGAACATAAGTTCCCGCTTCAAAAGACGGTATACTACGTATCTACTGTTCTCACACCATGCAAGTCACGATACCCACATTATCAAAAGATAGCATACGCAGTCTTCATGGCATCCCGGAAACTACGACACTACTTTCAAGAGTGTTCAATCATGGTGGCCTCCAAAGTACCACTCAACGATATAATAAATAACCACGATGCCACGGGCCGGATTGCTAAATGGGCCATCGAGCTCCTCCCGTTCGACATTATATATAAACCACGCCGAGCCATCAAATCACAAGTACTGGCTGACTTTGTCGCCGAATGGACAGAAGCCGAACTCCCTAAAGAGTATGGCGCATACTCCAATTGGATCATGCACTTTGACGGCTCTAAAATGCTGGCCAGTCTGGGAGCGGGTGTGGTCCTGACATCCCCCACTGGAGATATAGTCCAATACGTACTCCAAATACTATACACAGACTCCAACAATGCAGCTGAATACGAGGCTCTGTTGCACGGTCTTCAGATGGTAGTCTCCATGGGATTCAATGCCTAGAGGTGCACAGGGACTCGAACCTCGCAATATCTCAAATAAATGGAGACTTCGACACCAAGGACCCGAAAATGGCGGCTTACCGTAATGCCATCCTCAAGATGTCAGCTCGGTTCGAGGGGCTTGAATTTCATCATGTGGTCCGAGAAAATAATCAAGCGGCGGATATCCTCGCCTGCATCGGCGCTAAGCGCGACCCCGTCCCACCTAACATCTTCTTGGAAAGGTTGTTCAAGCCATCCGTGGTGTGGGAAGGGGAGACCGACAATACTAGTGCGGATCCGATCACAACCCCAGAGCCCGAACACTCTGACATAATCCGAGGCTCCGCCACCAAAATAACACCTTCGGCCCATGTAATCATGGCTGTCATCGCCCCCTGGACTGAACCCTTCTTAGCCTACCTAAATTGGCAAGAACTCCCCGAGGACCAAAATGAGGCACGTTTCATTGTGCGGCGCTCTAAAGCCTACAAGGTCCACGAGGGAGAACTTTATAAGAAAAGCGCTACCAGAGTACTCCAAAGATGTATCTTCGAAGAGGAAGGGCGGCAGCTTTTGGCCGAAATTCATGCTGGACTCGGCGGCCACCACGCCGCAGCTCGTTCCCTCATAAGCAAGGCCTTCCGTATAGGATTCTACTGGCCGACAGCCCGAGCAGACGCCGAGGACCTCGTCCAACATTGTGTCTGTTGCCAGCTCTACACCAATCAAAGCCATATGCCACCTACCGCACTCCAAACAATCCCCATAACTTGGCCCTTTGTGGTCTGGGGGCTTGATATGGTCGGACCCCTTAAAGGAGGAAGCCATAAGAAAAAATGCCTGTTGGTCATGGTGGATAAATTCACAAAATGGATAGAGGCCAAACCAGTTAAAACGGCCGAATCCGGACCAGTGTTAGACTTCATATCAGGGGTCGTGCACCGTTATGGTGTCCCCCACAGCATCATCACTGATAATGGCTCCAACTTCATAGCCGACGAGGTGAAAACTTGGTGCGGCAACATGGGCATTAAGCTCGATTACGCCTCCATCTATCATCCCCAAACAAACAGTCAAGTCGAATGAGCAAATGGTCTTATAATGAGCGGCATCAAACCCAGACTAGTGCGATCCTTGAAGGAATCAGACACGCACTGGGTCGAGGAGCTCGACTCCGTACTATGGGGATTGCGGACCACGCCGAATCGCACTACCGGATACACACCATTCTTGATGGTGTACGACGTAGAGGCGGTATCGCCCTGCGATATCATTCATGACTCACCTCGAGTGCGCATGTATGAAGAGAGAGAAGCTGAGCTTGATCGGCAGGACAGATTAGATGCCCTAGAGGAGGAGCGCGACATCGCAAAAGCCCGTTCCGCATTCTATCAGCAACAGGATCGAAGGTATCAAAGCAGAGAAGTATGGGCCAAAACTTCTAACGTTGGCGAACTCGTGCTACGCCTATCGGAGAAGAAAAAGGACAAGCTCAAGCCCAAGTTGGAGGGTCCCTTCATCATCGATAAAGTTCTCACCGGAGGAGCGTACCGCCTGCGCGATGCATCAGATAATTGACTCGAGCCAAACCCATGGAACACGGCCAGACTCCGAAGATTCTACGCCTAGCGCCGAACTCCGTGTTCGCCTCCTTCCCTCCGCCTTTTTTTAAGTTATATCCTCTCTCTTTCTTTCTTTCTATCTTTTTATGGCCCTAAAAAGCTTTAAGTGTGGCTTGACTACACACTCTTGATGCGCTATGCGCGCTCACTATACCTGGGGGCTTCTTATACAGAAGCTTAATATAATTACCTTCAGGGCATCATGCCCACTGCATATGTGTCGCTTTTCCATATGTACCTTTTCTTCACCATTATATGCATCGATATGACCTAAGTTTTGGCCATGCTGGGTTGCCTAGCTCTTGTGTTTATGCCCTATGTTTCCATTAGTTCGGCTAGGGCATAAGGGGAGCACCTCTGCGATTGTTACTGCTGGGTACGCCGGACGTGTACCTCAGACTGGGTGAAGCCGAAAGCTAGCGTTTTTAAGGGAATATTCGGTCGGTGAACTAAAGATGTTTCTTACCTACTACAATACAAACCCCCAGATGTTTTATATACTACGCCTCTATTCGCAGTTCGGACATGCTCATTAATGCATGTGTACCCAGTGAAAGTAACCCTTAACGGAACTGTTCTCCCTGGAAGATGTTTCTTACTATCCATGTAATATAACATAGCTAGTTGGGTACTTGTCTGTTCAAGCACTTATGACCCCTACGCCTGGTTTCCACGCGTACCCCGGTTTACATAACTCAGTGGGTATTCGGAAACACTCCGGACTATTGGGTCCGGAGGCTGAAGCGAAAAGGTACGCCATGAAAAATGATTTACAATCCGGCTAGGGACAGAATATGTCAATCGAAGTACACAGTCACTTAGACCCACATATTTCTTCTTCTATACCATCCAACATGCTGTCTAGCCTACAATCCTGTTGGGAATACTTTGCGGTTAATCCTACCTGGTCATATACCAGACTAACGGGAATCTCTTTCCCATCTGACCCTACAGGTCCGACCAGGGCCATGCGATTCGGATCGAGCTTGGTGTACCGTGTTTTCATGATGGCCCTAGCTTCCCTCGCACCTTGTCGACAGGCAGATATCTTCTATAAATGGAAGTGCCATCGCGCTCCCTTGAGCAGCTCTACAAGCTCCCCCATGCTTCATGGCAGGGAGGCGGATGGCCACAAGGCCTGGGCAATACCCTGCATCACCTGCCGAACTTGTTCGTGCAGTTGCGAAAGCTCTTGTAGAAGATCGCCTGTGGATCCGGGCATCTCCTCTTCAGGACGACCAATCAGTATACCTACAGACATAACTCTGTTAGCCCGTTTCTTCGCCGAACTATATAAAGGTTCGTTTTGAGCACATACTAAAAATGCCGCGTTGAAGCCTCTTATTCTCCTTCACGGGTCAGCAAGCTGGGCCCGAACATCTTTCAATTCGACGCCCAGCTGGGTATTGGCATCCTGGAGATCGTTTTTCTCTCGCTTGACCCGTGTAAATACACGTTCGCCGGCCTCTAGTTGTCGTTGCGCTCGTTGTTCATCCTCTTGTAGGATCTCGGGATTCACTCCAGGATTACCTGCGGAATCTATTGTCAGATCTGCACACCTGCCGAATACTAAATGGTACATGTAATTACGTTTTTATCGATCAAGAAAAATATTACCAGATGATGCCTTCTTGGATTCCTCCATTTCGGCAGTTGCGGCCCTTAGCCGGGCTTTGCACTCCTCCTGCTCTTGAGACAAATGGGTGTTCTTCTCTATAAGAACCTATTCATACAATGATCCTTAAATCAGTTTTGCCAACTGTTTCAAGTCTCAGGGGCTACTGGTGTACATAATTATCAGATTCTTCTTACCCGTATATCTTTTAAATACTGGCCTATGGCTCTAGCAAGCCCATCTTGAGCAGCTCGGATGTACGCGTCTCCCGAGTTGAAGGCATTGAACGCCTCTTCGGAGAAGTTAGGGTCGCAGAGTGCGGCCCGCTGACGCCGATGATTCATAGCGCTCTCCACTTCGGAATTTGTAGCAGATATTCTATCCGCATCCTCCGTAGGAGGACCGTCCAGTGTCGTCCCCACGTCAGACTCCACCCTCGAGGTCGGTTCTGGAGTCCGGCTGGTAGAGGCATGACGGGCAGGATCCCCGGACACAGTCCGGCGAATACTCTTTCTGCCAAGACACAGTGGACATTGTTATATTTCAAAGATGACAATCACGGAGCACGTTTTAAGTCATACCTCTTCGATGGCGGCTCGGCCCTGTTCGCTTTCTTTTAAGCCTACCCAGCTTAGGCGCCCCTTGTTGGTGAGTCGCCGCGGGTTTGGCACGGCGCGCCGATGGCCTTCCCTATAAAGCACAATACATGTGCGGTGGGTGAGGTGTAAAGAGGGGATACTTTTTGGAAGTTGAGTCTCCTGTTTTACTTACATGTGATGCAGGCCGGGATAGTCAGCAATGATGGCCATCAAGGCGCCGTCACAGCTTGCCTGGTAAAACGTCATGTCAACGAGCTCCACAAATACGTCCGGATCTTCTTCGAGACTGGGGTCGAGGGCCCGATTGTGGTCCTCTGGCTATGGACCTCCCTCACAGCTTTCCGCAGTTCCTGTTATGGACTAGCAAGGTAAATATTTGCAATGGAAGAATGCGGGAATGAATGGAGTTGAGTAAGATAGCAACTCACCCAGCTAGGGGGGTTGCACATGGAAAATCCATCCCGTGGCTTAATGCGGATGAACTCCTCTTCTTCTCCTTTATACAAATCGGACAATATTTTCGCCAGAGCGGTGGCGGAATCCGGACCTTTCCGACCGCAGTAGGTGGCATCGTCTAATCCATTGAAGTGCCACCTGGGATGCCCCCGATACTGGAGTGGCTGCACCTCCCGCATTATGCATATTGACATAACCTCGATTATTGTCAATCCAGATTTGGCAAGCGTCTTTATCCTGCCCATCAGTTGGAGGACCTCTCTGCTATCTTCCTCCTTGGGGCTCTGGGGACGTCAGCTTTGGCGTTTCTTCAATGGGGCATTTGCGAACTCGGGAAGACCCATCCGGATAGGGTCAGGAAGGGAGACGTCCTCTATGTAAAACCACTCGAAAGGCCAATCTTCGGATGTCTTCTTTGGAGTGCCGGACGAGTATCCGGTCCCGGCGATGCGCCATATCTCGGCTCCGCCCACTTGGTATATTGATCCCTCCTGATTGCAAAGGACGAGGCAGAACAACCTTTTCCATAGCTCGAAATGAGCTTCGCAGCCCAGAAATAGCTCACAAAGGGCGACATAACCTGCGATGTGCAGGATGGAGGCAGGAGTAAAGTTGTGCAGCTGGAGGCCATAATACTCCAGGAGCCCGCGGAGGAACGGATGGATTGGAAATCCGATGCCCCTCAGCAAGTAAGGGACAAGGCATGCTCGCTCCCCCTGGATGGGTTGGGGAAACTCTCCGCTTGCTCCCCGCCGTCATAAGTGGCTAATCCGGCTCGGACGGGGACAAGGTATGCAGGTGGGAGGAACCCCTGGGTCTGCAACTCCACCAATTGGCCGTGGGATATGGTACACTTCTCCCAATCAGCTGGCTTAGCGCTATGGGAGCGTGAGGAGGAGCTGTGGTGTCCGACCATGATGGGATGGTTTTTTCGGGCGCGCTCTGATGAATCATCGCTCGGGGAAGATGGTGTGATTTGGATCTGTGGATCCCCGTCTCTTGAAATAGATGATTTACTTACATAGTCAGGGTGGTAAGTGTAAAAATGCCCCGGCTTCTCGCATTCGCTCGACACGTGGAGACTGACATTATTAAGGTGCAGAAGCCGATAAGTGCAACATTAAATGGTTAGCCGGACACTGCTCGCTACAACAGGTACTCTAGAGAATTTGGAGAAGAACCCACCTTGCAATGTCGAAGACAATCTGCGCGCCGGTCTCATCGTCATTGAAGCTCGGTATAGGGCTTACTGAGGGAGTCCTGGATTAGGGGGTCCTCGGACAGCTGGACTATGTGCTTATGCCAAACTGTTGGACTATGAAGATACAAGATTGAAGACTTCGTCCCATGTCCGGGTGGGACTCTTCTTTGCGTGGAAGGCAAGCTTGGCAATTCGGATATGTAGATTCCCTTCTCTGTAACTGACTCTGTGTAACCCTAGCCCCCTCCGGTGTCTATATAAACCGGAGGGTTTAGTCCATAGGACAACAACAATCATGATCATAGGCTAGCTTCTAGGGTTAGCCTCTATGATCTCGTGGTAGATCAACTCTTGTAATACTCATATCATCAAGATCGATCAAGCAAGAAGTAGGGTATTACCTCCATAGAGAGGGCCCAAACCTGGGTAAACATCGTGTCCCCCGCCTCCTGTTACCATTAGCCTTAGACGCATAGTTCGGGACCACCTACTCGAGATCCGCCGGTTTTGACACCGACACCTGGTCCTCTTTCGAAATATTGAGCGGGAAGGGATCCAACAACGTCCATTTTGAAAGGGGACAACTAGTACAAGCTATCCTGACTAAAGGTGGTCTTCGCCTGCCAAAGGTGCTGGTGATGACGGTGTCTTGGGCTCCACGGTGACCTCCGTCCTGCCGGTCTTGGTCTTGTTGCACCGATATGGAAACCTTTACCTGATGCCTCAGTACTCCGCGCCTGCGCTTGCCTCCTTCGCACAAAAGAGGAAATGAGGACACTACGAGGGCTGGCGCCCGCCTGGCACCCGCATGGTCTTGGTCGTCATGGCTTGTGTCACGGGAACCTCGCGAGGTACCCCTTGCCTTGATCTCTCCGCCTCCTCGTGAGCCTACCTGGTGAGGCCACTCCGGAGGAGGCCTTGCGTTGTCCGCCCCATGGGGCTTGGCCCCTCGCGAGGGTCTTGAGTGTTGGTTGATGAAGACGGGCCGTACTGGGCCACTGGTTGAGCCACGTTGCAGGCTGCAGGCAGGCAGGTCTGGGGACCCCCGTTCCCAGAACCCCGACAGTAGCCCCCGGGCCCAAGGCATGCTCGGACTTGGCTTAGCAGCGAAGCCAAAGGGCAAGTGCGGAGCGCCGCGGGCCCCAACAGCCTGTGGCCGTGGTCACCGCGTGGCGACTAATTGGACGTGGGCGTCTTCGCTTCCCCACGCTGCCTCGGCAACTGCCTGATTTGACGAGTCCCTGCTGCATGCAAAAAGAGTCATCATTACCTGCGATCGTGGAGGTCGACGGTTGGCCTTCCAGGGACTATAAATAAGGAGGGGCGAGAGACCCCGTTGTCCATCTCTTCTTGCTCCGCCTGCTTCTTCTCCCTTGCTCCATCTCCATTCTCGATGCCAGTGGCACCAATCCGCAGATTCTCGGCCGAAGAGAAGGGGAAGGCTTCCCGGGAGGGACCTGACCCGCTCCTACCGAAGAAGAGGCCGGCCCCACCGCCGTGGTGAGGCCGTGGGGCTGGAGATGATGAGGCCTTGGTGCGAGCAGCCACCTCCTCGGTTCCCGCTGCCCCTGCACGCCCAAGCCGAGGGCTCCAGAGCAGGGATGGCGAGCGATGCCGCCCGTGCTACGGCCGAGGTCGACGAGCTGTGGCAGCGCACGCCGTCGCTCCTGGAGTCCAAGCCACGGACTCCTCTCGCGAGCTAGTGCTGCACGTGGCGATGCCTCCAAGCACCTAGATCCGCTTCCCTTCGTTCTTCGCCACCGAGATGCCGCCGAGGGGGCCTCTCGAGCTTTGGATGCAACACACCGACTGTGGCGCTCCGCCGACCGGAGCGGAGGTTGAAGTCATTGCCTCGGGCAAGGTCTTCATGACCCGAGGCTGGGGCGAGGTCGCCCGGGTCTGCCGAACAGGGGGCACCCTCGTGATTCATTTTGAACACGATGGCGCCTCCTTGTTGTCCTTCAAAGCCTTTGACGCAGAAGGCCGCCGCCTGGAGTGCTGCCCCAGAGGAGGCAGTCAGGATATCAACGTGGCAGGGGCTGGGCCTGCCGCTCGCTTCCCCAACGGCTCCTCCGACAGCAGCAATGATGCTTGGGAGTCCGGCGACTCTACCGAGTTCTTCGTGACTCTGGATACGAGCGACAACAGCTACGTGCCCCTGAGCTCGCGCCGTGCCCGAAGCAAGGCGGCAGCATCAGGCCGTCGCCGCGGCTGATCTGGATGAGGTTGGCGCCGGCCTCCCGTGGCCCACTGTTGATGATGGCGTCAGCCATGGATGCGCGGGTAGTTTGGGCTCCTTAGGGTTCTTGTCTTTTGTTCCCTGCGAGGAATCGAAAAAAACACCCCATGGGGGCATGTAAAGGGTTCGCGATGCCTTTTGCTGAAGTGATCCTTATTATGAAATGGTGCGAATGCTTGTCCTGTCCTGGCTTGGTTCCCCCTTTCTAACCTCGCGACGACTTAGCGCTCTACGCTGACAGGTCCCGGTCCCCAGGCAGGCTACAGCTGTCGCTGGTATGCCAGGTCGCGATGCCGTGGTCAAGGCCAGGAGGTGAGCTGCCCGAGGTCCAGTAAGAGCCCCTGAGGCGCGATGCTCAGGAGGTCCCCTTTAGTGTGCAAGCAGCCGCCAAAAGATGAGAAAGGAAAGCAGCATTGCCGTCACAGTGCCACAGCAAGTAAAGATTTTGCGTTGCAATGATTAGCTGTTCCAGGCATGAAACTCAGCTTGGTAATATGGAGTCGCTCCCTTGCGTTGCGCCATACGTCAGCAGCTGTGGTGCAGCTAGGTTAGGCCCTCGCAAGCTTTCCCTTTCTTCCCCACACTCTCCTTCATGCTCTATGTCCTTAGGTCTCGGCCCTCGAGCAAGCTCAGGCGCCGCTGGTATGCCAGGTCGCGATGCCATGGTAAAGACCAGGGGGTGAGGGCTAGAGAGCCAGTAAGAGCTCCTGACTCGCGATTCTTGGGAGCCCCCCTTTTAACACGCAAGCGTATCGCGTGGGAAAGAGAGAGAGAGAGAGCTCGTGGTGCCGCCCGCTGTAGACTTCAGGAGGTTCCTGTAAACCAGCACGAGGAAAGCACGGGTTGCCATTATGATTATCGGCCGGCCATTGGTTGCTCCAAGAGAGGGGTTAGGGCACTGAGGGCCTGGTGAGGTGACGCGTGCAGGGCTGCCGCGGGCTAGAGCTCGACCACCCAGATTTGTCGACGTTGCAGGGACGGACCCATGCGCAAGCGCCGTGCTAGCGTGAGCAGCTCCCGTGGTAGATGTCAATCGAGCAGGTGATAATCATAGGCAGGTTAGGCATGAGGGCAAATCAGCTCAGGTAAACACAAAATGGATACATGCCACCGGGTCAGGCCCAAGTGGCTTGGGGATGATGCAGTCTGAGGGGCGCCCCAGCAAGGTAAACTGAAGACATAAGAAAAAGATATACATGCCTCAGGGACGGACCCACGTGGCCTGGGAATGATGCAACTCTGAGGGCGCTCCCAGCTAAAATGAACTTGGAAGATGTCACCTGGTTCCATTGTAGATGGGGTGTTGGAGCAGCTGAAGATGCGCGGTGAAGAGGCCGACCCTCACGAGCTACCGGGGCTCTGAGCCTCGGGAGGCTCTGGGGGTCCTGGTGGTTCCTTAAGGACTGTCTCCATCTCCGCCAGGACCGCGTGGTGCCTGGCCTCTTGAGCCGCCAAAATGCTCTGTAGGTGACGTTGGAAGGTGGCAGCCGTGTTGGGCAGGCCGAAAGGCATGCGAACGTAGCTGTGCGGCGGATCCTCACAGCGTCCCATGCACGAAGGCCAGAAGCGCTCATGAGATGCGGCTCGGTTGAGCCCTGGGACGTCGATGCAGACGCGCAGCCCACCATCCTTGCCTGGATGGGGAGCCACGATAGGCAAGCGGCGAGCGCCGCGCATGGCTCGTGCTTCCTGAAGCGCCTGAGTGGTCTTGGTGATGAACTCTTGAACGTTGGGCTTTCCACGCCCTGCGACTTCCTGAGGGAAACGTGCCGCAAAGCATGCCTCCAAGTGGTGCCCGAGCGCCTCCCTCGTGATATTGGTGAAGTCTGAGGCCCTCCAGAAGAGAGCCCCGAGCCCTACCCGAGGAGGGCACCGGGCGCGCCTTCCTATGCGATGGAGGGAGGCGCCCCTTGCACGGGCGTTGATCCTGACGCGGCACCTCCTGAGATTGCAACCTCCCGAGGCCTTGAGCCGAGCGGTGTCTTCTTCTTCTTGGGGACTGCCTTAGGAGGGTTCTCGCCCTTGCTGTCTGGGTCCTCGATTGATGCATCTTGGAAGGCGCGCTCGAGGGAGGACACCACATCTCTCTCTTCATAGGGGACCGTGATGATCCCACCGCTTCCTGGCATCTTGAGGACGTTGTAGCCATGGTGGGTCATCGCCATGAACTTGGCCAGGGCCGGATACCTGAGGATGGCATTGTACGGCAGGTGGATGTGGGCGACGTCAAAGTCGATGAGCTCGGTGTGGTAGTTGTCACGCGTGTCAAAGGTGATAGGGAGACGGACCTGCCCTATCAGGGTGGTGGAACCGTCGGTGACTCCTGAGAAAGTCTTGGTAGGTTGGAGCTAATCATATGGCACTTGAAAGTTGTCAAACATCTCGATGGACAAGACATTAAGCCCTGCGCCGCCATCGATGAGGGTCCTGGTGACTTGCATGTTGCTGATGACTGGGGAACAGAGCATCGGGAGGACTCCAACAGTAGCCGCGCACTTGAGTTGATCTGCCGAGCTGAAGGTGATGGAACACTTGGACCACCTGAGCGGGCGCGTGGCCTCGAGCTTGGGAAGGACTGCGTTCACCTTGCGAGCAAACTGCTTGAAGATGCACTGAGAGGCTGGGGCCTGAGCTCCGCCCAAGATGCAAGTGATAGCACGTGGTTCCTGGAACCCCCAACCCCCTCATCATGGTGATGGTCGTCATTCCTTCTTGGCAGCGGCGGCAGAGGAGGAAGGCCCGCGTTGCCCTGCGGGCGGTCCTCGTGCGGCCGATCCCTCCAGGCGCCCTCGTGAGGCTGGTCCTGCCAACGATCCTCGCAAGGTCGGTCACGCCACTCCTGGCGAGGGCCACGGTCATCCCATCGTCCTCCACCACATCCTCCTCCTCGGCCGTAGCCCCGGTCGTTGCGCTCAGGGCGTCGACCAAAGTGTCCTTCTCGAACGGCCCTGAGCTCCTGGCATTCATTGGTGTTGTGGGTGTGGACGTTGTGGTAGGCGCAGAACAGTCGGCTGCCCTTGGACGACTACGGCTGGTCCGTGCCGTGCTTCGTGTCTGGTTCTGCTGCAAGAACGGCTGCTCCTTTGCGCTTCACGTCCTTGGGCTTGGCCTTCTTTTCTTCTGGGTCAGCAGCTAGAAGCTTGAGGAGGGAGAGGCGTCCTTCCTCAGCTCTTGAGCAGTTGGTCGCCAGGTTGAACAACTCCAAAGATGTGCAAAACTCCTCGTGGATGGCGAGCTCCTCCTTCATCTCGACGTCATGGACGCCATCAGAGAACACCGAGATGATGGCCTCATCCGTCACCTTGGGGATCTTGAGGCGGGCGCTGTTGAAGAGCTGGATGTATTTCTGCAGGGTCTCCCCAGGCTATTGCTTGATGTAGCGCAGGTCACCCGTGGTCGGAGGGCGGTCACGAGTGCCCTGGAAGTTGGCGATGAAGCGGCTGCACATCTCGTCCCAGGAGGAGATCGAGCCGGGAGGCAGGTTCAGGAGCCAGGTGCGAACACCATCCTTGAGCGCCATGGGAAACTAGTTCGCCATGACCTTCTCGTCTTCATTGGCCGCCTCGATGCTCAGCTCATAGAGCTGCAAGAATTCCGTAGGGTCGGCGGTGCCGTCGTAGCGAGGAGGCAGGTCTGGCTTGAACTTGCCCGGCCAGGCGACATTACCAGCTCGGTGGTGAAGGTGCGACAGCCTGCTGTGGTCATCAGAGCCCTTTGCTGATGCAGAGCTTGCTCTTAATGGTACCCGCACGCTACTGCCAGGGGCAGCACACGGTCTTGTCGCGCCGGGATGCGGTCTTGTCGCGCTGGTGCAGGGAGCATGGGGGCGCCTTCTTGAGGCCGAGGGATTTCTTGGCAGCTTCTTTCTTGTTACGCGGGTGCTGGATGCGGTAGATCACGTCCAGGGGCCACGCGCCTTGGAGCCAGGGTGCCGTGTTGGGGGAGAGGTGGCGGAGGCGCTCCCTGAGCTGCGTCGCCCATGCCTGGCGGAGGGCGAGATAGCGAGAGGGACAGCGTGGGAGAGCCCCCTGTGGCGCTGACGAGCTTGGTGATGCGAGCGAGCCATTCTTCATAGAGGTTGTCGACGGGGCGATAGTGCAGGAGCTCACGTGCCAGGAGCAATGTGGCCTACGCGTCCGTGGGGGCACGACGAGCGTGAGATGACGAACCAGCTAGGGTCAGCGACGGAGTGGCGGTGCGGCCTTCCCTTCGCACCGAGGGGTCCAGCGAAGATGCTTGCTGCTCATTCCCCGCCGGGCCGGTGGCAGCGTTGGCGGCACGCGACGGAGAACGACGAGGAGGCCCACCGACAGGAGCCGTCTGGGCGACGCGAGCTGCGAGAGCAGCCCGGCGCTCAGCGCGGGCTCGGCGGGCGTCCCACATGGATGTGACGAAGCGATGGGATGCAGATCAGCGGAAGGAAGATTCCGGCGCACCCCTACCTGGCGCGCCAAATGTCGGATATCGGGTTCCGGTAAAACCCTTAAGGTTCGAACACTGGGGTGCGCACGAAGATCTCCTCCTACCGAATCTCGCCCTCAACCTCGCCGCGATCCCTAAACTAGATCGATGAACAACATAAGATACACAAGATTTATACAGGTTCGGGCCACCGCTGTGGTGTAATACCCTACTCCTGTGTGTGGTGGTGGATTGCCTCTTGGGCTGATGATGAACAGAACAGAGGAATAACAGCCGCGCGAGGAGAGGTGTTCTTGGGCTGGTGTGGTGTTCTGCTTGGGAAGGGTTCGGTCTGTCTCTAGATGAGATGCCTTCCTACTGTGGTGCCTAGCTCTATTTATAGAGGCCCTGGTCCTCTTCCCAAATATTGAGCGGGAAGGGATCCAACAACGACCATTTTGAAAGGGGACAGCTAGTACAAGCTATCCTGACTAAAGGTGGTCTTCGCCTGCCAAAGGTGCTGGTGATGACGCCGTCTTGGGCTCCACGGTGACCTTCGTCCTGCCGTCCTGCTGGTCTTGGTCTTGTTGCACCGATATGGAAACCTTTGCCTGATGCCTCGGTACTCCGCGCCTGCGCTTGCCTCCTTTGCACCAAAGAGGAAACGAGGACACTGCGCGGGCTGGCGCCCGCCTGGCACCCGCCTGGTCTTGGTCGTCATGGCTTGCGTCACGGGAACCTCACGAGGTACCCCCTGCCTTGATCTCTCCGCCTCCTCGTGAGCCTTCCTCGTGAGGCCACCCCTGAGGAGGCCTTGCATCGTCCGCCCCGCAGGGCTTGGCCCCTCGCGAGGGTCTTGAGTGTTGGTTGATGAAGACGGGCCGTACTGGGCCACCGGTTGAGCCACACTGCAGGCCGCAGGCAGGCAAGTCTGGGGACCCCCATTCCCAGAACGCCGACAACGGACTTGAGCTTGGGGAGCTTTTCTTGAGCGTAATATTGAGGTGTTTGTTGGCGAAGATGCCGCACGTCCGAAGGAGAAGATGCCTTGTAGTCACTTGGCAACGATGCCAATGTTGTTGAAGAAGCCGTATTCTTGGGGTTGATGTCGCGGCTCTGTGTGGTCCGTGCACACGGGGTTGTAGGAGGCTGTGTGCACGTGGTCCCGTGTGCATGTGGGTCGAAGGCCCGTGTGCACGGGGTTGGCAGAGAAGCCAACATGCTCTCTAAAGGCTGCTCTTCCATTCTTTTTGTATGCCCTTGATGGCCTTGAGCTTCGTGGTCTTGTTGGTGTCGATGCCATTGTGTACTTGCCGAAGATGGTAGCGCGGGAGTCTTTGCACTTGAGCGTCTTCTCGAAGATGAGGAAGACCTCTTGCGGTTCTTGATGAGGGCCATGAGCTCCTCCATGTGCTTGTCCATCTTGGCGTCAATGAAGTTCTTAATTGCATCGAACTTGTCATCGTGGTTGTAGACCGAAGATGATGTGCTTTGCCTATCCATCACAAGACTCGAGCAAAGGTGAGTAGGAAATGAGATAAACAATACCAAGCTACCTTTTCCCAAAGTTGAGGATGTATTTCCTTTCACTCAATGTGAAATGAAAGAATAGTGGAATTGGTATTGGACTTGTTCACTCACACCTACAAAGTAAAGCTTATTGGGTGGCTTGGTTAGGACAAGTGGCAAAAATTTCATGCAAATTTTGAAGTCCAAGATTTTTAAATGTTGAAATAAATCCAAAGGACTCAAAATGCAAAGCAAGTGATCACAAATATAGAGGAAGGCAATAAAGAAACACACACGGTGGGATAATGGGGTTTGTGCAACTATAGGGATGAGCAATACAAAATTGCCTAATGAAGACTAAGCTCGTGTTGCACCAACACTAGGAGAGCGCTAGCTTGATTGCACACTTGGGCACGATTCACCACTTGGCACCAACCTATATGCATGCAAGCAAAATGTTTTTTCTATTCCATGTATCCTCATGCACAAGTATCTCTTTTCATGCTCAAGTCTCTTTTGCTTATAAGCTTATGATCATTCTTTTCTTGCTTAAAAGTTTTTTTTGCTCTTCTCTTCCTTTCCACTTTTCTTATTGAGCCTCAACCAAAAATATGAGACAATTATCACAAGATATGCACGGGAATAAGCAATTGCACAATATAATATATCCAATGATGCAAAAATATGATATATCCAATGATGCAACAATATGATATCGTAACACTATGGTGCACAAGTTTTCGCGAAGCCCGACAATACTCGGATAGCTAGTCTCAGTAGGTCTGAAGGTATGCACAAAGATGGTGGGGCTATCAAGATGTAATGGAAAGTAAGGAAAAGTTTATGACGGAATGTATACCTTTGTCACACTTAACCCTTCACGAGGTTGGGGGTAACCGACCTTGCTTCCGGTTGAAGATGGTATCAAAAGATGGATGGTCGTCATCGATGCAGAATGTCGTGGTGGATGTAGTCGATGGAACGATACAAGTGTCCGGTTGTGGATGAAGTTGCAACCGTCTCTAAGTAGCTGAAACACCTTAGGAGACTCAAATCACAACTCAACCAACCACAAATGCAATAAGAACCAAAATGGGTTAGGTCGTGGAAGTTTTATGAGGTGGTGCGGAAGTTATGGCAGAGGGCCTAAGCAAAGATGCAAAATTGCACAAAATTTGATGGATTCAAATGGTGGTAAACCAAGATGAACAGCTCGGGCACGTTGCTAGCTTTTCAATGAACCAAAGAACACCCAAATTGGAGTTCGGGAGTGGAAATAATGACCGAAAACGTGAAGTGGCTGCTGCTGGTCTGTAGGGGGCCGTGCGCATGGGGTCTAAGGCCCGTGGACACGAGGTCCCATGCGCATGGTACAAGGCCATGGACACAGGGTCACCAGGGATGTTTCGGGGGCCCGTGGGCATGGGGTAGGCGGAAATTTCACGATTTTGAGGTCAAATTTGAAGGGGGAACAGAAAAATTAGGCTATGGGGACGCAACTGGAGGTGGATCTACTTGCTATACACCGGATCCATGGATTGAAATCAACAAAAACTCACAAGAAACATCAAATCACAAAAAAATTGGTATGGATCTTTTTGTGGGGAATTTTTGAAATTGGGCAAGAACAAGCAAAATTAGGCTAGAAAGTGGGGGTAGGGGCTCCAAATTCGTGATCAATCATGACTCATGATATCGAGATGTTGTAGGGTGGAACCCTAGATGGAGATATTTCATGAATTGGAGGGGAAATGCCCAAGAACAAGAACACTACGGAGAAAACAAGAGGAAAACTCAAGAACAAGCCCAAATCACACATCCACTAGACTCACATCCACACAAGATCCACAAAGGTACAAGAACAACAAAAGGAAAGATACATGATAGAGTTCATCTCAAATCCAAAGGAGATGAGGTCTTGATGATCTAGATAGATCCTTCCCTCAAGGGGGTCTCGAATCCCTAGGGATCTTCTCCAATGGAGGCCTTGAACTCCAATGGAGTGTCTCTCTCTCAAGAGAAATCCCACAAGGAGAGGTACATGAGCTAAGCTCTAATGTCTAGATCTATTCTTAGCTAAGTCTAAATGGAGGAGATGGAGGAGTGTATATAGCCCTAGGGGACGAAGGGGTAACCAGGGGCATAATGGGCATTACATGGGCAAAGCCCGCAATTGCACATAGGCAGCCCCGTGTGCACGGGGTAAGTGGAGCCCGTGCGCACGGGGTGTCCAGAGAGCTGGCGCCTTAGCCCATGCGCACAGGGTCTGTACCATGGGCACGGGGTCCCGTGCGCACCGGGTGCAGGGTCCCATGGGCACGGGGTATCCAGAGGCTCTGCAGTATGTCGCCTGCTCGTGGACTCGCGTTGATGCACCCTGGAACCTTGCCTTCTTCTTGACGGTTCCTTCTCCGCTTCCAAGCTTCCCTCTTGGATGGTGTAGTTGTTCTCTTCCGCATGGACTCCTCCTCGCCATGTGTGAATTTCCAATAACACCTAAGCATGCACACACGAAGAGTGTCAAGTAGTATACCATCCTCAAAGGGGTCAAGTGAACACGTGTAAAGGAGACGATTCACCTTTATGTATGTGAAGTAGATGTGGCACGTGTCACTTGCCAAACTGACTCTTGACATGGTGATGTCCGAAGGATGCTCCACATCACAAGGGTATTTATCCAGCAGTAGATCCTTTAGATTCAATCTCAACTATGTTACAACCTCGGATCGTTGAAGCAAAGGGAAGAGAATTGCCACTACTTCTTGGGTATTGCAATGGACCTTGTTTCAAGTTCTAAGAAGAAGAATACTAGATTGACTCTAAAAGAGAGGGAGTTGGGATTCCATTGGATGAATATTTAAAGTAGATGCAACACGGAGGAAACAAAGGCTAAACTAATCACAATATCTATCTTTCAAAATCTATCTGTCAAAATATATCTTTCAAAGATTCACTTAGAAGACAGTTGGCATGCTCGAATAAGATTGTTTTAGGATTCTATTTAGTTGAATTTCTTGACTCCGCGGTGCTGGTTATCGGGTTTATGGCACCGCACTTTGGTTGTCCAGAGTAGAGACAGGAAATAATCGAGTTAGAGGTGTAGGTTTAGCGGTTCTCGAGCCATCAATGATTGGTGAACCGGCAGATCCGTTTGCAACCCCTCTGGAAATATTACCCGAGTGGTACTTCTTTCCCGTGTTTTGAAGTTAACCAACTAAACCCATTCTTAATTTTTAATTATTTCAATGAGATAAATTTTGGAAAAATTAAGAATTTAAGTATTTTCTCTTATTCTTTTTATTTATTCTTTCAGAAAGAGATAAGAATTGGTTTGGTGAATCGGAAACAATTTTATAGAAAAATTGAAGTAAAATTGATATTTTTCTTATGGAATGGTAGGATTAAAAAAGGAAGTGTGGAAAAAATGACAAGAAGATATTGGAACATTAATTTGAAAGAGATGATAGAAGCATGAGTTCATTTTGCTGAATTTATTAAAAGGGATTGGAAAGGGATAAGTACAAAGTGATTCAACAATCTGAAAAATATATCAAAAAGGGCCATTCAGGGAGTCCTGGACTAGGGGGTGTCCGGATAGCCGGACTATCATCATCGGCCGGACTCCAAGACTATGAAGATACAAGATTGAAGACTTCGTCCCGTGTCCGGATGGGACTTTCCTTGGCCTGGAAGGCAAGCTTGGTGATACGGATATGTAGATCTCCTACCATTGTAACCGACTCTGTGTAACCCTAGCCCTCTCCAGTGTCTATATAAACTGGAGGGTTTTAGTCCGTAGGACAAATAACAATGACAACAATCATACCATAGGCTAGCTTCTAGGGTTTAGCCTCCTTGATCTCGTGGTAGATCCACTCTTGTACTACCCATATCATCAATATCAATCAAGCAGGAGTAGGGTTTTACCTCCACCGAGAGGGCCCGAACCTGGGTAAAAACATCGTGTCCCTTGTCTCTTGTTACCATCCGCCTAGACGCACAGTTCGGGACACCCTACCCGAGATCCGCCGGTTTTGACACCAACATTGGTGCTTTCATTGAGAGTTCCTCTGTGTCGTCACCGATAGGCGTGATGGCTTCTTCAATCAACAACAACGCAGTCCAGGGTGAGACTTTTCTCCCCGGACAGATCTTCGTGTTCGACGGCTTTGCACTACGGGCTAATTCGCTTGGCCATCTGGAGCAGATTGAAAGCTACGCCCCCAGCCATCAGGTCAGGTTTGGAAGCCTAAACTTCACGGCTGACATCCGCGGAGACTTGATCTTCGATGGATTCGAGCCACAACCGAGCGCGCCGCACTGTCACGATGGGCATGATTTAGCTCTGCCACCGGACAGTGCCCTGGAGGCCGCACATGAGTCCGCTCTGACCCATAGTTCGGAGCCAACCGTGCAGATCGAGGACAGGTGGCTGGACACCGCCTCGGGGGCTGCAGCTTCTACGGTGATGGAGTCGAATACTGACATTGTCCCTTGCAAAGCTCGTGACTCCGAGGTGCCGGACTCCTTGCCGGACTCCGAACCTCCTGCACCCCTGCCAATCGAATCCGATCGGGCGCCGATCATGGAGTTCACCGCTGCGGACATCTTTCAGCACTCACCCTTTGGCGACATCCTGAATTCGCTAAAGTATCTCTCGTTATCAGGAGAGCCCTGGCCGGACTGCGGTCAGGATGGTTGGGATGCGGACGACGAAGAAATTCAAAGCCCACCCACCACCCACTTTGTAGCCACTGTCGACGATCTAACCGACATGCTAGACTACGACTCCGAAGACATCGACAGTATCGACGACGATGCCGGAGACGACCAAGAACCAGCACCTACCGGGCACGGGAAGGCCACCTCAATTCATGATATATACATGGTGGACACCCCAAAAGGGAGCGACAACGAGGAACAACGGGACGCGGCGAAGGATAACTCCCCCGAAAAACAATCAAAATGGTGACACAAGCGCCGCCCCAAGTCCCGCCTCGATAACAAAGGCACTCATAATGTCCCAGCCATAGAGCAGGGCAAACCAGTGGGCAACGAACATACAACCAAGCAACCATCCGAGCAGGATGAATAGGATAATCAACTCATCCTCGGCGAAAACAACAGTCCAGACGATCTCACGCCGGACACACCATCGGAGCATAAGAACCTTCAGAAAAGGCTTGTCGCCACTGCAAGAAGTTTGAAGAAGGAGAAACGGAAGCTCAAAACAGCGGAAGACATACTCAGAATGAGGTGGAGCAAAGTACTCAAGACCGCGGACAAATATGGCAATAGCCACCACACAAAGAGCTACCCGAAGCGCAAGCTGCTGCCCGAGTTCGACGAGGAGGCCATAGAGCCCCCACAAACAAAAAGCAAAGAGGCCGCCTGGCCGGATAGATGACCAGATGACAGGCCAAGAGCGGCAAGCGGCGCCGCACATAAGCCGGCACATGACACACATAAATATCCTCGCAAAACGGATGGCCCGGTCAGGTCCATTTATGGGCCAAAGAAGAGGGCCCCAGGAAGCAACACAGCACGCCGCGTGTTCGAAGGTAACGGCACACCTAAATACGGGGGCGCCGTACACCCACTATGTTTCACCGATGAGGTGCTGGATCATGAATTTCCAGCAGGGTTCAAACCCGTAAACATAGAGGCATACGATGGAACAACAGACCCCGGTGTCTGGATTGAGGATTACATCCTGCACATACACATGGCTAGAGGAGACGATCTCCACGCCATAAAATATCTACCCCTCAAGCTCAAAGGGCCATCTCGGCATTGGCTCAAAAGCCTCCCAGAAAATACCATTGGAAGTTGGGAAGAGCTTGAGGACGCGTTTAGAGCAAATTTTCAGGGGACTTATGTCCGCCCGCCGGATGCAGACGATTTAAGTCACATAACCCAGCAGCCCGGAGAGTCAGCGCACAAATTCTGGAACAGGTTCCTCACCAAAAAGAACCAAATAGTCGACTGTCCGGACGCCAAAGCCTTAGCAGCTTTTAAACATAATGTCCGAGACGAATGGCTCGCCAGACACCTCGGCCAAGAGAAGCCGAGAACAATGGCTGCGCTAACAAGCCTCATGACCCGCTTCTGCGCGGGGGAAGACAACTGGCTAGAAAGATGCAGCACCAGCGACCCGAGTACATCCGAGATCAGAGATGGAAACGGAAAATCACGGCGCAGAAAGGACCAGCGCCGAAATAAAGAAAAGATCCCGAAGAACATGGCGGTCAACGCCGGATTCAAAAGCTCGCGGCCGAACAATAAAACACTGCCTCTTAAGGACAACAGTGACGAGCTATACAACCTAAACAAAATTTTGGATCGGATATGTCAAATCCACAGTACCTCCGGGAAGCCTGCAAACCACACCCACCGAGATTGTTTGGTCTTCAAATAGTTCGGTCGACTCAACGCCGAACACAAGGGGCTCGACGCGCCAAGCGAGGATGACGACGAACCCCACCAGCAGAACGCCGGAAAACAAAAGACTTTCCCACAAGAACTCAAAACAGTAAATTCACTTCATGTGATAATACGGAACAAAAGTGCGGCACCAGCCAAAGTAGGTATCGCACGGTCCACCCCAGCAGAACCTCGAGATTGGATGTCAAAACCAATTACTTTCGACCACCTGGACTACTCCAGAAGTATTCGAAACGCAGGATGGACTGCTCTGATATTGGATCCTATAATCGACGGACTACAATTTACACAAGTCCTAATGGATGGCGGCAGCGATTTAAAGCTGCTATATCCGGACACAATCCGCAAGTTGGGGATATACCTTACTAAAATTCGCCATAGCCGCACTTCCTTCAAAGGAGTGACGCCAAGCCCTTACGCCAAGTGCACGGGCTCCTTACTACTAGAAGTTGTGTTCAGGTCACCCGACAACTTCCGACGCGAAAAGCTAATCTTTCATGTCGCCCCATTCAAAAGTAGCCATCAAGCTCTATTGGGACGAGAAGCTTTTGTCCGCTTTAACGCAATTCCGCACTACGCGTCTCTTACACTTAAAATGCCCGGTCCATGCAGCATCATCTCATTAAAAGGTCGTTCAAGACCCCGGACACGGCTAGGCGAGTCCGGAAAAAATATACTAGGGGCTCCCTAGCCGCACACCCCTTCACAAGGGGCTGCGTGTATGAGCAATAAAGAGCCAGCAAAAGCTCAACTTTATTCATTTATTCATACTCGGTTTTAAATACATTTTTCACACGATTTCTTTTTCCTCTCTTTTACAGATGAACAGCGTGTTACACCCGTCCAGGATACATCACAACGGAGACACAGGCACAGACGTGCAGTAGGGACCCGTTGCAAGGATTCTTTTCAGATTAAGACCCTGCGTAAACCTTTTTTACCGTCTCTTGTTGCTATACATCCCCTGGTTTCTCATCATAACCAGAGAGGAGGCTGATGTTTTGGCATCGGCCGCGTCAGAGGATCTCGCGTGTACCTGGACACTAGGGGCTTAGGGCAATGATCTGCCCATCATCATAAAGACCGAACACCTCAGGGAGTGTTCGGCGTCTCGAGTTAGGCCTTATATGCATCAGCTCCGAATCATGTCTTTGGTCAAATGTTGGGTTTGCCCGGCTCCTGTGTTTTGCTGCCTTACGTTCCGTATCATCGGCTAACGCGGCACCAGGAGAACTACTGCGATTGTGCCCCGGTTCGGCCGGGTGAGCACTCAGTAGAGAAAGCCGAAAACTGACTGTCATGATGTAGCGAGAGACTGGTCAACCACTCGATCGACCTCCGGAATGTTTAAAATTCCTCCACTTTGATGAAGGACCACTTCCCGGTCAGGCACACACGCGCCCCAAATCCGGAGAGCGCGGTGCCCCTAGGGGCTATATCGTAGCCCCACCTTCGAACTCCTATGGCTAAGTGAAAGTGATAAAGCATTATAGTCCGGTTGCCTCGTTTGCTACGCTACCACCTCCTTCACAGGACCAAGACGTTGGATTAAGTGTGAAAATACACTACTTTGCAAACACCCCCGCACTATGTGCGTGGGGGCTGAAGCCGAAGACTGCCATCTTTCAGGTTATACACAGGTATACATTAACGGCCGCACAGAAGATATTTCAATACTTGAACGCACAAGTATAAAAAGCGCTTATACTATAAATATCGTTTAAAAAAGATAAAGATCATTTGAACATGACATTTTTTGAGCACTGGGACTCTATTACACGAGCACCATGCAGAACTTCCCCAAAATAGTGCTCGGCGGGCAACCGGCTCTCGTCCGAACCCTGGGTTGCAACAGTGGTGGCATCCATCTCCGTCCAGTATGTCTTCACACGGGCGAGGGCCATCCGTGCACCCTCTATGCAGGCCGACCGCTTCATTGCTTTGATATGCGGCACCGCCCCAAGGAATTGCTGCAATAAGACGAAATAACTCTTCGGCTTGGGCCTATCCGGCCAGACATGAGCCACGATATCCATCATGGCAAGTATGGACAATCTGTCCAGCTCAGCCCACTCAGCCAACCGATCGGTCAGCGGAAGTGAACGCTCCGGGCTGTGGAATTCAGACCAAAAAAGCTCTTCCGTCTCGTGATCCTTTTGACTTCGGAAGTGCACAACAGCATCTGCCGCACTTGCCGCTAAATCCATATAAGGATCGTCCGGACCCCACAGCCGGCTTAGCTGAGCATACTTCGGATCTGTGAACCTCCTGCGCAGCAGAAAAGGCTTGCCGGCCGCAATATCTCCGGCCTGACGCAGCTCCTCCTTTATAGCCCTCATTGCTGAACGGGCATCCCTAGCTTCGGTGGTGGCCTTCTTTAGGCTTTCTTGCTCCGCTCGGCGTTCTTTTTCAAGAACCTCATAGCGGTCGGTAACATCTTTCAGCTTCACGGCCATTTCGGCCATCTCCTCCTTGCTTCGGCAGTGAGCAACCCTTTCGGCTTCTAGCTCTTTGACTGCCCTCGAGGCAGCCGCATCACTCCTTCTGGCCTGCTCCTTGGCTCGAGCAAGTTCTGCCCAAAGGCCCTCCACAGCAGCGGCACCATCTGCATTAAGCACACATGTTGTAAGGAGTGGGCTTCAGCTCCCTTACTAGGTGACCACGGAGAAAAAACCTACCTTGTGACTCGTCAAGTCGCTTGTTGACTAGCGCGATGTCCGCACCCGCAACGTCGAGTTGCCGCTTTAGTTCGGCAACTCCATCAGTCCGGCCGGCCACCGGACTATCCTCCACCTGCATAGGGAAGGCAAAAATTAATACCTGCGATTTTGATCCTCGGCACGCTGTCGCTTTCGACAACATACCAAGTCTCAGGGGCTACTATCTATATAGGGCGCACTTTATGTGTAAAACTGTCAAAAGGTCTGTCATTTTTACGTACCTCAAACGCCGCCAGCAAACTTCTAACGGCATCATGCAACCCGCCTTCGGCGGACGAAATTCTTCCAATCACCATACTCATCAATGTACTATGACCTTCTGAGATAAACGCCCTCTCAGGCAGATCCTTCAGCTCCCCCGGCCGCACACTAGTCGGTGCCGAACTGTCCGGCCTGGCCGGACTCAGGGATACCCTCCGTGATGACACCTCGGGATCGTCCGCCCTACCTGACGGTGCGGCAGATGGAGGCGTCTCGCTCTCCATCATCTCTGGACGAAGGTCCCCCGAAGACGAGCTCATCTGAGAAGGACGGAGATCCGAACTACAAGGTAAAAACTTCGGTTATCCTCAGAAGAAAAAATAGGGATGTCTCTTATCATAGAACCCCCCTTTTTTCTTACGGCTCGTTGGAGGGATGATTCCTTAGAGGAGATAGTGCGGCCGGGGCCTCCCCGGACGCAGGACCCTCTGGTGAAGATCTCTTCCCCCGCTTCGAGGCCTTGGCCTCCGGGTTTTCGGAAGCGGTCCTCTTCTCCCCTTGGAAGGAGGGATTCTCGATCCCCCCTTTCTCAAAAGCCTCCTTGGTAGAGGCGATAGTTCCTCTGTTTTCCCCTTCGCCTTCTTCTGAAGGCGCAACCTCCAGCATCCTGACCAGCACGGGATCCGGCGCGGTCTCCGGGAGGGGGGCCGGACACCGTATCAGTTTCACTTGCGCTATCCACTCCTGTTCAAGGGACGATTGGTTAAAAAGCAAATTCAAGAGGGCGCAAACAAACTGTGTGTCCGGACACAGGGCTACTTACCTGAGCATCCGGGCGATTGCAGTTTAAACCGGCATCCTCAGTCAATTCCGGACACACTTCTTGTGATCCGAAGAACGATTTATACATCTCCACGGGTGTCGTACCCATAAAGTGTTGAAGAGCTCATGGCCCCTCTGGATTGAACTCCCACAGACGGAGGGGGCGACGCTTGCAGGGCAGGAGACGCCAAATCAGCATAACCTGTATCACTACGACCAGATTGATCTCCCTCTCTTGGAGGTCTCGAATCCGGCCCTGCAATAGGGGTACGTCCTTCGGCGGCCCCCAGTTGAGCCCTTGGCTGACCCATGACATCAGCCGCTATGGAGGGCCCGAGCGGAAGATGGGCGGCGGCTTCTGCCTGCTGCCCCTGGGAGCGGTTATGTAGAACCACTCCTATTGCCACAAGCCGAGCTCCTCCTGGAAAGAGCCCTCGGGCCATGGAGCATCGGCCCTTCTGCTTACAACCGCCTCGCCGCACTCTGCTTGACGCCCCTCAATCACCTTCGGCTCCACGTTGAAGGTTTTAAGCCACAAGCCGAAGTGAGGGGTAGTGCGGAGGAAGGCTTCGCAGACGACAATGAATGATGAGATGTGGAGGATGGACTCCGGAGCCAAGTCGTGGAATTCCAACCCATAGTAAAACATGAGCCCTCTCACAAAAGGATCCATCGGGAAGCCTAAACCCCGACGGAGGTGGGACACAAACACGACACTTTCGCCGGGCTCGGGAGTGGGAATGACTTGCCCTTTGACGGGCAATCAATGCGAAATCTCGTAAGTCAGGTACTTGGCTTCTCTTAGCTTTTGCATGTCCTCTTCTGTGATGGAGGAGGGCATCCACCGACCCTGTAGGTCGGAGCCGGACATCGTTGAAGGTTCGAGGCGCTCGAATCTGAGGCTCTGGGTGTTGGAACTCGGGGCGAGGGGCAGATTCGATTAAGGATTGAAGAAAAGAAACGAGCCTTGGTCCCATTCTAAAGAGGGAGAATACCAAGAGCCATCCCCGTGACCGTTTGGGACTCGCCTTCGATTGAGGGGGCGTGGCAACGGGCACCGTTGGGTTACCCACGTCCGTATTGATGGGAATCCCGGAATAAGGGGAACACGATCTCTGCTTCGACAAGACGTGCCAAGGAAACCGCTTCGCTAAACGCGCTGAGGTGGTATAGTAAAAACAATTCAAGTAAAGGCTTGGTAGTGGCGTGATGTCATGCCGCGAAATACGTCAGCAGATTGAACTTGTGTGCATATTATTCTCTCTACGGTGGAACGTGGAATTTATTTTGCAGAGCCGGACACTATCCTGGTGTTCACAATCTTCTATGAATTATTCGGAGGAGGAACCCGCCTTGCAATGCCGAACAATATGCGCGCCGGACTCATCGTCATTGAAGCCTGGTTCAGGGGCTACTGAGGGAGTTCTGGACTAGGGGGTGTCCGGATAGCCGGACTATCATCATAGGCCGGACTCCAAGACTATGAAGATACAAGATTGAAGACTTCGTCCCGTGTCCGGATGTGACTTTCCTTGGCGTGGAAGGCAAGCTTGGCGATACGGATATGTAGATCTCCTACCATTGTAACTGACTCTGTGTAACCCTAGCCCTCTCCGATGTCTATATAAACCAGAGGGTTTTAGTCCGTAGGACAAACAACAATGACAACAATCATACCATAGGCTAGCTTCTAGGGTTTAGCCTCCTTGATCTCGTGGTAGATCCACTCTTTGTGGGGACCCCGACTCATAAGTCGTGATCACCGACTGCACGTGTACAGTGATCCCAGAGATTAATGCTCACTGAACACACAGAAGCTGAATAACAAGAGTCTTGCATCCATACATACCGTCTTACACAAATTATGACCATTATGGTCAAGTCTTACATTGATAAAGCCTTAAGGGCTGAACATCAATTGAAACACAAGTAGCGGAAATCTTCGTCGATAAGTAGAACCCATGCCATCTGCCTTAACCCTACAGGCATTCTGACTGGGAAACGTCCTAGTTCGCATGTTCGTCTCCAAAGAACTCTTCTTCGAACTCCGGTTCTTCCATGCCTGGTCAATTAAATAACCAGTGGCAAGCCAATGAGTAATTTGAATGTACTCGCAAGCAACCCATGTTTTTGGTTCAAGATACAACAATGCATGATATAGGTAAATTTTTGCAGATAGCTAGTTTTGAGTGCAATAACATGTTCAACAACTTGTAAGACATGCATCAAGAGAATTCAAGTAACCATGAGGACAGGTTACAGATATCAACATAAAGAGAGTGGGCACCAACCCATCTCAATCACGTCAAGTCCTTTGACATGACCCAAGTCATTTTATCAACACACACACTCGGTTTGTAAACAAGTGGACGTAGCCCAAGAGCGGTTACCCAACTGTCCTTGACCGTGGACACGGCTATTCGAATAGTTTTACACTCTGCAGAGGTTGCACACTGTTCCCACAAGATCCGGGGAACTTCCGTGTCATCCACGACCCGCGATACCTCAAGTACCCGGGGTAAGCACTCGATCACTACCTTTCCCTAGACGACACTAACAAGGAGTCCACTCGTTGTTCCGTATCCTCACGATGTACATCATACGAGACTCACTCGAGATCGTAACATCCGAGAGGGGACACAACGGTGTATCCGGTGCCCTGTGAAAATAGTCATGGCCGCCCTACCTGGCACGACCCCTTCCCGAGAGAGCGCACCAACAACTCTCCCGTCACTAGTAATGCGGGCTCCAAGCTAGTATCGGTCTAGGTAATCAATAATGCCCTTTCCCATATAAGGGTAGAGTGGTTGCGCATGTAAGGTTGGAATAACGGTCACAACTCAAACCAATCCGTTTCTGAAAACAACACACGCACTTGCCTCTGTACACCACTTCGTCATCAAGTGGTCACCCAACTCATCATCTCCCCCGGGCATAAGTGGCAACCGATGGGGTTTTCGAAAAGTCTTTTGAAAATACTTAGTCTCCTTTACCATGCATATTCCCGTCCCTTTTTGCGTAGCACTACTTTAGCATCCTATCTACTCCCACCGGCATAACCCTCATAAGAAGGTAGGGTCATGCACAATGCAAGTATCAACGAGGAAGTACGGTGGCAAACCATCAAAGTGGTTACCACCCCATCATGATTCTGTTGCAACAGTAATATGGTGCTATATGACATGCATAAAAAGGGTTTCATAGACATGGTCAAAGGGCTGCTTGCCTGGTTCATCAGAGTCTTCAAGTCTTCTGGTCCTTCTCCAAGTACTCCGTCTACTTCGTCAACTAACGTCGGAAACAATCATAATAAGCAACACAACAAGGCAAAAATAAAAGTGCACTAAAAATATGAAGTTGACTTTTCTAGGACACCTCTGGTCATATGAGGAATGACCAGAGTGATTTCATTGGAAGTGGATCAATGGATATTTCTAAACATTTCAATATGATGGAATCAAGGGGTTTATGGATTTGCAAGAAGTGTACAGAAATATATTTTTGGAAAATGAGCAAAGATACCCATTTGACAAAGGATGATTTTAGAAGCATCTAGGATTTGGTTTCACTGGATTTGGAGTTCAAATGAATTTCCTATGAATTTGCAAAGTTGACAAATATGAAGAAATGGCTCATTATATTGTGTGGCACAGAAAGTACTAGGAAAAATGTTCAAAAACTAAGTTTTGAACTTATAAGCATCTAGGAATTTAAATCAAGGACTTTGGCTAAAAAAATGGGCTCTCTGTGATTTTCTAAAGTTCATCACAGGAATGGAAAAACAAGATTTGATAAATGTTTGTGAAGAAAAAGTCTCTGGAAAAATGTGCATGTTGCACCAACTGGTAGATCATGATTTATGGAGTTACTGGAAATTTGAATCATCAAATTTGGAGGTAATATGAATATTTGGGAGATTTTACAAGTTTCTGGAAATAGAAAAAGAAAAAGAAAGGGGGTTTATACCTATACTGCGCACCGACGCAGCATAGCACCACAGTGCATTGGGCCGGCCCAGCTGCATGGCCACGCGGCTAAGGAGGGCCACGCCGAAGGCGGACTAGTGGAGTACGCTTCCCTGCGGGGGGAGACGGTTAACCCGGATCCCGCCTCCACTTAAACGCCGGGGCCCGCCGGCTGAGTCGCTGACCCGCGGGGCCCACCCGCAGGGTCGTCTCCTTCCTCCGGCGCGCTCGCCTGGCCGAGGGAGGAGAGAGCCCCGACAACGACTGCCGGCGCTACGGAGCACCTCCGGTGATGCTCTGGCTATGGATGAGCTCGGTGTCGAGCGTCGCATCCATTCGTGTATGCCACGGCTGCCGGGGATGGTCGAGGCGACGGCGGCTTGGATGCTGGCGGGCGGTGGCGTCGGGCGAGATTGGGCACGGCGCTTCGGTGCATCCTCGGATGAGGGAAAGAGCGTGTGAGCTCCGCCTTGATCAGGGGAGCCTGCTGGTGGAGAGAGGAGGGGGAGAAGAGCTCTGGCTCGGCTGAATTTAGGTGGAGGCCGGCGGCGGCTCTCCGGTCATGGAGGGCTATGGAGGGCGCAAGAGAAGGAGTGAGTTGGTCCAGGGGGTCTCTGGGAGGGAGAGAGAGGCAAAGGAGTAGAGAGGAGGCTCGGGGGTGGCCTTAAATAGAAGGGGGCGAGGTGCACAGCGGGGCCGTGCGCCGGCGAGGTCGTAGCCATCGCTGGAGGCCACGGGAGTGCTTGGCTTCGATTCGGGGTCTTCCTAGGCATGGTCCATGGCCAGGGGAAGGGTGAGAAGGAGCGGGGGAGCGTCAGGGCAGCGCGCGTGTGAGCATGCCCATTGGAGCTCTCGGGCGGCCATGGTGCGCGTGCGAGCAGGGGCAGGAGAGAGAGTGGAAGAAGGGGGCCGACAGCGTGTCGTGTACTGGACGTCGAGGCGACCTCGGGGGACACGAGGGGGAGGCCCTAGGTGGTCCGGTGGCTCGGGCAGAGAGCGGCTACAGTGCTAGGGTGCACTGTAGCGCGCTCCAGAGCGCATCTTTGGCCGGCATGGCCATTGTTTTGGCAAAGTGGGCGCGGCCACTAATGTCTGGTAGTGCTAGGGGGTAGTGAAGAAGTGTGGAGAGGCATTGGATGCCCTGGAGAGCCAGTAGGAGAGGAGTGGGGTTGAGAGAGAGAGGGAAAGGGGCTGTCCAGAGAGAGAAAGTGAGGGTTTCACCCCCAAATAATTGAGTTGTTGAAGGGGGGAAATTACTGGAGGTATAAGGTGACTAGATTAATCTCTGGTAAAAAGTTGAGGCCATGGAGAAGAGTGGAAGAGATCAAAAATGGCATTTTGGTAAAGTGTCAGAAGGTGTTTGATAATGGTTTGGGCAAGAAGATGATTTCCATCTGCCATGAGACTCCATAGGGTGAAATGACACATATAAATAGGGCCTTCCACCAATTTTGAGATTATTTGGGCAAAGTTGCCAATGCAACTTTTGTAAACCCTAGAAATGAACAGAAATGGATCTCCCAAGATTTAGTTGAGCAAAACACTTCTCCTTGATGCACCATTTGGTGTAGTATCATCATTTGAGGTTCTGAACATGTCCACAAAAGTTGAGACCAAACGGAGAAAGTTTCCAATGTAGAGTTGTTCAAATTTGGTTCTGGACAGGAAGGGTTTTGGGGCACTTTGATCAAGTTAACTTGTTCTCCAACTTGTGCCATTTGGTCTAGATGAATAATTAGACCATTGGAGGATGTTCAAAAGGTTTGAGAACATTTGGACATGTTTGGCAATGTAAAGTGGCTCAAACTTTAAAATGGACAGAAATGGTTTTGAGGGGATTTGATGATGTTATCTTGTTCTCCAAGACATGAGACTTGGCAAGATCACCAAATATGGCATTTGTGACATGATGGAATTTTATTGGATTTTTGTGAAAATATTTCCTGTAGAAATATTTCAAATCCTTGAAATTGGAAGAAATGGTTTTGGGAGGTTTTGTCCAATATTTTGAACATGACCATGTGTTGAAACTCTTATATATGGGAAATATATGCTCACTGAGTTTCCCTGATTTTTGTCAAATATTTTTAGAACAATAAAAATAATTTTTCCCTATTAAAGACCATTTATGGCCTTAAGAAAAATCTTTTAAATAAAAAAGGAAAATATCTTTTAAAATTATATTTTTGTGTTTTATGGATATCCTATATCAAATAGGAGTCAAATATATTTTTGGAAATATTTTTGCTGCCCTTAATTAAGTACTTGCAGTGCAAACCTCAATTCAGGGGTTTTTGGAAAACTAATTTTTGAAAATACTATTTGGCCAAATTATTTTTGTAAGAAATTATTTTTATGTCCTATACACATGTCATGATCATTGGTTCAAGAGTTTGGAGCAAGGAGATGAAGTATAGGAGTTGGAGGATTTATTTGATTTTTAGAGCACTTGCAAACAACAGACAAAAACCAATCAAGGCAAGGTCCAAAACACTCAATTTTTTTTGTCAAACCACATTTTATCATGATTGTTAGCTTAAGTGTAGTGGCATGAAAATCAGGGTGTGACACTCTTGTACTACCCATATCATCAATATTAATCAAGCAGGAGTAGGGTTTTACCTCCACCGAGAGAGCCCGAACCTGGGTAAAAACATCGTGTCCCTTGTCTCCTGTTACCATCCGCCTAGACGCACAGTTCGGGACCCCCTACCCGAGATCCGCCGGTTTTGACACCGACAGCCATCAACTACCTATAAAAGGTAGAAGAATAGGGCCCGTTTTGGGCAATTCGAACGACTACAACCTTCACCAATCTGAGCACAAAGTGAGTTCTTGCCCCCACTTTAACAGGTGCCACCGCAATGAGAGCATAAGTTGCAGAGTTTTTTATGGATTCTTTTTGTTGGTGTGCTCTTCCTTTTTTTGGATAGAAAGAAGGGTTTAGTGGGAGGGCAAGGGGTAGTTAAGTTATAGGTTGGCTCTCATTTTTTACAGACTTTCTTTTTGGTGTAATTTAATAAATAAGTAGCAATGGTTCAATTCTTGAATTCTCTAGTCTAGGCAACCCGAAAGCGTTGTTTAACAAAGACAAGTCTGAATTTGAAACGCTATCCGGTAGAGAAAATAGACTTTCCTAATTAGGTAAAGTCACAACAATAAGCTGAGGTGAAAGATCGACTTGTACCTATCAAAACTGTGCCTTGTTTATTATCTGTGGTGATAAGTTTTACATGTTGTTTTCTAGCTACGGTTCAGCTGTTATTTGACAGTATCATTTTTTTTCAAGAAGTATTTATGCATCAAACAAAGTAGTGCTCACCCTATTTTACGTCAACCATACCTTATGAAACCTATCTTCTTATGTTGATTGAATGACATTTAGGAGACTTTTATACTCTCTAGTTTATTCTAGGAAGTCGCCTCTTACGAATCAAGAACACTAGAGAAGCGAAGGGGCTCGTGCTGCGACGAATAATGCCATTGTTCATCATTTCACAGATTTGCTTCTCGATCTCTGTTTTCTAGTGGGGTGCATATCTCGTAATCGTAAAAAAGTGGGTTTTTAGTGCTGGGCCTAGCAAAAGTGAAATGGCAGAGGACATGGACGCGGCAGGAATAGATCCAGGGAGAGGACGCGAATAAAAAAGGCTGTGAGGACGATAAAAATTGAGGTGGAGGGAGATTGTATAACTTGTTGTGTCTATAAAAGATTTTCTCATAAAACACTAACAAAAGTGTTAGAGGGATTCACTTTCGATAAGAATCCAAAAGCAAGTCGCTCGAAAAGGCTACTATACCAAACATTATTACTTAACTATAAAGAAAGAAAAGTGATTGCCCTTCTCAACCCTTACTACCCAACCGGAGAGCGGACGGCTAATGTGTTCCACTTATTGAACATGATCTATGGTCAGTCCGTGACCTCTGGACACTGAGGGCGTCCTTGGGGTGATCTCGTAGTTCCTAAGGGGTGTAGACAATAGTGTCGGTCCATGGATTTTCCTTCCTTTTTCTACATTTTGCTCAAAGGGTTGAAGGGAGATAGTGCATCAAGTTATTCACAAGGGCCAACTTGTTCCTCTTCTCTAGGGATGCCAAATGAGGGAAGCCTAGGAGAGCTGCCGACTCCAACTATAGTCCATGTACGATCCATATTAGATCTGACCAACTGCCCATCCTACCTCCTCTACCTTTTTGACATCCCATCTTTTTGTCTCAGTAGAGTCTTTTAGTGGGATATCTCTGAAGACTTCCACCTATTGTGGCACCCTGACTCAGAGCAACCGGTTTACCTTGCAATGCCAGCCCAAAGATCAAGTCTTCTGGCAACACACAACAACATGGTAACGAAAACAACCGCTTTATTGATGCTAGCGGAAACATAGGTTCGATATTACATCAAGTTGCGAGGCCAAGCGGCACACATAGTGCGGCTGAACAATATGTACATTATTTAATGAATATGAAGGGGCCTCGATCATGATAACTATGTGGCAGCGGAACACCGATGAGGGAGTCCTAGACTAGGGGGTGTCCGGATAGTCGAACTATCATCATTGGCCGGACTCCAAGACTATGAAGATACAAGATCGAAGACTTCGTCCCGTGTCCGGATGGGACTTTCCTTGGCGTGGAAGGCAAGCTTGGCGATACGGATATGTAGATCTCCTACCATTGTAACCGACTCTGTGTAACCCTAGCCCTCTCCGGTGTCTATATAAACCGGAGGGTTTTAGTCCGTAGGACATAACAACAACAATCATACCATAGGCTAGCTTCTAGGGTTTAGCCTCCTTGATCTCATGGTAGATCCACTCTTGTACTACCCATATCATCAATATCAATCAAGCAGGAGTAGGGTTTTACCTCCATCGAGAGGGCCCGAACCTGGGTAAAAACATCGTGTCCCTTGTCTTCTGTTACCATCCGCCTAGACGCACAGTTCGGGACCCCCTACCCGAGATCCACCGGTTTTGACACCGACATTGGTGCTTTCATTGAGAGTTCCTCTGTGTCATCACCGATAGGCTGGATGGCTCCTTCGATCATCAACGACGCAGTCTAGGGTGAGACTTTTCTCCCCGGACAGATCTTCGTATTCGGCGGCTTTGCACTGCGGGCCAATTCGCTTGGCCATCTGGAGCAGATCGAAAGCTACGCCCCTGGCCGTCAGGTCAGATTTGGAAGTCTGAACTTCACGGCTGACATCCGCGGAGACTTGATCTTCGATGGATTCAAGCCACAGCCGAGCGCGCCGCACTGTCACGATGGGCATGATTTAACTCTGCTGCCGGACAGTGCCCTGGAGGCCGCACATGAGTCCGCTCCGACCCCTAATTCGGAGCCGACTGCGCAAATCGAGGATGGGTGGTTAGACACCGCCTCAGGGGCTGCCACCTCTACGGCGATGGAGCTGAATACCGACCTTGTCCCTTGTGAAGCTCGTGACTCCGAGGTGCCGGACTCCTCGCCGGACTCTGAACCTCCTGCGCCCCCTCCAATCGAATCCGATTGGGCGCCGATCATGGAGTTCACCGCTGCGGACATCTTTCAACACTCACCTTTCGGCGACATACTGAATTCGCTAAAGTATCTCTCGTTATCGGGAGAGCCCTGGCCGGACTGCGGTCAGGACGGTTGGAATGGGAACGATGAAGAAATTCAAAGCCCACCCACCACCCACTTAGTAGCCGCTGTCGACGACCTAACTGACATGCTAGACTTCGACTCCGAAGACATCGATGGTATGGACGACTATGCCGGAGACGACCAAGAACCAGCGCCTGCTGGGCACTGGAAAGCCACCTCATCATATGACATATACATGGTGGATATCCCAAAGGATGGGAATGGCGAGGGAACAGTGGAGGAAGACCCCTCCAAGAAACAGCCCAAGCGTCGGCGTCAGCGGCGCCGCTCTAAATCCCGCCACAACAAGAATGGAGATTCCGACACCGGAGATAATAACACCCCAGACAGTGCCGAAGACAACCCCCTCCAGCAAGATTCAGCACAGGAGGACGGAGAAGCCAGCCCTCATGAGAGAGCGGCAGACGAAGAGGTAGAGGATGATAATTACATGCCTCCCTCCGGAGACGAGGCAAGCCTCAATGACGACGAATTCGTCGTGCCTGAGGATCCCGTCGAACAAGAGCGTTTTAAACGCAGGCTTATGGCCACGGAAAGCAGCCTCAAGAAAAAGCAGCAACAGCTTAGAGCTGATCAAGATCTGCTGGCTGACAGATGGACTGAAGTCCTTGCGGCCAAAGAGCATGAACTCGAACGCCCCTCCAAAAGCTACCCCAAACGTAAGTTGCTCCCCCGATTAGAGGAGGAGGCATATAAACCTGCATCACCAGCGCACAACACGGCTTACCGACCACCTAGTGGCCGCGACAGAGAGGCCTCTAGGCCCTCCACTAGAACCATACCGCGGCACTGCTCGAAAAGTACGAAGCCACGGGGGAATGCGCCGGACTTGCGAGACATATTGGAGGATAAGGCAAGACAATCAAGATCGATCTACGGATCACGTGGGCGCCCCACGATGCGCGACGACGACCATCGCGCCGGATACAACAACTCCGGCTGGGCCGAACACAGTAGACAAAGCTCGCTTGAGCTACGTCGTGATATAGCCCAATATAGAGGCGCCGCACACCCACTATGCTTCACAGATGAAGTAATGGATCATCAAATCCCCGAAGGGTTCAAACCCGTGAACATTGAATCCTACGATGGCACAACAGACCCCGCGGTTTGGATCGAAGACTATCTCCTTCATATCCACATGGCCCGCGGTGATGATCTTCACGCCATCAAATACCTCCCACTCAAGCTTAAAGGACCAGCTCGGCATTGGCTTAACAGCTTGCCAGCAGAATCAATTGGGTGTTGGGAGGACCTGGAAGCCGCATTCCTTATAACTTCCAGGGCACGTATGTGCGACCACTAGACGCCGATGACCTAAGCCACATAATTCAGCAGCCAGACGAATCGGCCAGACAATTCTGGACACGGTTCTTAACAAAGAAAAATCAAATCGTCGACTGTCCGGATGCATAGGCCCTCGCAGCCTTCAAACATAACATCCGCGACGAGTGGCTTGCCCGGCACCTAGAATAGGAAAAGCCGAAATCCATGGCAGCCCTCACATCACTCATGACCCGCTTCTGCGCGGGAGAGGACAGCTAGCTAGCCCGCAGTAACAACCTCAGCAAAAATTCTGGCAGTCCGGATACTAAGGACCACAATGGCAGGTCGCGTCGCAACAAGAACAAACGCCGCGTTAACAGCGATAACACTGAGGATACGGCAGTCAACGCCAGATTCAGAGGCTCCAAACCCGGTCAGCAGAAAAAGCCATTCAAAAGAACTACTCCGGGTCCGTCCAATTTGGACCGAATACTCGACCGCTCGTGCCAGATACACGGCACCCCCGAAAAGCCAGCTAATCACACCAACAGGGACTATTGGGTATTCAAGCAGGCAGGCAAGCTAATTGCCAAAAACAATGACAAGGGGCTGCACAGCGATGACAAGGAAGAGACCCGACCGCCGAACAATAGAGGACAGAAGGGTTTCCCCCCACAAGTGCGGACGGTGAACATGATATATGCAACCCACATACCCAAGAGGGAGCGGAAGCGTGCACTCAGGGACGTATACGCGATGGAGCCAGTCGCCCCGAAGTTCAACACATGGTCCTCCTGCCCGATCACTTTTGATCGAAGGGACCACCCCACCAGTATCCGCCACGGCGAATTCGCCGCATTGGTTTTTGACCCAATCGTCAACGGATTTCACCTCACCAGAGTCCTGATGGACGGCGGCAGCAGCCTGAACCTGCTTTATCAGGATACAGTGCGCAAGATGGGCATAGACCCCTCAAGGATTAAACCCACAAAGACGACCTTCAAAGGCGTCATACCAGGTGTAGAGGCCAATTGTACAGGCTCAGTCACACTTGAAGTGGTCTTCGGATCCCCGGATAACTTCCAAAGCGAGGAGATAATCTTCGACATAGTTCCGTTCCGCAGCGGCTATCATGCTCTGCTCGGACGGACCACGTTTGCAAAGTTCAACGCGGTGCCGCACTACGCATACCTCAAGCTCAAGATGCCATACCCTCGAGGAGTCATCACGGTCAACGGAAACACTGAACGCTCCCTCCGAACGGAGGAACACATAGCGGCTCTCGCGGCAGAAGTACAGAGCAGCCTCTTAAGTCAATTCTCGAGTCCGGCTGTTAAACGACCGGACACAGCTAAACGCACCCGGAGTAACCTACAACAAGACCACCTGGCATGTTTCGAGCACGCGGAGCAATGCGGCCCCAACCCCAGCCCTTGCAAAATTGCAAGACTGGTCCTTCGCGTACATCATTACGCTCTGGAGATACCATGGGCATAGGGGGAGGGGCATGACCATGGCAGGCCCAGAATGCGGCTTAACCACACCAGGGGCTCCCAAGTGTGTCATTCTTTTTCCTTTTTCTTTTTTCTTACCCACAGGACTCCGTTCACCAGAGGCCCTGTCCGGCAGTGGACCTGCCGAACTCACGATGCAACAACCAGGGAAGGAGAAAAGCTACGACGAGTATCCAGGTGGTCTCCATTATGAGCATTATACCTGTTTTATACACCATTCCGCAGCCTACCCCTAGAGGGGGACAAGTTTAATAGTGCCATCCCTTGCTTACCACACTATTTGTATCGTTCTGCATTCATGGCAGTATTTCTTGAATAAACAATGCATCACTTTTTGCTTATAATTGCATTTCTTTCTTATACATATGTTCATTTATGACATGTTGCATCCGTACACTTTGGTACGGCTAAATACACCAGGGGCTTAAGTTCCCCACATTATGGTGTGATAAGTCCGAACACTTTCACAAGTGCGGCACCCCGAACTTATAGCATTATATGCATTGGCTCCGAATCATGTCTTGGGTCAATAGTTGGGTTTGCCCGGCTCCCATGTTTTGGTACCTTACGTTTCGTTGTATCGGCTAAGGTAGCACTGGGAGAACCACTGCGATTGCACCCCAGTTGAGCTGGGCGAGCACCTCAGTGGAGAAAGCTAAAACTGACCGTCATGATAAGGCGAGAGCTGGTCGCTGTTTGAGAGGTTTTTTTGAGTCCCTAAAGACTTATGCCGCTTAGAGCAAGGAACCGGCTTTGTCCGCCCCAGGCGTGGATAGCGCCCCGAACTAAGTCTTCCGAACACTAGGGGCTTCGCCGAAATTTAAAATTATAGAATTCTATGGCTAAGTGAGAGTGTTCAAGCATTATAAGTCCGGTTGCCTCGTTCGTTGTGTTGAGCGCCTCCCTAGATGGACCCAAAAATGGGAACAAGAGCGCTCAAGTTTATCCTGAACACCCCAGCACTCGTGGCATGGGGGACGAAGCCGACGACTTGGCATCTCTCAGATTTGATAAACGGCCGCATAGAAGGTAATATTTTAAATTAACAAGCGTTGCTTAGTGCATATGAACAGAGTTTTCAGCGCACAGGATAAAAAAATGCGAGTCTACTCAAATATTACATCTTTGGAGAACTCACCCGCAATCATGCGGGCACCCTTCAGGACAATCTTATAATACATCTCGGGCATGCGATACTCCTTGCCCGTCGGTGGCGCGTCCGTCACAAGCTTCTCAGCGTCCATCCTACCCCAGTGCACCTTTGCATGGGCAAGGGCCCGACGGGCACCTTCAATGCAGGCGGAGTGCTTGACGACTCCAACCCAGGGACACACATCCACCAGCCGCCGCACCAGGCCGAAGTAGCTCCCAGGCATGGCCTCCTTGGGCCACAGCCGAACTATGAGGCCCTTCATGGCCTGTTCGGCCACCTTGTGGAGCTCGACCAGCTGCTTCAGCTGGTCGCTAAGGGGCACCGGATGTCCGGCCTCAGCATACTGAGACCAGAAGACCTTCTCCGTCGAGCTCCCCTCCTCGGCCTGGTAGAAAGTGGCAGCATCGGACACGCTGCGGGCCAGATCTGCGAACGCTCCTGGAGAGCTCCGAATTCGGGTAAGTAATAGGTAATTCACATTCACATGCTTGCTTTGCATGAAAAATGCCTTACCCGCCGCTATTTTCTTCAACGCCTCGATTTCCTGGAGGGCCTTGTGGGCTTCGGCCTTAGCGGCTTTGGCACTCTCAAGAGCCGACGCAAGCTCGGACTCTCGAGTCTTCGAGTCACGCTCCAAACTCTCGTGCTTTTCCACGAAAGCCTGGAGCTCTTGCTGTACCTCCGCCACCCGTGCCTCCTGCTTCTCTCGCTCGGCTCGTTCTGCGGCTGCATTGCGTTTGGCCGCGGACACCGCCTCCTTCAGGGTTGCCACCTCGTTCGTAGCCCCTGTTGTACCCACGTTATCCTCGTTATTTCTCTTGCAACCAAATCCTTTTCTGTAAGGTACAACTTTAATACGGTGTTACTCACCTTCCTTGTCCTTGAGCTGCTTCTTGGCACGGCCGAGCTCGTTCTCGGACCGCTCGAGGCTCTGCTTCAAGGTATTGACCTCCGCAGTCAGTGCGGCAGAGGTCAGCAGCGCAGCCTGCAATCTCATATTGACATATTTTTCCAAACTCCTGCGTATATCTTTTTAGATCCTCAGTCCGGCTTTTGTTTCCGAACAACGAACCGAGCATCAGGGGCTACTGTCTATGCGGTATTATATTACATATCTTAAAATTCTTACCTCAAAGCCAGTTAGAAGGCTGCTGCAGGCTTCGGTCAGCCCGCTCTTGGCAAGCTGAACCTTGTGAGTCACCAAACTCATGACAGTGCGGTGTTCTTCTTCAATGGAAGCACCGTTGAGCGCCTCCAGCAAGTTATCCAGCGCCTCCGGTTGGACGGAGGCCGCAGGTGTCACAGTCTTGCCCTTCTTACGAAGGGGCCGCTCGCCGGACTCTGGAACCACTCCAGGTTCCGGTGTGGAGTCCGGTGCAAAGTCCGGGAGGTTGCCCTATGGCACCACCGGGGCCTCCTCCTCCTGGCGGGTCCCTTCCTGGGATCCCCCCTCGACGTCGTCGGCGTCATGAGGGGTGGAGGCGGTCGGAAGAGAATCCATATCCGACGTGCCCAAGGACCCGCTCGACGAAGCGGGAAGATCATCCTTGGGCGGACTAAAGGTTGTATGCGGCATTAGAAAGACACTGTGTGGCAAAAAGAAAAATTATAAATCATCCAGGAGTCCGGATACTTACGATCTCGCCAGGGGCTTGGCCCTTGAGGGCCACCCCTCGTCGCCATCGCCGACATTGGCGGAACAGTCCGGGGGAAGGGTCCTTCCTTTCTTGGACCCTTCGGCCTCCGTCGTTGGGGAGGCCTTCCTCTTCTTCTCTCCCCCCGCTGGGGGAGAGGCCTCTTTCTTCTCCTCCTCGTCCTCGTGGGAGGAGTCCACCTCGGAGTCATCGGACGATGAGTCCGATACCACCTGACGCCGGGAACTCCTTCGGGTTCCCATGGCCTTCTTCTTGGCCTTCTTCTCTGGCACTACGTAAAGTGCCGGGACCAGAAGCCCTGTCAAACGGGCATCCGCTGGGTCCTCTGGAAGGGGAGCCAGACAGTCAACCTGTCCGGACGTCTTCTGCCAGGCCTGTTAAAGGCATTGGGAGTTTAGATCCCGCATAAAGTCAAAATATGAAAAGCAAGTGTCCCATAAAGGATAACATAGCTTACCTCGCCAGCCCGATGCTGCGAGCTGAATCCGCGATATTCGGTAGAGGATGCGGGAGCTTCGGCGCCCTTGAACAGCACCCTCCAAGCAGCTTCGTACGTAGTGTCGAAGAGCCCGCTTAAGGTCCGGTGCTGTGCCGGATCAAACTCCCACAAATTGAAGTCCCGTTGCTGGCAGGGGAGAATCCGACGGACGAGCATGACCTGGATCACGTTGACAAGCTTGAGCTTCTTGTTCACCAGGGTCTGGAGACAGGATTGGAGTCCGGTCAGCTCTTCCGAACTACCCCATAGCAAGCCCTTCTCTTTCCAGGAGGTGAGATGCATGGGGATTCCAGATCTGAATTCGGGGGCCGCTGCCCATTTAGGGTCACGCGGCTCGGTGATGTAGAACCACCCCGATTGCCACCCTTTGATGGATTCCACGAAGGCACCCTCGAGCCAAGTGACTTTGGGCATTTTGCCCACCATGGCGCCTCCGCACTCCGCTTGACTGCCCTTCACAACCTTCGGCTTGACATTGAAGGTCTTTAGCCACAAGCCGAAGTGGGGCTGGATGCAGAGGAAGGCCTCGCACACGACGATAAACGTCGAGATATTGAGGATGAAATTCGGGGCCAGATCGTGGAAATCCAGGCCGTAGTAGAACATGAGCCCCCGGACAAAGGGGTGGAGTGGGAAGCCCAGTCCGCGGAGGAAATGGGGAAGGAATACGACCCTCTCATGGGGCCTGGGGGTGGGGATGAGCCTCCCCTCGTCGGGGAGTCGATGCGCGATGTCGCTGGACAGATATCCGGCGCTGCGCAGCTTCTCTATGTGCCCCTCCATAACGGAGGAGGCCATCCACTTGCCTCCCGCTCAGGACATGGCTGGAGAAGGTCGAGGTGAGATGTGTGGACTTGGGCGCTGGAGCTCGAGTGCACGGAGATGGATAAGCAAAGGAGGAAGAAGGCGTAGGTAAAAGAGGTGGATCCTTATCCCCTTATATATGGGCGGACGAAAACTATGCGTCCCCACCGGCCTGGTAAAACTCGCTTATCTCCCAAGCGCCACAATCAATGGCGTGGTTGGGTTACCCATGTTCGTATTGATGAGAATCCCGGAATAATGGGAACACAATCTCTGCTTCGACAAGACGTGCCAAGGAAACCGCTTCGCTAAACGCGCTGAGGAGGTATAATGAAAATGATTCGAGTAAAAGCTTGGTTGTGGTGTGACATCACGCCACAAAATACGTCAGCAGATTGAACTTGTGTAAATATTATTCTCTCTACGGTGGTATGTGGAATTTATTTTGCAGAGCCGGACACTATCCTGGTGTTCACAATCTTCTATGAAGTATTCGGAGGAGGAACCCGCCTTGCAATGCTGAAGACAATATGCGCGCCGGACTCGTCGTCATTGAAGCCTGGTTCAGGGGCTACTGAGGGAGTCCTGGACTAGGGGGTGTTCGGATAGCCAAACTATCATCATCGGCCGGACTCCAAGACTATGAAGATTCAAGATCGAAGACTTCGTCCCGTGTCCGGATGGGACTTTCCTTGGCGTGGAAGGCAAGCTTGGCGATACGGATATGTAGATCTCCTACCATTGTAACCGACTCTGTGTAACCCTAGCCCTCTCCGATGTCTATATAAACCGGAGGGTTTTAGTCCGTAGGGCACAACAACAACAATCATACCATAGGCTAGCTTCTAGGGTTTAGCCTCCTTGATCTCGTGGTAGATCCACTCTTGTACTACCCATATCATCAATATCAATCAAGCAGGAGTAGGGTTTTACCTCCATTGAGAGGGCCCGAACCTGGGTAAAAACATCGTGTCCCTTGTCTCCTGTTACCATCCGCCTAGACGCACAGTTCGGGACCCCCTACCCGAGATCCGCCGGTGTTGACACCGACAACCGACGCAGCGGAACTCAATAACACAAGGACACCAACGTGGACACAATCTAGACTCGCAAAGCACTCCGATCCGATAAGCCTGTCCTGAAATCTGGCATGACACGCCATGTCAGTACATTGAATGTACTTGCAAGCTCACAACAAACACAAACACAATGGAAAACAATATCATGACAAGTAATCAGGTTAAATGCAATGCAAGAAATACTACTGATGCAGTGATACATCAACTTTTGCACTGAGTCCCACGGACTCTCTTACTAGACGGGTTACCTCGTAACCATAACGGTAATCATACTCGGATCACAAAAAAAACCAACACTTTGGTTCTAGCAACGATCATCTTCATGATCTCACAAATCATCACATAATCAGTGCCATACATAAAATTTAGTGTGCAAGATTACTTATTAATGTTGATCCATAGTGTGACTTACTCATGAGCTATGTCCGTAACCGAGGATGCGACTATCGATAGATTAAAAATACACTCTACAGAGGTAGCACACTTTACCCACACCACAGAACCTATGGCCTCGTCTTCCCGTTCGGGTGGACCAGCGACATTACGACAGAACCCTCCCATTGCCATGACACTCTCCCGGCCACTCCGACTAACTCCCCACTAGTATAAGTCATGGGTGGCCCCATGCCTACGAAAGGCATCAACAACCACCATCGTGCCAAAAAGGTCTCAAACGGGGATAAGGTACCATAACAACAAGCAAGCACACAAGGTTATGTCTGCTTACCGGGCCAGGGTACTGCATTCCCATAACCTTCCCTCATTGGAGGTACCGACTAGAGGCATGACAACGGAAAAACCAGGGGGGCTTGCACTTGGGAAAAACTCAATTCAGTGGCACCATGACTCGATCAATGTTATGTTCAAGTTGAATTAACATCAGTTTTAGTTTGAAATAAAATAACTCGAGTCACAATATGCCATGAACATGCAACTATCCGACTTGCACCACAAACCACTCAAAGTGAACAGATCAACATCATCAAAGTTTTCTACTTGCACTACTCATCATTAAACTCTACTGGTTTTCACTTTACTGGCTTTAGTACTCATCATTTTGGTTATACCATAATATATTAAAATCAATTAACCACATAATAAAACTATCATCATTCATATCAAAAGAATAACCACACAATCTAAACTTATTCTACTGCCTTAAACTAGTTCAAGCATTTAAACAGTACTATAAACTAGGCATTTCAATCATGACAAAGTAATTAACACAATCAATATTTATTTAAACAATTAAATGCATGAAAAATAAGTCATATTCAAGTTGGAAATCATATATATTGAAATGACACCATACAAATGTTGGTGTGGCTTGCCTTAGCGCAGAGGAGGCTCACACTCCTCCTGGTTCTCTTCAAGACAACCTTCCTCTTCTGAAAACAATTAAAAACAACAAAAAAGAAATATCAAGAACCCTTTTGAAATTCACCAGAAAATCTAGATAGCAGAGAAAATTCTCATTTTTGGTGTGCTGCTAGTTCTTTTCAATAAGAACACAATGCAGAAAGAATCAACTCATTTGGACTTATGGTTTAAAAGTTATAACTGGTCAAAGTTTCTGGTCAAAATTTGAATTAAAAGAAAAACCAGGGGGGTGACATTGATGGCGTATTCTAGGAATAGGCCTCCACTCATACTGCTTCGGGCGTGAGCGGTGAGGCTGACAGCAGGCCCCATGCTTCAAGTCGGGGGAAGAGAGAGAGAGAGAGAGAGAGAGAGAGAGAGAGAGAGAGAGAGAGAGAGAGAGAGAGAGAGAGAGAGAGATAGATAAATAGAGACGGACATCGCTTCATCGGCACTTTCTCCGGCAAGGAGTTCTCCGCGGCCAGATCCAGAGGGATAGATGGATAGAGGAGACGCTCGCGCACCTGCATGTACCTATGACTTGGCTAGAGGTGGACGGACGAGGTCGGAACGAGCTTCACCAGCGGCTGCAGAAAGTGGAGCTTGTCGGAATTGAGGACGACGGCGACGTGGGGCTGCACCAGGGGCTCCAACGGGTTCGGACGGCACCAGTGAGCCACTAGAGAGTCTCCTAAGGAGTGGATCAAGCTCGCGGGGCACTTGAGTGAGGAGGAGGAGCTGCGGGGATCACCGGCAAGCTCAGGTTGGGGGCGGCGGCTACAGGCCTGCCGGGCTGGGCTGCGGCTATGCTACGGGTTCATGGAGGCTGTGCGGTGAGCTTGGAGTGCTCGGAGAGGCTGGAGGGGGTCTGAATTGATAGTCGGAGGGGGTATCGGCTCCGCGGTAGCTCTCTAGAAGCAGCGCACGGCGACGAGGAGCGTCAGTGAGGAGGGGGCAGCGCTTGAGAGCTCACGCGAGCACTGTGAAGCTCGAAGACGAGCACAGGAGGCGGTGGGAGAAGAAGACAGAGGCATGAGCGCATTGTGGCTTTTGGCCGCGATGTGCCCGTTCTTGCTGCGGCTGCTCCGGCGTCGGCGAGCGGCAGGGAGGGGTCAAAGGCGATGAGACGATGACGGTGGCACGACGCGGCAGTCGCCGGCGAGCTCTGGAACGAGCACGAGCAAAATAGAGGCGAGGGCGTGATGTCTACTACACAACCTTCTCCTTGTAGACGTTGTTGGGCCTCCAAGTGCAGAGGTTTGTAGGACAGTAGCAAATTTCCCGCAAGTGGATGACCTAAGGTTTATCAATCCATGAGAGGCATAGGATGAAGATGGTCTCTCACAAACAACCCTGCAACCAAATAACAAAGAGTCTCTTGTGTCCCAAACACACCCAATACAATGGTAAATTGTATAGGTGCACTAGTTCGGCAAAGAGATGGTGATACAAGTGCAATATGGATGGTATATATAGGTTTTTGTAATCTGAAAATATAAAAACAGCAAGGTAACAAGTGGTAAAAGTGAGTGTAAACGGTATTGCAATGCTAGGAAACAAGGCCTAGGGTTCATACTTTCACTAGTGCAAGTTTTCTCAACAATAATAACATAACTGGATCATATAACTATCCCTCAACATGCAACAAAGAGTCACTCCAAAGTCACTAATAGCAAAGAACAAACGAAGAGATTATTGTAGGGTACGAAACCACCTCAAAGTTATCCTTTCTGATCGATCTATTCAAGAGTCCGTAGTAAAATAACATGAAGCTATTCTTTCCATTCGATCTATCATAGAGTTTCTACTAGAATAACACCTTAAGACACAAATCAACCAAAACCCTAATGTCACCTAGATACTCCAATGTCACCTCAAGTATCCGTGGGCATGATTATACGATATGCATCACACAATCTCAGATTCATCTATTCAACCAACACAAAGAACTTCAAAGAGTGCCCCAAAGTTTCTACCGGAGAGTCAAGATGAAAACGCGTGCCAACCGCTATGCATAAGTTCACAAGGTCACCGAACCCGCAAGTTGATCACGAAAACATACATCAAGTAGATCACGTGATATCCCATTGTCATCACAGATAAGCACATGCAAGACATACATCAAGTGTTCTCAAATCCTTAAAGACTCAAACCGATAAGATAACTTCAAAGGGAAAACTCAATCCATTACAATAGAGTAGAGGGGGAGAAACATCCTAAGATCCAACTATAATAGCAAAGCTCGCGATACATCAAGATCGTGCCACCTCAAGAACACGAGAGAGAGAGAGAGAGATCAAACACATAGCTACTGGTACATACCCTCAGCCGCGAGGGTGAACTACTCCCTCGTCGTCATGGAGAGTGCCGGGATGATGAAGATGGCCACCGGTGAGGGATTCCCCCTCCAGCAGGGTGCCGGAACAGGGTCCCGATTGGTTTTTGGTGGCTACAGAGGCTTGCGGCGGCGGAACTCCCGATCTATTGTGCTCCTGGATGTTTTTGGGGTATATGGATATATATAGGCGAAAGAAGTCGGTCAGGGGAGCCACGAGGGGCCCATGAGGGTGGGGGGCGCGCCCAGGGGGGTAGGGCGCGCCCTGGACCCTCGTGGCCACCTCGTTGCTTCCCTGACGTCTACTCCAAGTCTCTTGGATTGCGTTTGTTCCAAAAACGATTCTCCCGAAGGTTTCATTCCGTTTGGACTCCGTTTGATATTCCTGTTCTTCGAAACACTGAAATAGGCAAGAAAACAACTATTTGGGCTGGGCCTCCGGTTAATAGGTTAGTCCCAAAAATAATATAAAAGTGTATAGTAAAGCCCATTAAACATCCAAAACAAGTAATATAATAGCATGGAGCAATCAAAAATCATAGATACGTTGGAGACGTATCAAGCATCCCCAAGCTTAATTCCTGCTCGTCCTCGAGTAGGTAAATGATAAAAATAGAATTTTGACGTGGAATGCTACCCAGCATATTTATCAATGTAATCTTCTCTATTGTGGCATGAATGTTCAGATCCAAATGATTCAAGATAAAAGTTTATATTGACATGAAGACAATAATACTTCAAGCATACTAACAAAGCAATCATGTCTTCTCAAAATAACATGGCTAAAGAAAGTTATCCCTACAAAATCATATTGTCTGGCTATGCTCTATCTTCATCACACAAAGTATTTAAATCATGCACAACCCCGATGACAAGCCAAGCAATTGTTTCATACTTTAGTATTCTCAAACTTTTTCAACTTTCACGCAATACATGAGCGTGAGCCATGGACATAGCACTATATGTGGAATAGAATGGTGGTTGTGGAGAAGACAAAAAAAGAGAAGATAGTCTCATATCAACTAGGCGTCTCAACGGGATATGGAGATGCCCATCAATAGATATCAATGTGAGTGAGTAGGGATTGCCATGCAACGGATGCACTAGAACTATAAGTGTACGAAAGCTCAACAAAAGGAACTAAGTGGGTGTGCATCCAACTTGCTTGCTCACGAAGACCTAGGGCATTTTGAGGAAGCCCATCATTGGAATATACAAGCCAAGTTCTATAATGAAAAATTCCCACTAGTATATGAAAGTGACAATATAGGAGACTCTCTATCATTAAGATTATGGTGCTACTTTGAAGCACAAGTGTGGAAAAAGGATAGTAACATTGTCCCTTCTCTCTTTTTCTCTCATTTTTTTGGTGGGCTTCTTTGGCCTTTTTTTGTTTGGGCTTCTTTGGCCTCTTTTATTTTTCATAAAGTCCGAAGTCTCATCCTGACTTGTTGGGGAATCATAGTCTCCATCATCCTTTCCTCACTTGGGACAATGCTCTAATAATGAATATCATCACACTTTTATTGACTTACAACTCAAGAATTACAACTCAATACTTAGAACAAAATATGACTCTATGTGAATGCCTCCGGCGGTGTACCGGGATATGCAATGAATCAAGAGTGACATGTATGAAAGAAAGGTGGCTTTGCCACAAATACGATGTCAACTACATGATCATACAAAAGCAATATGACAATGATGGAGCATGTCATAATAACGGAACGGTGGAAAGTTGCATGGCAATATATCTCGGAATGGCTATGGAAATGGCATAATAGGTAGGTATGGTGGCTGTTTTGAGGAAGGTATATGGTGGGTGTATGGTACCGGCGAAAGTTGCGTGGCACAAGTGAGGCTAGCAATGGTGGAAGGGTGAGAGTGTGTATAATCCATGGAATCAACATTAGTCATAAAGAACTCATATACTTATTACGAAAATCTAGTAGTTATTGAAACTAAGTACTACACGCATGCTCCTAGGGGGATAGATTGGTATGAAAAGACCATCACTCATCCCCGACCACCACTCATAAGACAATCAAAACATAAATCATGCTCTGGCTTCATCACATAACGGTTCACCATACGTGCATGCTACGGGGCTCACAAACTTTAACACAAGTATCTCTCAAATTCACAACTACTCCACTAGCATGACTCTAATATCACCACCCTCATATCTCAAAACAATCATCAAGTACCAAATTGATCATAGTATTCAATGCACTTTCTATGATAGTTTTTATTATACCCAACTTGGATGCCCATCATATTAGGACTAGTTTTATGACCAAAGCAAATACCATGTTGTTCTAAAGACTCTCAAAATAATATAAGTGAAGCATGAGAGTTCATCTATTTCTTCAAAATAAAACCACCACCGTGCTTTAAAAGATATAAGTGAAGCACTAGAGCAAACTACAGACTACTCCGAAAGATATAAGTGAAGATAAATGAGTAGTCGAATAATTATGCAACTATGTGAAGACACTCTAACATTTAAGAATTTCAGATCTTGGAATATTATTCAAACAGCAAGCAAACAAAGTAAAACAAATGACGCTCCAAGCAAAACACATATCATGTGGTGAATAAAAATATAGATCCAAGTAAAGTTACCGATAAACGAAGACGAAAGAGGGGATGCCATCCAGGGCATCCCCAAGCTTAGGCTCTTGGTTGTCCTTGAATATTACCTTGGGGTGCCTTGGGAATCCCCAATCTTAGGCTCTTGCAACTCCTTATTCCATAGTCCATCGAATCTTTACCCAAAACTTGAAAACTAAACAACACAAAACTTAACAGAAAACTCGTAAGCTCTATTAGTATAAGAAAATAAATCATCACTTAGGTACTGTTGTGAACTCATTATAAATTCATATTTGGTGTAAAATATACTGTATTCCAACTTCTCTATGGTTCATACCCTCCGATACTACTCATAGATTCATCAAAATAAGCAAACAACACATAGAAAACAGAATCTGTAAAAAACGGAACAGTCTGTAGTAATCTGTATCATTCAAATACTTATGTGAATCCACAAATTCTGAAATAAATTGGTGGACCTGAGGAATTTGTGTATTAAACATCTTCAATAATAATCAACCTAAAAGCACTCTCGAGTAAAAAATGGAAGCCAAACTCGTGAGCGCTAAAGTTTCTATTTTTTACAGCAAGATCATAAAGACTTCACCTAAATCTTCCCAAAGGTTCTACTTGGCACAGACACTAATGAAAACATAAAAGCACATCTAAACAGAGGCTAGATGAATTATTTATTACTAAACAGGAGCAAAAGTAAAGAACAAAAATAAAATTGGGTTGCCTCCCAACAAGCGCTAACGTTTAACGCCCCTAGCTAGGCATGGATTTCAATGATGCTCACATAAAAGATAAGAATTGAAACATAAAGAGAGCATCATGAAGAATATGACTAGCACATTTAAGTCTAGTCTACTTCCTATGCATAGGGATTTTGTGAGCAAACAATTTATGGGAACAAGAATCAACTAGCATAGGAAAGCAAAACAAGCATAACTTCAAGATTTTAAGCACATAGAGAGGAAACTTGATATTATTGTAATTCCTACAAGCATATATTCCTCCCTCATAATAATTTTCAGTAGCATCATGAATAATTTCAACAATATGACTATCACATAAAGCATTCTTTTCATGATCTACAAGCATAGAAATTTTATTACTCTCCACACAAGCAAATGTATTATCATCAATAGTAGTGGGAGCAAACTCAACAAAATAACTCTCATGTGAAGCATAATCCAATTGAAAATGAAAATCATGATGACAATTTTCATGGTTATCTTTATTCTTTATAGCATACATGTCATCACAATAATGATAATAAATAGGAGGCATGCTTTCATCATAATAAATTTGCTCATCAAAACTTGGGGGACTAAATATATCATCTTCATCAAACATAGCATCCCAAGCTTGTGGCTTTGCATATCATTAGCATCATGGGTATTCAAAGAATTCATACCAACAACATTGCAATCATTCTCATATTCACATATTTTATGCCAAGCATTCTATGTAATTCTTCTTCTAGCACTTGAGCACAATTTTCCTTCCCATCATTTTCACGAAAGACATTAAAAAGATGAAGCATATGAGGCACCCTCAATCATTTTCACGAAAGACATTAAAAAGACGACTTCAACCCAGGGACACACATCCACCAGCCGCCGCACCACGCCGAAGTAGCTCCCAGGCATGGCCTCCTTGGGCCACAGCCGAACTATGAGGCCCTTCATGGCCTGTTCGGCCACCTTATGGAGCTCGACCAGCTACTTCAGCTGGTCGCTAAGGGGCACCGGATGTCCGGCCTCAGCATACTGAGACTAGAAGACCTTCTCCATCGAGCTCCCCTCCTCGGCCTGGTAGAATGCGGCAGCATCGGACACGCTACGGGGCAGATCTGCGAACGCTCCTGGAGAGCTCCGAATTCGGGTAAGTAATAGGTAATTCACATTCACATGCTTGCTTTGCATGAAAAATGCCTTACCCGCCGCTATTTTCTTCAACGCCTCGATTTCCTGGAGGGCCTTGTGGGCTTCGGCCTTAGCGGCTTTGGCACTCTCAAGAGCCGACGCAAGCTCGGACTCTCGAGTCTTCGAGTCACGCTCCAAACTCTCGTGCTTTTCCAGGAAAGCCTGGAGCTCTTGCTGTACCTCCGCCACCCGCGCCTCCTGCTTCTCTCGCTCGGCTCGCTCCGCGGCTGCATTGCGTTCGGCCGCGGACACTGCCTCCTTCAGGGTTGCCACCTCGTTCGTAGCCCCTGTTGTACCCACGTTATCCTCGTTATTTCTCTTGCAACCAAATCCTTTTCTGTAAGGTACAAGTTTAATACGGTGTTACTCACCTTCCTTGTCCTCGAGCTGCTTCTTGGCACGGCCGAGCTCGCTCTCGGACCGCTCGAGGCTCTGCTTCAAGGTATTGACCTCCGCAGTCAGTGCGGCAGAGGTCAGCAGCGCAACCTGCAATCTCATATTGACATATTTTTTCAAACTCCTGCGTATATCTTTTTAGATCCTGAGTCCGGCTTTTGTTTCCGAACAACGAACCGAGCATCAGGGGCTACTGTCTATGCGGTATTATATTACATATCTTAAAATTCTTACCTCAAAGCCAGTTAGAAGGCTGCTGCAGGCTTCGGTCAGCCCGCTCTTGGCAAGCTGAACCTTGTGAGTCACCAAACTCATGACAGTGCGGTGTTCTTCTTCAATGGAAGCACCGTTGAGCGCCTCCAGCAAGTTATCCAGCGCCTCCGGTTGGACGGAGGCCGCAGGTGTCACAGTCTTGCCCTTCTTACGAAGGGGCCGCTCGCCGGACTCCGGAACCACTGCAGGTTCCGGTGTGGAGTCCGGTGCAAAGTCCGGGAGGTTGCCCTATGGCACCTCCAGGGCCTCCTCCTCCTGGCGGGTCCCTTCCTGGGATCCCCCCTCGACGTCGTCGGCGTCATGAGGGGTGGAGGCGGTCGGAAGAGAATCCATATCCGACGTGCCCAAGGACCCGCTCGACGAAGCGGGAAGATCGTCCTTGGGCGGACTACAGCTTGTATGTGGCATTAGAAAGACACCGTGTGGCAAAAAGAAAAATTATAAATCATCCAGGAGTCCGGATACTTACAATCTCGCCAGGGGCTTGGCCCTTGAGGGCCACCCCTCGTCGCCATCGCCGACATTGGCAGAACAGTCCGGGGGAAGGGTCCTTCCCTTCTTGGACCCTTCGGCCTCCGTCGTTGGGGAGGCCTTCCTCTTCTTCTCTCCCCCCGCTGGGGGAGAGGCCTCTTTCTTCTCCTCCTCGTCCTCGTGGGAGGAGTCCACCTCGGAGTCATCGGACGATGAGTCCGATACCACCTGACGCCGGGAACTCCTTCGGGTTCCCGTGGCCTTCTTCTTGGCCTTCTTCTCCGGCACTACGTAAAGTGCCGGGACCAGCAGCCCTGTCAAACGGGCATCCGCTGGGTCCTCTGGAAGGGGAGCCAGACAGTCAACCTGTCCGGACGTCTTCTGCCAGGCCTGTTAAAGGCATTGGGAGTTTAGATCCCGCATAAAGTCAAAATATGAAAAGCAAGTGTCCCATAAAGGATAACATAGCTTACCTCGCCAGCCGGATGCTGCGAGCTGAATCCGCGATCTTCGGTAGCGGATGCGGGAGCTTCGGCGCCCTTGAACAGCACCCTCCAAGCAGCTTCGTACGTAGTGTCGAAGAGCCCGCTTAAGGTCCGGTGCTGTGCCGGATCAAACTCCCACAAATTGAAGTCCCGTTGCTGGCAGGGGAGAATCCGGCGGACGAGCATGACCTGGATCACGTTGACAAGCTTGAGCTTCTTGTTCACCAGGGTCTGGAGACAGGACTGGAGTCCGGTCAGCTCTTCCGAACTACCCCATAGCAAGCCCTTCTCTTTCTAGGAGGTGAGCTGCATGGGGATGCCAGATCTGAATTCGGGGGCCGCTGCCCATTTAGGGTCACGCGGCTCGGTGATGTAGAACCACCCCGATTGCCACCCTTTGATGGATTCCACGAAGGCACCCTCGAGCCAAGTGACTTTGGGCATTTTGCCCACCATGGCGCCTCCGCACTCCGCTTGACTGCCCTTCACAACCTTCGGCTTGACATTGAAGGTCTTTAGCCACAAACCGAATGGGGCTGGATGTAGAGGAAGGCCTCGCACACGACGATAAACGTCGAGATATTGAGGATGAAATTCGGGGCCAGATCATGGAAATCCAGGCCGTAGTAGAACATGAGCCCCCGAACAAAGGGGTGGAGTGGGAAGCCCAGTCCACGGAGGAAATGGGGAAGGAATACGACCCTCTCATGGGGCCTGGGGGTGGGGATGAGCCGCCCCTCGTCGGGGAGCCGATGCGCGATGTCGCTGGACAGATATCCGGCGCTGCGCAGCTTCTCTATGTGCCCCTCCATAACGGAGGAGGCCATCCACTTGCCTCCCGCTCAGGACATGGCTGGAGAAGGTCGAGGTGAGATGTGCGGACTTGGGCGCTGGAGCTCGAGTGCACGGAGATGGATAAGCAAAGGAGGAAGAAGGCGTAGGTAAAAGAGGTGGATCCTTATCCCCTTATATATGGGCGGACGAAAACTATGCGTCCCCACCGGCCTTGTAAAACTCGCTTATCTCCCAAGCGCCACAATCAATGGCGTGGTTGGGTTACCCATGTTCGTATTGATGAGAATCCCGGAATAATGGGAACACAATCTCTGCTTCGACAAGACGTGCCAAGGAAACCGCTTCGCTAAACGCGCTGAGGAGGTATAATGAAAATGATTCGAGTAAAAGCCTGGTTGTGGTGTGACATCACGCCACAAAATACGTCAGCAGATTGAACTTGTGTAAATATTATTCTCTCTACGGTGGTATGTGGAATTTATTTTGCAGAGCCGGACACTATCCTGGTGTTCACAATCTTCTATGAAGTATTCGGAGGAGGAACCCGCCTTGCAATGCTGAAGACAATATGCACGCCGGACTCGTCGACATTGAAGCCTGGTTCAGGGGCTACTGAGGGAGTCCTGGACTAGGGGGTGTTCGGATAGCCAAACTATCATCATCGGCCGGACTCCAAGACTATGAAGATTCAAGATCGAAGACTTCGTCCCGTGTCCGGATGGGACTTTCCTTGGCGTGGAAGGCAAGCTTGGCGATACGGATACGTAGATCTCCTACCATTGTAACCGACTCTGTGTAACCCTAGCCCTCTCCGGTGTCTATATAAACCGGAGGGTTTTAGTCCGTAGGGCACAACAACAACAATCATACCATAGGCTAGCTTCTAGGGTTTAGCCTCCTTGATCTCGTGGTAGATCCACTCTTGTACTACCCATATCATCAATATCAATCAAGCAGGAGTAGGGTTTTACCTCCATTGAGAGGGCCCGAACCTGGGTAAAAACATCGTGTCCCTTGTCTCCTGTTACCATCCGCCTAGACGCACAGTTCGGGACCCCCTACCCGAGATCCGCTGGTGTTGACACCGACAACCGACGCAGCGGAACTCAATAACACAAGGACACCAACGTGGACACAATCTAGACTCGCAAAGCACTCCGATCCGATAAGCCTGTCCTGAAATCTGGCATGACACGCCATGTCAGTACATTGAATGTACTTGCAAGCTCACAACAAACACAAACACAATGGAAAACAATATCATGACAAGTAATCAGGTTAAATGCAATGCAAGAAATACTACTGATGCAGTGATACATCAACTTTTGCACTGAGTCCCATGGACTCTCTTACCAGACGGGTTACCTCGTAACCATAACGGTAATCATACTCGGATCACAAAAAAAACCAAAACTTTGGTTCTAGCAACGATCATCTTCATGATCTCACAAATCATCACATAATCAGTGCCATACATAAAATTTAGTGTGCAAGATTACTCATTAATGTTGATCCATAGTGTGACTTACTCATGAGCTATGTCCGTAACCGAGGATGCGACTATCGATAGATTAAAAATACACTCTACAGAGGTAGCACACTTTACCCACACCACAGAACCTATGGCCTCGTCTTCCCGTTCGGGTGGACCAGCGACATTACGATAGAACCCTCCCATTGCCATGACACTCTCCCGGCCACTCCGACTAACTCCCCACTGGGATAAGTCATGGGTGGCCTCATGCCTACGAAAGGCATCAACAACCACCATCGTGTCAAAAAGGTCTCAAACGGGGATAAGGTACCATAGCAACAAGCAAGCACACAAGGTTATGTCTGCTTACCGGGCCAGGGTACTGCATGCCCATAACCTTCCCTCATTGGAGGTACCGACTAGAGGCATGACAACGGAAAAACCAGGGGGGCTTGCACTTGGGAAAAACTCAATTCAGTGGCACCATGACTCGATTAATGTTATGTTCAAGTTGAATTAACATCAGTTTTAGTTTGAAATAAAATAACTCGAGTCACAATATGCCATGAACATGCAACTATCCGACTTGCACCACAAACCACTCAAAGTGAACAGATCAACATCATCAAAGTTTTCTACTTGCACTACTCATCATTAAACTCTACTGGTTTTCACTTTACTGGCTTTAGTACTCATCATTTTGGTTATACCATAATATATTAAAATCAATTAACCACATAATAAAACTATCATCATTCATATCAAAAGCATAACCACACAATCTAAACTTATTCTACTGCCTTAAACTAGTTCAAGCATTTAAACAGTACTATAAACTAGGCATTTCAATCATGACAAAGTAATTAACACAATCAATATTTATTTAAACAATTAAATGCAAGAAAAATAAGTAATATTCAAGTTGGAAATCATAGATATTGAAATGACACCATACAAATGTTGGTGTGGCTTGCCTTAGCGCAGAGGAGGCTCACACTCCTCCTGGTTCTCTTCAAGACAACCTTCCTCTTCTGAAAACAATTAAAAACAACAAAAAAGAAATATCAAGAACCCTTTTGAAATTCACCAGAAAATCTAGATAGCAGAGAAAATTCTCATTTTTGGTGTGCTGCTAGTTCTTTTCAATAAGAACACAATGCAGAAAGAATCAACTCATTTGGACTTATGGTTTAAAAGTTATAACTGGTCAAAGTTTCTGGTCAAAATTTGAATTAAGAGAAAAACCAGGGGGTGACATCGATGGCGTATTCTAGGAATAGGCCTCCACTCATACTGATTCGGGCGTGAGCGGTGAGGCTGACAGCAGGCCCCATGCGTCAAGTCGGGGGAAGAGAGAGAGAGAGAGAGAGAGAGAGAGAGAGAGAGAGAGAGAGAGAGAGATAAATAGAGACGGACATCGCTTCATCGGCGCTTTCTCCGGCAAGGAGTTCTCCGCGGCCAGATCCAGAGGGATAGATGGATAGAGGAGACGCTCGCACACCTGCATGTACCTATGACTTGGCTAGAGGTGGACGGACGAGGTCGGAACGAGCTTCACCAGCGGCTGCAGAAAGTGGAGCTTGTCGGAATTGAGGATGACGGCGACGTGGGGCTGCACCAGGGGCTCCAACGGGTTCGGACGGCACCAGTGAGCCACTAGAGAGTCTCCTAAGGAGTGGATCGAGCTCGCGGGGCACTTGAGTGAGGAGGAGGAGCTGCGGGGATCACCGGCGAGCTCAGGTTGGGGGCGGCGGCTACAGGCCTGCCGGGCTGGGCTGCGGCTATGCTACGGGTTCATGGAGGCTGTGCGGTGAGCTTGGAGTGCTCGGAGAGGCTGGAGGGGGTCTGAATTGATAGTCGGAGGGGGTATCGGCTCCGCGGTAGCTCTCTAGAAGCAGCGCACGGCGACGAGGAGTGTTAGTGAGGAGGGGGCAGCGCTTGAGAGCTCACGCGAGCACTGTGAAGCTCGAAGACGAGCACAGGAGGCAGTGGGAGAAGAAGACAGAGGCATGAGCGCATTGTGGCTTTTGGCCGCGATGTGCCCATTCTTGCTGCGGCTGCTCCGGCGTCGGCGAGCGGCAGGGAGGGGTCAAAGGCGATGAGACGATGACGGTGGCACGGCGCGGCAGTCGCCGGCGAGCTCTGGAACGAGCACGAGCAAAACAGAGGCGAGGGCGTGATGTCTACTACGCAACCTTCTCCTTGTAGACGTTGTTGGGCCTCCAAGTGCAGAGGTTTGTAGGATAGTAGCAAATTTCCCGCAAGTGGATGACCTAAGGTTTATCAATCCATGAGAGGCATAGGATGAATATGGTCTCTCACAAACAACCCTGCAACCAAATAACAAAGAGTCTCTTGTGTCCCAAACACACCCAATACAATGGTAAATTGTATAGGTGCACTAGTTCGGCAAAGAGATGGTGATACAAGTGCAATATGGATGGTAGATATAGGTTTTTGTAATCTGAAAATATAAAAACAGCAAGGTAACAAGTGGTAAAAGTGAGTGTAAACGGTATTGCAATGCTAGGAAACAAGGCCTAGGGTTCATACTTTCACTAGTGCAAGTTTTCTCAACAATAATAACATAACTGGATCATATAACTATCCCTCAACATGCAACAAAGAGTCACTCCAAAGTCACTAATAACAACGAACAAACGAAGAGATTATTGTAGGGTACGAAACCACCTCAAAGTTATCCTTTCTGATCGATCTATTCAAGAGTCCGTAGTAAAATAACATGAAGCTATTCTTTCCATTCGATCTATCATAGAGTTTCTACTAGAATAACACCTTAAGACACAAATCAACCAAAACCCTAATGTCACCTAGATACTCCAATGTCACCTCAAGTATCCGTGGGCATGATTATACGATATGCATCACACAATCTCAGATTCATCTATTCAACCAACACAAAGAACTTCAAAGAGTGCCCCAAAGTTTCTACCGGAGAGTCAAGATGAAAACGCGTGCCAACCGCTATGCATAAGTTCACAAGGTCACCGAACCCGCAAGTTGATCACGAAAACATACATCAAGTAGATCACGTGATATCTCATTGTCATCACAGATAAGCACATGCAAGACATACATCAAGTGTTCTCAAATCCTTAAAGACTCAATCCGATAAGATAACTTCAAAGGGAAAACTCAATCCATTACAATAGAGTAGAGGGGGAGAAACATCCTAAGATCCAACTATAATAGCAAAGCTCGCGATACATCAGGATCGTGCCACCTCAAGAACACGAGAGAGAGAGAGAGAGATCAAACACATAGCTACTGGTACATACCCTCAGCCGCGAGGGTGAACTACTCCCTCGTCGTCATGGAGAGTGCCGGGATGATGAAGATGGCCACCGGTGAGGGATTCCCCCTCCGGCAGGGTGCCGGAACAGGGTCCCGATTGGTTTTTGGTGGCTACAGAGGCTTGCGGCGGCGGAACTCCCGATCTATTGTGCTCCTGGATGTTTTTGGGGTATATGGATATATATAGGTGAAAGAAGTCGGTCAGGGGAGCCACGAGGGGCCCATGAGGGTGGGGGCGCGCCCAGGGGGGTAGGGCGCGCCCTGGACCCTCGTGGCCACCTCGTTGCTTCCCTGACGTCTACTCCAAGTCTCCTGGATTGCGTTTGTTCCAAAAACGATTCTCCCGAAGGTTTCATTCCGTTTGGACTCCGTTTGATATTCCTGTTCTTCGAAACACTAAAATAGGCAAGAAAACAACTATTTGGGCTGGGCCTCCGGTTAATAGGTTAGTCCCAAAAATAATATAAAAGTGTATAGTAAAGCCCATTAAACATCCAAAACAAGTAATATAATAGCATGGAGCAATCAAAAATCATAGATACGTTGGAGACGTATCAAGCATCCCCAAGCTTAATTCCTGCTCGTCCTCGAGTAGGTAAATGATAAAAACAGAATTTTGACGTGGAATGCTACCTAGCATATTTATCAATGTAATCTTCTCTATTGTGGCATGAATGTTCAGATCCAAATGATTCAAGATAAAAGTTTATATTGACATGAATACAATAATACTTCAAGCATACTAACAAAGCAATCATGTCTTCTCAAAATAACATGGCTAAAGAAAGTTATCCCTACAAAATCATATTGTCTGGCTATGCTCTATCTTCATCACACAAAGTATTTAAATCATGCACAACCCCGATGACAAGCCAAGCAATTGTTTCATACTTTAGTATTCTCAAACTTTTTCAACTTTCACGCAATACATGAGCGTGAGCCATGGACATAGCACTATATGTGGAATAGAATGGTGGTTGTGGAGAAGACAAAAAAAGAGAAGATAGTCTCATATCAACTAGGCGTCTCAACGGGCTACGGAGATGCCCATCAATAGATATCAATGTGAATGAGTAGGGATTCCCATGCAATGGATGTACTAGAACTATAAGTGTACGAAAGCTCAACAAAAGGAACTAAGTGGGTGTGCATCCAACTTGCTTGCTCACGAAGACCTAGGGCATTTTGAGGAAGCCCATCATTGGAATATACAAGCCAAGTTCTATAATGAAAAATTCCCACTAGTATATGAAAGTGACAATACAGGAGACTCTCTATCATGAAGATTATGGTGCTACTTTGAAGCACAAGTGTGGAAAAAGGATAGTAACATTGTCCCTTCTCTCTTTTTCTCTCATTTTTTTGGTGGGCTTCTTTGGCCTTTTTTTGTTTGAGCTTCTTTGGCCTCTTTTATTTTTCATAAAGTCCGAAGTCTCATCCCGACTTGTTGGGGAATCATAGTCTCCATCATCCTTTCCTCACTTGGGACAATGCTCTAATAATGAATATCATCACACTTTTATTGACTTACAACTCAAGAATTACAACTCAATACTTAGAACAAAATATGACTCTATGTGAATGCCTCCGGCGGTGTACCGGGATATGCAATGAATCAAGAGTGACATGTATGAAAGAAAGGTGGCTTTGCCACAAATACGATGTCAACTACATGATCATACAAAAGCAATATGACAATGATGGAGCATGTCATAATAACGGAACGGTGGAAAGTTGCATGGCAATATATCTCGGAATGGCTATGGAAATGGCATAATAGGTAGGTATGGTGGCTGTTTTGAGGAAGGTATATGGTGGGTGTATGGTACCGGCGAAAGTTGCGTGGCACAAGTGAGGCTAGCAATGGTGGAAGGGTGAGAGTGTGTATAATCCATGGACTCAACATTAGTCATAAAGAACTCATATACTTATTACAAAAATCTATTAGTTATTGAAACTAAGTACTACACGCATGCTCCTAGGGGGATAGATTGGTATGAAAAGACCATCACTCATCCCCGACCACCACTCATAAGACAATCAAAAAATAAATCATGCTCTGGCTTCATCACATAATGGTTCACCATACGTGCATGCTATGGGGCTCACAAACTTTAACACAAGTATCTCTCAAATTCACAACTACTCCACTAGCATGACTCTAATATCACCACCCTCATATCTCAAAACAATCATCAAGTACCAAATTGATCATAGTATTCAATGCACTTTCTATGATAGTTTTTATTATACCCAACTTGGATGCCCATCATATTAGGACTAGTTTTATGACCAAAGAAAATACCATGCTGTTCTAAAGACTCTCAAAATAATATAAGTGAAGCATGAGAGTTCATCTATTTCTTCAAAATAAAACCACCACCGTGCTTTAAAAGATATAAGTGAAGCACTAGAGCAAACTACAAACTACTCCGAAAGATATAAGTGAAGATCAATGAGTAGTCGAATAATTATGCAACTATGTGAAGACACTCTAACATTTAATAATTTCAGATCTTGGAATATTATTCAAACAGCAAGCAAACAAAGTAAAACAAATGACGCTCCAAGCAAAACACATATCATGTGGTGAATAAAAATATAGATCCAAGTAAAGTTACCGATAAACGAAGACGAAAGAGGGGATGCCATCCAGGGCATCCCCAAGCTTAGGCTCTTGGTTGTCCTTGAATATTACCTTGGGGTGCCTTGGGAATCCCCAATCTTAGGCTCTTGCAACTCCTTATTCCATAGTCCATCGAATCTTTACCCAAAACTTGAAAACTAAACAACACAAAACTTAACAGAAAACTCGTAAGCTCTATTAGTATAAGAAAATAAATCACCACTTAGGTACTGTTGTGAACTCATTATAAATTCATATTTGGTGTAAAATATACTGTATTCCAACTTCTCTATGGTTCGTACCCTCCGATACTACTCATAGATTCATCAAAATAAGCAAACAACACATAGAAAACAAAATATGTAAAAAACGGAACAGTCTGTAGTAATCTGTATCATTCAAATACTTATGTGAATCCACAAATTCTGAAATAAATTGGTGGACCTGAGGAATTTGTGTATTAAACATCTTCAATAATAATCAACCTAAAAGCACTCTCGAGTAAAAAATGGAAGCCAAACTCGTGAGCGCTAAAGTTTCTATTTTTTACAGCAAGATCATAAAGACTTCACCTAAATCTTCCCAAAGGTTCTACTTGGCACAAACACTAATGAAAACATAAAAGCACATCTAAACAGAGGCTAGATGAATTATTTATTACTAAACAGGAGCAAAAGTAAAGAACAAAAATAAAATTGGGTTGCCTCCCAACAAGCGCTAACGTTTAACGCCCCTAGCTAGGCATGGATTTCAATGATGCTCACATAAAAGATAAGAATTGAAACATAAAGAGAGCATCATGAAGAATATGACTAGCACATTTAAGTCTATTCTACTTCCTATGCATAGGGATTTTGTGAGCAAACAATTTATGGGAACAAGAATCAACTAGCATAGGAAAGCAAAACAAGCATAACTTCAAGATTTTAAGCACATAGAGAGGAAACTTGATATTATTGTAATTCCTACAAGCATATATTCCTCCCTCATAATAATTTTCAGTAGCATCATGAATAATTTCAACAATATGACTATCACATAAAGCATTCTTTTCATGATCTACAAGCATAGAAATTTTATTACTCTCCACACAAGCAAATGTATTATCATCAATAGTAGTGCGAGCAAACTCAACAAAATAACTCTCATGTGAAGCATAATCCAATTGAAAATTAAAATCATGATGACAATTTTCATGGTTATCTTTATTCTTTATAGCATACATGTCATCACAATAATGATAATAAATAGGAGGCATGCTTTCATCATAATAAATTTGCTCATCAAAACTTGGGGGACTAAATATATCATCTTCATCAAACATAGCATCCCAAGCTTGTGGCTTTGCATATCATTAGCATCATGGGTATTCAAAGAATTCATACCAACAACATTGCAATCATTCTCATATTCACATATTTTATGCCAAGCATTCTATGTAATTCTTCTTCTAGCACTTGAGCACAATTTTCCTTCCCATCATTTTCACGAAAGACATTAAAAAGATGAAGCATATGAGGCACCCTCAATTACATTTTTTGTAGTTTTCTTTTATAAACTAAACTAGTGATAAAAGAAGAAACTAAAAGATTCGATTGCAAGATCTAAAGATATACCTTCAAGCACTCACCTCCCCGGCAACAGCGCCAGAAAAGAGCTTGATATCTACTACGCAACCTTCTCCTTGTAGACGTTGTTGGGCCTCCAAGTGCAGAGTTTTGTAGGATAGTAGCAAATTTCCCTCAAGTGGATGACCTAAGGTTTAGAAATCCGTGGGAGGCGTAGGATCAAGCTGGCCTCTCTCAAACAACCCTGCAACCAAATAACAAAGAGTCTCTTGTGTCCCCAACACACCCAATACAATGGTAAATTGTATAGGTGCACTAGTTCGGCGAGATGGTGGTACAAGTGCAATATGGATGGTAGATTTAGGTTTTTGTAATCTGAAAAATATAAAAACATCAAGGTAACAAGTGGTAAAAGTGAGCGTAAACGGTATTGCAATGCTAGGAAACAAGGCCTAGGGTTCATACTTTCACTAGTGCAAGTTCTCTCGACAATGATAACATAATTGGATCATATAACTATCCCTCAACATGCAACAAAGAGTCACCCCAAAGTCACTAATAGCGGAGAACAAACGAAGAGATTATTGTAGGGTACGAAACCACCTCAAAGTTATCCTTTCTGATCAATCTATTCAAGACTACGTAGTAAAATAACACGAAGGTATTCTTTCCGTTCGATCTATCATAGAGTTTGTACTAGAATAACACCTTAAGACACAAATCAATCAAAACCCTAATGTCACCTCGATACTCCAATGTCACCTCAAGTATCCATGGCCATGATTATACGATATGCATCACACAATCTCAGATTCATCTCTTCAACCAACACAAAGAACTTCAAAGAGTGACCCAAAGTTCTACCGGAGAGCCAAGACGAAAATGTGTGCCAACCCCTATGCGTAAGTTCACAAGGTCACTGAACCCGCAAGTTGATCACCAAAACATACATCAAGTAGATCATGTGATATCCCATTGTCACCACAGATAAGCATATGCAAGACATACATCAAGTGTTCCCAAATCCTTAAAGACTCAATCCAATAAGATAACTTCAAAGGGAAAACTCAATCCATTACAAGAGAGTAGAGGGAGAGGAACATCAAAATATCCAACTATAATAGCAAAGCTCGCGATTCATCATGATCGTGCCACCTCAAGAACACGAGAGAGAGAGAGAGAGAGAGAGATCAAACACATGCTATTGGTACATACCCTCAGCCCCGAGGGTGAACTACTCCCTCCTCGTCATGGAGAGCGCCGAGATGATGAAGATGGCCACCGGTAAGGGACCCCCCTCCGGCCCACGAGGGTGGGGGGCGCGCCCAGGGGGTAGGGCGCGCCTTGGACCCTCGTGGCCACCTCGTTGCTTCCCTGACGTCTACTCCAAGTCTCCTGGATTGCGTTTGTTCCAAAAACGATTCTCCCGAAGGTTTCATTCTGTTTGGACTCTGGTTGATATTCCTTTTCTTCGAAACACTGAAATAGGCAAGAAAACAACAATTTGGGCTGGGCCTCCGGTTAATAGGTTAGTCCCAAAAATAATATAGAAGTGTATAGTAAAGCCCATTAAACATCCAAAACAAGTAATATAATAGCATGGAACAATAAAAAATTATAGATACGTTGGAGACGTATCAGGGCGCAGCGCAGAGCGTGTCAGGCGCGTTGCCAGAGCTATGTCTTCACGCGGTCACCACTCTGGCATGGTCAAGATGATGCCTACGTGATGCCAAACCATGTCTGGTGTTTGTCCATGCAGTTTTTGGTCTAAGAGGGGTGATGGCACACTGCGAGGCCGACTAGATGAGACTTGAGCTTCTTTGCAAGTTTCTGGATAGAAACTTGGTCGCCAAGTTTGGAGGGCTTCTAGAATGAGATGAGGGCTGATCTCCTTGGGTCAAGCTTTACTTAGGAGGGTAATGAAGGTCAAGAAAAATCAGCCTCATTGGATCAAGGAAAAGGGTACTTGCTGTGCAAAGTGCATTTTGAGGCCATAAGAGAAATGATTTTTTGTAGCAAAAATATTTGAAAAAGTTATGCAATATTTTTGCTCAGGGAGGTGTGCCAAGGTTCAAAGAATATTTGGAAATTTTCTCAGGATTTTAGGAGCAATAAAAATGAGGGTTGCTTTGGAGCACAAGTTTCTGAATTGAGTTTTAGAGAAGACAATGAATATTTTTCTTCTATGAAAAATATTCCTTGGGTCATTTTGGGAATTTTCAGAGAAAGAATGATGATTAAGAGATGGATGGGTCACTTTGATGAAAATCAAGGGCATGCCCAAGTGTTTAAGTCCGTTTGAATTGATTCAAAAACCCCAAATTCAAAGCAGAAGCAAATGAAGTCCGGAAAAAGAGAGAAGGCAAAAACCAGGCTGTCACAAACCTCCCCCACTTAGGATGAATCTCGTCCTCGAGATTCGGTTGCTTGGGAAAACAATTCTGGGTGGGCTGACCTTAGAAATTCCTCTCTTTCCCAGGTTGCTTCTTCCTCGGTGTGATGCTCCCACTGCACCTTATAAAACTTTAGCACTTTAGTGTGAGTGACTCTTTTTGTCTCATCCAATATTTCTGAACGGTCTCTCATCATAGGTTAAATCCTTAGGAAGCTCTATTTCTGCCATATCAGTCCTTTTCTCGGGTGGCGAAATACATCTTCTTAGCTGTGAGACATGGAACACATTGTGTACTTCTGACAATTCTGGTGGCAATTCCAACTGATAAGCAACTGTGCCAACTCTGGTCATAACTGGAAACGGACAAATATATCTGGGTGCCAATTTTCCTCAGGTCTGAAACCTCTTGACTCCTTTCATGGGTGTGGCTCGGAGGTACACGTGCTCTCCAGGTTCAAAACTGATCCAACGATGCTTTGCATCATAATAACTCTTCTGTCGGGACTTGGCCAACTGCAATCTATCTCAGATCTCCTTGACTTGCTTTTCAGCTTCCATCATTAAATCAGCTCCTAAAATGCGGCTATCTTCGGTTTGAGACCAGTTTAGTGGAGTGTGGCACTTTCGGCCATACAGAGCTTCATAAGGTGACATCTTCAGGCTGGTCTGGAAGCTGTTGTTGTAGGAGAATTCAACATACGGAAGAAAATCTCCCCACTTGGGTCCTCGAAGGCACATGCTCGGAGCATATCTTTGAGTATCTGATTTACCAGCTCAGTCTGCCCGTCTGTCTGAGGATGATAGGCTGTGTTGTATTTTAGGGCAGTCCCGAAGGCTTGATGGAGACGTGATCAGAATGCTGAGGTAAAGAGAGAACCTCGGTCTGAAGTAATTGTTCTTGGCACTCCATGCAAACTGACAATTCTGTACACATATAACTGTACGAGTTGATTGGCTTGGTAGGTGGTTCGGATGGGGATGAAGTGAGCTACCTTAGTCAGTGTGTCCACCACAACCCATACTGCATCATTGCCTCGGTGAGTCCTTGGTAGGCCTGTGATGAAATTCATGCAGATATCATCCCACTTCCATTGCAGAACCGGTAGGGGTTGAAGAAGTCCAGTGGGTTTCTGGTGTTCCGCCTTGAATTTGTTGCATATATCGCAGCAAGCGACAAAGTATGCGATGTCTTTCTTCATTCCATCCCACCAAAATATCTGGCGAAGGTCTTCATACATTTTGGTACTTCCTGGGTGAATTGAATACAAAGATTCGTGTGCCTTTGTCAATATCTTCTTTCTCAGGTCTGCTTGCTCGGGTATGGAAATCCGTCCTCGAAACCTTAGCGTACCTTGATGATCCTTGGAGAAATCTTGGGTCTTGCCTTCTAGCATACGCTTGACATGGTGTTGTAGAGCAGGGTCATCCGGCTGAGCCCTGCGGATCTCATCCTCGAGAGTAGGAGTAACTTCCAATATATTAGCAAGACTGGCATCAACAATAACCAAATTGAGCTGAGCGATCTCTTCATGGAGTTCGGGAGGCAATGACTTGATCATGGCATTCAGACTGGCATGCTTGTGGCTGAGAGCATCGGCAACCACGTTGGCTTTACCCAGATGATAATTTATTCCAAGGTCATAATCCTTGACCAGCTCGAGCCATCTTCGCTGACGAAGGTTTAAGTCCAACTGAGTGAATATATACTTGAGACTCTTGTGGTCGGTAAATATCTGACACCTTTTTCCAATGAGGTAGTGTCTCCAAATTTTCAAAGCATGCACAACTGCGGCCAACTCCAAATCATGCGTTGGATAGTTCCCTTCATGAGGTCGTAGCTGTCGAGATGCGTATGCTACAACCTTGCCATCTTGCATGAGTACACATCCAATACCTCTCCTGGATGCGTCACAATATACATCAAAGCTACGGTAGATGTCTGGAAGAGTCAATACTGGTGCTGACGTCAACCTGGTCTTCAACTCATTAAAGCTCTTTTCATAGTCCTCTCTCTGTACAAACTTCTTATCTTTCTTGAGGAGCTCGTCATTGGCTTGTCAATCTTGGAGAAGCCTTCGATGAAGCGGCGGTAGTATCCGGCTAGTCCAAGGAAACTCCGGATCTCGGATACTGTCATGGGTGTCGTCCAATCAAGCATATCCTTCACTTTGCTGGGATCCATGACTATGCCTTCTGCTGACAAAACATGTCCCAGGAATCTAACTAGTTTGAGCCAAAACTCACACTTGCTGAACTTTGCATATAGCTGATGGTCACGGAGTCTCTGCAAGACTGCTTTGAGATGTTCCTTGTGCTCTTCTTCGCCTTTGGAATATATGAGGATGTCGTCGATGAAAACCACCACAAACTTATCCAGGAAATCCATGAATACCTTATTCATCATATGCATGAAGAAGGCAGGGGCATTGGTGAGACCGAATGACATGACTGTATATTCGTAAAGACCATATGGAGTAGTGAATGCGGTCTTAGGAATATCTTCCTTCTTGATCTCGAGCTGGTGATATTCGGTCCTCAAATCAATCTTGGAGAATACTTTTGCCCCGCTGAGTTAATCGAACAAATCATCTATCCTTGGGAGTGGATATTTGTTCTTAATAGTGACATCGTTCAGCTGACGGTAATCCACACACATTCGTAGACTGCCGTCCTTCTTGTCCATGAATATTGTGGGTGATCCCCATGGTGAAGAGCTCAGACGGATGTATCCTTTCGAAGCATCTCATCAAGTTGTTTCTTCATTTCCACTAACTCGGAAGAAGGCATCTGATAATACTTCTTGTATAACGGTGCAGTCCCGGGCACAATGTCAATTGCAAACTCAAGCTCTCTGTCTGGCGGCATTCCCGGTAATTCCTTAGGGAATACATTTGGGAGCTCACTGACCACATGAATTAATTCCAATTCTTCAGCTACAACGGTGTAGACCAATTCTCTCTTGGGCATGTTTCTGCGAGCAAAGAACTTTGTAGACCGGCCTTCATGATTTTTTATTGTGACTTCTCTGGTCGCACAGTTGACGCATACTTGATATTGGGTTAACCAGTTAATTCCCAAAATAATATCCAACTTGGCAGACTCAATAACTATCAGCGATGTTGGAAAGCTGACTCCCATAATTCCAATTTCCAAATTGAGGCAGACCAGATTGCTTTTGAGAACGGATCCTGGGGATTGTACCAGCATACTTTTTCCCAAAATCAAGCAAGGAAACTTGTTTTGGTCAACAAAACTCCATGAAATAAAAGAGTGGGAAGCCCCAGAGTCAAATAATTATTGCAAGTATGCTATTAACAGGAAACATACCAATGACGACTTCTGGGTCCTCTTGGGCTTCGCCTGCGGAGAGGTGGTGAAGTTGCCCTTGGATGGTCCTTTGGGCAGGATGTGGCCCCATATGGTTGACTTGCGGCCTGAATGGAGCATTTGACTTATCGCTCTTGGGGCACTGTCTGGCATAATGTCCGGTTTGCCCACAATTGAAGCATGAATTGTTGCACTAACACTCTTCGCGTACCGGACTGGTTACGACATTCTTGACTTGAGTAGTGGTCTTGATAACATTCTGATGCTAGTTGGGTTTGTACTCCACCTAAGTCTGCTGCCAAGTACGAGCCTTCTGCACTGGTTCTCCATCCTTCTTAGGCTTGAATTTGTGCTTGTGATCATTATTAACAGGCTTGTTGTCATGCACGAGCTTGTGTTCCCTTTCTGTGATGAGGGCTTTGTTTACCAGAGTTTGGAAATCCGGGAAGTCAAACATACTGAGCGTGCATCTGAGATGTCGATTCAGTCCTCCAAGAAATCTGTCGATCTTCGTTTCTTCTGCGGCCACATCATAGAGAGAGTAACGGGCCAAATGGTTGAACTTGTGCAGGTACTCACTTACTGATAGGCTTCCTTGGTTGAGAGCGAGGAATTCACGCTGCTTGACCTTCATAATACCAGCGGGAATATGGTACTTGCGGAAATGGTCCTTGAATTTAGTCCAAGTAATTTCTTCGTCCGCATGCCACATAGCCTTAGCATTATCCCACCATATAGCGGCAGCTCCCTCAACATAGTGCATAGCAAACGGAACCTTGTCAGCTTCTTTATTGTGAGCAATCTCAAGCTTCTTCTCAATAGTCCTTAACCAATCGTCGCCTTCCATAGGATCGATAACTTGACTGAAACTTGGAGGCTTGGTTCTCTGAAAATCCGACAACTTGGAGCAATGACCATTTTGATTTCCATTATGCCCAACCATAGCTTGTACACTTTTCAATAGCTCAATTAGTTCGTTGTTCCTTCTTTCTTCAAACATACGCATGATTTGCTCAATGGAGGGTAGATGTGGCGGTGGAGGCGGTGGTGGTAGATATGGCTTAGGGGAATGTCCTGCCTGTCTTGCTGAGCGACGAACAGGGACATCCTCACAAGCGTGGCTGCTACTGCCTCCCCGCGTCATCCTATTGTTTGTTTTTCCAATATAAAGCAACCGAGATGAGAATTATCCAAAAATGGGAAGAAAAGCCAGCGACAAACCGAAAGAAAGCAGCAAAAAAGAAATCAAGGTGAATAAAAAGGTTCCAACATAATTATACATAGACTCATACATGAAAAGTAAACATCATGATGGGTTCGACTACCCTCATACATGAAACTAAGCATCATGACATGTACGAGTACATCCATACATCAACCTCGTGACGTCTGCGGATACTCTAACGATCTAGTGCTCGGTGGGTGCTGCAGGCTCCTCCCCTGAACCGGACTCAGATCCTAAGCTAATAGTGGAAACCTCCTGGTTAAAAGTGACATGATGGCTGTCGGTGTCAAAACCGGTGGATCTCGGGTAGGGGGTCCCGAACTGTGCGTCTAGGCGGATGGTAATAGGAGACAAGGGACACAATGTTTTTACCCAGGTTCGGGCCCTCTTTGATGGAGGTAAAACCCTACTCCTGCTTGATTGATATTGATGATATGGGTAGTACAAGAGTGGATCTACCACGAGATCAAGGAGGCTAAACCCTAGAAGCTAGCCTATGGTATGATTGTTGTTGTGTCCTACGGACTAAAACCCCCCGGTTTATATAGACACTGGAGAGGGCTAGGGTTACACAGAGTCGGTTACAATGGTAGGAGATCTACATATCCGTATCGCCAAGCTTGCCTTCCACGCCAAGGAAAGTCCCATCCGGACACGGGATGAAGTCTTCAATCTTGTATCTTCATAGTCTTGGAGTCCGGCCGATGATGATAGTTCGGCTATCTGGACACCCCCTAGTCCAGGACTCCCTCAGTAGCCCCTGAACCAGGCTTCAATGACGACGAGTCCGGCGCGCATATTGTCTTCAGGATTGCAAGGCAGGTTTCTCCTCCGAATAATTCATAGAAGGTTGTGAACACCAGGATAGTGTCCGGCTCTGTAAAATAAATTCCACATTCCACCGTAGAGAGAATATGTCGTGGGAAACGAACACCTATGGGGCAGGGCCCCTTTTTGGTCCGGCAAGGGAGCGGAGGGCGCACGAAGAGCAGATCGAGGCGAAGCACGCGAGGGATTTTACCCAGCTTCGGAGCTCTCCGGAGAGATAAAACTCCTACTGCTGCTTTGTGTTTCTATTCTGTTCTTGCTCGAGAGCGTGGGTGTGTTGTAGTTTCGAATGAGTTGAACCCCTTCTACGTGCGCATGGGCCTCCTTTTTATAGTCTAAAGGGGTCACCGACAGGTGGCAACGCAGAGAGAGGGGTAAAAAAGTAAAAACAGGGGTTGGTACAACCGCTATCAACAATGCCCCCTACCTAACTCTGACGGCAGGGGACAAGGGCATTTAAGGCCCGTCCGGTCGCCTAAACAGTGCAGGAAACGACCGTTAGGGGCGCCACCGATCGCCACGATGGCCTTCTAGTCATCTTCACTTGCCACCTCGCACCGCTTGGCTGCACAGCTACCCGCCACGTGCACCAGGAGCGATCTTGCGGCGACACGTCATCGAATGTGCTGGAGCGTGGGCGCAGAGTGGTGGCTTTGCCGTGGCAAGCGCCTTGCCGCGGTTGTTGTCTTGTCGCACCCGCAAGCTTGCCGCTCGTCGGGTCTAGGTTGGCCCTCCCGGCAAGCTCCTCTTGCCGGGGTCTTGTCCTTCCTGGCAAGCTCCTCTTGCTGGGGCCTTGTCTTCATAGTTAAACACTTTGTTCTTGAATGGCAGTAATAGGAATAGCGAAGGATCTTGGCGGACGCCCGGCAAGCCTTGCCGCGGGGCGCTGTGACTGCCCGTGCACAAGTTCGGGATACTAAGGTACCCCTACTTTAGTACACCGACAGGAGCCCCCGGGCCTGGGCCACACACGGTGCCGAGCGCTGTTGGGCCAGGCCCAAAACAGGGCGCGGGCACACGCGGCCTGGGTCCATACCAAATCTGACTCCGTATCCACCGCGCCCTCCCGTAACGGCACGAGTCAAACGCGGCGTCGTGGGAGAGATCGTGGGCAATTCTTTAATCAGGAAAGGCGTAACGTTCGCCTCCCCTGCTTATAAGCAGAGGAAACAGGGCCGTTCCCCCCACCTTCGCCACTTGCAGTATCTTCCTCCGAAAGCTCCGCCGCTCCCCTCCGCTTCCCAAGCCGAAAGAGAGCAGCGCTCTGCCGCCCGTCGCCGCCGTCGCCCTCAACACCTCCACGCTCCCCCGCCGCTTCCGCCATGGCTTCGAAGACCGGCAAGGGCTGAAAGTCGAGCACCAAGTCGGCCGAGGCATTGCGGCTTGAGGCGCTGCGCAAGGAGCGAGTGCTTCCCCCCCCCCCCCCCCTGAGCTCACCCCGAAGGCGCTGCGAGAGGAATTTTACCTCTTCTGGTCGACGCAGACACGGGCGCATCCGCGCACGCCGGTGCTCTCCGCCGAAGCTTCCACTTTGAAGCGGTGCCCAAAAGGGTACTATTTCTTTCCGGTGTTCTTCTATTGTGGGCTCTGCCCACCTTTTTCTGATTTCCTCTGCGACATCATGAATACCTACGGGTTTCATCTTCTTGATTTCACCCCCAACGCCGTTCTGACAATGGCGGTTTACGCACACCTCTGCGAGAACTTCGTTGGCATCCACCCAAATGTTGCTCTTTTTCGCCACTATTTCACCCCCCGAGCCGAGAAAGGAGAGCCATTGGCTGGCGGAATCGCCTGGACCTCACGAATCGGCATGAAGGAGGTGTATCTGGCGGGCGAGCTCCGCAGCAAGTGGGATGAGTGGAGGGCGGAGTGGTGCTGGATCGTTGACGCCAATCCACAGCCATTCACCAACCTTCGCCAGACCCGGGTAGTGCGCGGCGGCGACTGGAGCGCTCTGTCGCCGGACGACGCCAAGCTGAAGATTGCCACCACCCGAATCCTCCGGCTCAGGCTTGCCGGGCTCACAGCAGGGGCAGTTGGCGCGGATTTCCTTCGCCGTCGCATCGCCCCTCTGCAGAAGAGGGGGAGGCCCGCCTGGCTGTTTGGCGGCCCGGCGGATATCATGAGGCTGCGTCCAGGCCTCAACTTCAACTTCACAGTTCTGGAGCTTGACGGGATGCTGAGGGAGCTGTTCAAGCATGACGCCAACCATCTAGAGTGGTTCAGGCTGCCGCAGGGCATCATCCCATTGTGCAACAACTCCCAGCGCGATCGCATCTGCGCAATGATGCCAGAGTGCGACTCGCTCGGGATAAGCCCAACTTGGATGGAGCCCGCCGACGACGTCGTGCGGCAATTCTTCGATGGCTTGACGGAGGTAGCAGTCAATGCCGACGAGCAGAGGCTCCTCACCCGCGACACCACCGACGACGAGATGTGGTACATCGCCACCAGGGCCGAAGAGGCGGCGGCAGCCGCCGCCGCGGGCGAGTTTGGCTTCACGTTGGAGGAGGCGGAGGCGGCCGAGGCGGCAAGCCTTGCCGACCGGGAGGACCTTGCCGGAGGGGTCGTTGGCGAGGGGGAGCCCGAGGCCGAAACGAGCGAGCCCGCCGAGGGCGCAAGCGGCCAGCCGTCTTCGAGCAGCTTGCCATAGGCGGAGCCCCCAGCGCAGCCCCAATTCCAACCAAGAAGGCGCCTCCGTCGAGTTGGAGATACAGCAGGGCGGCAGGCAGGCCAACAGCCGCAGCGTCGTGGGACGCGCTCCACCGCGGCAAGTACCGTTGCTGCGGGAGCATCTCAGGCCATGCCGGCAACTGAGGCGGGGTCTTCCCGGGCTGCCACGCCCGATCCTGCCGCAGCTCCCGGCAAACGTCCAAGGGAGCCTACTCCTCCGCCTCGCCACGCAGAAAGGGTACCAGACTTCGACCTCTCTGTGCTGAGCTCTGACGAGGAGGAAGAAGAGGAGGAGGAGTAAGGCTTTCTTCTCGCTGTACTTGTATTTCTTCAATCTTTGTTGTTTCTGGTTTTGCATCTGATTTGCTTCCCTCTGAATCCTTGTTCCATTTCAGGACTCTGCCCGAGAGAGCGGCGAAGAGGGCCAAGGTCCCTGTGGTTGTCATCGAGGACGATCCTGTTGTGATGGCAGAGGACACGTCCGAGACTACCTTGACGGACCCGGTTCCTTCTCCTCGCAGCAGCCCCCAGCACAGCCCCCAGCATAAGTGTTTGGTTCACTTTCTGTTGTGGGGCGCGCATGGGTGCTTCTTCTTTTGCTGACATCTTGATTGCTGATTCATTCGTGTAGGAGCAGAGCAGGCCCATCAGGAGCAATCAGAAACCGCCCCGGAGGTGCTGTCTACTTCGACTACACCGCCAAGGGGCGATTCCCCGACAAGGGAGCGCTCCCCAGCAAGGGAGAGGTCCCCGGCAAGGGACGGAACCAGTGAGCCCTTGGTGGGGGAACCCATGGTCACAGAGCCCAGCACAGGTAACCTTCCTTGTCGGAAATCTTCCCTTGGGTTTTTCTTCTGATCTTCTTTTTGGATCTTTGCTTGACTTTTTCTTCCTCTTCCTGTCTTCTGATCCCCTCTCACAGACCCGATGGAGACTGAGGCCACCGGCGAGGAAGGCGCACGCGGCAATACTGAAAACGCCGCCGCTGACGAGGAAGAGGCCGGCACTGATGAACCCGCCAACGAAGAAGCCGCCAAGGCTGCTGGTGCAGGAGCTGGCGAGGGGTCCGGCGATCGTACTGACGACCCGAAGAGCGCAGGAGCGCAAGGCACTGCACCGACCGCCGACCCCTCCACCGCTGATGCAGCGCCGGGCTCCGAGGAGCCCCAGCCAGGCGCCTACTTGAAGGCCGGCGAGGGCGTATACATCAAGCTTCCCTGGGCGTCGAGCTCCAGGGCGCCGGTCGAAGGAGAGGAGTTTGATGGGGAAGTACTCGCCTCTGCTGGGCTGGCAGTGGTTGACGCGCCCAGCAGCAGCAGTGGCGATTCCGAGGAGGAGCAGTTGCTCCGAAAGTTGGTGTCACTCTACTGCGCCCGTCAAGCGAAGCTTGAGTCCCGGGAAGCGCTTGTCACGCGGGCGGGAGTTGACATAGAAAATCATGCGGAGGAGCTCAAGAGCCGCAACCAGGAGGCCCTCCGATCCATTGCGGAGGAAAGGGCGCAACTTGACGAGGCGAAGAAGGCGTTCATCCTGGAAAAGGCTGAAGCCGAGGAGCAGCAGAGGCTTGCCGCTGAGGAGCTGTCCAAGCGGGAAGGTGAATTGACACAGAAGAAGGTTAATCTGGACAGCCATGAGGAGGAGCTCGAGGCCCGGGAGCAATCACTTGGCGGGGCACTCAAGGAGGCGAAGGATGCCGCCGCGGCTGCTGAGGCCGCCAAGAAGGAGTTAGAGGCGAAGGTGACGCAGCTAGAGGCGGACATGAAAGGGAAGAATGAAGAGCTTGCCGCACTCCAGCGCGAACGCGAGAAGGATGCACTTGCCCATGGCGATCTGCAAGTTCAACTCGCCGAGAAGATCAAGGAACTGAACGCCGCCAAGGACTCGAGCGCTGATCTGGAGCTGAAGCTGGCCACCTTGACGGAGACGCTGGACGCCGCCAAGAGGCGAGAGGATGACTTGAAGAAAGAGGTCAAGGGCAACGAAGAGCTGCTGACGAGGGCTGCCGAGACTCAGAACACCTTCAAGGCCACGTTGGAGCTCTGGACGGAGGGCCTCGTCAACATCGCTGCATCCATCGACGAGGAGCTGGCGGAACTGGACTAGGCGGGCTTCGGGTACTCCACTGACGAAAATCTCCAGCCCAGCGCCAAGCTTACTCTTTTCTTCAAGGGCGTGGTGACGGCCCTCCAGCAACTCCGGGAAAGGATCCCGAAGAAGCTGGCGGATGAGTCGCGCGCAATCTGCGCCAAGGTCTTGGAGAAGGTGTTGGTGAAGATATTCTTCCGCAACCCGGGCCTCGACCTCACCCGCGTCCTCAAGAAGCTGCCGGCGGGTGCTGATCTTGAAGAACTCAAAGCCATTGTCGCACCCATCGTGGACAAGGTGAATGAGGTCAGGAGGGTTGACAGCGAGCGCGTGGATTAGGCCATCCTTCTTCTCCTTTCCTTGTCGCTGTTTATTTAAGTCATGAGAACAATTTAGTCAGTGCCGCAACAAGTTACCTTTGTAATATAACTTTATTCTGGGCAATGCTTGCTATGCTATCTCCTTTACTTGGTCCTTTTCTTTGTATATTTTTACCCTACGCTTTTAGGGAACTTGCCGGCACGGGCACGCTTGCCGCGAGTGCTGAGTGCGGAACATCAGCAGCTCGCTGGTGGTGCCGGCTCCGGCAAGAAACCTTGCCGCAACTAGTTGCAGCACACTTAAGTTGTTGAGAGGACTCGAAACAAAGTAAGGGTGCAACTAGCTACGAGGAGGTTCCTCCACGCATAGGTTTTCCATACAAAGCAAAGTCGTTCAAGGAGGATAGCTTAAAATTTTAAGAACTGATCATGCTCAAACTTTGGCAACTTAGCTTTTTATTTTTGTCGTCTGTGTCCCGGCAAGGCCATACTTCTTTGAACAACGCCCGATCCACACCTTTATCCTATCCTCCCCCCCCCCCCCCCGTGAACTTGTGGGTGAAGGAACCTTCTTTTTGAGAAAAAGAAAGAAGAGAAAATAATGGTATGGGGCCTTAAGGCTCGTTATTGCTTACCGGGGGCAAGTGCTGCACAAAGTGTCAGATAAAACATGCAAAAAAAGAAAGAATGCATGAAATTTGACAAGATGTGCGAAGCATATGAACTTTATTTACGCACGGGATCTGCGCCCGGCTTTGTACAAAGGGTTACATGCAACAGCGGCAAGGCTTGTACAAAAGGTGGTTGCCAGAACAGATTCCGGCAACCGCGGCTTATGGGTAAAACTTGCGAAGATGCTCTATGTTCCAGGAATTGCTCACCGAAAAGCCATATTCGGTCTCAAGGCGGACAACACCGGGCCTAGTGACTCGTTTCACCCGATAAGGGCCTTCCCACTTCGGCGTCAACTTGTTGGAATTCTTGGCGGATTGAACGCGCCGAAGAACAAGATCGCCTGCCTCGAAGCTTCTGGCATTAACTTTGCGGCTATGGTAGCGACGCAAAGCTTGCTGGTAGCGAGCAGCTCGTACAGCAGCCTGAAGATGATCTTCCTCGAGGAGCAGCGCGTTATCTTGCCGTAGCTGCTCTTGCTCAAGCTCATCATAAGCGAGCACTCGAGGCGATCCGTATACGAGTTCCGTGGGGAGAACTGCTTCTGCTCCATAGACTAGAGCAAAAGGTGTCTGGCCAGTGGCTCGATTTGGCGTCGTCCTGATCGACCAAAGAACCACCGGCAGCTCCTCGATCCAATTTCTTCCGCACTTGCGCAGCCTGTCGAAAGTTCTGGTCTTGAGCCCGCGCAGCACTTCAGCGTTTGCCCTCTCCGCTTGACCGTTGCTTCTCGGGTGAGCAACAGAAGCGAAGCAGATCTTGGCGCCAAGATCTTGGACGTACTGCATGAAGGTGCGGCTCGTGAATTGTGTGCCATTGTCGGTGATGATCCTGTTAGGGACTCCGAAACGGCAAACAATTGACCTGAAGAACTTGACTGCTGACTGTGCTGTCACCTTCCTCACTGCTTCCACTTCAGGCCACTTTGTGAACTTGTCGATTGCAACGTACAAGTACTCAAAGCCCCCGACAGCTCGGGGACCGAAAATGGCCAGGATAAAGGGATTGTTTGGAGAGCTTGAGCTGGTTGATGTATCTGCTTGGAGTGGAACTGGCACGCTTCACACTTGGTTACTTGTGCAGTTGCATCCTGGAGGGCTGTTGGCCAGAAGAAACCTTGCCGGAAGGCTTTGTCGGCAAGTGCTCTTGCGCCAATGTGGTGACCACATATGCCTCCATGTATCTCCGCCAACAGCTCCTGTCCATCTTCCCGGGAAATGCACTTCAATTTCACTCCGTTGAATCTTCTTCTGTACAGTATGTCATCGACAAACTGGTACATACTTGATTGTCGGACAAACTGGTACAGTTCTCTTGTTTGAAGGAAATGGACGATCTGCTGTGCCCACGCCGGAGCTTGTGGCTCAACGACAACGACTAAAGGTGCAAATGCTGCTGTGGGAACATCTGCTTCCACGGCAAGAATCTGTGATTCAGCCGGAGCGTGATGCTCCCCGGCAAGTGTGTCAGGACACAGCTTGTCGGGAGCGTCTGCTTCAACGAAACAAACCTTAGGGCTTGTCGGAGCAGATTGCTCCTCAGCACTCTTTGTGTTGATCTTGGGGACCTTCTTGACGGCGGCTCCGGGGAGCTCTGCCGGAAAGTAGTCGCCGGCAATCAACTTCCTCTTCTTGCTCTGTCCAGTTGATGGTGTTACAGATGGTTGAGTCAGCTTGAGCACAAAAATTCCTAGTTCCACAGGTAACTTGAGTGCGGCGCACTTTGACAGGCCATCTGCAATGTCATTTTGAGCTCTTGGAACATGTTCCATCTGCAGGCCGTCAAAATGTTCTTCTAGCTTCCTCACTTCATCAATGTAGGCTTCCATCAATGGACTCTGATAATCTTTGTTCACTTGACGGACGACAAGCTGCGAGTCACCCCTGACAATAAGCATCTTGATCCCAAGGTCTGCCGCGATTCTGAGTCCGGCAAGCAAGCCTTCATACTCTGCAGTATTGTTTGTTGCTTGCTCCTTGGGAAAGTGCATTTGGACCACGTACTTGAGGTGCTCTCCGGTGGGTGCGACAAGTAGCACACCCGCGCTGGCGCCTTGCAGCGAGAAGGCACCATCAAAGTACATGATCCATTCTTTGCTCGCTTCCTTGACGCGGATGCTCCTCTCCGGAGTTTCTTCATCGGGCGTTGGCGTCCATTCTGCTGTGAATTCTGCCAATGCTCGGCTCTGGATAGTTGAAGTGCTCTCAAACTTGAGGCCAAAGCTTGACAATTCCAGCACCCACTCGACAATCCTGCCTGTTGCTTCTGGATTCTGCAGTATCCTCTTCAACGGAAAGCGAGTGACAACTGTGATCTCATGTGCTTGGAAGTAATGGCGCAGCTTCCTCAAGGCCATGAGGAGGCCGAAAAGCAACTTCTGCACACCAGAGTACCTTGATCTAGCCCCCTGCAGAAGGGAACTGACAAAGTAAATTGGGCGCTGCACCATCTTCTTCTATTTCTCTTCTTGTGGCTGCACAGATCCATCCTTGCCGGAACCAGAACTTGTCGGGGAAGCCCCCTGCTTGTCGCTGGACTCGCTTGCCGCGGTCGCTGGCTCATCATCCGCCTCCCTCTCCGCTACTAACGCAGCACTAACCACTTGATTGGTTGCCGCCAGATATAGCAGCAACTTCTCTTGTGGCTTAGGTGCGACAAGTATTGGAGTGGAGGATAGGTATCTCTTGAAGACCTGCAGCGCTGCCTCCGCTTCCGGAGTCCATTTCATTGGACCTGCCTTTTTCAAAATTTTGGAAAATGGCAGGGCGCACTCAGCAGACTTAGAGATGAACCTACTGAGAGCAACAACACAGCCGGCAAGTCTTCGCACATCCTTGACGCACTTCGGTGCTTCGATCTGTTCAATGGCTTTGATCTTGTCGGGATTGGCTTCGATCCCCTGCTGGGACACAAAGAACCCGAGAAGCTTGCCGGAAGGAACTCCAAACACGCATTTCTCGGGGTTCAACTTGAGATTGATCTTGCGCAGATTTATAAAAGTCTCGTCCAAATCTTGGATCAAAGTTTCTTTGTCCTTGCTCTTGACCACTATGTCATCCATGTAAGCTTCTACATTTCTGTGCAGCTGTGGCTCAAAAGCATGACTGACTACCCTTGCAAATGTTGAACCAGCATTCTTTAGTCTGAAAGGCATCCGTACAAAGCAGTACGTGCCACATGGAGTAATGAATGCGGTTTTCTCTTCATCCTCTTCTGCCATGAAGATCTGATGATATCCTGAGTATGCATCAAGGAATGAAAGCAGATCACATCCTGCCGTGGAGTCGACAATCTGGTCAATGCGCGGCAAGGGAAATGGATCCTTGGGACAAGCTTTATTCACATCAGTGAAGTCAATACAAAGTCTCCACTTCCCGTTCGCCTTGCGCACGACTACTGGATTGGCTAACCACGTTGGATGGAGTACTCCTCGGACCAGGCCTGCTGCTTCCAACTTCTTGATCTCCTCTGCAATGAACTCTTGGCGTTCTACTGCTTGTTTTCTGACTCTCTGCTTGACGGGCCGCGCGTGAGGGCAGACGGCAAGGTGGTGCTCAATTACTTTCCTGGGAACACCGGGGATGTCAGATGGTTGCCATGCAAACACATCGACATTCGCCCGCAGGAAAGCAACGAGCGCGCTTTCCTATTTAGGGTCAAGCGTGGCACTAATGGTGAAGGTACCACCAGTGCCGTCCTCCTTGGCGGCCACTTTCTTGGTCTCTGGTGAAGCTGTCTTTGCCTTCTTGCACTTGCCGGTGGAGCTCGATGGTGCGTCCTCGACGGTAGCGCATCACTCCGAAGAGGTGCGCTTGCCGGAGTGGGAATCAGAGCTGCTCTTGCCGGACTTGGTCTTCTTCTTCCCCCCGGGAGCTTCAGCGGCAAGTGGTTTGCGTTCTGCTGCGGCTGCTGCTTCCCGGTAGATCTTGTCGGTACAGATAAGTGCATCTTTCTTGTCGCCATGGACAGAAATGACACTTATCGGACCGGGCATCTTGAGCACGTTGTGAGCGTAATGAGAGGCTGCCATGAACTTGGCAAGCGCTGGACGGCCGAGTATCCCATTGTAGGGCAATGGGAAATCAGCAACGTCAAATGTGACTCTCTCTGTCCTGAAGTTCAGCTCGCTGCCAAACGTTACTGGCAGTGTGATCTTCCCTTTCGGCTTGCTCCTTCCCGGGTTGATTCCTTGAAAGGTGCCGGTCTCTTCGAGCTCGCTGTCGGGGATCTGGAGCTTCTTGAGCACCGCGGAAGAGATCAGATTCAGGCCGGCCCCGCCGTCAACCAGCATCTTCGTGACCTTGAGGTTGCAGATTGTTGGCGAAACCAACATCGGCAAGCACCCGACCGCAGTTATGCGATCAGGGTGATCCTCAATGTCAAAGATGATGGGCGTGCTGGACCACTTCAAGGGCTTGCGCGACTCAACGGACGGTTCTGCTGCGTTCACTTCCCGCACCCACTGTTTGAGTTGGCGGTGCGAGGTGTGCACAGAAGCACCACCGTCAACGCACAAAACCTCTGTTGCCTTCTGAAACTCCTGCTCGTCGGCCTCATCTTTGTCCATCTCTTCATCTTCATCTTCGTCTTCATCCTTGTCGCGGCCGCGGGGAGGCCTGTCTCCCTGCCGCTGCTTGGCCTTGCCGCGGCGTCCTCCCCGGGCGGGACGCTTCTTGCCGGATCCTCCGCCACCTTCCTGGGCCTTCTCCTTGTCGCGACACTCGTATTCAGCTTTCTGCAGCTCTACGAGCTGCTCAACCTTCTTGCAGGCCTGGAGGTCATGGCCCTTGGTGCGGTGGATCTTGCAGTACTACTTGCCGGAGCCGTCCTACTTGTCGGCGGCCACCACAGCCTCGCCGGAGTCACCAGCTTTGGCCTTCTCGGCGCTACCTCCATTGGCGGACTGCTCGACAACTAGCACATCCTTAGCTTTTCTCTTTCTGTTATTCCGCCTCCGGTTCTTCTTTGCCGGAGGGGCGTCCTCACTGTCAGATCCTTCTGCTCCTGCGTTCTCTTCGGGGAGTTTCCTCCCCTCTTCAGCTCATGCACACTTGTCGGCCAGAGCATATAGCTCGCTGACATCTCTGATTTTGCACATTGCCATCTCCTCCCTCATCCTGCGGTTACGCATGTTCTGATGGAACACGCTGATAACCGCAGCAGGGTGGATGTCTGGGATGTTGCGCTGCACCTGGCTGAATCTCTGTATGTACTTGCGCAGGGGTTCTCCTTCCTTCTGGGCGAGCAGATGAAGATCGCTCTCCTGGCCATGGGGTTTGTGGCCGCCTGTGAAGGCGCCGACAAACTGATGGCACAGGTCCGCCCATGAAGAGATGGAGTTGTCCGGCAAGTGCATGAGCCAAGATCTGACGTTGGGCTTGAGCACCAGCGGGAAGTAGTTGGCGAGGATCTTCTCGTCGCGCCCCCCGGTAGCCTGCACCGCGATGGTGTAGACGCTGAGGAACTCCGACGGATGTACCCTGCCATCGTACTTCTCGGGCACGTCTGGCTTGAAGTTCTTGGTACTGGGCCACTGGACCTGCCGCAGCTCACGGGTGAACGCAGGGCAACCTACCGCATACGGCAAGTCGCCTGGTTCCCCTGGCGCATGCATATCAACAGTGGGCCTTGCGCGCTGGTCTGACTGACGCCGCGCTTCTCTTCGACGCTCGATGCGAGTACGAGCGTCTTCGTGTCGTCATTCTTGGAGAACTTGGCGTTGATCGCGGCGAGCTCGCGGGTCCGACGACGCGGTGGAGTCGGTGTCGAGGTTGGCCCGGTGAGTCGGCAATCTTGGCCTTCGGGGCGGGGAGTGCACGATGGTGGCACCCCCAGCGGTCTTGTCGGTGTCGGCTTGCGCCTGGGCATCTTGCCGGGGCTTCGATGTGCTCGGTTGCCGGGGCTTGTCGCCGTTGGCGAAGCCGATGAGGCTCTGAATAGTGGCCCTCCAGCCGTCGATCTTGTCTAGCGCTGGAGGGTAATCTAGAAGCAGCTGGGCTCGGGCCATCGCTTCCTCTGGAGTCTTGGGTGGCGGTGGCGAGCGACACGAGGTGCGGGATATGCTCAAACTTCTAACAGTGTTAGAAGGAGCAACATCTCGTCCAGGCGACCGTACTACGCTCGTGCCAGCGTGTTGGCGTGTCTGTTGGCCTTGAGCATCCCGCGACCCACCAGCTTGGCCTTGTTCTAGCGCGAGTACGGTGCTAAGAGCACCGTGGCGTTGTCGATCCTGCACCTCCTGGGAGGGGTGTGGCAGATGTACAGACGCTGAAGCTTGCGGGGCCTTGTCCTTGGACCGGGTGACGATGTGAGTCCCCCCGCCGGCGCCCGCTCCTCCGCCGGCGTCCACCCCACCGCCCGTTTGCTCCGGTGGCGGTAGGATAGACATAGACGGAGCGGCCACCTCCGAAGCCTTCTTCTTCGGTGGCATGTCGATGAAGATGTTGATGTAGCGCGCGCAAACGCCGGATCAGGTTCGCACAACCTCGACGCTCCCCTACCTGGCGCGCCAAAGATGTCGTGGGAAACGAACACCTATGGGGCAGGGCCCCTTTTCGGTCCGGCAAGGGAGCGGAGGGCGCACGAAGAGCAGATCGAGGCGAAGCACGCGAGGGATTTTACCCAGCTTCGGAGCTCTCCGGAGAGATAAAACTCCTACTGCTGCTTTGTGTTTCTATTCTGTTCTTGCTCGAGAGCGTGGGTGTGTTGTAGTTTCGAATGAGTCGAACCCCTTCTACGTGCGCATGGGCCTCCTTTTTATAGTCTAAAGGGGTCACCGACAGGTGGCAACACAGAGAGAGGGGTAAAAAAGTAAAAACAGGGGTTGGTACAACCGCTATCAACAGTGCCCCCTACCTAACTCTGACAGCTGGGGACAAGGGCATTTAATGCCCGTCCGGTCGCCCAAAAACTGCATGGACAAACACCAGACATGGTTTGGCATCGCGTAGGCATCATCTTGACCATGCCAGAGTGGTGACCGCGTGAAGACATAGCTCTGGCAACGCGCCTGACACGCTCTGCGCTGCGCCCTGATACGTCTCCAACGTATCTATAATTTTTTATTGTTCCATGCTATTATATTACTTGTTTTGGATGTTTAATGGGCTTTACTATACACTTCTATATTATTTTTGGGACTAACCTATTAACCGGAGGCCCAGCCCAAATTGTTGTTTTCTTGCCTATTTCAGTGTTTCGAAGAAAAGGAATATCAACCAGAGTCCAAACAGAATGAAACCTTCGGGAGAATCGTTTTTGGAACAAACGCAATCCAGGAGACTTGGAGTAGACGTCAGGGAAGCAACGAGGTGGCCACGAGGGTCCAAGGCGCGCCCTACCCCCTGGGCGCGCCCCCCACCCTCGTGGGCCGGAGGGGGGTCCCTTACCGGTGGCCATCTTCATCATCTCGGCGCTCTCCATGACGAGGAGGGAGTAGTTCACCCTTGGGGCTGAGGGTATGTACCAATAGCATGTGTTTGATCTCTCTCTCTCTCTCTCTCTCTCTCTCTCTCTCTCGTGTTCTTGAGGTGGCACGATCATGATGAATCGCGAGCTTTGCTATTATAGTTGGATATTTTGATGTTCCTCTCCCTCTACTCTCTTGTAATGGATTGAGTTTTCCCTTTGAAGTTATCTTATTGGATTGAGTCTTTAAGGATTTGGGAACACTTGATGTATGTCTTGCATGTGCTTATCTGTGGTGACAATGGGATATCACATGATCTACTTGATGTATGTTTTGGTGATCAACTTGCGGGTTCAGTGACCTTGTGAACTTACGCATAGGGGTTGGCACACATTTTCGTCTTGGCTCTCCGGTAGAACTTTGGGTCACTCTTTGAAGTTCTCTGTGTTGGTTGAAGAGATGAATCTGAGATTGTGTGATGCATATCGTATAATCATGGCCATGGATACTTGAGGTGACATTGGAGTATCGAGGTGACATTAGGGTTTTGGTTGATTTGTGTCTTAAGGTGTTATTCTAGTACAAACTCTATGATAGATCGAACGGAAAGAATACCTTCGTGTTATTTTACTACGTAGTCTTGAATAGATTGATCAGAAAGGATAACTTTGAGGTGGTTTCGTACCCTACAATAATCTCTTCGTTTGTTCTCCGCTATTAGTGACTTTGGGGTGACTCTTTGTTGCATGTTGAGGGATAGTTATATGATCCAATTATGTTATCATTGTCGAGAGAACTTGCACTAGTGAAAGTATGAACCCTAGGCCTTGTTTCCTAGCATTGCAATACCGTTTACGCTCACTTTTACCACTTGTTACCTTGATGTTTTTATATTTTTCAGATTACAAAAACCTAAATCTACCATCCATATTGCACTTGTACCACCATCTCGCCGAACTAGTGCACCTATACAATTTACCATTGTATTGGGTGTGTTGGGGACACAAGAGACTCTTTGTTATTTGGTTGCAGGGTTGTTTGAGAGAGGCCAGCTTGATCCTACGCCTCCCACGGATTTCTAAACCTTAGGTCATCCACTTGAGGGAAATTTGCTACTATCCTACAAAACTCTGCACTTGGAGGCCCAACAACGTCTACAAGGAGAAGGTTGCGTAGTAGATATCAAGCTCTTTTCTGGCGCTGTTGCCGGGGAGGTGAGTGCTTGAAGGTATATCTTTAGATCTTGCAATCGAATCTTTTAGTTTCTTCTTTTATCACTAGTTTAGTTTATAAAAGAAAACTACAAAAAATGGAATTGAGGGTGCCTCATATGCTTCATCTTTTTAATGTCTTTCGTGAAAATGATGGGAAGGAAAATTGTGCTCAAGTGCTAGAAGAAGAATTACATAGAATGCTTGGCATAAAATATGTGAATATGAGAATGATTGCAATGTTGTTGGTATGAATTCTTTGAATACCCATGATGCTAATGATATGCAAAGCCACAAGCTTGGGATGCTATGTTTGATGAAGATGATATATTTAGTCCCCCAAGTTTTGATGAGCAAATTTATTATGATGAAAGCATGCCTCCTATTTATTATCATTATTGTGATGACATGTATGCTATAAAGAATAAATATAACCATGAAAATTGTCATCATGATTTTAATTTTCAATTGGATTATGCTTCACATGAGAGTTAATTTGTTGAGTTTGCTCGCACTACTATTGATGATAATACATTTGCTTGTGTGGAGAGTAATAAAATTTCTATGCTTGTAGATCATGAAAAGAATGCTTTATGTGATAGTCATATTGTTGAAATTATTCATGATGCTACTGAAAATTATTATGAGGGAGGAATATATGCTTGTAGGAATTACAATAATATCAAGTTTCCTCTCTATGTGCTTAAAATCTTGAAGTTATGCTTGTTTTGCTTTCCTATGCTAGTTGATTCTTGTTCCCATAAATTGTTTGCTCACAAAATCCCTATGCATAGGAAGTAGAATAGACTTAAATGTGCTAGTCATATTCTTCATGATGCTCTCTTTATGTTTCAATTCTTATCTTTTATGTGAGCATCATTGAAATCCATGCCTAGCTAGGGGCGTTAAACGTAAGCGCTTGTTGGGAGGCAACCCAATTTTATTTTTGTTCTTTACTTTTGCTCCTGTTTAGTAATAAATAATTCATCTAGCCTCTGTTTAGATGTGCTTTTATGTTTTCATTAGTGTTTGTGCCAAGTAGAACCTTTGGGAAGATTTAGGTGAAGTCTTTATGATCTTGCTGTAAAAAATAGAAACTTTAGTGCTCACGAGTTTGGCTTCCATTTTTTACTCGAGAGTGCTTTTAGGTTGATTATTATTGAAGATGTTTAATACACAAATTCCTCAGGTCCACCAATTTATTTCAGAATTTGTGGATTCACATAAGTATTTGAATGATACAGATTACTACAGATTGTTCCGTTTTTTACATATTCTGTTTTCTATGTGTTGTTTGCTTATTTTGATGAATCTATGAGTAGTATCGGAGGGTACGAACCATAGAGAAGTTGGAATACAGTATATTTTACACCAAATATGAATTTATAATGAGTTCACAACAGTACCTAAGTGGTGATTTATTTTCTTATACTAATAGAGCTTACGAGTTTTCTGTTAAGTTTTGTGTTGTTTAGTTTTCAAGTTTTGGGTAAAGATTCGATGGACTATGGAATAAGGAGTTGCAAGAGCCTAAGATTGGGGATTCCCAAGGCACCCCAAGGTAATATTCAAGGACAACCAAGAGCCTAAGCTTGGGGATGCCCTGGATGGCATCCCCTCTTTCGTCTTCGTTTATCGGTAACTTTACTTGGATCTATATTTTTATTCACCACATGATATGTGTTTTGCTTGGAGCGTCATTTGTTTTACTTTGTTTGCTTGCTGTTTGAATAATATTCCAAGATCTGAAATTATTAAATGTTAGAGTGTCTTCACATAGTTGCATAATTATTCGACTACTCATTGATCTTCACTTATATCTTTCGGAGTAGTTTGTAGTTTGCTCTAGTGCTTCACTTATATCTTTTAAAGCACGGTGGTGGTTTTATTTTGAAGAAATAGATGAACTCTCATGCTTCACTTATATTATTTTGAGAGTCTTTAGAACAGCATGGTATTTTCTTTGGTCATAAAACTAGTCCTAATATGATGGGCATCCAAGTTGGGTATAATAAAAACTATCATAGAAAGTGCATTGAATACTATGATCAATTTGGTACTTGATGATTGTTTTGAGATATGAGGGTGGTGATATTAGAGTCATGCTAGTGGAGTAGTTGTGAATTTGAGAGATACTTGTGTTAAAGTTTGTGAGCCCCATAGCATGCACGTATGGTGAACCATTATGTGATGAAGCCAGAGCATGATTTATTTTTTGATTGTCTTATGAGTGGTGGTCGGGGATGAGTGATGGTCTTTTCATACCAATCTATCCCCCTAGGAGCATGCGTGTAGTACTTAGTTTCAATAACTAATAGATTTTTGTAATAAGTATATGAGTTCTTTATGACTAATGTTGAGTCCATGGATTATACACACTCTCACCCTTCCACCATTGCTAGCCTCACTTGTGCCACGCAACTTTCGCCGGTACCATACACCCACCATATACCTTCCTCAAAACAGCCACCATACCTACCTATTATGCCATTTCCATAGCCATTCCGAGATATATTGCCATGCAACTTTCCACCGTTCCGTTATTATGACATGCTCCATCATTGTCATATTGCTTTTGTATGATCATGTAGTTGACATCGTATTTGTGGCAAAGCCACCTTTCTTTCATACATGTCACTCTTGATTCATTGCATATCCCGGTACACCGCCGGAGGCATTCACATAGAGTCATATTTTGTTCTAAGTATTGAGTTGTAATTCTTGAGTTGTAAGTCAATAAAAGTGTGATGATATTCATTATTAGAGCATTGTCCCAAGTGAGGAAAGGATGATGGAGACTATGATTCCCCAACAAGTCGGGATGAGACTTCGGACTTTATGAAAAATAAAAGAGGCCAAAGAAGCTCAAACAAAAAAAGGCCAAAGAAGCCCACCAAAAAAATGAGAGAAAAAGAGAGAAGGGACAATGTTACTATCCTTTTTCCACACTTGTGCTTCAAAGTAGCACCATAATCTTCATGATAGAGAGTCTCCTGTATTGTCACTTTCATATACTAGTGGGAATTTTTCATTATAGAACTTGGCTTGTATATTCCAATGATGGGCTTCCTCAAAATGCCCTAGGTCTTCGTGAGCAAGCAAGTTGGATGCACACCCACTTAGTTCCTTTTGTTGAGCTTTCGTACACTTATAGTTCTAGTACATCCGTTGCATGGGAATCCCTACTCATTCACATTGATATCTATTGATGGGCATCTCCGTAGCCCGTTGAGACGCCTAGTTGATATGAGACTATCTTCTCTTTTTTTGTCTTCTCCACAACCACCATTCTATTCCACATATAGTGCTATGTCCATGGCTCACGCTCATGTATTGCGTGAAAGTTGAAAAAGTTTGAGAATACTAAAGTATGAAACAATTGCTTGGCTTGTCATCGGGGTTGTGCATGATTTAAATACTTTGTGTGATGAAGATAGAGCATAGCCAGACAATATGATTTTGTAGGGATAACTTTCTTTAGCCATGTTATTTTGAGAAGACATGATTGCTTTGTTAGTATGCTTGAAGTATTATTGTATTCATGTCAATATAAACTTTTATCTTGAATCATTTGGATCTGAACATTCATGCCACAATAGAGAAGATTACATTGATAAATATGCTAGGTAGCATTCCACGTCAAAATTCTGTTTTTATCATTTACCTACTCGAGGACGAGCAGGAATTAAGCTTGGGGATGCTTGATACGTCTCCAACGTATCTATGATTTTTGATTGCTCCATGCTATTATATTACTTGTTTTGGATGTTTAATGGGCTTTACTATACACTTTTATATTATTTTTGGGACTAACCTATTAACCGGAGGCCCAGCCCAAATAGTTGTTTTCTTGCCTATTTTAGTGTTTCGAAGAACAGGAATATCAAACGGAGTCCAAACGGAATGAAACCTTCGGGAGAATCGTTTTTGGAACAAACGCAATCCAGGAGACTTGGAGTAGACGTCAGGGAAGCAACGAGGTGGCCACGAGGGTCCAGGGCGCGCCCTACCCCCCTGGGCGCGCCCCCACCCTCATGGGCCCCTCGTGGCTCCCCTGACCGACTTCTTTCACCTATATATATCCATATACCCCAAAAACATCCAGGAGCACAATAGATCGGGAGTTCCGCCGCCGCAAGCCTCTGTAGCCACCAAAAACCAATCGGGACCCTGTTCCGGCACCCTGCCGGAGGGGGAATCCCTCACCGGTGGCCATCTTCATCATCCCGGCACTCTCCATGACGACGAGGGAGTAGTTCACCCTCGCGGCTGAGGGTATGTACCAGTAGCTATGTGTTTGATCTCTCTCTCTCTCTCTCTCGTGTTCTTGAGGTGGCACGATCCTGATGTATCGCGAGCTTTGCTATTATAGTTGGATCTTAGGATGTTTCTCCCCCTCTACTCTATTGTAATGGATTGAGTTTTCCCTTTGAAGTTATCTTATCGGATTGAGTCTTTAAGGATTTGAGAACACTTGATGTATGTCTTGCATGTGCTTATCTGTGATGACAATGAGATATCACGTGATCTACTTGATGTATGTTTTCGTGATCAACTTGCGGGTTCGGTGACCTTGTGAACTTATGCATAGCGGTTGGCACGCGTTTTCATCTTGACTCTCCGGTAGAAACTTTGGGGCACTCTTTGAAGTTCTTTGTGTTGGTTGAATAGATGAATCTGAGATTGTGTGATGCATATCGTATAATCATGCCCACGGATACTTGAGGTGACATTGGAGTATCTAGGTGACATTAGGGTTTTGGTTGATTTGTGTCTTAAGGTGTTATTCTAGTAGAAACTCTATGATAGATCGAATGGAAAGAATAGCTTCATGTTATTTTACTACGGACTCTTGAATAGATCGATCAGAAAGGATAACTTTGAGGTGGTTTCGTACCCTACAATAATCTCTTCGTTTGTTCGTTGTTATTAGTGACTTTGGAGTGACTCTTTGTTGCATGTTGAGGGATAGTTATATGATCCAGTTATGTTATTATTGTTGAGAAAACTTGCACTAGTGAAAGTATAAACCCTAGGCCTTGTTTCCTAGCATTGCAATACCGTTCACACTCACTTTTACCACTTGTTACCTTGCTGTTTTTATATTTTCAGATTACAAAAACCTATATCTACCATCCATATTGCACTTGTATCACCATCTCTTTGCCGAACTAGTGCACCTATACAATTTACCATTGTATTGGGTGTGTTTGGGACACAAGAGACTCTTTGTTATTTGGTTGCAGGGTTGTTTGTGAGAGACCATATTCATCCTATGCCTCTCATGGATTGATAAACCTTAGGTCATCCACTTGCGGGAAATTTGCTACTGTCCTACAAACCTCTGCACTTGGAGGCCCAACAACGTCTACAAGGAGAAGGTTGCGTAGTAGACATCACGCCCTCGCCTCTGTTTTGCTCGTGCTCGTTCCAGAGCTCGCCGGCGACTGCCGCGCCGTGCCACCGTCATCGTCTCATCGCCTTTGACCCCTCCCTGCCGCTCGCCGACGCCGGAGCAGCCGCAGCAAGAACGGGCACATCGCGGCCAAAAGCCACAATGCGCTCATGCCTCTGTCTTCTTCTCCCACTGCCTCCTGTGCTCGTCTTCGAGCTTCACAGTGCTCGCGTGAGCTCTCAAGCGCTGCCCCCTCCTCACTAACGCTCCTCGTCGCCGTGCGCTGCTTCTAGAGAGCTACCGCGGAGCCGATACCCCCTCCGACTATCAATTCAGACCCCCTCCAGCCTCTCCGAGCACTCCAAGCTCACCGCACAGCCTCCATGAACCCGTAGCATAGCCGCAGCCCAGCCCGGCAGGCCTGTAGCCGCCGCCCCCAACCTGAGCTCGCCGGTGATCCCCGCAGCTCCTCCTCCTCACTCAAGTGCCCCGCGAGCTCGATCCACTCCTTAGGAGACTCTCTAGTGGCTCACTGGTGCCGTCCGAACCCGTTGGAGCCCCTGGTGCAGCCCCACGTCGCCGTCATCCTCAATTCCGACAAGCTCCACTTTCTGCAGCCGCTGGTGAAGCTCGTTCCGACCTCGTCCGTCCACCTCTAGCCAAGTCATAGGTACATGCAGGTGTGCGAGCGTCTCCTCTATCCATCTATCCCTCTGGATCTGGCCGCGGAGAACTCCTTGCCGGAGAAAGCGCCGATGAAGCGATGTCCGTCTCTATTTATCTCTCTCTCTCTCTCTCTCTCTCTCTCTCTCTCTCTCTCTCTCTCTCTTCCCCCGACTTGACGCATGGGGCCTGCTGTCAGCCTCACCGCTCACGCCCGAAGCAGTATGAGTGGAGGCCTATTCCTAGAATACGCCATCGATGTCACCCCCTGGTTTTTCTCTTAATTCAAATTTTGACCAGAAACTTTGACCAGTTATAACTTTTAAACCATAAGTCCAAATGAGTTGATTCTTTCTGCATTGTGTTCTTATTGAAAAGAACTAGCAGCACACCAAAAATGAGAATTTTCTCTGCTATCTAGATTTTCTGGTGAATTTCAAAAGGGTTCTTGATATTTCTTTTTTGTTGTTTTTAATTGTTTTCAGAAGAGGAAGGTTGTCTTGAAGAGAACCAGGAGGAGTGTGAGCCTCCTCTGCGCTAAGGCAAGCCACACCAACATTTGTATGGTGTCATTTCAATATCTATGATTTCCAACTTGAATATGACTTATTTTTCTTGCATTTAATTGTTTAAATAAATATTGATTGTGTTAATTACTTTGTCATGATTGAAATGCCTAGTTTATAGTACTGTTTAAATGCTTGAACTAGTTTAAGGCAGTAGAATAAGTTTAGATTGTGTGGTTATGCTTTTGATATGAATGATGATAGTTTTATTATGTGGTTAATTGATTTTAATATATTATGGTATAACCAAAATGATGAGTACTAAAGCCAGTAAAGTGAAAACCAGTAGAGTTTAATGATGAGTAGTGCAAGTAGAAAACTTTGATGATGTTGATCTGTTCACTTTGAGTGGTTTGTGGTGCAAGTCGGATAGTTGCATGTTCATGGCATATTGTGACTCGAGTTATTTTATTTCAAACTAAAACTGATGTTAATTCAACTTGAACATAACATTGATCGAGTCATGGTGCCACTGAATTGAGTTTTTCCCAAGTGCAAGCCCCCCTGGTTTTTCCGTTGTCATGCCTCTAGTCGGTACCTCCAATGAGGGAAGGTTATGGGCATGCAGTACCCTGGCCCGGTAAGCAGATATAACCTTGTGTGCTTGCTTGTTGTTATGGTACCTTATCCCTGTTTGAGACCTTTTTGGCACGATGGTGGTTGTTGATGCCTTTCGTAGGCATGAGGCCACCCATGACTTATCCCAGTGGGGAGTTAGTCGGAGTGGCCGGGAGAGTGTCATGGCAATGGGAGGGTTCTATCGTAATGTCGCTGGTCCACCCGAACGGGAAGACGAGGCCATAGGTTCTGTGGTGTGGGTAAAGTGTGCTACCTCTGTAGAGTGTATTTTTAATCTATCGATAGTCGCATCCTCGGTTACGGACATAGCTCATGAGTAAGTCACACTATGGATCAACATTAATGAGTAATCTTGCACACTAAATTTTATGTATGGCACTGATTATGTGATGATTTGTGAGATCATGAAGATGATCGTTGCTAGAACCAAAGTTTTGGTTTTTTTTGTGATCCGAGTATGATTACCGTTATGGTTACGAGGTAACCCGTCTGGTAAGAGAGTCCGTGGGACTCAGTGCAAAAGTTGATGTATCACTGCATCAGTAGTATTTCTTGCATTGCATTTAACCTGATTACTTGTCATGATATTGTTTTCCATTGTGTTTGTGTTTGTTGTGAGCTTGCAAGTACATTCAATGTACTGACATGGCGTGTCATGCCAGATTTCAGGACAGGCTTATCGGATCGGAGTGCTTTGCGAGTCTAGATTGTGTCCACGTTGGTGTCCTTGTGTTATTGAGTTCCGCTGCGTCGGTTGTCGGTGTCAACACCGGCGGATCTCGGGTAGGGGGTCCCGAACTGTGCGTCTAGGCGGATGGTAACAGGAGACAAGGGACACGATGTTTTTACCCAGGTTCGGGCCCTCTCAATGGAGGTAAAACCCTACTCCTGCTTGATTGATATTGATGATATGGGTAGTACAAGAGTGGATCTACCACGAGATCAAGGAGGCTAAACCCTAGAAGCTAGCCTATGGTATGATTGTTGTTGTTGTGCCCTACGGACTAAAACCCTCCGGTTTATATAGACACCGGAGAGGGCTAGGGTTACACAGAGTCGGTTACAATGGTAGGAGATCTACATATCCGTATCGCCAAGCTTGCCTTCCACGCCAAGGAAAGTCCCATCCGGACACGGGACGAAGTCTTCGATCTTGAATCTTCATAGTCTTGGAGTCCGGCCGATGATGATAGTTTGGCTATCCGAACACCCCCTAGTCCAGGACTCCCTCAGTAGCCCCTGAACCAGGCTTCAATGACGACGAGTCCGGCGCGCATATTGTCTTCAGCATTGCAAGGCGGGTTCCTCCTCCGAATACTTCATAGAAGATTGTGAACACCAGGATAGTGTCCGGCTCTGCAAAATAAATTCCACATACCACCGTAGAGAGAATAATATTTACACAAGTTCAATCTGCTGACGTATTTTGTGGCGTGATGTCACACCACAACCAAGCTTTTACTCGAATCATTTTCATTATACCTCCTCAGCGCGTTTAGCGAAGCGGTTTCCTTGGCACGTCTTGTCGAAGCAGAGATTGTGTTCCCATTATTCCGGGATTCTCATCAATACGAACATGGGTAACCCAACCACGCCATTGATTGTGGCGCTTGGGAGATAAGCGAGTTTTACCAGGCCGGTGGGGACGCATAGTTTTCGTCCGCCCATATATAAGGGGATAAGGATCCACCTCTTTTACCTACGCCTTCTTCCTCCTTTGCTTATCCATCTCCGTGCACTCGAGCTCTAGCGCCCAAGTCCGCACATCTCACCTCGACCTTCTCCAGCCATGTCCTGAGCGGGAGGCAAGTGGATGGCCTCCTCCGTTATGGAGGGGCACATAGAGAAGCTGCGCAGCGCCGGATATCTGTCCAGCGACATCGCGCATCGGCTCCCCGACGAGGGGCGGCTCATCCCCACCCCCAGGCCCCATGACAGGGTCGTATTCCTTCCCCATTTCCTCCGCGGACTGGGCTTCCCACTCCACCCCTTTGTTCGGGGGCTCATGTTCTACTACGGCCTGGATTTCCACGATCTGGCCCCGAATTTCATCCTCAATATCTCGACGTTTATCGTCGTGTGCGAGGCCTTCCTCTGCATCCAGCCCCACTTCGGTTTGTGGCTAAAGACCTTCAATTTCATGCCGAAGGTTGTGAAGGGCAGTCAAGCGGAGTGTGGAGGCGCCATGGTGGGCAAAATGCCCAAAGTCACTTGGCTCGAGGGTGCCTTCGTGGAATCCATCAAAGGGTGGCAATCGGGGTGGTTCTACATCACCGAGCCGCGTGACCCTAAATGGGCAGCGGCCCCCGAATTCAGATCTGGAATCCCCATGCATCTCACCTCCTGGAAAGAGAAGGGCTTGCTATGGGGTAGTTCGGAAGAGCTGACCGGACTCCAATCCTGTCTCCAGACCCTGGTGAACAAGAAGCTCAAGCTTGTCAACGTGATCCAGGTCATGCTCGTCCGCTAGATTCTCCCCTGCCAGCAACGGGACTTCAATTTGTGGGAGTTTGATCCAACACAGCACCGGACCTTGAGCGGGCTCTTCGACACCGGAACTTGTGGGAGTTTGACTCTATGCGGGATCTAAACTCCCAATACCTTTAACAGGCCTGGCAGAAGACGTCCGGACAGGTTAACTGTCCGGATCCCCTTCCAGAGGACCCAGCGGATGCCCGTTTGACAGGGCTGCTGGTCCCGGCACTTTACGTAGTGCCGGAGAAGAAGGCCAAGAAGAAGGCCACGGGAACCCAAAGGAGTTCCCAGCGTCAGGTGGTATCGGACTCATCGTCTGATGACTCCGAGGCACACTCCTCCCACAAGGACGAGGAGGAGAAGAAAGAGGCCTCTCCCCCAGCGGGGGGAGAGAAGAAGAGGAAGGCCTCCCCAACGAGGGAGGCCGAAGGGTCCAAGAAGGGAAGGACCCTTCCCCCGGACTGTTCTGCCAACGTCGGCGACGGCGACGAGGAGTGGCCCTCAAGGGCCAAGCCCCTGGCGAGATCGTAAATATCCGGACTCCTAGATGATTTATAATTTTTCTTTTTGTCGCATGGTGTCTTTCTAATGCTGCATACGACCCTGTAGTCCGCCCAAGGACGATCTTCCCGCTTCGTCGAGCGGGTCCTTGGGCACGTCGAATATGGATTCTCTTCCGACCGCCTCCACCCCCCGTGATGCTGACGACGCCAAGGTGGGATCCCGGGAAGGGACCCACCAGGAGGAGGCCCCGGAGGTGCCACAGGGCAACCTCCCGGACTTTGCACCGGACTCCGCACCGGAACCTGCAGTGGTTCCGGAGTCCAGCGGGCGGCCCCTTCATAAGAAGGGCAAGACTGTGACACCGGAGGCCTCCGTCCAGCCGGGGGCGTCGGATAACTTGCTGGAGGCGCTCAATGGTGCTTCCATCAAAGAAGAACACCGCACTGTCATGAGTGCGGTGATTCAGAAGGTTCAGCTCGCCAAGAGCGGGCTGACCGAAGCCTGCAGCAGCCTTCTAACCGGCTTTGAGGTAAGAATTTTAAGATATGTAATATAATACAGCATAGACAGTAACCCCTGATGCTCGGTTCAGTGTTTGGAAACAAAAGCCGGACTAAGGATCTAAAAAAGATATACGCAGGAGTCTGAAAAAATATGTCAATATGGGATTGCAGGCTGCACTGCTGACCTCTGCCGCACTGACTGCGGAGGTCAATACCTTGAAGCAGAGCCTCGAGCGGTCCGAGAGCGAGCTCGGCCGTGCCAAGAAGCAGCTCGAGGACAAGGAAGGTGAGTAACACCGTATTAAGGTTGTACCTTACAGAAAAGGATTTGGTTGCAAGAGAAATAACAAGGATAACGTGGGTACTACAGGGGCCACAAATGAGGTGGCGACCCTGAAGGAGGTGGTGTCCGTGGCCGAACGCAATGCGGCCGCGGAACGAGCCGAGCGAGAGAAGCAGGAGGCGCGGGTGGTGGAGGTACAGCAAGAGCTCCAGGCTCTCGTGGAAAAGCATGAGAGTTTGGAGCGTGACTCGAAGACTCGAGAGTCCGAGCTTGGGTCGGCTCTTGAAAGTGCCAAAGCCGCTAAGGCCGAAGCCCACAAGGCCCTCCAGGAAATCAAGGCGTTGAAGAAAATAGCGGCGGGTAAGGCATTTTTCATGCAAAGCAAGCATGTGAATGTGAATTACCTATTACTTACCCGAATTTAGAGCTCTCCAGGAGCGTTCGCAGATCTGCCCCGCAGCGTGTCCGATGCTGCCGCTTTCTACCTGGCCAAGGAGGGGAGCTCGACGGAGAAGGTCTTCTGGTCTTAGTATGCTGAGGCCGGACATCCGGTGCCCCTTAGCGACCAGCTGAAGCAGCTGTTCGAGCTCCAGAAGGTGGCCGAATAGGCCATGAAGGGCCTGATAGTTCGGCTGTGGCCCAAGGAGGCCATGCTTGGGTGCTACTTCGGCCTGGTGCGGCGGCTGGTGGATGCGTGTCCCTGGGTTGAAGTCGTCAAGCACTCTGGTTGCATTGAAGGTGCCCGTCGGGCCCTTGCCCATGCAAAGGTGCACTGGGGCAGGATGGATGCTGAGAAGCTTGTGACGGACGCGCCACCGACGGGCAAGGAGTATCGCACGCCTGAGATGTATTATAAGAGTGTCCTGAAGGGTGCTCGCATGATTGAGGGTGATTGCTCCAAAGATGTAATATTTGAGTAAACTCGCATTTTGTTATCCTGTGCGCTGAAAACTCTGTTCATATGCGCTAAGCAATGCTTGTTAATTTAAAATATTACCTTCTGTGTGACCGTTTATCAAATCTGAGAGATGGCAAGTCGTCGGCTTCAGCCCCCATGCCACGAGTGCTGGGGTGTTCAGGATAAACTTGAGCGCTCTTGTTCCCATTTTTGGGTCCATCTAGGGAGGCGCTCAACACAAGAACGAGGCAACCGAACTTATAATGCTTGAACACGCTCACTTAGCCATAGAATTCTATAATTTTAAATTTCGGCGAAGCCCCTAGTGTTCGGAAGACCGAGTTCGGGGCGCTATCCACGCCTGGGCCGGACAAAGCCGGTTCCTCGCTCTAAGCGGCATAAGTCTTTAGGGACTCGAAAAAACCTCTCGAACAGCGACCAGTTCTCGCCTTATCATGACGGTCAGTTTTAGCTTTCTCCACTGAGGCGCTCGCCCAGCTCAACTGGGGCGCAATCGCAGTGGTTCTGCCAGTGCTACCTTAGCCGATACAACGGAATGTAAGGTACCAAAACATGGGAGCCGGGCAAACCCAACTATTGACCCAAGACATGATTCAGAGCCGATGCATATAATGCTATAAGTTCGGGGTGCCGCACTTGTGAAAGTGTTCGGACTTATCACACCATAATGTGGGGAACTTAAGCCCCTGGTGTATTTAGCCGTACCAATGTGTACGGATGCAACATGTCATAAATGAACATATGTATAAGAAATGCAATTATAAGCAAAAAGCGATACATTGTTTAGTCAGGAAATACTGCCATGAATGCAGAACGATACAAATAGTGCGGTAAGCAAGGGATGGGACTATTAAACATGTCCCCCTCCAGGGGTAGGCTGCAGAATGGTGTATAAAACAGATTTAATGCTCGTAATGGAGACCACCTGGATACTCGTCGTAGCCTTTCTCCTTCCCTGGCTGTTGCATCGTGAGTTCGGCCTCTGGTGAACTGAGTCCTGTGGGTAAGAAAAGAGAAAAAGGAAAAATAATGACACACTTGGGAGCCCCTGGTGTGGTTAAGCCGTATTCTGGGCCTGTCGTGGTCGTGCCCCTCCCCCTATGCCCATGGTATCTCCAGAGCATAATGATGTACGCGAAGGACCTGTCTTGCAATTTTGCAAGGGCTGGGGTTGGGGCTGCATTGCTATGCGTGCTCGGAACGTGCTAGGTGGTCTTGTTGTAGGTTACTCCGGGCGCATTTAGCCGTGTCCGGTCGCTTAACGGCCGGACTCGAGAATTGCCTTAAGAGGCTGCTCTGTACTTCTGCCGCGAGAGCCGCTGTGTGTTCCTCCGTTCGGAGGGAGCGTTCAGTGTTTCCGTTGACCGTGATGACTCCTCGAGGGCCTGGCATCTTGAGCTTGAGGTATGCGTAGTGCGGCACCGCGTTTATCTTTGCAAACGCGGTCCGTCCGAGCAGAGCATGATAGCCGCTGCGGAACGGAACTATGTCGAAGATTAACTCCTCGCTTCGGAAGTTATTCGGGGATCCGAAGACCACTTCAAGTGGGACTGAGCCTGTACAATTGGCCTCTACACCTGGCATGACGCCTTTGAAGGTCGTCTTTGTGGGTTTAATCCTTGAGGGGTCTATGCCCATCTTGTGCACTGTATCCTGATAAAGCAGGTTCAGGCTGCTGCCGCCGTTCATCAGGACTCTAGTGAGGTGAAATCCATCGACGATTGGGTCTAAAACCAATGCGGCGAATCCGCCGTGGCAGATACTGGTGGGGTGGTCCCTTCGATCAAAAGTGATCGGGCAGGAGGACCATGGGTTGAACTTCGGGGCGATTGGCTCCATCGCGTATACGTCCCCGAGTGCACGCTTCCGCTCCCTCTTGGGTATGTGGGTTGCGTATATCATGTTCACCGTCCGCACTTGTGGGGGGAAACCCTTCTGTCCTCTATTGTTCGGTGGTCGGGTCTCTTCCTCGTCATCGCTGTGCAGCCCCTTGTCATTGTTTTCGGCAATTAGCTTGCCTGCCTGCTTGAATACCCAACAGTCCCTGTTGGTGTGACTAGCTGGCTTTTCGGGGGTGCCGTGTATCTGGCACGAGCGGTCGAGTATTCGGTCCAAATTGGACGGACCCGGAGTAGTTCTTTTGAATGTCTTTTTCCGCTGACCGGGTTTGGAGCCTCTGAATCCGGCGTTGACTACCGTATCCTCAGTGTTGTTGCCGTTAATGCGGCATTTGTTCTTGTTGCGACGCGACCTGCCATTGCGGTCCTTGGTATCCGGACTGCCAGAATTTTTGCTGAGGTTGTTACTGCGGGCTAGCCAGCTGTCCTCTCCCGCGCAGAAGCGGGTCATGAGTGATGTGAGGGTTGCCATGGATTTCGGCTTTTTCCTGTCCTAGGTGCCGGGCAAGCCACTCGTCGCGGATGTTATGTTTGAAGGCTGCGAGGGCCTCTGCATCCGGACAGTCGAAGATTTGATTTTTCTTTGTTAAGAACCGTGTCCAGAATTGTCTGGCCGATTCGTCTGGCTACTGAATTATGTGGCTTAGGTCATCGGCATCTGGTGCCCTGGAAATTGTCAAGGAATGCGGCTTCCAGGTCCTCCCAACACCCAATTGATTCTGCTGGCAAGCTGTTAAGCCAATGCCGAGCTGGTCCTTTAAGCTTGAGTGGGAGATATTTGATGGCATGAAGATCGTCACCGCGGGCCATGTGGATATGAAGGAGATAGTCTTCGATCCAAACCGCGGGGTCTGTTGTGCCATTGTAGGATTCAATGTTCACGGGTTTGAACCCTTCGGAGATTTGATGATCCATTACTTCATCTGTGAAGCATAGTGGGTGTGCGGCGCCTCTATATTGGGCTATATCACGACGTAGCTCAAGTGAGCTTTGTCTACTGTGTTCAGCCCGGCCGGAGTTGCTGTATCCAGCGCGACGGTCGTCGTCACGCATCGTGGGGCGCCCACGCGATCCGTACATAGATCTTGATTGTCTTGCCTTATCCTCCAATATGTCCCGCAAGTCCGGCGCATTCCCCCGTGGATTCATACCTTTCGAGCGATGCCGGGGTACAGTTCTAGTGGAGGTCCTAGAGGCCTCTCTGTCGCGGCCATGAGGTGGTAGGTCAGCCGTATTGCGCGCTGGTGATGCAGGTTTATATGCCTCCTCCTCTAATCGGGGGAGCAGCTTGCGTTTGGGGTAGCTTTTGGAGGGGCGTTCGAATTCATGCTCCTCAGCCGCAAGGACTTCAGTCCATCTGTCGGCTAGCAGATCTTGATCAGCTTTAAGCTGTTGCTGCTTTTTCTTGAGGCTGCTTGCCATGGCCATAAGCCTGCGTTTAAAACGCTCTTGTTCGACGGGATCCTCAGGCACGACGAATTTGTCGTCGTCGAGGCTTGCCTCGTCTCCAGAGGGAGGCATGTAGTTATCATCCTCTACCTCTTCGTCTGCCGCTCTCTCATGAGGGCTGGCTTCTCCGTCCTCCTGTGCTGAATCTTGCTGGAGGGGGCTGTCTTCGGCACTGTCTGGGGTGTTATTATCTCCGGTGCCGGAATCTCCATTCTTGCTGTGGCAGGATTTAGAGCGGCGCCGCTGACGCCGGCGCTTAGGCTGTTTCTTGGAGGGGTCTTCCTCCGCTGTTCCCTCGCCATTCCCGTCCTTTGGGGTATCCACCATGTATATGTCAGATGACGAGGTGGCTTTCCAGTGCCCAGTAGGCGCTGGTTCTTGGTCGTCTCCGGCATCGTCGTCCATACCGTTGATGTAATCGGAGTCGAAGTCTAGCATGTCGGTTAGATCGTCGACAGTGGATACTAAGTGGGTGGTGGGTGGGCTTTGAATTTCTTCGTCGTCCGCATCCCAACCATCCTGACCACAGTCTGGCCAGGGCTCTCCTGATAACGAGAGATACTTCAGTGAATTGAGGATATCGCCGAAAGGTGAGTGTTGAAAGATGTCCGCAGCGGTGAACTCCATGATCAGCGCCCAACCGGATTCGATTGGAGCGGGCGCGGGAGGTTCGTAGTCCGGCGAGGAGTCCGGCACCTCGGAGTCACGAGCTTCACAAGGGACAAGGTCAGTATTCGGCTCCATCGCTGTAGAGGTAGCAGCCCCCGAGGCGGTGTCTAGCCACCCATCCTCGATCTGCGCAGTCAGCTCCGAGTTAAGTGTCGGAGCGGACTCATGTGCATCCTCCAGGGCACTATCTGGCAGCAGAGCTAAATCATGCCCATCGTGACAGTGCGGCGCGCTCGGCTGTGCCTCGAATCCATCGAAGATCAAGTCTCCGCGGATGTCAGCCGTGAAGTTCAGACTTCCAAATCTAACCTGACGGCCAGGGGCGTAGCTTTCGATCTGCTCCGGATGGCCAAGTGAATTGGCCCGCAGTGCAAAGCCGCCGAATACGAAGATCTGCCCGGGGAGAAAAGTCTCACCCTGGACTGCGTCGTTGATGGTCGTAGGAGCCATCTAGCCTATCGATGACGACACAGAGGAACTCTCAATGAAAGCACCAATGTCGGTGTCAAAACCGGCGGATCTCGGGTAGGGGGTCCCGAACTGTGTGTCTAGGCGGATGGTAATAGGAGACAAGGGACACGATGTTTTTACCCAGGTTCGGGCCCTCTTGATGGAGGTAAAACCCTACTCCTGCTTGATTGATATTGATGATATGGGTAGTACAAGAGTGGATCTACCACGAGATCAAGGAGGCAAAACCCTAGAAGCTAGCCTATGGTATGATTGTTGTTGTGTCCTACGGACTAAAACCCTCCGGTTTAAATAGACACCGGAGAGGGCTAGGGTTACACAGAGTTGGTTACAATGGTAGGAGATCTACATACCCGTATCGCCAAGCTTGCCTTCCACGCCAAGGAAAGTCCCATCCAGACACGGGACGAAGTCTTCAATCTTGTATCTTCATAGTCTTGGAGTCCGGCCGACGATGATAGTTTGGCTATCCGGACACCCCCTAGTCCAGGATTCCCTCAATGGCGCTGCCTCGAGGACTCTCCCTCAGGGGAAGGTGCGGGATGAGACCTAAACATAGGGGCTGCAGGAGTAGCGACGAGGGAAGACCACACAAGAGGGGCACTGCGAGGAGTCACTGCCAAAGGGTTCGTGGTACCCTGAGTGGTCACCAAAGTAATAGGAGTAACAGAGGCTGAAGGAACGAACGGACTGAATCCGACAATGGGTGGAGGGTTCCTATTCCAAGCAGCGGCAAGGGCTATCCGGGCTCGGGCTAACTCTCAGGCCAACTCATAGATCAAGAGTTAACTGGTAGTGATATAGCGAGAAAGGTGGCTAGCAGGACGGTCGCACACCGGATCAATAAAAGGGAAGCGGACATGCCCGTTCTTGTGTAGAGATAGGTAGAAGTAGAAACCTGGATGGGCCTGCATGCAAACCTTGTTGTAGCGCAAGTCCACAAGAGCCTCGAGTTCAGCAAATTGGATGGCCTGAGACGGCATGGAAGCAAAACCACCCTTAGAGGAACAGGTGTAAGTGCCGGAAGGAGAACTATAGTGTAGAGTGACCTCCGCGTAATACTCGTACAATGAACCGGCTAGATGCTCCTGATGCACCTGATACACTGAATCAGCGCCCTCTAGGTAGAGTCGACGCCACACGTTCTGAAGCAGGTGCGACGAGGCATACGGTGCTAGCTCGTACAGGTACAAGATGGGAACTGGAGCCATCTACACTCACAATCATTAGACGATTAGTAATAACAATAAATAAAATGCATGCAATGCAACAACCAATTTCTATTACTACCGGCACTCAAACTAAGCTAACTACTGTTCATCTAGCGCATCGACGGTCTAGCGTGTCCTATAGTCAGCGTGGCTCTGATACAAAGCGTTGTGGCACCCCGGCTCAGAGCAACCAGTTTACCTTGCATTGCCAGCCCAAAGATCAAATCTTCTGGCAACACAACAAAATGGTACAGAAAACGGCCGCTTTATTAATGCTAGCGGAAAAATAGGTTTGATATTACATCAAGTTACGAGGCCAAGCGGCACACATGGTGCGGCTGAACAATATGTACAATATTTAATGAACATGAAGGGGCCTCGATCATGATAACTACGTGGCAGCGGAATGACGATGCAGCGAAACTCCATAGCACAGGGACACCAACGTGGACACGATCTAGACTCACGAAGAACTCCGATCCGATAAGCCAGTCCTGAATGTACTTGCAAGCTCACAACAAACATAAGCAATGGCAAACAGTATCATGACAATTAATTAGGTTAAATGCGATGCAAGAAATACTACTGATGCAGTGATACATCAACTTTTGCACCGAGTCCCACAGACTCTCTTACCAGACGGGTTACCTCGTAACCACAACGGTGATCGTACCCGGATCACAAACGAAACCAACACTTTGGTTCCATCAACGATCATCTTCATGATCTCACATATCATCACATAATCAGCGCCAGACATAAAACTTAGTGTGCAAGATTACTCATTAATGTTGATCCATAGTGTGACTTACTCACGAGCTATGTCCATAACCGAGGACGCGGCTATCAATAGATTGAAAATACACTCCACAGAGGTAGTGCACTTTACCCACACCACAGAACCCATGGCCTCGTCTTCCCATTCGGGTGGACCAACGACATTCCGACAGAACCCTCTCATTTCCATGAGACTCTCCCGGCCACTCCGGCTAACTCCCCACTGGGCTAAGTCATGGGTGGCCCCGTGCCTACCAAAGGCATCAACGGCCACCGCCGTGGCAAAACGGTCCCAAACGGGGATAAGGTACCATAACAACAAACGGGCACACAAGGTTATGGCTGCTTACCGGGCCAGGGTACCACACGCCCATAACCTTCCCACATGGGAGGCACTGAGTAGAGGCATGACAACGGACCGAATAATGACCTTCCCATAAAGGCAAATGTGGTTGCACTCGGGGAAACTCGATTCAGTGACACCATGAATCGATCAATGTTATGTTCAAGTTGAATTAACATCAGTTTTAACTTGAAATAAAATAACTCGAGTCACAATATGCCATGAACATGCAAATATCCGACATGCACCACATACCACTCAAAGTGAACAGATCAACATCATCAAAATTTTCTACTTGCACTACTCATCCTTAAACTCTACTGGTTTTTACTTTACTGGTTTTAGCACTCATCATTTTCATTATATCATAATATATTAAAATCAATTAACCACATAAAAAACTATCATCATTCTTATCAAAAGCATAACCACACAATCTAAACTTATTCTACTGCCTTAAACTAGTTCAAGCATTTAAACAATATTGTAAACTAGGCATTTCAATCATGACAAAGTAATTAACACAACCAATATTTATTTAAACAATTAAATGCATGAAAAATAAGTCATATTCAAGTTGGAAATCATAGATATTGAAATGACACCATACAAATGTTGGTGTGGCTTGCCTTAGCGCAGAGGAGGCTCACACTCCTCCTGGTTCTCTTCAAGACAAGCTTCCTCTTCTGAAAACAATTAAAAAGAGCAAAAATAAATATCAAGAACCCTTCTGAAATTCACCAGAAAATCTAGATAGCAGAGAAAATTCTTATTTTTGGTGTGTTGCTAGATCTTTTCAATAAGAACACAATGCAAAAAGATTCAACTCATTTGGACTTATGGTTTAAAAGTTATAGATGGTCAAAGTTTCTGGGTTAGAGTTTGATTAAATTTTAATTAAAAGAAAAACCAGGGGGGTGACATTGATGGCGTATTCCAGGAATAGGCCTCCACTCATACCACTTCGGGCGTGAGCGGTGAGGCTGACAGCGGGCCCCATGCGTCAGGTCGGGGGAAGAGAGAGAGAGAGAGAGAGAGAGAGAGAGAGAGAGAGAGAGAGAGAGAGAGAGAGAGAGAGAGAGAGACGGGTGGCGCTTCACAGACGCTTTCTCCAGCGAAGAGTGCTCGGCGGCCAGATCCAGAGGGATAGATGGATAGAGGAGACGCTCGCGCACCTGCCTGTACCCGTGACTTGGATAGAGGTGGATGGACGGGGTCGGAACGAGCTTCTCCAGCGGCTGTAGAAAGCACCGGAGTTGTGGACGACTGTGACGTGGGGGCTGCACCAGGGGCTCCAACGGGTTTGGATGGCACTAGTGAGCCACTAGAGAGTCGTCTGAGGAGTGGATCGAGCTCGCGGGGCACTGGAGTGAGGAGGAGGAGCTGCGGGGATCGCCGACGAGCTCAGGTCGAGGGCGGCGGCCAGAGGCCTGCCCGGCTAGGCTGCGGCTATGCTACGGGTTTGTGGAGGTTGTGCGGTGAGCTTGGAGTGATCGGAGAGGCTGGAGGGGGTCTGGATTGATAGGCGGAGGGGGAGGGGGTCTCGGATCTGCCGGAGCTCTCTGGAAGCGGCGCACGGCGGTGAGGAGCGCCAACAAGGAGGGGGCAGTGCTTCAGAGCTCACGCGGGCACTGTGGTGCTCGAGGACAAGCACATGAGGCGGTGGGAGAAGAAGACAGGGGCATGGGCGCACTATGGCTTTTGGCCGCGAAGTGCCCATGCTCGCTGCAGCTGGTCCAGCATCGGCGAGCGGCACTGAGGGGTCAATGGCGATGAGACAAAGACGGTGGTGCGGCGCGGCAGTCGTTGGCGAGCTCTGGAATGAGCATGCGTGAAACAGAGGCGAGGGCGTAGCGTAGAGCGCGTCGGGCGCGTTGCTAGAGCCATGTCTTCACGCGGTCACCACTCTAGTATGGTCAAGACAACGCCCATGTGATGCCAAACCATGTGTAGTGCGTTGTCCCTGCAGTGTTTGGTTTAAGAGGGGTGATGGCACACTACCAGGCCGACCAGATGAGAGAGCTTCATGGCAAGTTTCTGGATAGAAACTTGGTCGTGAAGTTTGGAGGGCTTCTAGAATGAGATTAGGGACGATCTCCTGGGCTTTACTTAAGAGGGTAATGAAGCTCAAGAAAAATCAGCCTCATTGGATCAAGGAAAAGGGTACTTGCTGTGCAAAGTGCATTTTGAGGCCAGAACATAAATGATTTTCTGTAGCAAAAATATTGCAAAAAGTTATGCAATATTTTTGCGCAGGGAGGTGTGGCAAGGTTCAAATAATATTTTGGAATTTTCTCAGGATTTTAAGAGCAATAAAAATGAGGGTTGCTTTGGAGCACAAGTTTCTGAATTGAGTTTCCGAGAAGAAAATGAATATTTTTCTTTTATAAAAAATATTCATTGGGTCATTTTGGGATTTTTCAGAGAAAGAATGATGATTAAGAGATGGATGGGTCACTTGGGTGAAAATAAAAGGCATGCCCAAGTGTTTAAGTCCATTTGAATTGATTCAAAAACCCCAAATTCAAAGCAGAAGCAAATGAAGTCCGAAAAAAGGGAGAAGCAAAAACCAGGCTGTCACACCTATTAACGTTCTTTGTATTTTTTTGCTACTTGTCTCGCCGTAAGTTATTGACCAGTACCAAATGTGATAACCTTCAATTCAAGTTACAAAACCTTGAATTTGAAACCCAAATAATTCACTTAGGAGTCAGTACACAAAGATTTAATTTAACTTCTGCGATTTGTTCTCCTCTTCTAAGGTTATAGCTTTCGTGCTAGCTTCATCGATGTTACCCACCAAATAAAAAGCCTGTTCAGGTAGGCCGTCTAATTCTCCGAAAAGGATTAGTTGAAACCCCCTAATAGTTTCTGCAAGAGCAACATATTTCCCCAGAGAACCAGTAAAAACTTTGGCCACAAAAGACTGTTGTGATAAGAAGGCGGATTCCTTTAGTAAAAGAGGCATTGTGGTACCTCATATTTGCCTTGTGAAAACAAGGCTTCGATAGGTAGGGTATAGTAGGAACATTAGAAATGTAACAAATATTTCTTGGTTTTAACTTTGCAACCCTATAATGCTCTCCCAACAACACAAGTGATCTTGCTTGAGACGTGATAAGAACATGATGATGCATATCTTCTGAAGACGAGGCTTCAAGAAGATTTGTTATTTCTCCCTTTTCTCCCCTTTTGGCATTAAGTACCAAAAAAGGTTTGCAAGTTGAATTCTTATCATATCCAAGAAGTAGAAACACAAACAAAACACTGGATAGAGGGATAATATCATCAGGACTATGATTGGATAAGAAAGCAGAAACTATGATTTGAATAGTTTTTGAATCTATAACTCGTAGAGCTCAAATTGGTTTCACTTGAAAATTCTGAAGTGCGGTGAGATACATAGATCTGGATTCAGAAATTCCAATTCATCATCGCTTGGTCTGTTCAAGTGACTTTGGAATTTGAGAGGGATTGTGTCGGAGTTTTCGGAGGGGTTCCGTTCGGAAGTTTCGAAAAACTTATAGAGAGATGCTCATCCCTTCGGAATCGCTGACACATTCCTACCCGGATTATCCAAAGTGTAGATTAAAGAACTGTTCAAGTCACAAAGCCCATTTTTCTAAAAGAATTACATTGAGGTAGGATAGAGCCTGGTTTGAGAAATCCTAGTTCATTTAATTGGATAATATCCAAATCAAGAGTGGCAACAATTTGGATGATTTTGGAGAAGTGTCTTATGCATGGCAACACGATTCTAGACTAGAGCAATATGCAACCTAGTACTATTAGAATAGGAGAATGCCAACCAAACATTCTATCTATGGAGAAGAGGGCGGTGACTTGATCACCATATATGAGTATGTTGACCTAGGATCGCGTGGTCTAATAAAGACATTCGATCCCATGAGTCATACTCCTTGTTAAGCTCAAAATGGGTTTCCCTATTTTGATTAAGCATTAATATGTTTAGATAATTAGGGTTGGTTTATCTCAATACTTAGTAAATCTCCTCTATATGTGGCATCCCAACTCAAGAGGGATGGACTTACATTGGGGTTATTCTTGGCGCGTACATGTAGTTGAACTTGTAGTCTATCAAAGCTGATTATGACTTGAGGTTAACATCAAGAGTCGGGAGCAATCTTTCCATTTGTTGCACCTTTCATACCTACATGGGCTAGTAACACAAGGGGAAAATAAGGATATCCAAAATACATGGACCGGAAGATTAATCAAGATGATGTTTATGGATGCATTTAGTTACCTTGTCCATATGCTTTATCAACAAACATGATCATGTCTTTCTTGTGATGATTAGTCTTATCATACTAGATTCAAAGCAAGTGCTCATCATGTAAGCTCATTCAAAAATCTAAGTGGTTAGATGTACAAAAAAGAACCCAACAAGATATCCAAGACATATAATAGTTCATCATAAGAGAAATATCAAGGAGCAAATGTAGAACACAGATTCATAGTGCATGCACGAGGGTGAGATTTCATCACATGTTAGAAGCGTCGAGAATATTTAGCTCACTCCTCAACTAAAAAATATCTTATCATCAAGAGGTTTGGTGAAATTTTCGGCTGGTTGTTTGTCGGTTCGAAAATGGCTAAGATCAATGTCACCTATGGATACATGGTCATGAATGAAATGGCGGCGAACATCAATTTATTTGGTTAGAGAATGTTGAACAATATTATGAGATATTTTTAAGGCACTTTCATTATCACAAAGAACTAGAACATGTCTGAGATGAATGCCATAATCTTTAAATGTTTGTGTCATCCACAAGAGTTGAGCCCAACAAGATTTGCCTAAGATATATTCGGCTTTGATAGTGGATAGAGATACAAAATTTTGTTTCATGGAGGACCAAGATACAAGGGATCTCCCAATGAATTGGCAAGTATACAAAGTAGACTTCCTATCAACCTTGTCACTGGCATAGTCTGAATCGGACTAGCTGAGAAGATCAAAGGAAGAACCCTTTGGATACCATAAGCCAAAGTTAGGAGTCTAAATTAAATATCTCATGATTCTTTTAACGAACACAAGATGGAACTCTTTTGGAACTGCTCAAAATCTTGTGCATATGCATGGATATCCGGTCTTGAAGCACATATCAACTGGAATGTTGTCCTTGTTGACACCAAGACATTTGTTCATTAGCATTGGTGTTCATATGCTTTAGCATCTTCCATGTGGAACTTGTTGAATAACTCCTTTGTGTACCTCTTTTGAGAGACGTAAGTTCCTTCCTTTGTTTGTTTGATTTGAAGGCCGAGAAAGAAGTTAAGCCCTCCCATCATGGACATCTCATACTTTTCTGCCATCAACTTGCCGGACTTCTGGCTAAAATGATGGTTAGTTGAACCAAATATGATATCATCAATATATATTTTGTAAGTGCATCTAGTGCCACCCCTAGTTGGTTTTGGAGTATTGATGACAAACGTGGTTGAGGTACTAATGTGTTTGTGAGAATTGCAGGATAACACAGGTAGTAGTCCCTCATTGATTCGGTTTACCTACCAGAGATGACCCCTAAAAATGTGTGAAGACATTGAAGACAATGGTAGTTTGTGAATACATTCACGATTAGGATTATGTCATGTGAAGATATTCACTTGAAGACTCTGGAGTGCGGAGACATAGATGTTTTGTAGTTTCCATTCTACTTTATTAAGTCATAGGAACCACCGTACTTCTAAGTGGGGTCCAAGTGAACAAAGTCAGAGTTACTGAAGTGATGCTCAACCAAATCCTATGTCTTCGAGCGAAGACAATGACAACAAACCTTATCCAGAGCTGGATGAGTCAGCTTTCCTTGTAGCCCAAGCCAAGCTGCCACGTGTGTTTGAAACTAGACCGTTGGACACGTGTCGGTTCCTTAGTGACCCAGGGTCATTTTAGACATATCAGGTCGGGTTGCCTCCTGGCTATAAATAGCCCACCCCCTACACCATAAATTGGTGGCTACTTAGAGTTAGTGCACGACTTTTGTCGATTGAGAGCAACCCACCTCCAAAGCATTTGAGAGAGAGATCCTTGCGAGGACTAAGCCCAAAACACCTAGAGCCAAAGAGTGTTAGGCATCACTGAAGTCTTTCTGTCCGCGTGATCTGAAGACTTGTTACACTTGAGGACTGTGAATCCTCCAGCTGGTTAGGTGTCGCGTTCTGAGCATCCAAGAGTCATTGTGGATTGTCGCTGAACATAGTTTGTGAAGGTTTGGAAGTCTACCTTGAAGACTTACCAGAGTGATTGGGCGAGGACTGGGTGACCTTAGCTCAAGGGAAATAAGGTGAAGACACAGTCTTCTGAGTACAATCTCAACCTCCCTAACCAGACGTACAGTTGTCACAACAACTGGAACTGGTCTACCGAATCCTCGTCTTCACCAAGCAACTGGTTCTATCCCCTACTCTCCTTACTTTTCGGTTTGTCTTCGTGAAGTCATTGCTTGCCTGCCTGATTCATTTGACTTCATTGTGTGAAGACTTATATCTGTTTGGTTTCATACTATCTTCCATTCTGATCCTGTCTACCTAGTTGCAGTTAGTCTTCGTGCTTTCACTGTATTGTATGCTTGACTAATGCTTGCCTAGTGTAGTCTTCATTCCGCTGCTTACTATATAGGTTTAGTTTACTTGGTTCTCTTCAAAGCCATCGTGTTTTGAAGACTTTTGTAAAAATCGCCTATTCACCCCTCCTCTAGTCGATAACTAGCACTTTCAATTGGTATCAGAGCAAGGTACTCCCTTGTTCTGTGTGATTCGGTTTAACGACCTGGAGTTTTAGCTATGTCGACTGCAGGGATAATCAAGGTCTCCACTACGTGCCCTATTTTTGATGCTCATGGTTATCCCAAATGGAAGGCAATGATGAGGAAGCACCTCCTTGCAATGAACAGTGAGCTGTGGATCGTCACGTAGATTGGTCTCACCAATCTATGCAAGATGGCGCATGCTGACGACATTTGAAAGTACACTCGACAGTACATCATGGCTAAGGATATCATATGCTCCTGTCTATCCAGTGTCGAGTTCAGGCGCATCATGCATCTCTGCAATGCGAAGCTTATCTGGGACCGGATTTCTGATGTCTATGAAGGTCATCGAACCCGTCAGGACTCGTGGTTCTGCGAATTCAAGGAGTCTCTTAGAATGTTGACTTTCAAACCCGATCCATCTGGTCCAACCTACTGCTTCATGGCACGTGGTGCCAAAGTAACCTCACGTGAATCCAAACCTAGTTATAAGACGCTTGCTAAAATTGCAACTGAGCAACAAACTGCTATGGAACATATTCAAAAGCTGCCAGACAAAAGCAATGACCAGTTGGACGCGGAAATGAATCGAACTCAGTCCTTAATCGAAGATATTAAAAGTCTTCGTGTTAAGTATGAAGAACTTGAAAGTCGTCTTGAAACTCTCTCAGCTTCTCATGAGAAGCTTTCCAACGATTATATTCAAAGGAAGCAAGAGCTTGAGAAACTGAGAGTGTCTCATGAAGATCTTCAGAAAGAGAAGATTCACTACTGGCCCAACATATTAGTTCCGCTCAGGTAGAATTTGTTCCACCATGCTTGAAGTGTCTTGAGCGTGATAATGTTGTCTCCGTTGCTGGATGTTCTACTACTTCTGATGTTGCAATATCTTCAACTGCTGATGTCGTAACTAACCCCTCTACTGAGTATACCACTACTATTGCTGATGAGAATGCTAGGTTGAAAACATTGCTTGAGACTGGCATGTACAAAACCCTCAAAGGGCATCAGACCTTGTGCGATGTCCTCAAGAAACAGATTCTGAACCGAAACCCTAGGAAAGAGGGTGTTGGGTTCGAGAGGAAAATGAACGTTGATGGTTCATATTGGACGCCTGAGCAGTACCCCAAAACCACCTGCTGCTAAGGATCCTTCAGTGGATCCATCCACTTTATCTGGCTTCACTTGTGCTAACCCAATTGTAATTGATGAATCCTTTGATGCCAATGATAAACTGTTGAAGAATCAGAATTGTGAAGTGTTTGCCAGGTACATTGGTACTAACTGCAGGAATGGGTCACCCCAGAAGAAGATCTGGGTGCCCAAAAGCTGTCTTGAGCAGCTTCCCGTGAATGTCGTCATGACACCACCTGGGAACAAGACAAACCCCAGGCCAAAGGCGTCATATGACCCAAAGGCTTCATACAGACAAAGGACCACTCATGCTCACCATAATGCCAATGTTTTGCAAGAGAACCGTTATGAGACTCATGAGAATATGAGCATGTTTCCTCTAACCGTTATGTTCACAAAACTAAGAACTTTTCTGCATATTCATAGGAGTACTATTCTCCTCCTGCGAAGGTATTTGCTAGGGCTCCCAAGCCAAAGTTCTCAGATGTTGCACTTAGACCCATTGCTTCTAAGCCACCCCTGAAGATGTGGGTGGTTAAGAAGAATTAACTTCTCTTGCAGGGAAAGGTCTCCAGCCAGAAAGCAAAATCTTCTGACACCAATGCTGGGACCCAAAAAATCTTGTGGGATGCAAGATAAAATGCCCCAACGGTCTTATCATGTATTTCATCCTAGGGTTCCTTGAAGAGCATCCTATCATGCCTAACCAGAATTTAAACTTTGATAATATGCTTGTTAGCTACATGTTTCTGCTTCACAATACTCTTGGTGAAGCCTATCCCGCTAACTGCACTGTAAGGTACAACTCCGAAAGCCACCGAATGGATCATGGACAGCGGCTGCCCCAACCACATGACTGGTAATCGAAGTCTTCTTATGGATTCAACCCTATGTCCATCTACTAAGAGTCACATCACATTCGCTGACACTGGTAAAAGCAAGGTATTGGGTCTTGGTAGAGTTGCTATCTCAAAGGATCAGCACATTGATATAGTGATGCTTGTTGAATCCCTTGGATACAACTTAATGCCTGTGTCAATGCTCTGTGATCTCGACATGATTGTGATATTTGGAAAATATCGTTGTCTTGTGCTAATGGAATCTGAAAAGTCTCTAGTCTTTGAAGGCTATTGAAGAGGTGATTTGTATATGGTAGATTTCTCAGTAGGACCATAGCTTGCCGTATGTATTCTAGCAAAGGCTTTAGAATGCTAGCTATGGCATCAATGGCTAGGACATGCGGCATGAGGAACCTGTACACTCTCATGAAGAAGAAGCACATCATTGGCATCGAGGGCATCAAGTTCAAGAACGATCATCTATGTGGTGCCTGTGAAGCTCGAAAGATGACTAGAGCCAAGCATCCCTCGAAGACAATCATGACTACCTCACGTCCCTTCGAGCTGCTTCACATGGACCTATTTAGCCCTACTCACTACTCTACCCTCACTACTACTGCACATCTCTATGGCTTCGTTATTGTTGATGATTACTCGAGATACACCTGGGTACACATAATTCTCTACAAGACTGAAGTGCAGGATGTCTTCAGACGCTTCGCAAATCAGGCCATGACGAATTATGTCATCAAGATCAAGCACATCCGAAGTGATAATGGCACTGAGTTCAAGAATGTTGGCCTCGACACTTATGTTGATACGTTGGCATCACACATGAGTTCTCTGCTCCTTACACACCTCAGCAAGAACAGAACGCTCATTGAGATGGCACGGACGATGCTCGATGAATACAAGACTCCAAGAAAATTCTGGCCCGAAGCCATTGATACTGCATGCCACATCATCAACAGAGTATATCTTCATAAGTTCTTAAATAAAATGTCTTATGAACTTCTGACTGGTAAGAAGATGAACGTCAGTTACTTCAAAGTCTTTGGTGCTAGGTGCTGGATCAAGGATGCACATCACACGTCTGAATTCACACTAAAAGCACATGAAGGTTTTATGCTTGGTTACGGAAAGGACTCGAACGCCTACAAAGTCTTCAACCTCTTTCACTACAAAGTGGTTGAAATTGTAGATGTGCGGTTCAATGAAACTAATGGCTTGCAAATAGAGCACCTGCCAAATGTGCTAGATGAAGCTACACCAGGTGAAGCTATCAGGCTGATGGGTACTGGAGAAATCATACCCACCGAGGAATAGGCTGAGGATGAGATCATCATTACTGCACGTAATCAACATGAAGACAATGCTCAGTCTGAAGCCAATGCTAAAGATGAAGACGATAGTTAGTCTGATCAAAATCTTCATCCATGTCATCCTCGAGTTGCCAATGAAGTCCAGGTTGAGAAGATTATTGGTAGCATCAATGCTCCTGGTCCTCTCACTCTATCAAGAGCTACACAACTAGCAAACTTCTGCGGTCACTTTGCTTTTGTATCTATATCTGAACCCAAGAAAGTCGAAGAACCCTTCATGGAACTTGAATGGATTCAAGCTACGCAAGAAGAGCTTCAACAGTTTGAGCTGAATAATTCTGGGAGCTTGTCAAACATCCTGATCCTCACAAGCACAACATCATTGGCATGAAATGGATCTATCGCAACAAGCAAGATGAACTTGGGCAAGTTGTCTGAAACAAGGCATGCCTTGTCACTCAAGGTTACACACAAGTGGAAGGAATCGACTTCGATGAAACCTTTGCTCCTGTGGCTAGGCTTGAAGCCATTCGCATACTGTTGGCCTATGCCAACCATCACAACATTCTTCTGTATCAAATGGATGTGAAGATTTCCTTCCTCAACAGCAAAATCGAAAAAGAAGTGTATGTTACTCAACCACCTGGTTTTGAAGATCCTAAGCATCCTAATATGGTGTACAAGCTCAACAAGGCACTGCATGGCCTCAAACAAGCACCTCCCACTTGGTATGACACACTCAAAGAATTCCTAAAGAGCAAAGGCTTCAAACCTGGTTCGCTAGATTCCACTCTCTTCACGAAGATATATGATGGTGAACTATTTTTGTGTTAAATATATGTGGATGACATCATCTTCGACTGCACGGATAAGAGATACAGTGATGAGTTTGGATACATGATGCAAGAGCAATGTCAGATGTCCATGATGGGAGAGCCAAAGTTCTTCCTTGGTCTTCAAATCCGGTAATAGCACAATGGCATCTTCATATCGCAAGAAACATACCTCAAGGATTGCCTGAAAAAGTTTGGAATGCAAGACTGCCAAGGGTACATGACACCAATGCCATCCAAAAGTCATCTTGGCCCTGACGACAATGGTAAAGAGTTCGATCAAAAGGTATACCACCCCATGATTGGTTCTTTGCTATACTTATGTGCATCTAGGCCTGATATTGTGCTTAGCGTTTGCATGTGTGCCCGATTCCAAGCGGCACCAAAGGAGTCGCATCACCTTGCTGTGAAGCGAATTCTTCGATATTTGGCTCACACCCCTACACTAGGATTATGATATCCAAAGTGCTCACCGTTAATCTAGTTGGATACTCTGATGCTGATTATGCTGGTGACAAGGTAGGTCGCAAGTCTACATCAGGCACATGTCACTTTCTTGGATAATCTCTTGTCTGTTGGTCTTGAAAGAAGCAGAACTGCGTATCCCTCTCCACTGCTGAATCTGAGTACATTGCTACTGGATCTTGCTGTGCTCAGCTTCTCTGGATGAAGCAAACTCTCAAGGACTACGCAAACAACATGAAGAATGTGCCACTCTTCGGCAACAATGAAAGCGCCATCAAGATTGCCAAGAATCCAGTTCAGCACTCGAAGACAAATCACATTGAGATTCGTCATCACTTCCTCAGAGATCATGTCATCAAGGAAGAGATTTATATCATTCATGTCAACACTGAAGAGCAACTGGCAGATATCTTCACAAAGCCCTTGGATGAGAAGAGGTTTTGCAAGCTGCGGTGTGAGCTAAATATCTCAGAATCCTCAAATGTCCAGTGAATGGACACACATCCTAATGCTTATGCATGTTGATGACTTAGATGTGCAACACACAAAGTAACGTATTTCTTCAATCAATGAAGACTTACCCTCTGAGCGTGAATACATTAATGTGGATTTTGACTTCGGAGTGCCACGATAATTGTGCGCCATGTCTGGGTCTAATACTTCCTATACGGTGGGTAACGTGACCACCACACTTTCTTGAAGATTTTCATTTGGCGTCATGATTGCATTAACTTAGCATTTGGATTGTCTTCAACATTGATTTATCTTCAAAATCTATATCTTCGCAATGTTGATTTATCTTCGATATATATATATATATATATATATATATATATATATATATATATATATATATATCTGTGTGTGTGTGTGTGTGTGTGTGTGTGTGTGTGTGTGTGTGTGTGTGTGTGTGTGTGTGTGTGTGTGTGTGTGTGTGTTTGTGTGTGTGTGTGTGTGTGTGTGTGTGTGTGTGTGTTCTGCCTCTATAACATTCACTTGTAGCTATGTCTTCACGTTGCTATTTTTCTGACCTAAGTGAATGTGATCGGACCCTAATCCCTTCTGTGCAACTCCCTCAAATTCTTTCTGTCTAGACATATGCATTATGTTGACACTTGTCGAATATCTTCGATGTGTCCTTGTCAGCAGGAGACACAAAGACACACTTTTAAAACTGCTTTTAAAGTCTTATCCTTTGCCTAAAAACCGGAGAAGCCGAAACGACCACTTGACAATCCAGGCGTGCGTGGAAACATGGTTCAACTCATGATAAGTTGCATGCATGCCACCTATCCTTCAGATGTGAACCGCCAGGGGCACCTGCATAACTGCACTACGCTGCCCTCCTCCTCCTTATAAAAACTTGCCTCCTCGCGGTCATTATCTCCTCTTTCACCTCGTCATCTTTCTCAAACCCTAGCTCCACCGCTATCTCGTGTCGATGTCGGAGACGAAGCGCTTAGCTGCCGCGACTGAGGGAGTCCTGGATTAAGGGGTCCTCGGCTGTCCGGTCTATGTGATGTGGGCCGGACTGATGGGCTATGAAGATACAAGACAGAAGACTTCTTCTCGTGTTCGGATGGGACTCTCCTTTGCGTGGATGGCAAGCTTGGTGTTCGGATATGTAGATTCCTTTCTCTGTAACCTACTTTGTACAACCCTAGTACCCTCCAGTGTCTATATAAACCGGAGGGTTTAGGCTGTAGAGGCAATCATAATCGTACATGCTAGACTTTTAGGGTTTTAGCCATTACGATCTCATGGTAGATCAACTCTTGTAATACTCATATTCATCAAGATCAATCAAGCAGGAAGTAGGGTATTACCTCCATAGAGAGGGGCCGAACCTGGGTAAACATCGTGTCCCCCGCCTCCTATTACCATCAACCTTAGACGCATAGTTGGGGACCCCCTACCCGAGATCCGCCGGTTGACACCGACATTGGTGCTTTCATTGAGAGTTCCGCTGCGTTGTCACCAAAAGGTTTGATGGCTCCGTCAATCATCTACAATAATGCAGTCCAGGGGGAGGTCTTCCTCCCCGGACAGATATTCGTATTCGGCGGCTTCGCACTGCGGGCCAACTCGCTTGGCCATCTAGAGCAGATCGCAACTACGCCCCTAGCCATCAGGTCAGGTTTGGAAGCTTATATTACATTGCCGATATCCGCGGAGACTTGATCTTCGACGGATTCGAGCCCATGGCCGCCGCTCCCTGTGACCACAATTAACATGACCTAAATCTGTCATCGGACCGTGCCCATGAGATAGCGCCTGTAACTGCTCTGGCCCTAGATCCGGAACAGACTGCACCGTCCGAGGAAGGGAAGCTCAACCCCGCCGCGGAAGCTGCAGACTCAGCGGCGTTAGATCCGCACATAGATCAAAGCTCGAGCGGGGCCTGTGTCACTGGAACCTCGGATTCGTCTCCGGTCATAGGTTCTGAACCGCGTGCATCCGCGCCCATCGAACCTGATCAGGCGCCGATCATTGAATTCAGTTCCGCGGACATCTTCCGACACTCAGCTTTAGGCGATGTGTTAAACTCATTAAAAGCCCTCTCCTTATCAGGGGACTCTCAGCCGAACTATATCCAGTTTGGATTGGGAGCTGACGATGGAGAATTCCACTCCCACCCACCACCCACTTCATAGCCACTGTCGAAGACTTAACCGACATGCTCGATTACGGCTCTGAAGACATCGATGGTATGGACGACGATTCTAGAGAGGAGCAGGCACAAAAACAACCGCTTACGCTAGACAGCCACCTCATCGTATGACGTATACATGGTGGATACACCCAAAGAGAACAATGGCGACAATGAAAAGGATCCAGTCGAGGATAAGCCTCCTAAGATACAGCCAAAGCGCCGACGTTAGTGACACCGTTCTAAACCACGCCGTGGAAAAAACAGCAATACCGGCACATGAGAAAATAATACTCCAGACAACACCGAAGACAAGAAGACCCCGTTGAGCCAACTTCCGAACAGGATGAATGGGAGGATGGGCGAGTCATCCCTAATAAATAGGCCGTTAACGAAGACTCGAAGGATAGTAATTATCTTCCACCCTCCGAGGATTATGCGAGCCTCGGCGACGAAGACTTTATCATGCCTGATGAGCCTGTTGATCAGGAGCGCTTTAAGCGCCGACTAATAGCCACTGCAAGGAGCTTGAAAAAGAAACAACAACAGCTTCAAGCTGATCAAGATCTACTCAATGACAGATTAACTAATGTCCTGGCAGCCGAGGAATACAGCCTCGAGCGCCCAACCAAAAGTTACCCGAAACGCAAATTGTTACCCCAATTCGACGACGAGGCGCTGGAGCCCATCCTACCAGCGCATAATGCGGCTGACCGATCACCACGTGGCCGGGACAAAGCGGCAACTCAGGCCGAACACCAGCCCGCACTACCTCGCCATAAAAATAGAGACACAAGAGCTCGGGGATACACATATGACCTGCGGCATGACCTGGAAAACAGAGCAGGACAGACCAGATCGATCTATGGATCGTGGGGCCGTGCCCCGATGCGCGACAATGGCCATCCGGTCGGACATGACAAACATAACCACGCTCGGGCTGAAAACCGCAGATGAACTCCACCCGAGCTACATCGCGACTTGGCCCGATATAGAGGCGCCGCACACCCCCTCTATTTCACTGATGAAGTAATGGAACATGAATTCTCGGAAGGGTTTAAACCCGTGAACATCGAATCATATGACGGGACAACAGACCCCGCGGTATGGATTGAGGATTTTCTTCTCCATATTCATATGGCTTGCGGTGATGATCTTCACGCCATCAAATACCTCCCGCTAAAACTCAAGGGACCCGCTCGGCACTGGTCGAACAGTTTGCCCGAAAACTCAATTGGCAGCTGGGAAGACTTGGAAGATGCCTTCCTCGACAACTTCTAGGGTACATATGTCCGACCTCCAGATGCCGACGACTTAAGTCACATAGTTCAATAGCCCGGAGAGTCAGCCAGGAAATTCTGGACTAGGTTCTTAACTAAAAAGAACCATATCGTCGACTGTCCGGATGCCGAAGCCTTAGCGGCCTTTAAACATAGCATCCGTGACGAATGGCTCACCCGACACCGCGGCCAAGAAAAGCCGAAGTCTATGGCAGCCCTCACGACACTTATGTCCCGCTTCTGCGCGGGCGAGGATAGCTGGCTAGCCCGTAGCAATAACAATACAAGCGAACCTGGCACTTCTGAAGCCAGAAATAGCAACGGCAAGCCCCAACACAACAGACACAAGTGTCGAAGCAACGATGACAACACCGAGGACACGACGGTCAACACCAGATTCAGCGGCTCTAAGTCCGGTCAGCGGAAGAAGCCATATAAAAGAAACAATCCGAGCTCGTCCAGCTTGGACCGCATACTCGATCGTCCATGTCAAATCCATGGCACTCCTGATAAACCAACCAATCATAGCAACAGAGACTGTTGGGTTTTTAAACAGGCCGGCAAGTTAAATGCCGAGAACAAGGGGAAGGGTCGCAAAGAGAGGATGATGACGAGAAGCCCCAGCCACCGAACACAGGGGGACAGAAGAAGTCCCCCTCCCCCCAAGTTAAAACGGTGAACATGATATACGCTACCCATATCCCCAAGAGGGAGCGCAAGCGCGCGCTTAGGGACATCTACGCGATGGAGCCAGTCGCCCCAAAGTTCAACCCATGGTCATCCTGCCCGATCACCTTCGATCGCAGGGACCATCCGACTAGTATCCATCATGGCAGTTCAGCCGCACTAGTCCTCGACCCAATCACTGATGGATTCCATCTTACGCGAGTCCTAATGGACGGTGGCAGCAGCCTGAACCTGCTCTATCAGGATACATTGCGCAAAATGGGTATTGATCCCTCAAGGATCAATCCCACAAAAACTACCTTTAAAGGTGTCATACTAGGTGTAGAGGCCCGCTGTACGGGCTCAATCACACTGGAGGTGGTCTTCGGATCCCCGGACAACTTCTGAAGCGAAGAGTTGATCTTCGATATCGTCCCCTTCCGCAGTGGCTATCACGCACTGCTAGGACGAACCGCATTTGCTCGATTCAATGCGGTGCCACACTATGCTTATCTCAAGCTCAAGATGCCCAGACCACGCGGTGTCATAACAGTCAATGGAAACACGACCGCTCCCTCCGTACCGAGGAGCACACCGCTGCCCTCGCAGCAGAAGCACAGAGCGGACTTTTCAGGCAGAACCTTAGTTCGGAGGCCAAGCTACCAGACACTGTCAAACGAGTCCGAACTACTCTACAGCAGGACAGTCCAGCTTGTCAAGAGCTTGACTAGCAATTCGGCCTCCATCCCAGTCCCGACCAAACGGCGGCATTCGTACCGCGCATACATAATTACACACTCAAAATAGCATGGGCATAGACAGAGGCACAAGTAGATCATGGTCCATAATATGGCTCAACCTCCCGTGGACTCTCATACTTTCACTTTTTCTTTTTCTTTTCAGTTTTCTTTTTTTCCCAGGCCTTTCCTAGTGGCCTGATTGTCGGACCTATCAAGGGACGGATACACCAAGACGGCAAGAAGCATTGACGTATAAGGGAATTTCCAGGTGGTCTCTTTAAATGATCGTTATGCCTGTTTTAAGGACCCGCATGCAGCTCTCCCTTGGTTGTTGCATGTTAAATAGCTCTGTTGCTTATTGCACTACTTGTACAAATACACTTTAATGTATTAATCAAACTATAATGGAACATAGTTTGCGGCCCAGTTTCTGCGGCATTAGCCTATTACTTCATTTTTCTTGATATTCTTATCAATTGCACCCGTACACTCTAGTACCCATTAATTCGCCAGGGGCTCCATTATGCCCCATAATACGGCAACAAAGTCCGAACATTTTTTACAGTATAGTTCGGCACCCCGAACTTTAGCGTTATATGCATCGGCTTCGAATCATGTATCTGGTCAATAGTTGGGTTTCCCGGCTCGTGTGCTTACTACCTTATGTTCCGCTATATTTGCTAGGTTAGTAAAGGGAGAACTACTGTGATTGTGTCCTGGTTTATCCGGATGAGCACCTCAGTAGAGAAAGCCGAAAACTGTCTGTCATGATGCGGCGTTGGCCGGTCAGCTATTCGAGAGGTTACAAATCTTTTGCGATTTTTTCTGCATTATGTGATGAATCGGTTTTTATTCAATCAGGTGTTTACAGCACCCCAAGTTTGGACTTACAAATACTAGGGGCTGCGCCTAAATTTCTATTGTCAAACTCCTATGGCTAAGTGAGGGTGATAAAGCCACATAGTCCGATTGCCTGGTTGGTTGCACTAAACACCTCCTTCAAGGACCAAACCTTTGGATCAAGAGTGTTCAGATTCCATCCCGAACACCCCCGTACTAACTACATGGGGGCTGAAGCCGACGACTGACCAATTCTCAGATTCAATGAAAACGGCCGAACAGGAGGTAAATTTTAAATAAAAAACAAGCATTATATTACATCACGACCTTGTTTCATAGTACAGGATAGGATAACATGAATGTATTCATTCAAATATAATATCCTTAGCACATTTCTCCACTACAATGCGGGATCCCTCCAGGACATTTGAAAATACCGTTCGGGCGTGCGGTGCTCCTTGCCAGCGGGCAGTCCTCCGGTCGCGAGCTCGATGGCATCCATCATCGCCCACTGAACTTTGACACAGGTGAAGGCCATTTGCGCGCCTTCAATGCAGACATACTGCTTGATGGCATCCAGCCGAGGGCAGGCATTGACCAGCCGCTTCACGATCCCGAAGTAGCTGCTGGGTATGGCTTCGGCTGGCCATAGCCAGATTATTAAATCCTTCATGGCTAGTTCGGCCACCCTACGCAGTTCGACCAGCTGTTTTAGCTGATTGCTAAAGGGCACCAGATGTTCTGGCGCAAGGTATTGTGACCAAAACAGTTTCTCCGTGGAGCTCCCCTCTTCGGCTCGGAAGAACTCCGCATCATCTAAAATGCTGCACGGCAGATCCGCAAACGCCCCTGGAGAACTCCAAATCTGGGTCAGTAAGAGGAACCTTTTCTTCACATATTTGCTCTGCATAATAAAGGCCTTACCCGCCGCGATTTTTCTGGCCTCCTGGACTTCCTGGATGGCGCCCTGGGCTTCAACCCGGGCATCGTGTGCGCTTTGGCGGGCCTTGGCAACTTTGGACTCTTGATCCGCAATGTTGCGCTCCAAGGACTCGCATTTCTTCACGGTGTCCTGGAGCTCCTGCTGGACCTCACTGACCCCAACCTCATGCTTTTCACGGGGGGCTTGTTCCTTGGCCGCTCTCTCCTCGGCCTCGGTCAACGCCTTCTTGAGGGTCTCCACCTCGGTTGCCGCTCCTAATAAATATCACGGCACTTTAGTCAGCACAAATCATTCATCCTTCCTGAATATAGACAAGGTTATTGCATACCTTAATTGTCTTCCAGCTGTTTCTTCACACAGCCGAGCTCTTCCTTGGTCCGTGATACATCCATTTTGCATCATGCTTTTATATCAATATTTATTGCATTGTGGGCTATTATTACACGTTATGTCACAATACTTGTGGCTATTCTCTCTTATTTTACAAGGTTTAACATGAAGAGGGAGAATGCCGGCAGCTGGGATTCTGGGCTGGAAAAGGAGCAAATATTGGAAACCTATTCTGCACAGCTCGAAAAGTCCTGAAACTCCACGAAAGTCATTCTTGGAATTAATAAGAATTATTGAGCGAAAGAAGTACCAAAGGGGGCCCACACCCTGGCCACAAGGGTGGGGGGCGTGCCCACCCCTACTGGCGCGCCCCCTGCCTCGTGGGCCCCCTGGTGGCCTTTCGGTGCCCATCTTCTTCTATACGAAGTCTTTTACCCTGGAAAAAATTATAAGCAAGCTTACAAGACGAAACTCCGCCGCCACGAGGCGGAACCTTGGCGGAACCAATCTAGGGCTTCGGCGGAGCTGTTCTGCTGGGGAAACTTCCCTCCGGGAGGGGGAAATCATCACCATTGCCATCACCAACGATCCTGTCATCGGGAGGGGGTCAATCTCCGTCAACATCTTCACCAGCACCATCTCCTCTCAAACCCTAGTTCATCTCTTGTATCCAATCTTTTTACCAAAACCTCAGATTAGTACCTGTGGGTTGCTAGTAGTGTTGATTACTCCTTGTAGTTGATGCTAATTGGTTTATTTGGTGGAAGATCATATGTTCAGATCCTTAATGCATATTAATACCTCTCTGATCATGAACATGAATATGCTTTGTGAGTAGTTACGTTTGTTCCTGACGACATGGGAGAAGTCTTGCTATTAGTAGTCATGTGAATTTGCTATTCGTTCGATATTTTGATGAGATGTATGTTGTCTCTCCTCTAGTGGTGTTATGTGAACGTCGACTACATGACACTTCACCATTATTTGGGCCTAGAGGAAGGCATTGGGAAGTAATAAGTAGATGATGGGTTGCTAGAGTGACAGAATCTTAAACCCTAGTTTATGTGTTGCTTCGTAAGGGGCTGATTTGGATCCACTAGTTTCATGCTATGGTTAGGTTTACCTTAATACTTCTTTTGTAGTTGCGGATGCTTGCAATAAGGGTTAATCATAAGTGGGATGCTTGTCCAAGAAAGGACAGCACCCAAGCACCGGTCCACCCACATATCAAATTATCAAAGTAACGAACGCGAATCATATGAGCGTGATGAAACTAGCTTGACGATAATTCCCATGTGTCCTCGAGGGCGCTTTTCTCATTATAAGAATTTTTCCAGGCTTGCCCTTTGCTAAAAAAAGGATTGGGCCACCTTGCTGCACCTTATTTACTTTCATTGCTTGTTACCCGTTACAAGATATCTTATCACAAAACTATCTGTTACCTACAGTTTCAGTGCTTGCAGAGAATATCTTACTGAAAACCGCTTATCATTTCCTTCTGCTCCTCGTTGGGTTCGACACTCTTACTTATCAAAAGTACTACAATAGACCCCCTATACTTGTGGGTCATCAAGACTCTTTTTTGGCGCTGTTGCCGGGGAGTGAATCGCCTTTGGTGAGTGGAACTTGGTAAGGAAACATTTATATAGTGTGCTGAAATTTACTGTCACTTGTTACTATGGAAACGAATCCTTTTAGGGGCTTGTTCGGGGCATCTTCGCCCCGACCAGTAGAGCAAAGAGTTGCTCCTCAACCTACTGAACCTATTGAAAATGTTTACTTTGAGATTCCTTGGGGTATGATAGAGAAACTGCTAGCTAATCCTTTTGCAGGAGATGGAACATTGCATCCCGATTTACACCTTATCTATGTGGATGAAGTTTGTGGATTATTTAAGCTTGCAGGTATGCCCGATGATGTTATTAAGAGGAAGGTCTTCCCTTTATCTTTGAAGGGAGACGCATTGACATGGTATAGGCTATGTGATGATACGGGATCTTGGGACTATAAACGATTGAAATTGGAATTTCACCAGAAGTTCTATCCTATGCATCTTGTTCATCGTGATCGTAATTATATATATAATTTTTGGCCTCGCGAAGGAGAAAGCATCGCTTAAGCTTGGGGGAGGCTTAAGTCAATGTTATATTCATGCCCCAATCATGAGCTCTCAAGAGAAATGATCATTCAAAATTTTTATGCTCGGCTTTCTCTCAATGATCGCACCATGCTCGATACTTCCTGTGCTAGTTCTTATATGCTGAAGACTATTGAATTCAAGTGGGACTTATTGGAAAGAGTTAAACGCAACTCTGAAGGTTGGGGTTCCGATGATTGTAAGGAGTCAGGTATGACACCTAAGTTTGATTGTGTTAAGTCTTTTATGGTGCCGATGCTTTTCGTGGATTTAGCACTAAATATGGACTTGACTCTGAGATACTAGCTTCTTTCTATGAACCTTTTGCTACTCACGTTGATCTCCCTAAAGAGTGGATATAATCCTTCCACTGAAGTAAAAGTAGTTGCACCTGTTACAGTTGAAGAAAAGACTATCACTTATAATGATCCTATTGTTCCTTCTACTTATATTGAGAAACCATCTTTCCCTGTTAGGATAAAGGATCATGCTAGAGCTTCAACTGTTGTTCGTAAGAGTAATACTAGAACTTATACAACTCCTGAGCAAATTAAAGTTGAACCTAGTATTGCTATGGTTAAAGATCTCTTGGCTGATAATATTGATGGGCATGCTATTTACTTATGTGAACAGGCTGCTAATATTGCTAGACCCGATGCTAAGATACATAGACCTGCTGTAGGCATGCCTGTCATATCTGTTAAAATAGGAGATCATTTTTATCACGGCTTATGTGATATGGGTGCTAGTTCTAGTGCAATACCTATTTCCTTATATAAAGAAATTATGCACGATATCGCACCCACTGAAATAGAAGATATTGATGTTACTATTAAGCTTGCAAATAGAGATACTGTTTCACCAATTGAGATTGTTAGAGATGTCGAAGTCTTGTGTGGGAAAGTTAAATACCCTGCTGATTTTCTTGTTCTTGGTTCCCCACAAGATAGTTTTTGTCCCATTATATTTGGTAGACCCTTCCTGAATACTTTTAATGCTAGGATTGATTGTGAAAAGGATGTTGTTACGATTGGCTTGGGGGATATGAAACATGAGTTCAATTTTGCTAAGTTTCGTAGACAACCCCATGATAAAGAATTGCCTAGTAAGGATGAAATTATTGGTCTTGCCTCTATTGCCGTGCCTCCTACTGATCCTTTAGAAAAATATTTGCTAGACCATGAAAATGATATGTTTATGAATGAAAGAAGGGGATAGATGAAGTGTTCTTTAAACACGGTCCTATTTTGAAACACAACTTACCCGTTGAAATCCTAGGGGATCCTCCTCCACCCAAGGGTGATCCCGTGTTTGAGCTTAAACCATTACCTGATACTCTTAAATATGCTTACCTTGATGAAAAGAAGATATATCCTGCTATTATTAGTGCTAACCTTTTGGAGCAGGAAGTGGAAAGATTATTGAAAACTCTGAAGAAGCACCGTGCTGCATGGATATACTCTTGATGATCTTAAGGGCATTAGTCCCACTCTATGCCAACACAAAATAAAATTGGAAGAAGACACTAAACCAGTTAGAGATCATCAATGACGGTTAAATCCTAAGATGAAAGAAGTGGTAAGAAAGGAAATACTAAAGCTCCTCGAGGCAGGTATAATTTATCCCGTTGCTGATAGTCAGTGGGTAAGTCCTGTCCATTGTGTCCCTAAGAAGGGAGGTATTACTGTAGTCCCTAATGATAAAGATGAATTGATACCGCAAAGAATTATTACAGGTTATAGGACGGTAATTGATTTCCGTAAATTAAATAAAGCTAATAAGAAAGATCATTACCCTTTACCTTTTATTGATCAAATGCTAGAAAGACTATCCAAACATACACATTTTTTCTTTCTACATGGTTATTCTAGTTTCTCTCAAATACCTGTGTCAGCGGACGATCAAGCAAAGACTACTTTTACTTGCCTTTTGGTACTTTTGCTTATAGACGTATGCCTTTTGGTTTATGTAATGCACCTGCTACCTTTCAAAGATGCATGATGGCTATATTCTCTGAATTTTGTGAAAAGATTTGTGAGGTATTCATGGATGATTTCTCCGTTTATAGATCCTCTTTTGATGATTGCTTGAGCAACCTTGATCGAGTTTTGCAAAGATGCGAAGACACTAGTCTCGTCTTGAATTGGGAGAAGTGCTACTTTATGGTTAATGAAGGCATTGTCTTGGGGTATAAGATTTCTGAGAGAGGTATTGAAGTTGATAAAGCTAAAGTTGATGCTATTGAAAAGATGTCGTGTCCCAAGGACATTAAAGGTATAAGAAGTTTCCTAGGTCATGCCGGTTTTTATAGGAGGTTCATTAAGGACTTTTCTAAAATCTCTAGGCCTTTGACTAATTTATTGCAAAAAGATATTCCTTTTGTCTTCAATGATGATTGTGTAGAAGCATTTGAAATACTTAAGAAAGCTTTGATCACTGCACCTATTGTTCAGCCACCTGATTGGAATTTACCCTTTGAAATTATGTGATGCTACCGATTATGCTGTAGGTGCTGTTCTAGGGCAAAGAGTTGATAAGAAATTAAATGTTATTCAATATGCCAGTAAAACTCTAGATGCTGCCCAGAGAAATTACGCTACTACTGAAAAAGAATTCTTAGCAGTTGTATTTGCTTTTGATAAGTTTAGACCTTATATTGTTGATTCTAAAGTAACTATTCACACAGATCATGCTGCTATTAAATATCTTATAGAAAAGAAAGATGCTAAACATAGACTTATTAGATGGGTTCTCTTGCTCCAAGAATTTGATTTGCATATTATTGATAGAAAGGGAGCTGAGAACCCCGTTGCAGACAACTTGTCTAGGTTACAGAATGTTCTTGATGACCCACTGCCTATTGATGATAGATTTCCTGATGAACAATTAGCCGTCATTAATGCTTCTCGTACTGCTCCATGGTATTCTGATTATGCTAATTACATTGTTGCTAAATTTATACCACCTAGTTTCACATACCAGCAAAAGAAAAAGTTTTTCTATGATTTAAGACATTACTTCTGGGATGACCCACACCTTTATAAACAAGGAGTAGATGGTGTTATTAGACGTTGTGTACTTGAGCATGAACAGGAACAGATCCTATGCAAGTGTCACTCCGAGGCATATGGAGGACACCACGCTGGAGACAGAATTGCACATAAGGTATTGCAATCCGGTTTTTATTGGCCTACTCTCTTCAAAGATGCCTGTAAGTTTGTCTTGTCTTGTGATGAATGTCAAAGAATTGGTAATATTAGTAGACGTCAAGAAATGCCTATGAACTATTCTCTTGTTATTGAACCATTTGATGTTCGGGGCTTTGATTATATGGGACCTTTTCCTACCTCTAATGGATATACACATATTTTAGTTGCTGTTGATTACTTTACTAAGTGGGTAGAAGCTATTCCAACTAGTAGTGCTGATCATAACACCTCTATTAAGATGCTTAAAGAAGTTATTTTTCTGAGGTTTGGAGTCCCTAGATATCTCATGACTGATGGTGGTTCACATTTTATTCATGGTTCTTTTCGTAAAATGATTGCTAAGTATGATGTTAATCATAGAATTGCATCTCCATATCACCCACAGTCTAGTGGTAAAGTAGAGTTGAGTAATAGAGAGCTCAAATTAATTTTGCAAAAAGACTGTGAATAGATCTAGAAAGAATTAGTCCAAGAAACTTAACGATGCATTATGGGCATATAGAACTGCATATAAGAATCCTATGGGTATGTCTCCATATAAAATGGTTTATGGAAAAGCATGTCACTTACCTCTCGAACTTGAACATAAGGCATATTGGGCCATTAAAGAGCTCAACTATGATTTCAAACTTGCCGGTGAGAAGAGGTTATTTGACATCAGCTCACTTGATGAATGGAGAACCCAAGCCTATGAAAATGCCAAGTTGTTTAAAGAAAAGTTAAAAGATGGCATGACAAAAGGATACAAAAGCGTGAGTTTAACGTAGGTGATTATGTGTTGCTATTCAACTCTCGTTTAAGATTTTTGCAGGAAAACTTCTCTCTAAATGGGAAGGTCCTTACGTTATCGAGGAGGTCTATCATTCCAGTGCCATAAAAATCAACAACTTCGAAGGCACAAGTCCGAGGGTGGTGAACGGTCAAAGAATCAAACATTATATTTCAGGTAATCCTATAAATGTTGAAACTAATATTATTGAAACCGTAACCCCCGAGGAATACATAAGGACACTTTCCAGAATGTTTCAGACTCCGAAAAGGAATAAGTATGTGGTACGGTAAGTAAACCGACTCCAAAACAATTCTAATAGCAATTTTTCTCCGTTTTAGAATGTTTAAGAAAATAGGAAAATAAGAAGTAGTCCGGGAAGGACATGAGGCGTCCACGAGGGTGGAGGGCGCTTTCACCCTTACTGGGCGCGCCCCCTACCTTGTGGGCACCTCATGTGCTCTCCGGACTCCGTTTTCTTGCACGTTACTTCTTTCGATCGGTAAAAAATCATTATATAATCTCCCAAAGGTTTTGACCACCGTATCACGCAAAAATCCTCTGTCTTTGTTTCGAGCTGTTTTTCTGATAGATCTAGAGCATCATGACGTCACCCTCCGCCAACAATGAATACAAGGATGCTTGGCTATTGAAGATAGAGCTGAAAAGAGAAGAACCAGAGGAGATCAACAAGGATGAAGGGATCAAGAAGGTCATGGAGGATCAAGCTCCGGCGGCAGAAGAAGAAAACATCCCTCAACCTTTACCTAACCTCTTTACCCCAACTAAGATTGAAGCTTTCAAGATGATTGAGTTAGCTCGCATACAAAACAAGTATCTCTCACAGGAAAATATCTTGTTGAAGGATCATATCATCGCACTCAAGGGCATTATCCGCAAGTTGGAGGAGATTTTACACTCAATGTGCGATTATCCACCATCATCATCACCACCTCCGAGGACATAATCACATTGGTATGGGCACTCCCCTTGGCAACTACCAAGCTTGGGGGAGGTGCCCCGGCATTGTATCACCATCACACTCCTATCTTTACGTTTTACTTAGTTCGATCCTTTTGGTAATATCTTGATCTAGTAGAATAAAGTTTTGGTATGATTTAGTTTTGAGTTTTGCTTTGTGATCCCTCTATGTAATCGAGTCCGTGAGCTTTATATAATAAAGATTAGTGTTGAGTCAAGGGCTTTGCTATCTTGCTATGATCTTGAGAAAATAGAAATAATAAAAAGAATAAAATAAATCATATTGATCTTATGGATAGTAGTGACTTCACACATAAAGAGTATGAGGCCTAAAAGTTGTTCAGAGTTGACAACCATAGTTTTGGTCATCGTTGCAATTAATAGGAAGTAATAAAGAAAGAGAGGTTTTCACGCACGCACGCACACACACACACACACACACACACACACACACATATATATATACTATCTTGGACACCTTTAATGATTGTGAGCACTCATTAAGTATGACATGCTAAAGAGTTAATGTTGGACAAGGAAGACAACGTAGTGGGTTATGTTTTCTCACATCTCAGTTAAAGTCTATTGTCATGGATCGCCCAACATGTTGAGCTTGCCATTCGCCTTCATGCTAGCCAAATTCCTTGCACCAAGTAGAGATACTACTTGTGCTTCCAAATATCCTTAAACCCAGTTTTGCCATGAGAGTCCACCATACCAACCCATGTATTGAGTAAGATCCTTCAAGTAAGTTGTCATGTTGCAATCAATAAAAATTGCTCTCTAAATATGTATGATTTATTAGTGCGGAGAAAATAAGCTTTATACGATCGTGTGATATAGAAGTAATAAAAGCGACGGACTGCATAATAAAGGTTCATATCACAAGTGGCAATATAAAGTGACGTTCTTTTGCATTAAGATTTTGTGCATCCAACCCTAAAAGCACATGACAACCTCTGCTTCCCTCTGCGAAGGGCTTAGCTTTTAATTTACGTATTTTACATTATGCAAGAGTCAAGGTGATCCTCACCTTTCCCTTTTTCATCTTATCCTTTGGCAAGCACCTCATGTTGGAAAGATCCTGATATATATATATATATATATATATATATATATATATATATATATATATATCCAATTGGATGTAAGTTAGCATGAACTATTATTGTTGGCATTACCCTTGTGGTAAAACATTGGGAGGCAACACTATAAGCCCCTATCTTTCTCTGTGTCCGGTTAAAACTCCAGAACCATAAGTATTGCATGAGTGTTAGCAATTGTAGAAGACTAAATGATAGTTGAGTATGTGGACTTGCTGAAAAGCTCTATTATTACTCTTTCCGATGTTATGATAAATTGCAATTGCTTCAATGACTGAGATTATCGTTTGTTAGTTCCCAATGAAGTTTATGATCTATACTTGACATTGTGAATAGATTGTTACTTGAGCATAAGAAATCATATGAAAAAATCTATATATGTTGCTGTTATAAGAATGATCATGATGCCCTCATGTCCGTATTTTATTTTTATCGACACTTCTATCCCTAAACATGTGGACATATTTTTCGATATCGGCTTCCGCTTGAGGACAAGCGAGGTCTAAGCTTGGGGGAGTTGATACGTGCATTTTGCATCATGCTTTTATATCAATATTTATTGCAATACGAGATGTTATTACATGTTATGTCACAATACTTATGGCTATTCTCTCTTATTTTACAAGGTTTCACATGAAGCGGGAGAATGTCGGCAGCTGGGATTCTGGGCTGGAAAAGGAGCAAATATTGGAAACCTATTCTGCACAGCTCTAAAAGTCCTGAAACTCCACGAAAGTCATTTGTGAAATTAATAAGAATTATTGAGCAAAAGAAGTACCAAAGGGGGCCCACACCCTGGCCACGAGTGTGGGGGGGCGTGCCCACCCTTACTGGGCGCGCCCCCTGCTTCGTGGGCCCCCTGGTGGCCCTCAAGTGCCCATCTTCTGCTATATGAAGTCTTTTATCCTGGAAAAAATCATAAGCAAGCTTACGGGACGAAACTCCGCCGCCACGAGGCGGAACCTTGGCGGAACCAATCTAGGGCTCTGACGGAGCTATTCTGCCTGGGAAACTTCCCTCCAGGAGGGGGAAATCATCACCATCGTCATCACCAACAATTCTCTCATCGGGAGGGGGTCAATCTCCATCAACATAGTCACCAGCACCATCTCCTCTCAAACCCTAGTTCATCTCTTGTATCCAATCTTTGTACCAAAACATCAGATTGGTACCCGTGGGTTGCTAGTAGTGTTGATTACTCCTTGTAGTTGATGCTAATTGGTGTATTTTGTGGAAGATCATATGTTCAGATCCTTAATGCATATTAATACCCCTTTGATCATGAACATGAATATGCTTTGTGAGTAGTTACGTTTGTTCCTGAGGACATGGGAGAAGTCTTGCTATTAGTAGTCATGTGAATTTGGTATTCGTTCGATATTTTGATAAGATCTATGTTGTCTCTCCTCTAGTGGTGTTATGTGAACGTCGACTACATGACAGTTCACCATTATTTGGGCCTAGAGGAAGGCATTGGGAAGTAATAAGTAGATGATGGGTTGCTAGAGTGACAGAAGCTTAAACCCTAGTTTATGCTTCGTAAGGGGCTGATTTGGATCCACTAGTTTCATGCTATGGTTAGGTTTACCTTAATACTTATTTTGTAGTTGCGGATGCTTGCAATAGGGGTTAATCATAAGTGGGATGCTTTTCCAAGAAAGGAAAACACCCAAGCACCGGTCCACCCACATATCAAATTATCAAAGTAATGAACGCGAATCATATGAGCGTGATGAAAACTAGCTTGACGATAATTCCCATGTGTCCTCGGGGGTGCTTTTCTCATTATAAGAATTTGTCCAGGCTTGTCCTTTGCTACAAAAAGGATTGGGCCACCTTGCTGCACCTTATTTAATTTCATTGCTTGTTACCCGTTACAAATTATCTTATCACAAAACTATCTGTTACCTATAGTTTCAGTGCTTGCAGAGAATACCTTACTAAAAACCGCTTATCATTTCCTTCTGCTCCTCGTTGGGTTCGACACTCTTACTTATCGAAAGGACTATGATAGATCCCTTATACTTGTGGGTCATCAAGACTCTTTTCTGGCGCCGTTGCCGGGGAGTGAAGCGCCTTTGGTGAGTGGAACTTGGTAAGGAAACAATTATATAGTGTGCTGAAATTTACTGTCACTTGTTACTATGGAAACTAATCCTTTGAGGGGCTTGTTCGGGGCATCTTCGCCCCGACGAGTAGAGCGAAGAGTTGCTCCTCAACCTACTGAACCTATTGAAAATGTTTACTTTGAGATTCCTTGGGGTATGATAGAGAAACTGCTAGCTAATCCTTTTGCAGGAGATGGAACAATGCATCCCGATTTACACCTTATCTATGTGCATGAAGTTTGTGGATTATTTAAGCTTGCAGGTATGCCCGATGATGTTATTAAGAGGAAGGTCTTCCCTTTATCTTTGAAGGGAGATGCATTGACATGGTATATGCTATGTGATTCTGGAGCTGTATAGGTCTCCGGAATTGTATTCGGCTAGGGGCCAAATTGGATATGGCCCCCATCATCAGTATCCATGGGGGTTTGCTCCCCTATGTGTCCGACGGCCTCCTGCATCTCTCCCTGGCCTAGGGTCCTTCGGGACAACACCTCGGTGTCATCCATGGCCTTGGGAGAGGAGGCCGCCGGAAGGGACCCACTGTCCATCACCTTCGGGTCCAGCGAATTCCCCGTTGACGAGGATCGCTAGAGGACGGAACAGGCCGGTCTGCAGCACATGATTCGACATGTTAAAACCATGAAGAAAAAGGGCCAGAAATATGAGTGCATCTTCGAGTACTTACAATTCAGCCAGGGGCTTATCCCTGGGGCACCATTCCGAGCTGCTGTCGGTGTCCGCTGTGGAGTTGTCCGGGAGGGAAGCCTTCCCCTTCTTGGACGCTTCGGCCTCCAGACGTGTGGACGCTGTCCTTTTCTTTCTTCCCCCCTCAGGGGGGAATGGCTTTCTTCTTCTTCCTCCTCTTCCTCGTCGTCCTCGGCGATGGAGGAATGAGTCTCGGCGTCTCCGGACGTCAAGTCCGAAGTGCCCTTATGACGGAGGCCACCTCTGGTCTCCTTGGCCTTCTTCTTGGCCTTCTTCTCCGGCGCTTGATAGGGCGCCGGAACCAGCATCTTCGTCAGAAGTGGAATTGCTAGGTCTTCGGGCAGTGGAGCCGGACAGTGAATCCGCTCCGCCTTCTTTGTCCAGCCCTGAGAGAATCAGTAGGTAGGCTTAGGCATCTTCCTCGAGTATGGAAGTAAAGGATACACCTTCAAAACATGAAAAAACTTACTGGACTATCGGGATGGGCCAAGTCGTGCCCACGGTCCTCGATCGTATCTAGCCACGTCTTGTTGGACTTGAAGAGCACCTTCTAGATTTCTTCGTGCATAGTGCCAAAGAGCTGCAGCAAAGTTTGGTGCTTGGCCGAATCGTACTCCCACAAATGGCAAGTCCGACGTTGGCGCAGAAGGATCCGGCGAACAAGCATCACCTGGATCACATTGACAAGATTGATATTCTTGTCTATCATGCTCCTGATGCGCGTCTGAAGCGCTGTCAGCTCATCCGATGAAGACCAGTCCAGGCCCTTCTCTAGCCAGGAGGTGAGCCGCATCGGGACTACGGACTGGAATTCGGGAGCCGCGGCCCAGGTGGTGTCATGCGGCTCTGTGACATAGAACCACTGGTTTTTCCACCCTTTGACGGTCTCCACGAAGGTACCTATTGGCCATGTGACATTAGGCATCTTTCTCACCATGGCGCCTCCGCACTCCGCGTGTCGACTGTCCACGACCTTTGGCTTCACATTGAAGATCTTTAACCATAATCTGAAGTGGGGTGGGATGCGGAGCAAGGCCTCACACACGACAATGAATGCCAAGATGTTGAGGAAGGAGTTGGGGGCCAGATCATGGAAATCCAGCCCATAGTAGAACATGAGTCTGCGGATGAACGGGTGGAGAGAAAATCCCAACCTGCGGATGAAGTGGGGGATGAATACTACCCTCTCATGGGGCTTAGGGGTGGGGACGATCTGTCCCTGGGCCGGAAGTCAGTGGGCGATTTCCTTGGCCAAATACCCAGCCTCCCGGAGCTTGGTAATGTCCTTCTCCTTGACGGAGGAGGCCATCCACTTGCCCCGCGCTCCGGATCTGGACATGGTTGGAGTGCTTTCTTGGGGTGCATCGTTCTGCACAAACGTATGGATTGTGATGCTATGGCTAGGCTGCCATGTCTTGAAGAGGCCCTTGACTGCTCTCGGTATGTTTGTCTTCTGGCCTTTGTGAATGACAAGGAACACTAGAACAAAGAGCTTCTGCTGTAGTTCTATGCCACTTTACACATTCGAGGCTACAATAGGGATCCGAAGACTTGGGTCCTTGAGTGGATGTTAGGTTATGTACATCATGAAGCCAAAGCTCAGGACATCATTGAGCTTACTTCCCTGCCCACTCCAGGTGAGTTATACGAACCTGGTTGTCAGCTTCATCAGAATGAGTTGTAGAGCATCTTACAGAAGCCATAGCCAAATATGAGACAAATGCTTAGCATGATGAATCCATTGCCGCACGACGCTGAATACCCAAAGGAGTTCTTCGTCAAGGACCTTGAGTACTTCCCACGCGTAGTGTACCATATTCTGAGGCGTACTCTTTGGCCTATCAAAGGAAATTCTTTTGAAGCCAAACTTGAAGGCGCCATGAAGACTTTGGTATTCTATATCATCAATGGCATCAGATTCAACACTCAAGATTTCTTCATCAGGCAACTTGCTGCTTCTGGGATTGATCTGTTTGGTCTAAAATTCTATGCTCCATGGGTGATGCGCTTGATTAAGCTTCATTCAACCATTGACTATCAGCCTTTAGCGCGCAACCATATGGTCTTTCTACCTGAAGTGGATATGTATGTTGAAGCCATCTACCCCAAGCCTGCCAATAAGCCACTCCACCTTCAGAATGTTGAATTCCAGAGCTTCACGCGGCCCATTGAAGGGATTCATGTGCCCAATGCTGCAACTCCTGCATATCCTCTGGCTGGCAGTCTGCTCATACCAAACAAGCAAATACTGAAGTCACTGCAAGCACCATAGCTCAAAGGCCTCAGAAGCGCCCTCGTGTCCTCAACGACTGTGAGCTTCTGGTGGCTTTACATCAAAATTAGGATAGGCATTATGACTGGCAGAAGCGTCAGATGCAGAGTCTCTTGGTGGATGTCAATCGAATTCGCAACTTGGCCACCAAGAACTCATTTGTTGCTCATGAAGCCTGTAGGAGGTCCTGGAAGAGCCTCACCTTGCTCTACTCTGAAGATGATCTTCGTGAGGATGGCTTCACTGAGAACTTCAAGTTTGACTCCAGGCCTCCTCAAAATGCAAGTTGGCGTCACACACCTTCAATTGAAGATTCTGAGTGCTCATCTTGGCTGCAACTATTGTTGTGAGAGTCGTCGATGAAGAAGATGATGCCACTTCACCAGCATTAGCTTCACATCATCAAGATGCTACGACAGGCCCATCTGCACCACCAAACTCTAATGTTGACCCTAATCCATCCTCTACTCCAGCTGGGAACGAGTAGATACCCAATGTCTTCAAACCTTTTTGGTCATTCCTGACAAAAGGGGGAGACGCATATGAGTTGATAGTCTTCAAGCGGGTCCATATGGGTGGTTGCTTTATTTTTGCTAAGTTCTTACAACTCCCATTTTGAAACTATTTGGCTTTTGAGTTGTAACACTTAAACTTGATGGTTGTCTGCCACTCTTGCTGCCACTTTGTGATGCGATGATAAATTCCACATGAAGTCATTCTGCATACGTCCATTTTTCATTATGCATATCATTATCTTCACTACTTTCATATATGCATGATGAATTGTCTTCACACCTTGCAGATGGCCTCCACAAAGCAAAACCCTCCATGTGCATTTGCATTCAAAAGCAAACTACCTATATGCACATCTTTAGGGGGAGCCTCTTTTAATGTATGAAGACAATGCTCACAAAATTGAACTTTCACATACTTTTATCCCCGTTGAAAACTTCAACCAGTTTGTCATCAATCACCAAAAAGGGGGAGATTGTAAGTGCATCTAGTGCCACCCCTAGTTGGTTTTGGAGTATTGACGACAAACGTGGTTGAGGGACTAATGTGTTTGTGAGAATTGTAGGATAACACAGGTAGTAGTCCCTCATTGATTCGGTTTACCTACTAGAGATGACCCCTAAAAATGTGTGAAGACATTGAAGACAATGGTGGTTCGTCAAGACATTCACGATGAGGATTATGTCATGTGAAGATATTCACTTGAAGACTATGGAGTGCGAAGACATAGATGTTTCGTAGTTTCCATTCTTCTTTATTGAGTCATAGGAACCACCGTACTGCTAAGTGGGATCCAAGTGAACAAAGTCAGAGTGACTGAAATGATGCTCAACCAAATCCTATGTATTCAAGCGAAGGCAATGAGAGCAAACCTTATCAAGAGCTGTATGAGTCAGCTTTGCTTGTAGCCCAAGCCAAGCTGCCACATGTGTTTGAAATCTGATCGTTGGACATGTGTCGGTTCCTTAGTGACCTAGGGTCATTTCGGACATATCAGGTCGGGTCGCCTCCTAGCTATAAATAGCCCACCCCCTACACCATAAGTTGGTGGCTTCTTAGAGTTAGTGCATGACTTTTGTCACTTGAGAGCAACCCACCTCCGAAGCATTTGAGAGAGAGATCCTTGTGAGGACTATGCCCAAAACACCCAGAGCAAAGAGTCTTACGCATCACTGAAGTCTTTCTGTCCGCGTGATCTGAAGACTTGTTACACTTGAGGACTGTGAATCCTCCACCCGGTTAGGCATCATGTTCTGAGCATCCAAGAGTCATTGTGGATTGCCGGTGAACGTAGTCTGTGAAGGTTTGGAAGTCTACCTTGAAGACTTACCAGAGTGATTGGGAGAGGACTGGGTGTCCTTAGCTCAAGGGGAACAAGGTGAAGACACGGTCTTCTGAGTTCAATCTCAGCCTCCCTGACCAGATGTACAGTTGTCACAACAACTGGAACTGGTCTAGCAAATCCTTGTCTTCACCAAACAACTGGTTCTACCCCCTACTCTCCTTACTTTTCAGTTTGTCTTCATGAAGTCATTGCTTGCCTGCCTGATTCATTTGACTTCATTGTGTGAAGACTTATATCTATTTGGTTTCATACTATCTTCCATCCTGTTCCTATCTACCTAGTTGCAGTTAGTCTTCGTGCTTTCACTGTATTGTATGCTTGACTAATGCTTGCCTAGTGTAATCTTCATTCCGCTGCTTACTATATAGGTTTTGTTCACTTAGTTGTCTTCAAAGCCACCGTGTTTTGAAGACTTCCATGAAAATTGCCCATTCGCCCCCCTCTAGTCGATAACTAGCACTTTCATATTTGGCAGATGAATAACTCACCATCAACTCTATTGGTTAAAAGAGTTGAATTAATTCAGCCAATTTCAAAACTCTTCTTAGTAAGAAACATCGCCAAGCATTTGTACCAGGCTATAGGAGCTTGTTTAAGACCATATAAACACCTATGAAATTTGAGACATGATTGTGCTTCTTATGGTTCAAAAAGTTGTGAGCTTTTTAACATGCCTAGTAGAGGTAAGGCCTATTTGTGGCATGAAACAATGTTTGAACCGCTTTAGCCCAAAGTGCTTTGGAGTTTTGTACTAATTCAACATCGTTCTTTCCATCTTGATCAATGTTTGATTCTTCCTCTCAACAACTCCATTTTGTTGAGGAGTGTAGGTCGCAAAGAAGTCATGTGAAATGCCTTCTTGATCAAGAAATGAGCCAACCTATGCATTCTTCAACTTGGTTTCATTGTCACTACACACCTTATCCATGTTTACTTGAAATTGATTTTGTGCTTTTCTTGCAAAGGTCTTCAAGAGATTTTGAACCTACGCTTTGTCATTAAGGAAGAAAACACAAGTGAATCTAGATAATCATCAACATCGACTAGTCCATAAGAGTTACCACCAAGGATCTTGTATGCATTGGGACAAAAAAGATCCATATGAAGTAGCTCGAGATGACTCTTCGTAGTCATGATGTTCTTCACGGGGTGAAATCCACCAATTTACTTTCCCACTTGGAAAGCATTACCAAACTGATCCTCACGGAAGATGATATCTTTCATGCCCCATATGTGATCGTCCTTGATCAACTTGTACATATTGCACATCCTTACATCTCCAAGTATTCTATGCCAAAGTCATCCTTTAGAAGATCTAGCAATGAGACGTGTACGAACTTTTGGTCCATGTGAGAAATTGACAACATAAAGAAGACCATAACTAGTAAATATCACAGGCTAATCATCTTCATGAAAGACTTGATAATCAACTTCGGTAAACTTCACACGAAATCCATAATTGGTTATAGCTACGAAAAGAAGATTGTAACCAAGTGATTCAACAAGTATGTCATCCTCAATTGAATTGTCTCTAGAAATGGTCACTTTATTAGGACCCAATACCTTTCCTTTGGAATTGTCTCCAAAGGTGACTTTATTCCATGGTTCATCATTCTTATGGAGCTGTTGGAACATCTCTCTATCTCCAGTCATGTGGTCGGTGCACCTGCTATCGATTACCCATTCTTTTCCACCGATAGAATTGCTCTTGTGAGTTCTCGATATGAGACACCTTAATATTCAATCATACTCATCTTCTTCCTCATTGATATCATAGTAATAATGATTTCATACATTGTTAGCCCCCTAATAATAGTTTCACATTTTTCACTCAAGCAATGAATTTGAAGAGCAGATAAAAGGATATTGAAAATAGTAGGAACATCACCTTTTTCCCGAATGAGCACATCAAGCTCATGAAATTGCCTTGCAAAGGTTGGATCACATTCGTCCTTCATCTTCGAGAGTGGCATTGCCTTGTGGAGGACTTCCTCAAGATTACTGAGAGAATAATCTCGAGAGATGCAATAGCTTTATCCAGTTCCTTCCAAATAACATAAGCACTATCAAAGTCACTTAACTTCCTATGAACATGATCGATAATGTCCCTAAGAATAAGATTGGCAACTCTAGTGTTGGTGCAGTTCCTTGGCCCTTGTGTTTTGGATATTGTTGTTCGAAATAGTGAGGGACATATTTGTTTGCTAGTGCACACGGAGAGAAAATAGTCCTTGGAGTATCGACAAGATTACTATAATCTTTCAAGAAGTTTTCTACAAACTCCGAGCAAGTCTTCTGCAAAGTAGAAAAGATTAACAAATATCGATGAGTTTTATTCTGAGAAGATTGTGTGTTGAAGATGGCCCCTAAAAAGATTGCTGACAAAAGCAGTTGGTATGTGAGGTGTGAAAGAAGAAATGACTACAACTATGAAGAATGAAGATGAAGTGAAGACGTATCATTTGTTTTGTTGCTTCATTTTTGTCGGATTTCAGGTTCGGCAAACCCTTGATAGGTTCGAACTCTGGGGTGCGTGTGGAGATCTCAACATACCCAGCCTGCCTACTCGCGATCTTCCTAATCCTAGCACGTTGAGCTCAAAGGGACAGAGAGACACAACAGTTTATCCTGGTTCGGGGCACCTCGCGGTGTAATACCCTACTCCAGCGTTTTGGTGGATTGCCTCGAGGGGCTGAGGATGAACTAATATAGTGGATGAACTGGACTCAGGAGGCAAGGTGTTCCTGAGCTCAAGAGAGCTGGTGAGGTGGTTGGACGAGAAGGGATCCGATCTCTTTGTCCCCCATATTTGGTGGTGGCTAAGTACTATTTATAGTGGCCTTGGTCCTCTTCCCAAATGTTGGCGGGAAGGGATCCCACAACGGCCAGATTTGAAGGGGGAAAAGTAGTACATCCTATCCTGACTAAAGTGGTCTTTGCCTGCGAAAAGCCTCTGGTTGTGACGCTGTGTGGGCTCGGTGATGACCTTCGTCCTGCCGTCTTGGTGGTCTTGGTCTTGTTGCACCAGAATGGAAACCTTTGGCTGATTCCTCGGGACTCCGCACCTGCCGCTCGCCTCCTTTGCACCAAAGAGGAAATTGGCGCTCTGCGCCCACCTGGTGCCTGCCCAGGCTTGGTCGTCATGGCTCACGTCAGCTGGGCCTTGTGAGGTTCACCTTGCGTAGAACTCTCTGCCCCTCGGGAGTCAGCCAGAGGAAGCCGATCCCCTTGGTGGTCTTGGCGTCATCCGCCTCGTGAGGCTTGGTCCCTCGCGAGGGTCTTGAGTTCTCGATGCTGAAGCTGGGCCGTACCAGGCTGCTGATGGAGCCGCACAGTGGGCCGCAGGCAGGCAAGTCTGGGTACCCCGTATCTAGAATGCCAACAGTAGCCCCCGGGCCCAAGGCGTGCTCGGACATGGCTTTTAGGCAAAGCCAAAGGGCAAGTGCGGATCGCTGCGGGCCCTAACCGCCTGCGGCCTTGAATGACGCGTGGCGATTGATGGGACGTGGGCATCTCCACTTCCCCACGCCGCCTCGACAACCGTTTGACTTGACAAGTCGATGCTGCATGCAGAAGATCATCATTGCACGAGGTCGTTGAGGCCGGCATTTGGCCTCCTTCCAGCTATAAATGAGGGGGAGGGGAAGAGCCCTCCTTGCGCATTTCTTTCTCCGACTTCTTGTTGCCCATTTCTTCTCCTTCTCCATCTTGCTTCCATGGCGCCGACGAGGAGGTTTTCTGCGGCCAAAAAGGGGAAGGCTTCCAAGGAGGGGCCAGCCTCTCTGCCTCCTAAGAGAGGCCGCAGCCATCCCCGTAAGCACCCCGCGACCCCTGCTGTGGCCCCTAGGGGGCACAGGCGCGCATCCCCCCAGGTCCGGCGTCTCTCTTGGCGACCACGGTGGTACCTCTTCTCGCGGCAGGAGCCACCGGCTCCGGAGCATCCCCCACGACGAGGGGAGGCATGTCGTGGTTGCGCGCCCTCCCTGCCCATGCTTCTCCTCGCTGGACGTGCTTCTGGAGTTCGTGGTGTGGTCGAAGGCGCCTGCCGACATCTCGCTCCGGCTTCTGTGCTTCTTCTCCAGCGAGTTGCCATCCTCGGGGCTCGACGGCCTCTGGCTGTAGGCTGACGACTGCTGTAGCAGGGCCTCGTGGGTGGGGATGGAGGTCGCTGCCACAAGCAGCATGGTCCTAACCCGCGACTACCAGACGTTCGCCCGCGCACGAGGCCTGGGCGGGAGGTGCATCCTCGACTTCAAGTATGACAGCCTGGCGACCCTCTACGTGAGGGTGTTCAGGGAGGACGACCGCCGTGTGGGGTGCTGCCCCGAAGACGACAGTGGCGACAAAGGTGGCGAAGGTGAGCTTGGCCCTGACGACGTCCGCTCCTCCTCCCGTGGCGGCAGCTCTTCCTCAGATGGGAGCTCGAGCAGCGGCAACTACGACCAGCCCCCATGCCATCGAGCTTGGATCGAGGGAAGCGGCGGGTCATCCCACCGCCATGCTCCGGTGAAGTTGGAGGGGAGCCCGGCATGAGCTCGGGGCCACCGAACTTGGACCCAAGACCCGCCATGGCCCCGGGCCGCCTGCGGGGGAACTGGTGGAGTGCCGGGGCCACCTTGAGGCGCTGCTTGAGGACGCGACACTGGCGCTGGATTCGCACGCCCTCGGGCCATCTTTGTTTAGCCTTTCCTTTCTTCTGCAATTCGAAAAAAGTAGTGTGCCCCGCTGGGGTGTGTAATGAACTATGGCAGTTATGCCCCCCCTTTTATGCTATGCTTATTATCTCCAGGCCATGTTGTACCGTCTATACTCTGGGTAGGCAAGGGTTGGGTAACATAGCTTGATGCGTTTGTAGTGACTTCACTCCCCACGAGGGTGAGGCCCTTGGTGTCTAGCGAAGCCCCCGTTCCTGGTGACTCGGGAGGCGGTTCTGCCCTCGGGAGGTGTTGTACATCCGCTGCAGAGTTGTTTAGAGAAATAAGCTTGTCTAGCACCTCATTCCTTTCCGCACGAGCCCCCTATCGTAGGTTAGCTGTGGCCTAATTCACCACGTCGTGTTGCTCGGGCGGCACGGACATGGGGGGTGTTGGTGCCTGTGAGCTTGATCGAGGGCTCCTCACAAGGGCAAGGCCGAATCACTAGGTTAGCGGGTTTGGCGCGATGTGCACGCGCAAGGGTAGGGCCAAGGCGCACACACCTGCCTAGCCCCCACGCGCGAGGTGTGCGAGGAAGAGCGACAGGAAACTGCCACATCTTCCTGGCCCTCAGGCTAAGAGCAAACGAAACAGGAGGAGAAAAATCCAACTCGGCGAACGAAAGCACGAAAGCACCAACTCCATTAAAGATCACTAAAAGACTGCAAGAAACTTCGGAAAGCAAATGAACAGCCGCGTCTGACACCTAATCTAGTCTTCTCACCAGCGTGGAGCTAAGTGCTGCCACTAAGACGTGGGAGGGAGCCCTGTGAGGCCCCAGGGCGGCTCTCAGGAGACTCCAGGGCGCGTACAGCCCCACTCATTATTACGTGAGAGTGTCACGAGTGGAGACCTTCACAGGCCAGAGCCTTGCTTCATGGATAGTACTTCCGGAGGTGCTGGATGTTCTAGGCATTCTGGATGGGGACCCTGTCCTATGTCTCCAGGCGCGCGACGCCAGGCCTGGAGACATGGGCAATCCTAAACAGGTCCTCCCACATGGGAGAGAGCTTGTGCACCCTGGAGAGCACCCGCATCAAGACGAGGTCGCCCACCTCCAACGTCCTGGAGCGGACATTGCGGTAGTGGTACCGCCGCAGTGCCTACTGGTACCTTGCCGCTTGGAGCGAGGCTTGACGGGGGCATTCCTCCCCCAACACGAGATCCATCCCCGCCTCATCGAACGCCAGGACCCGCGTGGAGCGATGCTTGACCTCATGTGGGAGAACCGCTTCAGCTTCGTAGATGAGGAAGAACGACGTCTGTCCTGTTGGCTTGGTCGCGGTGGTGCGGATGGACCACAACACAGACTGGAGCTCGTCAAGCCACCCCCTGCCGTAGGCCTCAAGCTTCTTCTTGAAGGTCCTTGTCTTGAGGCCCATCAGGACCTCAATGTTGGCGCGCTCGCCTTGGCCGTTGCTCCTGGGGTGTGCAACTGAGGCGTAGCATATATGCGTTCCAAGGTTAACACAATATCTTTTGAAAAGGCTGCTAGTGAACTGCGAGCCATTGTCGGTGATGATGCGGTTAGGGACCCCAAACCAGCTCACGAGGCCCTTGATGAACTTGACGGCTGATCCAGCTGGGATTGTGCGGACGACTTCCACCTCCGCCCATTTGGTGAACTTGTCGATGGCGACGTAGAGGTAGTGGTAGCCCCTGGCGCTTGAGGGAACGGCCCCAGGATGTCCAGCCCCCAGACCGCGAACGACCATGTGAGCGGGATAGTCTGGAGGCCCTGCGCAGGCTGGTGAATTTGCTTGGCCTGGAACTGGCATGCTTCGCACGAGCGCACCAGCTCGGCGGCGTTGTTGAGTGCAGTGGGCCAGTAGAAGCCACTGCGGAACGCCTTGCCCACTAGAGTGCGTGATGAGGAATGATGTCCGCAATCCCCACCGTGTATGTCCGCCAGCAACTGGAGCCCCTGCTCCCTGGAGATTTACCATAATGAAACGTCATTGGGCCTCTTGCGGTACAACTCACCATCAAGGATGTAGTACGCGATGACCTGACAAGCCACCTGCTCGGCGTCATCCTCCTTCTCTGGCAGGGTCCCCTGAAGTAGGTACACCTTAAACTCCTCTGTCCAGCACCTCTCCTGGGGCTCGAGCACGAGGAGCAGGCGGGCCCCCAAGGGAGGGCCGCATGCTGGGGCGCCGGTTGCCGGTGCTCGGGGTAGATCCTCCTGAGGTGGCGCTAGAGCCGTGGTGGGGTGAGCCGCCGACGGCTTGAAGAGCCGCTCTTCAAACACCCCCGGCTCCCGAGGGAGCCTCAAGGACACCCTCTTAGCGATGTCGTCTGCCTCCTTGTTCGTTCCTCGCGGCACATGCCGCAGTTCCAAGCCTAAGAACCGTTTCTCCATCTTGCGTACCTCTTCTAGGTATGCCTCCATGTGCTCGTCCTTGGGTGTGTACTCTTTGTTCGAGAAGTTGATGAGGAGCTGGGAGTCGCCTTTGATGGTGAGGCGCTTCACCCCCAGCGCCGCAGCGGCCCTGAGGACAGCGAGCAATCCTTCATACTCTGCGATGTTGTTGGAGACCTTCTTGCCCTGTAGAAAACAGAGTTGTACTGCGTAGTAGAGCTTGTCCTTGGTGGGTGAGATGAGGACGGCCCCAGCCCCTGCACCTTGTCGTGCGAATGCGCCATCAAAGTACATGTTCCACCCACCTGGCTCCTCGTCCCTAGGCAAGAGGGAACAGTCCTTGCTCACTCCACGGTGAGGGGCGTCAGCCCATTCTGCCACGAAATCCATGAGGGCCGCACCCTTGATGACCCTGGTGGTATTGAATTCTAGTTGGAATGCCTGGAGCTCGATGTTACACTCCGCAACTCGCCCGGCAAAATTTGGGATCCAGAGCACCCTCTCCAGCGGGTAGGCCAAAACGACTTTGATGGGGTGGCCTTGGAAGTAGTGGCCCAACTTTTGGGAGGCGACGTGGAGCGCGAGCAAGAGCTTTTGAGGCATAGGGTAACACGCCCGTGACTCCCACAACACCTGCTGACGAAGTAGACCGGGTGCTCGACGAGGGAAGAGGTGTTGGCAGAGTCTTGTGCTTCTTGAGGATGTGGGCCTTCGGCGGTCCCGCGAGGGACGGCCTCGGGAGCCCCCCAGCCGAGGGGTCGGTTGCAGCCTCGGGAGGAATGCCGTCCGCCGGGTTGGATGAGGCCTCAAGAGCGCTGTCCTGAGGCTGCTGCGCTTTGCTTGGTGATCTAGTGCCCTGTCGAGGGCCCTTGAACGTGCGTTCCTCCCTTAGCACCACCAGGGCGGCGCTAGCAGAGTTAGGGGTGGCTGCCAGATAGAGTACCAGGGCCTCAAGAGGGCGTGGCGCCACCATTACCGGCGGGCTGGTCAAGTATCTCTTGAGGTCTTGAAAGGACGCGTCAACCTCATAGGTCCACTCGAACGCCCCTTTCTTTTTCATCAGCTTGAAGAATGGGAGGGCACATTCTCCTAGCTTGGAGATGAAACGCCCCAGCGAGGTCACGCAGCCCGCCACCTTCTGCATCTCCTTCAGGGTCTATGGAGGGCTCATGTCTTCTATTTCCTTGACCTTCTCTGGGTTTGCCTCGATGCCTTTGTGCGATACCAGAAAGCCCAGTAGCTTGCCAGAGGGAACTCTGAATACGCACTTCTCAGGATTGAGCCGCAGGTCCACCTTGCGCAAGCGGGCAAACGTCTCCTCCAGATCCTCAATCAGGGTCCTTGCCTCCCGAGACTTCACCACCATGTCATCAACATATGCCACGGCATTTCTCCCGAGCTGCCCGCCCAGGGCGATGCGCATCAGCCGCTGGAAGGTAGCCCTAGCATTGCGCAGCCCGAAGTGCATGCAGGTGTAGCAGTACACTCTGTAGGGGGTCAGGAACGCCGTCTTCTCCACATCTTGCACGACCATCTTGATCTGGTGGTAGCCTGAGAAGGCGTCCAAAAAGCACAACAGGTCACACTCAGCGGTGGAGTCAACGATCTGGTCGATGCGAGGAAGCGGGAAGGGATCCTGAGGGCAAGCCTTGTTGAGGTTGGTGAAGTCGACACACATGCGTTCCTTCCCTCCTTTCTTGGAGATGACAACTAGGTTTGCCAGCCATTCCGGGTACCGTACCTCCCTGATGACCCCAGCATCCTCCATCTTGCGGGTTTCTTGGACAACAAATACCCACTTCTCGGTGGACTGGCGGCGGGCCTTCTACTTCACTGGGCGCATGTTTGGGCATACCTTCAGGTGGTGCTCGATTATTCCCCTTGGAACCCCGAACAGGTCTATGGGCTCCCATGCGAACACGTCCTTGTTGGCGCGCAGGAAGTCGACCAACGCTTTTTCTTGGTCCTGAGGGAGGCCAGCTCCTATTGTAAAGGTGGCACCTGACGCCCCGTCTTCATTGACCGGCACTTGCTTCATCTCGGCTCGGTCTTGGGAGAACATCCGCTTCTTCTTGGCCAGTGCTGCCCCTGGGGCCTCAGGGCCCCCTTTCTCGCTACACAGCACGAACGCCGCAAACCTGAAAGTGAGCTTGAGGGCCTACAACGCGTCCTTGGTGTCCCCTGCCACCGTGAGGACACCGTTTCTACCTGGCATCTTCATGAGGTTGTAGGCTGGATGATTTTCCGCCATGAACTTGGCCAGAGCGGGGTACCCAAGGATGGTGTTGTATGGCAGGTCGATCCTGGCGATGTTGAAGTCGACGAGCTCGGTGCATTAGTTGTTGCGGGTCCCAAAGGTGACGGGGAGGCGGATCAGCTCCAAGGGGTTGGTGAAGCCACTGCCGACCCCGGAGAAGGGCTTGGTGGGGCGGAGCCAGTCGGGGGGTACGTGCGGCAGGCCGAACGCCTCTTCGGAGAGCACGTTGAGGCCGGCTCGACTTTCAATGAGGGTCTTGGTGACCACCACGTTGCAGATGGTGGGGGTGCAGAGCATCGGGAGCACGCCTGCTCCCGCCGTGGTTGCTGGATGATCTTCTGGTCCGAAGGCAAGGTCGGCCTTAGGCGCTGCCCAGCCCGGAGGAGCCCCGGGGCTCACTTGGGCAGCGCTCACTTGGCGGTAGAACTGCTTGATGTACCGGTTAGAGGGTGGTGCTGCGAGCCACCTAGGAGAGGTGAAATGACGGGAGGCGCCGGCGCCGCGAAGCGCGCGACGAAGAGGCCGCGCAGCTCCTCCCACGAGGCCATAGAGGACACCGACAGGTTGAGCAGCCAGGCGCGCGGTGCGCCTACGAGGGCCATGGGGAGCCAGTTGGCCTTCACCTTGTCATCTCCGCTGGCCGCCCAGATCGCCTCCTCGTACGGCTGGAGGAAGCCAGCCAGGTCTGCCATGCCATCCTAGCGAGGCGGCATTTCTGGCTTGAACTTAGGTGGCCAATCCACCCGTCGCAAGGAGGGGGTGAAAGCACGGAGCCCCTCGGCCCTCTAAAAGGCGCGCGACGGTCGAGTCGATGAAGGAGCACCTGCCATCAAAGTCGGTGGCGCGATGTGACGGACGGATCAGCGGATCTCTGACGCACCCCTACCTGGCGTGCCAAATGTTGGATTTCGGGTTTCGCAAAACCTTGATAGGTTCTAACTCTGGGGTACGTGCAGAGATCTCAACCTACCCAGCCTGCCTATTCGCGATCTTCCTAAGCCTAGCGCGTTGAGCTCAAAGGGACAGAGAGACATGATAGTTTATCCTGGTTCGGGCCACTTCGTGGTGTAATACCCTACTCCAGCGTTTTGGTGGATTGCCTCGAGGGGCTGAGGATAAACTAATACAGTGGATGAACTGGACTCAGGAGGTGAGGTGTTTTTGAGCTCAAGAGAGCTGGTGAGTTGGTTGGATGAGAAGGGATCTGATCTCTTTGTCCCCCTCTTTGGTGGTGGCTAAGTCCTATTTATAGTGGCCTTGGTCCTCTTCCCAAATGTTGGCGGGAAGGGATCCCACAACGGCCAGATTTGAAGGGGGCCAAGTAGTACATCCTATCCTGACTAAAACGGTCTTCGCCTGCGAAAAGCCTCTCGTCATGATGCTGCGGTGGGCTCGGTGATGACCTCCGTCCTGCCGTCCTGGCGGTCTTGGTCTTGTTGCACCAGAATGGAAACCTTTGGCTAATTCCTCGAGACTCCGCACCTGCCGCTCGCATCCTTTGCACCAAAGGGGAAACTGGTGCTCTGTGCCTACCTGGTGCCCGCCTAGCCTTGGTCATCATGACTCACGTCAGATGAGCCTCGTGAGGTGCACCTTGCGTAGAACTCTCCGCCCCTCGGGAGTCAGCCTGAGGAGGCCGATCACCTAGGGGGTCTTGGTGTCGTCCGCCTCGCGAGGCTTGGCCCCTCGCGAGGGTCTTGAGTTGTCAATGCTGAAGCAGGGCCGTACCAGGACACCAATGGAGCCGCGCAGTGGGCCACAGGCAGGCAAGTCTGAGTACCCCCGTATCCAGAACGCCGACAATTTTCTTTCTTGAGTCATAGGACTACCTTACTATTAAGAGGGGTATAAGTATTTCGAGACTTATGTTTGTTCAGATGCTTAACACTACAATAAAAGACACATCCGAGGCATCATGGCCCGAATGAAATATTTTCTATCATGGAAGTGACACTTCCATGACAATAATTGTGACAAAATACGTATCATCATGGATGTAGTGGTCATTTATTTCTATGACAATATTATGACAGAAAATGGGCTTTTTGTCCTACAGGCCAAAGGCGGACCTGCATTACATCATTTGGGCCGTCCATGACATAAAAAATCATGGTAGAAGTGATGGTGAGAATTTTTCGGGGATTTCTCAGTATACGGTGGGTGGTTGGGCCCGAGTGATGCAGGGGTGGTTTGCACATTTCTCTCATATGTGCGTGTGTGTGATCCCTTCGCTTACCGAACCCGAGTGAGCCCATCGTAGTCGCTTACTAATCCTAATCGAGCATTTCCTCGCCTTACTGAACCCGAGTGATCCCTCGCTTACTGAACCCAAGCAATTGATCCCTCGCATTACTGAACCCGAGTGAGCCCTTTACTTAGTAAACCCAAGCGACCCGTCGCACTACAAAACCCGAGCGACCGAGCCCTTTGCTTATTGAACTCGAGAGATCCCGTCGCTGCTTACTGAACCCGAGCGATTGATGCAAGACTTGTGAACATATGTAGTTTGCTGGCCCGACTGACTTATGCGAGCCAGATGGTTGTTGCATCGTGCTCCCATGCGAGATGTGAGTTAATCTAGCCAATTGGTTGCCTCTCCATGAACAGTCCCCATTGTTGCCGGGCGTGCGATACATAGATCTAGTCGAGACCAGCCGGATGCACTGAGCCCCTTGCACTAGACGTGATGAGTTGATCTAGCCGATTTGTTGACTATCAATGAACAATACACGTTGTTGGTAACCGCGAATGGCACAACCCAACCGGTAGGGGTTGGATGAATAGGACCCTATGGTAGTAGTGGGTTGGCGCTGAATGAACAGGACCCCAAGGAGGCCGTGTTGTGGTACGCCATGATGGGGAACATAGCATGCAATTTCAAAAGATTTCCTACGCTCACGCAAGTTCTATCTAAGAGATGCATAGCAACGAAAGGGGGAGAGTGTGTCTACGTACCCTCATAGACTGAAAGCAGAAGCATTTGACAACATGGTTGATGTAGTCAAACTTCTTCTGGCTCCGATCGATCAAGTACTGAACGTACGACACCTCCGTGTTCTACACACATTCAGCTCAATGACGTTCCTCGCCCTCTTGGTCCAGCAAGGTGTCGAGGAAGTAGATGCGTACCGTCAGCACGACGGCATGGTGACGGTGATGGTGAAGTGATCTGCGCAGGGCTTCACCTAAGCACCGCGACAATATGACCGGGGGTGTAAACTATGGAGGGGGGCACCGCACAGGGCTAATAGTTAATGTTGTGTGTTTTAGGCGCCCCCTCCCCACATATATATAGGTTGGAGGAGAGGAGAGGCAGCTAAGTGGGCACCCCAAGTAGGAGGAATCCTACTTGGGGTCCTCCCCAATTCGGCCTCCCCCTTCCATATTTGCCGGAGGGGGAAAAGGGAAGAGGAAGGAGAGAAGGAAAGGGGGGGCGTGGGCGAACCCCCTCTTTCCATTCCCCCACTTTGCGCCACCCCTTGTGGGCTGGTGTGCTCCCCTCTTATGGCCCATATCTTTCCTCCAGGGGTTTCGGTACCCCCCGGTATTCCAATAAATACCCGATACACTCTGAAACACTTCCGGTGTCCGAATACTATCATCCTATATACCAATCTTTACCTCTCGACCATTTTGAGAATCCTCATCATGTCTGTGATCTCATCTGGGACTCCGGAAAACATTCGGTCACCAAATCACATAACTCATATAATATAATAGATTATATCCTATTCCAGCTACTTGGGTTGCTTTGAAAACTGCTATGCATACTTTTTGGGTTCCACCATATTATCAATGTGAATTACTTCAAAAATTGCAGCGTTTAAGACAAGGAAACAATTCTATCGAAGAATATTATCAGGAATTACAAACTAACATGATTAGATGTGGTATTGTTGAGGATAATGAAGCTATGCTTGCACGTTTTATGGGTGGATTAAATAAAGAGATTTAGACCATTCTAGAGTATAAGGAGTATAATAATATCACTCGTTCATTCCATCTTGCTTGCAAAGATGAGTGTGAAGTGCAGGATCGACAGGCATTGGCACGAACTAATTTTTCTATAGGTCGATCTTCATCATGGACACCACGTACATCCTCTACTCCCACAAGTCCTACTGCAGCACCACTGACTTCAGTCGCCAATTCCAACCGAGATACAAGAAAATAGGCACCACCACCATCTGCCAGGAGTACACCATCTGGGCCTGCCCAGAGCTCTTCTTCATCCATGAAATCAACAGGGCACACACATGATATTATTTGTCATTGTTGTAAGGGAAAAGGTCATTATGGGAGAGAATGCCAATATCCATGTGTTATGATTGCTACTGAAGATGGTGGGCATGAGTCCACTAGTGACTATGATGAGGAGACTTTGGTTCTTATTACAAGTGAAGAACACGGTGGAAATGATTATGATCGTGAGACGCAATACATGGCTCCTGAAGATGCTGACAAGTATGAATGTTTAGTTTCTCACGTGTTTTGAGTGTGCAGGTCACACAAGCTAAGCAAAATCAGAGGCATAATTTGTTCCATACAAAGGGAGTTGTGAAGGAACGTTCTGTTCGCGTCATCATAGATGGAGGGAGCTGCAACAACTTGGCTAGCATGGAGATGGTGGAGAGGCTATCTCTCACCACAAGACGACATACACATCCTTACTACATCCAATGGTTCAACAACATCGGCAAGGTTAAGGTAACACATACTGTTCGTGTGCATTTTAGTATCTCTACATATGCTAATTATGTTGATTGTGATGTGGTACCTATGCAAGCTGTTGGGGAACTTAGCATGTAATTTCAAAAAAAATCCTACGCTCACGCAAGATCTATCTAGGAAATGCATAGCAATGAGAGGGGGAGGGTGTGTCTACGAACCCTCGTAGACCGAAGCTACGGCCCCAAAGATACCTCTCCGAAACACGGAGTGACAAATCCTAATCTTGATCTATGCCAACCCAACAAACACCTTCAGAGATACCTGTAGAGCATCTTTATAATCACCCAATTACGTTGTGACATTTGATAGCACACAAGGCATTCCTCCGGTATCCGGGAGTTGCATAGTCTCATAGTGGGAGGAATATGGTTTTGACATGAAGGAAGCAATAGCAATAAACTAAATGATCATAATGCTAAGCTAAAGTACGGGTCTTGTCCATCACATCATTCTCCTAATGATGTGATCCCGTTTATAAAATGACAACACATGTCTATGGTTAGGAAACTTAACCATCTTTGATCAACGAGCTAGTCCAGTAGAGGCTTACTAGGGACACGATATTTTGTCTATGTATCCACGCATGTATCAAGTTTTCGGTTAATACAATTCTAGCATGAATAATAAACATTTATCATAAGATAAGGAAATATAAAATAACAAATTTATTATTGCCTCTAGGGCATATTTTCTTCAGTCTCCCACTTGCACTAGAGTCAATAATCTAGATTACATTGTAATGATTCTAACATCGATGGAGTTTGGTGCTGATCATGTTTTGCTCGTGGAAGAGGCATAGTCAATGGGTCTGCTATATTCAGATCCGTATGTATCCTGCAAATCTGTATGTCTCCCTCCTTGACTTGATCACAGATGGAATTGAAGCGTCTCTTGATGTGTTTGGTTCTTTTGTGAAATCTGGATTCCTTCGCTTAGGCAATTGCTCTAGTATTGTCACAAAAGATTTTCATTGGACCCGATGCACTAGGTATTACACCTAGTTCAAATACGAACTCCTTCATTCAAACTCCTTCATTTGCTGCTTCCGAAGTAGCTATCTACCCCGCTTCACACGTAGATCCCACCACGATGCTTTGCTTGGAACTGCACCAACTGATATCTCCACCACTCAAATCAGTGTCAAAACTAGCATCAACGTAACCATTTACGACGAGCTCTTTGTCACATCCATAAACGAGAAATATATCCGTGGTACTTTTCAGGTACTTCAGGATATTCTTGACCGATGTCCAGTGATCCACTCCTGGATTACTTTGGTACCTCCTTGGCAAACTTATGGCAAGGCAAACATCAGGTCTGGTACACAACATAGCATACTTGATAGAACCTATGACTGAGGCATAGGAATGACTTCCATTTTCTCTCTGTCTTTTGCAGTGGTCGGGTATTGAGTCTTGCTCAATTTCACACCTTGCAACATAGGCAAGAACCCTTTCTTTGACTGATCCATTTTGAACTTCTTCAAAACTTTGTAAAGTTATTTGCTTTGTGCAAGTCCTATTAAGCCTCTTGATCTACCTCTATAGATCTTGATGCCCAATATATAAGCAGCTTCACCGAGGTCTTTCATTGAAAAACTTTTATTCAGGTATCCTTTTATGCTATCCAGAAATTCGACATCATTTCCAATCAACAATATGTCATCCACATATAATATTAGAAATCCTACATAGCTCCCACTCACTTTATTGTAAATACAGGCTTCTCCGAAAGTCTGTATAAAACCATATTCTTTGATCACCTCATCAAAGGACATATTCCAACACCGAGATGCTTGCACCAGTCCATAGATGGATCGCTGGAGCTTGCACATTTTGTTAGCACCTTTAGGATCGACAAAACCTTCTTGTTGCATCATATACAACTCTTCTTTTAGAAATCCATTAAGGATGCAGTTTTAACGTCCATTTGCCTGATTTCATAATCATAAAATGTGGCAATTGCTAACATGATTCAGACAGACTTAAGCATCACTACGGGTGAGAAAGTCTCATTGTAGTAAACTCCTTGAACTTGTCAAAAACCTTTTGTGACAAGTCGAGCTTTGTAGAAAGTAACATTACCATCAGTCTCAGTCTTCTTCTTGAAGATCCATTTATTTTCTATGGGTCGTCGATCATCGGGCAAATCCACCAGAGTCCACACTTTGTTCTCATAGATGGATCCTATCTGAGATTTCAAGGCAGCAAGCCATTTATCGGAATCTGGGCTCATCATAGCTTCTTCATAGTTCGTAGGTTCGCCATGGTCTAGTAACATGACTTCCAGAACAGGATTACCATACCACTCTGGTGTCGATCGTGTTCTGGTTAACCTACGAGGTTTGGTAGTAACTTGATATGAAGTTTCATGATCATCATCATTAGCTTCCTCTCTAGTTGGTGTAGGAATCACGGGAACGGATCTCTGATGAGCTACTTTCCAAATTGAGAGAAGGTACAATTACCTCATCAAGTTCTACTTTCCTCCCACTCACTTCTTTCGAGAGAAACTCCTTCTCTAGAAAGGTTCCATTCTTGGCAACAAAGATCTTGCCTTCAGATCTGTGGTAGAAGGTGTACCCAATTGTTTCCTTAGGGTATCCTATGAAGACGCACTTCTTCGATTTGGGTTCGAGCTTTCCAGGCTGAAGCCTTTTGACATAAGCATCACATCCCCAAACTTTAAGAAACGACAACTTAGGTTTATTGCCAAACCATAGTTCATACGGTGTTGTCACAACGGAGTTAGACGGTGCCCTGTTTAATGTGAATGCTGCTGTCTCTAATGCATAACCCCAAAATGATAGTGGTAAATCGGTAACAGACATCATAGACCGCACCATATCTAATAAAGTACGGCTACAACGTCCAGACACACCATTACGCTGTGGTGTTCCACGTGGTGTGAGTCGTGAAACTATTCCACATTCTTTTAAATGAAGGCCAAACTTGTAACTCAAATATTCTCCTCTGCGATCAGATCATAGAAACTTTATTTTCTTGCTATAATGATTCTCCACTTCTCTCTGAAATTCTTTGAACTTTTCAAACATTTCAGACTTTTGTTTCATTAAGCAGATATACCCATATTTGCTCAAACCATCTGTGAAGGTTAGAAAATAACGATACCCGCCGTGTGCCTCAACACTCACCAGACTGCATACATCGATATGTATTATTTCCAATAAGTCATTGGCTCTCTCCATTGTTCCGGAGAATGGAGTTTTAGTCATCTTGCCCATGAGGCATGGTTCGCAAGTATCAAATGATTCATAATCAAGTGATTCCAAAAGCCCATATGCATGGAGTTTCTTCATGCGCTTTACACCGATATGACCTAAACGGCAGTGCCACAAATATGTTGCACTATCATTATCAACTTTGCATCTTTTGGCATCAATATTATGAATATGTGTATCACTACAATCGAGATTCAACAGAAATAGACCACTCTTCAAGGGTGCATGACCATGAAAGATATTACTCATATAAATAGAACAACCATTATTCTCTGATTTAAATGAATAACCGTCTCGCACTAAACAAGATCGAGATATAATGTTCATGCTCAACGCTGGCACAAAATAACAGTTATTTAGGTCTAAAACTAATCCCGAAGGTAGATGTAGACGTAGCATGCCGACGACGATCGCATCGACTTTGGAACCATTCCAGACGCACATCGTCACCTTGTCCTTAGCTAATCTTCGTTTAATCCATAGCTCCTGTTTCAAATTACAAATATGAGCAACCGAACCAGTATCAAATACCCAGGTGCTACTACGAGCATTAGTAAGGTACACATCAATAACATGTATATCAAATATACCTTTGTTCACTTTGCCATCCTTCTTATCCACCAAGTACTTGTGGCAGTTCCGCTTCCAGTGACCAGTCCCTTTGCAGTAGGAGCACTCAGTTTCAGGCTTAGGTCTAGCTTTGGGTTTCTTCTTGAGAGTGGCAACTTGTTTTCCATTCTTCTTGAAGTTCCCTTTCTTTCCCTTGCCTTTTTTTCTTGAAACTAGTGATCTTGTTAACCATCAACACTTGATGCTCCTTCTTGATCTCTACCTCCGCAGCTTTGAGCATTGCGAAGAGCTCGGGAATAGTCTTCTCCATCCCTTGCATATTATAGTTCATCACAAAGCCTTTATAGCTTGGTGGCAGTGATTGGAGAACTCTGTCAATAACACTATCATCTGGAATATTAACTCCCAGCTGGGTCAAGTGTTTATTAAATCTAGACATTCTAAGTATGTGTTCACTGACAGAACTGTTCTCCTCCATCTTCCAGCTATAGGACTTTTGAAGATTTCATATCTCTCAACTCAGGCATTTGCTTGAAATATTACCTTCAACTCTTGGAACATCTCATATGCTCCATGATGTTCAAAACATCTTTCAAGTCCCGATTCTAAGACGTAAAGCATGGCACACTGAACTATCAAGTAGTCATCAGATCGAGCTTGCCAGACGTTCAAAACATTAGCATATGCTCATGCAGTAGGCGTTTCACCTAGTGGTGCATCAAGGACATAATTCTTCTGTGCAACAATGAAGAAAATCCTCAAGTTACGGATCCAGTCCGTGTAGTTGCTACCATAATCTTTCAACTTAGCTTTCTCTAGGAATGCATTAAAATTCAAGGGAACGGTAGCACGGGCCATTGATCTATAACATAGATATGCAAATACTATCAGGACTAAGTTCATGATAAATTACGTTTAGTTAATCAAATTACTTGAGAACTCCCTCTTAGATAGACATCCCTCAAGTCATCTAAATGATACGTGATCAAAATCAACTAAACCATGTCCGATCATCACGTGAGATGGAGTAGTCATCAATGGTGAACATCTCTATGTTGATCATATCTACTATATGATTCATGTTCGAGCTTTCGGTCTCCAGTGTTCCGAGTCCATGTCTGTTCATGCTAGGGTCGTCAAGTTTAACCCGAGTATTCCGCATGTGCAAAACTGTGTCACACCCGTTGTATGTGAATGTAGAGCCTATCACACCCAATCATCACGTGGTGTCTCAGCACACCGAACAGTCGCAACGGTGCATACTTAGTGAGAACACTTATACCTTGAAATTTAGTCAAGGGATCATCTTATAATGCTACCGTCGTACTAAGCAAAATAAGATGCATAAAGATAAACATCACATGCAATCACAATATGTGACATGATATGGCCGTCATCATCTTGTGCTTTTGATCTCCATCTCCAAAGCATCATCATGATCTCCATTGTCACTGGCTCGACACCTTGATCTCCATCGTTGTGTCGTGGTTGTCTTGCCAACTATTGTTTTTAACACTATCGCTACCACATAGTGATAAAGTAAAGAAATTACATGGCATTTGCATTTCATACAATAAAGATACAACCATAAGGCTCTGCCAGTTGCCGATAACTTTTACAAAACATGATCATCTCATACAAGAATGTATATCACATCATGCCTTGACCATATCACATCACAACATGCCCTGCGAAAACAAGTTAGATGTCCTCTACTTTGTTGTTGCAAGTTTTGCATGGCTGCTACGGGATTCTAGCAAGAAACATTCTTACCTACAGCACAAAACCACAACGGTGATTTATCAAGTTTGCTGTTTTAACCTTCAACAAGGACCGATCATGGTCAAATTCGATTCAACTAAAGTAGGAGAAACAGACACCCGCCAGCCACCTTTATGGGAAACTAGTTGCATGCGTTTTGGTGGAACCGGTCTCATGAACATGGTCATGTAAGGTTGGTCCGAGCCTCTTTATCAAATAATACCATCGAATCAAAATAAGACATTGGTTGTAAGCAGTATGATGATCACCGCCCACAACTCTTTGTGTTCTACTCGTGCACATCATCTATGCATATACTTGTCTCATGATGCCACTAATGGGGAATGTAGCATGAAATTTCAAAAAATTCCTACGCTCACGCAAGATCTATCTAGGAGATGCATAGCAACGAGAGGGGGAGAGTGTGTCTATGTACCCTCATAGAACAAAAGCGGAAGCGTTTGACAACGCGGTTGATGTAGTCAAACTTCTTCTAGCTCTGACCGATCAAGTACCGAACGTACGTCACCTCCGTGTTCTACACACATTTAGCTTGATGACGTTCCTCACCCTCTTGATCCAGTAAGGTGTCGAGGAAGTAGATGAGTTCCATCAGCACGACGGCATGGTGACAGTGATTGTGAAGTGATCTGCGCAGGGCTTCGCCTAAGCACCGCGACAACATGACCGGGGGTGTAAACTGTTGAGGGGGGGCACCGCACACGGCTAACAGTTGATGTTGTGTGTTGTAGGCGCCCCCTCCCCACATATATATAGGTTGGAGCGGAGGAGTAGCAGCCAAGGGGGCACCCCAAGTAGGAGGAATCCTACTTGGGGTCCTCCCCAATTCGGCCTCCCCTTCCATATTTGCCGGAGGGGGAAAAGGGAAGTGGAAGGAGAGAAGGGGGGGCGGGTGAATCCCCTCTTTCCCTTACGCCACTCAGCCTCCTTTCATGGGGGGGGGCACGCCACACCTTGTGGGCTAGTGTGCTCCCTTCTTATGGCCCATATGGCCCATATCTTTCCCCCGGGAGTTTCAGTACTCCGATAAATACCCAATACACTCTAGAACACTTCTAGTGTCAAAATACTATCATCCAAATACTATCCTCTAGGGCATATTTCCTTCACTCTCCCACTTGCACTAGACTCAGTAATCCAAATTACATTGTAATGATTCTAACACCCATGGAGTCTTGGTGCTGATCATGTTTTGCTCGTGGAAGAGGCTTAGTCAATGGGTCTGCTATATTCAGATCCGTATGTATCTTTCAAATCTCTATGTCTCCCTCCTTGACTTGATCACAGATGGAGTTCAAGCGTCTCTTGATGTGTTTGGTTCTTTATTGAAATCTAGATTCTTTCGCTAAGGCAATTGCTCCAGTATTGTCACAAAAGATTTTCATTGGACCCGATGCACTAGGTATTATACCTAGGTCGGATATGAACTCCTTCATCCAGACTCCTTCATTTGCTACTTTCGAAGCAGCTATGTACTCTGCTTCACACGTAGATCCCGCCACGATGCTTTCTTGGAACTGCACCAACTAAGAGCTCCACCATTCAAAATAAATACGTATCCGGTTTGTGACTTAGAGTCATTTGGATTAGTGTCAAAACTAGCATCGACGTAACCATTTACAACGAGCTCTTTGTCACCTTCATAAACGAGAAACATATCCTTGGTCCTTTTCAGGTACTTCAGGATATTCTTGACAGCTGTCTAGTGATCCACTCCTAGATTACTTTGGTACCTCCCTGCCAGACTTATGGCAAGGCACACATCAGGTCTGGTACACAACATAACATGCATGATAGAACCTATGGCTGAGGCATAGGGAATGACTTTCATTTTCTCTCTTTCTTTTGCAGTGGTTGGGCATTGAGTCTGGCTCAATTTCACACATTGCAACACAGGAAAGAACCCTTTCTTTGACTGATCCATTTTGAACTTCTTCAAAACTTTGTCAAGGTATGTGCTTTGTGAAAGTTCTATTAAGCGTCTTGATCTATCTCTTTAGATCATGATGCCCAATATATAAGCAGCTTTACCGAGGTCTTCCATTGAATTTTTTTATTCAAGTATCGTTTTATGCTATCCAAAAATTCTACATCATTTCAATCAACAATATGTCATCCACATATAATATTAGAAATGCTACAGAGCTCCCACTCACTTTATTGTAAATACAGGCTTCTCCGAAAGTCTGTATAAAACCATATGCTTTGATGACCTCATCAAAGCGTATATTCCAACTCCGAGATGCTTGCACCAGTCCATAGATGGATCACTGGAGCTTGAACACTTTGTTAGCACCTGTAGGATCGACAAAACCTTATGGTTGCATCATATACAACTCTATTTTAGAAATCCATGAAGGAATGCAGATTTAACATCCATTTGCTAGATTTCATAATCATAAAATGCGGCAATTGCTAACATGTTTACGACAAACTTTAGCATCACTATGGGTGAGAAAGTCTCATCGTAGACAACTCCTTGAACTTGTCGAAAACCTTTTGCGACAAGTCGAGCTTTGTAGACAGTAATATTACCATCAACATGGGTCTTCTTCTTGAAGATCCATTTATTTTCTATGGGTCATCGATTATCGGGCAAATCCACCAAAGTCCACATTTGTTCTCATAGATGAATCCTATCTCAGATTTCATGGCCTCAAGCCATTTATCGGAATCTTGGCTCATCATAGCTTCTTCAAGGTTTGTAGGTTTGCCATGGTCTAGTAACATGACTTCCAGAACAGGATTATCGTACCACTCTGGTGTCGATCGTGTTCTGGTTGACCTACGAGGTTTGGTAGTAACTTGATCTGAAGTTTCATGATCATCATCATTAGCTTCCTCTCTAGTTGGTGTAGGCATTGAGGGAGTCCTGGATTAGGGGGTCTCGGACAGCCGAACTATATACTTTGGCCGGACTATCGGACTATGAAGATACAAGATTGAAGACTTCGTACCGTGTCCGGGTGGGACTCTCCTTTGCGTGAAGGCAAGCTTGGCAATTCGGATATGTAGATCTCCTTCTCTGTAACCGACTCTGTGTAACCCTAGCCCCCTCCGGTGTCTATATAAACCGGAGGGTTTAGTCCGTAGGACAACAACAATCATAATCATAGGCTAGCTTCTAGGGTTTAGCCTCTACGATCTCGTGGTAGATCAACTCTTGTAATACTCATATCATCAAGATCAATCAAGCAGGAAATAGGGTATTACCTCCATCAAGAGGGCTCGAACCTGGGTAAACATTGTCTCCCCCGCCTCCTATTACCATTAGCCTTAGACGCATAGTTCGGGACCCCCTACCCGAGATCCGCCGATTTTGACACCGATATTGGTGCTTTCATTGAGAGTTCCAGTGTGCCGTCACGATAAGGCTTGATGGCTCCTTCAATCATCTGCAACCATGCGATCCAGGGTGAGGTTTTTCTCCCCGGATAGATCTTCGTATTCGGCGGCTTCGTACTATGGGCCAACTCGCTTGGCCATCTGGAGCAGATTGATGGCTACGCCCCTAGCCATCAGGTCAGGTTTGGAGGCTTGAACTATACTGCAGACATCCGCAAAGATTTGATCTTTGACGGATTCGAGCCCATGGTAGGTGCGCCGAACAGCCACGATGAGCATGACTTAGATTAGCCATCGGACGGCGTTCAGGAGATCACACCTATGGTTGCCCTAGCTCTTAATCCGAAGCAGATCGTGCCATCCGAGGATGGGTGGATAGACCCCGCCACGGAGGCCGCACATTCATCGACACTAGAGCTGAACACAGTCTTAACCTCCAAAGAAATCTGTGTCATCGGACCCTTGGACTCGTCTCCGGTCTAGGTTCCGAACCGCGTGCGTCTGCGCCTATCGAATCTGATTGGGCACCGATCATGGAGTTTACCTCCGCGGATATCTTTTAGCACTCGCCCTTGGGTGACATGCTAAATTCGTTAAGGTCTCTCTCTCTGTCAGGGGACTCTTGGTCGAACTATGTCCGGTTTGAGTGGGAAGTGGATGGCAAAGAAATTCGTTCCCTTCCACCAACCACTTAATAGCCAATGTCGATGACTTAACTGACATGCTTGACTTCGACTCTGAAGACATCGACGGTATGGACGACGATGCAGGAGAAGAACAGGAACCACCGCCCACAGGGCGCTGGACAGCCACTTCATCATATGATATATATATGGTGGGCACGCCCAAAAAAGGTGATGGCGATGAGGCAACGGAGGATAATCCCCTTGAGAAGCAATCTAAGCACCAGCGTCATAAGCGCCGCTCTAAGCCCCACCATAGCAAAAATAGTGATACCGGCACAAGAAATGATAGCAATCCGGATGGTGCCGAAGACGAAAATCCCGCCCAGCCCGCCTTCGAGCAGGCCGAGCGGGAGGATGGGCAAGCTAGCCCTAAGGAACATGTAATGGATGGAGAATCAGAGGATGACAATTACATGCCCCTCTCCGAAGACGAAGTGAGCCTTGGCGATGAAGAATTCATCGTGCCCTAGGATCGCGTAGAGTAGGAGCACTTCAAGTGCCCGCTTATAGCCACTGCAAAAAGCCTGAAGAAGAAGCAGCAGCAGCTTCAAGCTGATCAAGATCTGCTAACTGGTAGATGGACTGAGGTCCTGGCAGCCGAGGAATACATACTCGAGCGCCCAGCCAAAAGCTACCCAAAGCGCAGGTTGCTACCTCAACTCAAGGAGGAGGCATTAAAGCCTACACTATGAGCGCAGGATGCGGCTGACCGACCACCTCGTGGCCGAGACAAAGTGGCATATCAGCCCAAACACCAGCCAGCACCCCGTCGCCAATCAAGCAAAAACACGAAGGCCCGGGGCTCCATGCATGACCTGTGAGACAAATTGAAAAACAAAGCAGGACAGTCAAGATCGATCTACGGATCACGGGGGCGCGCCCCAACGCGTGACGATGACCGTCACGTCGGATACTAAAAACAAATCCGGCCGGGCCGAGTACAACAGACCAGACTCATTCGAACTACATCGTGATGTAGCCCGACATAGAGGCACCGCACACCACCTATGCTTCACTGATGAAGTAATGGATCATGAATTCCCAAAAGGGTTTAAACCCGTGAACATTGAATCATATGATGGCACTACAGACCCTGCGGTATGGATAGAAGATTTCTTCCTCCACATTCACATGGCCCGCGGGGATGATCTACACGCCATCAAGTACCTCCCACTAAAACTCAAGGGACCGGCTCGGCATTGGCTGAATAGCTTGCCGGCAAACTCCATCGGAAGTTGGGAAAACCTGGTAGATGCATTCCTGGATAACTTCCAAGGCACTTATGTGCGACCACCGGATGCTGATGATTTAAGTCACATAACCCAATAGCCCGGAGAGACAGCCAGAAAATTCTGGACTCGGTTACTAACTAAAAAGAACCAAATTGTCGACTGTCCGGATGCCGAAGCCCTAGGGGCCTTTAAACATAACATCCGTGACGAGTGGCTTGCTCGACATCTCGGCCAAGAAAAGCCAAAATCCATGGCAGCCCTCACGACACTCATGACCCACTTTTGTGCTAGCGAAGATAGCTGGTTGGCCCGTAGGAACAACACAGCAAGCAATCCTGGCACATCAGAGGCTAGAGATAGCAACGGCAAGCCCCGACGCAACAAACACAAGTGTCGGTGTCAAAACCGGCGGATCTCGGGTAGGGGGTCCCGAACTGTGCGTCTAGGCGGATGGTAACAGGAGACAAGGGACACGATGTTTTACCCAAGTTCGGGCCCTCTTGATGGAGGTAAAACCCTACGTCCTGCTTGATTAATATTGATGATATGGGTAGTACAAGAGTAGATCTACCACGAGATCAAGGAGGCTAAACCCTAGAAGCTAGCCTATGGTATGAATGTTGTAATGGAGGTTATGTCCTACGGACTAAAGCCCTCCAGTTTATATAGACACCAGAGAGGGATAGGGTTACATAGAGTCGGTTACAATGGTAGGAGATCTACATATCTGTATTGCCAAGCTTGCCTTCCACGCCAAGGAAAGTCCCATCCGGACACGAGACGGAGTCTTCAATCTTGTATCTTCGTAGTCTTGGAGTCCGGCGGACGATGATAGTCCGCTGTCCGGACACCCCCTAGTCTAGGACTCCCTCAGTAGCCCCTGAACCAGGCTTCAATGACGATAAGTCCGGCGCGCATAATGTCCGGCATTGCAAGGCGGGTTCCTCCCTTAAATAATCCAGAGAAGATCATGAACACTAGGATAGTGTCCGGCTCTGCAAAATAAATTCCACATTCCACCGTAGAGAGAATAAAATGTACACAAGTTCAATCTGCTGACGTTTCTTGTGGCATGACGTCACACCACTACCAAGCCTTTACTTGAATCGTTTTTTATTATACCACCTCAGCGCGTTTAGCGAAGCGGTTTCCTTGGCACGTCTTGTCGAAGCAGAGATCGTGTTCCCCTTATTCCGGGATTCTCATCAATACGGACGTGGGTAACCCAACCACGCCATTGATGGTGGCGCTTGGGAGATAAGCGAGTTTTACCGGGCTAGTGGGGATGTATAGTCTTTGTCCGCCTATATATAAGGGATAAGGATTTACCTTTTCACCTACCCCTTCTTTCTCCTTCGCTTATCCATCTCCGCGCACTCGAGCTCCAGCACCCAAGTTCGCGCATCTCGCCTCGACCTTCTCCGACCATGTCCGGAGCGGGAGGCAAATGGTTGGCCTCCACCGTTAAGGAGGAGCACATCACCAAGCTGCGCAACGCCGGATACCTTTCCGGCGACGTCGCGCACCAGCTGCCCGACGAGGGGCAGCTCATCCCCACCCCCGGGCCCCATGAGAGGGTCGTTTTCCTCCCCCACTTCCTCCTCGGACTGGGCTTTCCACTTCACCCCTTTGTCCGAGGGCTCATGTTCTACAACAGCCTGGATTTCCATGATATGGCACCGAACTTCATCCTCAACATCTCGGTGTTTATCGTCGTGTGCGAGGCCTTCCTCTGCATCCAGCCCCACTTTAGCCTGTGGCTCAAGACCTTCAACGTCAAGCCGAAGGTTGTGAAGGGCACGCAAGCGGAGTGCGGAGGCGCCATGTTGGGCAAGATGCCCAACGTCCTTTGGTTCGAAGGGGCCTTCATGGACTCCGTCAAGGGGTGGCAATCGGGGTGGTTCTATATCACCGAGCCGCGTGAACCCACATGGGCGGCGGCCCCCGAGTTCAGATCTGACATCCCTACGCAGCTCACCTCCTGGAAAGAGAAGGGCTTGCGGTGGGGTAATTCGAAGGAGCTGACGGGACTCCAGGCCTGTATCCAGAAGTTGGTGAACAGGAAGCTCAGGCTGGTTAACATGGTCCAAGTCATGCTCGTCCGCCGGATTCTCCCATACCAAGAACGGGCATTCAATCTGTGGGAGTTCAATCTGGAACAGCACCAGGCGCTTAGCGGGCTCTTCGACACAACGTACGAAGGCGCCTGGAGGGTGCTGTTTAAGGGCGCCGAAGCCCCCGCATCCGCGACGGAAGATCGCGGATTCCACTCGCAGCGTCCAGCTGACGAGGTAAGTGATTCTACCCCTTTACGGCACACTTGTTGTTAATAATTTGACCCTAAGCGGGTTTTCTAATCTCCCTTCTCCTTTGACAGGAATGGATGAAGAAGGCCGAGCAGCTCGTCTGCCCGGCTCCCATACCAAAAGACCCAGTGGACGCCCGTCTAGCGGGGCTGCTGGTCCCGGCACCGCACGTGGTGCCGGAGAAGAAGGCCAAGAAGGTGGCCACGGGTACTCGAAAGAGTTCCCATTTTCAGGTGTCCGACGACTCCGAGGCGGATTCCTCCCCCTAAGATGAGGAGGAGGAACAAGACTCTCTCCCAGAGGAGGGAGAGAGAAAGAGGAAGGCCTCCCCAACAGGGGAGGCCGAAGGGTCCAAGAGGGGAAGAACTATTCCCCCGGACAGCTCCGCCAACACCAATATTGGCGAAGAAGAGTGGCCTTCGAGGGCCAGGCCTCAGGCGAGATCGTAATTATCCGGATCCCTGAATGATCTGTAATTTCTTTTTGTCACATAGTGTCCTTCTAACGCCGCATACTGTCTGCAGTCCGGTCGATGATGATCTCCCTGCTTCATCGAGCGGGTCGTTGGCTGCGTCGGATGTGGAATCCATCCCGACTGCCTCCACCCCTCGCGCCGACGAGGACGCCGAGGTGGGATCCCGGAAAGGGACCCATCAGGAGGAGGCTCCGGAGGCGCCGCAAGGCAGCCTCCCGGACTTTGTGCCGGACTCTACGCCGGAACCCGCAGTGGTTCCAGAGTCTGGCAGGCGGCCCCTTCGTAAGAAGGGCAAGACTGTGACACCGGCGGCCCCCGTCCAACCGGAGGCGCCGGACAACTTGTTGGAGGCGCTCAAAGGCGCTTCCATCGAGGAAGAACACCGCACTATCATGAGTGCGGTGATTCAGAAGGTTCAGCTCACCAAGAGCGGGTTGACCGAAGCATGCAGCAGCCTTCTAACAGGCTTTGAGGTAAGAAGTTAAAATTATGTAATGTAATACCGCATAGACAGTAGCCCCTGATGCTCAGTTCGGCGTTCGGAAAGAAGAGCCGGACTGAGGATCTAAAAAGATATACGCAGGGTTGCTTAAAAAAATATGTCAATATGGGTTTGCAGGCTGCGTTGCTGACCTCTGCCGCACTGACTGCGGAGGTCGATGCATTGAAGCAGGATCTTGAGCAGTCCGAGCGAGAGCTCGGCCATGCCAAGAAGCAGCTCGAGGACAAAGAAGGTGAGTAACACCACTTTAAAGATTTACCTTACAGAAAAGGATTTAGGTTGCAATAAAAATGACAAGGATAGCGTGGGTACTACAGGGGCCACTAACGAGGTGGCAACCCTGAAGGAGGCTGTGTCTGCGGCCGAACGTGATGCGGCCGCGGAACGGGCAGAGCGAGAGAAGCAGGAGGCGCGGGTGGCGGAAGTGCGGCAAGAGCTCCAGGCTCTCATGGAGAAGCATGAGAGTTTGGAGCGCGACTCAAAGACTCGAGAGTCCGAGCTTGCCTCGGCTCTCGAAAGTGCCAAGTCCGCCAAGGCCGAGGCCCGTAAGGCCCTTCAGGAGGTTGAAGATTTGAAGAAGATAGCGGCGGGTAAGGCATTTTTCATGCAAAGCAAGCATGTTAATGTAAACTACCTGATACTTACCTGAATTCGGAGCTCTCCAGGGGCGTTTGCAGATCTGTCGCGCAGTGTATCCGATGCCGCCGCATTTTACCGTGGCCAGGAGGGGAGCTCAACGGAGAAGGTCTTCTGGTCTCAGTACGCTGAGGCCGGCCATCCGGTGCCCCCTAGCGACCAGCTGAAGCAGCTGGTCGAGCTCCACAAGGCGGCTGAGGAAGCCATGAAGGGCCTGATAGTCCGGCTGTGGCCTGGACAGGCCATGCCTGGGAGCTATTTCGGCCTCGTGCGGCGGCTGGTGGATGCCTGCCCCTGGGTGGAGGTCATCAAGCGCTCCGCCTGTATTGAAGGTGCTCGTCGGGCCCTTGCCCGCACAAAGGTGCACTGGGGCAGGCTGGATGCGAAGAAGCTTCTTACTGACCCGCCGCCAGCGGGCAAGGAGTATCGTACGCCCGAAATGTACTATAAGACTATCCTGAAGGGAGCCCGCGATATTGCAGATGAATGCCCCAGAGATGTAATTTTTGAGTAAAACTCGCTATGTATTATCCTGTGCGCTGAAAACTTTGTTCATATGCGCTTTAAGCAACGCTTGTTTAATTTAAAATATTACCTTCTTTGCGGCCGTTTATAAAATCTGAGAGATGGCAAGTCGTTGGCTTCAGCCCCCGAGCCGCGAGTGCTGGGGTGTTCGGGATAAACTTGAGCACTCTTGTTCCCATTTTTGGGTCCATCTAGGGAGGCGCTCAACACGACGAACAAGGCAACCGGACTTATAATGCTTGAACACTCTCACTTAGCCATAGAATTCTATAATTTTAAATTTTAGCGAAGCCCCTAGTATTCGGAAGACCGAATTCGGGGCGCTATCCACGCCTTCATCGGACATTATCCGGTACTTCGCTCGAAGCGGCATGAGTCTTTAGGGACCCGAAAAGACCTCTCGAACAGCGACCAGTCTCTCGCCTTATCATGCCAGTCAGTTTTAGCTTTCTCCACTGAGGCGCTCGCCCAGCTCAACCGGGACGCAATCGCAGTGGTTCTCCCAGTGCCACCTTAGCCGACAGAACGGAACGTAAGGCACCAAAACGTGGGAGCCGGGCAAACCCAACTATTGACCCAAGACATGATTCGGAGCCGATTCATATAATGCTATAAGTTCGGGGCGCCGCACTTGTGAAAGTGTTCGGACTTATCACACCATAATTCGGGGAACATATGCCCCTGGTGTATTAGGCCGTACCAAAATATACGGGTGCAAGATGTCATTTAATGAACATATGTATATAAAGTAATGTAATTACAGGTGAAAAGTGCTGCATTATTTATTCAAGGAAGTCTGCTATAAGTGCGGACTAATACAAGTAGTGCGGTAGGCAAGGGTTTGGACTAATTTAAACATGTCCCCCCTCCAGGGGTGGGCTGCGGACTTGGTGTATATAATCAAATTTAATGCTCGTAATGGAGACCACCTGAGTGTTCGTTGCAGCCTTCTTTCTTCCCTGGCTGTTGCATCGTGAGTTCGGCAGGTTCACCGCCGGACAGGGCCTCTGATTAACGGAGTCCTGTGTATACAAAGAAGGAAAATAATAAAAAAGAGTGACACACTTGTGAGCCCCTGATTTGGTCGAGCCGCATTCTGGGTCTATTGTGGTCGCGCCCCTTCCCCTACGCCCATGGTATCTCCAAAGCATAATGATGTACGCGGAGGGTTGTTCTTGCAATCATGCGAGGGCTGGGGTCAGGGCTGCACTGCTACGCGTGCTCGGATCGTGCCAGGTGGTCTTGGTTGGTGTTGCTTCGGGCGCGTTTGGCTGTATCCGACCGTCTAACGGCCGGACTCGAAAATTGCCTTAAAAGGCTGTACTTCTGCCGCGAGAGCCGCTGTATGTTCCTCCGTTCGGAGGGAGCATTCTGTATTTCCGTTGACCGTGATTACTCCACGAGGGCCGGGCATCTTGAGCTTGAGGTATGCATAATGCGGCACCGCGTTGAACTTTGCAAACGTGGTTCGTCCGAGTAGAGCGTGATAGCCGCTGCGGAATGGGACTATGTCGAAGATTAACTCCTCACTCCGGAAATTATCCGGGGATCCGAAGACCACTTCCAGTGTGACTGAGCCTGTACAATTGGCCTCAACACCTGGTATGACGCTTTTAAAGGTCGTCTTCATAGGTTTAATCCTCGAGGGGTCTATGCCCATCTTGCGCACTGTATCCTGATAAAGCAGGTTCAGGCTACTGCCGCCGTACATCAGGACTCTCGTGAGGTGAAATCCATCGACGATTGGGTCTAAAACCAATGCGGCGAATCCGCCATGGCGGAAGCTGGTCGGATGGTCTCTTCGATCGAAAGCGATCAGACAAGAGGACCATGGATTAAACTTCGGGGCGACTGGCTCCATCGCGTATACGTCCCTTAGTGCACGCTTCCGCTCCCTCTTGGGTATATGGGTTGCGTATATCATGTTGACCGTCCGCACTTGTGGGGGGAAACCCTTCTGTCCTCTACTGTTCGGCGGCCGGGTCTCTTCCTCGTTGTCGCTATGCAGCCCCTTGTCATTGTTTTTGGCAATTAACTTGCCTGCCTGCTTGAATAACCAACAGCCTCTGTTGGTGTGATTAGCTGGCTTTTCGGGGGTGCCATGTATCTGGCATAAGCGGTCGAGTATTCGGTCCAAGTTGGACGGACCCGGAGTGGTTCTTTTGAATGGCTTCTTCCGCTGACCGGGTTTAGAGCCTCGGAATCCAGCATTGACTGCCGTATCCTCCTTGTCGTTGCCGTTAATACGGCATTTATTTTTGCTTCGACGCGACCTGCCATTGTGGTCCTTAGTATCCGGACTGCCAGAATTTTTGCTGAGGTTGTTGCTGCGAGCTAGCCAGCTATCCTCTCTCGCGCAAAAGCGGGTCATTGATGATGTGAGGGCTGCCATGGATTTCGGCTTTTCCTGTCCCAGGTGCCGGGCTAGCCATTCGTCGCGGATGTTATGTTTGAAGGCTGCGAGGGCCTCTGCATCCGGACAGTTGACAATTTGGTTTTTCTTTGTCAAGAACCGTGTCCAGAACTGTCTGGCCGATTCGTCTGGCTGCTGAATTATGTGGCTTAGGTCATCGGCGTCTGGTGGTCGCACATATGTGCCATGGAAGTTGTCGAGGAATGCGGCTTCCAGGCTTTCCCAACACCCAATTGACTCTGCGGGCAAGCTGTTAAGCCAATGCCGAGCTGGTCCTTTAAGCTTGAGTGGGAGGTATTTGATGGCGTGGAGATCGTCGCCGCGGGCCATATGGATGTCAAGGAGATAATCTTCAATCCAAACCGCGGGGTCTGTTGTACCATCGTAGGATTCAATGTTTACGGGTTTAAACCCTTCAGGGATTTGATGATCCATTACTTCGTCAGTGAAGCATAGCGGGTGTGCGGCGCCTCTATATTGAGCAATGTCACGACGTAGCTCGAGTGAGCGTTGTCTGCTGTGTTCGGCCCGGCCGGAGTTGTTGTATCCGGCGCGACGGTATTCGTCGTGGGTCGCGGGGCACCCACGTGATCCGTAGATGGATCTAGATTGCCTTGCTTTTTTCCTCCAATATATCTCACAAGTCCGGGGCATTCCCTCTTGGCTTCGTACTTTTGGAGCGATGCCGGGGTACGGTCTTGGTGGAGGGCCTGAATGCCTCTCTGTCGCGACCACAGGATGGTCGGTCGGCCGTATCGTGCACTGGTGATGAAGGTATGTATGCTTCTTCCTCTAATTGGGGGAGCAACTTGCGTTTTGGGTAACTTTTGGAGGGACGTTCGAGTTCATACTCTTCGGCCGCAAGGACCTCAGTCCATCTGTCGGCCAGCAGGTCTTGATCAGCTTGAAGCTGCTGCTGCTTTTTCTTTAGGCTATTTGCCGTGGCGATAAGCCTGCGTTTAAAACGCTCTTGTTCGACGGGATCCTCAGGCACGACAAATTCATCGTCGCCGAGGCTTGCTTCGTCTCCGGAGGGAGGCATGTAATTATCATCCTAGACCTCTTCGTCTGCCGCTCTCTCGTGAGGGCTTGCTTCTGCATCCTCCTGCGCTGAATCTTGCTGGAGGGGATTGTCTTCGGCACTGTCTGGAGTGTTATTATCTCCTGTGCCGGAATCTCCATTCTTGCTGTGGCGGGATTTAGAGCGGTGCCGCTGACGCCGACGCTTGGGCTGTTTCTTTAAGGAATCTGCCTCCGCTGCTTCTTCGCCGTCCCCATCTTTTGGGGTGTCCACCATGTATATGTCATATGACGAGGTGGTCTTCCAGTGCCCTGTAGGCGCTGGTTCCTGTTCGTCTCCGGCATCGTCGTCCATACCGTCGATGTCTTCGGAGTCGTAGTCTAGCATGTCGGTTAGATCATCGACAGTGGCTACAAAGTGGGTGGTGGGTGGGCTCTGAATTTCTTCGTCGTCCGTATCCCAACCATCCTGGCCATAATCCGGCCAGGGCTCTCCGGATAGCGAGAGATGCTTTAGTGAACTTAGGATGTCGCCAAAGGGAGAGTGTTGGAAGATGTCCGCGGCCGTGAACTGCATGATCGGCGCCCAATCAGATTCGATTGGCAGGGGCGCAGGAGGTTCGGAGTCCAGCAAGGAGTCCGGTACCTCGGAGTCACGAGGTTTACAAGGGACAAGGTTAGTGTTCGGCTCCATCGCCGTGGAAGGTGTGGCCCCCGAGGCGGTGTCCAGCCACCGGTCCTCGATCTGGGCGATCGGCTCCGGACTGAGGGCCGGAGCGGATTCGTGTGTGGCCACCAAGGCACTGTCCGGCGGCAGAGATAAATCATGTCCATCGTGACAGCGCGGCACGCTCAGCTGAGGCTTGAGTCCGTCGAAGATCAAGTCCCCGCGGATGTCGGCCATGAAGTTTAGGCTTCCGAACCTGACCTGATGGCCAGGGGCGTAGCTTTTGATCTGCTCCAGATGGCCAAGTGAGTTGGCCCGCAGTGTGAAGCTGCCGAATACGAAGATCTGTCCGGGGAGAAAAGTTCCACCCTGGATGGCGTTGTTGATTGGAGAAGCCATCGAGCCTATCGTTGACGGCACAGAGGAACTCTCAATGAAAGCACCAATGTCGGTGTCAAAACCGGCGGATCTCGGGTAGGGGGTCCCGAACTGTGCGTCTAGGCGGATGGTAACAGGAGACAAGGGACACGATGTTTTACCCAGGTTCGGGCCCTCTTGATGGAGGTAAAATCCTATGTCCTGCTTGATTAATATTGATGATATGGGTAGTACAAGAGTAGATCTACCACGAGATCAAGGAGGCTAAACCCTAGAAGCTAGCCTATGGTATGAATGTTGTAATGGAGGTTATGTCCTAGGACTAAAGCCCTCCGGTTTATATAGACACCGGAGAGGGCTAGGGTTACATAGAGTCGGTTACAATGTAGGAGATCTACATATCCGTATTGCCAAGCTTGCCTTCCACGCCAAGGAAAGTCCCATCCGGACACGGGACGGAGTCTTCAATCTTGTATCTTCGTAGTCTTGGAGTCCGGCGGACGATGATAGTCCGGTTGTCCAGAAACCCCCTAGTCCAGGACTCCCTCAACAAGCGTCGGAAAAATGGTGATAACGCCGAAGACACGACGGTCAATGCTGGATTCAGTGGCTCTAAGTCCGGTCAGCGGAAAAATCCATTCAAACATAACAATTCGGGCCCGTCCAGTCTAGACGGCAGACTCGACCGTCCATGCCAAATTCATGGCACCCCAGGAACACCAACCAATCATACCAACAAAGAATGCTGGGTCTTCAAACAAGCGAGCAGGTTTGGTGCCGAAAACAAGGAGAAGGGGTCTCAAAGCGACGATGACGATGAGGAGCCTCGATCACCGAATACAGGAGGGCAAAAGAAATTTCCCCCGCAAATAAAAACGGTTAACATGATAAACGCCACCCACATTCCCAAGCTGGAACAGATGTGCACTCTTAGGGATGTCGACCTAACAGAACCAGTCGCCCCACAATATAAACTATGGTCGATCACCTTCGACCGCACGAACCGTCCAGTTAATACCAATTAGGGCAATTCAGCCGCACTAGTCCTCGACCCAATAATTGACGGGTTGCACCTCACACGAGTCTTTATGGACGGTGGCAGCAGTATAAACCTGCTGTATCAGGAGACAGTGCGCAAGATGGGTATTGATCTTTCGATAATCAAGCCCACTCAAACCACCTTTAAAGTCATTATACCAGGTGTGGAGGCCCGTTGTACAGGCTCCATCGCTCTTGAGGTACTCTTCAGATCACCGGACAATTACCGTAACGAAGAGTTAATCTTCGACATCGTCCCCTTTCGCAGTGATTATCAGGCACTGCTCGGACGAACCGCGTTCGCTCGATTCAATGCAATGCCACATTATGCCTACCGTAAGCTCAAGATGCCCGGTCCGCGTGGCGTCATCACGGTTAATGGCAAGGCCGAACTCTCCCTCGGTGCCGAAGAGTATACCGCCGCTTTAACAATAGAAGCAATGAGTGTCATGTTTCAGTCGAACCTTGAGTCGACGGCCAAGCTCCCGGACACCGCTAAAGGAGTCCGAACTACTTTGCGGCATGATATCCTGGCTCGTCCGGTGCTCAATTAAAACACCCCGACAAAAGCTAGGACAGGCCACACACTGCGGCCCAACCGCTCTGTGGCACACAAACATTTCTTGCATTTTCTTGACAGGTTCACCTTTGCGTAGGCCAGGACCGGCGACATGGAAACAGCTCGAACACACAAGGGAATCCTTAGATATTCCCCTCGATGACCATCTGACTACACTCCAGATCCGCACACAACTTCTTCCCGCCTAGTCTTAGTAGGTTCCGCAGTCATATTTCTTTTTATCGCTTTACCTGTACTCATACGCATCGACGTACTACTCAAATACACCATGTGGATTTACATGACGCTTATTTGCTGTTATTTCTTATTGAAACTCTTTTGTCAAAGGGCATCTGCACACCGCGATATGCCTTAATATGCCAGGGGCTTCATTGTACCCATAATACGACAATAATGTCTGAACACCTTCACGGTCGTTCGGCACCCCGAGCTTATAGAACTATATGCATCAGCTCCGAATCATGTCTTGGGTCAATAGTTGGGTTTGCCCGGCTCCCATGTTTTGCTGCCTTACGTTCCACTATATCGGCTAAGGCGGCACAGGGAGAACTACTGCGATTGTGTCCCGGTTCTTCCGGACGAGCACCTTGCTACGTCTTGAGCTTGCGTTGGTTTTCCTCGAAGAGGAGAGGGTGATGCAGCAATAGTAGCGTAAGTATTTGCCTCAGTTTTTGAGAACCAAGGTATCAATCCAGTAGGAGGCTCCTCAAAAGCCCCACCCACCTACACAAACAAAGTGAGAACTCGCAACCAACGCAATAAAGGATTTGTCAATCCCTTCACGGCCACTTGCGAAAGTGAGATCTAATAAAGATAGTATGATAAGATAAATATATTTTTGGTATTTTATAATATAGATGCAAAAAGTAAAGATGCAAATAAAAGTAAATTGTAATAAAATATGATAAGAGATAGACCCGGGGGCCATAGGTTTCACTAGTGGCTTCTCTCAAGATAGCATAAGTATTACGGTGGGTGGACAAATTATTGTCGAGCAATTGATAGAAAAGCGAATAGTTATGAGATTATCTAGGCATGATCATGTATATAGGCATCACGTCCATGACAAGTAGACCGACTCCTGCCTGCATCTACTACTATTACTCCACACATGGACCGACTCCTGCCTGCATCTAGAGTATTAAGTTCATAAGAACAGAGTAACGCATTAAGCGTGATGACATGATGTAGAGGGATAAACTCAAGCAATATGATATAAACCCCATCTTGTTATCCTCGATGGCAACAATACAATACGTGCCTTGCAACCCTTTCTGTCACTGGGTAAGGACACCGCAAGATTGAACCCAAAGCTAAGCACTTCTCCAATGGAAAGAAGGATCAATCTAGTAGGCCAAACCAAACTGATAATTCGAAGAGACTTGCAAAGATAACTCAATCATACATAAAAGAATTCAGAGAAGATTCAAATATTATTCATAGATAAACTTGATCATAAACCCACAATTCATTGGATCTCGACAAACACACCGCAAAAAGAGTTTCCATCGAATAGATCTCCACAAGAGAGGGGGAGAACATTGTATTGAGATCCAAAAAGAGAGAAGAAGCCATCTAGCTAATAACTATGGACCCGTAGTTCTGTGGTAAACTACTCACAACTCATCGGAGGGGCAAGGATGTTGATGTACAAGCCCTCCATGGTCGATTCCCCCTCCGGCAGTGTGCCGGCGAAGGCTCCAAGACGAGATCTCGCGGATACAGAAGGTTACGGTGGTGGAAATTGTGTTTCGTCTGCCCCCTGGATGTTTTCGGGGTACGTAGGCTTATATAGGAGGGAGAAGTACGTCGGTGGACGCTCGAGGGGCCCATGAGACAGGGGGGCGCACCCTATAGTAGGGGCGCGCCCTCCTATCTCGTGGGAGCCTCGGATGCTTCTTGACTTGCACTCCAAGTCCTTTGGTTCACGTTCGTTCCAAAAATCACGCTCCCGAAGGTTTCATTCCGTTTGGACTCCGTTTGATATTCCTTTTCTCCGAAATACTGAAATAGGCAAAAAAACAGCAATATGGGTTGGGCCTCTGGTTAGTAGGTTAGTCCCAAAAATGATATAAATGTGTAAAATAAAGGCCATAAACATCCAAAAGGGGTAAGATAATAGCATGGAACAATAAAAAATTATAAATACGTTGGAGACGTATCAAGCATCCCCAAGTTTAATTCCTGCTCGTCCTCTAGTAGGTAAATGATAAAAAGAGAATTTTTGATGTGGAATGCTACCTAGCATAATTCATAATGTAATTTTCTTTATTGTGGCATGAATGTTCAGATCCAAATGATTCAAAATAAAAGTTCATATTGATAAAAGAAATAGTAACACTTCAGGCATACTAATCAAAGTAATCATGTCTTCTCAAAATAACATGGCAAAAGAAAGTTCATCCCTACAAAATCATATAGTTAGGCTATGCTTCATTTTCGCCACACAAAGATGTTCCCAACTTCTATACCCCCGATGACAAGCCAACCAATTGTTTCATACTTAAATAATCTCAAACTTTTTCAACCGTCACGCAATACATGAGCGTGAGCCATGGATATAGCACTATGGGTGGAATAGAATATGATGATGGGGATTGTGTGGAGAAAACAAAAAAAGGGAAAGTCTCACATTGATGAGGATAATCAACGGGCTATGGAGATGCCCATTGATACGTCTCCAACGTATCTATAATTTTTGATTGCTCCATGCTGCTTTATCTACTGTTTTGGACTATATTGGGCTTTATTTTCCACTTTTATATTATTTTTGGGACTAACCTATTAACCGGAGGCCCAACCCAGAATTGCTGTTTTTTTGCCTATTTTACTGTTTCGAAGAAACAGAATATCAAACGGAGTCCAAATCTAATGAAACCTTAGGGATCGTGATTTTCCAACCGAACGTGATCCAGGAGACTTGGACCCTACTCCAAGCAGTGCCATAGGCGGTCACGAGGGTGGAGGGCGCGCCCCCTACCTCGTGGCCCCCCTGACGCTGCACCGACGTACTCCTTCCTCCTATATATACCTACGTATCCCCGAACGATCAGAATAGGAGCCAAAAACCTAATTCCACCGCCGCAACCTTCTGTATCCACGAGATCCCATCTTGGGGCCTGTTCCGGAGCTCCGCCGGAGGGGGCATCCACCGCGGAGGGCTTCTACATCATCACCATAGCCCCTCCGATGAAGTGTGAGTAGTTTACTTCAGACCTTCGGGTCCATAGCTAGTAGCTAGATGGCTTCTTCTCTCTTTTTGGATCTCAATACAATGTTCTCCCCCCTCTTGTGGAGATCTATTCGATGTAATCTTCTTTTTGCGGTGTGTTTGTTGAGACCGATGAATTGTGGGTTTATGATCCAGTATTATCTATGGAAAATATTTGATTCTTCTCTGAATTCTTTTATGTATGATTGAGTTATCTTTGCAAGTCTCTTCGAATTATCCTTTTTGGTTTGGCTAACTAGATTGGTAGTTCTTGCCATGGGAGAATCAATCTTGCGGTGTCCTTACTCAGTGACACAAAGAGTTGCAAGGCACGTATTGTATTGTTGCCATCGAGGATAACAAGATGTTTTTTTTATCATATTGCATGAATTTATCCCTCTACATCATGTCATCTTGCTTAAGGCGTTACTCTATTTTTAACTTAATACTCTAGATGCATGCTGGATAGCGGTCGATGAGTGGAGTAATAGTAGTAGATGCAGAATCGTTTCGATCTACTTGTCTCGGACGTGATGCCTATATACATGATCATTGCCTAGATATACTCATAACTATGCTCAGTTCTGTCAGTTGCTCAACAGTAATTTGTTCACCCACCGTAGAATACTTATGCTCTTGAGAGAAGCCACTAGTGAAAGCTATGCCCCTCGGGTCTATTCTCATCATATCAATCTCTATCACTTTATATACTTGCTTTGTTTTTACTTTGCTTTTACTTTTTACTTTGCATCTATCTATCAAAATACCAAAAATATTATCTCTATCAGATCTCACTCTCGTAAGTGACCGTGAAGGGATTGACCACCCCTAAGCGTTGGTTGCGAGTTGCTATCGTTTTGTGTAGGTACGAGGGACTTGTGTGTGGTTTCCTACTCGATTGATACCTTGGTTCTCAAAAACGAGGGAAATACTTACGCTACTTTACTGCATCATCCTCTCCTCTTCGGGGAAATCCAACGCAGTGCTCAAGAGGTAGCAAGAAGGATTTCTGGCGCCGTTGCCGGGGAGGCTCACGCAAGCAAGTCAAACATACCAAGTACCCATCGCAATCCCTATCTCTCGCATTACATTATTTGCCATTTGCCTCTCATTTTCCTCTCCCCCACTTCACCCTTGCCGTTTTATTTGCCCTCTCTTTCCCAATATCCTCCTCTCTTTCCCGTTTACCTTTTCCCCATTGCCTTTCTGTTTGCTCGTGTGTTAGTTTCCTTGCTTGTCGTCATGACTAGTCTCTTATCTTCTCCGTTATCTCCCGAGAATGAAGTTCTAAATTTTAAACAAAGGGAGGGAGAAAATCTGAAAGACGCTTGGTATAGAATTTGAAATGCTCAAAATAGATCTACCAGGAAGCAATCTACTTCTGTTCTTCTTCGTAATTTTTACATAGGTGCTAATCCTTGGTATAGATATATCCTTGATACCATTACCGGAGGGAATTTCTTGGGTAGCCATACTTTTGATTCTTATAATGCTTTAATAGATTTATTTGGCTCACCACCTCTTTTGATTAATGGAACTACGTTAACTTTGGAGCATGTTATGCACATACTTGAAATTATTGAGAATAAAGTTGCTACCATTGAATCAATTGAAAATCTTGATAAAAAGATCCACAATCAAATTACCCAATATGGATCTAAGGTAGGAATGACTTTGAAAAATATTAAAGAAAAAGATCCCATAGTTAATGAGAAAATAAATCTAGACTCCACAAGAATCGATAAACTTGAGGGTATCATTACTAACTTGGGAACCGCTTTTTCTTCCGTGCAAAATACTCCAAGTTTGTCTATTAAAAATACTAAGCTCATTTATGTTCCTAAGAATAAGGGTGAATCATCTAGTAAGGAAACTGCGGATCTTAAATCTATAAGCGTTCATCCCAATCTTTTTTCCATCATTAAGGAACCTTTTGCTATGAAGGAATTTTTCGATCTTTTGCCTGAAAGTTTGATAATTACTAGAAAGAAAGAAAATTCTAAAGGAGGTAGATGCCTCATTGAAGAATTGCCTACCAAAGATGGCAATACCTAGATCTATCCTTGCTTTTATGCCTAGCTAGGGGCGTTAAACGATAGCGCTTGTTGGGAGGCAACCCAATTTTATTTTGTGTTTTTTGTTTTTGCTTCTGTTTAGGAATAAATAATCCATCTACCTTCTGTTTGGATGTGGTTTTATGTTTTAATTAGTTTGTGCCAAGTAGAACCTATAGGATAACCTACGATGATAGTTGATTTGATTCTGCTGAAAAACAAAAACTTTGGGCGCACGAATTTAGTTATGATAAATCACATGAACGTGCTTTTGTGTTTATTCTTTTTGATACTGATCAATAAAGAAATTGTCCAGGACTTCCTATTTTGGTAGAATTTGTAGAGTTCCATAAGTTTGCGTTAATTACAGATTGCTACAGACTGTTCTGTTTTTGACAGATTCTGTTTTTCGTGTGTTGTTTGCTTATTTTGATGAATCTATGGCTAGTAAAATAGTTTATAAACCATAGAGAAGTTTGAATACAGTAGGTTTAACACCAATATAAATAAAGAATGAGTTCATTACAGTACCTTGAAGTAGTCTTTTTTTTTCTTTCTCTAACGGAGCTCACGAGATTTCTGTTGAGTTTTGTGTTGTGAAGTTCTCTAGTTTTGGGTGAATTCTTTTGATGGATTATGGAACAAGGAGTGGCAAGAGCCTAAGCTTGGGGATGCCCATGGCACCCCCAAGACAATACAAGGACACCAAAAAGTCAAAGCTTGGGGATGCCCTGGAAGGCATCCCCTCTTTCGTCCACTTCCATCGGTAATTTACTTGGAGCTATATTTTTATTCACCAACATGATATGTGTTTTGCTTGGAGCGTCTTGCATTATTTGTGTCTTTGCTTGTTAGTTTACCACAATCATCCTTGCTGTAAAAATCTTTTGAGAGAGCCATACATGAATTGGAATTTGTTAGAATACTCTATGTGCTTCACTTATATCTTTTGAGCTTGATAGTTTTGCTCATAGTGCTTCACTTATATCTTTCGAGCGTGATGATTTTTGCTCTAGTGCTTCACTTTGATCTTTTAGAGAATGGTGGTGGATTTGTTTTAAAGAAACTATTGATCTCTCATGCTTCACTTAGATTATTTTGAGAGTCGTTAATAGCATGGTAATTCGCTTAATGTTAATATACTTGGTATTCAAGATATGTGAAACTTTCTTTTGAGTGCGTTGAATACTAAGATAAGTTTGATGCTTGATAATTGTTTTGAGATGTGGAGGTAATAATATCAAAGTCGTGCTAGTTGGGTGATTATGAATTTGAGAAATACTTGTGTTGAAGTTTGCAAATCCCGTAGCATGCACGTATGGTTAAAGTTGTGTAACAAATTTGAAACATGAAGTGTACCTGGCTTGTGCATCCTTATGAGTGGCGGTCGGGGACGAGCGATGGTCTTTTCCTACCAATCTATCCCCCTAGGAGCATGCTCGTAGTACTTGATTTTTGATGACTTCTAAATTTTTGCAATAAATATATGAGTTCTTTTGACTAATGTTGAGTCCATGGATTATACGCACTCTCACCTTTCCGCCTTTGCTAGCCTCTTCGGTACCGTGCATTGCCCTTTCTCACCTTGAGAGTTGGTGCAAACTTCGCTGGTGCATCCAAACCCCGTGATACGATACACTCTATCACACATAAACCTCCTTATATCTTCCTCAAAACAGCCACCATACCTACCTATCATGGCATTTCCATAGCCATTCCGAGATATATTGCCATGCAACTTCCACCATCATCATCATCATGACATACATTACTTTTGTCATATTGCCATTGCATGATCATGTAGTTGACATCGTATTTGTGGAAAAGTCACCATGCATTATTTCCCATACATGTCACTCTTGATTCATTGCACCATCCCGGTACACCGCCGGGGGCATTCATATAGAGTCATATCTTGTTCTAAGTTTCGAGTTGTAATCTTTTTGTTGTAATCAATAGAAGTGTGATAATCATCATTATTAGAGCATTGCCCAAAAAAGAAAAAAAAGAAAGGCCAAAAAAAGGCCCAAAAAAGGGCAATGCTACTATCTCTTTTTCCACACTTGTGCTTCAAAGTAGCACCTTGTTCTTCATGTAGTGAGTCTCATATATTGTGCTTCAAAGTAGCACCTTGTTCCTCATGTTATGAGTCTCATAAGTTGACTTTTTATACTAGTGGGAATTTTTCATTATAGAACTTGGCTTGTATATTCCTACGATGGGCTTCCTCAAATGCCCTAGGTCTTCATGAGCAAGCAAGTTGGATGCACACCCACTAGTTTTCTTTTGTTGAGCATTCATAGCTCTAGTGCATCTGTTGCATGGCAATACCTACTCCTCATGTTGACATCAATTGATGGGCATCTCCATAGCCCATTGGTTAGCCTCGTCAATGTGAGACTTTCTCCTTTTTTTGTCTTCTCCACACAATCCCCATCATCATATTCTATTCCAACCATAGTGCTATATCCATGGCTCACGCTCATGTATTGCGTGAAGGTTGAAAAAGTTTGATATTATTTAAGTATGAAACAATTGCTTGGCTTGTCATCGGGGGTATAGAAGTTGGGAACATCTTTGTGTGACGAAAATGAAGCATAGCCTAACTATATGATTTTGTAGGGATGAACTTTCTTTTGCCATGTTATTTGAGAAGACATGATTGCTTTGATTAGTATGCTTGAAGTATTATTATTTTTGTGTCAATATGAACTTTTGTCTTGAATCTTTCGGATCTGAATATTCATATCACAATTAAGAAGATTTACATTGAAATTATGCCAAAGTATCACTCCGCATGAAAAATTCTTTTTTATCATTTACCTACTCGAGGACGAGCAGGAATTAAGCTTGGGGATGCCTGATACGTCTCCAATGTATCTATAATTTTTGATTCCTCCATGCTACTTTATCTACTGTTTTGGACTATATTGGGCTTTATTTTCCTCTTTTATATTATTTTTGGGACTAACCTATTAACCGGAGGCCCAGCCCAGAATTGCTTATTTTTTGCCTATTTCAGTGTTTCAAAGAAACAGAATATCAAACGGAGTCCAAACGGAATGAAACCTTCGGGATCGTGATTTTCCAACCGAACGTGATCCAGGAGACTTGGACCCTACTCCAAGCAGTGCCAGAGGTGGTCACGAGGGTGGAGGGCGCCCCCCTGGGCGCGCCTCCCTACCTCGTGGGCCCCCTGACGCTCCACCGACGTACTCCTTCCTACTATGTATACCTACGTATCCCCGAACAATCAGAACAGGAGCCAAAAACCTAATTCCACCGCCGCAACCTTCTGTATCCACGAGATCCCATCTTGGGGCCTGTTCCAGAGCTCCGCCGGAGGGGGCATCCACCACGGAGGGCTTCTACATCATCACCATAGCCCCTCCGATGAAGTGTGAGTAGTTTACTTCAGACCTTCGGGTCCATAGCTAGTAGCTAGATGGCTTCTTCTCTCTTTTTGGATCTCAATACAATGTTCTCCCCCTCTCTTGTGGAGATCTATTCGATGTAATCTTCTTTTTGCGGTGTGTTTGTTGAGATCGATGAATTGTGGGTTTATGATCCAGTATTATCTATGGAAAATATTTGATTCTTCTCTGAATTCTTTTATGTATGATTGAGTTATCTTTGCAAGTCTCTTCGAATTATCCTTTTTGGTTTGGCCAACTAGATTGGTAGTTCTTGCAATGGGAGAAGTGCTTAGCTTTGGGTTCAATCTTACGGTGTCCTTACTCAGTGACAGAAAGAGTTGCAAGGAACGTATTGTATTGTTGCCATCGAGGATAACAAGATGGGGTTTTTATCATATTGCATGAATTTATCCCTCTACATCATGTCATCTTGCTTAATGTGTTACTCTGTTTTAAACATAATACTCTAGATGCATACTGGATAGCGGTCGATGAGTGGAGTAATAGTAGTGGATGTAGAATCGTTTCGATCTACTTGTCTCGGACGTGATGCCTATATACATGATCATTGCCTAGATATACTCATAACTATGCTCAATTCTGTCAATTGCTCAACAGTAATTTGTTCACCCACCGTAGAATACTTATGCTCTTGAGAGAAGCCACTAGTGAAACCTATGGCCCCCAGGTCTATTCTCATCATATCAATCTCTATCACTTTATTTACTTGCTTTCTTTTTACTTTGCTTTTACTTTTTTACTTTGCATCTATCTGTCAAAAATACCAAAAATATTATCTCTATTAGATCTCACTCTCGTAAGTGACCGTGAAGGGATTGACAACCCCTAAGAGTTGGTTGCGAGTTGCTATCGTTTTGTGTAGGTACACGGGACTTGTGCGTGGTCTCCTCTAGATTGATACCTTGGTTCTCAAAAACTGAGGGAAATACTTGCGCTACTTTACTGCATCATCCTCTCCTCTTCGGGGAAATCCAACCCAGTGCTCAAGAGGTAGCACCCATCAATTGATGTCAACATGAGGAGTAGGGATTGCCATGCAACGGATGCACTAGAGCTATAAATTAATGCTCAACAAAATAAAACTAGTGGGTGTGCATCCAACTTTCTTGCACACGAAGGCCTAGGGCATTTGAGGAAGCCCATCGTAGGAATATACAAGCCAAGTTCTATTATGAAAAATTCCCACTAGCATGAAAAAGACAACTTATGAGACTCACTATATGAAAAACATGGTGCTACTTTGAAGCACAATATATGAGACTCACTACATGAAGAGCAAGGTGCTACTTTGAAGCACAAGTGTGGAAAAGAGATAGTAACATTGCCCTTTTTATTTATCTTCTTTTTTCTTTTGTTTTCTTTTTTTGGGCCTTTCTTTTTTTTCTTTTGGCCTTTCTTCTTTTTTTTCTTTTTGGGCAATGCTCTAATAATGATGATCATCACACTTCTATTGATTACAACATATGAATTACAACTCGAAACTAGAACAAGATATGACTCTATATGAATGCCTCTGGCGGAGTACCGGGATGGTGCAATGAATCAAGAGTGACATGTATGAAAAATAATGCATGGTGGCTTTGCCACAAATACTATGTCAACTACATGATCATGCAATGGCAATATGACAAAAGTAAAGCATGTCATGATGATGGTAAATGGAACGGTGGAAAGTTGCATGGCAATATATCTCGGAATGGCTATAGAAATGCCATAATAGGTAGGTATGCTGGCTGTTTTGAGAAAGATATAAGGAGGTTTATGTGTGATAGAGCGTATCGTATCACGGGGTTTGGACGCACCGGCAAAGTTTGCACCAACTCTCAAGGTGAGAAAGGGCAATGCATGGTACCGAAGAGGCTAGCAATGGTGGAAAGGTAAAAGTGCGTATAATCCATGGACTCAACATTTGTCAAAAGAACTCATATACTTATTGCAAAAATTTAGAAGTCATCGAAAATCAAGTACTACACGCATGCTCCTAGGGGGATAGATTGGTAGGAAAAGACAATCGCTCGTCCCCGACCGCCACTCATAAGGATGCACAAGCCAGGTACACTTCATGTTTCAAATTTGTTACACAACTTTAACCATACGTGCATGCTACGGGACTTGCTAACTTCAACACAAGCATTCTTTAAATTCATAATCACCCAACTAGCATGACTTTAATATCACTACCTCCATATCTCAAAACAATTATCAAGTATCAAATTGATCATAGCATCCAATTCACTTCCTATGATAGTTTTTATTATACCCAACTTGGATGCCTACCATTCTAGGACCAATTTTATAACCATAGAAAATACAATTCTGTTCTACAAGACTCTCAAAAAGATATAAGTGAAGCATGAGAGACTAGAAATTTCTTCAAAATCAAGACACCACCGTGCTCTAAAAGATATAAGTGAAGCACTAGAGCAAAAACTATCAAGCTCAAAAGATATAAGTGAAGCACATAGAGTATTCTAGAAAATTCTAATCAAATAGGCTTCACCCAAAAGGTGTGTATAGCAAGGATTATTGTGGTAAACTAAAAAGCAAAGACTAATATAATACACGACGCTCCAAGCAAAACACATATCATGTGGCGAATAAAAATATAGCTCCAAGTAAAGTTACCAATGAACGAAGACGAAAGAGGGGATGCCTTCCCGGGGCATCCCCAAGCTTAGGATTTTGGATATTATTGAATATCTTGGGGTGCCTTGGGCATCCCCAAGCTTAGGCTCTTGCCACCCTTTATTCCATAGTCCATAAAGGCTTTACCCAAAACTTGAAAACTTCACAACACAAAACTCAACAGGAAATCTTATAAGCTCCGTTAGTGAAAGAAAACAAACCACCACATAAGGTACTGTAATGAACTCATTTTTATTTATTTTGGTGTTAAACCTACTGTATTCCAACTTCTCTATGGTTTATAATCTATTTTACTAGCCATAGATGCATCGAAATAGCCAATCAACACACGAAAAACAGAATCTGTCAAAAACATAACAGTCTGTAGTAATCTGTGACTAACGCAAACTTCTGGAACTCTAAAAATCCTACCAAAATAGGAAGTCCTGGACAATTTGTTTATTGATCAGAAGAAAAAAATAATCAATGCAAAAGCATGTTCCTGTGATTTAACAAAATTATATTCGTGTGCACAAAGTTTCTGTTTTTCAGCAGAATCGAATCAACTATCATCATAGGTTATCCTATAGGTTCTACTTGGCACAAACTCTAAATAAAAGATAAAAACACATCTAAACAGAAGGTAGAAGCAATATTTATTACTAAACAGGAGCAAAAACAAAAAACATAAATAAAATTGGGTTGCCTCCCAACAAGCGCTATCATTTAACGCCCCTAGCTAGGCATAAAAGCGAAGATAGATCTAACGGGTTCCATCTTTGGCACTAAATTCATAAGTAGCCCGCATGATAGATTCATAAGGTAATTTGACTTTCTTTCTTGGAAAGTGATCCATGCCTTTCTATAATGGAAATTGGAATATAATATTCCCTTCCTTCATATCAATAATCGCGCCAATCGTTCTAAGGAAAGGTCTACCAAGAATAATAGGGCAAGAAAGATTGCAATCTATATCAAGAACGATAAAATCCACGACCACCAAATTTCTATTTGCAACAATGAGAACATCATTGATCCTTCCCATTGGCTTTTTAATGGTGGAATCCGCGAGGTGCAAATTTAAAGAGCAATCATCAAGATCATGGAAACCTAGAATATCACATAAAGTTTTCGGAATCGTGGAAACACTAGCACCCAAATCACACAAAGAAAAACACTCATGATCTTTAATTCTAATCTTTATAGTAGGTTCCCACTCATCATTAAGTTTTCTAGGTATGGAAACTTCCAAATTAAGTTTTTCATCATAAGATTGCATCAAGGCATCAACAATATGTTTGGTAAAAGCTTTATTTTGACTATAAGCATGAGGAGAATTAACAACAGATTGCAACAAGGAAATACAACCTTCTAAAGAATAATTATCATAATCAAAATCCTTGAAATCCAAGATAGTGGGTTCAATACTATTTAAAGTTGTGACCTTTCCAATCCCACTTTTACCAAATTTAGCATCAAGATCTAAAAACTCCGAATTCTTGGGACGCCTTCTAGGTAAAGTTGACTCATCATCAGTCCCATAATTATCAAGATTCATATTGCAAAACATAGATATAATAGGAGACGCATCAATAACTTTAAGATCCTCATCATTATTTTCATGGAAACTAGAAGAACACGCCTTTACAAAGCTATTTTTTTTAGCACGCAATCTAGCGGTTCTTTCCTTGCACTCTTCAATGGAAATTCTCATTACTTTGAGAGACTCATTGATATCATGCTTAGGAGGAGAAGATCTAAGTTTAAGAGAATCAACATCAAGCGAAAGTCTATCAACCTTCCTAGCCAAATCATCAACTTTGAGCAATTTTTCTTCAAGCAAAGCATTAAAATTCTTTTGAGAAATCATAAATTCTTTCACACTATTCTCAAAATCAGAGGGCATCTTATTAAAATTACCATAAAATTATTGTATGAATTTCCATAATTATTAGAGGAATTGCTAGCGAACAGTCTAGCATTAAAGTTTCCTCTAAAAGCATTGTTCCAAAACTATTCCTACCAACAAAATTCACATCCATAGATTCATTATTATTCTCAATCGAAGAAGACAAGGGCATATCATTGGGATCAAGAGGAGTATTTTTAGTAGCAAACAATTTCATAAGTTCATCCATCTTTCCACTCAAAACATTGATTTCTTCTATAGCATGCACTTTTTTACTAGAAGATCTTTCGGTGTGCCATTGAGAATAATTAGCCATAATATTATCAATAAGTTTTGTAGCATCTCCTAACGTGATTTCCATAAACGTGCCTCCCGCGGCCGAATCTAGGAGATTTCTAGAAGCAAAGTTCAAACCGGCATAAATTTTTTGTATGATCATCCATAAATTCAAACCATGAGTAGGGCAATTGCGAAGCATCAATTTCATTCTTTCCAAAGATTGGGCAACATGCTCATGATCAAGTTGTTTAAAATTCATGATATTGATCCTAAGAGTGATAATCTTAGTGGGAGGAAAATACTTAGAGATAAAAGCATCTTTGCACTTGTTCCAAGAATCAATACTATTTTTAGGTAAAGACGAAAACCAAACTTTAGCATGATATCTAAGTGAAAACGGAAATAACTTCAATTTGACAATATTGTTATCCGTATCTTTCTTCTTTTGCATATCACAAAATCAACAAAGTTGTTTAGATGAGTAGCGGCATCTTCACTAGGAAGGCCGGCAAATTGATCTTTCATAAAAAGATTCAGCAAAGCAATATTGATTTCACAAGACTCAACATCATTAAGAGGAGCAATCGGACTACTAAGGAAATCATTATTATTGGTATTCGACAAATCACACAATTTGGTATTATCTTGCGCCATGGCAACAAGTAATCCAACACACAAGCAAATAGAAAAAGGCAAGCGAAAAAAAGAGAGGAGGAGATTGGGAAAGAGAGGGCGAATAAAATGGCAAGGGTGAAGTGGGGGAGAGGAAAACGAGAGGCAAATGGCAAATAATGTAAATGCGAGGGAGATGGGTTTGTGATGGGTACTTGGTATGTCTTGACTTGAGCGAAGACCTCCCCGACAACGGCGCCAGAAATCCTTCTTGCTACGTCTTGAGCTTGCGTTGGTTTTCCTCGAAGAGGAGAGGGTGATGCAGCAATAGTAGCGTAAGTATTTCCCTCAGTTTTTGAGAACCAAGGTATCAATCCAGTAGGAGGCTCCTCAAAAGTCCCATGCACCTACACAAACCAACTGAGAACTCACAACCAACAAAATAAAGGGGTTGTCAATCCCTTCACGGCCACTTGTGAAAGTGAGATCTAATAAAGATAGTACGATAAGATAAATATATTTTTGGTATTTTATAATATAGATGCAAAAAGTAAAGATGCAAATAAAAGTAAATTGGAAGCAAATATGATAAGAGATAGACCCCGGGGCCATAGGTTTCACTAGTGGCTTCTCTCAAGATAGCATAAGTATTACGGTGGGTGAACAAATTACTGTCGAGCAATTGATAGAAAAGCGAATAGTTATGAGATTATCTAGGCATGATCATGTATATAGGCATCACGTCCGTGACAAGTAGACCGACTCCTACCTGCATCTACTACTATTACTCCACACATGGACCGACTCCTGCCTGCATCTAGAGTATTAAGTTCATAAGAACAGAGTAACGCATTAAGCAAGATGACATGATGTAGAGGGATAAACTCAAGAAATATGATATAAAACCCATCTTGTTATCCTCGATGGCAACAATACAATACGTGCCTTGCAACCCTTTCTGTCACTGGGTAAGGACACTGCAAGATTGAACCCAAAGCTAAGCACTTCTCCCATGGCAAGAAAGATCAATCTAGTAGGCCAAACCAAACTGATAATTTGAAGAGACTTGCAAAGATAACTCAATCATACATAAAAGAATTCAGAGAAGATTCATATATTATTCATAGATAAACTTGATCATAAACCCACAATTCATCGGATCTCGACAAACACACCGCAAAAAGAGTTTACATCGAATAGATCTCCACAAGAGAGGGGGAGAACATTGTATTGAGATCCAAAAAGAGAGAAGAAGCCATCTAGCTAATAACTATGGACCCGTAGGTCTGTGGTAAACTACTCACAACTCATCGGAGGGGCAAGGATGTTGATGTAGAAGCCCTCCATGGTCGATTCCCCCTCCGGCAGAGTGCCGGCGAAGGCTCCAAGACGAGATCTTGCGGATACAGAAGGTTACGGTGGTGGAAATTGTGTTTCGTCTGCCCCTGGATGTTTTTGGGGTACGTAGGCTTATATAGGAGGGAGAAGTACGTCGGTGGACGCCCGAGGGGCCCATGAGACAGGGGGCGCACCCTATAGCAGTGGCGCGCCCTCCTATCTCGTGGGAGCCTCGACTGCTTCTTGACTTGCACTCCAAGTCCTCTGGATCACGTTCGTTCCAAAAATCACGCTCCCGAAGGTTTCATTCCGTTTGGACTCTGTTTGATATTCCTTTTCTTTGAAATACTGAAATAGGCAAAAAAACAGCAATATGGGCTGGGCCTCCAGTTAGTAGGTTGGTCCCAAATGATATAAATGTGTAAAATAAAGCCCATAAACATCCAAAAGGGGTAATATAATAGCATGGAACAATCAAAAATTATAGATACGTTGGAGACGTATCACACCTCAGTAGAGAAAGCCGAAAACTGACTATCATGATATGGCGAGAGCTGGTCGGCTGTTCGAGAGGTTGTAAAATCTTTAAGGAGTTCTTCCGCATAATGCCATAACTAATGCAGCGTGCGATGGATCGGCTTTTCTTCTGATCAGGTGCTTATAGAGCCCCTTGTGCAGTCTTCCGAACACCAGGGGCTGCGCCTACCTTCCTTTTGTCAAGCTCCTATGGCTAAGTGAGAGTGATAAAGCCCTATAGTCCGATTGCCTGGTTCGTTGTGCTAAACACCTCCTTCAAGGACCCAAAACTGGGATAAAGAGTGCTCAAGTTTATCCCAAACACCCCCGTACTTCCTACGTGGGGGCAGAAGCCGACGACTGGCCAACTCTTAGGATTAATATATAAAATGGCCGCGCAAGGAGGAAAAACTTTCAAATAACAGGCAATAAATAATAGAAATGACCTTGTTCAACATTACAAAGGACAACATGACTGTATTCATGGAAATATAATGTCCTTGGTGCATTGCTCCGCCGCAAGGCGGGCTCCTTTCAGGACACTATCATAATATAACTCAGGCTTGCGGTGCTCCTTCCCCTCTGGCGGTCCCTCGGTCATCAGCTTTTCAGCATCCATCTTCCCCCAGCGCACCTTTGCATGGGCGAAGGCCATTCGTGCACCCTCCACACAGACCAATTGCTTGATGACGTCAAGTCGAGGGCAGGCATCCACAAGCCGCTTCACGAGCCTGAAGTAGCTGCTTGGAATTGGCTCGGCGGGCCACAACCGGATAATTAAATCCTTCATGGCTAGCTCGGCCGCCTTATGCAGTTCGATCAGCTGTTTCAGTTGATCAACAAAAGGCACGGGATAATTCGGTGCCAGATACTGCGACCAGAATAGCTTATCCACAGTGTTCCTTTCTTCAGCTCGGTAAAATTGGGCGGCATCAGATATGCTGCATGGCAGCTCCGCAAATACCCCTGGAGAAATCCGAACTCAAAATTAGAAACATGATTTTCTCCTCAAATACTTGCTTTACATGGGAAAAGCCTTACCCGCCACGATCTTCCTCGCCTCCTGGATCTCTTGCAGGGCACCTTGGGTTTCCCCCAGGCATCGCGTGCGACCTGATGAGCCCTGGTGAGTTCGGATTCTTTCTCTGTTAAACTCTGCTCCAAGGCTTCGCATTTCTTCATGGCCTCTTGAAGCTCTTGCTCAGCTTCAATAACCCTGGCCTCGTGCTTCTCACGAAGGGCCTGCTCTGCGGCTGCCTTCTTCTCGGCCTCGGCCATAACCTTCTTAAGAGCGTCAACTTCGGTCATCGCCCCTAGAGCAAATTATGAAACATATTTTTATCATACTAAAAATTCGTTCATACTGAACGCGAGCAAGGTTTGTGCATACCTTGTTTATCCTCCAACTACCTCTTCAACTGGCAAAGTTCTTCTTCGGCCTGCTCCAGACTTTGATTCAGTCCACAGACTTCCGCAGTATGAGAGGCGACAGTCGCTATAGACACCTGCTTATAAAAGAAGAGAGATATATGGCATCAAGTGAGTCTCCTGCGAGCATAAATTTGATCCTCTGTCTGGTTCTTTCTGTCACCGAATAGTGTATCAGGGGCTACTATCCATACTATGACACTCTTCGAAATCTCACAAAACATTCGTCAAAGCCTGCGATAAGGCTGATGCAGGCTTCATTCAGTCCACTCTCATCGGACTGAATCTTCTCAATCACCGCACCCATAAGGGCATGGTTTTCATCGATGATGGAGGTGCTTTTCAGCGCCGTCAATAAAGTATCCAGCACCTCTGGTTGGACAGAGGATGCCGGTGGAACAGGCACACCCCCTCCAGCTGAGGGAGGCTCCCTGCGTGATTCTGGAGCCGTATTGGTCTCCGGAATTGCGTCCGGCTGGGGGCCGAATTCAAGATGGCCCCCACCGTCAATGTCCATGGGAGCCTTCTCTCCCATATGTCCGGCCCCTGAAGTTTGACCGCCTGGCATCGACTTTATGATCTTCCCCCCCTCCTTGGCCTGGGTCCTTCTGGGATGAAACCTCGGTGTCATTCACATGTTTGGGGGTAGGGGCCTTCGGGGGTGTCCCGCTCTCCATAGCATCCGAGCCCAGAAAATCCTTCGACGAGGATTGTTCGGTGTGGGACCTCGCCGGACTGCAAAAAGTATGGCTCAGATTAAAATATTATGCCATGATGAGTCTGGACGCATAAACGTGTTATGATTTTATAAACTCACGAGTTCACCAGGGGCTGAGCCCTAGGATCCCACTCCGGGCTGCTGTCGGCAGCAGCGGTGAACTCCTCTGGAAGGGAAGCTTTTCCCTTCTTAGGTGACTCGGCCTCCAAAGACATGGAGGCCGTCCTTTTCTTTCCTCCCCTCACTGGGGACGGATCTTCCTCCTCTTCCTCGTCCTCTTCGAAGGAAGATCGGGCATCGGAGTCTTCGGATATTGTGTCCGAAGTGCCATGGCGACGAAGCCCGCCCCTGGTCCTTTTGGCCTCCTTCTCGGCCTTCTTCTTCGGCGCCTTGTAAGGCGCCGGGACCAGCATCTTTGTCAGAAGTGGGCCGGCCGGTTCTTCCGGCAGAGGGGCCGAACAGTAGATCCGCCCTGCCTTCTTCGTCCAGCCCTAGGAGAGTTGTGGAAAACACATTAAGCATTTTCGAACTTGGATTGCCAACATATAGTGACTTTTCGAACTTGGAGGGCGGGACAGTTGGGACCCGCGGTCCTCAGCGGAGTCCGGCCACGATTTGCCGGACTTGAAAAGCACCTTCCAGATGTCCTTGTGCGTGGAGCCAAAGAGCTCCAGTGGGGTCTGGTGCTTGGCCGGATCGAATTCCCATAATTGCAAGCCCTGTGTTGACAAGGAAGAATCCGGCGAACTAACATCACATGGACTACATTGACGAGTTTGATATTCTTGTCTTCCATATCCTTGATGCGCGTCTGGAGCACCGATAGTTCGTCGGACGAAGACCAGTTCAGGCCCTTCTTGGTCCAGGACGTAAGCCGCAGGGGGGTTCTGGATTGGAACTCGGGAGCAGCGGCCCATTCCGTGCCGCGCGGCTCAGTGATGTAAAACCACTATTGCTGCCACTCTTTGACGGAACCATTGAAAGTACCTGTTGGCCATGTGACGTTGGGCATGTTGCTCACCATGGCGCCTCCGCACTCGGCGTGCTCGCCTCTCACTACCTTGGGCTTCACATTAAAGATCTTCAGCCATAAGCCGAAGTGTGGCGAGATGCGGAGAAAGGCCTCACACACGACGATGAATGTCGAGATGTTGAAGAAGGAGTTGGGGGATGGATCATGAAAATCGGTCCCGTAATAATACATGATGCCACGAACGAATGGGTGGAGGGGAAACCTTAGCCACCGGACAAAATGAGGGAGGAATACAACCCTCTCGTGGGGTTCCGGAGTAGGGACGATCTGTCCCGCCGTCGGAAGATGGTGGATGATTTTCTTGGCCAGATACCCAGCCTCCCGAAGCTTTTTGATATCCTTCTCCCAGACGGTAGAGGCCATCCACTTGCCTCCTGCTCTGGATCCGGACATTTTCAGAAGACCTTTGTGGACGGAGAAGACGAACGCTTGGGCACTAGAGCTCGAGCGAGGGGGAATGTATGAGCAGAGGAAGTAGAAGGTGTGGGTTAAAAAGGGAGTCCTTATCCTCTTATAAAGGCAGCAGGGGTCCTGAGGGAGTCGTGGACTAGGGGGTGTCCGGACAGCCGGACTATGATTATCCGCCGGACTCCAAGACTACGAAGATACAAGATTGAAGACTCCGGCTCGTGTCCGGATGGTACTTTCCTTGGCGTGGAAGGCAAGCTTGGCAATACGGATATGTAGATCTCCTACCATTGTAACCGACTCTGTGTAACCCTAGCCCTCTCTGGTGTCTATATAAACCGGAGGGCTTTAGTCCGTAGGACAACATACATTACAACAATCATACCATAGGCTAGCTTCTAGGGTTTAACCTCCTTGATCTCGTGGTAGATCTACTCTTGTACTACCCATATCATCAATATTAATCAAGCAGGACGTAGGGTTTTACCTCCATCGAGAGGGCCCGAACCTGGGTAAAAACATCGTGTCCCTCGTCTCCTGTTACCATCCGCCTAGACGCACAGTTCGGGACCCCCTACCCGAGATCCGCCGGTTTTGACACCGACATTGGTGCTTTCATTGAGAGTTCCTCTGTGTCGTCACCGATAGGCTTGATGGCATCTTCAACCAACAACGCCGTCTAGGGTGAGACTTTTCTCCCCGGACAGATCTTCGTATTCGGCGGCTTCGCACTACGGGCCAATTCACTTGGCCATCTGGAGCAGATCGAAGGCTACGCCCCTGGCCGTCAGGTCAGATTTGGAAGGTTAAACTTCACGGCCGATGTCCGCGGAGACTTGATCCTCGACGGACTCGAGCCACAGCCAAGCGCGCCGCACTGTGACGATGGGCATGATCTAGCTCTGCCGCCGAACAGTGCCTTGGTGGCCGCACACGGATCCGCTTCGGCCATTAGCCCGGAGCCGATTGCCCAGATCGAGGGTTTGTGGATAGACGCCGCCCTGGGGGCTTCAAAATCCACGGCGATGGAGCCGAACACTAATCTTGTCCCCTGCGATACTCGTGATTCCGAGGCGCCGGACTCCTCGCCAGACTCCGAACCTCCCGCGCCCCTACCAATCGATCCGGATTGGGCGCCGGTTATGGAATTCACCGCCGCGGACATCTACCAATGCTCGCCTTTCGGCGATATCTTGAATTCACTAAAGCATCTCTCGTTATCAGGAGAGTCCTGGCCGGATTATGGCCAGGAAGGTTGGGATACGGACGACGAAGAAATTCAGAGACCACCCACCACCCACTTTGTAGCCACTGTCGACGATCTAACCGACATGCTAGACTACGACTCCGAAGACATCGACGCTATGGACGACGATGCCGGAGACGAACAGGAACCAGCGCCCACAGGGCACTGGAAGGCCACCTCGTCATATGACGTATACATGGTGGATACCCCAAAAGATGGGGACGGCAGAGAAACAGCAGAGGCAGATCCCTTAAAGAAACAGCCCAAGCGCCGGCGTCAGCGGCGCCGCTCTAAATCTCGCCATAGCAAGAATGGAGATTCCGGCACAGGAGATAATAATACTCCAGAGAGCGCCGAAGACAATACCCTCCAGCAAGACTCAGCGCAAGAGGATGCAGAAGCAAGCCCTCATGAGGGGGCGGCAGATGAAGAGGTTGAGGATCATAATTATATGCCTCCCTCCGAAGACGAAGCAAGCCTCAACGATGACGAATTCGTCGTACCCGAGGATCCCGTCGAACAAGAGCGCTTCAAGCGCAGGCTTATCGCCACAGCAAACAGCCTAAAGAAAAAGCACCAGCAGCTTCAAGCTGATCAGGACCTGCTGGCTGATCGATGGACCGAAGTCCTCGCGGCCGAAGATTATAAACTCGAACGTCCCTCCAAAAGTTACCCAAAACGCAAGCTGCTCCCCCGATTAGAGGAGGAAGCATACGTACATCCATCACCAGCGCACGATATGGCTGACCGACCACCCCGTGGTCGTGACAGAGAGGCATCCAGGCCCCCAGCCAAGACCATACCCCGGCATCGCTCCAAAAGTACAAAGCCAAGAGGGAACGCGCCGGACTTGCGAAACATATTGGAGGACAAAGCAAGACAATCCCGATCCATCTATGGATCACGTGGGCACCCTACGACCCACGACGAATACCGTCGTGCCGGCTACAATAACCCCGGCCGGGCCGAACACAGCAGACAGCGCTCTCTCGAGCTGCGTCGCGATATCGCTCAATACAGGGGCGCTGCACACCTGTTATGCTTCACTGACGAAGTAATGGATCATCAGATCCCCGAAGGGTTTAAACCCATAAACATCGAATCTTACGATGGCACAACAGACCCCGCGGTGTGGATCGAAGACTATCTTCTCCACATCCATATGGCCCGCGGCGACGATCTCCACGCCATAAAGTACCTCCCGCTCAAGCTTAAAGGACCAGCTCGGCATTGGCTTAACAGCTTGCCCGCAGAGTCAATTGGGTGTTGGAAGGACCTGGAGGCCGCATTCCTTGATAACTTCCAAGGCACATATGTTCGACCACCAGACGCTGATGACCTAAGCCACATCATTCAGCAGCCAGACGAATCGGCCAGACAATTCTGGACACGGTTCTTGACAAAGAAAAATCAAATCGTCGATTGTCCGGACGTAGAGGCCCTTGCAGCCTTCAAACATAACATCCGGGACGAATGGCTAGCCCGGCACCTGGGGCAGGAAAAGCCGAAATCCATGGCAGCCCTCACATCGCTAATGACCCGCTTTTGTGCGGGAGAGGACAGCTGGCTAGCCCGCAGCAACAATCTCCGTAAAAATTCTGGCAGTCCGGATACTAAGGACAACAACGGTAGGTCACGTCGAAACAAAAACAAGCGCCGAGTTAACGGCGACGATAAGGAGGATACGGCGGTCAATGCTGGATTCCGAGGCTCTAAACCTGGTCAACAGAAGAAGCCATTTAAAAGAACCATTCCGGGTCCGTCCAACCTGGACCGAATACTCGACCGCTCATGCCAGATACATGGCACCTCTGAAAAGCCAGCTAACCACACCAATAGAGATTGCTGGGTGTTCAAGCAGGCCGGCAAGTTAATTGCCGAAAACAATGACAAGGGGCTAAATAGCGACGACGAGGAAGAGACCCGGCCACCGAACAATAGAGGACAGAAGGGTTTCCCCCACAAGTACGGACGGTGAATATGATATACGCGACCCATATACCCAAGCGGGAGAGGAAACGCGCACTAAGGGACGTCTATGCGATGGAGCCAGTCACCCCAAAGTTCAACCCATGGTCCTCTTATCCGATCACTTTCGATCGAAGAGACCATCCGACTAGCATACGCCATGGCGGATTCGCCGCATTGGTCTTAGACCCAATCGTCGATGGGTTCCACCTCACGAGAGTCCTGATGGACGGCGGCAGTAGCTTGAACCTGCTTTATCAGGATACAGTGCGCAAAATGGGCATAGACCCATCAAGGATTAAACCTACAAAGACAACCTTTAAAGGTGTCATACCAGGAGTGGAAGCCAACTGCACATGCTCAGTCACACTGGAAGTGGTCTTCGGATCCCCGGATAATTTCCGGAGCGAAGAGTTAATCTTCGATATAGTCCCGTTTCGCAGCGGCTATCACGCTCTGCTCGGACGAACCGCGTTTGCCAAATTCAATGCGGTGCCGCATTATGCATACCTAAAGCTCAAGATGCCAGGCCCTCGTGGAGTCATCACGGTCAATGGGAATACGGAACGCTCCCTCTGAACGGAGGAACATACAGCGGCTCTCACGGCAGAAATACAGAGCAGCCTTCTAAGGCAATTCTCGAGTCCGGCCGTTAAACGACCGGATACAGCAAAGCGCGCCCGGAGCAATATCAACCAAGACCACCTGGCGCGATTAGAGCACGCGTAGCAATGCGGCCCCAACCCTCGCCCGCGTATGATCGCAAGAATAACACTCCACGTACATCATTACGCTTTGGAGATACCATGGGCACAGGGGAGGGGGCACGATCACAACGGACCCAGAGTGCGGTTCGACCACACTAGGGGCTCGCAAATGTGCCTCTCTTTTTTTTATGATTATCATTTTTCTTCTTTTTTGCACACAGAACTCTGTTAACCAGAAGCCCTGTCCGGCGGTGAACCTGCCGAATTCATGATGCAACAGTCAGGGACTAAAGAAGGCCGCGTCGAACACTCAGGTGGTCTCAATTACGAGCATTAAATTTGATTATATACACCAAATCCGCTGCTCATCCCTAGAGGGGGACATGTTTATTTAGTCCAAATCCCTTGCTTACCGCCCTATTTGTATCAGTCCGCTCTACTAGCAGACTTTTTCTTTCATTAATAATGCAGCACCTTTATGATCGCAATTGCATTACATTATATATATATATGCTCATTATATGACATCTGGCACCCGTATATTTTGGTACGGCATAATACACCAGGGGCTTATGTTCCCCACTCTATGGTGTGATAAAGTCCGAACACTTTCACAAGTGCGGCACCCCAAACTTATAGCATTATATGAATCGGCTCCGAATCATGTCTTGGGTCAATAGTTGGGTTTGCCCGGCTCCCACGTTTTGGTGCCTTACGTTCCGTTCTGTCGGCTAAGGTGGCATTGGGAGAACCACTGCGATTGCGCCCCGGTTGAGCCGGGCTAACGCCTCAGTGGAGAAAGCTAAAACTGACTGGCATGATAAGGCGAGAGACTGGTCGCTGTTCGAGAGGTTTTTTCGGGTCCTTAAAGACTCACGCCGCTTCGAGCGAAGTTCTGGATAATGTCCGATGAAGGCGTGGATAGCGCCCCGGATTTGGTCTTCCGAATACCAGGGGCTTCGCCAAAATTTAAAATTATAGAATTCTATGGCTAAGTGAGAGTGTTCAAGCATTATAAGTCCGGTTGCCTTGTTCCTCGTGTTGAGTGCCTCCCTAGATGGATCCAAAAATGGGAACAAGAGTGCTCAAGTTTATCCCGAACACCCCAGCACTTGTGTCTTGGGGGTTGAAGCCAACGACTTGCCATCTCTCAGATTTTACAAACGGCCGAACAGAAGGTAATATTTTAAATTAAACAAGCGTCGCTCATGGCGCATATGAACGGACATGTTTATTTAGTCCAAATCTCGGCCGTTCACTTAAAAGCCCTTCCGGGCCTATTTTTGCATACGCATGATGTGCCATCCGCACTCATTATTCCTGGGGGCTTCTTTTACAGAAGCTCAATTATACGGGTTTTATACCCAGCACATGTGTCAAGCTTCCACATGTACCTTTTACTCGCCATCATATGCATCGATATGACTTAAGTTTTGGCCAAGCTGGGTTGCCTGGCTCCTGTGCTTACCCCTACGTTCCCGATTGTTCGGCTAGGAGGTAAAGGGAGCACCACTGCGATTGTTACTGCCGGGTCAGCCGGATGTGTACCTCAGACTGGGTGAAGCCGAAAGCTAGCATTCTTAAGGGAATATTCGGTCGGTGACTTAAAAGATGACTTTTTACCTATTTATCTATCTGCCCCCAGATGTTTTACTGCTTTCTTTGCAGTCCGGACATGCACTTTAGGGCATGCCTCCCAGCGAAAGGAACCCTTAACGGAACTATTCTCCCTGGAAGATGTTTCTTACTAACCATGTAATATAACATAACTAGTTGGGCACTTGTCTGATAAAGCACTAATGACCCCTACGCCTGGTCTCCATGCATACCACGGTTGTTTCTTAACCAAACAGGTATTCAGACACACTCCGGACTCTAGGGTCCCGAGGTCGAAGCGAAAAGGTCGGCAAAGACAAAAGATCTACAATCCGGCTAGAAGGCATTTCACATGTCACTTTAAAGGATAACATACATTGTCAAATTTACTGATTGTATTCCTCCTCAATCCCGTCTAACAGGCTGTCTAGTTTACAGTCCCGTTGGGAAAATTTAGCAGCCAACTCTACTTGGCTATACACTAAACTCACAGGGATCTCCTTCCCATCGGGCCCCACCAGTCGAACTTCGGCCATGTGGTTGGGATCCGCCTTCTTGTACTGCGTCTTCACCATGGCCCAAGCCTCCCTGGCACCTTGACGACAAGCCGAAATCTTCCACAAACGGAAGCGCTGACGCACCCCCTGCAGCTTCTCCGCAAGCTTCCCGAGGCCCTCGGGTAGGGTGAGGGCTGGCCATAAAGCCTGAATAACGCCGCTCATTGCCTGCCGAACTCGTTCAAGTAGCTGCAACAGTTCGGGAAGTTGATCACCCATTGATATGGGCATCTCCACTGCAGGACGACCCGTGAGTATACCTACAAGACATATCATGTCAAAATACTTCCTCGCCGAACTCTTCTTTTCAAAAGAGTTCGCTCAAGCACTCACTATAAATGCCGCGACGAAGCCGCTGATTCTCCTTAACGGAGCCGGACAGCTCGGCCTGAGCGCCTTTCAGCTCTTCTCCGAGCTTGGCGTTGGCATCCTAGAGCTTGTTCCTTTCCTGCTGAACCCTATTCAGCACACTATCGCTGGCGTAGCAATGCTTGCCTGTCCGGATCTTGTCCGGCGGTACCTGCAAATGTCATTATTAGACTCGCGCGCACGCCGCACAGCGCTTATATTTATTAATAAAAATGTGTTACCAGGAGGGGTCTTTCCGTTTCCTCTTGCGGCAGCAAGTGCGGCCTCAAGTTGGGCCTTGCAATCTTGCAGCTCCCGAGACAGCTGGGCGTTCTTCTCGTTAAGTGCCTGAAATTTTCAATGATCCTTAAATCAGTTAGCATAACTACTTTAAGTCTCGGGGGCTACTGGTATATACAACCATTAAAATTCCCTTACCCGTATGTCTTTCACATACTGCTCCGTGGCTCTGGTAAAACCATTTTGAGCAGCACGGAGATGCGCGTCCCCTGCGTTAAAAGCATCCAATGCCTCAGGGGAAAAGTACGCTTCTTGAAATGTTGTCCGGCGGCGCCTATGGTTCATGGCGCTCTCCACCTCAGACTTTGTGGCGGACAGTCTGTCGGTATCCTCCGTTGGAGAAGGATCCGGCTCGCGTCTTGCGCTTGCCTCCCCCTCCAGGCCGGGCGCTGGAGCCTGGCCGGTGTTGGTCGGATTGGCAATTCCTGCGCTCGCAGTCCGGCGAGCGCTTTTTCTCCTACAAAGATCATGAGCACTCAGACGTTTCCTCGGAACGTTGCTCTAAAAATTCAAATACGAGCTATACCTTTGCGGTGACGTTTCCATCCGCACTGCGCTCCTTTTCCGCCTGCTGGTTCGGACTGACCTCTGTTGGTCGGACGCCGCGGGCCCGGCTTCCTCCCGCTCCGGACATATTCGGAGAAGGTCGAGGCGAGATCCGTGAGCTCGGGCGTTGGAGCTTGAGTTCGCGAGGATGGATAAGCAAAGGAGGAAGAATGCGTAGGTGAGAAGGTGAATCCTTATCCCTTATGTGTAGGCGGACAAAACTATGCGTCCCCCACCAGCCTGGTAAAACTCGCTTATCTCCCAAGCGCCACCATCAATGGCGCGGCTGGGTTACCCACGCACGTATTGATGAGAATCCCGGAATAAGGGGAACACGATCTCTGCTTTGACAAGATGTGCCAAGGAATCCGCTTCGCTAAACATGCTGAGGTGGTATAGTAATTCAAACAAAGGCCTGGTGGCGGTGTGATGTCATGCCGCATAATACGTCAGCAGATTGAACTAAGTGTACATTTTATTCTCTCTACGGTGGAATGTGGAATTTATTTTACAGAGCCGGACACTATCCTGGTGTTCATGATCTTCTCTGGATTATTCCAGAGGGGAACCCGCCTTGCAATGCCGAACATTATGCACGCCAGACCTATCGTCATTGAAGACTGGTTCAGGGGCTACTGAGAGAGTCCTGGACTAGGGGGTGTCCGGACAGCCGGACTATGATTATCCGCCGGACTCCAAGACTACGAAGATACAAGATTGAAGACTCCGGCTCGTGTCCGGATGATACTTTCCTTGGCGTGGAAGGCAAGCTTGGCAATACGGATATGTAGATCTCCTACCATTGTAACCGACTCTGTGTAACCCTAGCCCTCTCCGGTGTCTATATAAACCGGAGGGCTTTAGTCCGTAGGACAACATACATTACAACAATCATACCATAGGCTAGGTTCTAGGGTTTAGCCTCCTTGATCTCGTGGTAGATCTACTCTTGTACTACCCATATCATCAATATTAATCAAGCAGGACGTAGGGTTTTACCTCCATCGAGAGGGCCCGAACCTGGGTAAAAACATCGTGCCCCTCGTCTCCTGTTACCATCCGCCTAGACGCACAGTTCGGGACCCCCTACCCGAGATCCGCCGGTTTTGACACCGACAGATCCTGCGCCTCCCCACTTTCCCGGTAAACTCGCTTATTCCCCAAGCGCCGCGTTGATGGCGCGGTTGGGTTACCCACACCCATATTGATGAGAATCCCGTGATAAGGGGACACGATCTCTGCTTCAACAAGATGTGCCAATAAAACCGTCTCGCGGTATGTGCGGTGGCAGGTTGAGGAAAATGGTTCACATAATGACCGGGCTGCGGCCTGATGTCATGCTATAAAAAGTTGTCAGCAGATTATGTTTGTGGAATATCGTACTCTCTGCGGTGGTATGTGGAATTTGTTTTGCAGATCCGGGCATGATCCTTATATTCAAGATCTTCTATGGAGTATTCGGAGAAGGAACCCGCCATGCAATGCCGAAGACAATCTGCGCGCCGGACTCATCATCATTGAAGCCTGGTTCAGGGGCTACTGAGGGAGTCCTGGATTAGGGGGTCCTCGGACAGCCGGACTATATACTTTGGCCAGACTGTTGGACTATGAAGATACAAGATTGAAGACTTCATCCCGTGTCCGGGTGGGACTCTCCTTGGAAGGCAAGCTTGGCAATTCGGATATGTAGATCTCCTTCTTTGTAACCGACTCTATGTAACCCTAGCCCCCTCCAATGTCTATATAAACCGGATGGTTTAATCCGTAGGACAACAACAATCATAATCATAGGCTAGCTTATAGGGTTTAGCCTCTACGATCTCGTGGTAGATCAACTCTTGTAATATTCATATCATCAAGATCAATCAAGTAGGAAGTAGGGTATTACCTCCATCGAGAGGGCCCGAACCTGGGTAAACATTATGTCCCCCGCCTCCTGTTACCATTAGCCTTAGACGCACAGTTCGGGACCCCCTACCGAGATCTGCCGGTTTTGACACCGACAGGCAACACGGGAATGGATTTCTCTGATGAGCTACTTTCCAAATTGAGAGAAGGTACAATTACCTCATCAAGTTCTACTTTCCTCCCACTCACTTCCTTTGAGAGAAACTCCTTCTCTAGAAAGGTTCCATTCTTGGCAACAAAGATCTTTCCTTCAGAACTGTGGCAGAAGGTGTACCCAATTGTTTCCTTAGGGTATCCTATGAAGACGCACTTCTTCGATTTGGGTTCGAGCTTTGCAGGCTGAAGCCTTTTGAAATAAGCATCACATCCCCAAACTTTAAGAAATGATAGCTTAGGTTTATTGCCAAACCATAGTTCATACGGTGTCGTCTCAACGGATTTAGACGGTGCCCTATTTTACGTGAATGCTGCCATCTCTAACGCATAACCCCAAAATTATAGTGGTAAACCGGTAAGAGACATCATAGACCGCACCATATCTAATAAAGTACGGTTACGATGTTCAGAACCACCATTACACTGTGGTATTCCACGTGGCATGAGCTGTGAAACTATTCCACATTGTTTTAAATGAAGGCCAAACTCGTAACTCAAATATTCGCCTATGCGATCAGATTGTAGAAACTTTATTTTCTTTTTATGATGATTCTCCACTTCTCTCTGAAATTCTTTGAACTTTTCAAACATTTCAGACTTGTGTTTCATTAAGTAGATATACCGATATCTGCTCAAATCATCTGTGAAGGCTAGAAAATAACGATACCCGCCGCATGCCTCAACACTCATCGGACCGCATACATCGGTATGTATTATTCCAATAAGTCATTGGATCGCTCAATTCTTCTGGAGAACGGAGTTTTAGTCATCTTGTCCATGTGGCACGATTCGCAAGTATCAAATGATTGATAATCAAGTGATTTCAAAAGTCCATATGCATGGAGTTTCTTCATGCGCTTTACACCAATATGACCTAAACGGCAGTGCCACAAATATTTTGCACTATCATTATCAACTTTGCATCTTTTGGCATAAATATTATGGATATGTGTATCACTACGATCAAGATTCAATAGAAATAGACCACTCTTCAAGGGTGTATGACCATAAAAGTTATTACTCATATAAATAGAACCATTATTCTCTGATTTAAATGAATAACAGTCTCACACTAAACAAGATCCAGATATAATGTTCATGCTTAACGCTGGCACCAAATAACAATTATTCAGATCTAAAACTAATCCCGAAGGTAGATGTAGAGGTAGCGTGCCGATGGCGATCACATCGACCTTGGAACCATTCCCGACGAGCATCGTCACCTCGTCCTTAGCTAAGCTTTGTTTGATCTGTAGCTCCTGTTTTGAGTTACAAATATGAGAAACCGAACTAGTATCAAGTATCTAGGCACTACTATGAGCATTAGTAAGGTACACATCAATAACATGTATATCAAATATACCTTTGTTCACGTTGCCATACTTCTTATCCGCCAAGTACTTGTGCCCGTTCCGCTTCCAGTGACCAGTCCCTTTGCAGTAGAAGCACTCAGTTTCAGGCTTAGTTCTAGATTTGGGTTTCTTCCCGGGAGTGGCAACTTGTTTGCCATTCTTCTTTAAGTTCCCTTTCTTTCCCTTGCCTTTTTTATTGAAACTAGTGGTCTTGTTAACCATCAACACTTGATGCTCCTTCTTGATTCCAACCTCCGTAGCTTAGAGCATTGGGAAGAGCTCAGGAATAGTCTTCTCCATCCCATGCATATTATAGTTCATCACGAAGCCTTTGCAGCTTGGTGGCAGTGATTGGAGAACTCTGTCAATAACACTATCATCTGGAAGATTAACTCCCAGCTGTGTTAAGTGATTATGATATACAGACATTCTGAGTATGTGTTCTCTGACAGAATTATTCTCCTCCATCTTGCAGCTATAGGACTTGTTGGAGACTTCATATCTCTCAACTCGGGCATTTGATTGAAATATTAACTTCAACTCTTGGAACATCTCATATGCTCCATGATGTTCAAAACCTCTTTGAAGTCCCGATTCTAAGCCGTAAAGCATGGCACACTAAACTATCAAGTAGTCATCAGATCAAGCTTGCCAGATGTTCAAAACATCAGCATCTGCTCTTGCAGCAGGCCTTTCACCTAGAGGTGCATCAAGGACATAATTCTTCTGTACAACAATGAGGATAATCCTCAAGTTACGGACCCAGTCCGTGTAGTTGCTACCATCATATTTCAACTTAGCTTTCTCTAGGAACGCATTAAAATTCAAGGGAACAGTAGAATGGTCCATTGATCTATAACATAGATATGCAAATACTATTAGGACTAAGTTCATGATAAACTAAGTTCAATTAATCAAATTACTTAAGAACTCCCACTTAGATAGACATCCCTCAAGTCATCTAAATGATACGTGATCGAAATCAACTAAACCATGTCCGATCATCACGTGAGATGGAGCAGTCATCAATGGTGAACATATCTATGTTGATCATATCTACTATATGATTCACTTTCGACCTTTCGGTCTCCAGTGTTCCGAGTCCATGTCTGTTCATGCGAGGCTCGTCAAGTTTAACCCGAGTATTCCACATGTGCAAAACTGTGTTGCACCCATTGTATGTGAATGTAGAGCCTATCACACCCAATCATCACGTGGTGTCTCAGCACGACGAACTGTCACAAGGGTGCATACTCAGGGAGAACACTTATACCTTGAAATTTAGTTAAGGGATCATCTTATAATGTTACCGTCGTACTAAGCAAAATAAGATGCATAAAGATAAACATCACATGTAATCAAAATATGTGACATGATATGGCCATCATCATCTTGTGCTTTTGATCTCCATCTCCAAAGCATCGTCATGATCTGCATTGTCACCGGCTCGACACCTTGATCTCCACCGTTGTGTCGCGGTCGTCTCACCAACTATTACTTCTACCACTATCGCTACCGCATAGTGATAAAGTAAGAAAATTACATGGCTTTTGCATTTCATACAATAAAGAGACAACCATAAGGCTCCTGTTAGTTGCCGATAACTTTTACCAAAACATGATCATCTCATACAATAACATATATCACATCATGTCTTGACCATATCACATCACATTATGCCCTGCAAAAAAAAGTTAGACGTCCTCTACTTTGTTGTTGCAAGTTTTACATGGCTGCTACGGGCTTCTAGCAAGAATCGTTCTTACTTATGGCACAAAAACCACAACAGTGATTTACAAGTTTGCTGTTTTAACCTTCAAGACCATTGTCAAATTTGATTCAACTAAAGTAGGAGAAACTGACATCCGCTAGCCACCTTTATGCAAAAGTAGTTGCATGTCTGTCGGTGGAACCGGTCTCATGAATGTGGTCATGTAAGGTTGGTCCAAGCCGCTTCATCCAACAATACCGCCGAATCAAAATAAGACATTGGTGGTAAGCAGTATGATGATCACAACCCACAACTCTTTGTGTTCTACTCGTGCATATCATCTACGCATAGACCTGGCTCATGATGCCACTAATGGGGAACATAGCATGCAATTTCAAAAAAATTCCTACGCTCACGCAAGATCTATCGAGGAGATGCATAACAACGAGAGGGGGAAAATGTGTCTACGTACCCTTATAGACCGAAAGGGGAAGCGTTTGACAACACAGTTGATGTAGTTGAACTTCTTCTAGCTCCGACCGATCAAGTATCGAACATACAACACCTCTGAGTTCTACACACGTTCAACTTGATGACGTTACTCACCCTCTTGATCCAGCAAGGTGTCAAGGAATTCGATGAGTTACGTCAGTATGATGGCGTGGTGACGGTGATGGTGAATTGATCTGCGCAGGGCTTCGCCTAAGCACCGCAACAATATGACCGGGGGTGTAAACTATGGAGGGGGCTCCGCATACGGCTAACAATTGAGTTGTGTGTTGTAGGCGCACCCTCCCCACATATATATAGGTAGGAGAGAAGGAGAGGCAGCCAAGGGGGAGCCCCAAGTAGGAGGAACCCTACTTGGGGTCCTCCCCAATTCGGCCTCCCCCCTTCCATATTTGTCGGAGGGGGAAAAGGGAAGAGGAAGGAGAGAAGGAAAGTGGGGGGGGGGGGGGCGAACCCCCTCTTTACCTTCCCCCACTCGGCCTCCTTCCATGGGGGGTGGGGGCACGCCAGACCTTGTGAGCTAGTGTGCTCCCCTCTTATGGCCCATATGGCCCATATCTTTCCCTGGGGGGTTCCGGTAACCCCCCGGTACTTCGATAAATACCCGATACACTCCGGAACACTTCCGCTGTCTGAATACTATCATACTATATATCAATCTTGACCTCTCGACCATTTCGAGACTCCTCGTCATGTTCATGATTTCATCCGGGACTCCGAACAACATTCGGTCACCAAATCACATAACTCATATAATATAATATCGTCATCGAACGTTAAGCGTGCGGACCCTACGGGTTCGAGAACTATGTAGACATGACCGAGGCGCCTCTCGGGTCCATAACCAATAGCGGAACCTGGATGCTCATATTGGCTCCCACATCTTCTACGAAGATCTTCATCGGTCAAACCGTTATGACAACATACGTTATTCCCTTTGTCATCAGTATGTTACTTGCCCAAGATTTGATCGTCGGTATCTTCATACCTAGTTCATTCTCATTACCGGCAAGTCTCTTTACTCGTTCCATAATACATCATCCTGCAACTAACTCATTAGCCACTTTGCTTGCAAGGCTTCTTATGATGTGTATTACCAAGAGGGCCCAGAGATACCTCTCCGATACTCGAAGTGACAAATCCTAATCTCGATCTATGCCAACCCAACAAACACATTTGGTGATACCTTTAGAGCATCTTTATAATCGCCTAGTTATGTTGTGGCGTTTGATAGCACACATGGCATTCCTCTAGTATCCGGGAGTTGCATAATCTCATAGTCGGAGGAATAAGTTTTTGACATGAAGAAAGCAATAGCAATAAAACTAAAGGATCATAATGCTAAGCTAACGAATGGGCCTTTTCCATCACATCATTCTCCTAATGATGTGATCCCATTTATCAAATGACAACACATGTCTATGGTTAGGAAACTTAACCATCGTTGGTCAATGAGCTAGTCTAGTAGAGGCTTACTAGGGACACATTATTTTGTCTATGTATCCACACATGTATCAAGTTTCCGGTTAATACAATTTTAACATGAATAATAAACATCTATCATGAAATAAGGAAAAATAAAATAACAACTTCAGTATTGCCTCTAGGGCATATTTCCTTCACGCCACACCTCACCCAATTGGGCGTGGATGAACATGACCCATGTAGGCCGTAGGTAGTTGGTGCAGAAAAAACAAGACCCCATTCCGCGGTATGCCTCACCGCTGCCGATAAACAGGACACTATTCTGATCGTATGAGGTTGCCACTAGATGAGAAGGATCCCATCTTTGTTGTTCTATGGTACGCGTGATAGAGGCGGGGGTGTCCCCATCTTTTGATGAGATGCTAACTATCGATTTGGTGAAGTCGACTTTGACGATCCGACTACAAACATGCACGACGTTGTGCCTTAGCAATCGCTAAACCAATCTCCTGAGGTTACTGACGATGCTGGAAGCACAATCAGCCTGACCACGAAGGTCTATTCTTGCATGCAATCTAAGAACAAGCAAGAATATGATAAATGCAATCTGAATATTGCGAATATAGATGAAGTATTGATAAAGGTAGGGATCCAAAAGCGGTCTTGGTCTAGTCGTTGGACACAAATGGAGTACGTAGAGTTGTAATGGCTAACTTTCAACTAAACAAACCCAAGTCTAAAGGATGCCTTAACGGCTGTATTTACAGGGGAAAAGAGAGGGGATTTTTTCAACCCCTAGCAAGGTGGGACTAAAACACCTCATGTGCCGTTTCCCCTATAATATGGACTGTAAATATAGCCTATGAAGTACTATTTCGAAATTACATGGGCTTGGCCCACAAATAAGGTGCCGCAACACCAATAATAAGCTATGGACGAAATTTATGAAAGGCCATCTTGTATATTTTGTCCATCTTCTTGTATGTCATCATGGTGGCTTCAAAGTACGGAAATCTCCACCAGAAACACAGTTCTTGTTCCCTTTGCACGCACCTTCATCACAAAGCTTGATCATTCTCCAGTGTTCATTCTTGTTGTCCATGCTCGGCGCTTCAACGGTAAGCAACACAAATGTATCTAAGTTAGGCAGCATCACATTCTCAGGAAAATTAGAAACATGACCAAGAAACGGAAGTACCTGATAATTCAACTAGCATGCGCAAGTTCTAGTAGTTGACCTAGTAGGTATGGCAGCAGGGGCTGTGGGTGTAACTATGGTAGCCATGTCCTCATCATCCTCCCCTTCTTGAAAAAAGCCATCCTTGGCATTGCATAAATTAAAATGTGGTTAAGAAAAGGGTCAAGTTGTAGACATTGTATATGTATATGTCATCAATTTTTTATTGATCTAACTTGTGGCACATGTGACACATTTATACAATAGTACACTTCAAATGTCATGACATATAAAGCCAAAATACTATCAAGAAGTCAAAGGCATGGAAATATTGCAACTCAGTTTGCCCATATAAGTGAAGCTCCTAATCGTAACAAAAGATTGGCAATACTCATCATTAAACCATCCCAACCTTGATGAACCATTACCAAGATTAGAGGTCATATCAAAATGAGTAAAAATTGGCACAATTATTTTAAAACATATTTGATCTAAATCTGATTCATTCCCTGATTCACATGGTTCTTTCGCATCAATAGTTAATGTAATGGGTTCACTCAAAATTGTTTGATCACATGGCAAAGTCAAAACATCAACATAGTCCTCTAAAATAGCTGGTGTGATCAAAGTAGTGGGTAGCTCATCGCATGGTGCATTGAAATTCACTAGGCATTCATCATACTCATGTGGAGGTGGAAGATTAATACCTTTGTCGTTACCTCTCATGGTTAACTCAGATGATGTAGGCACTCTAGATGGCACAGGTCACGTGGTGGTGGTGATGTAGTGCTCACAACAATGGATGTTGTTGTCATAGTAGGCGCAATGGTGGAAGGAACAATCACCGCAACTCTTGGGATTTGCACCTTTCGCTTGTTTGTCTTCTGGACAACACATCATGTTATCTCCTATTCAACTTTGCAAGGAAGACGAAACAAATGGTACATAGGATAATACTTTTCATGAATTAGTATCTCCCGAATGTCATGGTTTAATCCTCCCCAAAATCCATCCATAAAATCTTCTTCACTTTCTTCTAAAGAGGAATGCAAGAAGGCAGTTTGTAAATCACCATAATATTTCAGTACGGTGTCACTAACTTGTTTTAAATGTTGCAACTTTTTAGTCATGTCACGAGTATAATAAGTAGGGAAGAAAGTATGTCACATGGCAAGTTTCAAATCATCCCAAGTTGTAGGTATATATCAGAGTGTAGTCGACAATATTCCCTCCACCAAACTGAAGCATAACCAGTGAATGAACTAACCGTGACCTTAACTTTTTTATGTTCAGCGAAATTATGGAAAGCAAATATATTATTTATGTCGAACTCCCATTCAATATATAAAGCGGGTCTAAAACGACCATTAAATGGTGGTATAGAAACATTAACCAAATCATGTGCATTTGGATGTTTATGCACCTCTCGTGATGGTTATGGTATTTGTTTAGGTGGTGGAACGTCTCCCATGATCGACAAATCCCACGAATTGACTCCAAATAATGTCATGATTAGTAGAAACAAGAAACAAAATCCAAAAATAATGTTCCTATAAACTACATGGATGTGGTGGTAAAATGCTCACAGTATAACAAATGTCAAAGTCTTACAAGTTCTTACCAGGCAGCAGGTGGTGACCGGCAACCAGTTGTAACTCCCACGATGCAGCTATATCTCTCACGTGTCGAGGCACGACTTAGAGGCATAACCGCATTGTAGGTTTTGTCGCAAGAAGGGTCATCTTCACACAATCCCATGTAATGGACAAGAATGGGATAAAGAGAGTTGGCTTACAATCGCCACTTCACACAATACATAAATAAATTCATACATCATTCAAAATACACTCATAGACCGACTATGGTCAAATCCAAATGAAAAGAAGATAACCCCAAATGCTAGATCCCCGATCGTCCCAACTGGGCTCCACTACTGATCATCCCAAAACGAAACATAGTAACGATCAAGGTCCTCGTCGAGCTCCCACTTGAGCTCGGTTGCGTCGCCTGCACTGGTATCCTCGGTACCTGCAACTATTTTGGTAGAATCTGTGAGTCACGAGGAATCAACAATCTCACACCTGTGTGGTCAAGACTATTTAAGCTCATGGGTAGGAAAATGCTAAGGTGGTGGAGCTGCAGCAAGCACTAAGCATATATGGTGGCTAACATACGCAAGTAAGAGCGAGATGAGAAGCAACGCATCGGTCGAGAAGCTAGAAGTGATCAAGAAGTGATCCTGAACGTTCTTACGTTCATACAAAACCCAAACCGTGTTCACTTCCCGGACTCCGCCGAAAAGAGACATCACGGCTACACACGCGGTTGATGCATTTTAATTAAGTCAAGTGTCAAGTTCTCTACAACCGGACATTAACAAATTCCCATCTGCTGCATAACCACAGACACGGCTTTTGAAAGATAATACCCTACAGGGGTGTCCCAACTTAGCCCATCACAAGCTCTCACGGTCAACGAAGGATATTCCTTCTCCCAGGATGACCCGACCAGTCTCGGAATCCCGGTTTACAAGACATTTCGACAATGGTAAAACAAGACCAGCAAGACCACCCGACTGTGCTGACAAATCCCGATAGGAGCTGCACATATCTCGTTCTCAGGGCACAACGGATGAGCAATCTGCACAACTAAAACCAGACCTCAAGTTCCCCTGAGGGGGCTCTACAAAGGGCTCTAGTTTGGACCAACACTCACAGGCGTACTGGCCCGGGGGGGGGGGGGGGTAAATAAAGATGGCCCTCGGGCTCGCGAAAACCGAAGGGAAAAAAGCTTAGGCGGCAAATGGTAAAACCAAGGTTAGGCCTTGCTGGAGGTGTTTTATTCAAAGCAAACTGTCAAGGGGGTCCCATAAATCACCCAACCGCGTAAGGAACGCAAAATCAACGAACATAACACCGGTATGACGGAAACTAGCGCGGCAAGAGTGGAACAAAACACCAGGCATAAGGCTGAGCCCTCCACCCTTTACCAAGTATATAGGTTCATTAATTAAATAAGAGATATTGTGATATTCCAAAATATCCATGTTCCAACAAGGAACAAACTTCATCTTCACCTGCAACTATCAACGCTATAAGAGGGGCTAAGCAAAAGCGGTAACATAGCCAAACAACGGTTTGCTAGGAATGGATGGTTAGAGGCTTGACATGGCAAAATGGGAGGCAGGATAAACGAGTGGTAGGTAGTGCAACCATAGCAATAGAGCGAACAACTAGCAAAGCAAAGATAGAAGTGATATCAAGGGTATGGTCATCTTGCCTGCAAAGTTCTCATAGTTGTCAAAAGCTTGATCCTCGTTAGCGTACTCAACAGGTTCCTCGTTCACATACTCGTCTCCCGGCTCTAAGCAAGGCAAGAACACAAGCAATGGAACACAATCAATCACGGTGCAATGCACAAGCAACATGATGCAATACATGGCATGATATGCAAGATATGATATGCAATGCATAAGCATGCTCCGGAAGGGAAAGAATGATCAAGGCATCAACTTGGCAAACCAAGTATGCCGCTGGAAAGAAGAGGTGATTTCGGTTGAAATCGATGTAAGGATCACCGGAAACGGATGCACGGTTTGCAAATGGCAAGCAAAACAAGATATGATGCAAACTGCTTAAAACAACAACATAACAACTTGTGTGCAAGTTTTAAATATGCTACAACACCCAAACATGAAAACTAAATACAAGGCAGTGAAGTACATGTGAAGCTCTACAAAACATTAACACTGAGCTACTGCTATAACTCACTAGAACAGGTTCAAACAAGCATGCAAAAGTGCAATAGATATCAGCTTCACAGACTTGGTGAAAACACTAACATGGCATAAGTAGCGTCAGGTAGCAATGTTTAGAGCTAGCAAACAACATGCTACAGGAACATAACATAGCAAAAAAAGGCATTGCATGCTCCTACTAAATGCACTTAACAAAACTCCCTTACTAAACATGAGCCAAAAGGACACAGAAAATATGGTTACACCCATGCAGACATAGCAAGATTTATAACCAGGTTCAGACTTGGTGAAATTTAATGGCATGGCAGAAACAGATTCATGTTGGCATGTTAACAAGCTTGATTAACTCCCTACATAGCATATCATGGCATGAAATACCTCTAGCATGGAGTAGGAATGAAAATGAAGCTAACCATGGGCAAAACCACCACATAGCATATTTGCAGGAATATACACATAAAAGACAAAACAACAACATGATGTAAAATGACATGTTCATGAACTTGCTCAAATGCAGAAACTAATGCCACCTCTAGATTGGTGGGATTTTTCTACCCCAAAAACATATATAATATGTGGGGGTTGCTGTAGAAAAACCATCACAAGTGCAATAAGTTAAAACCTGCCCTAAATGGAATATGACAGAAATGGTGTTTTCCTTATTTAGAAATGTCCAAAAATGGACTTGCCCGAAATGGATAGATTTCATATGCTATAAATGGAATATTCTCTGGGAAAAATAAACATAAAAGAAAAAGGAGAAAGTGGAGGGGGATGACAGGTGGACCTAGGTGCGTGTGTGACTGATCAAAGGGGGCTACCTGTCAGCACCACGAAAGAAAAATAAAAGAGAACGCATGCCCCTGGGACTCGAACCCGAGACCTCCTGCTTTAGAGCGCGCTGGAGCAACCAGTCAGGCTATGCAGGCGTACGTGATCAGGAAGGGGCTCGGCCAATCTTTGAACCACTGGAAGGTCGAGCCTGCTTCTCCACCGCACGGGGAAGATGGTGACGGCGCCGGCGGCCAACGACGGCGACCACCAGAGCAGTGGAGCACCGGCGGGGATGTGGGATTGGGAGGCAGCGCTGCTACAGGTCATGCGTGTGCATGCGCGCATGTGTGGGTGTGCGTACACATGAACTTGCGTCCATGGCGGCTAGGTGCAGTGAGGCGATGCGAAGGCGAGCTGAGGCATGAGCACGGGCCGCGGGACGCTGCTCTGCTGCGAGGGTGCGAGCAGGTCATGGTGCGCGAGGGTATCCAGAGCGGGGAACACTTGGGCACGCTACGGTAGAACAACAACTACATGAAAACTCGGGCTTCTCCGGAACATCGAGATCATGGAGAAGGCGCGATCCTAGCATCTCCTACGGGGATCATCCAGCGTTGAGAAGGAGGATTGAGGAAGCCGGGTATACCTCCTTACCCTAGGGCAAGAAGACGGTGATGGAGACGAGCCTATGGCGACGCGGTCGACCTCTAAACTGGGTGGGGCTGCTATGCAAGAAGCTGAGGAAGAAGACGGCCGAGGGAGTCGATCTGGTGGCCTTGTGGTCGCGTGCGTCATGGAAGGAGACGGAGAGGTACTTGACGGTCCTCTCCACGGCAACAAGAGGGTCGGAGGCGCGACGTGCACGGCTACCCCGAGCTCGAGGTCTTGCTCGCTCGGTTCATGGTGGGCAGGGCGACGGCGAGGCGCGTGGAGACCTACCTAGCGGCGGCGAGGGCAAGAGTGGGACGGAAGTGGACGAGGGGAACTAGGGCTAGGTCTAGGACACCATATATATGGGCTAGGGGTGCCGGACGACCGTCAAATCAATGAGCTCGTCGACGTGGCGTGTCTGGATGAGCTACCGTACAGGGGAGACGATGCTCCTGCCGCTATCGGGCTGGATGGGTTGCTTCTGCTGCTCGAGTTGGGCTGCAGGCGCTGGTGCACTGGGAGGCCGGCCCAAGGGGGTGCTGCTGCTGGGCTACTCCGCTGCTACTATTCTCTTTTCTTTTCCTATTTTCCTCAAACAGAAGAAAAACAAGAAAAGACCAGAGTGATTTGGGAAAGCTATGGAAGATATAAAAATATCCTCAGAGCCCTAGTATTATGCACATAATAGTAAAAATGGTTTGGGCATTTCTAGAGGAAGAAAAATATTCCAGGTTTGAATTAGTTTCAAACTTGAAGCATTTTTGACCCCAACCAAACCAATTCCAATTTAGATGAAACTTGACAGAGAGGTGAGTGGCATGATGCTTGAATTGTGAGGAAGAGATGAACATTAAAGGAGGAGTGAAAATGGCACTTACCAAATAAAAGAAAGAGGAGGAGGGGAGGTGGTGATGAGTGAAGGGGGATGATGATGCTTGGATCCACATAGAACATGCCACAATACAATGAGCTACACCATGAAGATGCACATGATGACATGAGAATGAAATGCATGACATGGACAAAATGCAAAACGAAGACAAAACCCAACCATGAAGGGAATCTCATAACTTAAAGCCGAAAATGGCAAGAGTTGTAGTTACAAATATGGAAAGTTACATCCGGAGTGTTACAACGCTCCACCACTACGAGAGGATCTCGTCCCGAGATCTAGGACTGAAAAACTCCAGATATTCGGAACTGAGGTGATCCTCACGCTCCCAGGTGGCTTCTCGGTCGGAATGGTGTGACCACTTCACTTTCAGGAATTTGATTGACTTGTTGCGAGTCTTGCGCTCGGTTTCTTCAAGAATAGCAATGGGGTGCTCATGATAAGATAGATCTTCTTGGAGGTCAATCTCTTCGAAGTTGATAGTACGCTCAGGCGTCTTGAAGCACTTGCGAAGCTGTGACACGTGAAACACATCGTGCACGTTTGCAAAGTTGGACGGAAGCTCAAGTTGATAGGCGAGATCGCCTCTTTTGCCAATGATCTTGGAAGGACCTACGTATCTAGGGGCAAGCTTCCCTTTGATACCAAAGAGACGAGTGCCTTTCATTGGAGAGACGCGGAGGTAGACATGGTCTCTGATCTCGAAAGCCAAGTCACGGTGCTTGCTACCATAGTAACTCTTCTTGCGCGATTGCGCGGCTTTGAAATTTTCACGGATGACATTTCTTCAGCCTCTGTGATCAAGTCGTTGCCAAGAAGTTGGCATTCACCAGTCTCTGACCAATTGAGAGGAGTACGGCACTTTCTGCCATATAGAGTTTTGAATGGGCCTTGCCCGAACTTGCTTGGAAGCTGTTGTTGTAGGAGAACTCGGCATATGGAAGACAATCTTCCCACTTCATGCCAAAGGAAATGACACAAGCCCTGAGCAAATCTTCAAGGATTTGATTGACTCGCTCGACTTGGCCACTTGTTTGAGGATGGAAAGTTGTGCTGAAGTGAATGTTGGTGCCCATGGCCTTCTAGAAGGAGTCCCAGAACTTAGAGGTGAAAATGCTTTCGCGGTCTGAAGAGATCAATTGCGGAATCCCGTGCAAGGAGACAATTCTGGAGGTGTAAAGCTCTGCCAACTAGGCTGCTGTGATGGTTTCTTTGATTGGAAGGAAATGAGCCACTTTTGTAAGCTTGTCAATGACAACGAAGATAGCATCATTTCCATGCTTGGACTTAGGAAAACCGGTAATGAAGTCCATTTCAATATGATCAAACTTCCATTCTGGAATAGCAAGAGGTTGGAGGAGACCAGCTGGTCGTTGGTGTTCTACTTTCACCCTTCGGCAGACATCACATTTATTCACGAATCGAGCAATTTCTCGCTTCATTCGAGTCCACCAATACGACCGCTTGAGGTCATGGTACATCTTCGTACTTCTCGGATGAATGGATATAAGGGAATTATGCGCTTCGTTCATAATGACTTTCCTTAGATCGCCTTTAGGAACCACAATTCGATCCTTGAAGAATAGAGTATCTTTGTCATCCAAGCGATAGCACTTGTATTTGGAGAGGCCCTTGGCAATAACATGTTTCACCTTCTTCACCATGGTATCCAGGAGTTGTGCCTCACGAATTTGATCTTCCAAAGTAGGAGAGACTAGGAGGTTGGCAAGAAAGCCTTGAGGAACAACTTGGATATTGAGTTTGCGGAAAGCTTCACAAAGATCCGGTTGAAATGGCTTGAGAATTAAGTTGTTGCAATAAGCCGTTCTGCTCAGATCATCTGCAATCACATTCGCCTTGCCAGGAGTATATTCAATACTTGGATTGTACTCTTGAATAATTTCGACCCATTGAGTTTTCCTGAGGTTGAGGTTGGGTTGAGTGAAGATATACTTGAGGCTCTTGTGATCGGTGAATATGTCCACTTTCCTTCCGAACAAGAGATGTCTCCATGTTATTAATGCATGGACAACTGCCACCAACTCGAGATCGTGAGTGGGGTAGTTCCTTTCGTTGGGCTTCAACTGACGAGAGGTATAGGCCACAACTTTCTTCTATTGCATTAACACAGCACCGAGACCTTGCAGAGAAGCATCACAGAAAACTTCGAATGCCTTGGATTCGTCAGGAGGAGTCAAGACAGGAGCTGAGACAAGCTTCTCTTTGAGGGTGTTGAAAGCAACGTCACACTCAGGCGTCTAGACATACTTGACATGCTTCTGGAGGAGGTTGGAAAGAGGCTTTGCAATCTTTGAGAAATTCTCAATGAATCTTCGGTAATAGCGCAAGACCAAGAAAACTGCGGCGCTGCTTGACATTATGGGGAGGTTCCCAGTTCACAATTGTAGACACCTTCTCGGGATTAATAGCAATGCCTTTGGCGGAGATGATATGACCAAGGTAAAGAACTTCATCAAGCCAGAACTCTCATTTGGAGAACTTTGCATAGAATTGATACTCTGTGAGCTTGTCGAGCACCAATCGCAAATGTTTGGCATGATCCTTCTTATTCTTGGAGAAGACCAAGATATCATCGAGATACACCAGAACGAATTCATTGGTGTAGGGGTTGAAGATGAAGTTCATCATGCGAGAGAATGTTGGAGGAGCATTGACAAGGCCGAAAGACATGACAATATATTCATAAGAACCAAAGCTTGTTCTGAATGCTGTCTTGGGAATATCTTGTTCGTGAATGTGAATCTGATGATAACCCATACGAAGGTCAAGCTTGGAGAATACTTTAGCACCTTTGAGTTGCTCGAATAGCTCATTGATGTTGGGAAGTGGATACTTGTTCTTGATTGTCTTCTTGTTCAATGGACGGTAATCGATGCATAGTCGGTCCGTGCCATCCTTCTTCTGGACAAAAATAACTCCACAACCCCATTAAGTCGGTCTGATCAAACCTAGACACTCTTGTTCATCGAGCTGTTTCTTCAATTCCTTCAACTCTTTAGGTCCAAGCTTGTATGGACGCTTGCAAACGGGTTCAGTGCCATGCTCTAGATCCATAACGAACTCAACTGGCCGGTGCGGAGGCATACCCGGAAGCTCTTCTGGAAAGACATCTTGGTACTCACAAACGACTGGAATCTGAGAGATTGCGTCTAGCTCACCCTTCTCATTGAGTGAAAACAACCGAATGGTTTCATCATGAGTGGCATAGATGATCACATCCTTAGAAGAGTGTGTCAATTGAGTCTCCCTGGCAGCACAATCAAGCTGAGCCTTGTGCTTAGAAAGCCAGTCCATCCCGAGAATTAGATCAATATCAGAATCGCCAAAAACAATTGGAGAAGACAGAAATTTATAGTTTCCCATCTTGATAACAGAATCCCGAATGAATGCTCGAGAAGTCATTTGCCGAGCCGGCGAAACAATAGACAATGGACTCGGCAATACTTGAGTAACCAAATCATGCATAGCCACCAAAGGTCTTGAAATGAAAGAATGCGATGCACCAATATCAAATAAGAATTTTGCAGGAATGTCATTAACTGAGAGATTACCCATTATCACATAAGTAGACTCCTCCGCTTGAGCTGCATTCATCATGTTCACCTTTGCAAACTTGGAATTATGCTTGACCACTGCATTGCTTGAAGATCTCACAGGAGGAGGAGGCGGGAGGCGCCTTTTGTTGAAGCACTTGTTCACGTAGTGACCTTTCTGCTGGATCTTGTTGCAAGTCACCTCTGAGAGCGGACGATGATAAGGAGCATTTGACCTAGGAGCTTGAGAATTTGACTTGTTCTGATAGCCTGGGTTGGGTGGGTGGGAAGATCCACGACCACCTCAGTTCTTCTGCTGGTAAGGCCGACGAAACGGAGGAGGAGGAAGGTAGAACTTCTGTTGCTTAGCTGCCACTTGTGAGGAAGAAGAAGACTGAACTGCATCCCTGATTCTTTTCTTAGAGGCCTCACACTTGAGCTGAGCACCTTCTTGATTGAGGGCCATGTTGTAGAGTTGATCAAACTGAGTAGGCTCAACAAGAACGAGAGCTAACTGTAGATCCTCTCCGAGGCCACCCCTGAAGTGATAAATCATACTCTTTTCATTAGGAACGTCTTGTCTTGCGAAGCGAGCAAGCTTCTGAAACTTTTTGTTGTATTCGTACACGGACATTCTGCCTTGCTTGAGATTGCGGAATTCCTCATGCTTTCTCTCAACAACACTTGTAGGAATGTGGTGAGCTTTAAAGTCCTAACGGAAGTCAGTCCAAGTAATCACTCGACCTCCTCTGGAATCTTTGTATTGATGATACCAATCAGCTGCTTGGTCCTTGAGCTGAAAAGAAGCAAACTTGACGTAGTCCTCAGGCTTGACATTGCTGCATTCAAAATGCTTGTTAATGTCCACGAGCCAATCATTGGCGTCTGTGGCCTCGGCATAGTAGCTGAAAGACTTTGGCTGATTTGCAAGGAACTGGTTAAGGGTAGGAAACTGAGGCTGATGGTTGAACTGCCCTTGACCTTGATTCCCTTGGTTGCCTTGGCCTTGGTTGCGTTCTTGCAAGAATTGCAAAAGCATCTGGGTGCTGCTGTTGGTGGCCGCCACAACATCTTGCCATGCCTCCGGAGGCGGAGGAGGTGGCGGAGGTGGTGGGTTCGATCGATCTTCTTCACCCCGATCCGGGTTGTTGCGAGTTGGCGGAGCCATCCTGAGGAAGATGAAATCCCTTAGAACCACCATTGACATGATAGATAAGTAGAATCAAAGACTAGAAATTGCAACTTATAGTGTTCACAATAAACATTAGAACAAGGATGAACAAATGAATCCAAAGCTAACATCACACGTCCATTAAGGTGAGAAGCCACTTGATAAGAGATTGATGAAAGAAAAAACCAAGGTACGATTGGAACAAATAAGTGGTAAGTATTACCCAATCACAAACCAAATATCTGCGGGAAGAAATGCTAGAGCTACTTGAATCCCACCTATAAACTCCCAAAACTTTCTGGTTATGCAATCAGATGTTGGGGATATAGGGGAAGCAATATATCTCACCCACACTAACAATCCCTACATCTAGATGTATCGATCCGTCAACACATAACCAAGAAACCTTCAGAAATCGTGTACCTCAACCTTCGAAAAGCATCTGTTATACGAGTTATGGCAATACTCCCAAACTCCCCAGTACTGGGTGGCGTCGAGGTTATCTCACCAGCAACTGCATAAAAGAGATTTTCGATGTCGGTGAAACTCAGGTATTACAGAACTGCAAGGATAAAATTGTGACGACAACACGTCGGAGCTCAACTCGCCGGGACACTGCCACAACCCCTAAATGTCAGGAGGCACCAAGAACAATGTTCTCATCACAAGACTATCGGTACGATTCCAAGATACCCGCGTGATACTAAATTTATTTTAGTGAAATTTGAGGAGAGGAAAGTCAAAACATCTACGTCAGGAGACCTCACCAGAGCGACGAAGGGACTGAGGAGTAAAAAGAATCCTACTCTCCAATATATATATAATCCTAAGACTCAAAACATTTTTGTTCTAGACTCAATAACGCCAGCAATTCGATCAAGAAGGGGGCTCCTAAGTCGGGGATGGCTCTGATTACCAACTTGTAATGCCCACGATGCGGCTATATCTCTCACGTGTCGAGGCACGACTTAGAGGCATAATCGCATTGTAGGTTTTGTCGCAAGAAGGGTCATCTTCACACAATCCCATATGAACAAGAATGGGATAAAGAGAGTTGGCCTACAATCGCCACTTCATACAATACATAAATAAATTCATACATCATTCAAAATACACTCATAGACCGACTACGGTCAAATCCAAATGAAAAGAAGATAACCCCAAATGCTAGATCTTCGATCGTCCCAACTGGGCTCCACTACTGATCATCCGAAAACGAAACATAGTAATGACCAACGTCCTCGTCGAACTCCCACTTGAGCTCGATTGCATCGCTTGCACTAGTATCCTCGGCACCTGCAACTGTTTTGGTAGAATCTATGAGTCACGAGGACTCATCAATCTCACACCCACGAGATAAGACTATTTAAGCTCATGGGTAGGAAAAGGGTAAGGTGGTGGAGTTGTAGCAAGCACTAAGCATATATGGTGGGTAACATACGCAAGTAAGAGCGAGATGAGAAGCAACGCATCGGTCGAGAAGCCAGAAGTGATCAAGAAGTGATCCTGAACCTTCTTACGTTCATACATAACCCAAACTGTGTTCACTTCCCGGACTCCGCCGAAAAGAGACCATCACGGCTACACACGCGGTTGATGCATTTTAATTAAGTCAAGTGTCAAGTTCTCTACAACCGGACATTAACAAATTCCCATCTGCCGCATAACCGCGGGCATGGCTTTCGAAAGATAATACCCTGCAGGGGTGTCCCAACTTAGCCCATCACAAGCTCTCACGGTCAACGAAGGATATTCCTTCTCCCAGGAAGACCCGATCAGTCTCGGAATCCCGGTTTACAAGACATTTCGACAATGGTAAAACAAGACCAGCAAGACCACCCGACTGTGCCGACAAATCCCGATAGGAGCTGCACATATCTTGTTCTCATGGCACAACGGATGAGCAATCCATACAACTAAAACTAGACCTCAAGTTTCCTTGAGGGGGCGCTGCAAAGGGCTTTAGTTTGGACCAACACTCAGAGGAGCACTGGCCCGGGGGGGGGGGGGGTAAATAAAGATGACCCTCGGGCTCGCGAAAACCCAAGGGAAAAAGGCTTAGGTGGCAAATGGTAAAACCAAGGTTGGGCCTTGCTGGAGGAGTTTTATTCAAAGTGAACTGTCAAGGGGGTCCCATAAATCACCCAACCGCGCAAGGAACGCAAAATCAAGGAACATAACACCGATATGACGGAAACTAGGGCGGCAAGAGTGGAACAAAACACCAGGCATAAGGCCGAGCCTTCCACCCTTTACCAAGTATATAGGTGCATTAATTAAATAAGAGATATTGTGATATTCCAAAATATCCATGTTCCAACAAGGAACAAACTTCATCTTCACCTGCAACTAGCAATGCTATAAGAGGGGCTGAGCAAAAGCGGTAACATAGCCAAACAACGGTTTGCTAGGAACGGATGGTTAGAGGCTTGACATGGCAAAATGGGAGGCAGGATAAACAAGTGGTAGGTAGCGCAACCATAGCGATAGAGCGAACAACTAGCAAAGCAAAGACATAAGTGATATCGAGGGTATGGTCATCTTGCCTGCAAAGGACTCAGAGTTGTCGAAAGCTTGATCCTTGTTAGCGTACTCAACAGGTTCCTCGTTGACGTACTCGTCTCCCGGCTCTAACCAAGGCAAGAACACAAGCAATGGAACACAATCAATCATGGTGCAATGCACAAGCAACATGATGCAATACATGGCATGATATGCAAGATATGATATGCAATGCATAAGCGTGCTACGAAGGGAAAGAATGATCAAGGCATCAACTTGGAAAAGCAAGTATGCTGCTGGAAAGATGAGGTGATTTTGGTTCAAATCGATATAAGGATCACCGGAAACGGATGCACGGTTTGCAAATGACAAGCAAAACAAGATATGATGCAAACTGCTTAAAACAGCAACATAACAACTTGTGTGCAAGGTTTAAATATGCTACAACACCCAAACATGAAAACTAAATACATGGCTGTGAAGAACATGTGAAGCTCTACAAAACATTAACACTAAGATACTGCTATAACTCACTAGAACAGGTTCAAACAAGCATGGCAAAAGTGCAAAAGATATCAGTTTCACAGACTTGGTGAAAACACTAACATGGCATAAACAGCATCAGGTAGCAATGTTTAGAGCTAGCAAACAACATGCTATAGGAACAAAACATAGCAAAAAAAGGCATGGCATTCTTCTACTAAATGCACTTAACAAAACTCCCTTAATGAACATGAGCCAAAAGGACACAGAAAATATGGTTACACCCATGCAAACATAGCAAGATTTATAACCAGGTTCAGAATTGGTGAAATTTAATGGCATGGCAGAAACAGATTCATGTTGGCATGTTAGCAAGCTTGATTAACTCCCTACATAGCATATCATGGCATGAAATACCTCTAGCATGGAGTAGGAATGAAAATGAAGCTAACCATGTGCAAAACCACCACATAGCATATTTGCAGGAATATACACATAAAAGACAAAACAACAACATGATGTAAAATGACATGTTCATGAACTTGCTCAAATGCAGAAACTAATGCCACCACTGGGTTGGTGGGATTTTTCTACCCCCACAACATATATAATATGTTGGGGTTGCTGTAGAAAAATCATCGCTAGTGCAATAAGTTAAAACCTGCCCTAAATGGAATATGACAGAAATGGCGTTTTCCTTATTTGGAAACGTCCAGAAATGGACTTGCCCGAAATGGATAGATTTCATATGCTAGAAATGGAATATTCACTGGGAAGAATATACATAAAAGAAAAAGGAGAAAGTGGAGGGGGATGACAGGTGGACCTAGGTGCGTGTGTGACTGATCAAAGGGGGCTACCTGTCAGCACCACGAAAGAAAAATAAAAGAGAACGCGCACCCCTGGGACTCGAACCCGAGACCTCCTGCTTCAGAGCGCGCTGGAGCAGCCAGTCGGGCTATGCATGCGTACGCGACCATGAAGGGGCTCGGCCAATCTTTGGACCACTGGAAGGTCGAGCCTGCTTCTCCACCGCACGGGGAAGATGGTGACGGTGCCGATGGCCAACGACGGTGACCACCAGAGCAGTGGAGCACCGGAGGGGGTGCGGGATTGGGGGGCAGCGCTGCTACGGGTCGTACGTGTGCATGCGCGCATGTGTGGGTGTGCGCACACATGAACTTGCGTCCATGGAGGCTAGGTGCAGCGAGGCAAAGCGAAGGCGAGCTACGGAACGAGAACGGGCTGCGGGACGCTGCTCTGCTGCGATGGTGCGAGTAGGTCGTGGTGCACAAGGGTATCCAGAGCGGGGAACACTCGGGCACGCTACGGTAGAACAGGAACTACATCAAAACTCGGGCTTCTCCAGCACATCAAGATAATGGGGAAGGCGCGAACCTAGCATCTCCTACGGGGATCATCCAGCATTGAGAAGGAGGATTGAGGAAGCCGGGTATAGCTCCTTACCATAGGGCAAGAAGACGGTGATGGAGATGAGCCTACGGCGACGTGGCTAACCTATGAACTTGGTGGGGCTGCTATCCGCGAAGAAGAGGAAGAAGATGGCCGAGGGAGTCAATCTGGAGGCCTTGTGGTCGCGTGCGTTGTGGAAGGAGACGAAGAGGTACTTGACGGTCCTCTCCACGGCAACAAGAGGGTCGGAGGTGCGACGTGGACGGCTACCCCGAGCTCGAGCTCTCGCTCGCTCGGTTCATGGTGGGCAGGGCGACAGCGAGGCGCATGGAGACCTACCTGGCGGCGGCGAGGGCAAGAGAGGGACGGAAGTGGACGAGGGGAACTAGGGCTAGGTCTAGGAAACCATATATATGGGCTAGGGGCGCCGGACGGCCGTCAAATCAACGAGCTTGTCGACGTGGCGCGTCTGGATGAGCTGCCATATAGGGGAGACGACGGTCCTGCCGCTAGCGGGCTAGATGGGCTGCTGCTGCTGCTCGAGTTGGGCTGCAGGCGCTGGTGCATTGGGAGGCCGGCCCGGGGGTGCTGCTGCTGGGCTGCTCTTCTGCTGCTATTCTCTTTTCTTTTCCTATTTTCCTCAAATAGAAGAAAAGCAAGAAATGGCCAGAGTGATTTGGGAAAGCTATGGAAGATATAAAAATATCCTCGGAGCCCTAGTATTATGCACATAATAGTAAAAATGGTTTGGGCATTTTTAGAGGAAGAAAAATATTCCAGGTTTGAATTAGGTTCAAACTTGAAGCATTTTTTACCCCAACCAAACAAACTCCAATTTAGATGAAACTTGGCAGAGAGGTGAGTGGCATGATGTTTGAATTGTGAGGAAGAGATGAACATTAAAGGAGGAGTGAAAAATGGCACTTACCAAATAAAAGAAAGAGGAGGAGGGGAGGTGGTGATGAGTGAAGGGGGATGATGATGCTTGGATCCACATAGAACATGCCACAATACAATGAGCTACACCATGAAGATGCACATGATGACATGAGAATGAAATGCATGACATGAACAAAATGCAAAATGAAGACAAAACCCAACCATGAAGGGAATCTCATAACTTAAAGCCGAAAATGGCAAGAGTTGTAGTTACAAATATGGAAAGTTACATCCGGGGTGTTACACCAGTAGTGTCAAATAACTCCAAAAGTTGGGTAAAGAGTTTGCCAGGTGAACGTATGTATGCACAAATTTGAAATATGTGAAGTTGGGTTGGTTTTATATAAGTGGAAAAAATGCTACAACCACCTTAATTAATGCAAGCTAAAAATTCGGTCAAAGTGGTTGAGTGCTGGCCCTAGGGTAGACTGTGCTGGAGACGTGAGCCTAAGACATAGAGGGATTTACATAACAACTTGGCAGACGGATGTGCATGCATAAGCAGGAAGCAACAAGAAAAAATGGGCGTACTGAGTAGGTCGATCTTTAGTGCTGCACACAACGACCCTCTTTTTGTTTATGAAACCAAACGGCCTACTACTCCCATTGCAAACCTATAGCATGTGAACCTTTTGTTTCCTTTCTTTCCTAATTCCTTTATCTCACAAAAAAACTGCATGGGCTGTTTTTTAGGAAACACAACCGAATCAGCCAAGAGACTTTTTGAACTCCAACGTGAGGACCTAGGAAAATCCACGTGCACTTTTCCTTTTTTTCCAATCTCCTTCCTTTATTCTCCCTCTACTACTTCTTTTCATTCCTCCTCTCTTTTTTTTGGCTGATCAGACTTGCCATTTTTTCTTCTCTTTGAATACCTTCCAAACTTGGAAACAGATCTGCACTTTATAGTTAACCGATCCAAACCTGCAAAACTGATCAGGTCTTTCCTTATTTATTTTATTCCTTTCCTAATTTAACTCTCTCTCTCTCCAAAATGTACTCAACTCTTTTTTTATAGTATCCAAAACTTCCAATGCAAGTGCTCTGATACCACTAGATAGATGTGGGGGTGTCCTGATCTTTCGATGAGATGATAACTATCGATTTGGGGGAGTCATCTTTGACAACCCAACTACAAGCGTGCATGATGTTGTGCCTTTGCAATCGCTAAACCAATCTCCTAAGGATACTGACGATGCTGGAAGCATGATCAGCCTGACCATGAAGGTCTATTCCTGCATGTAATCAAAGAACAAGCAAGAATATGATAAACGCAATCTAAATATTGCAAATATAGATGAAGTATTGATAAAGGTGGGGCTCAGAAAGCGGTCTTGGTCTAGTCGTTGGACACAAACGAAGTACACGAAGTTGCAATGGCTAACTTTTAACTAAACAAATCCCAAGTCTAAAGGATGCCTTAAGGGCTGTATTTATATCAGAAAAGAGAGGGGATTTTGTCCACCCTTGGCAAGGTGGGACTAAAACACCTACAGAGTCATTTCCCCTATAATACGGACTCTAAAAATAGCCTATCAAGTAGTATTTTGAAATTACATGGGTCTGGCTGTGATAGCCTGGCTTATTAGGGATGATAGCCTACTCATATCAATAAGGAATTCCTTCTTTTTCGGGAGCCCATTCGGAAAGAACTCCAAAGTTAAGCGTGCTCAGCTTGGAATAATTTCAGGATGGGTGGCCGACCGGGAAGTTGCTCCTGGGTGCGCACCAGTGAGGACAAAGTGCGCAGAAAAGACTAGTATTGATCTGTGGGGCCAGTCTAGATCCTGCCAGGAGTAATGTCCACCGGCGGGTGTGTCCGGGGCGTTACAAGTTGGTATCAGAGCCGACCCTCGCAGTTACACGGATGTTTTCAGACAGATGCGCGGTCATGTTGTTCATGACGTTTGTGACCCTAGGTGGAACACAACATGGCCCATGTACCATACTGGATGCACAGATGTATGTGCCAAGAGGGAACGTTCCTGTGGCCCGACGAGGACGTCGGTTCCTCTGAGTGGGGGTGTATGTGATAGCCTGGCTTATTAGGGATGATAGACTACTCATATCAATAAGGAATTCCTTCTTTTCCGGGAGCCCATTCGGGAAGAACACCAAAGTTAAGCGTGCTCAGCTTAGAGTAATTTCAGGATGGGTGACCGACCAGGAAGTTGCTCTCGGGTGCGCACAAGTGAGGACAAAGTGCGCAGAAAGGACTAGTATTGATCTATGGGGCCAGTCTAGATCCCGCCAGGAGTAATGTCCACCGGCGGGTGTGTCCGGGGCGTTACACTGGCCCACAAATAAGGTGCCACCACACCAATAATAATCTATGGACAAAATTTATGAAAGGCCATCTTGTATATGTCATCATGGTGGCTTCAAAGTACGTAAATCTCCATCGAAAACACAGTTCATGTTCCCTTCGCATGCATCTTCATCACAAAGCTTGATCATGCTCCAGTGTTCATGCTTGTTGTCCAGGCTCGGTGCTTCAACAAATGTATCTAAGTTAGGCAGCACCACATTCTCATGAACATTAGAAAGATGACCTAGAAACGGAATTACCTGATAATTCAACTGGCGTGTGCGAGCTCTACTAGTTGACCCAGTAGGTATACTAGCAGGGGCTGTGGGTGCCATGTCCTCATCAACACCACACCCCAGCCAGTGGAGGGGAGGTCGATGAACAAGACCTGTTTCGGTCGTTTCGCCCCAGCCGGATGGCTCTCAATGAATAGGCCCCGTCTCGGCTATTCCACCCCAGCCGATTAGCTCTTGATGATTAGGACACCGTTTTGGCCGTTCCGACCTAGCGTGTTGGTTCCGGATGAACATGCCACTGTTTTAGCCATTTTGAGCCAGCCGCTTGGCTCCGGATGAACATGACCCCATTCCCCCGTTGCCACGTACCCTGTTCCCGTGTAGTTGTCCTTATATACGCGAGTACGACTGACTGTATATACGCAAGTCCGGTCGTCACATACATGAATACTTGGCCGATATTTTTGCAGTGTGGTAGTACATACATGTACACAATTTAGACGGCACTACATGGCCTGCTACATCAAAGGCCAAATTTCCTACTACGACATGTATTGCTCCTTACTCGGCCATGGTTCATTGTTGGACAGAGACCAGTATGTATGTACATGATTGTGGCCGAATAGATAATACGATACATACGCTTCAACCTGGTGGGTCCCAATGTCAGGGGGAGGAATCATATTTTTGCGGATAATAAGGTTGTAGAGACAAAGTATGTCTACCAAAGGGGGGGGGGGTGAATGGGAGTTTTAAAATTTCTTCGGAAATCTAGAAATTTTTGGAACCCAGCAGTTGAGCGAATGAAAACAGAATACAAGCTACCGAATGGAAACTAAAAGCATGCATCAAGAAAAATTGCATGATCGAAATAGTTCAAATGTAAAGAGGAGGGATGAAGGTAACCAGTGATGCTCGATGGTGACAAGGAATTTGGTAGACCAGTTCGTCTTTCTGCACAAGAACTACCACTGATTGGAGGGGTTGTGGTTTAACACATAAGATAAACTCTCTTCGCCCTATTCTCCTTGACAATTGGTTCGTCAACCAATGTCGATCACTCGTGGTAGATACTTGAGGAAATATCTGAACCTTTAGAGACTTGTTCTTCGAGAACCACAATTACTCTTGGTCTGTGAAGAAATTGACACCTAATCGTCGAGAGAGTTTGCAGCTCTCAAGAGTAATAGGCGGAGCATACTAGACATAGATTAGAGTGATGTTGAACCACTATTGAAAGGATCGAGAAGAGGTGTCTAGAGGGGGGGGGTGATTAGACCCTCAACAAGTAAAGGTAGCAGTTTTTAAGTTTTTCAAGTTGAGGTTGGAAATTAGAATAATTTCAAGCATTCACAATACAATTCAAGCAAGCATGCCAAGATTATATGAGTAGCGGAAAGTAAAGCATGCAATTTGCAAGAAAGTAAAGGGATGGGATTGGAGTGTGCAAACGCAATTGGAGACACGAAGATTTTTGGCGTGGTTCCGATAGGTGGTGCTATCGTACATCCACGTTGGTGGAGAATTTAACCCATGAAGGGTAATAGTTGCGCGAGATCACGGAGGGCTCCACCCACAAAGGGTCCATGAAGAAGCAACCTTGTCTATCCCACCATGGCCATGGCCCACGAAGGACTTGCCTCACTAGCGGTAGATCTTCATGAAGTAGGCGATCTCCTAGCCCTTACAAACTCCTTGGTTCAACTCCACAATCTTGACGGAGGATCCCAAGTGACACCTAACCAATCTAGGAGACACCACTCTCCAAAAGGTGATAGATGGTGTGTTTATGATGAACTCCTTGCTCTTGTGCTTCAAAAGATAGTCTCCCCAACAATCAACTCTCTCTCACACAGATTTGGATATGGTGGAAAGATGATTTGAGTGGAAAGCAACTTGGGGAAGGCTAGAGATCAAGATTCTTGTGGTTGGATTGGAATGTCTTGGTCTCAACACATGAGTAGGTGGTTCTCTCTCAGAAAACGAGTAGTGGAAGTGTAGGAACGTTCTGATGGCTCTCTCTCAAATGGAGAAGGGGGTGGACGGGTATATATAGCCTCCACACAAAATCTAGCCATTACACACAAAAGTGAAACTCGGTCAGACCGATATGTTTCAAAATGTGAATGCTAGAGTTTTCGGTGGGCCGACAAGGTCAAATCGGTGAGATCGATGTGCTAGGGTTAGGGCAAAACCTCATATCGGTGAGATTGATTGCATGAACTCGGTGAGACCGGTTTCAGTAATAAGCAAACAGAGACTTGGTCAAGCAAACTCGGTGGGACCGACTGTGTATCTCGGTGAGACTGAAATAACTGCAATAGGTAACAAAGAGTTTGCAAGGCCATCTCGGTGAGACCGAGATCCCATTGGTGAGATCAAACTGATTAGGATTTTTGGCAGTGTCTATGTTAAGTGAACTTGGTGGCGCCGGATAGATCAAGCCGGTGGGGCCGAGTTTGACTTTAGGTTTAGGACATACATGTAAATGAGAAAGTGGTTGAGGGCTTCGGAGCATATAACTAACCACCTTGAGCAAGCAAGCCATTAAGGAAGACCTCATCCCCTTTTAATTGTATTGGTTTTTCCTATGGACTCAATGTGATCTTGGATCACTAAAATGAAAACGTAGAGTCTTGAGCTTTTGCCAATGTTTGTCCTTAGCATCTTGAAGGGGTTCCACATCCTATTGTCATGCCACTCCAATGTTGAACTCATATGAAATATACTAGGTAGAAGTATTAGTCCAACAAGAGATATGTCGACATTAATTACCAAAGTCATGCAGGGAGCACTAGTGTCAGATATCGGGTTCCGGCAAAACCCTTGAGGTTCGAACACTGGGGTGTGCACGAAGGTTTCCCCCTACCGAATCTCCCTCTCAGCCTCGCCGCGATCCCTAAGCTTAGCTCGATGAACTCACAACATAAGAGACACAAGATTTATACACGTTCGGGCCGCTGTTCGGGTGTAATACCCTACTCCTGTGTGGTGGTGGATTACCTCTTGGGCTGATGATCAATAGTACAAGGGAAGAACAACCTCCTGAGGAGAGGTGTTCTTGTGCTTGGTGGGTGGTTTGCTCAGGGAGGAATCGATCTCCCTTGCTACTGTGGTGGCTAGTCCTATTTATAGAGGCCCTGGTCCTCTCCCCAAATATTGAGCGGGAAGGAATTCCACAATGGCCAATTTGAAAGGCGACAGCTAGTACAAGCTATCCTGACTAAAGGTAGTCTTCGCCGGTCAAAGGCGCTGGTGGTGACGCCGTCTTGGGCTCCAGGGTGACCTCCGTCTTACCGTCCTGCTGGTCTTGGACTTGTTGCACCGATATGGAAACCTTTGCCTCATGCCTCGGTACTCCGCACCTGCGCTTGCCCCCTTAGCACCAAAGGGGAAACGAGGACACTGCACGTGCTGGCGCCCGCCTGGCCTTGGTCGTCATGGCTTTCGTCACAGGAACCTCGCAAGGTACCCCTTGCCTTGATCTCTCCACCTATCTCACGAGCCTGCCGGGTGAGGCCGCTCCTGAGGAGGCCTTGTGTCGTCCGCCCCGCGAGGCTTGGCCCCTCGCGAGGGCCTTGAGTGTTGGTTGACAAAGATGGGCCGTACTGGGCCATTGGTGGAGCCACGCCACGGGCCGCATGCAGGCAAGTCTGGGGACCCCCGTTCCCAGAACGCCGACAGTAGCCCCCGAGCCGATGGCGCGCTCGGACCTGGCTAAGCGGCAAAGCCAAAGGGCAAGTGCAGAGCGCCGCGGGCCTGAACAGCCTGCGGCCTTGGTCGACGCGTGGCAATTGATTGGACGTGGGAGTCTCCGCTTCCCCGTGCTGCCTCGGCAACTACCCGACTTGACGAGTCCCTGCTGCATGCAAAAAAGGGTTATCATTACATGTGCTCGTGGAGGTCGATGGTTGGCCTCCCTTGGGCTATAAATGAGGAGGGGTGAGAGTCCTCGTTGCCCATCTCTTCCTGCTCCGCCTGCTTCTTCTCCGCTGCTCCACCTCCAGCCATGACGCCAATGGCACTGATTCATAGATTCTCGGCCGAAGAGAAGGGGAAGGCTCCCCGGGATGGACCTGAACCACTCCTGCCAAAAAATAGGTCGGTCCACCGCCGTGGAAAGGTCGTGAGGCTAGAGATGACGGGGCCTTGGTGCGAGCAGCCACCTCCTGGGTACCCATTACTCCAATACGCCCCAGCCGAGGGCTCTGGAGAAAGGGGCGGCGAACGGCGCTGCCCACGCCGCGGCCACGGTCGGCGCGCATTGGTGACGCGCCGTCGCTCCTAGAGTCCATGCGGCGGACTCCTCTCGCAAGGTCGTGCCGCATGTGGTGATGCCTCCAAGCACCTGGATCCGCTTCCCTTTGTTCTTCTCCATTGAGGTGCCGCCGAGGGGGCCTCTTGAGCTTTGGCAGCAGCACGCCGATTGTGGCGCCCCGGCGACCGGAGTGGAGGTTGAAGTCGTTTCCCCGGGCAAAGTCTTCATGACCCGAGGCTGGGGCGAAGTTGCCCGGGTCTGCCAAATGGGGATCGCCTTCGTGATCCATTTTGAATACAATGGCGCCTCCTTTTTTTTCCTTCAAGTTCTTCGATGCGGAAGGCCGCCGCCTGGAGTGCTGCCCCGAAGGGGCCAGTCAGGAGATCGACGCGGCGGGGGCGGGGTGTCAGTATCAAAACCGGCGGATCTCGGGTAGGGGGTCCTGATCTGTGCGTCTAAGGCTAATGGTAACAGGAGGCAAGGGACACGATGTTTTACCCAGGTTCGGGCCCTCTTGATGGAGGTAAAACCCTTCTTCCTGCTTGATTGTTATTGATGATATGAGTATTACAAGAGTTGATCTACCACGAGATTGTAGAGGCTAAACCCTAGAAGCTAGCCTATGATGATTATGATTGTCCCTCTAAGGTCTAAACCCTCCTGTTTATATAGACATCGGAGAGGGCTAGGGTTTACACAGAGTCGGTTACAAAGAACGAAATCTAATATCCGGATCGCAAAGCTTGTCTTTCATGCAAAGGAGAGTCCCATCCGGACACGGGATGAAGTCTTGAGTCTTGTATCTTCGTGGTCCAATAGTCCGGACAAAGTATGTAGTCCGGCTGTCCGGATACCCCCTATTCCAGGACTCCCTCAGTAGCCCCTGAACCAGGCTTCAATGAAGATGAGTCCGGTGCGCAGTTTGTCTTTGTCATTGCAAGGCGGGTTCCATCTTCGAATACTTCAAAGTAATTACCGAACACTTAAATCGTGTCCAGATCTGCAAGATGATCTTCACATACCACCGTAGAGAGAACGATATTCCACAAATGTAAACTGCTGACAACTTCAGACATCGTGACATGACACTACGATCGAGTCATTATTCAAACCGTTTTCCCACAACTAGTCGCAGCGCATATTGCGAGGCGGTTTCCTCTGCACGTCTTGTCGAAGCAGAGATCATGTCCCCTTATCCCACGATTCCCATTAATACGGGTATGGGTAATCCAACCGCGCCATCAATCGTGGCGCTTGGGAAAATAGGCGACCTTCAACGGGCAAGTGGGAAGGCGCACCGTCTTTGTTGCCTCTATAAAGGGATAAGGATTCCACATTTTTACCCACGCCTTCTTCCTCCTACGCTTATCCATTCTGGCACCCTCGATCTCCAATGCCCTAGTTCACACCATCTCCGCACAGACAAACATGTCCGGAGCAGGAGGCAAGTGGGTGGCCTCCACCATGAAGGAGGAGCATATCACGAAGCTCCGGGCAGCCGGATACTTGGCCGCAGATATCGCGCACCGGCTGCCGGACGTAGGGAAGATCGTTCCGACTCCGGGACCCCACGAGAGTGTCGTGTTTCTCGCCGACTTCGTCCGTGGACTGGGATTTCCACTTCATCCCTTCGTCCGCGGGCTCATGTTTTACTACGGGCTAGACTTCCATGATCTAGCCCCAAATTTTGTCCTCAACATCTCGGTGTTTATCGTCGTGTGCGAGGCCTTCCTCCGCATCAAGCCTCACTTCGGCTTGTGGCTATGAATCTTCTGCGTGAAGCCGAAGATCGTGAACGGCCAACAAGCGGAGTGCAGAAGCGCCATGGTGGGCAGGATGCCCAACGTTACCTGGCTCGACGGCTCCTTCATGGAGACCGTAAAGGGGTGGCAATTGGGGTGGTTTTACATCACCGAGCCACGTGACGCCAACTGGGCGGCGGCCCCCGAATTCCGATCCGGAATTCCCATGCGGCTCACCTCCTGGGAAAAGAAGGGCCTAGCCTGGGGCGAGCCTGTGGAGCTGACAGGACTTCAGAACTGTATCAAGAGTATGATGGGCAAGAAAATCAAGCTCGTCAACGTGGTCCAGGTCATGCTCGTCCGCCGAATTCTTCCGTGCCAAAGACAGGCATTTAGTCTATGGGAGTTTATCCCGGCCGAACACCAGACACTTCGAGAGCTCTACGACACGACACACAAGGATGCATGGAAGGTGTTGTTCAAGGCCTTCGAAATACCCCCTCCCACATCCGAGGACCGCGGACTTCACGCCATGCGGCTCCCCCGTCCGGTGAGTTTTCTGACTATCATGAGTTGTAGTTTTTCCCAGCGTACTCATGGGAGGATTTTAAGTCATTGTGCGTACTTAATCAGGAGTACATGGAGATGGAGAAGCGGATTTACTATCTGGCTCCATTGCCAGAAGGTCCAGCAGACGCTCTCCTGACGGAGATGCTAGTCCCGGCGCCCTACAAGGCGCCGGAAAAGAAGGCCGAAAAGAAGGCCCCGGGGACCAGGAAGGGTCTCCGGCGTAAGGTCGTACCGGACGCCTCATCCGAAGACGACGAGGCACACTCCTCCCCCGAAGGGGAGGAGGAAAAGGAGGGGGCCGCCCCACCTGAGGAGGCCGAAGGGCCTAAGAGGGCGACCAAGGGGACCAGGAAGGGCCCCCGGCGCAAGGCCGTCATAAACACGTCGTTCGAAGATGACGAGACGGATTTGTAACGCCCCGGATCCGATGCGCTAGATGTCTACCAGTAATTCGCCGTCATTGCCATGTCATTTGCTTGCGTGTTGCATTTTATCATGTCATCATGTGCATCTCATTTTGCATACATGTTCGTCTCATGCATCCGAGCTTTTTCCCCGTTGTCCGTTTTGCAATCCGACACTCCTATGTCCTCGGCGTTCCCCTTTTGTCTCTCTTTGTGAGTGGGTGTTAAACATTCTCGGAATGGACCGTGATTTGCCAAGCGGCCTTGGTACACCACCGGT